>CM018086.1:37551779-38974675 GCA_008658365.1 Alca torda
GTGCTCACCTGATCACAACTGTTAGATGTGACCATGGTGTCTAGCCACCTGTGCTGGTCCCGTCTTTCTCTCCATGACACTCCTCTCCAGAGCTGGGGAGATGCTGTTTTCATTACCTCCTCCTTGCAGCTATGAGGGGGACAAGGGCTGGAAGTGCAGCACTTCCCCTGCTCCATGGCCACCTCTCACTCTCCAGCCATGTGCTGGAAGAGCAAAGAGCTGGTTTTGGGGTCTGTGGGGTACAAGCAGGACACAAAGGAGGCAGGAGAGAGGAAAGGGTCCAACCTTCCCAACCTGGTCTTTTCTAAGTCACCCGGGAGCGGGCTCCGTCTACCAGCATGGCTGGACCACCTGCAGACTGACAAAGGGGGGTCTCCAGTCCCACACGTGGTGCCACAAGCCCCCGACCCATATCCGAAGGCTGTGATAGACCCCGTCACTGTGGAATGAGGAGCACTAGAGCTGCAAATGATGTTGGTCATCACTTTGCAGAGCAGGGGGTTTATCTGTGGGCAATTCATGTCCCACAGAAGCTGGGGAAAAGAAAGCGATAATTGAAGCTCGTGCCCATTTAAAATACCTTAAATCAGAACTGAAGAACTGACGCTGTTTTTTCCGTGGCAGAAATTATTTGGCCTTGAACCATACAGACCTTACTTGCTATTCTGCAATTGAAAAGAGTCTTTTGTGAGGATTTTTTAAAATAATTACTACAAAGCACTTCAAGAGGAATTCTGATTGTCGCCTATTTTTCATTTCATGCTTTCATGACATTTTTGTTCAAGGATGAATCTTTTATGAAATGTCTATTTTAGGTTACACCCTCCAGAACCTTATTATTTGCCTTAAAAAATCCATCATGGGCAGGAGCGTATTCTTTAAGCTCTCCCATTAGTATAACTAAATTCATCAGAGTAATATTACTATTCATGCAAAATAGGTGTCGTCTTTCTTTAAACCTCTTGGCAAGTGGTTAAACTGATTTTAACAAGTATGCAGTGCCAACTTCTTAAAGCCTTGAAAAGTCTGAAGATTCCCAGGCTGCAAAGGACTGTTTACATGCTTAAAATTATACACATATCCCCTCTACTTAAAACTGTCCCCTCGTCACATAAGACCCTTGCAAATCCATTCTGACTTCAAAAGAAGGAAAAGTTCCTCTTCCAAGACATTTTTTTCCCCTGTTAGCACAGCCTGGGCTTTCCAGGTTGTGAAAGCCACCAAACTGAGCTCAAGGGCCAAATTTAGCTTGTAGTTTCATGGGTGCTTCTCTTACGGAGAGAGAAAATTAATGAAAGGTCTCGTATTTTTAAAGCCTGTTGAAAATGTAATTGTAGAGATAAAAGACCTAAAAGATTTTAGAGATTCCGTTGTCCACTCCGGTAATGCATACTGTGAAAACATCACAAGCGACGCCACGAAATCCTGTGGGACACTTTCTTCTAAGCTGATTATCAGGTTTACAAATTACACCTTGACACCTTGGCTGTCCTTACCCCTCCGAATCCCGACTCCTTTGCAGCCGCTGCAACAAATGACTCTTAATGACCCTGATGCTCACAAAAGGAAAACTTCAAAGTTGCATCCATGATGAATTCATGGGAACTAATTGTTTTAATTCATAGAAATGTTCAGGATGGGATATTTGGAAGCTTATCCAGCCACGGAGCAGAAAGCGACGACATGGCTAGTGCGGGCAGGTATGGCAATGCGGGCAGAACCTACCCAAAGTATCTGCAGTAACTCCGTGGAGTCATAAATTTGAAATGCTGTTAAAAGATTCAAAGAATTGCTCCCATCCGAGATCTGCAAGTTATTGGGCTGCATTTGGGGAGCTGCTTGGCCCTGGGCTCTCTATCTTTATTACCCTCCCTCCTGGCCTGAAAACATCCTGATAAATTCATTGAAATTCTGATTTTCCCGGGAAGGTATCAACCTAACGTCCGGGAATCCTGGTTTTGTTCAGGTTCCTTGTCTCATCTCCAGTCTCAAGTTGGAGGATGTCTCAAGCAGTAGGAAGTTGCTGTGTTGATCCTAGCACAAAAAAACCCCCAGGATTTGATAAAGTGCTCTGGCACAGGGATCACACAAGCTATTGCATCTACTACGTGTGTTCCTACTGTATTCCTGCATTTTATTTTATTTTCTAACTGTTTTTAGCTGGGCTAATCTGCAAAATGAAGTAATATTGTCAGGAAAACGCTGCAAGTCATATGCTAGGCACGTTTGTGTAAGTCCTCTCATTTTTACAAATGTAAGTCAGAAAACTGAGATGCCAACAAATTGCCTTGAAGTCGAGAGCTGTTAACACCTCGTGTTTTGATCTGGGTCATTGTTGCAAAGAAAAAATAATATATATACACATAATGCGGTGGGGGAGTGGGATAAATGGTCAACCACAAAGCACGGATCCAGATTTGGATCTAAATACTTTAAAAGTTCAGGAGTGCTCGTATCCTGGGAGCTGGTTCAAAGCCATCTCTAGATTACATATACCCGTCTGGCGTTCTTGTTGCTCTACCTGTCTGACTTGAAGGGCGGCCAGAGGAGTATCTTTCTTGCAAGGCGCTCATTAGAGAAAATATGAATTACAGAAAGTAACTCAATACCTACCTAGGCTTGTTGCCATACTGCTTTCCCACTTTCTTCAAAGGAAATTTATCCTGTATTTTGTGTGGATTCAAACCAACACACAAAGGAAAATATGCATGTTTGTGAGCCCAGCAGTCAGACGGGAATCTGCACTGGGGGAGATGGAGAGGTGCGGAGTGCAGCGTAGTCTGGTCAAAAAGTCTCCACCTTTATTTGCTGCTAATACTTTCAAGATAAAATATTGTTTAAGGAAAAATAACAGGATTTTTATAAAGCATTAGGCTCATCAACATGTCTGGTTGTGAAAGGTGTGCTGGCTGGTGGAATTGCTTAATAGAAGGTACAGTAAGTACTTTATGGGTGCAACAGGACGGTGATGGAGCTGGAGGTGACACTGCTGTCGTTTGACGGTCCCATCCTTTGCTCTGGTTCGTGTAGCACATCCCGCAGTGCACCTCCTGGCCCGGGACTCTTTTTAGGTGCTTTTGTAATAAACACAAATACTAGTGATAGTAATAATTTCACATGTTCCTCTGCAAATAGGCGATACGTATTCTTCAGAGTTTGATGACTTTTCCCTGTGTGGGTGAGCAGTATCTGGGTGAGCGGCGTCGCGAGCAGAACCGCAAGGGCAAAATCAGAGCTGGCAGACCCCTAACGTTATTCTGTAAAGCACCTCGGGATACCTGGGGTCTGAAAGGAAACTCTCTTTTATAACATATCAATCTCTGCGCTTTTTATGAAGTGCACTGCGTTTATTTGCAAGGCTTCTGAGACGTGTTTCATGGTACCAATCGGGCCATTAGGAGCGTCCCCGGGAGCTGCCGGCAGTAGCAGCTGCGGCTGGGCTGGATTTGCGTCCCCAGGAGTGAATAGCCCAGCTCCTTCGCGGGACTCCCAGCCCTTAGTGACCAGCTCATGACAGCACTAATTAAGAAGCAGTCAACTCTCGCTTTCAAAGTGAAAACGCTGTCAGCAGGCGAAGGGAGAAAACCCTTTCCCTTGGCGGGAGGCTGGTTAGTGGGACAACCACTGGACAGAACTATGGAAAACACAAAGCACTCAGCCTGCCTCCTCCGCGTACAATGAGATGTGGATCTTTGAAATGCAAAAGTTACGTAGCCGTCACCTTCCGCAAAGAGGAGAGAAGATAAGTGGTGAAGAACAGAGCCCAATTGCACTTCCCTGATTTTCTTCTTTATTTTTTTATTAAGGCTGTTCAAGGTTCTTTTGATCTCACCGAGGTATTTATTATCGTGGACTATTTGTTATGAATAGTGGCATCGTTGAGATCTAAAGAGAATTAACTTTGTACTGAAGGCAGCTCACTTTACAGCAGAAGGCCTTGGGACTCTGGAGCTCGAAGGGCCTTGGATGCGGGTTCCCATCAGAGGGGCGAAAGGCAGCGGGACCATAAATCGGGCAGGATCTCACCTCCCGACGGCGTGTCAGAGGGATGGGGCTCCCCCGTGATGCGCCACTGCTGAGCCCCTTGCAAAGTTTAAATCAGCGAATTAGGTTTTGGTGCCAAACCCAGCATGGAGTCTTTTAAAAAAACCAGCCTCTCCGAGCCACCGGCTGTGAACTGATTTTCCCCTGTTCCCTGGATTCACAGGGAGGCACCGTCCCCTTCCAGCACGTCCCCAGGAAAAGGACCGTTGGCCGGGTTCGCCTTCGGATGCGCCGGGGGCTGAGCACAAGCAGAGGTCTCCCCGGGGACCGCTGCGCCGGAGGCAGCTTTGTCCCCAGGCTGCCCAAGCCCTTCCTACCCCACGCAGCGGGGTTTTTAGGGGGAAGAAGCGTGGAACGCCCCCAGGGTGATGGGTCTGTGAGACTGGGATCGGGGAGCAGGCACCCCCGGCTCTGCGCCAGCGGGGTCTGCAGGGGGACGGGGGACAAAGCTGTCCCCAACAGCCTCACTGGGAGCCACGGATGGGGAGCAGGAGAAGAGAGCGGGGATGCTGACTGTGTGGCCGGGGAAGGGGAAAAAAGTCGAGGCTCTTGGGCTGCCTCCCCTCACCCCAGGGACACCCCCGTGCCAAACCCCAAAGTCGCTGTTAATGGAATACAAGTAACCCATAAATAACATTAAACTCCCTGTGCGTCTCAGGGGAGGCTGAGCTGCGCTTATAATTCCTTCCAGAGGAGACTCGTACTTCGAACAGGCTAATTACTAAATGCCAGTTAAACCAGCGTGAATCTGGAGTGACCCGTGTGTCAGCCCAGCATCTCCCCTGTTCACGCCGAGCCGTGCAGAGCTCCTCGCTCCTCCTATTTGGCCCCGAAGTGCCGCAGTTGCTCCCTGATTTAGGCAGACGGGCCCCTTGGCTCTCCGTACACGGCGCAGGCGTGAGTGCATGCTTTGCTTTGTTGCATTGAGTTTACAGCAGGTTTTTATGGGAATACTGGTTATTCCTCCATGCCCCGCGCGCAGCTGTGAGCCAGAGCGCGGCTGCACGTTTGCGCTTGCCGGCACCATCATGTGAGATGTGCGGGACTTGCCGGTGGATGGGATGGGGCTGATCCTGCACACGCTTGTGCTGCCCACAGCTGCCCCCAGCGGGGTTTAGGTGGGTTTTCAAAGGCGGGGGGGGTGCGTGTCCAAATTCTTGCCTGGCTTCTCTGCAGCATCAAATATTGCTGAGCGAAATCCATCCCCCAACACAGCCCCGTCCGCAGGATCACCCTCCGGCAGTCGTGTTGCATATGTGACCTCCATGGGATGAACCAACCACCAAACCTTCTCAAGCAGGTTATAACTGAGGTTTAGAGGGGCTTGACCCGCGATGGCTCGTTAGCCCGAGTGATAGCGGTACGTCCTTCTTCCTCTCAGTAGAGGTTGCAGCATCAATCCTCAGTCCTGCGAACTGCGTGCAGGCAATCGGAGAGGAAGGTTGTGTTAATGAACCTTGTAACATGCGAATAGGGAAATTTCACCTGGAATATCCATCCTCCGAGCACCTAAAGAGCAGAACAATGTCAACAAATTGGACGGGATTCAGAGAAGAGCAATAAAAACGATGAAAGGGCTGGGCTGATTTATGAGGAAGGATTAAAAGAGTTACATATGTTTAGCTTGGCAAAATGATGACTAAGGGTGGGATACGGTATCCGTCTGCAAGTACGAGAGGGGTGTAAATACCCAGGGAGGATGGGAATTATTTAGCCTGGTTCAAGTGGGAGTAATAAGATTAAATAAAGGAAATAATCTTTGTGACTGGGTTGAAGGAAAAAATTCTTCATGACTAGAGCCCATTTCCATGTGGAATAATCTCCCAAAGGAAATAGCTGAAGCCTCAGGACTCCAATCGTTAGAGAGGAGTTGGGGGAGTGGAGCATGGGGAAAACGACACAGGAGTTTGGAAAACACCAGTTCCTGCGATTCCAGCTGTGCCATGAGAGCAGTTAGGATGTTTATATCCAGCCATTAATGGATGCTTTGATGCGGGGAGGGAAATAGAGGGGGAAGAGGAAAAAAAAAAAACAAACCCCAACAATTGTACAAATTGTCTACGGACTTAAAATTACAAATTCAAAAGGGAAGAAATTCAAACCATTAGTGCGAGTTTCCCAGAGAGTGCCATCGCCAAGCTGTCACGGAGGGTTGTGAAACCCCGACCCGTGGTGTGATGGGGAGAGAGCTGACCCCGGGCATCCAACGGCGCTGGTGAACGCAGCCCCGCGCCCCCACGCGACAAACCAGCTCAGGAGCAAGTGGGAACCAACACAAAGCAATTAACAGGCTTCTAGTTACCCTAATAGCTTCTTATTTGTACGGTGCCTTTTCTAACAATAATTATAAGAAAAGGTTTTTCCCCTGTAATTGTGAAAAGGACGGGGGGGGGGAAGTGGTAATAATACGAAGAGAGCAACTCCACGTTACAAACAAGAACCATATGTTGACTTATCATGGGAAATATGTAAATACAGGCTCGAGCTGATCCGGAGCACATGTTGTTAGTCATGAAGCAGCTATTTAAAATTCCACGGCTGGACCATTAACTTCACAGTATCCTTTATGGAAGACAACAGAGGGCAAATAATCGGAGTGGCACTGAAAATAGCTTTTTTTTTCTGAAGAAATCTCATTTAACAGAGTTTTGTAGGAAGCCCTTTGTGATCCATCAGCTGAATCGGAGCGGGGTCTCCTCTGCTCTAGTCGACTGGGATCGCTTTCTCCTGCACCAGTAACACATCATGGCTCAGAAATTCCCTTTGGATGCTCAGATTGCATCAGAAGTGGTCCCAGAAATGGTCCGTTCTCATCCCACTCATACTGGGAGAGCAGAATAGCTGCAGAAAGTGCTGACTGATTGCCCTGCTCTAGTTCCCATTGGAAATGTGGTTTACCTGGAAGGATGTGGTGATTGATCACAAGCTGGGAGGAAGGTTTGTCCCGCCGTTTCTCTAAAGCTGTGGCTGTGCAAAGCTCATGTCCAAATCTTTGCTTTGCCGCATATTTTCTTAGTCATCCCGGGCAGGTCACTTCTGCCTATCATTTCTTTCTTCTCTCTGTCGATCCAGACAAGACGACTTCTCTCTGGGGCCAGCCATGATCAAAGGAGGTCTTGATTGAAGGAGATTCCATAATTAGGAAAAAATCTCATAAAATACAAGAAAGAGATCCTGGACCCCAGAGGAGGCTCTGCCTTAAGCAAATGCTTTAGAGTGGTGAAAGGATGGATTTAGGCTAATGCCGTAACCTGGATGGGCATCGCCACATCCCCCTTGGGCTGTGCAGGGAGAGAGCAGTTGTGTCTGGAAATCTCCCCGGAGCCTGTTCATGCGGTCCCTGGTTTTGGCATTTCTGTGCAACAGCATCGGCAGAGAGCCCTCGGCGGGATGCAGGGTGAAAGGCGGCAGCTCAGGCAGGGGCGCGGGGTTAAAACCATTGCTAAGCCCGGGAAACCGGGACCAAACATGTTGGCATCCTCCGTTTCCATCCCAGAAAGTTGGCGCAAGCCAGCGTTTTGCAAAAGTCTTGATTTGTACATGCTCTGGTATTGCTCAGTGCTTTCAAAAAAAATAAAATAAATCTGTTTCTGTGTCATCTTGGACAAAATTCAGAGCCCAGCTTGGTCAGCCAAGAGCTTGGCAGTGCCTAATGTCAGCTGTCCCTTTCCAGAGGCGAGGGAGCCCGCAGGCATCCCCAGACTGGCCGCCCAGTGGGGTTTGGGTACCAGCTGCTCTCTGCGAGATGCTGTGCAAGTGGTCCATGGGATGAGCACATTCTGGGGGAGATGGGAAAGGCAGAATTCAGGAGCAGGTCGGGCCCCACCACAGCATCTGTCTCCGTGTACCTCTGTGGCGGCTGAGAAATGCAGGCAGGGTCTGTGCGACACAGAGACCCCCTGGGAACTGGAAAGGCCTCTACAGACTTTATTATGGGGCAGAACAACCTGCTTAAGATTATTTCCCAATCTGATTGCAACATTTTTGCAGTACTTGAGAGGGACACAGGGAAGGGGAATAACATTCATCACGTGGTGTCTTCTCCCGTGGCAGCAGCTCCTGACCCCAGCGCTGCGCAAAAACAGCAGCTTTGGTGTTTCATTGCAGCCACCCCTGAGAAACATACGCTTGGGCTTACCTTCACCTACGAAAAGTCTAGAAAAGCTGCTGTGAAAAGGCGTCCATGAGTGGCCTTCTTGCCCTCGAGCCCAGAGATTGGGGAAGGAAGGATGCGATGAGATGTGGCGGGGGGGAAGGTCTCGGGGGAAAGCAGTGACGGTTCCTCCTGCCCTTTCTCTTGTGTGATGTTCGGTTGCAAACTCTGATGTCCTGACAGCCGGCACCATGTGGGATGAGCTGCGTTTGGCTTCTCATACTTGTCTTCCCTACTAAGAAACACAGATAAAAGACTTTCTCCTCCTTGCCCCCCCCCCAACTTTAAAGTGAAGTGCTACATCTTCCATGTCAAAAACGAGCCTAGATAGTCTGGTTATCTGTCAAGCAATTTAATCTCCCTCTCTTTAGCTGTGTAGGGCCGAGTCCTGGGCAGATGTGACTTGGCCAAGTTGGCTTCAGGTCTGCTCCTTGCGTCTTCGGTGGGTGCCCTGACACGGCCCCAGTGCTGTCCCCACATCGCTCCCGACCCCTCATCCCACCCGCGGTCCCGAGGGCATCGCTCAGACCCGCCGCGCTCCGTCTCCCCCACGCGCAGCCCCCACGGGACACCCCCGCGGCAAGTGCCACCGATGCTATCTCGGGGAGACGCTGCGGATTAGAGGCAGACAAGCAGCGTGAGGATGGGGGAAGAAAGGAGTCTGGGAAAATCGGAATCATCAAAAAGTTGTTGGAAAGAGTGAGAGCTAAAGGAGAAGCTTAAAGGAAGCCATTAATATTAATTCAGGGAGATAACAGGAGTTCAATGACCGTATGAAAGAGGGGGAAAATCACAACTGTAAGTGCAGGAGCCACTGAGGAAGCCGGGAGCTGCTCTGAAATGCTCCTAAAGGAATAAATCCTTAAGTGGTGTAAATGGGGAGATCTGCCACTGGGATTTGGGAACCGCAGGTGACAGTGGCTGATGTGACAGTTGAGTTTAAGCAGAAATAGGGTTGCAAACTGGCTGTGACGACCACAGGACTTTACGGGGTGTCTCGCTGCCCTTGGGGATGTCACGGGGTGTCTTGGTGCCCTCGAGGGTGTCACGGGGTGTCTTGGTGCCCTTGACTCCCATGGGCTGTGCCCGTGCCACTGCTCAGAGCCGGAGGCTGTACGAGACACAGGAGCAATTGCCAATCCTGGGGTTTTGTGCAAGGCCGTGACCCTGCCGGTACCTGTGTCTTGGCATTAATGGTTAATTATGTGCAGAATTGGGACCTGCTCTAATAAGCTGCACCAGGGGAGTTCTGAGCCCTGGGGACGAAGCTAATGCAAGACAAAGTCTAGTCGTGATGATCATCTAATTGCCAATACCGACCCAAAATATGCCATAGCTTCGACTGAGAGCATTCAAACACCGGCTGGAGTAACGTTTTACCTCCCAGCAGCGTATCCCCTTCAGGCGCTCTCCGTTCTGGGTTTTCCTGTACTTCGCTGCCGGATCAGCTGCCTTCACTGCAAAGCCCAGGTGCGTTATCCCCATTGTGCCGGGGTTTCTTGGAGCAGCGCTCAGCTGTAGGACTCAAAGCCACCGGGAGAGCGCTGCAGAGCAGCTGCTGCCACTCAGATTGAATATCTGATTTCCCTCTTGATGTCCGGGCTGTGCTTCTTGTCTGTTTTTCTTCTCTGTTATTGGCCTTTTTTTTGCCGTTCAGCCCTGTAACTTATCACAAGAGAAACATCGCTTTTTTATCGTTGTTATTAAGGTTTTACAGCGCTTTAAACCACAGGGTGGGATCTGTTCACATGAAAGTCCAGGTGAAGTCTGGGGGAAGGACGGAGGGACCCGCAGGAGGGGATTTGCCGGGGAGGGGACAGTGATGTGTCCCCACCGTGTGCCAGGCGTTGTACCACCCCCCCCACAGCCGCATCCAGCCCAGGCTCCGTGGCTGCCAGTGTCCTGGCTTTATTCTCCTCTGTGCGCACGTTCAGTTTAAGCAGGAATCACAAATCTGGTGCCTTCTGACTTCCCAGCTCTTGAGTTGACAGTCTAAGCCTGGCTTTTTTTATGCCTCTTATTATTAAATAACTTGACAGTAGCTGGGTTAAAACAACATACCTTACACAAATGCAGCAGTTCCCCAATCGTGCAGTGCCAGCGAGGTTTCCATTGCGTTTGTCATGTGAGTTGGCTGCAAAAAAAAGGGATAAAAAGTTCACAAATCGGACCCTTGGGGCCGTTTGTAATTGCACACTAGCCAAAGGGATTGGTCCGGGCAGGCTCGTGGCTCGGGGCAGGACGGTGTCCCTGCGCGTCTCTCCGACGCGAGGCGGTGCCGCCCGGGTGTGGAGGTGGGGACGGCGGTGGGGACAGTGGCCGGGGTGGTGCTGGCCCTGGGGTGTCCCAGGGGCGAGCGGGGCTGGGGAGCTGGCAGCCCATCTCTCGCAGGGCTATGGGGCACGCGCCGCTGCGAGCCCCAGCTGCTTCCCGGGGAGCCGTGGACGGGCAGGTGGGAAGCTGTAGCTAAACCACTGACTGCTGCCCCCCGATAACAATGGGTTTGTTTAAACTTTCATGATTTTTTGAGAGGAAGCAATGTTTGCTCTTTTATTGTGGTTTTTTTTTTTTTCTTTTTTCTCTCTTGTGTTTTGACAGTTTTGTTTCGCTGGGGCACTTTTATGAGGAGCATTTTATTATTTTACTATGTTATTCATCTGCATTTTAATTGCACACAATAAAACTTGAAAGCTCCCAGCAGAGAAAATCCTATAGTATTTCCCATCCTGTCCCACTGGGGATGAATTGCTGGGGTCACGTCGTTTGTCAACAAACAGGGCTGAGCCCTTTGTAAGGGACACACTGGTTTTCCTGAGGTATAACAGTAACAACTTTTAATGGGTGTTGTCAAACGGTTAAATTCAACCCGCCTTCGTTTTGGGGTAGCAGGGTGTGTTTTGAATGGAGCAGGTGTTGTTCGGAGGCAGGACAACCAAGCCTTCTTCCAAAAGGTGTCATCTCAGCATCCCTGAGAGATGCTGGTACCCAAAATACTGGGGGGAGGATCCGTGCTCCTGCACCAGCTCCGCTGTGCGTCCTGCACCACCAGCACCGCTTGGGTTTGGGTTAACTCTGCAGAGAGTTATCTAAATTATCAAAAACCCCCTTCCCATTCGCTGAGTACGGTTGGGTTTGCTTTTGTTCTCTAATCTGCAAAAAAAAATTTCCCAGGCAAATGCCTGTGGGGAAATCCCTGGAAAACTCCCTCGCGAAGAGAGCGCTGGGGAGCATTCCCCGTCCCTGCCGAGGGGCTGAGCCCACCCCCACCCCGGGTCCCCGCCTGCCCAGACCCACGGGGCAGGATTCAACCCCACCAGCGCCGGCTGATTCTCTGTCCATGCACCAAAACCACACAAAACTCTCCTGCGTCTCAGGGTCAGACCTTCGGGGCTCTGTGCGTGGGACGAGGAGCTCGTGCTTGGTTCCCTGCGAGCACAGGCCAACATCTTGCACTGGAAAGATTATGGCCTGTAAATCACTTCGCTCTCCACCTCTCTGTGCCTCTCTGTTGTCTGACAGTCTCTTTCTCCTTGTAATTATTAAAGAAAAAAAGGAAAAAAAAAAAAAACAAAACCAATTTAAAGTTTTCATGCAGAAAGTGAAGCAGCTCAAATTGCATCCAGGGGAAAAAAAAGAAAAAAAAAAAAATAGTGGTCTTCTATTAAAACATCATCCATCCAGTCCTTCCCCCCCTGCCCCCAGCTGATATTTAAGGGGATCAGAAGCAGAATTGCGAGGCAGCATTTAAATCAGCCCGGCTGCTAGCTTCATATATTAGTGCACCTGTGTTTCTCATCAAACGTGCTACCAAAAGGACTGGTTAAAAGTGCTTTGATCTGACATTAAATATCCCCAAACATCAGGAACTGGAGGTATTTTAATCTGATTTTACTGGAACTGTGCCGATTTAAGGAAAACAGAACCCAAAATTAAGTTCATATTTTCCATCAGTCCCTGGAGTTTGGAAGGAGGAGATTTTCACTGTGAGCGGGAGAACAACCTCAGCCCGGCCGCCGTCACTGTGCTCGGCGCTCGGTCGCGGCGTCCTTGGCGCAGCCCTCTGCCACCAGCTGCTTAGTGAAAAAAAATCGGTGCCCCTTCCTTTTTAGACCTTTTTGGTGGGTTTTTGCTTCAGTTTCTTTCCCCGCTGTATTTAAAATTTGAGTTCATCTCCATAACTGTAAAGCACGCGAGACATTTCCACTTGCAGTCCGTCTCACTGAGCGTGTCCTCATCCAAGAGGACAGTGTTTCTTGTCCTTGGGTTCGAACGCGATTCCTCTGGTGCAGAATCCAGAGTGTCGTTTGAATTCCCGGGGTCTGATCTCGCCTCACCCTGCCCGACTCCATCTCACACACCCACTTCCCTCCAGCGAATACTAGAAATCCCCTCTCCATCCTCCCCCATCCGCGGCCCTCCAATCATGGAGACGTTCTCCGGAGCATCAGTAGTCTCTTGCTAGCTCCCAGCCACGTTTGCGGAGGACTCTGGCAGGACCGAGCCCGGAGACTCAAACAAAACCCTGTTTGTTTCCTACAATTCCTATTTTCCCTTCCCTCTGCTGTGTTTGTGCAAGGCAAAGCCGGGATTTGGCACGACACCATTATTAGCTCTTTCTCTCCTGCGTCAGAACCTCAGCCGGTGTCACCTGGCAGCGCCCCGGTGACTTGGAGCTGAGGATTCAGCCTGGAGAACGGCTTTAATAAGGAGTTGATTCTCAGGCTACCTGCTCAGCAGATGTTTCTGTTTGTTTTGTTTTATGTTTACTTTAATTCTGCTCCTAATGTGCCTTTTATAATGTCTTCTGGCAGTACTTCTAGACCTGCGCTGGATGGATGATAGCCTCTGCTGTTAAAGGCAAAGCTGGGGCGGCTCTGAGCTCTGCTATCTTCAGATCTCTCCGTTCAGACTTAAGAACTTGCTAAAACACTCAGCTGTAAGCTTCTTTTTTCCCAGGACAGCCCAGGGCTTTTCCCAGTGTGTCTCTGTGCTCTTCTCCTCGCCCTCGCCGGAATCGTTGCGTCTCGCTGCAGACCGTGCAGCAGGTCCCTTCGAAGCCCACCTCTCAAAGCCGCGGCCAACGGGAGCTGCAACGTGCTGCGGGCTCCCTTTCACTTCTTTGCTGGATAAAAAAAAAAAAACCCTTGACTGCAAAAAGTAGGATTTTTCAAGGAAATGAAGTTGGCTGAAGCCACAGGAAAGAGAGACATACAAGCAGAGAAAAGAATGAGACCCCTCTTGGTGTGGTGGTGGGCTCATCGAAAATAAGGTGCCTGCCCAGACAAGACAGGCTGAAGGATTATCTCCCACCCTAGGAAAAAAAAACCAGACAAAAACCAACAAATCACTTCTCTTTTCCCAGTGGCCGCTTGTTTGGCTGGACGTTGATTGAGAGCTCGGGCTCAGATAAAGGCTGGAGGGTTGGCGATAATATCAAAAAAGGCGGTTGGAGTTTGGGGCCAACCAAGTTGTCATTTCCTAATACTGCTGCTGCTGTCATCCAGCCTTCTGGGGCACTCCGGAGTCTGGAGGGAACTGTTAAAAAGTATTTCAAAACATAAAGTCAAACCCTTATTCCAGAGCAGTTCTCTCCTCCGCAGACCCAGCGCAGCCTGCGCTTGGATATTGTGCAAAACTTCAGCATTTGATCAAAAAAAAAAAAAAAAAAAGAGAAAAGATAAAACATATAGGTAGAAATCAATGGAGCCTTTAAACACTGCGCTGTGAAAAAGGCTGCACTTTACTGTTGTCTTTCTGAACCCTGTGAAATGCTGGGAAACTGTTTTTAATAAACAAGAGTTCAAACAGTGGGGCTCCGTAGCCAACAGTCACGCCTTAAACTCTAAACTTTACATGAAAACTCTCAGATCCCTTTGAACTCTTTTTTTCCTCCCTGGCAGAGGATTCCAGTGTTTATGCATTTTTTTGAGATTGCTGGCGGGATCATGAGGAGGGTTTTAATATTTTTTTTAAACAATCTCCTGCCTTCAGAAACCATTAATGCCCACTAAGAAACATCAAGGCGTTGCTTTGAAGTGCCTTCTGGCTACAGCCCTCTTACACTCTTTGGTTACTGTGCAATCAAATAATTAAATGGAGTCTAAAAAAAATTCTTTTACCTGGTAATTAAACACCCCGTGTTGGACAGTTGCAAGGGTTTTTAAAGGCATTGCGAATCTACAAAAGACTCCAAACACAAAAGCACTACGTGCTACTAGAATAAGTCGGTAGACACTTTCTCCCTACTTTGGCAACCTGTCACGCAGGCAAGGTAGGAGCTCGCCCTCCTCTTCCCGGCGTAACCGAGGTCAGGGCAGTGACTCCCGGAGGAGGAAGGACAGAGCAGGGAGTCATAAATTAACAAAGCTAAACTCTCAAACTTTTTTTTTTTTTTTCATTTGTTTGTTTGCTTTGGAATAAAGAGTAAGGAAGAAAAAGTTGGAAATAGTATTTTGGCGACTTCATCAAATGTGGAATTGTGGGCCGGCGGCCATCCCAAAAGGCCACGAAGCCCGATTTGGACACGAGCTGTCTCCGCAGGCTTTGGGTGTTTGGCTCCGTGCAGCGCGGCGGCTGCGGGGATCGCCGGGACGCGAATGCCACCCGCGCCGGGTGGCACGGGGACACCAGCGCTGGGCTGCGGTTGGCAGGACTCAAGCTCATCCTTTTCTGGATGGATAAGGAAGAACAAGGGCATTTCGGTGACAGCTTCAAAAGAATGGGGCGGGTATTGTAATGGGGCGTGTTGTGATCCCGCGTCCAATAATAATTCCTTGGCTGGGAGGGGAGGGAAAGGGTCACCTCCTCCGCTCCTGCGGAAACTCATCTCCCTTCAAGGTAGCCTTTTGATGGAAGCTTTCTGAAACCTGGTTGTTTCACTTCCCAGAAGTTAGCTGAGAAAGTTTTCTCTGGTTCCAACCTAAATTGGCTCTTCCTTCCTGGAGCTCTGCTTTGATCTGGGCATTTGAATCTCAATGCAAAACTCTGGTGCTTTGCCTGGATTTTGCATGGCAACAACACGGGGCAGGATTTAACCCCTCCCCAGCCATGCTCCCCACCTAGGCGCTCCGTCAGCTGCCCCCTCGTTATTCCCAAATCCTCTTTGGGTACTGGCTGGTTTTACAGCATCAGTCCCAGGAGCGGCGTCTGGTCCCCAAACCCTGCCCTTCCCCCCGTCCTGCTGGGGCTGGTGGGAGGTTGGTTTGGTGGTTGGTTGGTCTCTGAAGGCAAAGACCCCTCACCTGCCGCGTAATCCTGTAACGTTTGAACTTGTAGAGGAGAGACACTTTGGTGAGCAGCTTGATGTGAAACGGCTGGAAAAGATGTTGTGTTTGTAGGGCTACAGGCAACCTTTAGAGATGTAAGGATTTTAGGAAACAAGAGCTTTGGAAAAGGCATGAACCTTTTGCTCCAAGCTCTTGCCAGGCTGCTGCAGCCACCTGCAAATGCTTCGAAGGGTTGGAGAGTTTTTGCTGGACTCCTCGCTGTTCATATTTTAGGGCTGGATGGGATCTTGAGGGTCAGCTGGGGTCCCTGGCAGGGACGATGCTGGGGCTGCGGCGCTTCTCCGGGAATCATAGAATCACAGAATGGTTTGGGTGGGAAGGGACCTTAAAGCCCACCCAGTGCCCCCCCCTGCCCTGGGCAGGGACACCTCCCACCAGCCCACGTTGCTCCAAGCCCCGTCCAACCTGGCCTTGAACCCCTCCAGGGATGGGGCAGCCACAGCTTCTCTGGGCAACCTGGGCCAGGGGCTCACCCCCCTCACAGCAAACAATTTCTTCCTCACATCTCATCTAAATCTCCCCTCTTGCAGTGTAAAACCATTCCCCCTTGTCCCATGGCTCCCCTCCCTGCTCCAGAGTCCCTCCCCAGCTTTCCTGGAGCCCCTTTAGGGACTGGAAGGGGCTGGAAGGTCTCCCCGGAGCCTTCTCTTCTCCAGGCTGACCCCCCCAGCTCTCTCATCCTGTCCTCATAAGAAGCAGCTCTGCAAGTGGGGGGAAAGGGATGAGCCAAGGTAGGAGCATCCCGGCCACACATCCCGTTTATCCTCTGACTTTTGAAGGCTTCTGGGGGGATGAGAGCTCACTTTGAGCCGGCACGGCAGACGGGGAGGAGAAGGGGAAGGCGAGGAGAGCTGCCGGGGAGCGGGCGCGGGGAGCCGGGAGTGCTGCGACTGCAGATGAGGAGGCAGCGCCGGCGACGTGCGTTAGGAATGACGAGGCGGTTGTTTCAAAGCAGGACGAACTGTAGGGTTCAGAGATGTTCCGGACTCCTGCAGGGCCCGAGACAAATGTTGAAAGCCAGAATTCCCAGAGGGTCTTTCTGTTTTCTTTTTAAAAAATAAAATAATAATAATAATAAAAAAAAAAGATCTACCTGTCAAATCTTAGCAAGTCAAGCGCTGAACTAAGGAAGGCAAGAATTAATGGGCCTTCTTCCCTAAAAATAGATCTTCTCATGAAAGAGATGAAGGGCATTGCCCAGGGAGGTCAGCCAAAATTGTCTGAAATTATGCTATCACCTAGATCTGGTGTCCAAAATTAACCTCCCCTCTCGCTACGTGGGTTCAGTGCTCCCTGGAGATTAAACGCATCACAACACTCGTCTAATTTAAAAGAGAGGCTGAAACATATGGCATG
The DNA here is from genome assembly GCA_008658365.1 of Alca torda. NCBI lineage: Eukaryota > Metazoa > Chordata > Aves > Charadriiformes > Alcidae > Alca > Alca torda. The sequence continues at coordinate 37,568,619 of CM018086.1, forward strand.
CCATGGTTTAAATGTTAGAAAAATTCAGCTCGGGACTCTTCATTATGATTAGTAACATGCTAATGAAGGCGGGGGGGAAGGAGCGTGTGCGCGGGGCTGTGCCAGGAGCCTGGGCAGGGCTGCAGGCAGGGATCGGGGACGTTGCTGGGAAGAATGGAAAGGACCTGAACCGGGGCTGCTTTCACCATCCAGGACTAGTCTGATCTTTTTTCAGAAGGGGAAGGAAGATGATTTGCCTTAAATAATTCTCCAGCCTCCTCTGTGTGGGTGTCTTCTGGGCTCTGTGATTAAGAGAGAGCATTTGAAAGCCATGGGATAGGAACCTCGTTTAAAGACTGAGCGTTCCTTTCTTTTTTTCCTTTTTAATTAATCTGAGGTTGCCACTGGAGTGGAGTAGTTGGATGAAGGTGTTTGAGGAACACAAGGTTAATGGAAGGTGAAAGAGGAAGGGAATAAAATTGCCAATAGGAGCCGAGCAGAGTGTGACCCGGCAGATGCTCCAGCCCAGCCGGCGCAGGGCTGACTCACGGGCTTAGAGGGAATAAACTCCCTGGGTGGAGGGGACAAAACAACCCCAGGGAGACTCGGGAGAGGCTGGGGGGAACCGGCAGCACTGCTGATGCCGGCACCTGGGAAAAAGAGGAAAGAGTTTTCACGGGGTTTCACCAATGCAAAGCACCCTCCCCGATACTGGCGCTGTTAAAAATAACGCGTAGTCTGTCGTTATGTTCATGAAGGGAGGGGGGAATTTTGTCACTGTTTCGGGGTCTTTGTTTTACCATCTGCGAAATGGGTTTGCAGGAGAGCAGTGGAAGGGTGCGGACAGAGTTGACGTGCCTTGGGATGCTACAGATGGTGTGTTGTGAAGGATGGGAGCCTCCCGTGCCCTCTGATGGCACAGAGGGGCTGCAGGGTGGTGGCAAGTCCCTTACTCTGTGCTTTGGTTTCCTGGAGAAAGGATCCCCAAATTATTGCTGCCTGGTCCCCGTCTCCACTGCTGACAGTCCCCAGTGCTGCGGGAGGCAGCCAGCATCCTGCTTCCACCCCTCGCTTCCAGGGGGAGTGGAATTTCAGAGATTTGAGTTGGTTTTAGCAATTGGGACCACCGTTGGATGTAGGTTCACACATCAGGGGTGCTTGTCCGCCCTGCCGCGGGGCTGGGGCGCCGCTTCCCAAGGCACAAACCTCTTCCAGCTGCCCCAGGACGACGTGCCAGCGCACGTGCGTCAGCCCGCTCGGCCGCCACCGGTTTCCAGCACTGACACTGTAATTGCCTCCTGCTCTTGCACCAAACACTGGGAATTGAAAAATCAGAGGCAGAAATCGTGATGAAGAGGGGGCTGGTCATTTTTTTTAATGTTTGGTTTTTTTTTTTTTTATTCTAAGCTCATGATTTTAGGGACAGCCTCGTACGTTTTGTGGATGCTGGCTCAGATGCTTTGCATCCTTTGAGCCCGGCAACGCCAAACGGGGTAGAGAGAGAAGAACAAAATGTGTCACTCGTATCTGCTGTGACCCACCCGCCCGCGAGCAAGGGCTGGGATGCATTTTGCATCCAAATGCAGCCTGTTTTTTGCCAAGGGAAGAAAAATGCTCGTTTTCAGCATCCTTGTCCCCATCATCCCAGAGAGGAGAGCTGACCCCGCGGCTGCCTCCCCCCAGCCCAGCCCCACTCCCCACCGCCTCCAGCCTTTATTTGGGACTGAGCAAGACCATTGCTCATCTCTACATGCTCCCAACAAATCCCACCTGTCAAACCCTTGGGGAAGTGCAGGTTTTTTTTCCCTAAAAAAGCCTCTAGGCAATGGATGCCCATGATTCCCAGCCCGCTGCTCCCTCCGGGCTCTGTGGCCCGAACGCTCCTGAGGACCGTTAAAGGTTCGTCAACACGTTTTAATTGTGCAGTAACCAGGGCCGGTGTTTTTGTTGGCCCGTGACCCAGCCTGCGGAGCAGAGACGCAGCTTTGAAGCTCCCCCGGCCGCCGCTCGCTCCGTCCGCGCCGCCGATGATCCGCCGGGTGACGGTCTGACGCGGGCAGGTTTACCTGCTCCGTGGGTGTTGTGGGGCTTAATGAGCGATTCCAGCTCGCTTTGAAGATGAAAAAAAAAAATGCTCTGAGTGTTAAGTGTTAGTGTGATTTAAGCGTGTGGAGCGGTCAGGGCTCGCTCACAGCGACCTTCGGGAGCGCTGCTCAGGTTCGCTTTGGCAGAGCTGGGCTCTTGCTGTTGATGTCTGTCCTCAGAAAGGACCCAAATTGGGACACTTTGGGTCCCTCCTCTGGAAGGACCCAAAACAGGACATTTTCACAAGTACCGTAATGCTGCAAGAAGCTCTGCAGACACTTTTATTTTTTCCAGCACGAGTTTACACAGCTTTCATTAAACCTGATAAGCTAAACGAACGCCAAGCTAAACTAAAAAAGATACTTGGGTCAAAAGAAGGTTCTTGCTCTCCCTCCCCATCTTCTGTACCATTTAAAAAAAAAAAAAATTGGTTGGATGTTACACTTTCCCACGCTGCCTCTCCATTTAGCAGCTGACAAGCCAGACCTGTAATCACGATCTTTATCCCGAGAAAAGCTAAAAAACAAAATGTTTCTGAAACGCTGAAGGTAGGTGAACATTTTCAGAGTGTCACATATTAAGGTTGTGTCTAACGAGCTCCATGTCCCACTTATAATTGAAACAGAAGAGAGTATTCACTTTTCATTCATTTTTAAAAGACTATTCAAATACCCTTTCATCTCTGCTAAACAGCCTGCCATGTATTTGAAGCCATTTTATATTTTGTTTCTACAGACATCCAAAAAACAGAGGTGAGTATTTTGGAACATTGATAGAAAGATGCAAAGGCTTGTGAGGCACTGAATGGCTTCAAGCTGCCTCAAACACATTCATCTTCCCAAGAAGAATTAAGCACAGTGTGATTCATTTTAATAGCAGAAGAAAAATAATACTACGATGTAGTGCTAAGTTCCCAACCTTTGATGGTAGACTAAAAAAAGAGAGGGGGAAAAAAAATGTATCTTTCTTCCCCTACGTTGTTGAAGTCTCCCTACACCCATCCGTTATGTCCAGCTTATCAATTAAGATGAACCCCATGAACTTCAGATGTTTTTTTTTAAAACAAGGCACCATCCATTTAAATGTGTGAAACTGCCTGCAGCTCCCTTGAACTGCGGGATTCAGGCCCGAGCTCTGTGTACTCGGTGTGAAGTTGAGCCCTTTGAGAGAAGTTTTACTGATGTTTTAAATGAAGTCTCCTCATACACACAAAATAACCCAGATAATTTAAAACCTCATAGAAAAAATAGGGTGGAGAGAGGGAAGAAAAAAAACCCCACCTATTTGGTGCCATTGGTCTAGCCAAAGAAAAGAGGCTGGCTTTGGTTACCAACAGGACAGACCAAAAGCGCTTCCACAATTGCTTTCCCAGGGTTACTTGCTTGAGCCGGGGAAGGTCTGGGCGACAGCTGGGAGACAAATCCATCCCTGGCATGGGCAGCTTCCCTCAGAACAAATTAAGCTCGTCCAGCTATAAAACAGGTTTTGTACCATACATACGGGTGAGAGGAAAGAGCTCCCTGGTGTTTGTCCTGTTCTTCCACCAAATCTCGCCCCAGTTCACCTTGGCCCAGGCAGCCACATTAGCCAGGACCTTACAAAGCCGGGTTTTGCTCCAGCAGGTGACGCGCAGTCCCAGCTCCATGGCACCCAGGCAGGGCCGTGGACCACCCCCCCATCACCTAACGATGAAGCCCTCCCGTGGGCCATGGCTTTGGCCATCCCTCCAGCAGTGGGACCACCGCATCCCTTTGGACGTCACACCCTGGCTTCATCATCCCAGCGAGAGCAAGAGGAAGCCCTCGCTCCTGGACCAGGGAGGCTGGGCAGTGCAGTCAGACTATGCTGAATTTGCAGCCGAATTACCCGAAGGAGCTGTAAGTGGTTTAATTATTGCACCAAAGCGCAGCCCCAGCCCTTGCCTTGCCCACTTGAGCGCCAACCGCTTCCCAGCAGCACCAGCGCCAGCTGGTGTTTCCAGCTACCACCATACATGAGAAAAAAAAACAAACCAACCTTTTAAGGCATTAAGGGTGAAAAAAAAGTCAGACAATATTAATTTGAAAAATATAAAATTTTAATAAAGGCTACATCTCTTAATTACAATAATTATTGTACCAAGTAATTTTTTTTTTTAAATGAAACTCTTTATAATGCATAATTTACAGTATAAGTAGAACAAAATGCCATGGCAAAAGTCATGAGTACAGGACTTGTAATAAAAGGCATAAAATATATTTATACATAAACCCCTTAAACAAACAAGGGAAAGCTTGAACCCTGAATATAGGGCGACGCATGGTCTCGTAACACCATGCAGGCACAGGTACTGTACTGATTAAATTTTAAAAACACTAGAGATAGTGTATTAATAGTTTTCACCATACGTTTTTCTACAATATATACAGACTTACACAAAGTAGCAATGGCAAACAGAATGCACAGATTAACTTAATCAACACAAAACCCAACTGTAGAAATGCAACGTCTCTCTCGCTCTCGGGAAAGGTGGCTCCGTCCCCCCACGCACACACCGCGCTCTGCCGGGGCTCGCAGAGAGCCTTCGCCCCCAGCTCCCACGGCCTCTCGTGGGGCTTGTGAAGGGAAGGTCAAAAAAAAAAATTAAAAAAAAATTAAAAAAAAAAAACCAAAAAACAAACAACCACAACCCAACGAAAAAAAAAGAAAAAACCCACCACACGACGAATCACGCGCTCCGCAGCGAGCTGAAAACGCGCCCCATCGTAGGTACACGTCACTGAAACAGAAGTTGTGCTACCGTTGAAGTAGGATGGCCACACACAAAATCAGCTAGCTATGTGGAACACATACGGGCTTTTTTTTTTTTTTTTTTAACCTGGCTTTTGCAACGTGTCCTTTGGGTGTGCTAAGCAGGGAAACGGGAACCGGGAACCGCGTGGCTTCCCCTACAGCTCTCCCAGGCTCCGGGTTTTGCTCTGCCTTGGACACTGCCGGCAGCAGCAAAGCAAAAAAAACCTCACACCGCAGAAATCCATGGACAAAGTAACAAGTTGCTGTTGTTCTACCGCATCTAACGTACTTAATGCTTAAGACCTTTATTTCAAATTAGAGCAGCATCGATTAAAATGCACCAGGGTCTCTAGATGAATGGTAGGACAGTATTTTTATTTCGGCTTTTATTATTATTATTTCTTTAGAAAAGTTTTTATCTTCAGTCGGAGAAATACTGGGCACAACGTCACTCCTTCCCTCCTCCCCCTTCAAAAAAAAAAAAATTAAAAAAAAAAAAATCACGAATGCACTCGTAGCCAAACTCCTAAATTTTAGATAGTGGGAACAATATAAAAAAATAAAATAATCCTTCCTCCCATCACCCCACTTCCCAGCCCCTCTCTTCTCCATTGTTAAAGCAGCATATCCAAAAACTGGACTTAAGGGAAAACAGACTGTTCAATAAATATCAATAGGGATTACTGTTAAGGTAAGCTATACACAGTTTCTCTTAGTCCATAGATTTCAGATCCCCAGGAAATCATATATTATGTATGGAAGTCTCTCAAACACAGTCTGCATCTCCAATAGCCAACAGTGGTCATGTTTTTAATAAATAGTTCAGGGTTTTTATCATCTCAGTACCCAACTCATGAATAATAAATGCCATTTTTTTCCTCTAAGGCTAATTCAGCAAAGTCTTCATAGACTTCACTTTTTTTCTTCATTGGTTCAAAACTTTCCTTCAGAGTTTTGCTTTTTGTTTTTTTTTTTTTCCTTGTCATCACTACTGTTGTGTGTCCAAAGACTTCTCTAGCTTAACTTTTCCCAAGAAACACAGATGCCATCAATCGATCCTTTCTACTTTCCCAAGAATCCTTCCTTCGTACATCGGCAGGATGGTTTCATCTTCCCAAATCTCTTCAAACACCGCACCGCAGTCAAACTCGTCGCTTGCTTTTTTGAAGTAGTATCTGTGGTAACGAGAATTAAAACACAGTTAAAAAAAAAAAAAAAAATCAAAAGGTAAAGCAAAAGGACGCTTTGGCAGTTCTTTTAACCACAGCATTTCCAATCTCTCCCTCCTAGGATGCTCCTCCGACGTGGCCTGGAAAAACCTCAGGGATGCTCAGGTCCAGCAACATGAAAGCATCCCTGGGGCTGCCGGGACGGTGGTGGGACGGAGGGAGCGGGGCTGTGCACCCTCCTCGGGGGTGGCAGCAGCTTCCACAGTGAGTACATCACACGCCTTGGCAGTGGATATCCTCAGCCGCAAAGAAAATTAGAAAGCGCAATGATTTCTGGTCAAATATCTTATTTAAAAAATAAATAAATAGAATTTCAAAGCAACGCATTCTTAAGGTTCCCCTCTCTCCCCACCTTCTTTCTTTCATGTGTTTTCTTGTTTCAAAGCTGAAGCCCGACATTAAAATTAGCAACTGTTATTAAAAGGAGAGGCTTTTTAGGCATTTGGATGGATTAAAAGAAAACCATCCCAGCTTCCTGCAACGCAGAAGCTGAAACCCGGCGATGCTCCTACTGAAGAAATAAAATAAAAAAAAAAAACAACCCGGGAGCCTCTCGCTGGAAACACCCAAACGCCTCATTCACGTATCCATTTTAAGTGACAGAAACTCCCCTATTTGTTTCCCGAGGCTTCCCGGCGGCCGGAGGCGCGGGGCAGCCCCGGTGCGGCCGGCGGGACGGGACACCGGGAGGTCAGGCAGCAGCATCCCGCCTTCCTGCTCTTTGGCTCCGGGTCCTCGGATCAGGAAGCCAACGCTCCCCGAGACAAAACGCACCCCCACCCCTCCTGTGTCAAACAGCAAGGACCCCTCTATTATCCTGAATTAGACCGTTCAGCTTCTTGATTAAAGGTTCCTTTTATCCCGTTTGGAGCTTTCTTCCTTCTAAGGCTGCTTAATTGCATATGCACAAATGAAGGGCTTCCATTCAGAGGGGTAGCATTTAGGGAGCCTGTCCGTCTGCCGCCGCACACCTCCTCGGACATGCCTGCTCCCTTGGAAGAGCGCTCTGCCATCCCACCGCCAGGGACGGAAAAACCTCCATCAGATGGATTACAGAGAAAAATATATTAAAAAAACCAACCAAACCTAAGCCCTCCGCTGTAGTTTCCAGACAACTGGGGTTGGCAGATGTTTGTCAGGGGAAACGGGGTTTGCCGTTATTATTTTTTCAGGATGGGAAAGGAGATCAAATGAAGCTCACTTCTACTATTAAAAGTGAAAGATAGAATTTGATTATTTTTTTTAGTTGACTGCTCTATTACACATTTTTAAAATACTCAGTAACAGTGGCTTGCAAATCTATTTATTCTTCGGGTACTTTAAAATTATTTTGGTAGGGGGATAAAAACTGGCCATTTAGTCAAAGAGATGGAACCAGCTCCATTTAGTCAAGGTATGATTAGGATTTATTTTTGTAAAGTCATTCCAAGCTGAACTCACACATGTTGCGTCTTTAATGGCTCAGCAAGGGAAAAACATCTTATTTAAGTCCTTCAGAGCCTGCGCTCATTGAAGTCAATGGCCCGGCTCCCACCAACTTCCATGCTGCAGGTCAAGGCCACAGTTCCCCAGGCCAGCAGCCTTGAAACAAAACCAAGAAAACCCAAGGAAAGTTTGAATGAATTACAAAGAACTTTCTCTTCCCTTTCCCCTTCTCCGCCCCTCTCCAGATAACAGCCGCTCTTCCCAATAACTTCCTCCACAAGCCCAAGCTCTGGCTGTGTTTACAAAATTTTTATTTGAGAAAACACGCTATGACCTTTTACATAATTACAACCTTATTTCACAGAGAAAAAGGGGAAAAAATAAAAAAAAAGAGGAGGCAAAGCAAAAAAAAAAAAAAAACCAACCCTAAATCCTCCCCTACAACATCTTCAAACAAGTCACTCTGCTCTTATTTGCTCAGAAATGGGCTTTCCATTGAAACATATTTTATGTGGCAAGCTTTGCTCTTTTTTTTTTTTTTTTTTTAATTTTTTTTGGGACATCTGGCACCAATCGAGGCGAGCAGGCCTGGCGTTACAGCTCTGTTTTGAACCGCTGCCATCTTCAGATTACCCGACACCACCCAGTTTTTTTGTGCCTGCATGTTTGTTTTTTGTTAACGCCATCAGTATTAAATCACTGCTTAATTCCTTCTTTTTTTTTTTTTTTTTTTTTTTTTTTTTTTTTTTTTTTTTTTTGCTTGGGGGGGCGGGTGTAAGGCAAGCAAAGGGGCGACGTCCCAGCGGCTGCCCCACGGCGGGGCCGGCCGCGCGGCTCGGGCATCGCGGGAGCCCGAGGTACCCGCCTCGCGAACTGATCCAATCAATAAAGAATTTGGAGAGCGGAGCATTTCTGCATGTCTTTGTGCATTAAATGAAAGGCAACGGCTTCAAAGACATGCTTATTAAATGTGCCTTAAAAAGAAATCAATGCCAGATGTGACCAAAGCGGCCTAGTTAGTGCCTCCCCGTAACACACACGCTACTCCGGGCACTGCAGACCTCTTCCCTGAAGGTCACCCGCAGTTTCACTCAAAGTCCAGCCAAAAGTCAAAGCTTAGATCAAAATGATTCCCTGGAGGTACACACATTTGTGTAATTAGTTTCACCTTGTGTCTGCGCAAGATAAAATACTGGGCACGTACCCAAGTTCCTTTTATAAATTTCTGTATTGTCTTTACCCAGGTGTAAAGGGGTGAGATCTAAGCAAAACGTTGTTTCATCCTTGTCAGTCACTTAAAAACATTTTCCAAAGTAATTACAGTCTGACAAGGCACAAATAATTGTACCTGGAGGGACTTTCAGGCCACAGAGGTTTTTAGGAGCCTACTCCTGCACTTGGGCATCACGCACAAATGGCACAGAAAACAAACAAACAAAAAAGGTGGGGTGTTTTTTTTTTGGGGGGGGTCGACAGCTATGCAGTCACTGAGCAATGGCAGACCAGCGATGAGGTGAGGGAAACTGGTCTGCAACTGGGGCATGAGGCTGCATCAGCCCGAGGAGCCGGGAGAGGCTTTAGGGGCTGGAAAATGGCGCAAGGGGCAAGAAGCCCAGGGACCTCTCCTGGAGGTTGGCCAGGTTGGGTGTACTTGCAGGTTGCTGCCATCTGATGGCAGCTGGGCGGGCTGCAAAGATGGTTTTGGGGATGGACTGGCAGTATTCCAGCCCCACTGTGCAACAGCCATAGACGGAGCCCAGCTCGGCATCCCCCAGCCTGAGAGCACCCTTGGGTCACCCACCTCTGAGCTGCGCAGGCGAACTTCCCAAAGCTAAAGACACACCGGTGACGGAGCACCAGCTGGAAAGTCCTCGTGTCGAACCCAAATGACCATTTGGGGGTTAAATCGGAGGCTGCCAGTTCCAGGGCAAGCCTTCTGGCTCTTTGAAGAAGCACCAAATTCAGTGCAAAGTCAAAACTTAAAAGCCAGAGCTTCCCTCTCCTGCTCACCCTGCAGGAGAAGCGGCCAACAGATGATCCCACCAGCGCCCAGATCCGCCGGAAGCATACAGCAAAAAAGGGCCAACGTGAAGCTACTGCCATGGGAACCAGAAGAGCAGGGGAAGCAGCAAACTGGTTACACTGGGAGCTGGGCCCTGCAAACCAGACTGGCAGGGTTCGCTGGCGCTTCCGAGGAGGAACTCGGTATCGCTGGCGGAGCTTTCCCTGCGGGGCAGAGGTTTTTCCCCTGATGAAGAGAAAAGCGAGCTCGCCGCGTCTCAGCTACACGTCCACTCAGCTGCAACATCCCAACCCTTCACTCACCGCACTTACAGCAACACCATTGCAAAAAAAACCCAATTAAAAATGAATAAACTAAATGAGTAGGCAAAGCAGGAGGCCAGCACCAAGACGAACGCTGACCCCGAGTTTGGAAACCGAACCCCACCGCTCCGTGCCTTTGCTGCAAGGCCATCCCAGCTTTTCCTGGTATTCAGACTTTCTGGAGAAGGGTTGGAGCACGACTGCCAGCCTGCGTCCTTGTGCAACTGGGGGAGGAGGCCGGGCAGGGAGAAGGAGAGGACGCGGCCCCACAGGGCCCCTTTCTCCATCTCCAAGTGGCTCTTGGATTGAGTGGGAAGGGCATAAGAAGATCTACAGCCTCTGAAAAGTGAGGTAAATGTGTACCTGCAAAATGTCTGCTGATTCTTTTAGAAGAAGATTAGAACAAACTAAAGAACAAACAAATCACGGATTCTTACCTGTAATTTCCCTTTTTGCTCAGCTGTTCTTTAAAGTGCCCAAGTGTCAGGCTCTGGGCCTTTAGCATCCTCCTGTAGGGAATTTCTTCTCCGCAAAAAAAATAGGTGACAACCAACTCACTCGACTGAGAGGTGTGAACAACTGGCAGTTTCTTTGGCTCTTTGTGACTGAAAAACAGAAGACACACACAAACCCCTCTATTTTTCCATTCAAGAACAGCCGCTTCACCGCACTCAGTCCAGCAGCGTTTCTGCCACACGTAACGCTGCTCAGAAATACCCTGGTGTGACCCAAAAAGTCAGATATTCCTGTACTCGCCACGCGTTTGTCACGCCGCGTTCGCACAGCCCTTCGCTGGGCTCCCACAACAGCTCCTGCGCGCTGCGATGGTGGGAACGCCACGGGCAGCGGAGACCTCATCCCACCTCAGGGACGGGAGAACCGAGGGATGGAGGCCAGGTGGACCTGGAGGCGTCAGAGCAGGACCACGGGGCAGGTGAGCGCGCGCAGGGCTCACCATGGGCCGACCTCCACCTAGCCAGCCCCGGTGCTGGGCACCTCCAATTTTAAAAGGCTCTTTTCATCTGCCTTCACATAAAGCATCTGCCAAGCTTTCTTCTCATGCACAAAACCACCTGCAACCACCAACAGCTAACAAAGCAAAACCACCGCCAGATTCTGCACCTGAAGCAGACAGGTAATCTTATTTTTCCCCCGTGAGGATAAAACTAACTGGATCTCACCATTTGCACTAGGAAACCCTTCTTAAAGAATAATTAAAACAATATTACCCAGCAAAATGGCAACGCTCTAGTAAGTCCCATGCAGCCAAATCTACAACTGCTTCTGAGGCAATGTACACTTGGCATGTCAAAAGGTCACAAAGTGTTAGTCCGCAGTAATTTAGTCTTCCTAATTTGTTCTAAGTCTTTGTAGAGTGGCTTCAGAAAAAAAGCTGCTAGCAAAGACAGCTGGTGGACTTAAGGTCAACCAATTAAAAATGAAAAGCTCTAGTCAGGTGGCTCAGTCTGGACTTCAAACATTACTCATTGCTTAAGATGAAGAGGGTAAGAAAGAAAACTTTAATTATTTAGGCCATTTTAGACCCCTCTGTAGCAGATTTCGTGTTAAAAGAACCATCCTGTAATTAGACTAATCCAATCTTTGTCCACTTTACAGGAATGCAAGTTAAAAAGAGCCAGAGACAAGATTTGAAAATGTTTTGTTCTTTCTTTAAGGAGAACGTTTGAAAGACGAAATTTCAGATATAAGAATTTCCTCTCTTTTCAAAGCGCAGTCCATTTAATGAAAATATAATTATGAGAGAGAGAGAGATATTTCCGGACACTATTCCGTGCGTGCAATACTCACTCTTCTGTCGTTAGACTTGCACTGCAGAAGGGGGAGTTTCCCCCCTGAACGGCAGCGGAGTGGTTTCGATCCCTCTGCTGATTTGAGGTTGAACATCTGAAGTGGCGAGGGGGAGGGCAAGCGGGGAAGAAGGGGAAAAAAAAAAACAACAACTTTAAAAAAATTGTTGAAATACAATCTTCTTAATTGAAGTCTCCTGTGGGTCGTTAAGTTCGCTCTTTGTATCAACCCTCACATGTTGTAAACAATCAAAGGAAGAATTAAAAATGCTGTGGGCTAATTTATCCTTCCATACCCAAATGAACGATAACCAGTCCAATTCTCTACTTGGTATGTAGCTGGAGTCCGTCCCAGAGGAAAAATGGGCAAATTACAGCCATCAAAAGAGTGGAAGTAATAGTCTAGGATTCAAACTATTTGTGCCGAGGTAGGGTGGGGTCGGAATAAGGAGGCTCATCCTTGGGACTCGGCCAAGCCGTGCCGTCACGCGTCCCCACGGTCCGGCCCCATGGCTGACCCTCTACCTAGATGGGGAGGACACCATCCGCGTTCACCCACCGCCTTGCCCGCCATCAGCCCCAGCGTTGGCTGAAGATGAGCTCAACGAGCCCCCAGCAAACCTCTCCTGCCCCTGCTGCCCCCCAGACCCCGCCGCCGCACCGGGACCGTCCCTCCCGCCGCCGTTACCGTTGCTTCTGCGGCTTGGAGACCTCGGCGAGCCGGCGGCACGCTTCCTCCAGCTGCGCCAGGGTGTTGGGTGGGGTGAGCGGGGGCATGGCGGGGTCCTGGACGAAGGGGTGGGCGGGCTGCGCCCCGCGCGGGTGGCTGCCGGTCCCCCAGGGGTGGTGGCGGCCGGGGGCCCCCTTGGCGAAGTCGGAGCTGTAGGCCTTCTTTGTGCTTTGTGTGCTTGGGGAGGGGAAGAAGTCGGGTTAGAAAAGCTGGAAAATATGACTTTAATAGCAGCTCCTATTCTGCTCGCTCCCTCTCAAAAGTCTGTCATAACATGAAAGGAGGTTTATTGCCAAAAACATGACATTTTTGTGGTTTTTCTGGTTCTGCGGAACAGCTTTTATATTAAACCGGAGGAGCAAAGAGTCTCATTTGTTTTTAGCGATTGTAAAAATAGACAGCCCATGTAATATATAAATATTTACCGGGAGCGATATTGCTGTAGACAGCTGCGTATTTACCTATGGGGCTTGTGCTTATTTTGTCTCTCGCTCTCCAGCATCCACTGCCAGACGTTCTGTGCCCGGTCCGCCTCGCCCCCCGGGAGCTGCACCCCGCCGGGGCCGGGCAGCCCCCCGTCCCCAGCCGGCAGGGCGACGCTCTCCGCTCCTCTGCCCGGCCTCTTCGGCAGCGTCCCCGTCCTGCTGATGGCGAGAAGGGGACAGGAGCCCGCCGTTAGCCCCCCTGGGCTGCCGCGGGGCTGTCCCCACCAGCCCCCTTGCAGGGGGATGACAGGGCGACGGTTTGGGGTGGGTGCGATGGAGATGCTCGTGACTTACCTGAAGGGCTCCAGCGGAGGGAGAGGGGGGTCCGTGCTTTTTGGGTGGCCCTTGCACTTGGGGTAGCAGTAGTAGTCGCTGCCCGCCGGGCAGCAGCACTGCACCCGCTGAGCCGCCTCCGCTTCGATCTGCTCCTTCGTCTTGGGCACGGTGTGGTGGTGGATGTAGTGGTGGTGGACGTGCTTGGTGGTCTGCTTGGTGATGAATCCCTTACCCACCAAGGCGCACGCGGCTGGCGAGGCCACGCCGGGTGGCAGCTTGCCGGTTGGCAGGTGGTCGGGGGAGCGGGCGCGGGGGCTGTGCCGGCCCATGCCGGGCGATTGGCAGCCGGGGGTCTTCAGCACGCGGGAGAGATGCTCGTCCAGGATGGCCTGGGGGTCCTCCTCGTAGCTGCCGGAGGGCAGGAGCGAGAGCGGGTGCTGGGGGTTCGCCATCTCCCGACTGCTCTGCAGGCTGGCGGGGAGCTCCGAGCCCTCCTTCTCCTCGTCCTGCCGGCCAAGCGATGGCGAGAAATAAATGCAAGAGGACGGGGAGTTGGCGAGGACATACCCCCCATTATGGGCTCGCAAACCGCAGCGCGATCGAAGCGCGTTCCTCCCGTGGGCAGGATACGGCCCCTTCCCACCCCCCGCCCCCAGACAGCAGGCAGCGAGCCCTGCCCGGCCCCGGGAGGGTTAATCCTCCTACCTCCTTGATTTGCTGCAGCCTCTCCTCCAGACTGTCCATGGTTTCCTGCTCCTGCTTCAGCTTCTCCAGCCGGGAAATGAGCTCCGCGGCGAAGGCAGCCGGCTCCACCGGGGTCATCTCCTTGGGAAGACGGTGGGTCCTCTACAAGGAGCGGGGACAGAAGGCACAAGGCATGTTTAGCGGGCGGCGCGGGGCACGGGCGCTTAGCCGGAGCGGCTTCGCTGGCCCCGCTACGCTTGTTGTGTCTCCATGTTTGGATGAAAAGACGACCGCAACTAGGCATGGTCTGCTCTGGATTTTTATGAGCTAGAGCTGTGGCCTCATGGAGTGACATCCTCCCCACCAGCGTTTGCCTTCGGCAGGAGCAGTTGGTCGCACTCTGAGGAACCCCGCTTGTTCTCTCTGTAGTACAACCAGCCCATCAGTAGCTACTCTGAAGTAGAAAATCTTCAAAGACTGTTGTCAAACATCAAAAAAAAAAAAAAAAAAAAAAAGAAAAAACCTCTGAGGTGGGAGGGAGAGACTTTAACTCAAGGAATAAAGTGAGTATAAACAGAAAGGAGTTGGAAATTAAAAAAAATAAGATGGGGGAGAAAAAGGGAAAGGAGAAAAAAAAAAAAAGAAGAAAAAAAAAAAAAAAAAGAAGTCAAACGGTTGCAGATCAGAGAAGTGCTGGTAATTTATTTCCTGGCTACACACTGGGCACCTTTGAGGTAGTGTTGTCTCAACAGTGTCCTAGATCTCTTCCCCCCCCTCCATCTCTTTGTACAGAAAATGAAGAAAGCTGCTGCAGGCTAGCGGTGCTACACTGCTGAGCTTGGCTGCCTCAAGCAGATCTATCAAGGGAAAAAGGGAACATCTCCAAATCAAGTGCAGAATATAAAAAGGCAAAACACGAGTTTCTGCCAAAAGAAGCAAACATGGCAGGAAAAGGGGAGGAAAAAAAAAAAGAGGAAAAAGAAACCACCCACCCGACTCTGCCCTCCCTCCTGCCACCCCCACGCACCCCACTCCTCGCCCCCACTCGCCCTCTCTCTTTCCCCCCCCGAAAGCAGAAAGCCGAACTGCCAACTCTTTCACATACTACCCACCAGATGAGGTGGGGCCTCTCTCCGGCAACCACTTAGCTCCAGAAATGATGTGAGGGTAGAAAAAGGCCACTCTGCTGGAAATTGTCACTCTTACACAAGCTGGCTCTATTCAGTCCCTGATCAAAGCACTGCCTTACAGAGAAAGTCGATTTGCACGCCCTGGGACAAAATAATCTAATTTACAAGCTCAGGCTATAGAACTTTCTTTATGGAGGAAGGGGGGAAAAAAATACCAAAAAGAAAAACCACACAAACCACCCCCACCCTCCACTAGAAATATCATCTATGATTTCTTGCTGCTTAAGACAGCAGAAAGAGGAATTTTAGCATATTAATCTCAAGACAAGATAAGTTTATACTTGTCTGTGTAAACAGTTTATTCACTGCAGGGATCGGGAGTCTGCAAGTCAACCGAATTAGCAAGTCAGCGAGTTAATTTTCGAGAGCACGGCAACACCGCGAATCGGATCCCCTCAAAGCAAAGCACGTATCTGCTGCAAACGCCTCTCTCGCGGGAGATCCTGCGTCCCACCAGCTTACAGACGGTGTGCTTTCAAAGGCCACCAGCGATGCGCACGAGGCCAAGCCCCGGCCTGCTCAGCACCAGCGGAGGTGTCAGGGTGGTGGCCAGAGACAAGGCTCTCACTAGACCCAACCGGGGCATCTCTGCCTGGATGTGGACCAAGAGGACAACTCCAGTGCCCCTGAAAAGCCGTAATTAGCACCTCGTTGTCAGGGAAGGACCAAAATGTGACTGTACGCAAGCAGGTTTTTGCAAGGATGCGGAGAGCACGTGGCTCCTGCCCAACGTCAAGCAGCAGCATCTCTTCTCTGGCGTCATGTAGGGATGGAAACGCTCTCCTCCCCTGCTCCCTTCCCTCCACGTGTGCCCATTCCCAGTCCCAGCATTTCCCACGGCCAACCCAGACCCTGCAGCTCCCACCTGAACTTACCGGAAAATGAGGTAGAGAAACTTGACCGTTGGCCTTGACGCTCCGATGCATTTCCCGCTGGAGCTGCTTCTTGCTCCCAATTCTGTACGGGGGGATCCCATCTCTGCACATGGAAGAGAGGTCACCATCAGTCGGGGCTCCCCCCATGCTCTAACCAAGACACTTCTCCACCACCTCTGAAACCACCCAGGCACGCCACACGTCCACGTTCCTAGAGGTGCTGAGCCCTCTGGATGTCACCCGAAGCCTCAAACATCTGGCGGCTTGGGAAGTGCCTGTGTCACCATCTACACGTATGTGCAGCAATTAAGCAAAAGCTGAAAAGCAAGCTGAAGGCAACTCCGCACGGGAAGCCGCCCAAAGATCCCATAAGCTTCACTTCTGAGGCATCTTACAGAAAGGCCCTTCCAATGCTAGGTTTCTGCTTCTGCCCTTTATTTTTGTTGCTTTTTCACCACTGAATTACACTCTCTTAAGACCACAACTTTCCTCAACCTCTGGAACACCCATGGAGTGTTGGCACGGTGGAAACAAGAAGGAAGAGGCTGCAGATGGATGGCCACCAAAAGGCTGCTCCCTACTTAAGATCTGGGACGTTTCTCCTGCCCTGAGGCTGGCCGGCACAGGCAGGCCACCGCAAGGCACGGGCAAAGCCGGTCCGTACCCTCCAGGCACAACGTTGCTCCCCTCGGCCACGTCAGATCATGGCCAGGAAACCATGAGAAGACACCAGGCGAGGAGCAGCGGTGGGAACAGCCCCCTGTACAGCCCGCTCGAGGCAACACAGGGTGTTTTCATCCGGCCACGCAAAAAATTACCTCAGTTAGGATTAAAGGGCCTTCTACAGACAGTGGGGACAGCCGGAAGAGCATGCCTGGAGATCCTGAATGTCTAATTCCACCTCTTCCCTCAGACTGGCTGAATAACCTTGATCTCTGGTCCCATCCCTTTCATCCACCTGCCCCCACACCTGACTCATCTCCTGAGCGGAGAAAATAGCTCCTGCCCAAGGAGGAGCCGCGGCGGCCGAGCAGACAGCAGTGGCCCCATGCTGCTGCCAGAGGAGCCGACACAGCACAGTGCCCCTTCATGCCACCTCCTGTGGCCACGGTGGCGATGGGCAACACATGTTTTGGACACCAGAGACAAGGCACAAGGGAAAGCCTTCCTGGAGACACCAGGTCCCTCCTCTTGAGGACGATGACTACATGCCATTGCTCCACGCTCAAGGTTTGAAGCACACTATCACAAGGGCTTTGTAAAGGTCTTGGTCAAAGCATTCAGTTGCCATTAAATTGTTTTAATGAGCAAGATTAAGCTGCAACCTTTCACTTTGGAGTGAAAGACTGGAACAACTTCATCTTAATAAACTTGGAAATATCTTTACAATAAAAGAGAGCACGCTGGGACCGCAGAGAAAGTCCTTGATGTCACTAGATGAACACCAGCCTCCTCTAGACACGGTCCACGAATGTGCATTACATTACAAGTGAAAGGAGCTAATTGTCCTAATGTCCCTATTGCACAACACAGGGCTCTGGAGCGTTCTGGGGAAGCAGCCCAGCACGCACTGGCCATCACAGATGGCCACAGCCACTGACTGCAGCCGCTGGTGGCCACCAATCATTTCTGCTCCAGGAACCCATGAGGCAACAGGGCTTGGGGCACATGACATGCCTTAGCTTTGGGGGCGGATGGGGGAAAAGCAAATCTAAGGTGAAAAACAAATCATCTGTACCTTCAGAGAAGCATTTGTTCACTGAGGCTTACTGAGATAAGGGTCTCTTAGGGAAGACCTTCAATATAGCGAATAATGAGTAAAATAAGCATTTTAAAGGCAGTAAAAATGCAAGCATGAGCATATTACATGCGTACATACATACGGGACTAATCCCGTTAACATATTCAATTAAAGAGGAGGTGTCCTCTATAAACGGCAGTCCAAGAGGCCAGATGGGGAAGAGCAGGGAGGCAGATGAAGGTCTGTGCGTTCAACATGAGGCACCCATGGACATGACCAAGGGACAACAGGGAGCCCCACAGCCCTCCTGCTCTCCCCACCTCCCTCCAAGTCTGCAAGGGCGAGATGCTGTCCCCGGCTCCCCTGCTGTGGCCACCAAGCTGTGAGCACCTCTCCTTGTGGGGTGTCCCCAAGCTCCCCGCTCTGGGGGACCATCTCTGGCCAAAGGGACAGTCCTGGGACAGGCTATGGAGCAGCAACAGGGACTTGCGCCGTTCCCAGCCAGGGTGGCTTGAAAAGGAGGAGGAAAAGCAATGCTGACCCAAGAGCTCCTCACCTTATTTAAGATTTGCCCTCATTCAGGTGGGTGCGAAAGCTGCTCCTTCCCCCTAAAACCCCTCCGTCTGCACCGGAGAGCCCCACATCAAACCTCCTGCTCCCTGCTTCTACAGCCCTGCCTTCTCAGAAGAGTTTTACAACTTGTAACAACATGCAGAATTAAAAGAAAAAAAAAAGATTTTTTAAAAAGAAGAGTTATTTCACTGGGATGGGAAAGCTACGGAGCAGCTCGGGAAAATCAGCCTGGGGAATGGGGAGGGACTTTTACAGCCACTTTGATGAGTGCTGTCTAAACCTAGGCCTTCCGTATAAAACAGGGGGAAAACGGACAACGCCAGGGTTGAAGGGGTGACCAACAGGTGATCCCCGACTGCAGGAGGGACAGATGGACGGAGCTGGAGCCTGGCAAGAGATACAGGGGGCGGGATACAGGGGCAAGAGGTACTGACGCTGAAGGAGTTTCCCCCCTGACCAGGAGAAAGTGCCTTTGAAATGAAAAGGCTGAGCTGGGCCAGGGGTTTCGGGGCAGGACAAGGTCAACCCCAGCTCTCCAGGTGCCACCTCTCCCCTTGCTCCAGCAGCAAACACTCGCGCTCACTTTCTTGGCTACTAAAAGCTGCGGGCTGAAGAGCTACAGAGTTTAGGCACTAAATAGTAGAGTTTAATTATAAACATTTCAGCTAACCAGGCTGGGGCTAAGCCAATCTGTTTCTGGGGGAAACACTAGTTTGAAGTCTTCTACCCAGTCAGCTGCCATTTAAGCTGAGCCAATTATCTTAGCCTTTTGACTCAGATGTGCCTGACCTAACCTGAATGTAGTTTTACTGCCGCTTTGAAATATCAGACTCATGCGCATATGCATTCACTCCCATCTTCATTTGGCAACGGCTCTGAAACAAGCCTCTGATCTTGCCAACATCAAAAGCCTGGTTTGTAAGATAAGGTAATATTTGAAGTTTGCTCAGCAGCATTCCCCTGTGTCCAAAGTAAATCCATAAATAAGATATAAGCAAATAAAAAAAAAATCCCCTTTCCTCTCCCCCCCCCCCCCCCCCCAATCAAGAAATGGAAATATAAATTTGCATGATGCTTTGTGGCTATTACAAAATATATCAGCACAGACTGATCCCTGGTATCTATAATAAAAAAAAAAAAATAAAAGGCAGATTGGGCATTATTTGTAGACCTCTCCCAATTCCAGCACAGTTCAGATTTAGATTTATTTTTTAAAAAAAAAAACCTCACTTTACTGCTATGTCTGACAGACTTTTCCAGAACAAGTTTTTCTTCTTCAGTTGATACCAATATAAGCCAAAAGAACGCATTTGCATCTGCACTGACGAAACGGAATAAACCCGGGTCCTCTGCTGAAGGGGGGGTAAAACCTGGCAGGCAGACGAGCGCCGGGGCTCAGCCCCTGGCAGCACAGGGGGGTTGTGCCCCGAACACCTTCCCAGCATCTTCAGCGCCAGCAGAGCCAGGTGCCAGGAAAAGGCAAAAAAAAAAAATTAAAAAAAAATCCCCCGTGTTTTACTGCAATCTTGGCAGCAGCCCTTCGCCTCTGCAAAGGAAGTTTCACATCAGCCTTAACTTTAAGCCCAGCCTCCAAAACTGCCAATTTACCTCTCCTGCTTCCAAAAACACCCAACAACCCGCCGGCTCCGCGGACGGAGGGAGCGTGGCTCCGGGGATGCCCGGGGGACCGGTTCTCCAGCAGGAAATATTCCTCCAACCTCCGCCATCCCGCTGCCCGCAACCCACCCCCTCCACCCCCCAAAGCCCTCCCTGCCGCCCCCCAACCTGGAGCTGCGGGCAGTTTAATCAGCCAAGCTTCCCCAAACTCTCCCAGCCTGCGCGGGCTATTGTTACGGCAGGAAAAAACAGGCAGGCTCCTTTCACGCGCTGCTTTATGGGGAGCTCCTATTCACTTGTTCAAGCAAATTTCAAAGCGGGCTGCTGCCCTCTCATCCCCGCTAAGCTCCCCTGGACTAACAATGGGCTGAAAGCGATTCAGTTAAGCCTTTCATCCACCATGCACTTTATTTCTCACTCAGTGCTCTCATCTGTATAAGGCCTACAATTGGCATCGCTGTGAAGAGAGGGTATAATCCTAGCCCTGTGAATCCCAAGTGACCCTACACTGGTCCAGAAATGACTAACCCAATGAATGCTCTGTTGACACATGATCACATACAACCAGAGCCAGTAAGAAGAAATAAAGAAGTCACCCTATGATTCAGCTCTTTTATTTAATGCCAATATTGTTCAATAAGGGAATCTGGTGGGACAACAAACTATTTTTTTCCATAATATCAGCTCAAAACACACATGTGCATTAAAAAAAAAAAAAAAAAAAGCTTTTGTTTACCCATCAAGGATTTTTGGTAAATCCTGTTTTCCGTAGTGCATCAGGCCGCAGTATTAGACTTTAAAAACCCAGCACGCAAACCTCTGCAGAGTACACAGCAATCGCTGGACACGTCCGACAGAGACACTGGAGAAGTTTCACCCGTGAGATGAAGACCAGGAATGCGGCACTGTTTACAGGTGGGCTTTTCTACCGCCCTTGTACTTAACTGAGGATCACGAAACACAAACGGCAACATCTGCCTTGTGCCCAGCTGAAGAAAATGCTCCTTAAGAGCGCTAAGTGAGTCTTGCTGTCTCCCCTACAAGGCACAAAAGCACCATTTCTCTCCTGCTGGGGAAAGCAAACCGAGGAAGAACGGTGAAAGGACTTGCTCCCAATTGCACGCTTCTCAGCAGAGCCAGGAGGGAAAGAGAGATCCTGCAGTTCCTGGGCGCAGCCACAGCATCATCTCTCATCTCACGCTCCTGAAACACCCAGACCTGATCCATGCAGCTCCATTCAAATGGCTCTTTGAAGACTGCCCCAGCCACACTAGATGAGCAGCTATTTGCCCCTTCAGGTCACCGGCCCTATGAATGTACATGCTGACATTAATGACAAACCTTAATTACAGAAAGCACTTCCTACAGGAAGTAATCTCCTCTTTGATGACTGATAACTAGCTAAGGAAGCCTGGCCTTAAGACAAAGGCTCGGGGAGATATGCTCCTTGGGTTACTCAGGCAGCGCCATTAGCACAGGGGAAAACACGTCTGCTCGGCTGCAGTTGCAAAATGGCAATAGAAGGATTCATCATTTTCCTCCATCCAATACCTCCGGCGACTGCATGAGGAGCGAGGCTACCATGCCCTGCTGCACCTCTGGGTTTGGGGGCACACCTCAGTTTCGGCAGCCCCTGATCAAGGGCGAGCAGAAGGAGGGTGATGACCCCAGACCCATCACTCCCGTGAGCCCCCACGGTGCATCGGCGCAGCACAGTCACCAACGGCGCACCCCAAAGGACCCGTCCGACACACGGTACTTACACGCTGCTGTCTGTCATTGACATGGAGTCGTCCGTCAGGGCATCACTGGATATTTCACTATCGTTTGCGCTGGTTGCTGGGGCAAAAACATAGCCAGAATTCACATGGTATGGGTTAACGGGATCGTTCCTCTTGAAGGACCTAGGGACAAGCAAAACAGGAATCCAGTTACCAGCCGGTCTTGGGCTAGAGGAAAGCACAGAGGCTTCATGGTAGCACTCTCCTTCCTTACGGGGACCATGCACGCTGGCTGCCCAGCCTCTCCAGAAGCACCAAACCACCCATTGCTCAGGCCAGCAGCAACCAGGACACGCTCTGTCTAAACGCACCCGAAGTCCAACTTTAAAGATGTTGCTTTTGACATTGGAAGCACACTTTAGAAAGTCCTTTGAAGCACCTCTAGGTGCTCTGATACCTTCAAAAACTTGGTCCTTAAAGCTTGATGCTGCACTGCTGAGGTCAGCAGTTTTGCTGTTGGCATCAACAGGCAAAAGATGAAGAAGTTCATAGCTCAAGTCCCATTGAAAGCCATTGAGGCACCAGCTAATAAATGCTTACGTCAGCTCTGAAGACAGGAGTTAGGGCCCCTTTGGGAATACAAGATATGGTATCTGTGCTGCCTAAAACAAGAGAACTGGCTGAAACTACTGGAGCAGGACCACCATGCGTCAGAGGAGACATGGATAGGGCTGAAATCCCCTGTCTCAGGCTTGGCCTCACAAAGACGGGTGCCATCTTCCTGGCATTATAAAAATACGCAATAAAAAGGCCCAGTTTTTGGGAGAACCTAATACTTGTTCAACTTTTGGGCACAGAGTTGGGAGGGGGACATGAGGACAGGAGCGGCAGGTTGTATTAAGGGGCATGTGGGTAACTGATACCAAGACCTTTGGCTTCACTTGGAGAAGCAAACCCAGAGCCCAGCCTGGATGCTTGAGTCAAGTACCCAAGAGCGGACGCATGAAAAATTCATGGTCAGTGACATGAGCTGTGACGGAGCGTGGCAGGGTCACCACGGCAGGGTCACCGCATGGGGGGGACCTGGGCGTCCCCCTGCCCGCTACCTCCCATTACTCCAACTTCCCAGCCAGGATCAATATACATATCTTCAGCAGGCGATAAGGGGATTATGCAGGCAGGCTTGAAAGCCGAGTGTCAAGGTGCACATTTTGTTCCTCTTCCAGGGAAAGACGGGGTTGTTAAGCTTCTGCCTTTGTATATCAAAGCAAAAGGCCTTGTCATCTGATAAGGACTGCTGATTTTAATAATTAGGGCCACTTACTCAGGACTTGGGGGCCTAAGGAATGTGCCAGCAGGCTGGGCAGGTTTTTTTTAATGGGCTTTCCACCTCCCTGCCCCCCCCGGGGGTCGGAGGGGACCAGCTGGGTTTAAGCGACCAGCAGTGTCCTCCCACCGCCCCGCTCTCCATCCCTCACAACCCACCGGGGCACCCCGCGCCGCCACGCATTCCTGCTCCGCCAGCACCAGCCTCCTCAAAGGCTGAAGTTTTTTTTTAAAAAAAAAAACAAACAAACAAACAAAAAAAGTTTGAAAAACAAGAAAAAAAAAAAAAGGAGGGGGAAGCATGGTGGGGAAGATGGGCCCCTCTGGTATGAGAGGCGCGGGGCTGGCTGCAGGCAGGTATTCAGCCCAGCCGGGGCTGCATTCCTTTCCGAAGGAGGCCAAGGCACTTCTGATGGGGAGATCAAGATGTTAAAAAATATATATCTGTGAAGAAGGGGGGGAAAAAAAGAAAAAAGAAAAAAAGAGAGATAGTAAGGAATGCCACAGGAAAGAAGTTAAATCTTCAAAGATAGATTAATTCCACATGTGGGTGAAAGCAAAGTTATTTGACTACTACTACAAAAAAGTTCCTCTAAAGACCACGTAGTCTCCTACTCTGACTCAGGGGGATGTGCAGTCCAAGAGACCCTTCCTAGACCCTCGGTGGGCTTTTGGGTCAACTGTGTAAGGGATGCAGCTCTTGTAACTGTTTCGTTTGAAACCACCTCAGGTCCTGACACCACATCCGAGAGGACCAGGCAGCTCAGGGGTGCGGGATGCTCCCCGGCACAGGACCACCACCTTGCTGGGAGGTGGCCATGGCACCCCTGGTGGCACCCAGGGGGGCTGATTTGCCATGTTCTTCCAGCAGACGGGATCGCTGGAGAGGCCGGAGTGGGGGCGGAGGCAGCGGGTCCGTATGAATACGGCACAGGGAGAGGAGGTGTGTCCAAACACAGCATTTAGAAAGATATAATTAGGGAAAGTGCACAGAACTAACTCATCTTCCCACGAGTACTGGACTGCAGCACTGATTCACCTACCAACACCTCACAGACCAAAAAAAATCCCAAATCTTTAAAGCCAGGCCCCGCACTCCACCTCCAACATACTGCCCCACATCCTGTAAGAAAACCAATGGGGGCTGTTTTGCTATGTTTAATTTTTTTTTTTTATTTATATTTTTTAATTTGACCACCTTACCAGAGTAATTGCACCCAGCTGCATCAAGTTGCCTGGGAGGGTTTTAAATTCCAGGGGAAAGCGGTGGTCTCCTGCCGCAGATGCTGCGCACACAAACACACACCCCGGCTCCAAACTCCACATGCAAAGTGTTTTCAGCTGTCAGGTAGCAGTTGCTCTGGAGCTTCAAGGAGAATGTCTGATGTTTCTCAGCCTATTCTTATCTTGATGCGATGACACACAGCATGTAACTCTCTGTACGCTACGTTAGGCCATGGGCAAATCAGAGGTCTTATAATGCCATGAAAATTTCAGGGGGTCTTGGTTGTATCCCCTGTTATGAGGGTGCAATTTCAGAGTGTGGGTTGGTTTTGGGTTTGTTTTTTTTTATTGTCAAACTCCGTTTCTTAGAAATAAAAGCACTCTGGCGGTTCAAACCACGGATTTATACAGAGAGAGAAGAAAATCTACAAGGAGCATTTTGAGGCAAAACTGAACCTCATGAAGTATTTTCTTGGGACAAACATCACTGGGCAATCATGGGTTTAAGGACACAAAAAAAAAAAGAAAAAAACAAAATGCATGCACAGACTTGGGGGGGGGGGGGGGGGTTGGAAATAAAGTATATTTTAACAAAACTGTGTTTATCACTGCTTCCATGCTCTAATTGTAGAACACTGCTTGGAGCATAGCTTTACAATGGCATCATTTACTTTGATAATTGAAGCCAAACTTGGTTCCAATAACTTCACACACAAGGAGCTCCACCGGCGGGTCCTTTCAAAGGCCAGGAAGCGCTGGGAGCCGGCAGAAGGCCATCTGCAAGCCCCAGCCTTCCCAAAGCAAGGCCATTCCCGCTGACGTTAAGAGCTTAATGGGAGGCAGATGAGTCCACCTTGGACCGAACAAAACCACGTTACCCAGCGGCGCTGCAAAGGAAGAAGCCCTCTCTGTGTACACAAAGTCGTGCGTGATAAATTTAGAAGCGCGTATAAATAATAGCTGGAATTCCTGGAGCATGGGGCCAGGTCCAGCGCAGCGTGGGGAGGCCAGTTTTAACCACACCACAACCTACAGGGGAGGGGAGTCGCTTTGAAGGACAAGAGGGAGGTTCTACATTTAAAAAAACCCAAACCCCTGTGTCAGGGCTCCCAGTAGACAACCAGCAGTTCGCATGCAGACGCCTGCTTTGCAGCCAGGTGCAAACACTGTGTTTTCACTTGGCTTCTCCTGTTCACGTCCATCACTGATCCTGGGGCCAAACAAAGTCTTTCAACTCGTTCGGTTTCTGCGGTCTCCCGTTTGCCGTGTTTTTGGCCGTGACACCGTGCCCTGGGATTTCCAGGTGGTCTCCCATCCAAACACTGGGCTGACCCCAGATTGCTCCGCTCCTGCCATCAGGTGTCCCGGCTTGCGCTGGTATAATCACATCGAAACCCACCAAAACAAGCGGCAAGAGCCTGCACAAGCACTTCAAAACCGTAACACACTGAGCAGAAATTCTTTAATTCCATCGCACACACGAGGAGGGAGGTGTGGTTTGGCCACTCACCAGGAAAGACTTTGTGCAAGCTTCAGCTCCAATCCTAAACGCAACCCTAACTGCCGAGTGATGAGAGATAACCCATCCATATGCTCATCAGCTTCTAGCACATGCACGCACAACTGGCTTCACGAATGGATAGCTCGGGGAGGAACTGAGAAGCATCTCAGCTTGACCTCCCTCTCTTTGCATGGAGATCTCTTGGCCCCATGGAGAGCAAAAGCTCCTGGAAATTCAACAGAAGGTGATCAAAGCAAAACGCACCACCTAATGTCCTAGGAGGGTAGATCTGACATGTGAGGAGCAAGCTGCATTAATCCCTGGACAAAAAAAAAAAAAAAAAAAAAAAAAAAAAAAGAAGAAAAGGGGGAAAAAACCCCAACCCAGCACTAATCAGGCAAGCAGCCACCGTTCTGCGAGAGCTCTCCCGGACAAGGCACATATGGGTTTTTAGCAGGGCCTGCAGCTCTGGTAGAACATTACAGCCAAACCCTTCCAGCACTGAATACCAACAAAGGCTGAGAGATAAAAGCATCAAACATCCCCCTCCTGGAAAGCAAGCGAAGGGCAGCAGTTCAAACCAGGTTCTGCAGAACAGCAGATGCTCAGACAGTAACATTCAGGCACGAGATGAGGATCCCAAAGCCCGAGTCCTCCACAGACCAGCTGCCAGCGAGTGCCCCCCTCCCCCCCCCAGTGCAGCCCCCAGCAGGAGAGGTCCGGAGGCCACGCCGGGACAAAGCACATCCCTCCTGCCTGCACCCACGCCCACCACCCATCCATCACCCCTCCAGGAGAGGGAATGGACCAGAGAGGCCTCTGGCTCCACAACACCCTCACGGGCAAGAGGACCCTCCCAGCTCCCGGTACTGGGAAGCCTGGCACAGCTGGAAGTTCTCCGCAGGGCAGGAGAGGAGGACACGCTCCAGCAAAGCCTCCCCAGGAGAAGCCCGATGCCCTTTGATGTCCATGAATCACAGACACGCTCTCAAAATTCCTGTAAACGAGATGTCAAACACTCACCATACCAAACCCCAGCCTCCTGGGCCAGCAGAGGAGAGCACCCATCTGCCAGCAGAGCCCTCTCCCCTCAGCCCTGATTCAACAATCCACATTTATGGCAAGGGTGGGGAGAGGAAAGAATACATTTTCAGAGGATTATACAACTCATCATTTGCTCATCAGAGACTCTCTTTCCCATCCCCCCCTTCACTTCGAGATGGCTCTTACTTTCTGCACCCTCACACTGCCGTGCCACCAACATTTCCAACAAAGGAGGAGGGTTCGCCAACACAGACGCACCCCAAGCCAAGGGCACAAGACGACCCTGCCACCACACAACGCTCCCCACATCCTCACAAGCTGCCACTAGACACAACCGCGGTTTAAGAAGTTTAACTTTGAGCACACGGCCAACAAGAGAGCACCAAAAATCTACGGGAGAGCACCAAAGACCTACTGCTACCCTCTACCTGGAATGTCTCCATTACCTTAAGTACCCAATTGGAAGTATCCTCCTGTACACATTGGCTCAAAGCCATCCTAAATGGCTTTGACACGATACCAACACCCAACGCGATGGGAGAGGCTGTACATCACACGCACCCGGTCAAAATAAAAGCAGATTTTGTGCAAGTTGCAGAGTTTGATGTAGTAAGTGCATACATTTCCTCCTCCATGACCGCACAATTGCTTCCCACACAACCAACATAGTTAAACGCCGGTTGATGGTGGAGTTGGGGAACTAGTAGGTTACATTATTCATGCGTCTGTATGATCCACTCTACTACTCCTCTTAACAGGTTTGAAAGTTGAACCAACAATTAACGTATGTCCGGAGGACATAGTTGCTATGAAGTTTTTGATCTATAAGAGAACTGAAAGAGCCAATAGGGCGTAACACCACAGTATCTTGTTTTCCTCTGTACAGAGGAGAAAAAAAAACCGAACCCAGCCAACACCCCCCAGATTCCAGTGTTTGGGGGTGCAGGGAAGCCCCTGTGCCCCCAGCCCCACGGGAAGCCCATCCTCCCCTGCCAGCTCCCCAGCACGCCCCACCACCAGCCTTCCGAAAAGCCCTCCCAAAGTCCTTAAAGTTAAAACAAAGCACAATTTCCAGGGGTTCCCTTACCTGTATCCGTTCTCGATCGTTTCCGTAGCTCTGACATTCGCCGTAACCCTCAACGTCTTGCTGGATAGTCCAACTACCGAAGGCAAGATTTTGTTTTAAAGTCTGCACAGCTCCATTCCTCTTCTTCATTCAAGGTCGGGAGATAGCCACAGACAACTTTAAGCTCCCCAGTCCATTGCTGTTCATGTAAGCGGGATTCTCTCCTCCACTCCTTACATATTCGAGGTATATATCAGAAGTTAAAAACATCTGGTAAGCATTTTCCTCCATCACAGTCTGAATCTCAGTCTGCGCCTGATCAAACATGATCGAATCTATCTGCTGCTTCTTGATGCTATCCCTTATGTAGGTCTTGGTAGCAGGCTTGAGCTGCTTGGAGACGATGCTGTTGTTCTCGATGTACCTTTTGTATATAGCTTTGGCTACTCTTGAAGTTTTGGTATCCTTAAGGTCCATCTGCCTGAAGCCATTGCAGGCGAACCAGAAGTCTAAGGTATCCACACATTTTTCCCTTTCCAGGAAGGTCCGAAAAAGATAGGCACCATCTTGATCTCCCAACAAGGAATGCAAGGATTTGGTCCATCTGGCCAGGGGGGAGTCTGGAGATGCGCTGCCTTCCGGCTCCCCAAGCCCGTTCTCATTCCTCCGCGGGGCAGGAGGCACCGGCATGGCCTTGAAGCTTTGGCTTTTGGGGAGAAACGAGTTGGCGAGTTGGGGACATGGCGCTTCTCCTTCCTCCCCCGGGACAGGGGGTCGGGGGGCGTCTTCCCTAAAGCTGCTGCTGGGGTCGGGGAGGTGGGCGAGGACCACGGCGCTGCTCATGGCTCCGGAGCCCCGGCGTGGGGGGGGGAAGAGGGGCTGCCGGTTGCTGCGGGAGCTGCCTGCTCCTCTGCCTGCCGCTGCCTGCAGTCAGCGGGGGATCGGCTGAGCCTCCTCTCTGCGAAGGGGGGGGGGAAAGGGCGGGGGGGGGAAGAAGAGAAAAAAGGAGTATTGATCTAATCAAACCAGATCCTCCCAACATCAAAGACAAAAGTAAACAGGCTTTTCACTCTTCACATTCAGGGGGAAAAAAAAAAAAAAAAAAAAAAAAGGAAAAGAAAAAGAAAGGGGGAGAGAGAGAGAGAGAGAAAAAGGGGGGGCACAGGGAGCGCGGCTCTATCGCCAGCCCGATCGCGACTATCGGATCCGCTCCGCTGAACTCCCGGCGCACTTTTAGCGGGGGGGGGGGGGGGGGGGGGGGGGGGGGGGGGGGGGGGGAATCAATCGCTGCCCAACCCCCCCCTGACAGCTCCCGGCAAGCACCGGGCCGGCCGTTGCCCCGGCATCTGGTTTCCATTCCGCACCCCCCCAGCCACTCTCTTCCCTCTCTCAGCGCGCCACGTTGCGCGCCCCCAGCAGCACCGCGCAGCCGGGGGGCGGCCGGTCCCGCAGCCCCGTCCCTCCCTGAGGGGCTTTCTGGGGCGCTCTCTCTGCGGAAACCAGATGCTGAAGCAGGGACACCCACCTCCCCCCGCCCCCCCACCCCAAAAAGAATTACCAAGGGGGGCGCGGGTTAAGGCGCGTACCTCGGGCGCAGCGGGGCATCCCGGGCCGGGCGGGCGGCTCCGCGCCCTCCGCGCCCCCCTCGAGCCATCAAACCCGGCTCCGGAAAGAGGGAAATTAAATAGAAAGGAGCACGGAAGAGGGGGGCGGAGGTGGGGGGGCAAGCCCCCGGGCGGCGCCGACCCCCGCGGGCCGGGCTTCCCGGCGCTGGAGCGGCGGGCAAATAATAATAATAATAAATAATAATAAAAAACCTGCTCCAGAAATGGCGACGGGTTGGGAGGAGAGAGGTCGGAGCTGGGGGGGGGAGGAAAAAGAGGGGGGGGGGGGGGGGGGGGGGGGGGGAAAGTCCGGAGCGACTTGGATCCTCCGAGCCCGAGCAACAGCCGAGCCCGGCCGCGCCCGCGGAGGCGGCAGCGCACCGCGCAGCGCGGGCCCCGCACGGCGCGCACACCAAAGGCAAAAAAATAATAAAAAAAAAATTAAAAAAATCTTTAAACAATCCGTATTAAAAAAGAAAAAAAAAAAAGCGGCCCGCTGCCCCCGAAGTGCCACTCACCGCGGAGCGGAGCTCCGCTGCGCGCCCGCGGCCCCGCCGCTCTCCGCCGCCGGCAGCGCGCAGGCTGGCCCGCTCCCCCCGCGACCCTCGCTGTCCGTCCTTCCTCCTCCTCCTCCTCCTCCTACCTCTCCTCCTCCTCCCCGGCGGTGCAACCGCATCGGAGAGCATCGGGAAAGGGGGGGTGGGTGGGGGGGCGAGGGGGGGGCTGCGAGGGAACGAGCCCACTCCGATCCGCGCCTCCCTCCTCTCCCTCCCCTGGTTATTATTTATTTATTTTAAATACAAAAGCGCTGGTCCCTCCCCCGCCTCCTCCCCCCTCCCACTCCTCCTCACCCCTCCGCCCCTCCCCGCCCCCCCCCGGGCTCTCCCCGCCAGCGCTGCGCGCATCAAAGCGCAGGCCGGCGGAGCGGTCCTGCAAGGGCAGGGTTAGCGCGGCGCCGCGCCGCCCGCCACGCTCTCTCAAACACGCACTCACAAAAAAAAAAAAAAAAAAAAAAAAAAAAAACCAGGCCCCAAAAAATTAAAAAATAAAAAAGAGAAACTGGGGGCAGGGCGGGGGGGGGGGGGAAGCAACCCCTGCCCCGCCCGGTGCTCTCGCCCCCGGGGAGTGCGAGGAGTGCGCGGGGCAAGCTTCTACCCGGGGTGGTGGGGTGGGGGTTCACCACTCGTGAGGAAAATAATTTTTTTTTATATATATATATACACACACATTTGGGGAGGGTTTATTTTATTTTATTTTCATTTTTGCCCTCGCCTCTCGGCATCCCGGGAGCGGCTACGGAGTTGCCAGGACCTTATCAAAGGGAAGCGATCGCAGCCGCCGCTCCACCGCCCCCCGCCCCGCCGCCGCCGCCTTAAAGGGGCAGGCGCACCCTTCCGCGCCGCTCCGCGCCCTTCCGCGCCGGCACCGCGCAGCCTCTTCCCCTGGCCAGCCGGGGTACTGTAGGGCGGGAGGTTGCTCTCAGGCATCAAAACTTGGCGAAAAGTTTTCATCCCAGGGAAAAAGCGGGGCGGGTCCCCATATTATTTTTTTTTTTTAATAAATAATCCGAAGGCATGTTTTCGCTCTGCATACTAATTAAAAATATCTGATTGTAATATAACTGGCACCCCAGCAAAACTCCGTCTGCAGTTGTGTTCACATCTGCCCCCCCCCATCTGTTAAATATTAAACAGACACGGAGTTTTTTAACTTCGCACAAAAGGTTTTAATTAGGGATTGGCCCCCAAACCTGCCCTCCAGATCCAAGGCGCCTCCTGCCCTCCTCCCCGAGGCTGGACGGGGCGGGGGGGGCTCGCCGGGGCCGGGCTGGGCTCTGCCCCCCACCTTGGCATTGCCCCCCCCGGCCCCCCCCCCGGCCCCGCTGCCCGCGGACGGGAGCGCAGAGAACGCGGCCGGGCTCGGTGAGCCGTGGCGGAGCTCAAACCAGGGTGGAGGGTACGCCGGAGTAAGGCGAGCTTTTGAAGTCGAGCTCTGCTTCATGTTGATCATTATTATCATTATTAATCCCTAGATTGCAAGTCCTTCTAGAGGCCCCAAGGGGATTCTCGCTGCCGTATCCCGAGCAAAGACTTTGGGATCAAGCCCTGCTCTTGAAAGCACAGGTCAGCAGAAGCCCCCCTGTACCCGTCCCCCCACTCTCAAGCCCCTGGGCAGGGACCGCTGTGGCCACCACCACCTCAGGAGACCCCTGTCTCCTGGCCCCCAGGCTTGCAGCTGGGCTCAGCACCCACGGTCCCACTTTTTCCTAGGAAAAAGCTTTGGAAAATGAGACTGCTTGCCCTCGACTGTGGGGTCTGCTGTGTGCAGGGGCCAGGGAGGTGACAGCGGCTGGGCAGGGCTGGGCATGTGGCAATGCCAGAGGGCAAAAAAAATGGCACCTTCCATTTGTGTGTGCCTGAACATCGTTTACGGCATCTCCTGGGAAATACAACAGCAAAGTTGTTCATCATAGAATCATAGAATCGTCTAGGTTGGAAGGGACCTTCAAGATCATCGAGTCCAACCACCCAACACTGCCAAAGCCACCACTAAACCACGTCCCTAGTCATGTCCTATGCCGTTGGACCAGCCCCCCTCCCCACCCGCCGCGGGGGCACCCGAGCTGCCCGTGCCAGCCAGCAAAGCCACCCACAGCCCCAGGAAACAGAGCCAGGATGGACCCTGCTCCCACCACCGAGGTTCGTCCCCACCAGCCTCCCCGGCTCCCTCCTGCCCTGCCAGCCCCCCAGTGGCTCCGCAGCGAGGGGGGGACCCTGCGGTGAAACCCCAAGGGAATGACGGGGCGCCCGGGACCTCAGCACACTGCGAAACCCCAACTCCGGTCCCAGGGGCTTGACCTGATCCTAAACGGGAGGACAGAAAGCAGAGTCGTGGCCGCAAGCCCGCGCGTCTCCCTCCCCCCCCAAGCTGCCTGCCCTCTGTGCGCCACCAAAAAACCAGTGGCTTTGCACCGTGGCTGAACACGGCGCTCGGCTTCGCCCCGCGCTGAAGAGCTCCCCGCTTCTTGTTCTCCTCAAGGCCCTGCTCAAACCACCGTCTCCACCGAGATGACAAGCAAAACACCGACGAAGCCATGTGCCGCGGTGGCCCTGGACGAGGCACCCTTTGAAGCTGGGATTTCATCAGCTCTGGGATGGCTGGATGCATCCCAGCGCCCGGCGCAGCAGCGAGGAACTAACCATGCGTATTGCTGGGTGCCTGGACTGGTCAACCTGGGCTAATAATATGAAATA
This sequence comes from Alca torda, assembly GCA_008658365.1. Classification (NCBI taxonomy): domain Eukaryota; kingdom Metazoa; phylum Chordata; class Aves; order Charadriiformes; family Alcidae; genus Alca; species Alca torda. The sequence goes on from CM018086.1 coordinate 37,601,153, forward strand.
ACGTGTAATAATTTGCTGTTGCTGCCCAATTACACAGTTTTCAGGCCTGGGAATGGCTACCACTGGGCACGGGAAGCAAACTTTCTGCCAAAGCCACGAGCCGAGCAGTAAAAGCCATTTCCAGGCACAACAAGCAGTTACGGATGATGAGAATTACTATTAGTTTTGCTGATGATGATGCCAAGTATCGACATGCCACTATGCCAGATGCCCCTGAGCCGTACAAAAGGACCCTTTCCCGTGTCCCCTGGGCTCCTTGCGATGGTGACGGCGAGAAGACCTCCAGCCCAGGACCTCCAGCCACCAGGAGCTGGTTGATCACCTCCTGGTACTTATATCTTGAACTTGCTTTGAAACGACGTCGGCATAAAAAGCTGAGTCCCATTTACTCCTATAGCGTAGAAAATTAAGCCATTACGGTGGAGGCTGAAAGCCTTGGACTTTCACACTTTGGAAGAAAATCTCATTAAGTATCGTTCATTATATATCATAAAAATGGCATTTAACCAGCTAGTTTTCTGCAGGTCCCGCTGTGCAATACCACTGCCCTGCACCGATGCCCTGGGAGTTACTGAGCCGGGTACTTCATTTACCGCATCCTTTGGGATCGCGTGTGCGTAAGAGCAGCCCACCCAAAGACCTGCCTAGCCCACCCTCCTCTTTATGAGTCACCAAAAAGGGATGCTTCGGGAACAAAATGAGAGGAGGGCAAGCCCCTGGGGATGTGGCTTTGTGTGGAAGTGCCCGTGGAGCGGTTTGTCCTCCCCAAAGCCGCGGTGGCCCTGTTCATTTTCGGCATGTCCAGTCAGGGAGTCTATTTTCTCCTCCTGCCAACGGGGAAGAGTCACGTAGTGCCGGAGATTTGAAAGCAATCCGATGAACTAGGCAGGCGGTGGCAGGTACAAGAAGGTCTTCCAGAGTTTTCTTCATCTTTATCAGCTTCTGGAAGTCCTTGTTCGCAGATCTACAGGGAATCTCTGTGTTCAGGTAGCAGCTGCAGTCATCAAGAAAGCGGAGTATCTTTGAATTTCCTTCTGATTTTCCAGTCTAAACTTGAATCTGAATTCCCAGGCTGAACAGAAGGAGAATTAACTATTTATATTGTATTTGTTGGCCCTTCTGCATTTTAGATAAAAATTCAGTAAACGTGTGAGAAAACGACTGCAAAGAGCTGTATAAAGTAGCGTCACCCGGCCGTGCCGGTGCCCTCGCGGTGCCGCTGCGAAGGCCAGACGCGTCCCCTCCTCGCTGATTCAATGTAGCACGTTCACAGACAGCGCAAAGAAGCCTGAAGTCAGATCGTGGCACCAAAAAGGAAAAATTTTAGATTAAAAGAGTCACTTCACAGTGAAGCTACATAATAAAGAAATTTTTTTTTTTTTTTTTGGGAGGGGGGGAACTTTTTTAGAGCAGGTAAAAAAATGTAGGAAAAAAAAAGCAGTGGGAGCCACTGAGGACTGGAGTGCTGGTCTCAGAGCATCGCTCCCAGCCCACGCTCACCGAACGCGACACCCCGTCCCGTCCCGGCTGCACCCAACCGACCCGGCTCCATCACCGCCTCCTCTGCCCACGAGGCTGACGTTTTGCCGGTGTCTTGCTCCAAAAGAGACGTCTCCAGGTTGTTTGTCTTCCTGCAGAAAACCAGGTCAAGCGCCAGGAAAGTTAAGGCTCTGAGGACTACGCTGGGGCTCTTCTCTTCTTCCCTCTGTGCAGCGATGACAGCGGTACGAGGAGCACGCTCAAATCTAACAGCCTCAGCAAATAACAACAGTAGTAATGCCTAAATTTTAGTTTGCGCTTCTCATGAACTACAAGTCCTGTACCGGAGGTCAAAGTCGGTGTCCTCCACCGTGCACAGGGAGACGCTGAGGGCCGGGGAGGCGCCTTCCATACGGACACCACCAAAGCAGTGAGGAAGCCAAGCGATGCCGCCCCCCGCCCGGCCACCCCCCGCCGTCCAGGGCAGAGGATGCTGGTTTTACTAATGCAGCTCCCAAGCACTTCCTCTGCTCCAACTACAGTGAGATCACAAAGATGTAGACGGAAAATGTGGAGGAAGGATGAAAGGAGCACGCTGAGCTCCCTCCTCTCCACGCACGCCTCTTGCCCACCCCTACACGGGGCCAAATCCCCCCCAAGCCCCTCCGACCTCTCCCCTCCCGGCTCCCCACTCCATCCCTTCCCCAAGCAAGAGGAGGGGGAGCAGCGCTATTTACTCATCCCACCTCGGCAAAACGCACAGCCGTGGCGGGCTGAGGTCTTGGCATGTAAATCATTTTCCCGGCGGGAAAGACCCCTGTGCGATAAGCGCAGCCCAAGGAGGGCCCGCGCGACGGCGCGCTCTCGGCCCAAAAGCGGTGTTGGTCAGAGCGGGGGCCTGACGTCACCTGCCCCGTCACACGCGCAGCGAGCGGCGGTGCTCTCGCTGGTGGTCATGTTGATAACGAGATCAAAGGCTCGCAAGTATTTCAACAGAAGTGCTGGGAAGAGTCTTGATCAAAATGAGAGGAAGGCCCTGTATACAGAAGACATGAGAGGTTTGCAACCCACATGTGAACCTTTGAAGTTATTCTTCCTTTCTTCCCCCCACCCCTTTTTTTTTTTATAAATTGTTTTAACATCATTAGTTTAAGAGGTATAAAACCGATCGGCTGTATGATCTCTATACTGCAAGGAGAGAGTATTATCCGCGTGCAGACACGCTTTTGCAGTGGGGAAAAAAAGCACTGCCAGAGATACTCAAAAATAAGACAAGAAAACACACAATTAGTTTTATGGGTTTTGAAGTTCATTTCATAAACCGACACACTTTTGTTAGCAAGCATTGCCAGATAAGTCCGATACATTTTCTCTTCCTATAATCCTTGTAACATTTCCATTCCCCCCTACAGACTTTTTTCCTTGCTGCTTTGTTCAGCTCACTCCCTGCTATCTGCGCACGCTTGGCCAGATTTTTTAGACTTAAAAGGGGCACCGTATCAGCATTAACCGTCCTACGAGAGCTGATAAAACACACATAAGCACTTTGCTATCTATTAGCATTTCTGAACCGCTTCCTTCACCTGCACGGAATAGTGATTGGAAAGAGGGTGGGGGCAAAAGAGGCGAATGAGGATATTTATGACCAACTTCCCACGACTTATTTTTTCCACAACCCCTTTCCTCACTATGCACGAACGAGCCGTTGCTTTCTCTGCTGCTTCTTGTTTAAGTAGCTGGTAGGAGAGCGGGTCTGCAAGACTGCTCTGATGGGCAACTGCTTGCTGGATGCGCACAACTGGGATGGAAATAAGGGGTGCACACCCACGGCTAGGGTCTGCTGGGCAACCACGGAGCCCAGATTTCACCCTTGAAGGTAACATTTAAGCCCTACTGGGATTTTTAGTCAAATATGGATTTTTGGATGGAACATCAAGCACTGCTGTGGCTACCGGGGACATACCCGTGACGCGAGGCCCTGAGCGTGGCCCTCTCGTCAGGCCCAGGTGATAACTCCCTAGAGAGTCCCATTCCTTGCTCCATCTCTGCTCACTGCTCCTGCTGGGCATAATATTGATTCTGGGTTTGCTCCATGGATAGGATACACGTGCCAAGAGAATCTGAATCTAAGCGGTTTAAAGCCCAGTTTTCATCGGGGCTCTCCATGCAGTAACGGCGTGAGTGCTTATGAAGTGACTTTCAGACTCTCCACCACGCAAGCAGCCAAGCTTTACACAGCTGCTTGTAGGCGTCCATCACCCTGAGGGGGCTAAACTCCCCCTGCCCCTTGCACAGTTTGTGGCAGTTCGCTACAAGCATCAACAGACAACGTGTCTCTGGCAGCTCGGATCTTTATCTGCCCAATGGGTTCCGATTTAAGGACTTTAAGGACTTCCCTTTGAATCTGGGATGGTTCAGGTCCACCTACCCATGCGCTCCTCCTGCCTCCTCTGCGCTCCCACTTCACCCTTGCCCAGGGAGCGTTGGAAGCAGAACCTGGCACGCGAGGTCCAGCAGGAGGACGCAGGAGAAACCCCGGGAGGTGATGGAAGCGTCAGTGCTAGCAAGGCCTGAAGTGGATTCCATCCTATATTTTCATGGAAAGGGGAACATTTTTTCCATGCACGCTCAGGGAAGTCCTTCTGCGTGCCCGGAGCGAGCGGGGCGTGCTGGCTCTGGTCCTGCAAAGGCTGGACGCTCCTGGAAGAGAACATGGCCAGCTTGGTAACGAGTCGGGTCTGATGGTATCTTGGCACGACTGCGGAGGAAGTGAAATATATGATGTGTTACGAGCCTGAACTGATGCGATTTGATTCTGCACTATAATCCTTTTGTTTTCTGGCTGGCTTCTCTAGCTGTGTAAAAATGGTTGCTTAAAAACCCAACTAAGTATGAAGTGTACTCACTGCAAATCTCAGCGAGGAAAGGAAATCCAAATGTTTTGAGTTTAACTATTAAACATAGTTTCCAGCTAGTGTGCTCAGAATTTGAAATTAAACAAATGAAAGAAACATGTTCAATGGTTTTATGTAGGCAATAATGTCATTAACAGGAAATAAAGAAATTGGGCTTTGCAGCTGCGGCACGAAGTTTAACCCTTCCCATGCAGCCGGGTGCTCGCTCGCCCGGCACAGCGCGGCTTTGACCCCCTGGGCATCCCACACACACGGCAGGACCCCAAATATCCCGATCCACGCAGCCCTCAAAGGATGATGACAATGGAAAAAACAGGAGGAGAGAGAGACAAGGCTTACGGGTGAATAGGCTTTCCCGACTAGTGGAAAACTTTTAGATCACAAAGTCAAATAAAACTCTTCACTTCCAGGGGAAAAGAAAAAAAAAAAACAAACAAATGCAAAACCCTTTGTGCACAGTTATTTTTAGGTGCGCTGTCAAAGTTGAGTACCCTAAAATTATACCTGTTTTGGTTTGTTTCTGCCTGTCGATTCAATTCCCAGCATCGGGGGACAGTGAAGCGTATGGAACTCCAGCCCCCGCGGTGCTGTCAGGAGCGGGATGATGTCTCCACCCTGCCTCGCACGAGCTGGACCAGCATCGGGGCCGTGAAAGAAACATTATTTTTCATTGGGGATGCCTGTATTTCCAGGTGGGAAACAGAGACTGGAGGGAGGAGACTTTGCATGGAGAAAGCCTCGTCCCTCGTCGCCCACTGGGTGCTCAGCCGCTGACCTGCCCCCCAAAGTCACTGGAGATTCCTGACAGAGTGGCACAACCGAGTCCCGTATCCGAGCCCCTTCGACGCCGGACACAGCGCTGAGAATATCCCGGTATCTATCAGACAGAGGGGCAATAACCAGAGAGGAACCAGAAGGCAGATTTTTTAGTTAAAAGAGGAAACAGTGGATAGCTAATTTAAAAAAGAAAGAAAAAGAACCTACACCTGGCATGGGACTTCCCATTGTGTAGGAAAATCAGCACAGTCCCCCAAAAGACAACAAATTCCGTTTGGTTGGATTCATAGAATCATAGAATCATTCAGGTTGGAAAAGACCCTTGGGATCATCGAGTCCAACCATCAACCCCACTCTACAGAGTTCTCCCCTACACCATCCCCCAACACCACATCTAAACGAGTCTGAAACACAGTCGGATGGTGACTCCACCACCTCCCTGGGCAGCCTGTTCCAGTGTCCGACCACTCTTTCTGGGAAGAATTTTTCCCTAACAGCCTAAACCTCCCCTGTTGCAGCTTGAAGCCATTCCCTCTTGTTCTGTCGCTAATTACCTGTGAGAAGAGACCAGCACCAACCTCTCTACAATGTCCTTTCAGAGTTGTAGAGAGTGATGAGGTCTCCCCTCAGCCCCTCTTCCTCACACTAAACAGCCCCAGCTCCTTCAATCCCTCCTCATGAGATTTATTCTCCAGGCCCTTCATTTCTCCTCCGCGAAAGCCACCGCTGGCAGGTCGATGGAGACGGCCTGTGTGCTGAGCTCTGCCCCACTGCCTGGGGCCAGGGGGAAGGCCCCGGGGCCGCCTCTCGTGTACACCCTCGTTCAAACCAGCAGCAAGTGGCCGTCAGGATCCGTGCTGTAGGACCTGGCCCTCCCCGACAGGGGCACTGACACAGTCCTTGATAGAATTTTCTAGAACTTAGAACCAGAAAAAAATGTTGTTGTGCTTTTGGGGTTCAACATACACCCAGCTGCCAGCCCTTGTCCTCTGGAGGGGCAGCGACACCCAGAAACGTTATTTATTACCCTGGGGCCGCCCTGCCCTCCAACAAACGCTGCTTGGGAGAGTTCTACCCGGGCGTCGTGGCACTGGGTCCCTCGGGGCCTTTCTGCCCAAGGAGCACAAAGCGTCAACTTTTGGGACCATTTCATCGAGTATCAGATTGTGCTGCTCCCCCTTCTCCCAATTTATCTAATTTTTATTTTTTTTTTTAGTAGATCTTCCTCTGCCAAAGCCCTATTGATTGTATGAAAAGGTGTTTTCTTCCACTGTGGGAGCCTCCACCGTAATCCTTTCAAGAAAGGTTAAACAATTAATATTGGCATGTTTGTTTCACCTTTTTATTAAATGTAAGGGAAGCTCAGGAAGTCTGAGGTCAATCTCTCTCCAGACTAGTCCCAAAAAATGGCTGTTTGGACATACATTTCATTAAAAGTCATTAATGATTTTTTCTTTTCAGTAGAAGTCATCATGCTGTGTAACAGACCACCCAAATATTATTTTAATCTTTTCCCCTTTTGCTATTTATGCTTTCTGATCCTTACATAGAAGCCTGGAAATCCCTACCCGGTATCCTTTCCCCATAAGAAACTGGGGGGACTGGGAGCCTCACTGTATCACTGAAAACCAGGAGAAAATGAAGTGCCATCAGACCGTACCCCCACCTCTGCAGTCCCCGACCACGGCCGCTGGAACCGGGCTCTGGGATTCTCCCTCTCTTCCCAGTGTGGCTGAAATTAAGACACCTTTTTTTTTTCCCTTTGAGAACAAATCGAATCCGGGTCTCCTGTTACCTTGAGAGCATATTTCCTGCCTTCACCTCACCACTGGCTTCTTTTTCGTAGCATTATCCATTTGTCCGGATGACGGCTCCCCATGGTCCCCCCGTTCCTCTAAGGGCCCTTCCAGTTCATGGGGTTGTCCAAGGCGTAACCATCCCCATGAGGGTCCTCTGGGGGCCGAAGCAGTTCCGAGCTTGCTGTTATTACACTGGAAAAGGCCAGCACGTTCCCTCCCACGTGTCCCATGTCCCCTCTAAGGTCTTCTGATAAACATGCAGATCAGTCATTAGCGATGACGCAGCGGGAGCCCCTGGTAGGGGATGGTGGCCGTGGCAGGAAGCACGGAGGGAGCGGGAGGTTGCTGTCACCTCCCGAGTCCCAGCTGCTCCTTCCTGCCATGAGTTTGTTTTGTAATGGGAACGTTTCCACCTGGGGGGAAGCTCTAAAAACTCCTAGAAAGCAGTAAAAGCTGGAATCCTCCCGTGGCTAATACGGAGTCGGGTTGTGGGGGCTACGGGACAACCGGGCTGCTGCAGCATTTCAATTCGACAAAAATACTGGTTCCGAGGATTTTGTTAGCGATATTTTATGGGTCTATTTACCTCTGCGCGTGTAATGCCCGTTAGTGTAAACGAGAGCTTCCACACAAGCCCCTTGCAGGCTGAAAGGAGAGGACTCCTGTCGTCCGAATCACGCAGGAAGGGTTTGGCTCGGAAAGGGCACTCTGGAAATAGAGCTTTGCGAGGTGGCGAGGGCTGTGGTCCCCACTTGCGTGGCCGGGTGGTTAAATTAAACGAGAGCACTGCCATGACAATGCCGTGATACGCCTCCCCCACTGCAGCGAGCTGGGGACGATGGCCAGCTCTCAGGAGCACCGCCATCTCCACGCTCCCGCCGGGTGCGGAGGACATCCTGGTGTGGGATGCCCAGCCCCGGACGGCGTGGAATGGCGGCAGCTCCAGTGGGCAGAGGCAGAAACAAGCTGGCAACGGAGGCGGCGATTTCTGAGCACGTTTTGTACAGATCTAGATCTGCAAGTCAGGGCTTGCCTTGGGCATTTCTAACATATGTTTTAGCGCTGGGTCCCATTTATCCACCCGTCTGTGCAACTGATAATAGACTCATTAAAGGTGCAACAGAAATGCTGAAATAACTGCTCATTATTCTAACAGAACTTTAGACAATAACATAAATTCCATAGATTTAACCAATATACCATTGTTCTTTCATTACACAGGTACGTACCCAACATGAGAACAGAAAGAACAGCTTATATTAAATTGATTTCAGTTCATAAAGAATGTAATATCAGTGCAGGCTAAACCCAAGTCATTTAATACATTTACAAGAATGCCGTTTCCACAAGCTTACACACGTTCACATCTGCTATTGAAGGGAACACAGATAACGAGACTTATGCGATACACCTGACACCAGACAACACTGGAGACGCTGATCCGTCAGCGTGGCTGCAAGTGAAACGACAAAAACCTGTGGGCCAGATCCCGGGGGTCGATCAGCAGCCAGCCCTCGCCTTCAACAGCCTTCAAAGCCCCGGTGCTTCGGAGCCGCTGATGTTTTGGCTTTGCCGTCACCAAGCTGGAGCCGTCGGGGGTTTTGAGCAAGGGTGGGCGGGGTGGGAGGACCACTGGGACACCCCCTTCGCAGCGGAGACTCGCGCAAACATCCCGGACTCAAACCCAGCCCCTTGCCCTGCAACGCACTCAAACCAAAATATCCGCCCGACACTTCTCTCTGCCATTACCTGATGCAGATCGGGAGGAAAGATTACACCAGTATAAAACCTGCTGTGCACCACTATAAACCAGTAAGAAAGAAAAACAAAAAAAAAAAACAAGCCAGTTTTCTTCTCTGGATGGCTTTACGGAGGCTGGAGCAGCTGGGGAGGTTCTCCCTGGCCACCCGGAGCTGCTCGGAGCCGTGACCCCGCCTGCAGTGGCAGCAGAGGGGGCCGGGATGTGGTTTTTGGCAGCAGGGACGGCCCGTTTCCTCGGGCCACCCCCTCCATTGCGGAGCTTCGCGCGTTAGCTCAGGGAACCCACCCGTTAAAAATAACCCTCCCCCGCACAAAAAAAAATAAAATAGACAAAGCAAAGGCTATTTATATGGATCAATTCCTGGGGCTGATTCACCGTGCGGCCCCCGGAAGGGTGGCACTGGGGATGGCACCAGCAGCTGCCCCGGCCAAGCCAGGCCGGGGACCACGGCACAGCCCGCTGACACCGGGGACAACACCCCTTTGGCTGTAAAACAGCTTGACATCTACACATGACTGTTTTTCCTGTGACCGTCAGGGGTTGGAGACGGGAGGACTCTCGCGTGCTTAATGATTTTGATTTTAGTTCATGTGTTTTCAGTTTAAAAGTGTATTTTTACGTGTACCTCGCGGGCTCCCCTCCCAGCTGAGTCAGGGCTGCTCCTTCATGTGCTGGTGCCAAATTCTTGTGTTTAAATGCCTCATACATGGACACAAAAGGCCACCTCCAAATGCCCAAAGAGAAACAGATGATTAGCCAATAGTTTGATACAGCTCAGGGAGAATTATCCATCCACCCCAGCAGGCAAGTTTAAATACGGATAAGATAGTTGGAATTATACAGATACATTTTTTTCCATGTTGTTTTCTGTTTTGACTTCCTTGGGATCATTCAAAGGGAGGTTTCAGGCTTTGATCTTCTCTATTGGCAATATTTTTTCATCTAGGTTTTTATAGTTTGAGAAGAGATGTTACATGCTTGCAACAGAGACTATCATATGATGTGGGTCTGAACAAAAAACCTGTGTCAGGTTCTCCATTTGGAGTGTTCCTCAAGCTTTGAAGTTTGTAATGATTCAAAAGCATCTAGAGCTGCTACAAATGTTAATAAAATTAAAGCCATCTGAAAGTGAGGCTTGCATGTGCCTTTGAAAGTAGGTCTGTGATCAGTTTATTACCCTCAATTACCTGTTGTCCATCTTTTAGCTCGAGGTTAAACTCTTAACACTTTGCTTTGAAGTGGTTATCCTTTTATCTATGACCGGACTGAGGAATTTAGGGCAATAATCAATGAGAGCTTCATAAGAATAAAGGGGAGACAAGGCAAGGAAAATAGTGTGAATGTTCCCTTAACGGCTGGCTGGGGTTCGGGGGCTGGGAGGGACACTGAGCTCTGCCGTGATCAAAAAGAAAAGAAAAAAAAAAAAAGAAAAAAAAAAGAAAAAAAAAGAAAAAGAAAAAGAAAAAAAAAAGAAAAGAAAAAAAAAAAAAAGAAAAAAGAAAAAAAAAGAAAAAAAGAAAAAAAAGAAAAAAAAGAAAAAGAAAAGAAAAAGAAAAAGAAAAAAAAAAAAAGAAGAAAATGAAGGGAAAAGAAGAGGAGAAAAGGGTGGGGAATGAGTGAAAGAAAGAGAAGGAGAGGAGGAGAGAAAGAGAGAGAAAGAGAGAGAGAGAGAAACACAAATAGAGAGAGAAAGAGAGAGAGAAAGAGAGAGAGAGAAAAAGAAAAGAAAGAAAAAGAAAAGAAAAAGAAAGAACAAAAGAAAAGAAAGAAAGAAAAAAGAAAAAGAGAGAAAGAGCCCCAGCAATTTCCAAATCACTGCTAAAAATAAAGCAGAAGCACTAATTCAGGGTGGGGCTGGGAGTGGGGAGAGCACGGCGAGGTGAAGCCCTCATCAAAGGCGCAGGACGAGTAATGAGGCACGGAGATATGATTAAAGTATTGGCTTAATCACGGCTTTGATGTCCGCCATGGCACCTCACCCTGCCCAGCCTCAGCAGGGACGGGACGGTGCCCTGCCCCGGGGTCCCAACTCAGCCCCAGCAGTGACCCCCCACCCCAGAGCAGGTGGTCCCTGGGCCGAGCGTTGGCACCAGGAGATGTACAGCGGGATATGGGTGATTCCGTAGGATGCCCCAGCACGGGGGGCTCTGCCCTTGCCGGGAGCAGCAGCATCTCTGCCACCTGCACCCCATTGTCCCTAGAAGGTCCTCGGTCACCCACCCCCAGTTCCCAAAACCCACCACAAAGCCACCATGGGACGCAGAAGTCCCTTCTTGGAGGAAGGCAGGGCCAGGGAAGGGGGCTCGGAATTAACCTGGCTGCTGGCTTGCCTGCTCGCTGTCAGCGAGGATGCCGGTGGCATCCCTTGTCACAGCCCGTGAGGAGCCAGCGCTTTCCCCGTGGAAAGGCACCTCCGCTTTCACTGTCAAGGGAAAATTGGTGTAATACTCCTGGCCAATTTTTTTTTTTTAATTTTTTTTTTTTTTAATCCGAGGTGCCTAAAGCAAGGTGTTGAAACGCATGTTGAGCACGCCGCGTCTGGCAGGGGATCAAGCCCAAATGGCCTGGCTTTCTGAAGTCCTGAGCACAACCTCCACCACCGACGAGCGAGAGCTGCGTGTGCTCAGCATCCCCGAAAAATCGCACCGCTTCGCTTTGATCCGCTGCCAACGTTTGGATCTGCGTGTCTAATTTAAGGTGCTTGGGTTGGAAAATGTTGACAATTACTGTTACTCTAAAATTAAATCAGTGCTTAATTATCGAAATTGATGGTAACTTCGAGTGGCATTTTCAAAAGAGCCTAAAGGAGTCAGAAGGAGATTTTCAAAGGCAGTTTAATGCCTCGGGGCCACGTCTACCTCCTGGTACCTGCAGTTTCTTACTGACTGCTCCTGCTTTGGCACCTTTTCATGGCCATTCGAGAGGTGCTGAGGTCTCTTTACCAAGAAGGTATGAGGTGGACCTGAAACCATGAGTGCAGACCGAAGCCTCCAGCCCTCCAAACGCACTTGGCTAATTCACAGTGCAAAATCAATTGGCTTTGGGTGCCTAATTCTCCTAATCCTTTAGATAATCCCAGCTTCAGGCTTTCAGATGCTGATAAAAAAACAAAACAAAACAAAACAAAAAAAAACCACAACAATACAAGAAATTTGTGCAAATAGAATAGAAAACAAACATATATCATATAACCTTCAGATACTGAACTTAATACAAAATAGGTTGAAGACAATAGCAATAAAATGTTGCTCAAGAGAGAGTAAAGGCACCGAGAGCCACGAAGCCTGAGGCTGAGAACACTGTTTCGTAATTAAGGTAGCCTCCAGACAACGATTGTCATACGCAGGCATTGCTCAAGGACCCAACCATTATTGCTTTCATTAGAAGTTTTCAGGAGAGGATTTTTCTGGCTTGGCTCCACCTTCATTCAAAGCTCCCGCTGGCCCCAGTCCCTAACGAGAAAGCGTTGATTGAGAAACGCTAATGACAGCCTCCACGGGATGCGGAGGAGCTCCCGCGGGAGCCTTGCCCTGCGAGGGGCGGCCGTGGAGCGGGCTCGTGGCACCACGCGTCCAGACCAGCAGCTCTGGTGAACGCGGTGACACCAGCCGGGGACATCAAATGCCACGTCTGGGGAGGAAGCCTCCGAGAGCAGTGCCGCGTGATGGAGATCGCAGAGCTTCCCGGAGCTTCCCAGAGCGAGGGAGGGCACGGCTGGCGCCCCACGCACCCCAGGAGGACGTTCCTGCTGCCGGAGCCCACACCGGGGGGTCACTTGCTGGTTAAATGGCATCCTGCTGGTCTTTGTACATCGAACCAGTTGAAAAAGGACTGGCAGGAAGGGTTTTCCAAGGAAAACTGAGCTGACTTTTAAAAAAATCCGTATAAACCCCATATTGCAATCAAATAGCTTCTTTTTTTAATTGCAGTACAACGTGGGAGCTGTAGTTTCTACATCTCATGCTCTAGGCTTTTCCACAGACCTAAACTGCGTCTCCCAGGAGAGGCTGGGCTTCGTGCTGGGACAAGGAGAGCGGGGGGAGCCAGGGAGCGGGCGCGTGGCTGGGGAATGGCAGTGTCAGTCCCACACAGCGGCCTCCACCACGGATCGCTGCTCGTTTCAGAATTCACACATTCTGGGGTTTGGCTGAAATTGGTCCTGGAGGTTCAGCTTTGCCACAGAGGGGGGAAAAAAGCATGAATGAGAAACTCCTCTCTGTAGAAACTTTGTTTTCCCAGCAAAATCCAAATTTGACTAAAAATTTCATTTGGTCATAATTACCCCATCTGGTTCTGAGTGAACCTTATTGGAATCGCAGGATTAACTCCCATCACCTGACGTTACGTTGAGCGTGACCGTGCCTGTCTGCACTTAACTGCTGACCTATCTTAATCATCCCAGTAATTAATATGCTGCAGAAAAGTCGTGTTCCAACACGGTCTGATTTCTAGCGAAGACAAGTGCCAAGAAGGATTAGAAACAAATGGGAACACCCCGAGATGGCTCCCACAGAGCCACTGCGGGTTATTGCTCTCTGCCTCCAGAGCCCTTCATGCACAGAGCCAGGGGGACCAGGAGGGCTCCCGTCCCAGCTAATTCCTGCTGGAGCAGGAATCCTGAGGCTGGAATGAGCCACTGGCTCCTGCTCCAGCTGCTCTGATGTGTGGCCAATTACCAGCACCTGGATACTCAGGCAAGAGGGAGGTAATGTAAGAAGGTAATGATGGAAGAAACACTTTCAAGTTCTCCTTGCTTCTGTAATAACGCTTCTGCCAGACAGCCTGCCCAGAGACGCTCGGGGCACAGCCCAGCTCCCGAAATCCCAGCCGGCTGCGTCCTGGGGAGCCCGGGCTCATCCCATGGAGGGCTGAGCCCCATCCCATAGGACGGGGGGCTGCTGCAGTGACATACCCTCTTGCACTATGTATTACTTAATTATATTTATTTTTTTTCAGCTCATTATATTGAAGAACGGCATCAAACAGCGTAGAGATCGCTTTGCTGTAAAGGTCCCCGTCCCTCTGCGGCAGCGGAGGTGGCCGAGCACACACGGGCCGAGCCGCTCTGCCCCCCACACCGGGCCCTGCGCTCTGACCCCCACACCGGGCCGTGCCGCTCTGCCCCCCACCCAGGCCGTACCGCTCTGCCCCCCACACCGGCCCTGCCGCTCTGACCCCCACACCGGGCCCTGCCGCTCTGACCCCACCCCGGGCCGTACCGCTCTGACCCCCACCCCGAGCCGTGCCGCTCTGCCCCCACACCGGGCCCCCGGAGAACACAGGGGGCTTTTTTCCTCCGGGCAGCCGGGACTGACCGGGCACAGGCTGCACCGGTGCCTGCACCCCCAGAGCTGCTGCTGCGCTCGCCGGTGCACAAGTCCTATCTGGGGTCCTCAGACCCAGACAAACCTCACAGGGAGGGGACCAGCTTCCTTAATCCTTGACATTAAAACCGGTGCCGCCGAAAGACCAGGTATGCGGAGGAGCAGTGCCCGGAGCTGCAGGACCTCTCCCACCCCAGCCCCATCACCCCTCCGTGAAGTGGGGGCTCAGCGTAGCAGCAGTTTCCCACAGCCAGACAGGAGTCACAGGCTAACGAAGATCAATCAGGTTCTTTTTAAGGCTTTCATTCATTTTCTCCCCCACCCAAGATAAACGCGTCTTCCTGGGTCTCACCTTGATGGTTCCCCACCCGCTCCTGCCAGCACCTGCCACTGCAGGAGAGCTTCCCTTTTTCTCCCTCCGACAAGTTTAAGAGAGAAGGCAGATAACAAGAGAGACCAACTCCCCGCCCCGTGTTTTACCCATTCCTCTAACATATTGCCCCAAAAGCCCCCCGGACGCTGTGCCATGTGGGTACTGGGGCAGACTGGTCCTATTGCAGCTTCTCCCTACTCTGGTACATGACCCGCCACGACCGCTCAAACCGAACCTCAGGTGCTGGAAAGGAGTCAGGGGTGATCCCAGGCTCCTGCAAAACACCCTCCTCTCCCGGAGGGCAGCCAGGGCTGGGGGACACTCGCCGGGTCCCGGGAATGGCAGGGGGGGAGGAAAGGCGCAGCCGCCCTTCACGAGGCCGCGGCGAGGTTTTGTGACTCTGAAGAGTTGGCAAATCCCCGGATAAAAGGGAAAATATGTTCATAATAAATAACACTGAAGTAACACGTTGCGAAATATTTACTCCCTCGGAAAGGCGGCTGTTTGCTTTCAGTGGAGCTGCTATCTGATCCTCTGCCAAACGGCGCTGAACGGCTGTAAAAGATACTTTTCTGGGGTTGGCGAGGGAAAACCAGGTGCCCAAAAGTGCGACAACTGCGTGGGCACGGGCACGCGTGTGTGGGGGGAGCGGGGCACGGGGGGGGCCCGCTCCTGCGAGCGGAGACACCAAGTAGTCGAAACTTTAATACAACTCATCATACGGCAGCGCAGAGACTGGGGGAAGGAGAATAGGAGGGGGGGAAAGAAGGAGGTGTTGATAAAACACTTGTTAGAAAGAAAATTGGATTAGCGGTGCCATTCTGGCCATGAAGTGCTTTGAGCTAGAGAAAAGAAAATAATAACCTTGTTCCTTTCCCCCCCTTCTCGCCGCAGCCCACAGAAGGCCTCACAGCCAAAGCATCAGTCCTTCTAATCTTATTTTCTTTTTTCTAGCATGTATTTTATTAACCCTTTTCTCATTTAACTACTATGAATAGCTCAGTGGGTAACATCCTTCTTAGAAAGTGAAAACCTCCTTGGAGATGAGGTGCAAGAAGAGAAATGCAGACAAACTTCCAGCTCCCGCACTCAGAAGAAAAGCCCCCTCTGTAATCCCATCTGCCGAACCCCACATTGTACCCCAAGGTAGCCGCGAGTCCCAGGTCCCCTCTTTGGAGCAGGGACAATCGGGGAATTTATCTCCTGACAGGCCAGGAGATTGTTCCCAGCTCTATAAGCTCCATGGACATGGAGCAGAGATTAGGAAATAAACAGATGCCCATGCTTCTTGTTGGGAAAGTCTATATATATAGTATATATATATATACACACACACACACTGAAAGAGGGGAGATTTAGATTGGATATCAGGAATAAAGTTTTCACTGTGAGGGGGGTGAGCCCCTGGCCCAGGTTGCCCAGAGAAGCTGTGGCTGCCCCATCCCTGGAGGGGTTCAAGGCCAGGTTGGACGGGGCTTGGAGCAACCTGGGCTGGTGGGAGGTGTCCCTGCCCAGGGCAGGGGGGGCACTGGGTGGGCTTTAAGGTCTTTTCCAACCAGAACCCTTCTGTGATATATATGTGTGTAGCACTGTAAGATGAAGTGGGGCACTCCGAATTACCTTTCTCCTACAGCTTCCCTCGCCAGCTATGGGTCACGAACAGCGAAACCCCCCAGCGTGGGCTGGGATGCTCGTGGCGATGAGCCCAGCACCCCTGTGCCGGGGGGCTCTGGACCACGCACCCCGCTGTGGGGGCAGGGGGGGCCTCGAGTGCTGCATCCCCCCAGCCCGAAGCGACGCCTCAGCTGTCCCTCACAGCCAGGGCTTTGTGCCCCAAGTGAGACACAGTCAAACCGGGATCTCAGAGAGCCCAGGGGCCAGTCGTCCCCCTGCGCAACAGTCATAAATACGGCCAAAAGGAAAAAAAAAAAAAAAAAACACACCACCAAACCCCCACAATTAAAACATCAAATCCAATGGAGATAGCCCTGCCCTGTGCTGCTGTAAGTGAGAACAGAGATTTGGCCTTGCCGTAAAGAAAATACCATCTCCAGCGAGCCTGGCTGCCGCCTCCCTCCCTGCCAGCAGCAAACCTTCCTGGGAGAGGAGAGGAGCAGGATCCAGCCCCGTGCGATTTGTGTGTTATTTTCCTTGACAGCTGTGGTGCATAGTGGTAAGTGCATGTTTAATTCATTCACAATTTATGGTGTAATGAGAACAATGAATGTGTCTGAGGGAATAATTGCTTCACGGTGGGGATGCTGGAGAGTTCAAGTTGGTTGGCACCTGGACTTTGAATCGGGGGGCGGGGATTGGCTCCGCCGGCCCCACAATAGCACCGATAACAAAGCTGCCGGGGACAGGGAGGGGGTTCAAAGTCACCCCGCGCCCCACGCGAGCTGCTGGAGCCTTTCCCCGGGACGGCGGTGGCCAGATCCCAGCCCCATTCGACCTGTCTGGCCCCATTTACTGGGCACCCGGCACGGGCTGCGAACGCCGAGCTGCCGTTTTTCAACCTGCATCGACAAGCGAATTTTGCCGTGCTGCAAACCCACGCCCCTTGGAAACCAGCACTTTTTTCCACCCCTCCCTCTAAGACCCCCTTCACCACTTGGTCCCTACCAAAAACCCTCCTTTTGTTGGGGGTGTTGACCCTTTCCAGTGTCCTCAGCAGCCACATGGAGTTTCGGAGGCCTCAGAGGTCAAGAGCATCCATATGGAGGGCCCAGAAGCTCCGTGCGTCTCCCAGCTGTCCCCACGGCAGCTGTGCTCACAGCCCCCGAACAAAGCTCGTTAGGGGGCTCATTAGGGCGCTTGGGGGTTGCTCTGCGCTGTTCTGGAGGAGCCCTGAAATCAAACCACCTCCAGAAGGCTGCAGCCAGAAGAAGGCGTCACACTTGGCTCCCACACGCGAACGGGTCATTATTCATCAGGCTGAGAGCAGAGAGATCGCGTTGTCTATCCCGGGCTCTTCTCCTGCAGCGGCTGAGCGGGGCCAGATTTAGAGTCAACAACACAGAGATGCTGACAAAGCCTTGCTCAAGCCTTGGCAGTGCGAGATCCGCAGCAGCCCTCTCCACCGCTCCTGCCTCTTGGCACCTAGTGGAAACGCGGATCCGATTTCTCAGACGTGTCAAAGCACGAGCAACAAATCTTCCATGCCACAAATCCACCCGAGGAGATCATCTATCAAGCTGGGGCTTGGACCCAGCATCACACGTCTGAGGGAAACGGGCTCGGAAAGTGCTGGGAGACTCTCAGATGGAAGGTGCCATATAACCGCAGAGGCTGTTGTTAATTATCACACCGTTATACTGGGGAGCTGCGCTATAGCCCAGCAGCGCTCGAGCTTTTCCATACATGGACCGGGATGGAGCTGGGACCCCCTTCTCCTTCTCCATATGGGAAAGCCGTGGGCTGGGGATGTTCTTGCCTTGGACATCGTTCAGAGATGCTGAGCCGAGAGCCCTGTCACACATTAACCCCCGCGCAGGGCTCTACGAAGCGCTTTGAACACGTCTGTAGCACTTGGTAGCACAGGGAGTCTGCTTGTAGTGGGGCAACATCTGGGCAGGGGCAGATGTGGGCCAAGCTGGTCAGCAAACCACTGCAAGGGCTTTTCTTTAGGGACCCTTAAAAAGCCTTTAAATGGTTTAGGCGCATAAATTCAAAGCTGTCACTTGAGTTCAGGACATAATTCAGGTTAAAAGGATCAAGATTTTAGGCTCCTGTGCCCCCTTGAAAATACTCCACCTGCCTACACGATGGGAATAGCCACAGCCAGGAGCGGAAGAGAGACTTCAGGTGCAGACAGAAATACGGATTTGTAGTCCTTGACAGAGAACCGTGTTTTATCCCATCTAGTCTGAGGTTAAACACAATGTTCTGTCAAGCCACATACGGAGGAAAACATGGTTTGGCAGCGGCGTCTTGCATAACCACGGTTAAACATGGCATACCTCCGCGGGGCCGCCGCTGCAGCGCGCGATTTGCATCGTGTGGAGCGGCTGCCAGTTTTACTTTCATCTGCGTCTCAGGAGCACCGAGGAAGCGGCGTAGCTGTAAATACATCAGGCGTTACGTCCTCCCTGTAATGCTCCGACTCGTCACCGCTTTCTCCCTGGAGCTGCAGCTGCTCACCGTAAACCCTGACACCTCTCTGCCCGGGGGGGTGGGAAGTAACAGACGCTGCAGGTCTAGAGACCCCGCCAGGACACCGTCTTCATCTCTCCATGGGCAAGAAAAGGTTAAAACTGACCACAACTGCAGATGTAAAATGTGAATTTGGCTGGGGTGAGACACCTTCTCCCCCCGCTCCCTCCCTCCCGAAGCTCAGCCGTGCCCCGAGCCCCCGAAAGTCCCACTCCCAGAGGAGGACCCAGACCCACCCCTGAGCCCGGTCTCCTCTCCAGCCTTCCAACAGAACAACCAGCCCAGATGACAGGTCAGGATACAAATAAAGCCATCCATAATTGCACATCGTTAATTACTGAGGGTGTTTGGGTTTCTTGGAGAACATTAGGTTGTGAAGAGTCTCGATCAAAGAGCCCTCAGGGCATTGAAATCAAGGCAAGCATCAAAACCCACAGCTTTTGAAAACACAGCTTCAATCGCGTGCTGCGGAGGGGAAAGGCTTGAACCCGCCTGCCCAGTAAATAAGACGCCCTGGAAGGGCTCCCTGCCACAAAGCCGGCTGCGACGGAGGGCAAAGGCTGCGACCCCGGGGGTACGAACATCTGCAGGAGCCTCCAGGGGCTCCCAGGACTCAACAGGAGGGCGAGTTCAGCAAGGCTTTAACCACAGCCTTCACCCCACCACTGGCAGTAGCCATCCTGCCACAGGCAAGCGAGGGAGAGGTTTCCTCCGCTCTCATTTCCCTGTTGCTCTCCCAGGCCTAACCTTTTGTGCCCAGGCAGCGCGGCTCTGAGCCTGCGCTTGCGAGAGATGCGTTTTACAGCATCGTTCTTCACCGGCTTGGAAACAATTAGAAGAAAAGTTGAAGAAACTTTTGTAAAAAAAAAATTGTGGCTGATAATTGCAACCCCTGAAAATATTTTTAGCTAGACCAAACCAATGTATAATACATAGTTATGCTTTTATAATGATGGAAGAGCATTGCAGGCAAGTAAAGTGTGCAAAGAGGGAGTGAAAGCAGCAAAAAGTAAAATAAAAGAGATCACAAATTAAAAAGATAAGGTAATTAATATACACCAAATTCAGGGAAGAAATTACAAATCAAGAAAAAGGACACGGTGAAGTCTCTAGCAGAGCTGAAGATAGTTCAAAGGACAGTTATTTTTAAGAAAATGTTACAGTGAAAGATGAGTTGCAGACGTGTGTCCACTATTAGATCAAAATGAAAGACTAATCATGAAAACTCAGACGTGTCCTGTACTTGGAAAAGAGCCAGACAAGCTGTTAGAATGGAGGTGAAACCTTCCTATTGCAGACGATAACATAAGAATATATTCTACGTCTCACAGTAAAACACGAGACTTCTCCAGGAGCTGGTCTCGCGGGTTGGCGCGCCACTGCCAGGCCCTGCAACACCTCCTGCTCGGAGGAGACGGCCTGGGGGACCGCAGGAGACAGAGCTGCTGTGTCAGTCTCTAAAGACATGTGGGATGTTCCACGTTAGGGCTGACCTAAGCCCGAGTTTAATTCCAAATGGGATAGAAGACTGATGCTCAATAAATAAAGATATAAAAGAATGCATTATAATTGATGCCAGTCTATTTAATTACGTCCTATTGAAAAAACTTGGTATTTTTCATGGGATTTTAGAGAAGAAACAAGATGATAACTTGAGATCAAGGGAACTTGCTCTGTTCTGCTTAAAAAGGTTTAATCAGAGGGGATCTGATCACAGGCATAAGAACGTACAAGAGGATTTCGATATTTGGGTACTAGTTCTTTTTCTAACAAACAGAGATGTTCTATTTCAGCCAAACCCGCGGGATTTGAAGCGGAACATTAGTTCTGGGAGGTTTTAGGAATGGTGTCCCTAGGCCATTCCTGAGGCCCTTTTGGCCTTTAGGTCTCTAAAGGCAAGTTTCTAAGCACCCGCGCAGCTATCTCAGCTCAGCACCCACATGAGCGTACGTACATTTACTTGGGAATAGCTGTCCTATGAAAAAAGAGAAACAGAGGTCTGTAGATCCAGAGAGATCGGCACATATCTATTAGAAAGCTTCTAGTAGTCGCATCAATTTCAAAATATTAATTCAGTTTAAGCTTGGAATTTCTCACCCTCTTCCTTACAATGCCCACGCACCTTACAATGCCCGTCTGGCCCAAAGCCACCATCTTCTGTAACAACAGCACTTGAGGTGAAGGGCCACCAGTCCCTCCTCCACCAAGCACTTTCCATCCTATAATTTGATATAACAGCAGCCATAATTTTAAAAAAACCCACACGCGTGTTGCAGAGGCTCAGCCCGCGCGAAGCACCCCCTTCCTCGCCAGGGAGCCTCTGCGCAGACAAAAGCGAGGCAGAGCCATGAACTGGGGGGGGGGGCTCACCCGCAGCCCCAGTGGGGGCCCCTGCGGGGGACCCGGGGCGGCCCGGCCCCCGGCGCTCACACGCATCCCGGGATGCTCAGGCCCATCTGTCGCGGTGGCATCACGCCAAGGCACGAGCGGGCTGGATCCTGCGCGAGGCTCAGCGCCGCAGGCCAACTCAGTCCTGCTCGCCGTAACGGCGCGGGCTCGCGCCGGAGAACAGAGCTCTCGCGTCGATCCTGAAATACGGTTTAGCAGTACCTGGAGAGAAAGGATCAACCCCCACCAGAACCACGTGAAAGAAAATAGTCCACAGCCCTTATTAGACTCATCAGAAATGTTAAATAACTTGATTCCACCAACATATCGCAGAGTACCACTGATGCGCAAACCCACTCCGCACAAAAAGCTTCTACCGGTATGAAACCGCACCAACTTACTGCAGGTAAGACCTTCAGTCGTCCTTTGCAGCCAAGATTTCACACGAGCTTTTCTGCGGTCACCCAACAGCAAAGCTGGAGCTGCTGACATGTAGCTTGTGAAGCGCCAAAGGATTTTTGGGGCAGGAAGAAGGCAGAGATACGCACAATACTGCTGGTTAGAGAAGAACTGCATCAGCTTTGAGGGAGACATTTGGGAGCGTAACCCAGCCGAGGTGTAATCTGCACTAAAGGCAGAGGGTAACCACCAACCCAGAAGGTCCCTTCTGGGCATGGGCCTGGCCTTAAGTGCAGCCTTAAGGTTAAGTGTTTGCACATGTGCTTATTGACTAGGGCCAAAGGTTCAGGTGGGAAGTGCCCCGCTGGGAACCGGCTGGTTTGTCCTCCTGCGTTTTGTCCATGACCGCAAGTGCTCAGGCCCTGTGGTGGTTGGGGCAGGGTGTGGGACAGCAGCTGGACCCCGTTGCTGTAACCGGAGCTCGTCTGCAGGTCCCTGGTTATTTTTTACTACACCTAGTACTTACATTTCAAACCGTAGCACACCAGCCCAGTAGTTTATGGCACCCATAGAGCTGGCAGGAGGAACCACGGCAAAGGCCTGACAAAAGGCACTGAAATGTCACTGGGGCCGCCATCTGGTCACAGGGTTGGCAGGAGATGCCCCTCTGGTTGGCTGCTCTGTGCGTATGCTGCTGCAGAAAGTGGGATCCATGTGCTTGCTGTCCTCTTGTTTAACTTCTGCCTTTACATCTGGCCTCGTCCAAACCCCGTAAGCGCTAAGAGAAAGTTTCAGGAGACTGAAGTTGGCTCTAGGTGTGAAGTTGTGGGTCTTGCTGCTCCTTGCTCAGGAGCGAGATGGGGGAAATGCAACATGTGAAGCCCCACATGCCCCATCTCTGTGCCCGTGGGAAGCTCAAATCCCCTTTTTCTATGCTAAATGCTCCAGCAACAGGAAGGTGAGCTTGGATTGGTTGTGTGACACAAGCCCGGGAGATGGACCAACCAGCCAGACATGCAGATGACAGCCCAGAGGGCCTGCTGTTCACTGGCTCATGTAGGTCCTACTGCTTCGCACTCGTTCAGATGCAGCTGCAAACATGTGTCCTTCCAGCCATGCCCAGGGCAGCGACACAGGTACGTGCATTTCTGTGTCTGCCTCCAGCACAAGGACATGTCCACCTCAGATATGTGGCAGCTACATCTTACAAAACCGCTCGATGCTCGTGTGCCAGGAGAACTACTCCAAGTCTCCAGACCCCCACCAGCTCGATCCTGCAGTTCCCAGGGTCTCCCGAGCGGAGCAGCAGTGAACTGCCCGCTTGCTGTGCCCTCCGCAGGAGATGGCAGTACCATAGGTGGTCCTCCAGAGTGAACCTACAGGGCTTGGTTTAGAGCCAGCTGCAGCCTCCTCAAAGTTTGAGTTTGAAGGCCCAGCTTCATGGCTGTCGAAAAGGTTTAAACATGAGGACAGCAAATACTGAGACAAAATTGGGTCTCTGTTACGAATTCAGGGGAGAAAATGGAGACTGACGCTTATGGTGCGTTACTCAAAATCTTCAGAAAGAGGCAAAGTAGGTGGTTGTACTTCCCTCTTGCTCCCTTCCCTCCTGCAGGAGCTCCATGGTGGTGACCCTCCTGGCACCATTGCTTTGATAAACAGCCTTTAAGGAAATTACCTGAGGAGGAGCCCGTGTCTCCCTTTGGAGCTGAATCCCCGTTGCTGATGGTTTTATCACCTCGTTGCAGTGAAACCTGGGTGGGGCTGTTCATTTTACATTTTGGCAACGTCAGCTTCCCACTAAACCATTAGGGCTCTCTGTCCCCTAAAGGGTGGCAGGTTTTCTTCCCTCCTGATTTCCGAAGAATTACAGGACCTGGCGAGGGATATTGCTCGGGCAGAGCACATTGCCGGATCTAACATCTAATAAAAAGAAAGATCTTTCTTCACTTATTTCAAGTGTGAAGCACTTGATTTTGTGTGACTTCCACTTGCATTTGAAATATATACGGAGTGTGGATGAATTCACACAACGTAATTTTAGGACTTTCAGAAATTTTTCCATAACCACCTTTAACTGGAGTGCCCACGCTGCTCTGTAAACACGGTAAAACCCACAAAACACGATCTCCTCAGCGCAGGTCACTGGCAATTTCAGCTGTAATACTCAGCTCTATTAAGAGCAGTAATTAACGGTAAATGGAGTCGTTGAATGTTTGCTCTGCTCCAGATCTCTGCCTGGACGAGGCCTGGATGCCCAGTGGGTAAATCATCTGCTGAACAGGTTCTTAGTGCCCTAAATGCCCCCCGGGCTCCGTAAACAAGCGCTTGGGAGACTCAGAGCACCCCAACACAGGCATTTTGCTGAAATGCTCCGCTACAGGCTTTGGAGAGGTATTTACATTTCATACAGTGCTAGCCTGGAATTTATGAAAACAATAGGTTTCAGGTATCTGAATGCCTGAGGAGCTTTATGTTACACCCAAAGTTACCAGATTTGTGGCAGGACAACAAACTGCGTGCCGGATCCCCGAAGTCCAAGGCTGGCACCCTGAGCGATACATAAGTCCGACACAAGCAGGCTAAAAATCTGGGTTAAGCAGGGGGCTGAAGAAATACAGCTCAAGTTTCCTCACTCCGTTTTGCCAAAGCACCTTCCCACAGACCCCGCTGCCGCTCTGCTGTGTGAGCTCGAAGGGAGCAAACGGGGGAAAAGGAACAGGGGCAGCGTCTTCTCCTCCTCTGCCTGCAAACTTCTGCACCGCCGTTTCGATGCAAATCCGTTTATTGCTGACCCGAACGGGACGCTGAGCTCGTTCAGGCAGCATGAGCCATGGGCCGGGTGGGCTTGGTGGGGGACTCGCTGGCACTCAAGTGCCACCAGTGCTCACTGCCAGTGCCAGCGTGGCACCTGCACTGTGCTGGAGGTGCGGCTGACTGGGGCTTTGGGGGCTGGAGGTGTCCTCAGGCTGCTGGTGAGGCCAAAGGGAAGTACTGAATAAAGCATTCAAGACACTCTGTATGGTCCGTGAGCACCAGTTGCGTACGCAGCACACCGCTCCGAGCGTTCATCCAGCTGAGCTTTCCAAACGTGAGCTTCAGCACATCTTCAGAGCAGAGGCCGTGAGCACCTTCTGTCGGAGGGCTACACAACGCAGCCTGCCACGGTTGTGCAGCACAGCCAGGAGCAGCTCCGGCCTCCCAGTGCCAGTTCCCCATCCCTTCACTGCCCCACCGCACTGTCCTCCAGGAACCCGGGACAAGCGACACTTCACCTACGACAGCCCAGGGAAGACGAGGGAGAGGGGAGGAAGAGCTGATTAAAATCAGAGTTTTCATTCAGAGTTTTCATTCTAGATTCAAATCTATACTGAAATTAGTCAGCCAATGACCTCACCCAACAGCGATGAACAAACAAGAAGATGACAAGCAAGTGTCGATAAGTCTCAGAAGACGTAACATCATTCCTGAGCACAATTAAACACAGCCTTACAAACATCCAGGCTCTGACTGTTCATGAAATCCATATGGAGTCATTAGCCTTCTTAGGTCTGTTTTTCCACCACCCTTAGATGCAGAATGAGTGCCTGACTGCACAGAAACCTACTGAGATTTAGGTGGGCTCGGAATTTAAAGAGAAAGAGCGATTTCTGAGGAATCCCTTTCTAAAAATGCTTGCCCGGGAAGAAGAGTGGTCAACTATGGATCCACAGGCCATCGTGGACAAACTCCCTGATTGACCAGCCGCATCTTCAGCCCCGTGTTAAATGGCCGAGTCTGTGCCACAGCTAATGGTGGAGTTCAGCGGGAAGGAAACCAGATGGTCAACAACTGCATGGGTACTGTGTGTTACGGGGTCGGTGTCACCTCTCGGGTCGTACGGACTGTCAACTGAATCTCATTAAACATGTCCTGCCCCCTCCAGGAGTTCTCAGCACCACTGCTTTGGCGCTCAGTGAAGAGACAAGGGTGGTACTACAGGGTCCTCGATTTCAGCTCACGATCACTTTGACCGACGGATTTCTTATGGATATAGGTTCAGAATTTTAATAAATTCCTTGAAGCCTTTCTTTGGGCAAAACTGGACAAAGTTAACTTCAGCATTAGTTTGGCTGGGATAAGACAACCGCAGAACTAGGACCCACAGCCTTCTTTTGAAACGATGGCCAAACCTGCCCGTTGTTAACCTTTGCTGTCAGGCTTCAAACGGGAGGACAAGATTCCTAAAATATAAATCTGAATAGATGTTGTGAAGTTGGAAGTATTGTGTTATAACTTAACTGTCCAGCTGAGATAAGGGTATCCCTTCGCTCATTTTACAAACACAGATTTCCTTGTTTTCAGTCCTTAGTACTGAGACGAAGTCTGACACGTGCTGTGGGCCCAACTTCCCAAGGCTTTTCCAAAAATACCACCTGGAATATTGCATATACCTGGGTTAAAATGAAAATTAAGCTCACCGTTGCTAGCAACGGCATTAGGAGAACCATCAGGAAAGAAGAGGTCTCTTCTCCCCAGGAGGCCTCGAAGCAAGCACAGCACTCGATGGCCAGTAACCAGCCACCAGGTTCACGGGAGAAGGGCTGGACCAGCTGGGATCAGGGCCAGGGGCTGCAACGCAAGGGCACGACACAAGGTCTCCATTTTCTGATACCACGTTTGTCTGTCAGTGCAGAAGAGACCATCCTGTGGCAGCAAATGGTAAAAATGATATTTTTTCGGGGGGCTTGACTTATTTACATCATTGCAATGTCAGATAACATGAAGGAGAGCCACATAACTGCTGTGTAAGTGTTACAAACCGCTCCCCGGCGCCACACGCACAGACACACTCTTCCTCTCTCACATTTTTGCAGGATTGGATCCTTATTCAGTTCTTTCAATGCTTTTTCACAAAAAAAAATATTTCTAATTTAGGGAGGAAAAGTTTTATTTAATTATCTTCTTTTTTTTTTGGCTTGAATTGACCAACTGTGTATCTTCCACTGGCTTTATCAAAGAAGCCACCAGTACCAGAGCACATCTAATTTTAAGTGGGCTTTAGTTGGCAGACTTAAAATTGATCATGCATTTTAGTTTCAGTAACTTGCAATTTCTGCACTTTGATAGCGCACTTTAAAGAACAAGTCTTCTTTAATGACAAAGGCTTAAAAGAAATGACCTTTCTGAACAAAATATCAAAGCTTAGAAAAGATATTTCCTTGGAAAAAAACGTCTGAATTAAAATGACCTTGTGTTCTGAAACTTTTTCATACAATATCTGACGTCTTACTTTTCCTTTGTACCCTCAGAACGAGACCAAGTACAATTTAGTAGCGTGGTGCCTCCAGTGCATTCTGTGATTTGGGAAGGACTTGCAGTGCATTAAGATAATTAAAAAAAATAAATCAGATCCCATATACACTCTCTATCAAGACTGCTCGTCGTTAGAATCAAAGCTGTGCATGTTTTTCAGAAAACTCAATAAAACACTGTAAGATATTCTAGCGATCGCAAATATTTTCTTCCAGTCACAATAAAATCTTTTTCTCTGCAGCAAAATAATTTCTCAGTTTGAACCCGGAGTCGGCAGAGATTTGGGCAAGTACCAGGAGTATCTGCTGTCCCCAGCACACTTAAAGGCCTGTTGCAGAAGAAAGCAGAGGGGTGGGGGGAGGAGAGGAGGTTGTGTCCCTTTTCTTCCGACTGCACCAGAACCGAGCATATTCGTTACGTGAGACACGAGAACTGAGTGGCATGAAATAAAGTGTCACCTCGACAAGGGTCACCTCCCTTGATGCTGGGGGAAAACGTTACGATGCCATTTTCCTGTGGGGTTTTACATAGACTGAAATGACCACCTCTCCCACAGCAAAGATCAGTAAAATTAAATAAATAAAAAGTACAAATGAAGCTCTAACCACACTCAAGCTGGTTTCACCAGGGCTTGTTTTATGGGCAATGAAGCCAACTACTGGCAGCTGGCAATTCCCTACCCAGCGGGTGGAGAGAGGTAGAGAGCAAGTAATATGTATGAAAACCTCTCGAGTCCTGCAATTTGGACTCCAACTCTTACTTGTTACAGAAGTCATCAAAGAAATGTTAACAACAACTACAAAAGAACTCCAACCAACTTTGAATTCAATTTCTGATCAGGGTTATAAACACCTTCAAAACTGTCCTCACATGGTATTTGATGCTGGAGAGAGTTTCCCAGAGTTTTAAATCTCCCAGATTGACTAAGATCTACTTTTCTCAAGCTGCTTTTTAATCATCAATGACATCGGCAACCCAATTCCTTCAAAAAGAAGGAAACTGAGGCCTGAATTCAACTAGCTACGAGAGGGTCCGTGTGTTTCTTTATGGATGTACCCCCCCCTTAGCGCTTTCAAAAGCACGATAACCACCCAGGTACCATGCAAAAACTCAAGCAGAACAGCAGAATCAGCAACGCCTCGTTTCCTTCACGCATGAGAAGAGAGATTCCTCTGTCCCAGCGTCTGCCGTCGGACACCGCGCAATATCCAGAGGTAAATCCCAGCGCGCGCAGCCTGCAGCTCTGCGAGCTCTCGGTGCTTCTCCCGAAGAGCCCGACCACCGCTGCCGTGCACCTTTCCGAGTAAACACGTTTCATTTTACTGCCCACAATTAACTAAATGCATCCTAACAAACGCTTCCTACTAAAACTCGCCGTTGCCCCCGGCAAGGCTTTGTGGCACCTGCCGCAGCAGCAGCACCTCCTCGCTTATCAGAGCCGTGACATCCCCTTATCTGTAATTAGAAGAATCACTTGTTGATTCAAGGAAGGTGGGGAACCTGCCCAGGCCCAGACCGGCCTGACAATCAGCAGAGCACCCAGCAAAGTCGGAGCCTGTGTTTGGCACGGAGCTCCCTGCGGGCGCTGCCGGGAGGTGGGGGTGGATGGAGCCCAGCCTGCCAAAGCCTCTCCCTCACGGATCTCCATGCCAGGCGAGATAAGCGCGCAGCTGGTGAGCTGGGACTCCAGCCGTGTCCAGCCGCCGGCACTCAAGCGGTCAGGACCCTCCTCATTTCTGTCCGGCCTGCGGCACGTCGAGTGCCGGTGCCACCAGGCGAGGGGGGAGAAGTGGCCGTCCCCATCAGCAGCGATACGGAGGGTCTCGCTGCCACCGCTGGACTTAGAAGGCAGGAATTTCTGGCCCCCTCTCAAGCACACACACCATTAACTGTGCCTTGATATGAACACTGCTGGCAGCATGGTGCCTAGGGGGAAAAAAAGCTATTCTTGTGTTCAGCGTCTCTAAATTTACAGATTACGAATGTACTAATGTACACCCTGGCTCAGGGATGGCCAAGCAATAAGGAACCTTCCTGTGCCTGGGGGGCAGAGCCAGGAGGACTCCCCGTCCAGGTCCTTCAGCATTCCACTGGTGCCCAAACTTCATCCTGCAAACCCTCGGGAATCTGCTTAGGTTGACCAGGATTCACCCGAAAGAGCCTGTGTAGGCTCACGCAGAATCAAGGCCGTACCGGTTACGAATCTTTTTCAGTAACGCCCCATAATTGTCTTATCAGTAAATGACGAAGGACTTCTCCGTGACCAGCCTATGCAACCCCGATGATCGATTTATATGCAATTAACTGGCAACGGCGGCTGCATTTGTCATCACGGTGTTTTCGTTCTCGCTACGATATTTTTCCTTCAAACACAGCATGACATGTTTCCCCCTTCGCAAAGCCATACAAAACTCTCATATGCACTGTGGCTACGGAGGTGAGTGAGATGCCCAAGCGGGACAATAATGTCAAAGCAAAATAGTACAAAATAATAATATTTTAATATTATGTAAACACATGGACACAAAACTGTCAAAATATGTTAAAATATTTGGACAATAATAATAGAAAATGGGATTTTCTTCATGTATAAAATGAAAAGAATGGGACTGGGAAGTAATAACAAAAATATTAGTAGAGAAAACTCTACTTGCTCGGTAAGCAAGCTCAGCACGGAGTCAAACACACAGGATACGAAAGCATAAGCCTGTAATAAGAGAATGATAAAAAAAATAATGGAAGGAAGATGCAACTAAAAACATGCTGGCACGAGCAATGGATGTGTTTTCATGAACTTCATTACACCTTATGTGCTAACAAAACAGCCACCGATCTTTGCAGTTTAATTTACAAGAGCCAAATCTTCAAACCTACTCAAAGCAGTCCACTGGCAATCGAAGAAAATCCAACGGCTCCAGCAGCTACCTGAAAATGAAGAGATTCCTCGTTAGTTTTATTTCATTATTTTTACTATAAAAACACAACAGGCTGAGACCAGGGTTGGCTCCGGTGGGCAGCGGGCTGGGTACGGCCGGGAGCGCGGCTGCGGGGGCATAAAGCAGTGAAAATCAGTATTTCAGTGAATGAGGATCAGGTAAACGCTAACAAAAATTGTCACGTGCATGTAGTCTTGGAAAAATATCTGCTCAGGAGGAAAATGTCCCTGAACGGAAGCAGCACAAGAGCTTCTCCATGTCCAGGAGCAAACGCGGCGCTGCCCGGCCGGGAGAGGAGCTGGATGCGCTGCGCGGGCTCCGTCCCTGCCCCTCTTCTCCAGCAGGACACGGCTGGGGCTCCTTCCACCCCCAGCATTTCCGTCATTTGTGGCCTGGCCTGATCTAATGGTCCGTGATTATTCATCTTTTTAAGCAGCTATTTTCCTAACTAATGAAGACACTAATTCAGAATAAGTTTGAGACAAAAGGCATCCCTTGGCAATGCTGCCGCTGCTACTGGAGAGCGCCTAGAGACTACGTCACAACTTTATATTTATCTAACAAGGTTACCTACGCTGCACTTACCACCAAGAGTCTCTGACATTTTCGGTTTCCAATTAGCTTAGCTAATTCTCGTTAAGAAAAAGTTTAGCATTAATACTTTCAGACAACTTTCACACTGTTAACATTTTTACAAATGGTTAAATACCTTACAAATGGCTAACGCTATTTTTACAAGTACACATTCTTATTTGCAGAAATCCTCATGTGAGATACGCAAATATCATCAAAGTCTGTAAATACCAAAGAGCTGGAGTGACTTTCCTAGGAAGTTTCCTTTTACTCACCTCTCCATGTGAATCACTTACTCTAAAGGCACAGCAAGGCTTTTTATTGCTGCAGCACTTGCCATAATTTATATTGGAGGGTGTAAACGTCTGAAAAAAAAAAACGCTCAGGCTCATGAAGATCCGGTACTTTGAAGATGTGATCTGCAATATTACACATTGCATCATTGTTTTCTATCTTAAAAGGAGGTGGCATCACCGCAGAGCTGCAGCTGCGCACCCAGCCACTGCCTCATCATGAACGCCGAGGCAAAGCCCAGACTTGTAATGCACCTGCGAGTTCTCTCATCTGGCTCTGACAGTCCTGACTAAGCACTGGGAAAATTCTCAGACGCTTGTTTACTGAAAAATAAGGATCTTTTAAAACGGCAACCATATTTGAGTGTTTTAATTAAGCCGTAAAACTTCAAGAACTGGGATCCACAGGTGTGAAATGGTACAAATTGATCAAAGATAATCACGTACCTTCTGGCGTGGTAGGTGTTCAGCTCTTCCTGGAGGACAGAGGCTCTTTTCTGCAGAATATTTACCTGTAAAATATATCCCACGTGAAAACGGTGTACAAATTCTAATTAATGCATTTGCACTCATTTCATAAAGGGTGTTTTTCTTGTCTTTCCTGCCTAAAAAAAATGCAATACCACTTTAGCTGCATAGTAGGGTTAATACTTGATAGCAGGGCGTTAGCGTGGCTCCCCTCCGGCTGCACGCGACCCACTGCTTTAGGGACAGAGTCAAAACGGAATTTG
This sequence comes from Alca torda, assembly GCA_008658365.1. Classification (NCBI taxonomy): domain Eukaryota; kingdom Metazoa; phylum Chordata; class Aves; order Charadriiformes; family Alcidae; genus Alca; species Alca torda. Next base: position 37,632,349 of record CM018086.1, read on the forward strand.
AACTCAGCTGGTGGGATGGGATGGGCGACGCGAGGGCCTGGAGCTCCAGTTCTATCCCCAACTCCCACACGAAGCCTCCGCTCGGATCCCTGCACTTTTGCTCTGGTGAGGAAGGGACTCACCTGTTCTTCAAGTGTATGAAAACTAATGTTTATTAATACACCGTGGCCACTTTTGGACGACTCGCCAAGAGCAGACAGTTGGGCAGCGTACTTTATATTTAGCAATGTTTTTAGAAAACTTGCCCAAGCCTCAAGTATTTTCTTTTTTTTTTTGTTTGTTGTTTATTTTTATCACTGCTGGGTGTTTTTACCCAGCCTATCCTCTTCATCCTCCTCCAACAATAATAATCCTGACAGGTGCCGAGATTCCGCTGCCCTTCTCGTCTGATGTTTTCAAACAGGAATTTCAGCAATTTTCAAAGCCCAGGACACCTGTGCCTCAGAAGGAGCCCTGCTGCCGAGTGGCCTGCGACGGCGGCGTGCCGCTGGAAACACAGCCAGCAGCTATGTGTTTCTGGATAGCACCCAGGTTGAGTGTGTGGAGTTACTTTTACTCTTTTGAAACGCTGCTGCTGCTTACAGAAGCCCTGCAGGTGGATATCAGATTCTACTTTTTTTTTAAACGCATTAAAAGGTGTGGTATTCTTACACTAGCTCCAGAGTAATGCTTCCTACCAGACAGGGCTAATAGTCAACCACACTTTAAAAACAGCTTTTTACTATCAACTGGAAATAGATTTCCCCAGTAGATCCTTAACTCTTAATTTCCCACAGCTATTTAAATGAGAAAGAGCATCATTTCCATTAGGAATCCCTTGATACATAAGCAGAGGGTTTACAACATAGCCTTGAAATCGCGTCTCTATAGCACATAGGAATATGAAAGTTTCCCCTATGAAAATTTCCTACTTCTATTAAAGGCACACTTTGCCAGGGGAAGTGTCTCATGCATAGCAAAAAAAATGCTTATGCATTGTAAAGAAGGGGGAAAAAAAGGAAAAAAAAAGCACATACATTAATTACCAACCATCTCCTACAGAGAGATTGCGTAAGAAAGAGAAATGGAGAGTTTGTAGATCTATAATTGCTTGAAAAAAACCGTCTGGGAAATTGGTTTAGGGAGTGTGCTGGTATCCAGCCTACACTTGTACGCCGTGTCCTCGGGGCTTCTGCTCTTCCCAGAGCCCGCGGGCAGCTCCGAGGCACCAGCGTTGCTCCGTCTCTCTCGTTTCTTCCCTGCAGCCCAGGAGAGATCCTGGTCCTTCCCAACACGTTTAAACGCACAGTCCGGCACTGGGCCGCGTGCGAGTTCTGGCAGTGTTTTCTTTGCATCACCATCATTTCACATCTATGATCACTCCTCTTTATTGCTATTTATCCTTCTTAATGTGAGTTCAGGCAACAATGATATTTTGTTTTCTTCCAGCTCCTAATATACTGAATAGGACAGCATCAAACAGGTTCTGCGGGAACCCCGTGCAAGAAACACGCTCAATTCATTAGTAATTCCCTATTTACAATGACATTTTGATATTTCTATTAGCCAGTTTCACAGTCTATTTCATACAAATAATACTGATCCTGTATGACTCTAGATGAGCTAGTGTTTTGCCACATTAAAATCAAAACAGTTACAGAAGTCTATTAGAGCCTCTTTATACTGGAAAATGTAGAAACACCACAATGACCATTTGGATGACTATCCTAAAAGAAATACCCCATTTGCTTTATTATATGCTGAAAGAAAACAAAATGATTTCTCGTTCTCTCTGCACCCTTTACATGCATCCCTTAAATGATTGCTTCAGGAGAAACGGGGTAAGGAAGATGAGAGATAACTGCGCGCTATACATGAAAGGTTGAGAAAAAACCCCTAATACTGAATACAGCATAATTTCTACCTTCAATTGCCGTCTGAAGCAAAATCTGGGATCAAAAGATACAACATGGTAGTCCTCAAGGTGAGGAGGCTGGGGGAGAAGCGCCTTGTGAACGGTGAGTAAGTCAGAAGCATACGAGTCCTGCCATAATTTGGTTTTGAGACTTACTCACTATTTTTAGCCAAATTTTAGATGGTCATAATTTCTTGTCTCGAAGAGATGCTTTTTATCCAGTCCAAAAAGCTGAAGATGAATAAGAAGAATTTACCTGAGATTTTAAAGATACAATGGTGTCTTCAAGTTCCTGTCTCACAGACGCTGGCATCAGACCTTTGAAGGTGGTTTCATATTCTTGTCGTATGTGGGTCATCTGAAACAGAACAAAAAGAAATTTATATATAGATGGCTACTCTTGGAAGCCAGAGAGTAACTTTTTTGCTTCTTTTGCCCAAATTGGAGCCCAAGTAAACTCAGAATTGAGATATCAAGGAAAAGGGAAGGAGAAGAAAGATCAGTAAAGACCTATAAAGCGCAAAAGAGGTAAAAAAGAGGAAGAAAGGAAAAAGAAAACATAAGAATAAAGAATATATGGAGAGGAGAAAAAAATCATGAAACAGTAAGGCATTTGTTGGAATATGGTCTGAAGAAGCAATAATCATTCCTAAATCTGTCTCAACAGAGCATTTATACAGCCATAAACTTCTCAAATTGATAATCAGAAGTTTTATTTTTGTCTTTGGTGGGATCTGAACCATGTCAGTAGAGTGATATTTGCTCCTTACTCCCTTAGACAAGAGGAATTACTGCTTCCCAAGATTTTTTTTTACATAATTCCTCAACTTCTGGGTGCTTTTAAGGCATTTTTTTATTGATTGCACAACTGTTTTTCATTGCACTTTGTGTCTTCCTCAACTTCACTGATGCTATGGGACTTTCGACGAACAGGTCCGAGTATCTTAGACATTATGAGATCAGATGTTCACACCAAAATGATTCCAGTCCATAACCTTATTCAACAGATGCTGAGTAAGCAGCACGGTTACAAAGCCGTGATAAATGAAGACAGCTCAGCTGGAAGGACTGTGCTTGGTGTCTCTCCCGTGAGGCTGTATTTGCTGAGTCTTGACCCAGGAAAAGTCCGGAGAGTCTGGATCAGCTGCGTCCAGCGAGTGGCACAGGACTGCTCGCACGCGTTATTGCTCGGCTGAATCAGGGCCTCACATCTGTACTTAACTTCCAATAGGATTAACCACTTAATTCGAATTAAGCAAGTACTTAGGTGTTTTTCTGGATTAGCAGCTGAATATGTAAATAAAGGATAAAAGGGAATCAATATCAGATTAACTTACAAAATATCTTTAAACACTCAAACTGAATCTTTTTTCCCAATGATTTACACGCCAACGCCATTTTGCGCTAATTTTGGTTTAGTTACCAAATTGCTTAAATCTACCATTGCGACCGCAAATCGAAACCTCAGCCTTACATCCGAAGAAGCCACGAGCTGTAACTTCCAGCTCCCAGCTCGCAAGGGGCGCACACGCTTCAACACGTGAGAGCCCAGCCCAAAGTTCACTGCAAGATGTGCCAATTACCAGCTTTCGGAAAAAGCCGGTCATGCCAAAATCTGCATTATGCATACCACAATCATCAATACAAAAGGAATAAAACAACCTGATGAAACTTTAGGAAAATTCTGTCTATGAGTCATTCCAACATGCAGAAGAAATCTCCAGATCTCTATGCAAATAGGCAATTAGAGGCTTTCCTTGTGAGCTGCAAGTAAGTGATGCCACTATGCAAATCTAAAGAAAAAAAAAAGGTGAGACAGGAAACCTTGTTTGAACTCTGCTTGTATATAAGCCACTGATCAAAATTTATGTTTTTGAAAGTTACACCAATAAATTTATGCTACTACTTCTATAAGGGCTTACAATGCTATGCATAGGTGCCTTGCCAGGATAAATATTTTCTGAGCCAACAGCTCATTTGGGTGGGGACCTTGATAGCTCAGGAACATACATTTCAGTTCATTCACCGTGTCACATTCGTTCTTGGTGAGACGGGAGCAGAAATGGGCAGCTAGAACAGCAAAATGCTTTCATTTCCTAAATTTTGAATAACCAAGATTTATTCCACAATTAAGAGGATCTGGATGACCCATCACCTTGCCAATACGGTGGGCTGACCCAACCAGCACAGAACCATAGAATCACAGAATGGTTTGGGTGGGAAGGGACCTTAAAGCCCCCCCAGTGCCCCCCCCTGCCCTGGGCAGGGACACCTCCCACCAGCCCAGGTTGCTCCAAGCCCCGTCCAACCTGGCCTTGAACCCCTCCAGGGATGGGGCAGCCACAGCTTCTCTGGAAACTCCATCGCAGGGGCCTGACTCACTCAAGCTCTGCATTTTCAGGCGATGCCCATGTCAGGAGCCGAGCCCGGGCTCGGGTACCACGCACCACCCCACGAGCCAGGACTCGCACCAGGTCCCGCAGGTGCCGAGCACACAGCGAGAGCCCCTCATTATAATTCTTCCTAGAGGAAAGTCAAGCAAGTTTCATTGCAAGTAGAAGGAACAGAAATTTTAATACAGCTCTGCGAGTGAAATAATAATGTTCTAATTGTGCAACAGTCTTCTTTCAACCAGGTCACTGGTTTTAATAGTTTAATCTGCAAGTGTCCTCTAAATACATGCTTTCACAAGGCCGTCAACGTCTGCTATTAACTCTGCAAAGCAGCGAGGGGATTGTTCCCTTTTGACAAAGGTGTTCCTTGGAAAATCACAAAGAAATACATACTGTGCTTTAAAGTATGGATATATATTACTGAGTCGGCTGAAAATGGAGAAAGAAAACGAGAAACAAGCCCTGGTAGCTGTAATATTGCTTGGGGCTGATTTCTTACTCTATTTCAGAGGGAAGACGCACGTTTTTTGCAGTGAAAACCGTTCTTTGGGATACAATTGCAATTTGTTTGTTTGCTAAGACAAAACATGTTACTTTCAACTGTGCTCACTAATAATTGCATCACAATAAGATGAAAATAAAATCCCAGCTGTTTCCTGTCCCATTATGATAAACAACATGCTGATATTTTTGGCTGAAGTTACTTTCAAGGTTTATTGACCCAGGAGATTAAGATAGTGCATGGCAAAAGTCTGCATCACTTCTTACAACTGAAAAATAATATATAGTGGGCTAACGTATACTAATTTTAACGTGGGAAGGTTTTTATTTTTTAACACTTATTTTTGACCAATGAAAGCAGTGTCTGCAGGGATTGTTTTTATAATTTTTTTTTTTGTGCCTTAAAGGCTTTTTTGTTCTTTATAGCCTCAAGCTGCCTCCCTAGGATCCACAAACACTGTGTCTCCTCTTGCACTCTTGAGAGATGTTTAAAATTGCAATTCTTCAGCCCTCAGGAGGGCTTTAGTCTGCTGCATGAGGATAGCTCTATTTCATTTACTGGTGTGTTCGTTTTTCTTCAATCCTGAGAAAGTTTTTTTTTTTTTTTTTGAAAATTCATTTTGGTGAGTTGATTTAATCCACGAACCCCTAGGAAGGTTTTATAGCTTTTAATATTAAGCTGCCACACTGGTCTTTGTTTATTCAGGTTGGTGGCTAACATATGAGGTTTAAAGTTGGACCATCAATCATCTTCGGTGTCAGCAGAAAGAACGGAAAGCTGAAGCTGCCACATAGCTCATGTACGCTCAGTCACACGATAAATTAATGCAAAAAGCGGGGAAGTTACAATTTCACAGACTACCATGAGATCTTCTCATAGTTGGGCACTGACCATTCTCAAAAGAGATAACAGTTGGTTTTGATGCCCAGAAGAGAAATATCCCGTACCAAGCTTTCCAAACCAAGCGGTCAGGCCTGGCCCAACGCTTTTCAGTAGCATAAGAGAAGTTTCAATTTTATTGCTTCAAGGGGTCTTCAGGTGGCACAATTCCATTTTGCAGCTACTCATTATTTGTTTGTGGGGCTGGGTGAGAAGCGGAGGGGAGCACAGGACCGATGAGGAACAAGTCCCGTTGGCACCTCGCTGCACTGGAGTCACTCTCCTTCCTTTTTGAAAGAAACAACCTAAGCACAGCCGGGAAAAATGCAGTATTTCCAAGATGACCAGACACATTTTAGCCCGTGTGCTAAGAGCCCGCACAGCAGAGGATACTCTGCTTCTCTTCTATGCTTTGCTATCCAGCCACAACCACGCCATGTCTTCCTGGGGCTCCCGACACCAGCTCTCCCCTTCTTCCTTCCGAGAGGTCCGTGATGCTGAGTTTATCACCCAGAACACACTGTCCCTGGTGCAAAATCCCTGTCTCTTTAAAAAACAATAATTAAAAAACAAACCCAAATGCAATCTTGTCCAGATCTCCCAATTGTAAATTACTGGATTTGAACCGGAGGAGCATAAGGAAAATGCAAAAGAAACTCTGAGGTGTACATTGCCGAAGTAAATGAAGGGACCACAGAAAAGTTGTTCAAGTTCCTTTAAAAAAATAAATCTTGTCTTGAAGGGCACAAAGTTAACATTTTGTTTATGTCAGATAAGAACCAAAAGGCAGTTCAGTTAACTAAGGTGGTTTCTTAGTATCTTAATTTCGGCCTGCGCATGATATTTGTGGACAATATTTCCACGTTTGCCAGGAAATAGTAGGATAGCAACCAAAAGGCATAATTAGGACCATATAATTATTATCAAACTTTCTCCTCCACATTTAAGGGGGAGTAAGATGAGAAAAATAATTTCCTGGGTCTCAAATCCTTTCCTGCATTATTTAAACAATGGTATGTGACAATGCTGTTTAAACGAGAAATCTCTTTAAAAAGGTTATGCATCTCTTTCTGCAATACACATCTCTGAAAGACGACGTGAAAGATCTGCTGTAATAAATCTGAAGTCAGGTTAGGGTACCAAAAAGGTAAAAATAACTCCTTCAGCCTTAGGCAGATCATTTAGTCTCAGACTGAAGTCTCATCCTAAATGAGGATAATAATAATAATAATAATAATATTGCATAGGTCAACTTAATTCAGGTGGTGTGAGGATTGCTGAAGTAATTTTCTGAAAGCGCTTTGAAAAGGGCAAGTGAAGGACAAATTACTACGATGCCATCCCAATTAAGAAAAACCCCAATCAACAAAAACCCAAACAACAACCCAATGAATGTCAAAGTAATGATTAATCACAGCTCGTTTGTGTTCTCCCTAATTGCACTGACTCCTCCTCTGCTTCTGAGCACTCCTAACCTCCACGGGAGCACAGCTCCACTCCCAAAAAACTGCCACGAGTCTCTACGGCCTTTCCTCCATCAGCCGCCTGGGGGACGCCGGGCAATATCTACAACCGAGGAACCAAATCTACCAAAACCTGCAATTTCCTTAAATTCAGATCTCTTGGGATTCTGGCGTAAGAGAATATTTAATTAGAGCTTGAAATCTTCTCCAGCAATTTCTCCTAATGATGTATCCATTCTTCCAATGAAGAACAAGGCCTGAACATTTGTCTTTTCACAATATAATCAAATACGAATATCCGCTGCTTTTTAGTCCACATCCTCTCTTATTTCAGGCAGTGGGAATTTCTGTTCTTGCTGTGCAATGTATGTTGAAATATGGTTCTTCCAGATTTAGAGAAATAGAATGCAATTTGATACAAATGTTCTTAAGAAAAGTAACGAATGCTATAAATTGCATGAATTTGTCTCAGCTGAAAACAGTAACCGAGCAAGCTCAGCTGAGCAAGTTATTTTGTCAAGCGTACACCATGTTGTTCTCCACGGAGAAAATACTGCTGGAGAACCTCCTCTGTTCTGACAGTTTCAATAAAACATAAATTGGTGGCATAGCTTTCCACTTTGTTTTTCTGTCTTTAGCTAGTAAACCATCTGAGCGTCCAAACATTTTTGCCTTGTTGTTTTACTAACCCGCGGGGACCTCCAGCTCTGCCGGGCTGAGCTTTCTGCTCTAAGTCATATCTTTTCTTTTCCCAACCTGCATCCAAGCGGCCTTATTACTTCGGTGGCTTGTATTTCGATATCTTTCTTTTCTTAACCAAGATCTCCCACCTGGAAAATCCTGTTTGTAGTTAAGCAATACAAGTCTATGTAATTCGTAGCCGCAAAGGAAGGGAAGGCAGGCAAAGCTTTTTTTTTTTTTTTAACAAAAAAAAACACCAGTGGGCTGCATATGGCAAGAACAGCATTCTTGGGATTACGCGAGTTGGAGAGGAATAAAAGCTTTCACTGTCAACACCATAGAACAACCAGGAATGCTGCGGCTAGGAAATTCGCGCTGTTCTCTCAACCTCCCCCTCTCCAGGGCTCCGCTATTGTTCCAGCTGGGATTCGGAGGATCCCCGACTTCTTTTCCCCTCCTTCCGAATGACTCATCGCAGATGCCATCTTTGTCCCCGAGCGCCATTCCCTTCAGCTCTTGTCCATGCCGTCCTTCCACCGGCCGGAGGGGTCGTTCGGCAGCGGGAGGGTCCTGCCCTCGGGGGGGCTCGGCCACGGCTCGCACCCCCTGAGCGGGAGGGTCAGAATCAACCAGCGCTGCTGGGCCACAGCTGGAGACACATGGTGCTCGTTTCTGCCTCTGCCGATTCCTAATGTGCTATCAAGATAATTAAGTCTGAAATAAAGCTTTAAGCATCTTCGACACCACCGCTGGAATGTATTTATGTATTTCAGTTTTACATTCCGGCATGTGTTACCTTCTATATAATCCTTTCCGTCCTGGGGTGGTTCAGCAAGCGGAGGTTTCAGTGTGGGAGGTGCTGAGTGCTCGCTAACGACGGGGAGAGCTGCCAAGGCCCAGCAGCCGGCAGGAGGGGGCTCAGCACTTTCACACCGACTGCGCGAACAAGCGAGTCTTTGTAGATAATCAGCAGAAGCTACTTTTAACTATCACCATTTTCCCTCTTTCAAGAACAAAAACCTAATCGGCATCTCAACTGGAAAACGAGCTGCCAGGTTTGCAAAGCATCCCCCGTCGGCCAGAGGCTGCTCGGCGGCGGCCACGGGTGAGGACGGGCAGCGGCCACTGCTGCGCTTTGCGGGCAGACGTCTCATCGATGGCATTTCATGCTGATTAGATTGCAAACAAAATAATACTTTAGAATTTAAATTACAGTAAAAATCAGCACAAAGCCGGCCTTTTTCAGTCCTTTTTAGCTCCATCCCGGCACCTCATCTCCTAGAAAAAAGGAATGGACGGTTCACTAATTGAGCACCCATCGCTGAGAGCCCACGCTGGAGACGAGCTGTCTCTGCTCCTCTCTTCTGCCATCCGACTGGCTCCTCCATGCATTGACATTTCTTCTTTTTGTTTGTTTTTTTTTTTTTTAATTCCCCGCATTAAATACCAGCATCGTTGTCCCTTGTAGTCCTACTTTAAACACTTCTGAAAGAACAAAATTCCCTTAATTGATAATATGCAAGCAAACCACAGACGCTCTAAAATGATGTACCACTCTCTTAGAAGAAAGATCTCTTCCTCATTCACTACTATTTAAGACGAAGAGCTAGAAAACTGTCATTTTAAAACACTCTCTAATTCCTGCATGCCAGCATATGCTTCTGTTGTTTTCTGGTAAAAATTCTCTTTTTCCTTTTAACTATGTGTTCTGTAGTTTCTGCTTTACTGTCTTTCTCCAGCTGGCCACTCCGTTCCAATAAATCATTCTGTTCTGTGAAGTGGGTATATATTTGTGTGTTTTCCAGTTGTGTCTGATTACCAAAGCTAACATTTGATCATTGGCTTCCACACGTACATCAGCATCATCTACCTCTTTTCCCTTTGACAGTTGCACAGTTGGTGAGAGCCTTCTCTCCCGCAGTTCCTGCCATATGGAGCTCCTGGGAACTTCCAACTCCATTGATTTCCAGCTCCTTTCAAATCCCACCTGCAAATCTGGTTTTCTGTGCTTGAAGCTCAGCTTCTACGTCCTTCTGCTAATCTGAAACTTTGTGCTATACCGTATAACCTACTATATTCTGTTTAATTCTGCATTCCTTTCACAGTAGACCATTAAAGAAAATGCTGTATAAAATATAAAATACGTCAAATGCAAAGTTACGATTTATTCTAACAATCTCAGTCTTAATTAAAAACTGGGGAGTGCTTTTGTATCAAAGTGATTAATTAATATACAATGGAATTGCACGTTTAGTAGACACTAACCAACGTAAAAGTGGTTGAATTGGGCTCCAAATAATGTCAGTAGTCATTTATGGTACCTTCGTCAACATTGCCATACACCGATCGGGGCACCTATCTCCATGAAAGGTCCCTTATAGAGATGTAACCAGAATCACTCTGATTCTTCCCCAAACAGCCTCCGTCGGGAAGTCTGAAGAGAGAACAACATGCTCAGAGATGGACGTCTTGGTCTGTGCACGCCGAACAGCCTGACCAGTGCGCTCTCGCTTGCGTCAGATTCTTCGCCGCTTGTATGTGGCTCTCCAACATCTTCTTGTCAAGAAAAATGTTTTAAGTTTGAAATGTGTTCACCACAAGTAGTGAAAAGAAATCTCCGATTGTGCTGTCTGCACACATCGAACCAGCAGATTTTCGGGTGCCAGCCTGTGAGGAGCTCTGCCACCCTGGCTGTTTATCTCCTACGCTTTTCACTATATATACATATATGAAATGTTTTACGGAGGAAAAGCGCTGCAGCACACAGAACCCTCCTGACCCCAGTGCCCGGGGTGCCGGCAGAGCGACGGATGGGGAGGGGAAGGATGCAGAACTGCAGAAAAACAACTGCTCTTGAGCCACAGCCTCCCCGGTCCGAGCTGTTCACATACCGAAACTGCAGGAACTATTTTGATGGGACAATATTTGGTGTCGCTGTTCTTGAAAGTCACCGTGGAAACTTCTCTCAGATTCCCCCTTCCTTCCCCGTGGCCTGCGGAGCCCTGGTGCCAGCGCTGCCCACCCGAGGGCTAAACGCCGGGTCCGCAGGCAGGGACAGGGCTGCTCGCTGGGCACCGCTTCTGGGGGAAGATCCTTCACATGGAGACTAAGCTTCCCATTGCTGTGGGAGCAGAAATCGGTCTCTGGGGGAAAACTCTGTTAGCATTTCAGCAACGTGGCTTGAAGCAACGGGAGCAAACGGCGGAATTTCATCAGCAGCTCCAGTGCCCGTGGCTGGTTCTCCGTTTCCAAAGTGCTGGTGGGCTCCGCAAGACAAAGGCTGCCTAAACCCTCCTCACCTGCTGGCCACAGAGCAAACTTTCGCTTTTAAATACCTAACCTAGAGCTTATTAGCCTGATTTTAGATGACTCTAACATGTTCCAAGAAAGACAACCCTTTGAGAAAGTGTGGAAATTCGAGGCGGGGGCCCCAGAAGCAGTGTCCTTCCCAATCACCCGGGGCACCCGAGCTCAAAGTCCCGTCAGAGGAGAGAGGCTGGGTTCGGAGCACCCTTCCTGCAGCGGCTCCCCCACCTCCAGACGGAGGAAACTCCACTCCTTCCACCGGATTTTTCCAGAGCACACCTAGCAGGGCAGGGTGATGGAAGCGAGGGCAAAGATTTTCCGTGAATTTATCTGATTGCATTTAAAACTCTGTGACAGCTTTAAAAATGAATCTGAAAAGAAATACGGACCAAAAGCCCTAAGCCAAAGGGATATTAATGTTACTCAGGTCTCCCAGCCACCGTTGTCTTAAGAATTTCGTGGGAGCCGTACCCTGGACTCGTCTCTGTCTCGCTGCCCCTTCGCCCACCGCTCCCCAGGGCAGGAGCACGATTCCCATCCAGGAGAAGGTGTGGCAAACGGTAGAAGTTCTCTCTCCTACACAGCAACTAAAATTTCAGAACGATGCATCACAGCATTCATCTGAGAACAAATATGTTTAGTTGGCATGGAAACGGGAAGTTAGGCTGAATGTGGTAAATATCCAGCAGTCATAAAAAATCGAGCAAGTCAGAATAATAAACATTAAGAATGAAAACTCGCTGAATGCTTTTGAATTATAGCTCTTTTACAATTACCACTCCTGTTTTCATTTGAACGAGTGAAATCCACTTCACAAACTAAGCCGTTCCATTTTATTCCAAATACTTCTACGACATCCTTACTCTGATAACTGCTTTCTCCCTTTTTTATAATCTATTTGAGAAAAGAGAAATTAAAGGGCTGGAAATCTACATTGGTATTCTCCTTCATTTCCTCAGTAACATTCAGGAACTGAACACAATTGATTTTCTGTCTTCGGAGAATCTCTCTGCTTTACGACTCTATTTGTGACTTGACTGCTTGGAGGAGCATCCCTATAGCTTGAGCGTCTACAGTGTTTGCCAACATGAGGAACTTTTTCCCTCTGTTATCCCCAATTAGAAATTTTGCATCATACTCAACCCACCCCTATAGTTAAAAACATTAGAACAAGGAATTAAAAGAATAGTTGTGTGGGTTTTTTTATGAAAAAAATTCTTGCATGTAATTCTCAAAACAGAGATTCTTGGAGCTTTTTAGTATACTGGCTTGGGGTGATTACCCTTACAAAAAGGAATTTGAAATGAAATGAGGTATCCTAAAGAAATCTAGGTAAATAAAGCAAGAAGATCACTACCAACCAATAATTTTTATACAGGCCCAAATTCAGCAAAATTTCTTGCACATGTGTAAATTCCCTGATTCGTTAAGGCACATGTTTAAGCTCTCAGTGATGTGCGTCATTTTTAATTACACATTCACAGGATGTAAAGTCTGCTGTATGAACAATTTAGATTTTTTAACTATGAGTGACAACTGCACGAAGCCATATGACTCAAGAAAGAGAAACATTTTTAGTAGAATGAAGTATCTTTCTGTCAGAAATCTTCTCTTACATTAGATCTAGGCACGCATCAGAGACAACCAAGTGATACCCTACAAGAGTATAGGACGCAGGGACATAACCTAACCGGGATCAGTCGAGAGGAAGCCGGGTCCCAGAGCTCCGTAGTAGTGAGATACAAGAAACTTCAGCGTTGCTTTGCAAGGAAAGGGCTTGGACACACCCAAATTTCCTAGGAACCTTCCCAGCCTGCTTTCACTGTCTTGGGACTATAGACCAAAAAACCCTATATATAAAAACCTTATACATTAAGTGTGAGTTACACTTTATTTACTGCTATTTTGCCACTTTCCATGAATACAATTCCATATGTCTCAAGAGGGTGGACATCTAATTTTTGAAGGAAACATCCATCATTTTGACATGAAGAAAGATAATACAGTTCTGAGGCTCCAGAAGTGCAGCATCACTGAACACATGGACCGTTGTCCTAGAAAACCATGCTTAGCAGAGACAGGACAACCTTTATGGAAAAGGTTAAATTATTTCGGTTAGTCAAAGTGGGAGCAACTCCCAGGCACTTCTGACAGACGTACGTTCATCTGGGTTGGAACTCGTCACTCAGACAACGTTGCCGTGCTGCGCCACTGATGAAACCACACAGATCTAACGTGGTTGCATCTACTCACACTGCAAAGGGGATCGACAAAGTAAACAGGAGTAAACACAAGTTCATACAAGAACATGAAGTATCGGAATGAAAAAGCTCCATAAAAACCCAACAGCTCATCTTCAACTGCAGCGCCACGCTCGCCTCTAGACAGCTCAAGGGCTCGCCATCAGAGTCCTTCCAACATATTTCCCCCCCCCCGCCCCCCTTATTTATAGGATAGTTTGTCTCTCTGGATAGTTATAATAAAGAAAGGTTAGCTCTGTGCCATCACCAGAGGGTTATTGTAACAAAGAGTTAAGCTTTGTGGATCTGTCAGTCACTCTTAGAGACTGAAGAGTTATAAGGACACTGCACTGAAAAAAAGACAAACATGGAGCACTAAGATACCACCCAACAAGCCATAACGAGAAACAGCTTTTTATTTTTAATTAAAAGCACAACAAAATGTTTTTTCATGTCTCATTCATTTGTTTGTTGTTGTTATAGAATCAAAACACAAGATTTTTCCTTTTAATGAAAAACAGAAGCTGTTTAACCCTCTCTCCTCCTTATTTATAGACAAGTAAAAGCTCAGAAAAGTGGCCTTCGTAATAGCGCCAGCACAAATTTTGATGTTTTACGCAATTCCGATTCAGACAGTATTTGGTAAAAGCAGAAAGCAAGTTCTAAGTTGCTGCCTTACATATTTCCACTCCCTGATCGGCTGATGAGTCGTTAGCTACTGCTAATACTTGATGAACGTGTTTACAGGTAGCCTGGCCAAGACATAATAACTGGGAATATGTCAGAGCTGTCATTTTTCCATTTTTCTCCTGGAGAGATAACCAATGGGTAACTAATGGATTAACCAGTTGCAGAGAAGACACACTAACAACTTTCAAAATGTATGTCTGCAAAATAAACCAAAGCCACCTAAACAAAGACATCCTCAATGGCTTCAGCTTCTTCAGAACGTCCCAACGGCCGAATGGCAGAGACAAGACCGTTGATGAACACGGTTATGAGCGTCACCATAAGTCTGCCAACATAGTACCGCCTTGCAAGAAAAGCTCTAAGCTGATGGCGCAGTGTCATTTCAATGACGTTTGTGTTCCATTCCTACTGGGGAACGGGACGTTACCAGCTGAGCTAGTCCTTCAGGACAGCCCGGAGGTTGGGTTGGACCAGGTGCTCATGTAAGAGAAAACCTTGAAGGCAGAAAGGGGGGACCATCCTGTGAATCTGCATGTCCGGACTTCCACCTCTGTATTTCACGAGCCATTTTTTGTTTCTTTTGCTGGATCCTCTCTCAAAATGGGTCAGAAAAAAAAAGTAAAATGCCAGTGGCAAAGATTAAAGAAAAAAATCATAAAAAGCAAATTTGGAAGAGGACTCTCATAGTGTTCAGGCAGTGCTGTCCCTGGGAGGGACAACCATGCACCAAACAGCTAATTTTCCTTCTGCTTTTCCAGGAGACTCTTTGAAGCCAAAACGCAATGCTTGTCGGCCAACTCACTACACCGAATTCCTCCGATGTGCGAACATTGCGGCTAAGGGCGACCCTGGCCAACATGGAGGTTTGGGAGGCAGAGGGGGAAGAGAGCAGAAGAGCTGATCCCCGACTCCCCGGGGAGGAAATACATGAACATAAACACCACGGGTGAATGAGGGGTCCCATGTGCATGTAGGATGAAAGCAACGGGGGAAAAAATATTTGAAATTAATGCTTATTACTCTTCTGCAACCACCCCGGCTTACTATTCCTGCAGGTATAGATTTAGAAATGTGTTATATAGGATATACGTTACAGGAGATATGTTTACTCAGCACCACATAAAGTTCTCAAATGCTGCAAAAGCTGATTTGTACGAGAAATCCATAAATTCGTGGGTGATTCAGATATCCACCAGCTGTATATTTGCCTGACTAATTCAATTTAATCTGGCTTGAATGCAGACCATTGACTTCCCATTCCAATATTAGTCTGTAAACTACATACACTGTTTTGCTGGAAGTACACTAAATCTCTGATTTCACTGAAAGTGTCCAGAATAATTTTAGCACTATTAATCATATGGAACTGTTTACAGACAACATTCTAGGACAATGAATGCATAAGACCAGGAATAAAGATTATTTTTAGCTCAGTTATTGTCCAGTTATAATTCTCTTCATACAAGCCATTGAACAACAGGTTAGAATAGTCTCAGAAACCTTGTTAAAACAGTATAGTCAGTTCAGAATAAATGCATCCTTTAACAGCTAGAATAGTTGAAATACCAACTTGAAATAGAGAGCATGAGATAAGCATTTGCCTGTAGGGTTCAGACAGTTTAATTCTCTTTTATTACCAAAAAAACCAGAAAAGAAAGCTAGCAGAAAATTTTGCAGGAAAAATATGTGCTTTTTGCTTTGAAGCAAGATATTATTTTTAAACATTGAACCTCCTTGCCCGAGGGAAGAGGACGGGGGGACAGCAGCGGGTACCTGCTCGTGGGCCTCCAGCTCCCTGAGTTGCAGCTTCTTCTCTGCAGCCCGCACCTGACCGCGGTAACTTTCCACTTCATCTTGTAAAGCCTGAAACAATACCAAAGGGGTGCAAAACACCGGTGAGAAACACGGGACGGCAGAAGAACTTAGAGGTAATGTCGTTCAATGAGCCGATTGAGAAAAGAGTGCAGCGCCAGGACAGCGCTGCAGCCGCAGCCGCTCCAGCCCCACGGGACAGACCCGGTTTGGCCAAAGTTATTCTGCACAGGTAGGACCACAGATTGAACAGGAGTCGTTAAATCCTAGTAGTTCTATCTCATTATAGGCTACAAGTATTCATACTAAAAATGCAATAAATACCCTCAAAGATGGAAAGGGAAATGGAAGTGCTGCATCTGCAGCAATTGCACTTGCAGTTACAAATGTCTCAGGTTTTTGTTATCGTCGTATTTGTACAATCTCTGCTTCCTATGAACACTTTCGCAGTGTACCAATAACTTTTCCTTTAAGCCAGAAGAATAATCCTCTCTCTGGAAAACCATGTCTGGAATTTGCAGTGAAAATGTATTCCATATTATTGCCACGGGACGCTCGCCGAGATGAGGGGCTCCCTCCCGCCCTCTAGTCAAGTCTAGCATGCGATCTACAACCGAAGTATAAATGGCAGTAAATAGAAGGAATATTATGATCATGTCACTTCACCACAACTATCCAGTCTTTATTTAGTTCAGAAATAATCACTTCTAAATCAAGCTCGTAAAATGCATTGACAAATTTATTTTGTCATTATTGTTCTTCATATATATTTATTTTTATTACGGCAGTCCCTCAGAGCCTTGATCTTTTTGTTATACACTTAACAAAAGAGCAGTCATGCCCCAAGGAACTGATAGCCTATGTTATTTCTAACAGATACACACCAAACAAACAATACAAAGTTTCAAAGATTTTTTTTTTAAAGTTTCCTAGTCATTGTTGAATGTTTCAATACACACTTAACATTTACTTACACATTTACTAAAAGCTTAGTTATGTTGTCAGCTTGAATGAAGGCATTGTTAACTGCAAGTGCTGACTTGAAGCGAAGTGCACAATGTGGCTGTTAGATTGACATCAGCACAGAGGCGGCTGCGGCAGCAGAAAGGGAATATTTTGAGTTATCTTTTGTATGGCAGGAAATCAGGGCACGGCTACCCATCAGCTGAAGAGCGTGGCGCAGAGTCAGGACCGGGCCTGGGAGGGGGCTCGCGCTGGAGACACGCTATAAATGACACCAAAGGTGCCTCCAGGGTTGGTTTTTGAAGAGCTGAGCTGCAGAGAGCCCTTCTGCAGAGCAGCCGGGAAAGGGGAGACCGGGGAGCCCCCGGACTCGTAGTGCGCTGGGCAGAACAGGCGACGCAGTTCTCCTTCCTCCGAGGAGAACACCCGTACATAAACCAGGATCACTGAAAGTACTCGCCGTGCAAGGATTTAATAGAAAAAAAAAACCCTTGCTCTTTTCTACAGCAGTGAAATACTGTGCTCTCAAATCATTTACAGGATAAAATTGCTATTGAGATAAGATAAGAGGACTACTTATGATAGATCTCGCACATTGTTTTGAAGTGGTGCCAGGCATTAACTTTAAAGTCTTCAAGCTATAAGACTATTACATGTTCTGATGCCAAAAAATTTAACCAGACCCAAGCATGAACTTCAAATCTGCCCAGGGACTCTCATGCTATCACCGCTTCTGAGAAATGTTGAAATCCAGGCTCTGAAGATATAACCGGCCTTCAATGCGCAACAAGTCTTGCAGTACCAGGAATTTGCATTAATGTAATTAAATGTATGTGTGAATAGTAGGCTTTTTGCACATCTAATGTTGTAAGGTAAAACACAAACAAGCGTACTTTGATTTAAAAACTAAAATGTAGAAACAAATGAGGAGCAGGGCCGTGCCAGGTATCAGAAAGATCTCCAAAGACTCAGTTAATCTGACAAAAGTCCTGCCATAACTCCAAAGTGTCCGGACAGAACCAGTACAGGACAACTCTCAGGAACATTCAAAGAGCATGTTTTGGATAAATTAGGAAGTGTGACCCGTCTTCTCCTGCTATTTCCATGTGATCAGCTTATACAGTCCAAAGAGCTCGGCATGGTGAAACCTCGCTCCACGTCAGCGTCCTGCCCGGAATCCCTCCTTGTGCTCTAGAGCACGTTTCACTGTCCCAGGACTTTGAAGATGGTCAAGAGACAGCGTGTATGTACATATATGTATGGATATATATGTGTAGATATGTAGATACCTCTCTCAGAGACCAGATTTGTATCATACTCCGTCACACAGATCTGCAAGCACTGAACACAAAACACCGTCTCAAATAGCTCCTGGCAAAGGCAGCAACCACAGGGTGGCAAAGAGGAGGATCCATGCACTGCTCTTTCCTTCCTTAATTTCTCCATTTTTACTTATTTACAACAAACGAAGATATTTTGCAGAGCATAAAATGAGAGGTTCCTTTGAATCTGAGCGTTTGCAATGCATCTTAAAGCTATTTGATTTGTGGAAGTCAGACGACACAGAGTCTTTGTTAGGTCCACCTACTCTGGATGGCATTTGCCAGCATGGAACACACATATTTTGTTTCATTATGAGGGCAGAAAATGTCCTAAACAAGTACAATTTAGAAATCAGCTGTTTTTACTATAGCATGTAAGTGTAGCAAAGTGTTACAATTATCCATTCATCAATTATCCAACCCAACATACGCTGTATGAGTTTACAGAGTTTTCCAATCACATCGCAACTGGCTGTTGGTACATTTTGTCTTGGGATGGCAGAGAAAAAGAGTAACTCCTCTGATCGCCCATGAACACCTCTAACTTGAGCACCTTGCACTGTCGCTGTGTTGCACACCCGCTCTCCTACCGGTCACTTCGTGGAATCCGGTTTTGTGTATAAAGGATGCTCCATGAGTAATTAATGTTCGTTTGGGTATTTCGGCTTTCCTACCAGCACAAGGACAAAAAAGTGAAACTAAAAGATCAGAATTTGATCAAAGCCATGCCAAAAAAAAAGTAAAATCAAAATCTCATGGTTGCTGTAGATTCCTGCATATGATTAGCTCTGAAAATAGTAATTAGAGGTAAGCAAGTTTGTTGCCCATGATCTTAATTTTCTAGGAGGAATGCTGATGGATGTCATGAATAATGTGCCCTTTTGAAGATCACACTGAAAATTCTCTCTATTGTCAAAAAGCTTCATCTGGAGTGGCCGGAGCCTGAATGCTGAGAGCTGTTTCCGAAGCCACCCAGTACCCTCCGACCGTTTGCTGTGTCTAACAGAGAAGCTTTTGTCACGCTGAATAAAACAGCAGATGACTGACCCCAGGTACACCACAGAACATCTTTGTAAAATTAAACAACGGGGTTTGTTTTGTTTAGAAATGCAGTTTTTATTCTACAGCTTCAAAGTGTCAGATTTTGCTCAAAGAGTGACAGAGCTTACGTTTAATAACTGCTGAGATGAAGAAATAGGGATAAAAAAATTTAAAAACCAGGCCAATTTTTAAGTGTCAGAGGCTTTTTTCCCTAAACGGAAAACAAAGTCTAACTTATCTAGTTAAATTTTTCCAGGTACGGGATTAATCCCTGTCCCTCAGCTTTGCTAAGTTAACCTACATCGCTGTTATAAAGACAGTATTTTTTTTTTTTTTCAGTTAAACCGGCTTTCAAATGCCATGTAAACATGTTTGCTGTTGAAAGCCTACACCGTACCTGACCTTGGAAGTGCTTTGTGTTGGCCTGAGAACAAAGAAATGAAATGTTTTGCTTTCCAGCCCAGATATCCTACACTTTGAAAAGCACTTAAAAATGTAAATGAGATAATAAGCTCTACTGCAACAATGTGGGTGAATTTCAGCTGTATAAAAGGAACATTCATTTGATTTATTTGTAAAAATGGAAAGGATCCTAAAATAAAATCCCATTGTAAATGTTTTGGTCGCATACAACATTGAGAGACACACGAAGGATGGAAGGGAAGAGTAACGGCTTTGAGACTACGTCCCTGGCATATTACGGTCAGATTTGGGGACCTCAAGTGGAGCCGGTGGACGAGTCCATCACTGTCACTGTGACACACGAAATGTTTGGGAACTGGCTGATACGAAAGGACAAGGGAACATCTGAACTGCATTTCGGGGTAGGCATTTCTTTTTTCTAGTCTTCTATTGTGGCTTGTTTATCACCAGCGAAATGTTTAACCCAACTCTGCTCGTGGAACCGCGGAGCGCGCTGGAGACAGCAGAGCGGCACACTGGAGTCAGTGCGGAGCGCGGACCATCAGAGATGCTGGGATGATGCGTGAGACCGGAGGAATCCAGCCTGACTCCCGGGTGCCAGACGGAAGGGGTTTTTTTTTTAGAAAAAATCAACTTGTAAAGCATATAGTTTTGACAAGGAGCCATAGAGAGACAAAAAGGTACGATGCCAGCATTACAAAATCCCTTTTCAAGGCAGGAATAAATTTTTGGCATTAGTTACAGGGCTTAATCTAAATCAACTAAAAGCTGGTAAGAGAAAGAGTTCTAAGAATCAGAGGAACAAGTATGAAATGGGAATATATGAAGGATTTAGTCTTTAATATTATGAAAACTGATTTGATTATCCTTTAACCACGGCATATTTTGAAAAAGAAGTGTTGGATGCCCTGAAAGAAAATTCAGTTCTGGAAGAATTACATAAACAGAAATCATTATTATTTTTAATTACTTGGTATTGATCATTACTGTGACGATTCTGTATTTTTAAAGGTGTGATGTTTTGCTTCTTCCGCCTGAAATAATTCCCTATTTTTGGTGTGTTCCTGAGAGCAGACAGGGCTTGATCCCTG
Source organism: Alca torda (assembly GCA_008658365.1). NCBI lineage: Eukaryota > Metazoa > Chordata > Aves > Charadriiformes > Alcidae > Alca > Alca torda. The sequence continues at coordinate 37,653,049 of CM018086.1, forward strand.
CTCCCATCACATCAGCGGCAAGTCTGGGATCACAAGGATTAATCTCTCTGGTACTGAGGGTTGAATAAATAAGCGACACTTAGAAGGAAAGGAAAATCTTCTAAAAAATGTTAAATACCAATGTATTTTCACTTTGAAACAAAAAGCGTCAGCAGGAAAGTCACTGCTCATCATGATCAGATTATGCCAGATAATGGCAGAGTCTTTTTTTGGTGGAGATACGTAACTCATTGGCTGTACCAGCAACTCTGCACACACGGATGTGCATCTCTATCAAGAAGAGACCTCAATATTTATGACCAGTGCAGAGTAATACTACAACTAAAGGTAGTAATAGTTGGCACTTTTAATCTTCAAAGAATTTTTCAAACATTACCAAATTAATATAATTAGTTAATGAAAGATGCAGTAATAAAAGCTACCATAATTACCTACTGTAGTTTTAATTATCTCCTTACTAATGCCCGCAGAAGAAGGCTTCCACTTCACATCCTCAAAACATGTGCCAACAATAATTCTAAACACAGGCCCCTCTTTAAGTGCCTTCTAAATTCAAATTACATCCATTGATGTGTTTTCTCTCCCCGTTCACGAGAAGAGAACCTAGCTCTGGAACTTCAAATAAAATCCATGTGAATGTTAACAAAAATTAAAGCAAATTTTGTTCCAGAAATATATATGGAGGTGCTTTAAATTTTGTCACAGAAACACTCAATCTTGAGTCCCTTTATCTCTCCATGAAGCTGTAAGTATGGGCTGTCGGGGCAAAAACCTCTCCTTTACCCCAGGTGGTCTCACAGTTTACAGAGTCAAATGCAGCTCTTAGTCAAAGAGAGCAGAAAAGTACATTCAAAGAAAGAGATGAGTAAATTTGTCTGGGATTATTACTACTATAAATAAATTGGGAAAATATATCTCTGAAGGTCACTGATGTAATGCCATGAGTCAGAGCAAAACACGTGTATTTTTAAAAAGTGAAATACTGATGTTTTAGCCAAATTGTTGGTGCATCCTCAAAGCTTTTTGGGTTTTCATAGCGCTTTTGTCCACTGACATTGCTCCGAATCTTCTCCGTGCTGCATTCCAGCGCACGACTGTTTGAAAACCTCTCTATTTAAGTCCTCTCTTGTTTTTGGTGTAAAGCAAAGGAAATCTTATGGTTTTAACCTAATACATATGTTTGCTGTTCACATATGGCAAAATTCCTTTCTGGTGGGAACTTTTTCACTGTTGTTGCAACACACTATATATCCAAAAAGTCTCCTTTGATGTTGAACTATTGCTCCACTACTCATTATGCTACTGATTCAATATGAAAGGCAAAATTTCTGTGGTTTTTGTTAAAACAATAGCTTTGTTTTTGCAAACAAAGTTTTCCACAACCTATATGCAAGGGCCAACATTACTGCAACAGAAAAGAAAAATCCCTCTATTATTGTATACTGAAAATAGTTACGGTGTTTAATAACACAAATTATTCTTCCATCCTACAGGCAGCATTACCATTACTATTGTGACTGTACAGAAAATTTACGCTTGACTGCTCCCCAGGAACAGAAATTAAAACACCTTAAGCGATATTTTACATCTCTCGAACGCTTTCCTTCCACTCTCCTCCCAGCCTTTTACCATCGGTTCAGCTCCATTGCCTGGGTGAAGCTGGTGACAAGTACCTATGGGTGGGGGAAAAGAGAAGTCCTGCAACGACCCATCTGCACGGTGTCCTACTGCACAATCACCGAACAGCAAATTCGGGAATCTTCATGCCTACTATATGATTTTAACCACTAAACACTATTTCATGAATAGCGAACACGAATTACAACACGGAATGAAAATGCAAATGGTAATACCTTTTTAAATGTGTCCCTAAAAGAGCTGGTTGCCCATTTTCTGCCATCATAATGAAAAGGTTTCTTCAGTCAGGAATGCGAGAAAAGGGGTAATTTTCAAGGGTACATAATTAATAAACTCCCACTTGAGCTAATGTGAGCTCCCATATACTGGGCACGTTTGGCAGTCTGGCCCGCTTGGCTGACATTTCCAAGCGGGAGTGGAGATCTTGTAAAATGACCCGAGCTGCGGGCTTTGCCCATTGGAGCAAGTCAAGCAGCTCCTTCTCGTGCCGCTCTATATCGCTCCTGAGATTTGCCAGTAGGAGATGCCGTTGTGAAGTACAAGAATTTCTTCCCTTGAGGAGTGCGGGAGGAAAGAAAGGGGTTCAGGAAGGAAGGGAATAATTTGACTGTAGAAACAAAACTAAGTCTCTCTAGTACTAGTGAAAAAATTTAAAAGTAGGTCACTTAACATAAAAGAAACATATATGCCAACATTTTTCCGGTGTGGTAGGCTCTAATGCTACACTATTTTCATTTTTCGCAATTCATAGGCAAGAGACTGATTGGCAGTATATTATATGCTTTGGCTCTTGCGTGGATCATCAGCATTAGTCCCTTAACACTATTTCACATCAGACTTCATCTGGATTGGTGTCTTTTGGAGATTCCCTGAGCACTGCCAGGATTGTCAAAAACAGGCATATTTTTTTCCTGCTTTGCTCCTACAAAATATTGGTGTGTTTTCGGCATTTTCTGTAAATATCTCGTTGAGCTGACCAAAGTTTTAGGACCACTTTTCTGCAAAGTCTTTAGCCATATATCCCTAAAACACCTTGGTAGCACCAGCAGAGCTGTTTGTAGGCTTAGAATTAGGCAAGGAGCAAAGCATTTTGCTGAGTCAGGGCTTCCCTGTGCGGCACCATGAACTCAATTCTTTTGAAACACAAAGGATGTCATAAGGCAGAGCAAGTCCTGCAAAGATAAAAATTCAAAGAAAATAGCAGTATAAATCATAAAGATAGGCATTTTTTTCAGGGGGGAGCCAAGGAAGGAATTGTTTTCGCTTTGTTTTTAGTGGCTCAGGTGATAGGAGAGGGGGAGGGAGGCAAGGTTCAAAGAGCAGTAATAAACTTGCTTTCATCTCCTCTTCTCCTTGAACCACAAAAGCCAACACGCAGTTGCCATGTGCAAGCGTTGCTTTGTCTATTACCAGGGCATTTTAGGGTTGTCACGATGAAGTCATTGGGAAAGCTTGTCAGCTCTGAAGATTTACTGTATTTACCTGGAGTATTTTGTTAGTATGCTTTAAAACTGGCTTCTCCTTTTCTCCAGCCTCCACGAGTTTCATGGTCAAGAGCAGGGACAGAGGTTGCCGAAAGGAGAAAACTACTGAACTTTTTCCCCCTTTCACTCTCAGAGGTGTAGACAGAAACGCCGATGGTTCACGTATACCAGATAAAATGAATCTTTTAAACCCAAAGATACTATGACATCTTAAGCATACACTTATGAAGGAAAAGTTCAAAACTCCATTTTAAACCACTTATGAGAGGATTTACCAAGATTCTGCCTAATGTTCAGCTGACGCATTGTCAAAAACATTTATCACGAACCTTTTGAAGTTTCTTAGCTCCCCCTTAGTTATTAAAACTTGAACTGCAGAGTTCGTTATCAGCCTCAGAGCACACACAAAATACATCAGGTATGTTTTAAGTCAACCTTTCAGTCTGATTTTGAGACTATTATACAAAATAAAACATTCCCAATCAGGTTAATGTCTGACAGATAATGCTGAACAGGCATAACTGCTGCGCCTGATTGATCCACGAGACAATTTTCGTTTCCTAATTTGCTTTTTATTACACACTTTGCAATCAAAGGGAACGGCAAGGAGTCTGCCATTCTCGGAGCAGGTTTCCTGTGAAGACCTGATGTCGGCTTCAACGTTTTCAGACAACTTCTTGAATTTTTGATGCTATGTTGTAAGAATGTCTAAAACGTCGTGTCAATGGATATACCGTGCTAGTGCAAAATTGCTATCGTGAATACAAATTAACTAGTAAAACATCTGTTTTTGCTGCTTGCTGTATTCTTACCAACAGCTCTACAAAAACAAACATGAGGGGTTCGAGCAGAGTTTCCTGCAATGATTTAGAGAACGTCTGACTCGTGATAAAGCATATTTATCAATCGCTTGCTGAACAAGGCAACCTTCTCACCGCCGGGGGCTTCGTTCCAACTAAGTTTATCACCAAACTGCCACTTTAAGTGGGTGTTGGGAAACTTTACACCTGGAGACGGACCAGAGGTTCCAGCAGACCCCTGCTGCTCTACAAATGTCTCCTTAAACCATATTTCTCATCACAGATGCATGAAGACCTGGAAATGTAAACATTTCTGACAGCCTTTAAAAAACATCTTATTTTGCTATCCTTTTTTTAAAACTAAATACGAAAGGCTCAGCTATTTCTAATCAATGGGCTAATCTGATTCCCAGGAAGACCAAGAGAAAACTATTTATTTTGTGCAATGAACTAGCAGACTGCCCAATATTGCTGGAATTTTCCCCATTACATAAAATAACACACATTCTCTTACACACACACAAAAAGAAATCTAATAACGTCTTTATACCTTTCAAAGTAACCTTAATCAACAACATTAACTCGCAAGGCAAACCACCGCTTTTTGAACTGAACAAGAGCGAGCTTGACTCAACAGCGCCTGCCCACTCAACACATGTAAGACGTGAGAGGCAGCACAGTAATACCTTCTAAAATTATGTCTGTAAGCCAAAAAGGGGATGATTCTTGACAGGGGAGGATGCACACTTGGAAACTTAGAAATTCTTTTATTCAAAGTCTTTAAAGACCTCCAACCCAATTGCATTTGCAACAAGACATGATAATGCAATTGCTGCTATTTAAAAGTATGTGTGAAAACTGAGCATTTTTGAAGCTTGATTCTTTTTTTTTTTAATCATGTTGAGATGAAGCTCATTTACTCAAAAAGAAAAAATGAAAAAGAACATCCTCTGCAGCTGGTCAAACAGATTACGAAACTCTAATCTCACTAGCCTGAGGAAAACGAAAACTGTTTTTCAAGTATCTATTTTATAGAGCATTGGCTTTATACTTTTTAAAAGACGCATTAACATCACTGATCAGAACATCCCAGAATGTTTCTGATCTAGTCAATCACATGACGTTATGACAGAGATACTTGCTGTCATAATGCCAATGTTTCTAAACATTTCTGAAATCCTTTAAGTTCATATTTTTTCCAAGATTAGACATGGGTAAGATCTATTTCAGCTTCTTTAGAAGTTTTTTCTTCCATTTTAGTGCTCTAGAATACTAGGACAGAGTATTTTAGATAGACAGACACATACACAAGCAGCAAAGAACAACAAGCAAGAGCAAAGAACAACAACCTATTTAAATGTTTCTCCTAGCTTTTTATTCAAAATATTTTATACTAATTCCTGCATAAATTGTTTCTGGGAGTACTCACTACCCTATTTCTTTAGCTCAAAAGTAATCTTTTTCACCGAACTGGAATTGTCATTAAAAAAAAATTAAGCATTTGCCTAGCTTAAATTTATTGGCCATGCTTCCTTTAAAAGCCACGCTTGCTGCATCGCTGAGTATTGATGCACGTTGGGTGGTGTTGGTCTGTGCCCCTCCAAGCCAGCCCTGGTAAGAGCAGACGGAGGATCCCCCCGCAGAGACCCCTGATACGAGCATCCCTGCAACAGGCCACTGCTTGGCCACGCTTAAAACAAACACCCTACATTTGATCTTTGGATGCTGATGATTTCACCAATAAAGGTAACAAATCAGGTGTAATTTATATACTAGGCAAACTAGGAAGAGGATGATAAGGGCAAAAACACTTGCCAAAGCTATTGTTGTGTTTCATATAAAGTTTTCGTAGAGTGTCAAGAGCTCTTGTCACAGTTGGGACCAAGGAGATCTGATTTCAATGGGAATTTTGGTTTTTATTTTTTTTTAAGTCTTTTTTGAGCTCAATGATGGCTGAAAGACTACGCTAATTCAGTTAGAAGATCTTTCTGCTGTGGCAGGAAAGTCTTACGGGGAAATGCACAGATAGGAGGGGACCTCAGTACCACACAGAAGTTTTCGTTGAGTTGTTGCAAACCTAAGGAGCAGCCCCAAGGTATCCCTCTGCTTTTCCTTCCTAGGAACTCCCACAGGGGCACGGCGAGGCAGTTAAAATACTCCCAACAGGTCCACCAAGCCCAGAAAGCACACAGTGGGGGGTGCTTTGCTTCAGGACATCATGAATGCTAAGGGCACAATGACTCCAACAGTGACCATGAAGATCCACAGAAAAGCCATCCAAGACTACTAACTAGAGACAGCAGCTCCCGTAACTGTACCTTCCTGGAGAATGGGAAAGCATATTGAAGAAATGTCCCAAAATCTTCCACCTCTTCTTCTACCCTTTCCTGGGCATCTGTTACCAGATACCATGTCCAAGAAGACAGACACAGATGGACCCCAGTTTGACCCAGCACAGACACTTTTACTGTCTTTGAGCCGAAACAGCTTGTGCAGTTTATCTTCTACTGGACTTTTCAGGATTTTGAATGACAAGTGTCAAATCCTGACATACACAATACCCTTTAGTCATCATCTGAAAAGCTCTGAAGAAGAGAAGGAACCCAACCGGCGTCTTCTGTTTTCAGAAATGCTTGTCAAGAATGTTTCTGCACAGGTAGAAAATGCTACAGAGTTGGACCGGCTGAGGAACGCTTGATCAATGCTAAGCCAGCGACTGCCAGACCTGTTTGGCACATCTAAAAGGAAGGCAGGCTCTTTTCATTTTCTCTCTTTTTTTTTTTTTTTATATGTAAGTAGTTCCAAATATTCTTATATGGATGACATTTTTAAAATGCAAAAGCATTAAAAATAACAGAAAACAGATCAAGTTCTAAAGCGCCACCGGTTTCTCATTTGTGCAGCTACAGCCTAACGTCTCTCATTAGACCTGCGCAGCACAAAGAGCAGAGCTTTCCAGCTACTTCATGCACACTCAAAAACTTTTCCTTATCACAAATAAGACATAAGCTGCAGGAAAAAAAATACATAGTGCAGTGTGAAAGAAGTAAGAATTCCAGTATTGTTAAAGTTGCATAAATCTTGATGTAGTTTCAGGATCTGATAAGGAAGCACAAATAAGCTCGTCCTCTCTGGAGGCAGGTTTTGCAAAGAGCAAGTTAAAGAGGGAGAAGGGACATCAGCCTTGTCACACAGGCCACGAAGGCGGGATTATTAGAGACAGGCGCTAGCAAACGAGTCCACAGCAATGCCAAACTTGACTTGCAAATGCACAGCTCCATGGGACTGAGGACAGAGAGGAGACCTGGTAGAGGACAGCAGAAAGGAAAAAGCGGCAGGTAAACGCTTCAGACAAGTATAAGTGTTAACGGTGATGACAAAGACTTCACAGTATTCTTTGCCCATCAATCACTTCACATCTTCCTGTGTCCTCCTTGCTTTTCGCATTTACACAGATGTAAGTGGAAGCAACGTGTTATTCTGGCAGGAGGAAGGGAACAATACATGAGGTGTGAGCTGCTCCTTGGAGTTCAGAGCTCAGCTGTGGTCGAAGGTGTTTCCAGGTATGCAGACAACTAAAACCCACCGACACGGTTCAAATCATAACATTGTCTTCAGTAACTGCTGTTTTACCTTGCTGAGTTACAAGTGCAAAACTGCAGAGGATAGAAATGGTTATAACATTAGTAACAAAAACATAAGCAATTTAGATATAGCCATCTTGAGAAAAGCAATGCTTTTTTCTGAAGCCAGAGAGAGCCAATACACGTCTTGGATTTCTCCTTCAAGCTGCCTGCAGAGCTCTGGCTTGGTCCAACCGTGCGGGCGTCCCGGCAGGTATCTGACATTTGGTAGCCTGAATTTTTATTTATACGGTTTCATCCTGCCACTCCCAAGCTTCTCAGTAAGCAAACAAACTCACTTTTCATGTTTAGTTTTCTCTCGTTTGTACTTTCACCCCCTCTTACACAACAAACGTGGAAGAGAGCGGCAGCACGGAGAGCTGTGCCATGGAGCGGACACTCGCCTGCCGGCATCGTCCCTCCGTGGATAAGCACATCCTCTTCCCACGTTGCTCCTTTGCGATGGTCCAAACTATTAGAGAGCAAACCCCACTGCAAAACTGAGCTGTGCCTTTACGGCAGATGTCAAAAAGGACGTGAACGGTGCATTGTGTGTCTTGTCTTCTAAGGCCAACAAGGACAGGTTTGAAACCCGTGGTCTCATGCCATGCTGGCCCAGGAAAATGGCATATTCAGGGCATAGGTTTCCAGCTTAAAAATACTCGTGAGGTGATCTGATGTGACTCTATTCACCTGCCAACAGTCCTGGCAGAAAAATAAACAGGTTCTGGAGAGGAGCTGCTGCTGGAGGCAAAGCAGAAACCATTAGAAGAGCTGCCCTGACCTGTGAGGAACTGGCCTTTTTGCTTTGAACTTCAGCAGATCTTAATGAATTCTTCATAATTGGCAATCTGGGGTTTTCACCGAGGATATATTTCTCTTGAGGTGCCAAATGCAGGAGACATATTCAACATTAGAAATACAAATTTTGGGTCTCGTGGTTGGTTGGCCGAGCTGGTGAAGGCTGTTCCAACAGGTACCTTCACCACCACTGCAGGTAACTGTGTTGTATCAGGGATTAGATTCATACATGAATATGCATCAGTGCTGAAGGATTTGCTTTTGTAATTATTAACATATTGACTTAATTGAAGTTATTGACTTAGGGCTGTGAAAGCTTGAACTAAAAATAAGCAGAGACAGCTTTAGTAACAGAAGAAGTTAAAAAGTGGTTGTGTCAGAGGAGCAAGGCTTTTGTTGTGCTTGACTAATCTCTGCTTTACTGCTCTTCCAAGCCTCTGTTATCTGGCAGTTTCAAAGGGGACGTTGCCAAGAACCTCATTTAGAGTCCTAAATTTTGTCCCGTAGGCAACGCTTAGTTCAGCTTCCCAAGAATAAATTTCATAGTCAGACCCCTGAAGAAGAAAACAGGTGAACACTTTTTGCTCCATGAAACAGTCTCCTCGCTGGAGGACCTCAGGCTCTCTGAAGAGGCCAAAGATACAAAACTATTGATGTCTGCACAGAAGAGCTTAAGAAAAAGCTTCAGCCTTGACGCTTCCAGTCTTTCCTATAAGTTTCAGCCTCAAGTCCTCAGTCTTCTTCATTCGTCGTATAAATATCTACTATACTTCATCAATGAAGACAATCAACACATGTAGACAGTGCATGAATCTGCAACAATGAACCATCCCAGGGAAGGCATCCCAAACTCCAGTGCAAGATGGAGCATGCACATTAAGTGCAGAATCCATGTGCAAAAGTCTCAAAGAATAATGTATATTTTCAATAAAACTAACCTAGTTTTTCACCTTCTTATAATGTGCACATGCACTACGTGAACAGGTAAAGAGAGCTTCCTTGAACTGCAAGGCAACAAGGTGTACTGGGCCTAACTACAAATGTTTACAATACAAATTTTAGTGGGAAAAGGAGCAAAGCACAATATACAGGAATAGGATTTTTTCTGTTTCTGGCCTCAAGTGCTACTCTGGCTGCCAATAGTACACAAAATTCCCACTGAAGGGCAAGTCAAACCAATTTCCCTTAGGATGGAGGCATCGGAAAACTTACTGAGGTTATTATATTAGTGCCTACGCATTCTTTAAGCAGATGAACTGCTTCATTTTGAATCCATGTCAAACCACAAGAACTGGCTGATAATAACATTCAATTAAAATGATCTCGTTCTTCTAGAAAAAATTTGGCTAACAGCTACATCTCACATTTTGTAGCTGGGCACAATAGAGCGATTGATGCTAGAAGGAAACAGGATAGGTTTATATCAAGGATCCGAAGGGTCAGGTTTGGTGACGGTCTTTGTAGGTTTAACCTCTTACACAAATTTGTGAGATGAAAAAGCCACTTCTTCTGAGCACGGAACTGTGAGAAAGTCAGAGCTGGAACTTGCAAATATGTAAGTTGTGCTAATTAGACAGAGATGTTGAAAAACCCAAACTTTACACTCAACGCATATTTGTACCTTTTGATGTCGTGCTTGGTGCTGCTTCACACCACTCGGGGCTTACAGAGAAAAGCAGAAGCTGCTCCCCTGCTAGGCTGCCTGGGTGAGTCTGCCATCTGATCTACTGAGCACACAGATAAAAGTCGCCGCACACTTTTTTCCTTTTCAAGTACAGTGCTGTAACTTGGAAAGTTCCTTTATTCTCAACACCACTGATGCAAGAAAGTGGCAGAAATATGGCAGCTTTGGCTGCTTTCCTTCAGTAGGTCTTTGTAACTAATCCTTTAATGCTAAGGAAACAATAGGTATTTTCATTTTGTATGGGAAAAAACACTCTGGTTATAGAAAATAAAGGCAAAAAGTGTAAGAGTGCTACTGACCACTTGATTCTACTGCTACTCGGCCTTTACACATTGGTAAATAGTTGCCCCGTGCAGGTATCGGATTCACCAGGTTTCTCTCGTTACACTTAAGAAAAGCCCAACGATTATGAAAATGGTAAGTTCAACAAAGATATTTCTATTTCACTGCGATCTGCCATTCAAAAGTGTTTGCCAGTCATTTTAAAAAAAAAATACTCTGATATTTGATCCGCTTGAGTTTCAGTTACATGTAAGGCTGGAGAGCCAGCAGAAAACTCTAAATGGAATCTGAAGATTTCTAAAGTCAATACGAATTTTGGCAACGGCATTTTAATGCATAAAGCTGAAATCCTCGGTGACTCTCTCCTGCTGATAACCCTGGAGCAGCCAGCACCACAATTAGTACAAAACCAAAAGCAAATTATATTAGAACATACAGTTCTGCAAAAAAAAAAATAAAATGTTTACCCAAGTACTGGGGATGGTGTGGGCATGCTGGAATCAGCCAGTGCAAGCCGGTGCTCTTTCGGCTGACTCCTGGGATGAGCCGCACCAGAAGAAAGATATCTAAGGGAAATACATGTTGATAAGTAGAACAGGTCCACATCCCCAAATCTCTGTTTGCCAAACCCTGCAACTTGTGTTACTGTGCCAGGCTTTAAAAACCTGTACTACGGAGTAATAAATGTTTGTGGACTACGGAAGGCTTGCTTTGAAGATGTCATTTTCCCCAGCAATCTTTTGTTGGTTGAATATATAGTTCACACATATTGTGTTTCCACCTACACGGCTGGAGAAGCCCTGCAGCCAAGGCTGTTCCAGGAGCAGGGAAGGAGGCTGCGTTCCAGGAACTCACTGGAACTGGAACAAAGAACAGCCCTTGGAAAGTCTACACGGTCCTATGCACAGACTGTTTTACAGATGCCCTGTGTTTGGAGGACATTAGACACTTGTTTTTATCTTTACCTTTTTTTTTTCCCCTCTGCAGTAGAGTCCCAGACCCTGGAGCGGAGGCTCTCCCTCCCCGGCAGTCTGCCTCCTGACTTCGGGGCACCTCCCCGGCTCTGCCTTCCTGAGCACCACTCTCTGCTCCACATAAAAGTCCCTGTGCTCTTTGGAGAGGAGAACAGCTTTGAAATGCAACAGTAAACTGGAACCATCACGGCAGCCTTAAAAAAAAGCTAATTTTTATTTTCTTACATCATAGTTATAAACATTGTCTGCCCTTCCTTATGAGCTGGGTGGGCTTATGTCAGTACTACTAAACACTCACTGTTAAGACTGTTTTCTCTGTATCTTTCTAATCGCCTGGGACGCCGCTCGCTGTTATTACTCCTGTCTTGTCAGTTAAAAGCACTGAATTTCATGGCTTGTTTTCAATTCCTTTTCACCATTTTACCAGTGCAAAATCAGTGCAGTCCACCTCATTAAAAGAAACTGATAGCTTAGCTCTGTAAGACTTTACATTTTGTTACGCATTTATGGAATCTTTAATTCTGTAATTTGGAGAATGGTAGATGGAAGGTGGCATCCCTTCTAGGGCTGAAGAGGAATAAAAAGGACTTCACGCAGCAAAGTGCCTTCTGGAGGGAGAGCAAAACACCGAGGACAACAATGATAATGTAGGAAAAAGTAAAAATACAAACTTTTAAACCTGCCAGATAAAAACCGGACTGCACTTCAGAGGACTAGGCAAGCACTAGTTCTAGTCTTTTATAACACTTGTAAGTATGATTTTGCTGTTGGCCATGGTAAGTTCTTCAATGTGTTGAGACATGAAAAGTCAAGAAAAACGCCAGAGTGCAAAGCTTGCTGCAGGAAAAAAGAGATGACTCAATTCTTTGTCTCACAAAGCATGTCAAAGATATTATAAAGTACTTACAGATGCTCAGCCACTCGGGCTGCCTGATTGGCCAAACATCTGAAACCCTGTAATTTTGAAGAGAAGGTACTATGCTGCACAAAACAAAATAATTTCTGCAGCAACAGAGAGAGAGAGAGATATGATTATGAAAAGGAGAGAGGACTGTTTAAAATCAAAATTTCAGTTGCAATTAGTAACTATCTAACCCTAACACAAAAGTCAGCCTATTTTTGTTATCATTTATAATGAATGTGCCAGTACAGCCTTTCAAAGATAACCACGTAATGGAATCAAGAGACAGAGCCTGAGCAAGAGTTGAAAACCTTGGGGCTAAACCCTCACGTCTCTAACCGGCTGAATTTGGGGGAAACTGGTATTCATATAAACAAAGTCTGTGAAAAACAGGTGCCTCAGAGTTTGGAGCCCACGTAAAAGAGAAAGCAAAGCCATAAAAGCCCTGCAGATTTCATTTACCCTTTCTTTTGGAAGACACAATTTCCTTTGCTGATCAAACAGAATATAGGGAATTATGAGCAAGATAATGTTATTTGCCTGGTAAATTTTAACGACTGCTTTACAATGCTAAGGTGCAACTGTTGGTGCCTTGTAATTCCCCGCTACTAAAGACACTGCAGAGTTATCAGTATTATTATAGACTGAAGTCAGCAACAAAGAAATAAAGATCCATGAAAAACGACTCCATGTATGTAACATCAAGAGTGTCCCTTAAAACTCTATTTCCCCACGCCAAATGGTTTACCATGGTAATGCTTAGCCACAAAAGCACTTAGATGGATTCGAGGTCCCCCTGGAGAACTTTGTGACATACACATCTCTGAAGATCTTCAATGACTGAGAGCATTTGGCGTGTCTGTGGCCATCGAACCATCACAAACATCTGACCAGACATCTTACAGGACTTGAGTCAGCGTCAGCTTCAACAGCGAAATGCTGACCTCCTTTTCACAGGCACTACTAACTAAAAAAACCCACCACCTTCAGCCAAGTTAAAATAAAAAAATACAATAAAATATTTTTTAAAAGCTTATGAATAATGTGGGTCTTATTGACAGAAGTTTACTATGCAACTATTCAGCTGTAGGCTGGATCGTAAGAGCTAACCCTGCTGCATCGGCGTAGGAGAGGAGAGCAAGTCAAGACTCACTTGGCAAAAAGTCCTTGAAATAATGCAAGTCTTCACTTTACCCTAAGTTTTAGGTGTTTCTTTTCAGTTTACAGTAAGCTTTCAGGTTCTTTTTTCCTAATTAATGTCCTCAGCGCTATCAGTTACACATGCTCACAGCCTTCTGAACAACCACTTATTACAGTCTTTCTGCGGTAAATACAATGAAAATGCTGAACATGTAAATTGTTCCCCCTTTATTTGCCCCAGCTTGGAAACTTGTCAGCAGCCTTAACAAAAAGGTAAAGAACTGAACTGGCCCAGCCTTCTCAGAAGGGTCTGAGGAGACTGCAAGAGTGCTTGTTGATGTGGCTTTAACACGGGGCGACCTCATTTCCAAAATCACTCTACAGCTTTGTTACCGTTTGGAACCCGAAACTGTCCTCGCGGAAGGGCTGATGCACCGACTGACGCACGGATCCGGGCCTCGGGAGTCTGGGGCTAATTTCAATCTTTGCCGCAAACCTTGGACAAGGTCAAGGCTCTGCCCTCCGGTGTCTCATTTGTAAGACAGGACCAAAAACGCTTCTTCTCCTCACTCTAGATCAGGTCAATTTAGGTTGTGTGCTCTCTGATGCCTCTCCTCCCTCAGTGAGCACTAATAAGGACATCTAAGACACTGAGAGTTACCTTTGCTTGGGAGTTTTAAACCAACAAATTAGAATTATTTATTTCTTACTAAACCCAACATTGGCTATTGCCAAGTAAATGGTGGTATTCCAAAAGGTATTTTGAGGACAACAGACTAAATAGATCTTCAGTCACTCAGTTAATGTTCCCATAGCTCTGACATGCTTTTCCTTTTAATATAAATATTGTTTGTAATTACAAGTGGAATTTGCTAATAAACATGGCTGATAATGAAATACAACTAAATGCAAAATTAGCTTGGTCACAAAATTTTTAAAAACACAGTTTTTCTGATACACCGCATTTGAGAGACGCTTGTAAATACCATCAGGATATTTCGACAACTACTTTCTGGCCACAAGGATATCAAGGTGCCCTTAAAGAAATGTTCTGAATGCTTTAAAACATCCCAAGGTTTAAACCAATTTGTTTAACTTTTAGCGGGAACCAAACATAAACCCAGGGGGGCGCGGGGGAGGCAGCCGGGGGGGTGGGCAGCGGCGGGCGCTGCCAGCAGCCAGCCCAAGAGACCAGGCGCTCTCTTCCTGGGGCAATGTGCTGGCACCACAGGCCGAAATAGAGAGATCCCAGCGTAAACCCACCCCCCGGGGAAACAGTATTCCAGAATACAAGGAAATGGAGCACCCCGCGCACAGGCCGACTCAGCCAGAACTACAGCAGAGTATTTTGCCATAGGTGCAGTGAGAAATTTCACCGTGCTGATAAAATCCTCAGTCCAGCCTTTGCATAGAGGAAATTATCTTTTTTCTCCAAGATACGACAGCATCTAACAAATCTATGATGATGTTGAGAATACTCAGTGCCCACATAGGTCCAGACAACTTAAAACCAGAAGTTTTTCTCTTTTGTTCTGCTATGGCTATAAAATACACTTTTGATGTTTTTTTTTTCCCCTCTGAACATTTTTAAACATAACAAAAAAACCCCAATTGTTTCAAAAAATTTTTCACACGAAGAGGAACATTATTATATGACATTCTTTCCTAGAAATCTTTCAAATCTTATTTATTAACAGAATTAATCTGATCATAAGCTGGCTGACACACAAAGTGTTGAAATATGTCATCTTCAAAACATGTTTGGCTAATGAAATTTTGGTGTTAATTCAGGGGATATAACAGAATCCTAGAATCTGCAATAGGAGCCAAACAACAAATGTGGTTCCTCTGGCAAAAAAGCATCATTTTCTCCCTTTTCTGTTGTGGGTTTGTCCCTGCGTGTTCTCCATCATCCATTTCTTTCCAGAAACTACTTTTTGATGTGGAGTCCCCACTTGGCCATCAACTTGTACATTAAAATGCTCTGAGCATGTTTTGCAGCTCCAGTCCCAGAACTGTTTTGCACTTTCAATCCCAGGATCCAAAAGGATTTTAAAAAAAAAAAAAAAAAAAAACAAAACAAAAAAAAAACCAAAAAAACCCAAAGAAAAACCAAAAAAAACCCAACTAAGGCTGGGATTTCATGAATAACCTGAAGGTATCTCTGCAATGCAATCAACCTCATGCTAGAGCTGAGTCTGGGCAGTAACCGCTGCCAAAAGCAGCAGCAAAGCCAGGTGAATGCTCCCACCATTTGACTGTACTGAGCTCTGGGTTGTTGTGGCTAGATTGCTATCGGGACGCAAGAAAGCTAGTTGAAATTTAGCCTTAATAAGTTTACACTACAGTGACCAATGGAGCTCCTGCAGAGACGTTCTCAGGAGTTCAGCACCCAAACCCTCACTGCAGGGTGCCTTCTGGAACCCCAGTCTGAAGCATCACAAAAGGGTTAACAGACATGGCAATTTAAGCAGCTTTTCCCAGCATCTGCAGGGCATTAATATAATTGTGCTCTCAACTAATCCTATGGCCTAAACCAATGGTTCCTGATCTTTGAAGTGTAAGCACATCAGAGGAGAGGCATGGCACAGGGAGCAGGTGAGCTCTGCCGGATTTGCCCCATGCCAGCCCAATTCAGTGTCCTTGGACTCTGCTCCAAAGAACGCAAGTCCTGGTAAGTTCAAAGCAAAGAGCTCTGCGCGGCACTGAAGGGCGAGCTGTGCTTTTGGGATCGCTCCCTGTGCCAACGCTGTCGTAATCCCAACAGGCTCAAACCCAACAGCAGCGAGAAGGAACCGCAGGAGACTCTGGTGCTCAAGGCCTTGGCAGACCACTGCTGCTTAGGTCTTTGCTATTAGACATCGCAACGCCATGGCATCCAAACTGCTTACCTTATAAGCCACAAGAAAGGAATGTGATGAGCCAAAATGTTATCCTGATTTTATGACTCTGATGGCACAAACTTGGACTTGCCCTTAGGCCAGACAAATCACGGTGTAACACCGAATGCCAAGTACTTCGAGCACTTGTCTCAAACTGACCCAAACTGAGGCCGTCTGAAGCCAAAAAGGGTTGCTCAGATTGGGTTTTTAGGTCGTCAAAAGCAGCAAAGTGTTCTTAAAAGCGTCATTTATTCTTTTTCACCAATGTTTCAGATAGCATTCAAAAGCAAGATAAAAACAAAATAATCAAGATTAAGGAGATGGATAGAATTGTGAAATAACAACTCAGAAACTTTTAACTAGCAAAGAGAGTCAGGAATTTGAATTAACATCAAAATCATGAATTATGGCATCCACATCTGGATATCACTTTACTGACTAAATCCAAAACTTCTCTGAGAGCCAGTTGGTTTCTGTAAAAATGTATTTCTCCCTTTGAAAGGAAATAATAATTGGAAGGTCTTACAGGAAGTCAACCCAATACCATATAAAGGAAATTGCAATCTGTTCCTCAATGTTAGTTTAAATCAATGTTATATTTAGCAAATGCCCGTTTTTTTAACGACAGTCTTTTCAGTAGCTTATATTATATTAAGTCTTCTCAAAGGCTTATGCTATATTAAGAATTGCTTTGTCTTTAGAATGTTTCTTTAACCATCCCTTGAGGTCTTCAGCTTTTCCTAGGTTAGATGATGTTCCCCATCTCTAGGACATCTAGGATTCCACTTTCATCAAAAGCAATTTTTTTTTTGCCCCAGGCTAATAAAAAGCAAAGTATTTCTGCATATGCTCATCCAGAAGTATGTGTGGTTCTTACAAATACTGAGTGACTGAATATTAACACCACCTCTTTCGGCTTCCAGAAGCATACACAGCAGTTCCCCTTACTAAGAATTTTCTGTTTGGTTATCTGGCTTTCAGTAAATTTATGTTAAATCAGTGGTTTCAAAGGAAGATTTTTTTTTTTAAGTACAATATTAATGATACTAAACAAAGTTCAAGAACTCTAAGCATAACTCTAAGCATAACTCCTGCAATTTCTCCCCCAGACTGACCAAATCTTACAGAACACGCTCGCAGCACCGCTGCTAAAAACTCTGGGACACTGCTCAGAAACCCTCTGCAGAATTCCCCTCTGGTTTTTATGTATTTCATTACATTTGAGGTAATCAGGTCAAAATTAAGTTTATAATAGCAGAACACAGATTTACATGGAGAAGGATTTCATTCCATCTATCATCATTAGTGTCCAAAAACTGTCGTTAACAACAGCTGAATTATTTCCACTGAATGTAACTTAGTTTAGGTGAATCCATAAATTCAGCAGCAGCACCAGGTGCTAAGAAAAAAAGCTGGTAAACAGTCTAAAATACGTATTTCAAATAGATAACTCAAGAAGGTACAATGCATGGGAACTGTTGAATCACAGCATGTTTCTGACTACAGGGAAGACTATTCCACTGTCGCAGGGTTTGTTTTCCAGGTGGCTACTGGGAAAGTGGAAGACTACAAATAGCACATTTTCCTAATTGGAAAAAATCCAGCTGTACCACAGAATAATGCCATTTAACTATTTGCAGATCCCAGTGATAAGAAAAGCTACCTCTGGTGATTCAGTTTGGGTGTGGGTAACAGACTGTAGCCAACATCTGTATGGTTGTACCTTTGACAGAAGAGACTAAAGATCGATCACACAAAGACAGATGTTTCCCTTGAGGAAAAAAAAGTAATCATTAAAGAAAAAGAACACTCTGCAGATGATGAGATAGTAATGTCAACCTCATTTCCTTGTGCAAATCATTCAGATAAAGAGGACAACACTAACTGTACTGTAATTGAACATCAGGTAGTTCCAACATGTGAAAACTCCCATGGTTTCTTTTCAGCACAAAAAGTTAGAAAAACTGTAGTTCATTTTTTCATGAGTTCCTAGATTTAACAACGTAATACTTCGGTACTAGTAAACGTCTTTATTATGGAAAAAAGGAATTTCCATCTTCTATACAGCTTCCAATGAAGTGTTCTGGTTGTCAGCCCTAGCAGACTACATAGTTTCATAAGCCTTCCATTGCTCTTTACTACTCTGAAAGGAAAAATGTTTAAAAAATAATTCTACTTGCTTCTGCAGGTGGGATTCTCTGCAGCCGCTTTGAGTCAGGGTGTCAAAGCAGCAAGGAACAGAGTCTGAATATTGAGAACCCGTAGTGTCTTAAAGCTTCTTTGAGAAAGGCCAGAGAATACAACTCTGATGCAAAATATGTAGGAATCTAATGGGGAAAAAAGAGTCACAAATAACAAGTACTTCATTCCGTTTGTATTTAGCAGAGATTTGGTTTTCAGCAGCACCTCAGAACATACTTTCCTCCATCGCAGCCCTAAACACGAAAGGCTGGATGGCCTTGTGCCAGCCCAGCTAAAGCCGGTGCCACCCTGCGGCCCTGCGACTCCGCTCGCCGGCTTTGCACCTTTTTTCCAAGTACCGAAAGCACTGCGTACAAGTGCTGAAAATATGTTAAAATGTCCGAGTCAGCATTAAAAGAAAGAGAACAGGAAAAGTTTCGAGTATGTGGCTGCCGCGGATGGATTAGACTCACCAAACGCAGGCGTAGGATGGGCGGGAGGACGGAGCCTGCGCCACCAGCTACGCCAAAGCCCAGGTCCAGCGAGGGGAATCAGTGCGCGCTGTGCGAACTGGAGCGATACCCGCGCTCGTCTGCCCACTGCAGAACTTTTAATTACGCTCCAAGTGCCAGTAGCATCAGTGACTAAAATCCCCAGATTACCTTGATTGCTCTGTCATTATCTGTAATCAGCTGCTGCTTCTTATCTTCAAACTTTTGTACAACTTCCTGGAGCCGCTGCTGCTGCCGGCTGTTCTCCTCCGTCAGAGAGGAAATGGTTGTCTTCAGTTCAGCTATGATCTGAAAAGAAAACAGCATGCTAAATCTCTCTTCAGTAAAAGGCATGTATTTTGCATGTTTTTATGCTCGCTACAAGCATGGCATTGGCAAACTCTGCTGTGCAAGCTAAATATTTTAAATTAACATATTACACACCAGCAAGCATGAAATTCCACACAGAGAAAAAGGAATATAGTAAGGCTGCGAGTGACAAAAATTGCTGAACACTAAATATTTGGAAGTGTTTTCCACTATGACATTCCAAAATATTTACTCATGAGAACAAAGCACATCTGTGATCTTCAAAAATAGAGCACGTTCCCAGCCTTCCACGGCACTGAAACCAGCACCGCCGATTTACACAGCGACGGTGGTGCTCGTTTGCTAGGACACTTTATCGCTTGATACTGCAGAGAAGAAAAACGCCCGCATTTACATACTGGACTGAAATGTAAACTTAACAGTGAAATTTCCGAGCTGCTGAGAAGCGCATATTGTGCTTAGCAATGCAGGGGGGACCTGATTCGATGTCCGGAACCCTTAAACTAGACCTTTTACATGATCCACTCGTGATTTGTTGAAATTTACTTGTTTCACTTTTTTTATCACTGTGGAAAGTCGTAACTAAACCCGATCCTTCGGGCATATTTACCGGATTTTATGCTGACATGCAACTCATCACCCGGCAGAGCACTGAAACACGTGGGAGTGTCACTGACGTTAATGTATATATCCAAGCTTAAGGCCAAGGGGCTGGAGCAGCACAGTGCAGTCTAATTCCCAAAACGCTTCAGCACACAGGCGGGTCAGGGAGAGAGTACCCGTGTGCTCAGACTTCGGACTTCGCAAGGTCTCCTCGTTGAAACTTTTAACTATACCACAGTTATTTAGGAGAAAAATGGTGGTTTGGGTTTTCTTGGCTTTTTTTTTCTGAACTACTAATTGGATAGGACTAACATAAGAGATGCTCTACAAATAAAGGTACTGGAATCACTGGGGAAGGGGAAAAGGATTGATTAAAACTCTACTGTAAATTTACTTACCTACTTTACTACCTGAAAACCCCAGAGAGTAACAAAGATTATGAGTAAAACCTACGTGGATATTTCTGTGTTTATTTTCCAAAACCAAATACATATTAAAAAAGATAATATACCAATGAAAAGGAAGGCTATTTGCTCTTAATGAGATCAACAGGCCAAAGTTTAGCCATTATCTGGACAGGTGCAACCCTTTGGGCAGAATTAAACTGTATCGCTGGTTTTGCAATTTAGATTATCATTTACGTGAAACACAGTTTGCACAACTTTGGCTTTGCTAGGTGTGTAACACATGCAGTGAGAAAGCAGGAGAAAAGTGATGCATCGTATAAATTATTAAATTAACAACTTGAGGACCTGCGAACCTATACCACCTTGTGTACGTTCCATTTTGTCACTTTTTAAGAAGAAAACAAAATAACAAACCCTTTAATATAACATAAAACTGAGATTTAAAGCTTTTACCGGGTTAAGAGCTTGGACTAACACAGAAGCTCTGAAATGCATGCAAGGAAATTTCAGCACGAACTGATGGAGAAAGATCTGCTTTGTGCAGTACTTTGCAGAGGGGGAAAAAAAAAATCTGTTTACTTTGTATAAACTTCAGAGGAAATTTCTTGAAATATCTTCTCTGTGTGGGTGTTAAAAGTGAATGTTCCAAGAGGCCACAGAGAGTAAGATCAGACAGATGTTGTCAGCAACACGACCACAAGAAAAGTTGCAATTGACCTATTATTAATACTGAGCTACAAAAAAAACTGTGTTCAAGTAACTTCGGGGATTTGATTCAAACCCACAAAAGTAAAGAAATTCAGACATCAGGGTGAAACTCCTTCATTGTGCCAAACAGCTCTGACACACGCTGCACGTGTTGTGCCTGTCCCAGGGAGCGCGAGGAGCGCCAGTTCTGGTCACTGGGTCCGTCTCTCCCCCGGGAAGAGAACACTGTATCAGCTACAGCGAAGCCCAGCTTCAACAAAAAACAAACAACCCACGTCGCAAAATTTTTCCATTTTGAGACTATTCTACAGGCCAATAAATTTCAGTCTGACAAAATGTATGATGTCATTTAGGTCAAATCGTTATTACCTTGCACGACACTACGTAGGCGTTCCCACTGTAACAATTAAAGCAGTTTCCCTCACCCCTTGTTTAAAAACTCAGAAACGCTTAAATTATTCCATCTGTCTTTAACGAATGGACCAAGACCCATTTTTGTATTGACAGTAAATTATGTCTGACACAGAGAGGCTGGCTTTTGATTACAGGCATGACAATAGCATAAATATGACAATGCCAAGAGATAAAATAGAGTTAAGCAGCGAAAAGGATCTCTTCCGTAAGGTCTGGCACGCATTGAATGCTACTTTTTCAGCTTTATCAATTTTCTGCTATTCAGGTTCAGACAGCAAGATAAAAAAATATTTTTTTTTTGTTCTTTCTTTCTTTTTTTTTTAAATAAGGCTCTCAACAAATGACTAAAAGGCACGTGGGGGAGCATCCTCTCTGATTTATCACAGAATGGTGGAATCGGTGAGGGTGGAAGGGACCGGCTCAAAGCCGGGTCGCCCAGGACCAAGTCCACTTGGGCTCTGAGCATCTCCAAGGATGGAGACCCCACAACCTCTCTATGTGCAAATAAGCGTGCAGAAAATACACATTAGGTTTTAGAAACATAATGTAAAAATATATTTAATGATGACTCTGATAAATGCTGTCTCAAAAATTGTGGTGTGAAAAAAATGTGATAGTCAAATAAATTTCACTGAAACAGCTGAAGCCACAATCTTGGACAAGTTTTACAGAGAATGATACTCAAAAGTAGCTGAAATCAGGACTTTTAGTATATTTTAGAGTGTTTGTAAAATGGTAAAGTTTGCAGTTTCTTGCCATTCTCTCACTGATCACCTCTGCCTAGTTTGAGGTTTCTAAACCATTCTTTGTAATGTTTTTATTGATTTTAAAAGAGTATTATTAGACTCTTACTCCTATTGCTGAAAACACACTTTGCAAGTAAGAGGCGTTCTGCTGTGGTTGGGAGGCATGAGAGGAATGACACCTCCACGTAAATCCTCATGGCAATTTTCTTATTATTAAAAGCTTAACTTCTGGTTGCATCTCCATCATTTTTCACACTTCAGTACTACCTGTCAATCAAACTGAAAGCTGAAACATTTAAAAATCATCCTGTCTTATCATTTTTAAGCATATATGTAAATTCAACCCACATTTTAATCTTCCGTGGTCAAAAGACTACTCTCAAGAACAAAAACTCAAGTCAAAACCAGTTTGCTTTCAAGACACCAACATTCTTCAAAGTGTTATTTTGGGCCGAAACGCGGAACGGGCTGCAGCACCGACAGACATCCAGATGGCACGGCCGGGACCGCCGTCCTGCCACCGGCTCTGCGGGCAAACACCACCGGGTGACACGAAATGCAAGTCCTGGTGGTGCAACTGCTCCTCATTTTATGAGATGTGCTCGTTGATGGGGCACCTCGCCTTCCCCCCCCTCCGACTGACGGAGGACTCCGTCCTCTTGGGTCCTCAGGAGATGAAAAAGTAGATGAAAAAGATGAAATTTAGAACTCAAAAACCCCACCTGTTTCTTCTAGTCAGCTCTGTGTTTTTTGAAGGGTTAAAATCTGCAAGACGGACATTGGATGTTTGATTTGGGAAACAGTTATGGCTTCTCTTGGTCGTCAAGACCTACACTTAAGAGCAGAAGTAATTACACTTTTCATCAAGTTTGCAAATCAAACGGATTCACGGGAGGTTCCTGCCTTCTCGCTGCCTACCTGTGAGGATTTGGCCAGCTTCTGGCCGTACTCCTTCTCCGTCTGCTTCAGCCGGCTGTTTGCCTGAAACACACAAAAGGCAACCAGATTAGCTCAGACGCAGAACGTGTACAGACACTTTGCCACCGACCCCTCCACTTGGCACCTCATCCACATGCCTATCGCCGAGCGGCTGGGACCCGCGCCAGCTCCAACGCCCTTTCGTGGCAGCCAAAAAAACCGCGAGGGCTTGCCTTTGATCTCGGGCCAACTATTCATCACTTAAAAGAGGGGAGAAATTGTACCTCTGCTGCCAATTATTAGAAAAACATAAAGACTTCTGCGGATTAAAAAAAAAAAAAAAAAAAAAGAGAGAGTGAGTGTGTGTGTGCGGCAGGGGGAGGGAGGCAACACAGAGAGGAGTTTATCAGGGTGGCTTCATCCCTGAATGGAGGGAAAGGGAAAGGAGAAAGTCCCAGGCACCGGCTGCCAGGGCACAGCGCGACACGGGGGACACGGCTTCGTGTCTCAGCTTGGTGTCTGCATCCGCCTTTTGTCCCATCGCACGTCCCTTCCTATTTAAATGTGGCAATTCCACC
Organism: Alca torda; assembly: GCA_008658365.1. Lineage (NCBI taxonomy): Eukaryota > Metazoa > Chordata > Aves > Charadriiformes > Alcidae > Alca > Alca torda. Next base: position 37,676,634 of record CM018086.1, read on the forward strand.
AAAAATTGACCCCCAACGTGCAGCTGAACCACCCGGGAGCTCTTGGACATGCAGCTCTTTCCTTCTCCTTCCACTTTTTTCACAATTTAAAGATAAAGAATAAAAAAAACTGAAAACAAGGTTGTTTTGTCACAGTGGAATCCAACAAGCAAATATTTCTAGAATTCTGGGGAAAAGTAGCTTTTTTCCTCAAATAATTTAATTTCAGATACCATTCAATAGTAACAATAATTCAAAAATAATTTCAATTTAATTTCAGGACGCAATTCCGACGTGTATTTTTCCTGCGAAGTGTCACGTTATTATATCAACAGACCGTCCTCAAAACGCTGTCCTCAGATGAACTGCTAAGCGCTCTCGTGTTCTTGGCTCTAAAATTTGAGGACAGGTGTCTAAGAAAAATATTTTCTTAGGGGGACAGAATCTTAACGAAGCTGAGTTCTGAAGCAAATTTAAGCTGATTAACTTTTCAAAATCTATCTGACCCCGTGTTCAAATCTTTGATCTGTCGGCCTTAGTTTTACGGCAGAGCATCCAGCGCACAAACACAGGCTCCTCCGGCTGCCCGCGGGCCAGCGCCGGGGCTGGGGCACCGCGGAAGCCCCCGGGCCCCGCCGGGAGCCAGCTGCAGGGCTGGGACACCAGTGCTCCACACACCGGGGGCTTCATCGGGCAATGAGTCTCTTACTGATTTTACTGGACTATAAATTTAGAGGCTTAAAGTTGCAGGGAGTGTTTGCGAGTCACCGCCAAGCGTGATAGGGCTCAAATCATCTTGTACAACCCAGGCAGCTGCGTACGGTGCGGCTTAACGTAAGTATATTACAGCCAGTTAAAAATAATCTTCCAGTTTACATGATACTGCACTTTAAGATCTTGAGTCCCTCCGAATTCCAAGATTATGAAACATATGGAGGTCTCTATTTCATCTGTTTGTTGGAACTAAGAAATCTACTAAAAATTAATCAAAACCAATTCTCAAAAATTAGGCATATATTTGATGACACACGTTTTGGTTGCGGGTTTTTTTGGTTATAAATAGAGCTAATGGCACTACATATTTATTTAAAACAGGATACACAAGAATTCTGGAGCACCAGACAAATTCACTTCCACTTTTTCTCCGTTTACGACAGAAAGGGCGCCACAAACCCTGCAAGGGTCCATTGTGGGGCTGCAGAAATAAAGGGAGCGCGGTGACACCGGAGGAGTCACGGCAGACAGCTCTGCGCGTGCCGCACTTCTCCCTGCGCTCAGCCTGGCCCGCGTCAACGCTCTTTCCACTCTATTGTCACCCAGTTTCAGATTACGTTTTACCACCACTGCGTACCATAAGGTGACTGAAACTACCAGTTTATCTTCAGGGGAAAAAAATTAAAAAAAAAATAAATTACAGTAATAGTATAAATTACTGTTACTCCCAGAACGGGAGAGATACCAGCCAGCAAGGCACTGCGAGGAAGACCACATTACAGCTGCTCCCGCTCAGCTCGCCTGGGGTAAAACTCTTCATCTTTCATAGAAGCAGCTTTATAACCTCCTGAACCCATAGGAGAAATCCCAATAAATAATTAAAAAACCCACTCATAACTTTCATAAACAAGTTAAAACTTGTTTGTTCACACTGAGTAGAACCAGGATGACCTCCGATAGATACGACAGAGGCGATCCAAAAGAAAGATATGCTGAATTTCAGTGTGTTATTCCTAACTGAAGGCAAAGAAAGTATATCCCACCAGTTTATTTAAAGGCAATTACAACATTTTAAAATGGCTTTTACAAATTCCAATTAGCAAAATATTTATAAGTTGTCTCCCAGTCATCAACAAACCACAAATTCTTGCATTTACTTGCAGTAAGTAAATGGGGTCTGATCCTCAGAAGCCTTGAGCTACCAAAACTTGCACTGGAGGTAGCAAAACCGCATTTAGAGGGGCTCTGGCTGCCTAAAATTAGCTACCTCGACCGCTGGGGCACTAACAGCTATGGACACCCGCGCGGGTCTGGCACCACCACGCACGGCGCGGGGGGCACCAGGGGAGCGCTGCAGAAGGCAGCTCCTACGGCCGCTCAGCTGGAAAGGTCTAATTCACGGTGATGCACAGGAACACTCTTTTCCATCTTTCGCGGCAGAAATGTAAAACTTTTCCCTTTTTAAAACCTGCGACTAAGCTAATTTAATACCTCTTGACTAGAGGCTGTGGCTTTGCAGCCTAGGGAGGCATAAATGGACTCCCCTGGGGCACATAGCGCACCGCGACACGCAAAAAAGTGCCTTTTCACTTCTTTTTTTTTTAATTTTTTTAAGGAATGACTTCCAGCAAAGTAAATATGCCTAGCTGTGTACAGTGAACATCGTGGACAATTTATATTACATTTATTTTGACAAACGAGAAGGTTAAAAATGGCATGGCGTACACAAGCAGCAGTTTCCTGGGCTCCTTCTTCTAGAAGAGGCTGCTGGGCTCGTGCACTGTATGAAGCACAAGCTGCTTCTGTATTATTTTAAGGGCATTCCCCAGCTTCCAGGTTACATGCTATTTCAGAAACATAATGAATAAGAATCCAACTGGAAGGTGAACATTTGGAGGGTCAGCCAGTATTCATTAAAGTCTAACTCTTTTTATAGCAATGGGCAGCACTGCAAATATAGTTAATGGTCTTAAACTAGTTTTCCGTACGCGAGATGTAGCTGTTGAAATTCACACTCGGCAAAAATTTGTCAGAAATATCAATTGTAATATCCATTTTTATAATAAAAAGGTTTAAATTGGATAAGCCATAGAGGAATCCCACTGATTCAGAAATTAACTTCTGTTTAGTTTCACACAGTTAATACCTATTTTAGCTAAAATTATCTGATTATGACAATTTTACATGCAGTTATTTTATATTACAGTGAGGACTTTTGCATTATAAAGATTATGTCCTTGTTACAGTTAATTGGTTTTAAAAACCAACTATAATTCTATAACAAGCCTTAAAGCATCATATTGTGGTTGCTGAGCAAAACTGCACCGACTTCAACAAAACATTTCACGTAAAAATTAAAAACGGTATTAGCACTACAGATGTGGTATCTGAATTAACGGACGCTATTCTAACGCGGGCTGATTTTCATTTTTTCCTTTCATGAAACAGAACAGCATTACTAAGAAGAGAAGAGCAAAGGAGCTATGACGGGACCAGACCACAAACGCATCCTACGTTCTACCTTAATTACAAAGTTTTTATATGCTATTTTTAAGGTACAAGATCAATTAGAGGGTCTTCTAGTCACACTTGATGGAACGCGTGGCCTAAGCAGCCCCGGGGGCTCCTCACCAGGTCGGCCACATCCAGTGTGGATGGTAGCTCTACCTGCACCATGGGGCTGGCAGACACACGGACAACTTCATCCTCCACCAACACCGTTGAAGGCAACTAGGACACCTTGAATGTTCATCAAAAACACAGCTGTCAAGAATTTTTTGGAACTGTACAAATCTGTGCACAGGGAGATGGTTTAGCGGTGGACTTGGCAGTGTGTGGTTTATGGTTGGACTCCATGATCTGAAAGGTCTTTTCCAACCTAAATGATTCCATGATACTATATCTTCCGGCTTTAGAATGGTGATTTTTGGATAAAAAGTTAGATTTCAATCATGCTACAAAATTAATATGAAAACTAACTTCTGCAACCCAAACGTGCATAGATCTGTAAGAGTTAAAGATGCATAGTGAAATCCTCTTCATCTATATATGATTATGGCTGATTTCAATCTCCCCAAAACATAAACAAACAGCAAAACCCCACAAATATAACTCTCAAACTAGAGGGTTACATGTGCACACTCCTATTCACTAACAGAAAAGCAGATTTCAGAAATCTGTTTAGGGTACTAGCTGTGAAACAGCCATTTTTCAAAATGCCTGCAACCAGCTAAGTGATGGCCATACAGAAGCTGATCCTCCATAATTAGTTAGATAAAAGTGTAAGCAAAATAAAAAAAAAAAAAGGAAGGAAAAAAATCAAAGGGTGGGGGAAGGAGAAGAAAGAAAACTTGCTCCAGGGAAGAAGCAACTGTTCTCTGATGTGCAGCAAAGAATTTAACATCAAAGAACTAATGTAAATGGGGCCCATTTACCTTAAAAAACAACACACCACTCCACATTCTGGAATATTTCTGTTTAAGTTTGACAGCATTACGCTTTGTACCAAAATTCAAGATGGTGTAATTTGACAGATGTCAAAAGAAAACGACCTTCAGAATGGCTAACTGTAGCAATTTTTGTTATTAAGTATGTTAGAACACTCTGTACAATATCTGTTTAAACTTCAGAGATTACCAGATCACCTTTTAAATTCATCTGATTGTACATAAAAATTTCATTTTGACCTCAAAGCCTGAAACATATATTTTCCTTATGTGCCTCTCATACCCACAGCGGGTGACTTCGACGCCAACACTCTTGTGCCTTCTCCTGCTCCCCCCACCAAGCAGACAACAAATGGAAAGCCAAATCTCTGTGTAACAGTGAAAGTAGCATACCCCTTCAAATATGTAATTTGAGCCACCCAAAAGACCATTAAAAATAGTTCAATATCCAAAACGATGTTAACAGAATAATTAGTCAAGTACCAAATGACTTCAAGGGTTTTGAAAATGAATGATAGAAATCCCAATCTGTCATACCCACAAATCCTATTAATATTCTATTTTACATTCCACTTTTCTAGGTCTATAAATCTTTTTCTTTTTTTATTTTCTTTAAACATACGTCTTTAGGAGAAAAAAAACCAACCTCTTATTCATGTGCTAAGTACTTTTCATTGGGAAAAACCCAAGAATGAATAGAAATGAATTTGACGCTCTACCTGTATGGAGAATTGCCCTTCCGCCGTGTATTGCAATCCTGTGCTTAACGGGGGCCTACTGAAAAACTGCTTGTGCGATTTCTGCCTTAGGAAAACTCCGATTTCCACCCCTTTCATTTAAACTAACAGTGTATTTCTAATCGTTCTGAAATTATATAAAGAAATTAAATACAGGCATTTAACTCTTCCAAAAGTGCTTCTAATACTGCAACTGCCTGCTGTCTGATGCCAAAGTTATTCCATCCTTACACTAGTATGCAATTACGAGCTTCATCTAACTGGATTTCCCGAGCATCTAAATATTCCCCAGCTTCACTAATACTGATTTCTATTCAATATTGCCGTGAGCCAGGCACCTTACTTAAAACCAACTGCACGACTTGGCCTAACACACAAGCCTTGTGTACAATACGCGGTTTTAAACTCAGATTAATAGTCTAGGTTTGCCACGTGAAATTGCTCAATACCTTAAATATACTTTATACAAGATAGCACTGATGCGTACATCAGGCATTCAAAGGACAGACGATGAATCCTAGTTTAATCTGAAGGTGCACTGGGACGTCTTGCCAAGCGGGCTGTGAGGCAGGTGCTTTTACCTGATGGCACCATTCCTCCTTCCGCTCAGCGTTCAAATAAGCTGAACCGAGCGAAGCCCGTGAAGATGCCGAGGCTGCAACACTCTCCCCGTGAGGGTCCCGAAGCCTAGTTTTCCCGCAGCTATGTACCTAAATCTGCTACAGCACAAATACATTCCTGGATTACGATTTTTAATATTTCCTGGTTTTCTTCTGTTCTGTCCAACTAAATTAAGATGGTTATTTAAAGAGGGTTTAAGACGTTATATCAAAAGCGGTGGCATTTTCTTTTTCAGAGCCTTAACAAATAAAACATCCACCCAACGGGAATTATTTTGGTTTTTACCAGCTGCCTTTATTCATCAGAAATACGGGGCACCTCTCGTGCTCCCGTGCACTCTGTCTCTCCCGCACCAACAGCAGGAACTTTACAGAATAGCTGGTAGCACCCAGGCCCAGCCGGGTTTGGTACCCAAACAGCTGGCAGCCAGTAAAACCAGGGAGGGCCAGGCTACTAAGCACCTTGGAAGATGCAAGTCAAAGCCAACATTTCCTCCGCAAATAGAAGGCACCGCGTTGTACCAAGATGTGACACTGATCCATGATTTGCCTCGGTTAAAGGCTACTTCATATGAGCTTTACAACACACGAGTCTTTCAGAGCTTCTGAGACCCAGGCACTTTATCATTACATATCAGCTAAGTTTATATCCCTTGATTTTTGTCAAGGAGAGACTATAAAGGGATAAGAACACGATTTTTATTTTTTAGATTCTCCGTTGCTGTTTTAAATTGAATTTTGTGGCAGTAACAAGCAAGTGTTAAGAGGATAATGACTAGCAGAAAACCCTACGTATGTATGATTTTGAGAAAGAACCTTTTTTATTAAATAGAAGGAAAACTGGAAACAAAAGGACAGACTCGGTATTTCTGAGCTAACTCGGAATTACTAAGTTACATCATTAGATGAGAGCCCAACAAAAGTTAAGCTTCTCCAGTTGGGAAGACAAACATTGAAAATACGACAAAATCCCCTAACAAATCTCTGATCTGAAGCAATCAGTGTTCCTTAGCAAGATTATGCTGGATTACTTTTTGTAGTTTTAAATACAACAAAGCTTCCCAAAAAGAATGACAACTTCACGGAGCCAGAAAGCATTACTGCACCGATGACTAACTACAGGCAAGTCCAGCAAAGTCCCAATTAAAAAGAGAATGGAATATATTGCTCAATCATGAAAGCAATTAAAAACATAAATAAGACATTGCGAGACTCTTAACATTCCCAATGTTTAATTATTTATCCGTTCTCCGTCCTGCAGCTGTAGGTCAGAATTACCTCCTCTGAACTAAATACAGGAGAACTCTTTTGGGGATTTGTACCTTATTCATTTTCAAGCAAACACCCAAATTCATTTCAAATTCTCACAAGAACTGCAACAGTTTCACCTAAATCAGATTTTCTACAAGTTAAACACCCCTCCTACACTCAGATGTGATTGTGAAACTACTTTGATCTCTGTTCCCAAATTTATTGCTCTGTGTAATCCATGACAAAATATAATGTGATTTACTGTATCTCTATATGACAGCCCAGCAGCTGACAGAACTTCATAATTTAGCATAAGAAAAAAACCTTCTGGCACCAAAATACACAAATCATAATTGAGGCACTTTAGTATCACGTTACAATGAAGCATATGCAGACTGATCATAAGAACTTCAAAACAATTAGAATTCTTTCTCACCCATTTAATGAAGGTGGGTTTTACTCCATGACATGTTCTGCAGCTGTAAGCAAGTTGTTTTGGAACACTTTTGTTTCTTCACATTAAAGACTCTGAAAGACTAATAACATCGTTTTACCCCTTCCCTATTTCCCAAACACTCCTTCCCCTCCAAAAAGGAAAAAAAAAAAGAGCCACCTGCAGCTTTTCTCTATTATAAAGATACGAAGAAAGAGCAAATTACTGTAAACTGTGTCTTCAAACTGTGCCAGAATTTAAATATACAATAAAGATGTTTTATATTAGTTTGGTCTTGATAACCAAGCACGTTTTCTAAAATAAAGCTATAGTAAAGAATTTTCATATCCAAATCCCAACCTAAGCAGGGATGCGATGGACCATGAGATGTTCCGTGGGGCAGCTTTTGTTTCGGCTTGTGCCTGATCTCAGGTTTGGGGGACCTGAGAAAGTCTGTGGAAACGACGAATTATCCCAGAAACTTTAAAAAAAGGTAAGAACGTAGAACGCATGGCATGGGATGCAGGAGAAATTTCCACTTAGCATTTACTAATTCCAGGTAACAAACACCAGTTACGGGTTTTTGCATAAGCAAACCCGTGAACGAGCCCCAGTGAAACCGTCCGCGATCGCTGCGGGTGCTGGGATCCAGTCAGGGGGCGCCGGCGCAGGGTCTGTCCTCTCACCCCTGGCTGGGCACCCGGGCCAGGTGGTATTCATTCATTGCTTCTGAAAGGATTTAAGAATGAAATGGCCAAGTGGTTGAAAAAAAAAACCCAAAGTAATCCCACATCACAATCAGCCACCGTCCTGGAGAACAACCAGTGGTTTTCCTAATGTTATAATGTACCCTGGGACGTAAAGATAAGCAGAAGTGGTAAATTAGAGAAAACCATACCTACACGCAATCAGCCTTCTCCAAGACATACTGTATTATGAAAAAAGGGAGAGAATGAGGTAATGATTCAACTGGGCTTTAAAAAATACTTAATAAAGCTAAAATAATAAGCAATTGTGTATTACAAGATAAAGTTGGTGTGCCACAGTTTGTTTGGACAGTGAAGAAAGACTCACGAAACCATCGAAAAAATAATTAGAACAGTCGTTCTGCCACTGGGAAAGCCTCCTGCACTTCGTAACCAGGGAAGTTAAGACTGAAACATCGGTTGTACTAAAACCACCAGTTATGTCCTCCAGACTCAGGCTCATGGGCCACCGAGCCCAGTGTCCTCTCCAGAGACACAGGAGATGCTGCTTGCAGAGACTGCAGAAACCCGGCCCCCTTCTGCGCTCCCTACCCCTCGTATTCCCCCGCACCCACAACTGCTGGCTCAGGGAAGTTATTAGTTAAATCCCTGATTATTCCCACTAGTGACTGGCCACAAACGTGCTGCTCATAAAACTGTTTAATCCTTTTTTGAACCTGCTGATAGTATCTGCCACCACAACCTCCATGGAAACCGACTCCAGAAGCTCACCACCTGTTGTTTAGAGAAGCACCTTCTTCCACCAGTTTTAAATCAATCTCTTATTAGTTTCCAGCAACTACACTCTAGTTCTTGGGCTGTAAATAACAATTCAGCATTCACCTTATCCACCATCTTCATGATTTTGTGAGTCTTGATATGACGAATATACACCAAAGGCTACAACCCGGAAGGCACAGAATTGAAAAAAAGCAGAGAGTGCCCCGGGGCGACAGAAGTGGTGCTTGGACACAGGCTTGAAAAAGAAACAGGAGGCAGAGAAGACAAAAAAAACCACCATCTGTGCATTCTTCTTAGAGAGATACCTTAAATTGTTACCAGTTGGTTAAAAAAAACCCAAACAACAAAACCCCCCAAAACCCAACCAATCTTCTCAAACAACTAACCAGCGATAACTGATAAAATAGGGAGCGAATGAAAGTGTGCTGAAAGACAGGCCATATGCTAGAGGTCTCATTTTAATTATATCAGTCCTTGCCCTGTGGAAAGCTATCTTTTTAATTCCATATTTTGTAATAATTTATCATTTAGCTCAATTATGCTTCTTCTTGCCTGGTTCTCATTTCTTAATAGTACTACACCGGTCATTTTAATTTTTAACCCTATGGTGTTATTTGTGAATGCAAATAATGCTTCATCTCCTCCCCAAACACTAATGAAGACATTAAAGAGGAAGCTTCATGCTCACAGGTGCATATTTTTTTCCACAGTGACAGTTATACCAACTACTCCTGGTTTATAACCAGAGTCACAAATGCAACTGTCAGGCAGAAACCCTGCCTTGTATTCTGGTTTGTTTTGCTGAGGTTTTTTGGTTGTTTTTTTTTAAAGGAGGTAGAAGCAGAGTAACTCTGTGAATAACTGAGACTGTTGCTTTGAAATATCTCCAGGAGGGAGAGAGCCATAAATTCTGTTTAGTCTCATTTGAGTGAAATATCCCTGAGATTATTGTACCATATTTTCCTTCGCGTTTGGCTCTGTTGATTGAAGACGCCTCCAAATGGCTCCCCTAAGGGATGATGCAATTCCTGCGACCATGTTCCCAGTCCACTGTCATCTTTCTTTCCTTTTCTTTGGAGCAATAAGAAGGAGCAGTGCAGAAGGGGACACACCAGAGGAAACTGGTGTTCTCCCATCATCTGTGAGCAAAATTTTAGTGCAAGAGTTGCTGTAAAGGTACTGTAAAGACAGATTAAATAATCCGCACTTCTTGCGCTAACATACACTCACTTTGCTATACGAACCTTTTCTCTTTTTGAAATATATATCGTTTTCCTTGACCTTCTAGGCTTTTGGCAGAATTTCTGCAATAAAGCCAAAGCACTGTGCTCATTTTTAATAAAATTAGTTGGTGAATCACTAAGACAGTGTCAGAAATGTTCAAGAACTAAATCTAAGTAAATGTACACGGACTTGACAACACAAAGCCAACATGAATATTACTACTCTGGAATAGAGAGATAATGTCATAGACAATACTTCTTGGATTATAATGAAAAAATGACTCAGGGAATATCCAACTCTTCTCAGTAAGAATTAGAAGCTCTTTAGATCATTCACAGCTAAGGCCTAAACAAAAGAATCTGTGTAATAGATTCAAACAAATATTTAAAAAATTTAGTCTAAAAAAAATGGCACATATACAGCAACTAGTGGAGATCCCGAACGCATTCAGCAAGGAGGAAAACAGAGGTCTACATTATAATTAGATACCGATTTAATGATATCGTTATACTCGGGAAGAATACATGTCCACATTTGACGGTTGACCTATTTGCCCCCATGTAAATAACCAGGGTATCGCTGCACCGAGTGTGAAAAAAGTTCATCTGGATGCTCACATAAACGAAGCTAGGGATACAACGGCTACTAGCGCTCAAGTTAATGAAGTGAGAGGTGCCACTCAGATCAAAGGCTCTGTTATGCTAAGAAGTCTAAGCAGGAACCTACAGAACTGCTGCAGAGACGGCCCAGTTCCCAGAAGGTCTTAGATAAGAAGATGGAACCATTTTTGGTAGTTAATAAAATGTGGGGTTGGCAGAGAAGAACAGCAGCCAGAGAGACTCAACAACGTAAGGTAATGGAAAGCACGCAGTGCGTATTCTGTATGAGCAGAAGTAACTTAGCTGCTCAGGGGAAACCCAGTACTTCTAATCGAGTATCTCTTGGACTATCTCTTTAATTTTTGAAGATGTCATATTCTTTCTCTTCATCTTCTATTTCTCTGCCAGTGCTGAACAGTGTGACATCATCTGTCCGAGTACCGACAACAGAGCCAGAACAGATATTGTGAATTAAAGATTTTCCTACACACGCAGCGTGAACGTATGCCCAGTGAGCACGTCCAGCGGAACTGCACCCTAGGGAGGGACTTGCTAGTTAATTAACCCACCATCACAAAGCTTGATGCTAACGGAAGGACTGAAATGCTCTGTGGGGCACGTTATCAGTACCTTATTTGCAAACCATATGTAAGTAGAAGTTCTTCAAATATTAAGCATCCAATTATAGGACATTGTCTGCAGACTCTTGAAAAAGGCCCCGTTACAAAAACATTATATTACAACATAATTATTATATAGCATAGTTATTCTTAATTAGGGAAGTGGTCACTTACACAGTGACCTTAACTTTGAATTTTCTGGGCATTTCAGTTTTATGTGGACTTCCCACCAGACGTAGATGGAGTGATTGTAACAGGTATAGATTAGAAAACATTATAAATGTCAAATTTTATTTAAAATAACAGAAATCTCAGAGTAGTACAACTAACTACTACATCATTGAAACCTACAAATACAATTTTCTCGGCTCTGGCCAGATTTTATGCCATCTTGGAGTCCCATCTCTCCAGAGCGAACCATTTCACAACTGAACTGAACTCAGAGGAATTACAGTCCCGAAACTTGACTCTCCTGGTTTGGTTTTTTTTTTTGACTACAGTTTCATCCTGTAATCAAATATCATGTGCGTTCAGTACAGTCAATACACAAAAATGTAAATTACTTCTCCACAAGAAAAGCAGCGCTGAAAAAGAATTAGATGTTCCTGGAACCTGCATAAAGATTCAACAAAATGAGGATGAGTCAAAATATCTATTTAAATATAGAAAAGAAGTCAATAAAAAGCTAAATGTTGAAAATTATTTAGAGAGGATAAAAAACCCAACCTTTTTCTCCCACTCCAATTTACTCATGTGCGCTGCTCAAAGAGAGCCTTTTTTATGAGATATTTTCAGTTCCAAGGTTGCTTCCTTTGAGCATAGTTAGCATGTCTGCTGATCTGCTCGGGTCACGCTTTCTGAATGCTCATTTTCTTTGCCAAGAAAATACCGCAGATGAATGTTGCGAGCAGTCGTGTTAGCCAAGCTTCACATCTGCACGCACTCAGAAATGCAGTTTCTCTCTTGCTTTCAGTGGTTGCTGGCAAACCTGAAAACGCTCCTGAGCTTTGTACGGTCCGTTCCACCTGGCTGATTAGTGTTGGTGCCCTCAGTGCTGCTGATGCAGCCTATAGCACACCTGCCTCCCTGCCGAAATTAGTCATTAGTGGAGCCCAACTGCAGCATTATGTATCCCTAATATGTTTATTTCTTAAACAGTCTATGTTTCGTTTCATCATAATGAGGTATGACTTCAAATAAAAAAAAAAAATTACCATCACATCAGAAAACGCTATAATCACTGGCTATAATGAAATGCAAGCAAATTAAATCTATACTTTAAAAGTAAATCAAAATCACTATGATTGAATACAAGTGTTCTGAAACCACATTTAAGACTCCTTAACTAATAGACAAGAAATAATTTGGAGATAGTCTCAAGTCATTTTTATGTTAGAGACAGATAACAGATATTATGGAAGTACTGAAGTCCTAAGAACATGATAAGTACCGTTTCAAATTCTCCATGCTATCGCCTTGAATTTTTGTCTGATTTATGTCCAGCAGGGCTTACGTGACCTTAAGGTCATTAAAATCTGTTACCTTTATCTGACAAGGTGATTCTGTGTTCTAATATAACTACCACGTTACGTCTTAAAAGGGGAGCAGTAAGGTGATCACGTGTGATGGGGCTGGGACGCCTGATCCAGCAAGGCTGAAGAGGAGCGGCCGCGCTGCCCCAGCACGAACCGCGCACGCCGAGCTGCGCCTGTGTCACCCCAGCCCCGTTTCTATCCGCCAGGCTGGCGACAAGGACCTTGCTCACAGAAGTCCTCTGACTGCAGTTCAGGTAGAGCCCTGGTCACCTCCTCCCGCGGCTCCTGCAGCTCGGGGGGACACGGAGAAGCATCAGACGTGCCCGAGGTGTCCACAACAGGTCCAACACTACTCGTAGTGTGCGTGTTTAGGTCAGCTATAGCTCGCTGTGTAAGGAAGTGGTGTTTGATCGAAAATAATACCTGCAGCAGGGGAGGTCACTGGAAAATTATGGACTTTTCCCCTTATTACTATTTCCACAACACCAGGTGCCATGTTTATTTTTCCTGTAGCGCAGGTTACACAGTGCCATTTGGCCACCTGTTAAATATTTTCCCACTTATCGTTCCCTACTGATTGGGAGATGCAATAACTGTCAAAAAGATATTTGCTTTTAGAATCACAGGTTCAAAAACATCACCGTACTACACTTATTGAGCAACCTGCTGGCACTGCACGCTGTAATCACTAACAAAATGGATCAACTAAAATATTACAATAAACAATGTACTATCTTTAACGTTGAGATTTTTAAGCAACAGAAAATTAAAGACTTTAGAAAATTAAATTATGTGCCCTAAATATTGACAAGCCTTCTACAAAGACCAACAAATATTTAAATATCCAGTGCTCTTGCAATGAAAACTGTTCCTCTACCTCTGCCCCCACGCTCCTTCCCACCCCCACCACGGCAGAGCTACGGGCAGGGCAGTGACATGCGAACCCTGCACCTCCTCCTGAAGTCACTCATTTTGACTTTAATTTTTCTCTTCACTGAAGTTTTAGCCATTTCTTTTGCATTTCATCACGTTCACGTGAACAACAGCCCACAATTCCGTGAAACAATCCACACAGAAATCAGTCTTACTCACAAGAGAGACCACAGAGGAATGAGATCCTTCACTTGGGAACGCGCTGACCTTCAGAAAATCTGGACAGTCAGATGTTCCAAGCCTAAACAGTGAAATTCAGCTTCCCCGTGGATTTTTAAGCAATCTTTACAGAATTGGCAGAAAAAAAAAGCAAATTTAGGGGACAAATTTTTCTCCTATATTGTCCTAAATTTCAAGGCAACAAGATTTGTTAGAAAAATAAAAAGACTTAAAAACAAGTTTCAAGACTAATGCTTCAATTAAGATGCTTTTTGCCCCCCTCTTTGGATAAAATCTCCTTCATCAAAATTTTGTGGACTTTAATAGGATCAAGATTTGAACTAAGTTAGCTGGAACTGTAGCTTTTGAGCTCTAAATGGAGTTTGCCCTCTAAGCTACTTTGACTTTTGGACTTTGTGGCCCACTTCCACAGCTCCACACTTGGAAGACCGAAAGGAAGCAGAACGGTAAATGGAGATTTGAAGGAAACGCCAGGTATTTTCACATGTCTGTGAAAGACTTTCCAACACAGATACTTTTTTTCCCCCCTCCTATCCTTTACTCAACATGTGCTCTTCTGATTAGGAGTAAAAATAGGGAAGTAGGTTAAATGAAAATACAATTCAATAGCAGTTAATATAACTTAAAATTAGCAATTTTTTTTTGAAAAATAGAAAAAAATCCAACAAATTAAAAAAATAGCATTTCTGACAGAAATGACAATTCAAGACTATTAAGGATATTGGCCTATGAAGGATTATTTGTAACTTTAATTTGAGGATGTAAAGAAGTTAACTTTTCTTTTGCTATACTACACATGTAAAAAAAGATCAAAGAAAGAAAAGAACTGAGATTCAAATTCCATTTTTAAGCAAAAATGACAATGTCTTCCTGAGTTAAAATTAATCCTTTAATGATGAATTTCAAAGGTTTAAATACTTTCTGTGACCTTGGCTTTAAATAATTATGCCAAGCGGAGCTTTCCTTACATTCAGAAAAGATTCTGAATTGTTGATCACAGCCATTCTAATGGCTTCAGGCTGGATGATTTCCAACATAATCCTCCCAATGCTGTTTAAAATTACAGACCAAGAACCTGATGCAGGTAAATGAAATGTCACTTTCACAAAGGCTGTTCAAACAGTATATGCAGATTGTTAATTTGTGCCACTGTACATCACTTTGCAATAAAATGTATGATTTATTACATTAAGGCATATAAAAGATACTTCAACAACTATCTGCTTACATATACACAAATGTCTGCCATAAATATTAAGTAGGGTTTTTTTAGTTTAGCTTTTGAAATAAAATTCACATGTTTTAGCTCATATCATCCTAATGTGGTGAAATACTTGGATTGAAGACGCCGGTACGAGGGGATGCTCTGCAAGCGCTGATGAGCGGCCAGTGACCCCGCCGAACAGAATGGGGAGGGAAGCCTTGATGTATCTGAAACATGAATCTCTATTTTCAAGCCTTTCACAGAGTCCTTGCTCACCCGATGCACGGAGGCGAAAGTAGACCAGCCATTGTTAGCAACTAGACCCAATTTCCTTGCAGTTTTAGCCTGAACCTTTTCCTCCTTAAGAACTTTCCTTCTTTTTAAGGGAGAAAAAGCTCAGTTAGACAGAACTGCCCTTTCCACTCTATCTGTTCCAGCAAAGGAAAAGTGATTAGCCTAGTCCTTGGCTGGCTTTGCCTTTGAAATCATCCGGATTTTTAAAGTCCCGCCAGCTCCCGAGCACCGCACGTTGTCCCCGTTCCGCGCTCACCACGGCTGGATGGTGCTGCCCCAGCACCGCTCTCGGGGCAACCAGCCACAGCAGCGACCGCCGCCGCCGCGTGTCCAAAGAGACGGCGGCTTTCTTTAGAGAACCACAAAACTTTCCATGCTCGTGCCATGATTACGTCATCCGATGTCAGATCTACAGCATATGTCTGGTTTTTCAACTTAAGCAATCCCTACTCATTTTTCCTCAGTGAAACTCTGCTTATCTCACTTTTGGGGTGATTTTGCCGTGCCACAAGGAGCAGCCCCATGAGAACCTCTTACCTTTTCCAAGGTCTTCTCTATTTCTGCCGCGTGTATCTTTTTCAGGTCTAATGTCATTTTTTCTGCCTCCACTTTCAGCTTATTCAGCGCCGTCTCGTGGTCTCGAGCCACCCGCTGCTTCTCCTCTTCCCACTGATGGCTCAGCTCCAGCAGCTGCTGCTTCCGCTGAGCGTTCACCTGGATAAGCTCTTCCCTCAGCTTGTGGATTTGGTTCTCCATATCACAGATAACCTGAAATACAGAACAATCAAAGTCAAAAAAACCCCCCAAAATCACAAAACAACCCCCACCTGATTTTCTCAGGCAGGCTGTTAGCTGGGGTAGGTAGGAGACTCGAAGGATTCTCTGTCCCCTTCCTTGGCCTCTCCTGCTGCTCTGTCCCCTCTCTTCACACCCGCAGGTGAATACAGTTCCCCCCTGCCCAAAGCATGGATGGAGCAAGGTTTTTGGAAGGGGTGTCCCCGTAGGTGAAGAAATTTAGTTTGTGGCATATAATCACTACGTATAATGTCCATGCTGCCTTTTTTTTTTTCTCTCCCTTAAGAAATGACCTACCACCTTCTAATGAGACACCAGTGTGTCACCAACCATTTATCAGTCGATGCTGCAGGTTACAGACTGTATTTCAGCACAACGTGCTAATGTGCAGCAGGTACGTATCAAAGAACGTCCTGCTCCAGGTGCGGGAACCAGAGCGCGCCGAGAGAGGACGACACGGACCGATGCAGAGAATCCCTAAGACTCTGCAAACACCATGTAGACAAGACACAATGCAAGACTTCGGAATGCAAGACACGGATTTCAGAATCCACAACTCTCTTTTATGTGATCACAGACCATCCCTCAGTCCTTGGGAGCAAAACACGTTGTGTGACGCAGCAGTGGCGCGGGGGGACGATGGAGCGGGAGCAGAAGAGCTCACCGCCTTCCACGCGGCAGCTTGCAAGAGTACGGAATGGAAGTTATACACGGTGAAGCTGTGTTGCTCCCGGAGCACAGAGAATACACGCCGCTGCTGTACAGTAGCAGTGGAGCACACATTTATTACTTGAGCTTTACACTTGCATGTAACGCTCATTATTTACTTCTCTAACCCCGTTTCTTCTGTAGCTTCTTAAACAAAGTGTAGGAGCATCGTATTCCTGACATGAAACCGTTGTCCTTACAGCCGATTGCAACGTATGATGTTGCAAGCACATGTATGTTTTTGTTCAGAAATATAATTCTGAAAATGAGCATTTTCACTAAAAACCTCACACAGTATTTCCCCCCTTTTCCTCCCTGCTTCACGAGTAACTGCGCAGTTCCCTGGAATTCTTTCACAGAGGATGTGACAATATTGAGATGAGAAATTGATGTTCTGCCAAATAGATGTAGGTGACTCAGCTGAAGCTTATTAAAGGCTTCATAAGAAAATCTGATGAAAATTACTGTATATTTAACGATCCCATTGCCCTGGAACGCCAGTTACTGCTCCTAGAGCTCTGAACTGATCTCTCTCTCCAACTACTATTTTTCTTCTTTAGACATTTTTAATATACTGTCTGTATTCAGTTAAACCATCTATTTGCAGTCTCTGAAAACCACATTACTACAAATCTTTGAAAAAGAAACATTCATTTCTGACCGAGGTTGGGAAATGAATGACTATCAGAAACATTGCCTTGTACATTAATATCCCCAGACAGATTGTTATAAATGCTGTGATCTGAGAGAGAAAAAGCGAGGCTTGAAAGTTTGCCTATTTTTTCAAACTATTTGAACTATATGGTGTAATAAAAGACTTGTCGTCTCCCCTCAAACCTTCAGTTGTGTCCTTTGACCATCTCAGCTGTAACGTGTATTAAATAATATTAACCATCTCGGGAACGTGTCACAAGACTGACTTTTGCGTCCATGCCTTCCTAATTACTCGCTGGCATTATTCCCTGCCATGTCAAAGGTAAGACACTGTGTGTGTACGCGCAGAGATGGAAGAAGCACATCATTTGTATACAGAAGTATAACCCAGGCCACATACTTCAGCTCTATCAGCATTATCTCAAACATGTGTTTCATATACCGTAATCTGCACTAGATCCTTTCCTTCCTTTCCTGATCTTTTCCTCTACACATGTTTAATTTTTTAAATCTGTATACAGACTAAAAATGTAAAGTACATTTTAGTATATAATGGTACAGACTAAAATGTAAAGATCATTTTAGTACATAATTATAATCTACAATATACTTCTATAATTCTTTTAGAAAACAGTTTCACCTCCAGATGATGACAGAATGTCAGCCAAACTGGCTTTTACTTAACCAAAGAAATGCTACAGGGCTACAATTTCTATAGGATGACACAGTCCGAGTTCTAAACTGACGTACAGAGTAGCACTTGGGTTTCTCAATAGCCGTTCCCATGCAAGTCCTGCCTGGAATAGTAACAATTATCTTTTAATCTGTGAGAGCTCTTTTTGAGGGCTCATTCTCCCTCCACTACCGCTTTCCTTTTTTTTTTTTTCTTTCTCTTCCTTCCTTCTTTTTTAAAAAACAGAAAGCTTCCTAACACTTTTTTTTTTTCTTCCTGGATAAGTGAAACTAAGATACTAAGATACTGCTCAGGAGTTTCCTAAAAAGTTTGATAAAATATTTAGGATAAGCAGCCAAGGCTGACTTATAATACAGGGAAAAATCATTCCTAAATCGTATTACAAGCCAAAATAGAGACTGGGTGAACGCCTGACTCAACTGTTAGGTCTTTCTGCTTTACTTTGTTCAATGTTCAATAATTCTTATACAAAGCCATTAGAAAATCAAATAGCACAAGCCAGTGTTTTCTACTGCCACATGGAAAAAGCAACAGCTCCGAGCCCTCAGATTCAAAACCGGGGAGCCAGAAGACAGCGGGCTGAATGCTATACCTAAAGTAACAGTAATTAATATGCAAAGGAGTATTAATGTTGGACCTAATAGATGGCAAAAGCAGATTTGGTTCTATTAGGAAAGAAGAAAGAATCTGAAGACGGGGTGATGGCAGCGAAACTAATATGATTAAGGAGTCCTTTTGGAGCAAGTTTGCTGCTAGTAAGATGATGTTAAGAGACATCTAATCTCTCCAAAGTGACTGGAAAAAGCTTATACTGGGGATCACCGCCACAGTTCTCGTCAATTACTTTAAAATAAGTCTAGTTCTCACAGCCAGATTATTTTTTCCCATAAACAAAGTCACCGGCAGAAGCAGCTTACAACGGAACAACTTGCTGCATAAGACAACTGTGTGTGACACGGATATCTCCGGCTGCTAAAGGACGTGAATCCCAAACTTTCCACCACTAAGATTCTGCTATTCCACTTGCCAGGTTTAATCAACTATTATTATACTTAAATGTAAGCAAATTAGTACTACGAGGGGGAAAAAAAACCAAACCAACAAGATGACATTTTTCTCAGTTGTGAAAAATCCATGAAACATAAAACTTAAGAGCAACTGTCTTTTCTCAACGATTCTGTGGAAAAACAAAAGACTCAATTACCAAAGCTCACTTCTCATGCCTGAGAGCTGAAGGCACGATGCTTGCTTGGCTTGCCTGTAAAATCGAACCCCCCTTCTCAGTACTGGTTTCTTTAATTCTTTCCCTAGCTGCTCCAGCCTGTGTGTGTGAACCATGCCCACCACATTGTTCGCACGGTCCAAACAACAGCTCGGGTACAAGAGCTGCTCTGAGAAATACACATCTGAAACGCTCCACCAGAGGAAATTATTCTTGTGCTAAACATAAGGCTTAAACATAAGAAATAAAGACTTTACACTATATAACAGGTCCAAAATTTGGTGGCTACTTGCTGCCTTTTTTTTGGACCAAAATGTTATAGTCTTTATTTCGGTTGTATGGGTACAAGAAAATGCAATAAAAGAGATCCATATCTCTCTTCCAAAGAAGGCAGAAGTTCGTAGCAATTCCACAGGGTGGCCGTGCCATAGCAGCATGCCCCAAACACGAAAGCAGTTTGTAAAATGACTATTAATCCACATAAAGAAAAACAAATAGAAAGAAACCACTAGCTTACAGAGTGTCCCAAATGGAACAAAAATACAAATATGTAAAGTAAACTGTGTGACAGGGTAGAGATTTCATATGAATTTATATGGCATACTTGTATGTACGTGTACGCACGTATGACAATCCCATAGCTGAAGAAACTGCTAGCTGAGATGCTGATTTCTATTTCTGTTTCAAAGGAATAACTTAGAATTCTAACTAAGAATATCTGTGCTGAAATAGTGTCATAAAAAGGGTGGGTCATAAGCCCACAGCAATTTGCCTGTAGGGAAAAAATAGACTTGAAAGAAAAAAAGAAGGTTGCTCACTCACTTTGGCCTATTTAAAATGCCAATAAACGTTCTGCATGTTATTTGGAAGGAAAACATGTGCTCTTAATTTTAAAAAGTAAATTGCATAAGAAAATATAAAGCTGGCAAAAAGTTTAAATTAAAATCTGTTGCTGATGTCTGAAACTGCTACAGTTACATGCAACAGAGATGAGAAATGGACCAAGTACTACAGTCTAATTAAAAAGAATAAAAACATGTATATTTTATTTATTTTTCAGGAGCTTCTACTTCAACCCCACGAAGTATTTACTTGGCTCGGTTTCTAAGGAAGAGGCTGGAGCATGACCGCATCTGTTATACTCACAGTGATGGAATACACGGACTTCACTGTCTCCCTCTCAATGCATTACACACCAAACCACATCCACCCATCACCATATTTAGCTTCAAATAGTGTTGAGGGCATTTTAAACTCGCAAAAACAAGGCAATGCGGAGTTAAGATCAAATGAACTTATTCCCCGAGGCTCAGATCTCGAGTCATTTAGGTGTTGCTTCAGCAGTTTTTACAGTAAGTGACTAACATCTCCCAGCAGATGAAGCTGCAATAACCCTTCGTTGCTCTCCATTGCTGAGTCTACTCAGGCTGATGAAAAAAAAAAGTATCACTTTTAAAGACATTTCTCGAGTGGATCATGACAACTCTTGAAACTGAGTTTCAAAAGTTTTCCGCATTGGGCTAACTTGGCTTCAGCTGCAGATGACTGCATAGGCCTCAATTTGCTGCGTTTAATTTTGCTTGCATGTAACATTTTGAAAAACCCAACAAAACCCCCCAAAACCTCCGAGCAGTTCCACGGACTTACTTCAAACATGAACCGTTGGGTTACATGGTCACGATGACCCTTTCTAGGCCAATAACCTAAAACATTAGCCCATAAGTAAGAGCCTGATTTGAGCCACCGATACGCAGCTCCTGCCTCTGTGCCCGCCAATACTTTTCAGCATTTTCTCACCTGGAAGAACATTAAATTCGTGGATGCGTTTGAACAGTGTGTTCTGTGAGACCATCAGCTGAGCCCTTCTGAAAGGGAGATTTGTTTCTCTGTGTCTTGTTACGCCGGCGTGATGTGACAGAGATGGATGAGGAACACATAACATCTGCGACTGGGGAGTGGATTATTTTTGAAAGGAGATCAGTCCAGTCAAGGGAAAGGAAGTCTGAAGTAAAAACAAATCTCACTTTGATGATGAAGGAGGAAAGGAAAATAAGGAACAAAGTAGAAGCACCCAGCGATTCAGTGGTGACAATGACTCCCTTTTTACCCATGATCGTCCCACAAGAGGTGGATGAAGTCTCCCACCCCAGTCACGCCACAACTGGTGACATATTTAGCGTAAAAGACCTCAGAAAGGATTATCTGTTGAAAGGGGGAATATGAACTACTTCTGCTTTCTTATTAATAAACAAAGCTTTGTAAAGTGCTGAGAAACAGGTAAGACAAGGTTCTCTACCATCACAAAAGCAACCAATGTATCTAACATAAAAGCATGCTAAAAAAGTAAATATTATTTGTTTGCACCTCTAAGCTAAGAAAAACGTATAGCTGCAAGAACTGCAAAGATGAGTAATGTTGGTTTGCGTTTAAGACAAAACTGGGTTATATTAATGAGTCTTAATATCGCAATTTCAGCAAGTCACAGCGATCAGTCTTACACTTGATCTCATGCTGGTTTTAGGGAACTATCTCCATGAATTTTACCCTTAAGAGATAAAAGAGGCAACCAAAGGCAGCCCCAAGGGCCAGGCACAGCCCTAATGGCTCTCGGATCTTTTTGTCCACAAAGGATCCTACTGAGCGGCACGCACTGGTCCCAGTATACCTGCTCCTCTCCAGGAGGAATTCCAGCCGGCCCGTTCAGCCAGGCGGCAGCTGCATTTGTGGCTCCTTTGCAACACGACAATGACACAAAGGGTACAGAGCAGTGCCGAGAGAGGAATCTTTTTGTTTAAGCTACAATCTAAATCTGAAGAGAAACCAAATCTAACCCGACACTTTTAAAAGAATTTTTAATTAGCAAGAGTCATTAAAATGCAGTAACCCAAGTTTATAACATCATCTTCTAAATAGAGCTTTGAAATTAACTCAAGTATCTCCACTTTAACCAAATACATTGAAAATATTTTCCATACAATAGCAATTTCAATTAAAACAGGTTAAGACTTTATTACCCAATTTTTCTTGTGACTGGTAAAAATCAGCAATTTGTCAATATTATGAATCCTTAAAGAGGTAGATTTGATTTGCAAAGAAAACTACTTCCACAAATGTCACGTACATTATCACGCGGGTAATGATGTGGCAGAGCGCAAATTAACAGGGATAAGTAATAAACAGCTATTTAGCCTTCACGGCACAATCTATTACGCTGTCAAGTTTAAACGCCTTTTGGGTAAGAACACATAGGCCCATAAATATGGTAATTAAGGGAGCAGATAAGTGAAATGGTGTGAAACGATGTGAAAATGAACAAGAGTTCAATGACCAACAGGTTGGCCTCACCTCCTAAGAGCATTGATCGAATTTTCCTAAAAGCACGGGGCCGTGCAGGCTCTTCCAGAGGAAATCATGGAAGCGCAGGACTCTGCTAGCACCCCCTAATTACAAGGAGTTGTGATCACTAGTCTGGTACTCCCTAGAAATATTAAAATACCAGCAAAGCTAAAACTTCTGTACTCAGAGAGATGCATTTTATTACATGCTTATATAGTATTTTGTGCATACTTCTGTGTCCTCATTCTTGAGGGGAAAAAAATTCTTTCCATAATGTTGGTGCTATTGCCCAATTTGTTAACTCGAAGACATCTTTATCCTATATATGACTGCATCGCAGTGATGGGACGAAGATATTAATACATTCATGAACCAAGCGTTCACAGTTCATAAATCAGGCCGTGTAATATCAAGTTTAGGTATTCTCTTGTAGAAAAACTGTTCCACAAACCAACTGTTCCACTAACCTGCACCGCATACAAAGACTGGCAGTTCTCGAGACTCAAACAGAAAAAAAACTGAGGTAAAACTTAAGTAAAAGCAGCACAGATGGCAACCATAGTACCAACAGTAAAATGTTTGCTGTTCACCAGTGTAAAATCTGAATCCCCATATTACAGGGCTTACGCAAAGGTCTATCAACTCCATCTCAACACAATCCCTGCTTTCCCACCTTTGCAAACGTACCTCTGACATCTCTCTTGAAAATATCCACTAGGACCTGTAAAGCGAGGTGTTGAGCTGCTAACTTACATATTTATTCTATTAATTTTAACAGCATTAAGCTGCTTTTAAACGTCAAACCTCCTTTGTAAGATTCTTCACTTGGACTGTTTCAGCACTTTGCATGCTCTGAAAAATGCCTCAAACATTTATGAATCTGATAAAAGTATGTTCCTACCAACCTTGCTTATTTTGTATCTACTAAGGTGTTAGTTAGGGCTGGGGGCAGGTTTAACACCACCCTACCTGTACGGCGCTGCTGGAGGCCAAACATCACTCTTTCTTCATATTTAAACCATGGCCAACTTCATTTTTTCCCCTGAACTTAACACAGTCCCCCAAAAAATCCAACACCCTTTGTATTTTATTTCTTAGCAATGCGTTTGCTCTATGCTGTCTACTCTTGCTCTACAGCTTCAGCATTTTCCTGAAACATGATGGAAGTGTTGACTCATGAAAAACAATGAGGAGAAGTTACCTTCTGCTGAGCTCCATTTTCAATAAAATTAATGAAACCTAAACCCCAAACTACTCCCTAACTTTGCCATATATTTCTGAAGGCTGAAAAGAAGTATGCAAGACGCGGGTATCAAAATGCCAGGAGGAAAAGTTAAGTCAAAACTATTGTCATCGTTCTTGTTTCTACACGTATGACTACATGCGAGAACAGGGTAGCAAATTCCCAAGATCTGTTGTGACAAAATTAAGCAAAACACAAATTTAGATTTTCTTTTTTACAGAAGGAGTGCACTGAAATGGATCTGCGCTTTTAAAGCAGCCAGTTAGCTGCCTAAATCCCAGTTAATGTAAATGGCACTTAAGCTACAAACTACTGGGCTTTAAAAAAAAAGGGGGGGGGGGGCAAGAAAAAGAAAGAAAATCAGACATCCATTTGAACAGCCCCACAAAGAGCTTAAAATTAACAGAGCTTATTTTGATTTCTTAATTTACATAAGTCCATTTGATTCTGATTTAGTTAACAGCAGCTAGAAAGCAGAACTTCATATAGGTTGGTTATTGTCAGCGCCTTCTGAAGGAAATGATTTTTAGTCAAATGGAAGAACCTCAAGCCTACGCATGTAACTAAACAATATGGTGCGCTGGTGAGCGAAAGGATTACTTCCCAAGTTGAAACTGAGATAAACGGAAATACATTTTCCATTTAACAGTTCTAAGACCTGGAAAAGATTTGGCCCTCTTGCCTGGAAGACAGATCCAGAACAGTTTTTCTTACTACCCGAGTTACTGTCTTTGCTTCGAAATAGATTACTGAGTCAAAAATTAAAACATCCAGCCTTCTTTCTCCTCTCTTCTTATCAGATGGAAGCAATGTTTACATTTGTATTTTGTTTCGTACAAATGAAATGATTTGAATAAGCCTCCTGAGACCCCTACCTGGGAAGGACTAGGTGGGGGACTCATTTCCTTCTGTCTTTCTACTAGGAAATTTAACAGACACACTCAAGTAGGGACCCAGTAATCTACATACCTACACTAACGTAACTTAAATGTGATGGAGACCAAAAAAAAATATTAAAAAATTGGCCGTAAATACCTGCTTAATGCAGAGATGAATGAAAATTACACCAAACACGTTCGGTCTTCCCTGTTTTCCTTTGTGAAAAAATATCAAGCTTTATTTTCTGTATTTCAGGATGCGAAAGGAAAATATTCCTTTTGGATGAACGTTAAAGATATATTTGGTTCTGAAATAACATTGGAGCAAAGCTGGGTCTGAAACTGAAGAAAAGCTACTGATACGTGAGGAAGGACAGGGCTTTCCTGCAGCGGAACAGAGAAACAGAGGCTAAAGCTCTCTGCAGCGGGCTGGGAAGAGCTACCCGTCAATCCGACAGAGTACTTCTGTGTCCAGCATCCCCTAAATCAAAGCTTCTGAAAAACATTTGCATTTAAATTTTCCATGTATTAAATTTAAAAGCATTAGCATTTCCTGAACAACATGCAATTCCGACTTAAATGCAGACATGATCTATTACAGATTTAAGGATTACCCCAGACATTCATCTCTATGAGGCAGCAAAATTAAACGTATTATCATTCCTAATTTGTCCCCAGAAGAGGTACAGGCTGTATTGTCTATGAGAAATGTCTTTGCCCTGTCAACTAACGACTGTTTTTTTACGACAGTAAGTAAAAAAACCCAAACAAGACAACTCCACCTCTGCCCCCAAAAACCACCCATAAAAGCATCGCACCCTTCTCTTTTGCATGCATTTGTTTAAATTACTGCTCGAACCACATACATATTTTGAGTATTCCAGAAATTCTACCCCACGCATCCCGTAAGGGTTTTATGGTGACTGTAATGGCAACGGCATGGGTTGCCAAACTTGGCAGGACAAACAAGACACGATGCAGATACAAAGCCCAAGTAATAAGCCACTCATGCCTAAGGTATCTCCCATCTTTAACTTCTGAGGTTAAAACTTGTAGAAATGCGAACTTTGGACACTAACTCCTGTTCAGGTCATCTGTCACGACCATCTCCTCAACAGGCAGTTGAGGGACTTGAGGAGAACTTGAAGTTGATGCTACTGTCCAACTCTGCCTTGACAGTTAATCAAGGTGAAAAGATACATTTTTCAAAACTCCAGCAAAATTATAGGAAAACAACTAAGGAACCTAACGCTGTTACTCTCTGGGCCAACGGCTAAAGATGACTTCAATGTACTGGCCTGTGTGTACTGTTCTGCTCTGCTAAAGAACCTGATACACCCGGAAGCTCTCTCATCACTGACGTCATGCTGCTACAGACAGGATGGCAGTCTTTAACCAAGCATGAAGTCCTCATTCTTGGTCTCATGAATGGCAATATGTGTGGGCAGAAATCCTGAAATCCAGCAGCTTCAGAAATAAAAATTGTGTCACCTACAGGTTTAGACTTTAAAGACATAATCAGCTTCTAACTTTCAAAAAACCCCTCATTTCTGGAAGGCAGTAACAATAGCTGCAATATTTCTGCAAGCCAATGAGTTGTGGTAAATTCTTATCTGTACGTTAGCTGCTTACACAGGTAAGATGCAGAATTACACACATGTGCAGCTTTCGACTTTCCCCGTTTTGAAATCAACTCCTAATTGGAAGCAGCATATTCTAGTTGACCATCTTTAGTGTCAATCCTCGTATCAAAAAGATAAGTTTGCCACGTCCGTCTGAGGAGGAAAGTCCTAGAGAAGGAGGTCTTCACTCCAACCTAGCTGTTAGGTTAGAGTCAAAGACATCAAGTGTGTTTTGGGTACACGCACAGCTGACACCACTCCTAGTCTCCCTCTCTGCACCTTCATCCTCAAGTGCTGGTTACACCATCCCCATCATCTCGACAGTGGCTCCTCTGAGTTCAGAGACCTTTTGGAAGCATCACGCTCCCCAGCTACCACTTCAGGAATACAAGACCAAGCACAGTACAAAATAAATTAAAACTCTGGGCGTAACATTTATTTCCTTGGAATCAAGAGTATTTTTGGCTCAGTATCTTCCTCTGGCACCTTTACACTGATCTCTATCCTTTTCATCCTTCTCAGTTTGTCCTTGGATTCAGTGGATGCCACTTTCATTTTCTGAATGACAAATAGGCCACTGCATCCTGGGGCAGGAATTCCTTCAGACTTATTTATGCAACTGTTTTGAATCTAGTGTACTTTGAATAAATATTAATGTGTAGTTTAAATGTTAAATCAAAATACACACTAGACACAAATTATTTGAAATACATGTAAAATAAAATAAACCGTTAAAGATATCCATTTATGCAGATCTGTGTTTATATTTACTACCCACCCCGCCCCCCCCCCAAAGAAAAAAACAACCTCAAAATTGCATTAAGAGATCAGGAACAATGTATTACTCCTAAACGGAATACTGTGGCATACGGAATTGCTAAATGGAATACTGTTGTGGGGAGGGCTTGAAGCAGAAACCGTTGCCTGGAGGCAGAGCACCCGAGGAAGCAGTCTCCTCTCTCTACACCAACGCAGCACAGCCTTGTCAGAGGACAATATTTGCAGACTTTTGAAATCTACTGCTTTTGCTTCTCTGGCAAGCACCGCTGGTTTGAAGGACACAATCTGGTTGTGTAAAAGTAAGAGGTCATGACTACGTACCACATCTCAACTACCGTGAAACACGAAGATCAGGGAACTATTAGAGAGAGTATTTCTTGGATGCCATGAGGTGGTATTTGTGACAAATGGCATCTGATGCATTTGTTGAGACATATTTCAGTTCTCTCCATATGCACGCCTAATTACCACACTGATGAAGGCTATTGCTATAAAGGGATAGCAAGGCTGTCTCTGCTAAACCTCCTTGAAACTCATGCAGAGAAAAACAAACATTGCCTTCCATATAAATGACTACATTAGAAGCCATTACTGATTAATGCTGCCTATTTTCTCTCAGCCTCTGATGCAAAAGATGCCAGAGGAATGTTATCACAAGGGATTGTTTGCACAGCTTTAGAAACAATAGTAATCTACTAACTATCCGACACAATACTCAGGTAGAGCAGGTAAGAATTAATTGGTACCTCTTCCCCCCCCCCGAATTTCAGATGCTGAAACTGTTTTTCCCTTTATTGAACCGGCTCGGCCTAGACTAGCTTGTCCCGCAGTGACATGTATATTGAATACAAATCAGACAGCATAGCTTTAAATCTGTGTTGCAGCTCTCATTTCCAATTCGAGAACTGTACTATAATCATAAGCTTCTGGTGGATGAAAGGAAATCAGCTCTCTGAATATTAGCTAATGCCACATTTGCAAGTCCTGAAGAGATCTGTGCTGTTTAAAAAAAAAATAGATCATTTCTCGTGAACCTATATATATGAATCGCTTTGTACTGCTCGACTGATAGAAGCGATGCCTGTGCTGGGATTAAACCCTTTTCATCATAAAACCTCATCTGGTTCGGAGTCCAAGTCCATCAAACCTTTTCCCTTTAAAGTCCCGCCTTTGATTCTACATCAATTTATTCAAACCGCAGCTGGGTGGCTGAAAACGAAAGGACAGCATCATTTAAACCAACCATGTTCCTAACTTGAAAGAAGGGCTATAATTAAAAAAATGGGCATAAAAGAATGGAAATGGGATAATATTTTTTAATGGTAGTTCAAAGGCCGACAGATGTCAGAGCCTTTGAAGATGTCAGTACACTGAGCAAGAAGTTGCCATTAAATAGTTTGCCTGAGAGGTGAAGCAGCTTTTTAATGACTGAAAAAGCCCTTGCAGACACATCCTTGTGTTTTTAATTTGTCAGAGTTTCTGCAGTATTTTCTGATTAATGACACATGATTATAACTGCATAGCATACATATTTTTATACTTGGTTAAATGAATACTTTATTCCACATTCCTTCAGTGCCAGATAAGAACAGGAAAGCTTTACTACAGAGTCCAAAACTATTCAGATTGCTCAAATGTTTATGGTAATTCGAGGGGATTGGCCAGATACAGAGCTACTATGTGTTGCTACCTTTTCTTCCTTAATGGTGCTATTACTACTGCCATCACAACGCGCACGCATTGAGCACGCGAGCCAGTATGTATTGTAGCCTCCTTGTGCACTGAGCAATCAGAGCTTTCATAATTCACTGACGAACAAAGTCATCGAATCAAAATAACATTTAGAAAAATGCCTCAATTGATCCTAAACAATACAAACAATGGCTGCCAATCTATTCTAAGTGGAAAATAACTATTCTCAGAAAAAAACCATATTGCTAGGAAACATCACGTTCAGGGGAAAAGCACCAATATTTATAAATGCAGATAAAGTCCCCATCTTGGGCCGAGAAGAGGCTCCTGCAGCATCTTTCACTCTCTGTTAATGTATGCAAATTTTTTTTTTTCTATTTTCACCATGAATGGAAAATGTAGTAGCCCAAAACCCAGGGACAATTTGTTTTGTTCCCAGGAATCAGCTCTCGGGTCGCTACAAGAGTCTGTTGTGAAAGCCAAGAGGCTGCCGAGCCGAGCCCAGGGAAGTGCCCCAGCCCTGGGGAAGGACAGGAAAAGCCAGTACTGCGTGCCTTGCCTTGTATCACGCCTTCACATGGAAACACAGTCGTTACAAGGGAATTTGGTTAACGTACTGTCCTTTCTGCTCTTCCAACCTAGATTCAGCTTGTTAACTGGATCATAAATAGAAATATGATGAACTTGGCTAAAACTCAATGTGCAGAGAGATTGGAGGTACCTTAGCAGAGCTTTGTGAGATCCGTTGCTGGTGTCCCCAGAACATTTACACGGTTTCATAAGTATGAATATTTGGCTCGTTGCAATCCATATCCATCAGGAGCCTCTGTGTAATAACGGTGCTGCCTAACACCACCACCACGAGCTTCCTCGAGGGGAGGAAGGTAAGTGCTGGGCACTCACTGCTACTCTGACGTCGCACGCATCGACAACGGGAGATGAAGAAAGCTCTTAGCAACCCGTGTTCTCCTACGTGTTCAAAACACCCCGCCGTTATCCAACTGCAAAAGCAAGCGCTGGAAATTTTGAAAAGGAAAAGTCAATGGCTGCAGAGAGAAGAAATGTAATTCTGCAATTTAATTCTCCCAAAGGTATTTATTGAATGAATACAGAGTCCTGCTAGGAAAAAATATAACTATGTTAGAAATCCACTATAAAGAACGTGTAGAAATGTACAACTTTCAGGACAAACAACTGTAAATCCAATTTCCAACTAACCTGCAGCTTGCTTTCTCAAGTTATTCTAAAGTTACCTTCAAAGGTAGTTTTATTTAAAAAGCAAAACAAAACCTAATCTACCACGCGTCACTAGAATACTTGAATTTATCATGAATCTCACCAAGGTTTGAAACCTCAGTCTGCGCACATCACATCGCACGCTTTTGCCGCTTTCCCTGGAAAACAAACCACAGGCGCGAGCGGCCAGAAGCTGCTCAGCAGGATGGGGTGGAAGCGGCACCGGGAACAGCAGCTACAGCCACGGTGTCGACCGGAGCAGTGAGAAGAGCTGCCTCCCTCTGCCACCCACATCTCAGGAGCTTGGCAGATCCTGGGGCTCTCGGCAGGAGCGTGGGGACGGGGGCAGGCTCTGGGTGTAAAAAGCAAGGGGAGCGAGCTCTACTCATCCACTTCTCTCCAAAGGTTGTTCATGTTGCCATCATACAGAAACGTGGTACTTTCTGTTCCAGTATTATTTTAGCACTACGGTAAAAATAGGAAAAGAAAATAGCAAATTTTAAGCAGCTATAACTTAGCTGAAACAAAACTTCAGAGAACAAAGAAAAGGCACTTCTCTAAGCTGTGGGACTTTCTGCTGAATTTCAAATTAATTTTACAAACTAAAGGAACATTACCCACAAAAGACATATCAGACTCATGAATAAATATTACAAGATTCCTCTAAAATGGGAAACGTCAGACATGCGGAAAATAACGTTTTGTTGCAGAAACCCATATAAGCATGCGACACTGAGCCATTCAGATTCTATCCATTAGAGGGCAATAATACATACACACACACACTCCTACATACACACACAAACACACACGCTCTCACACACCTCCAACTGACTTTTGCAGGAAACGTAGTATTTTCTCTCTAATACTACCGATGGTGTATCGACAGCTTGAGCCCCGTTCCACTCTCTCCCCCTCCACTCCCCAAGAACAGTATCCGACAGATCAAATGTTACAATAACAAATCATTCTTTAAATTTGCTTTCCTACAAGGAAATCAATACAATACATAGATTTAGGAGGCTTACAGTTAGTTGTTATTAAACACGGCTCGAGTAGATCGAACAACTAGCATTTATATATGTAAATCTTTATAAGGGTTCCCAAACTTTGAACAGACAAACATGTTCTTCCCGGGCTCGTCTCCCACCTGAAGTCAAACACTTTTCCTTGTCTAGTCAGTCACATAAGAAACCTTTGATGACAGCAGCGACTGCAGACGTGGCAAGTACCCGATACACTTCAGACGACTCTTCATGCTGCAGACAAACCACGGAAGGGCATTTTTACCATGTCATTAGTAGAGCCACTCGAGGGAAGCAGCTCACGTGCTGCGTCTCCTGCTTTCCTGCTCACACCATGTCAACCTACTGATAAACCTCATTGTTTATCGCGGGGCTCAGCCTCCCGCGTGCTGCACCCGCTTCCAACATCCCACAGGCACATTTACGTTATGAGCTTACTGGCACAGGAACTGCTGGTATTACATATTTTCACTAACACAACGTAGACTCAGACCCCTGAGAGGATTCCAGCAACACAAATAATTACCATCAGCCCCTAAACTACTGCTTGTCAACATCTTATTAGTTACAGGATTGCTGGAGTTTGGAGGATCACACAGGCACCCGGAGCAGTCACACAAGGACCAGTGATTCCTACGAGCATCCAGACTACATTGATTGGTGCTTGGGTTTTTTCGTCTGGGTGTTTTGTTTGTTTGTTTTAATATATGACTTTGCAATGACCACTCTGTATTTCACTAGAAACGGTAATTCAGGTAATGATTTCAACTAACAGGTAGTTGTTTCCATTGCCCGTTGAATAAGCATTAATTTTACGTTATACTAGATGTTTCATTGACGATCCGAATTCAACTCTGTAAGGTCCAAGACGCAGATGTAGACTAACACGCGGTCGCATGTGCCACCCCAGGCAGCACACGTGTGCCCTCGACAGGGGCAGCCACCTCGAACTCGGAAATCCCCAGTGACACCAGGTACGGCGGGAGAACATCCCGCTATTTTCAAATATCCCAGCCTGCTCCGTGTTTGCAGGGGCTGCCTTTCCAAAAATCACTTTCCCCGCTATTTCTCTTTTCTAAAGTCATTTTAGAGATGCCAATACAGCAGAAAGCACAGGCTACAAAAGAATTCAAGCTGTCAGAGACAACTTTAGAAGAATTGTATCACCCGTACGAAAGATGGGGCTCACTCGTCCTGGGATTTTCAGGTCTGTTTCAAGTAAAAACACAGTGTCAGGTTTTTTTATCTTCTTTTCTTTTTTAAAACTACATTGGTGGTGTTTCTATGCATTCTGAAGAACAACTTTAAAACCTGAAATGGAACGTTTACAACCAGGCCAATATTTTAGGGGCCAAAAATAGAGTTGGCTTATTTGCAATATTTCAGGAGGACTTTCATACACGTGAATACAAATTACTGTGAGATGTGTAATTGCAGTTTGAAATATATTGTTTTCTCCATTAAACAGAAATCTACGGCATCCTTGACATCGATTTCTGTCACTTTGTCATGGTAAACACTCAGGTATTAAGAACCTTCCACATCATGCACGCAGGCATGATTCCAATTAGTGCCGAATAGAAGACAAAATGTCAGCCTAATAAGCTTCAATTTGCAAAGTCTTTGAACATTTGATGATATCATCACTTTGCCAATCATTTCTTGTACTTTGGCTTCTTTTTTTCCACATCACCTTCCCTGTCAAAAGAAAGTCTTTCAAATGTACAGAAACGGAGGACATGAACAACGTCAGTCATGGGTCTGACTGAGCTAAAAGATCCAAAAACGACTCCCCAGTACATCCACAGAGAACTATGATGTGCACAATATTCCCTCAAAGCTAATTTGCTGCCAACATGTAGAGTAATTGGGGGGAGAAAGTCTGCTTTAAAGTCATACTGTGAAAAATATCTTTTCGTATGAAATCGACACTAAAGACCTTACATCACTGTCAAGAGTCTGTGCCGCTCTTTCAAAATGAAGAAGCAGTGTTTGTTGAAGTAAGATGGCAATCATTTCTCATGTCTTCAAAGGTGACTGGACCAAAGAACAGCTCTGCTGTCTGACTTCATATTGAACATACTGTATTTTAAAATAATGTATTTTCTTCCTAATTTGTTTCTAAAAACAAAAATAGGGAAAAAATGTCAGTTTCCAAGAAGAAAAAAGGACCACTTGCAACAAGGGCATATACAGTTCTGTAAGCTTGAACGTACACACCCAGCACACGTCCAAAGCCTATAGCTGAGGACACACAAAGCTTTGTCTATCCAGAATTTCTCCAAATACATAACCTAAAATCCCTGCTCTTATCTGGGTTTGAGGGAAAAGAGAAACACAAAACGGCAGCAGAAAAGACAATGAATCGGGATGGGAGATGTACAACAGAGCCCATGGGCCCTCCAAGGCCCTGCCAGGGCAGCTGGTCCTGCCCGAGGACCAAACGCCGAGTCCCAGTTCTGAAAAGGAGAGGCAGGCCACGGTCTCTTCTGAGCTGAATCCGCGGAGCAGGTGGGCCGCAGCGGGGCTGACCAGACACACGACCAGTGACCGACAGGCTGTTGGGACAGGTCCAACACCATGTGTCGGGCTGCCCCACTTCTTCGGTTTGCACATCCCATGGAGCCCGGTCAGGAGACCTTCGCTGGCACATATTTGTTACTCACTGCTCAGAACTGGCCGGAGACAAAACCCAGCCTACACCGCACGTGGCGTGGCATGGCAAGAGTCGGCCAGTTTTGGTAGAAAAGGAGATCGAGCAGCGTGGAAGGGGTGGATCTGAAACTGCCTCCTGGCGCTGAAGCAAGGGGAGGGAGTTGGGAGGACACACCAGCACGGCACTGGCGTGAGGAACGGTGCTGAAAGAGTGCAGAGCACTTGGCTACCCCTCCAGCTGATGGGTTAGCAAATTCCTAACATCTGAGGCAGAAACGGAGACTTCTCGAAGAGTTGCTGCAGACAGCGGGGTTGGGTCAGTGGGCAAACATCTGCAGAGATGTTCAACAGCGAAGGGCTCAGCCCGGTGTCTGTGCCAGCAACATCATCTTTCAGATGCGCAGATAACCCATCACGGGGGTTTGGGTTGGTTTCTTTCCCCCCTCACAGCTCCTGTCTGTGAAATAGAGGAAAGCCAGAGAATCCTTCCGTTTTCCTTCTCGACTACAGCAATATGCGGAGGAATAAGCAGAGCAGTGGTAGGGCGCCCAGGACAGTGCAGTTTGCCATAAGCATCTCAGCTGCAGTTTGTTACTGGTTTTCCACTTGAAGGTTTCTCTGTAATACTTTAATGTGGGAGCGTGCGGAGCTTTATGGATGGTCTCATATTTCTCAACTGACATATCTTCAGCCAAAGTATGTCAGCTACAGGAGAGGGCAAGGCTTTTCAACTGGCTTTGAGATTTCTTCTTCCCCCATCACAAACCACATAAAAGAAAAATACAAATAATCAGCTCTCCAAAATTGCTATTTATTACCTCATCATGAAACCGTCTACTGGACCCTGCAGTGGTATTGAGTAATATCATTACTTAAACCATAAAGAGGTTGTATTTATTGCTCAAAATTGGGAAAATTAGCATCCATATGGATCCTATTGTTTTAAGACCAGTAATACTGCCAAAACAAGTGGTGTTAACATTCCAAACTACAGATTCTCATAATTTCTCGTCTAGTGTTTCATTCTTTCATTTGGTATTTATAATACCTTTAAATTGAGGAACTGAATGGGTCATAAAATCTCTCCTATCAGATAAATCACTTAACAGCTAGACTACTGTTCAAAACTTGATTTATGGTGGGAGTGAGTGAATGGAATTAACATCTGCTGACCTAAGGAAGAGAGACTAAATTGATTTTGGATAATCTTTTTCTACAACAGGGACAAGAGAAAAAGTACACGCTAAAAAATTTAACTACTTAATTTGAAATACACAGACAGTATATCCTAACCTCCATCCCTGGAAAAATTATGGAGTTAAACTCCATGAAATTAATTTCCAAGCATATGAGGAATAAAAGGGTCACTGGGAACAGCCAACCTGGATACACTGAGGGGAATTCATACTTGACCAAACTGATTGTCTTCTACAATGAAATGACTGACTCTGTGGAAACAGGAGAACTGCCAAGGTCTTTTATCTTGACTTTAGCAAGGCTTTCGATACAGACTTTTATAGCAGTCATAGACCAGCAGAGACATAGACTGGATGGCTGTGAGTGGAGAACTCACTGGGCCACTGGCTTTGAAGAGCAGGTGTCAACAGGCACCCAGCTACAATTGGCATTCCTCAAAGTTCAAATGGGGCTGATACAGCTTAACATCTCCACCAAAGACTTGGATGATAGAACACAATGAACCCTGTGCAATATTGTGGATGGCATCTCTTGAGGTAGAAGTGGTCAGTATGTTGGAGAGCAGGGTTGCCATTCACATGGACCTCAAACTCTGCAAACTGGAGGAATGGACCACTAGGACCTTCAGGAAGTTCACCAAACAAGGTTTATTCAGCCTGCAGAACAGAAGAGTACGGAAAAATCTAATTGCTGTCTTCGACTGAGTGTAAGGAATTGTAGAGAAGACAGAGGCAGACTCTTCTTGAAGGTGGCAGTGAAAGGACAAGAAGTTACACTTTCAAGTTGTAACAACAGACATTCCAACCGGATATAAAGGAAAAGAAATTTCACAATGCATTAGTAAAGTCCTGGAGTAGGTTGCAAGGTTGTGAAATCTTCATCATTGCAGATTTTCAAAACTCAGTTGGACTTGGCCCTAAGCAACATGATGTAATTTTGAAGTTAGACCTGCTTTGAGTAGGAGGTTGGACACGATGAGCTCCAGAGGTCCTTCCAACCCAAATTACTCTATGATGCTGCGAAAAAGCTTCCGTATGAATCCTGATATTACGTTAGAGGATGACCCTTCAGCCATCCAGTGGGATGTTTGAAGTAGATACTGCGCTGCTGTTTTCCAAATTGCTGTACTTATTCTGTGGATTAGAAGTCAACTTCCTTCTATTCAACAACTCTCTGAAGTAAATTGTAAGATAACACTAAAAAGCAATCTTCAAAAGAACTGAAAAACATTCATAAAGAATGCTGTGAGTAAGCACCCCCTTCTCTGTACCGCAGACATTTACCAAACAAGTTTAGTTGTAATATTTGGAACAATCTAGTATCACAGAAACTACATTCAAAAGAGAAGATTTAGACTCTTATACTTGGAAGTAATATCAATAAGCAACTTGAGAGTCTGGGTTTGCCATACACTGAACCTCAAGTAGAAAGCACGTGCTCTTTTTACGTCAAAATCAAGAGCTTATATTGTAAGTTGACCGTTTCTGCAAAGTAACGCAGTATTTTTGCCTCTCTGCTTAGAAATCATGTTACACCATCTCAAATGCTGCAGTTACTATCATATTTGGTGTTTACTTATATACTTGTTCATTTATTACTTCACTATTCCTTTATGTGACTTTAATTTTAAAAATAAGTTCACACTATGTATAGCTTGTTGTCTATTAGCGTTAGTCATTCACTGTAACCACCACACACAAACTCTATATGCAAAGCCACACCTAGCACATGTGCTAAAAACTGGCATAAAGGTCCTTTACCCCGCTGATGAGCGAGACTGATGTCATTGGGGTTTTTTCAGATAAATTATTCTGTATTTATTAACTATGCAGGAAATAATCACTCATTCCTAAACAGGGAGTAATGGTATAAAATAAAATTACTGCCATATGATATACACCCTGCCCCTACACAAGTGAAATTATATACTCCACCTTTTCAGCTGCCAGCATTTAAAATTAAAACATGCAATTAATATAAAATGTTGACTACAGTCTAATAGCAACTACCATATATATTCAATTTCACATTCTATATACAGAAAGTCCATTTTGCTGAGAAGAACTCCATCTCACAATCAGAGTTCATATTATGTGATGAGCTAGTTTCTATGGCAACTGCTTTCTCTTTTACATACACTGTAGACAGCACAAAATGTCAGTGTTCTCCTAAGCTAACTTAACAGTTTTAATCAGCAAATGATAATTTATGCACCATTATGTATGGCTTCCAAAAATGTCTTCAGTAAATATTCCAAATGCGGAACAGCCTGACGTATAAAAGGACAGAGGAGCAAGTAAAGTCACACCTCCTGCGCTGAATCCCTCACTATCTAATTTCACTTGCATCGTAAAAAGTGAGAGTCAAGGAAAAATGTGGAAGAGATCATAGATGATCGCCCACTACAGCACAAGAACACTTTGATGGTTCCATTAAGCGAGGAAGTGGCAGATGTTTATAGCTTGTTCAACAGCCTTTTGAAAGGCATCTCAGACAGAAGCAGCAGCTGAGAAGTGGGGACCAGAAGCAGAGGGCTCGACGCAGAACAACAAACATGGCACAGTGTCTTCATCTGAGCGGGGAAGGTGCACAGGAGGCACCACCTGGATGGGGGTGCTTGACGGACGGAACCCTCAGCCTGAACTGTGTGCTCAACTGTTTTAGAGCAAAGGCCCATTTTTCCCTCTAATCTCAGAGATTGTGTCGATGATACAGCCCAAATTCTTCCCACGGCTCCTCTGCATGCACTCAGGTACAGCTGAAACTAGCTGTGTTGATTATC
Source organism: Alca torda (assembly GCA_008658365.1). Classification (NCBI taxonomy): domain Eukaryota; kingdom Metazoa; phylum Chordata; class Aves; order Charadriiformes; family Alcidae; genus Alca; species Alca torda. The sequence continues at coordinate 37,714,409 of CM018086.1, forward strand.
AGAGCCCAACATGGGCCAGTATTTGAGTATTTCCCCAGGAAACTGGTGCATTTGGCTGTTTCATTGAACTCTCAACTTCACCACAATACTACTAAAGCCCAGTTTGAATGTCTCCGTAGGGCCCACCATCAGATCCTTGATGTTAGTAGATATTCCCCATCAACGGGACCCAGCCCAACCCTGAGTCAGCAGGCTATGAATAACAACCAAGGAAAACCACGCGAGAGCTGCAACAAATATTTGGTACTTTAAATATTTTACATTGACAGTCATGTTGATTACCCTGGGCTCATCGGTAGTAAATTAAACATGCTGCAATATAGCCAAAAAGCTTTTGTTTAGGAAAGGCTAAAAGGGAATGGCTGTCTGCCTACAGAAGTCTGACTGACAGCCCAATACTGCTCTCCAAGTGAAATATAACAAATATTTAGATTGCAACTCCATTATTTAGATTGTCTGCAGAGAAAGCCTGCCTAGCAAACAATGCATTTCTTCTCATGCCAAAGACATCTTCTACTGAGAAAACAAAAAGAAGGCAAAGAAAAAAAAATTAGTCACAGAATTTATTTACTCAAAATTGTATAGAGAAGCAACTTCAGTAGCACCACCGACATCGGAATGTTTCACAGGCTACACCTATCTGTACCCTCCAGACACCATCAAGCAAACTGCTCCCACAGATACTAGAATATCATCTCTGGGGAAACTGGTGTTTGGAGATACTAGAACAACTACATGAGGTAGAAGAATTGATCAGTGATTTATCTGTGTAGTAAGAACAGGGTCTTTCAGATCAAAGTTTCAGAAAGTCTCCTATTGTGAAACAAATGCTCCCGAATTCCTTCGGTATTAGTACAGCACTGAGAAGTTACTGCTACAGCAATATTTACACACAAATTGTGCATATGTTGGGGTATTTAGTTATCATTAAACGAGTATATAATATTTCTATTTTTTTTTCTGTATTTTCTCCTGTCAATAGTTGATAGAGCTCTCCATCAGACAAACATTCAGACTGACTGCACATAGGGAGGCAAGATAAATCTATTCCCCCCACTTTGTTGATACAGTAATTATCTACACAGAACCATAAACACATACCAAGGATTTGCTGGAACAAAAATAACGATCATTGCTGGAATGAAAATAATGATCATTACTGTGTGTTTTTTTTTTTTTTTTATTGCCAACTCAACAGGCTCAAACAGCTCGGAATTAATTCAGAGAAAACCAGGTGCAAAGCAACAGCTGCACAAAGATCACTGTTCACAAGTGCAAAGCAGCACATTTTCAAAGAGGAGAAGCCAGAAGAGAAGGGAAAGGATGCCCTGTACATTGGGCCTCGGGGAAGGAGCCGCTGATTTCTGGGAAGGTAAAGCAAACGGGATGGTAAAGGCCAAGGGGATTACCAGAAGTGCAAAAAACCAAGAGAGGAAAAAGGAAACAGATTCTTTGGCCACGGGAAAATACCTCATTAACTCTTCTCGCCACCTCCAGCCTGCTCCTTTTTTATAGGAACTTCCATTCGCAACGTGTGCGTTCGCATGACTTCAGAACGGCTCGATGTTTTCCGTTCCCAGCCAGTAATGGTTTATATCGAGAGCCCTAAGATACCCCCAAGCATCAGTGACCTGCTCCTAAAGCAGCCTCTTTTTTGCGAGCGTGACCAGCATATATAAAAATGAAATATCATGATGCCAGTGACAAATACGGGCAAAACGTGCCTCAGCGCTCGAGCTGCTCTTGACCCAATTACCAATGGATGAAAACAGCGGACTTGCCAATTATCTCCTAACAGAACCTGGAAAGAGAATTCAGTTTCCTCACAGAAACTTTTCCTCTTGCTTTAGTGTAAAGCGCTATATTTGAAGTTACCAGGCTACGTTTTTTTTTCTTCTTCTTGCCCGCAGGTCAATGGTCAAAGAACAAGCACGAAAATGATCCAACTTCGTGCAGCGGCTGGAACACGAAAATCTTTGAGCTAGTCAAGGGCACGTGTCAGACGGTGGGGAGAGAATGACATTCGCAGCATAAAGGGAAAATATAAGGGTACCATGGCACCACCACCCAGCGGTTATTAAAATTTCCTAACCCTGCTATCTAATATCGCAGAAGCAAACTAAATGTATTATTCTCTGTAATCGGAAATCTTGCTTCAGAAAATGGCCGGTTCAGTAGCAAGGCTGTTTTTATTAAAACAAAAGCAAGACCTCTATCATCCAAGGAGTTTCTCTGTTTCCTAAACTAATGTATTAAATAAAATTATTTAGGGAGGTGGGGAACGAATGGCCAACCACACTGTAGCTTAAAAATACTTCTTAAAAAAAATCCAGATAATATAAAAAAATAAAAATTAAACAGAAGTAGTGATTCTAAACTACCTTTTTTTAAAAGAAATCCTGTATTACTAGCTACTACTTAAAGAATAACAATATTATGGCAGTTCATAGAAAACGCATAGGATTTAAAAGACTACAAGAACACAGCATGGTATAAAAGCCTTTGTACTGCTTTGACTTTTATTGACCTACATGTCAATTTACTCCTCCCCAAGCATTACAACCGTAGGTGAAAAAAAATCAAAGCAAGCCTCCTAGAAATGGATAAATCCAAGATCTAAAGTGGAATGCAATTGTTATCCAGAAATTCATCAGCAATACAAAAGGTGATCCACTTAAATCAAGTTCCTTTCTTGAAAATATATTGAACTTGCGTTTCAAAGAAGCAGTAACATTATTTTATATATAATTAAAATCTGGCAATGCACTGAAATCTTAATTTTTATTCTTTAGTTCTGATTAACGCATTAATAAATGTATTCATATTTGAATAAAACCTAACCAGTTTGTATACTGTCTTTCACAGTAGCTGAAGACCTACATGAAAGTAGAGACCTTGGATACGCAATAAAAACCCCACAATCTTTTCAGTACCAGTATAATAAATTGTTCCGCAGTACTCAGTCATAGCTGTCTTTAGTAATATAGTAAGAAATACGTATTTGAAACATTCGCTACTCTTTCATATGGAAAAGTATTTAAGAAAGAATAACAGTGAATACCTTTAATAACGGTGCTTTCACATCATTCACCAAACGTTGAACAGATAGGTCCTTCAAACCAAGCTACTCGGATGTGATTAACACCAATTATTATTTAAATTTTTTGAAACAGCCAGAAAACATACTTTTCATTTAGCAAAGCAAAATGGCCTCTTCTCCTGTTTCATCACACCTTCACTGTAATATAAAGCAGTCCTAAAAATTACTGATGCCAAACATGGTTTAAATTTAACAGGTTTTTAAAAAGCTACGTCTACATAAACTCATGAAATCAATGTGATGTCTTTATTAAGAGACTGCCAAATCCTTCATAAAGGACATCGGGCATTAGTCATGTCAGGTGTCCAAAACATGTGTTTGAGTAAACATATGCAAAGATTAAAAAATTTTATTAAAAAAGTGTGCCATAATTCCATAAGAAACACCGGTATTGTTTGTTGAGCTCACTGCAAAGACGAAATCGAATTTTAATAAAAAGACCAGAGGAAGGAACGAAGAATGATTTATTTCCCAAAATGGAAAAAAAAAGCGTCCTTGAAAGCTGATAGATTCCTACTAGAATTTAAATAAGCAACAGCTCTTCTAGTCAAAGGCAACTGCATTTTCTTCCCTGATTTACATGTCATTCTCATGGCAGCAATGTTCAAATGACTGTATGGGGATATTCAAACTACAAAGAAAAGCCCTGTAAAAAGGCCAAAATTTTTGCTATTCAGACTGTTCAGATTTTCCTAATTACTGCGATAATTTCCAGTTTTCTACATAGCACCTGTACCAGCATTATATATCCCATTGCAAATAGAAAGCACAACCAAACCTTGGGCCCCAACCTTTGCCAGAAATGACCCAGAGCAGAACAAAACAGAGATACTCACAGGACACCTCCCAGATTCTCTGGATTTGCTTAAGGAAGTCCTTTACCTTTCCCTTCAGTGTTATACAGTGCAATATGATACGTGGAATGAATGCTGGCGTGTAGACAGACTAATTCCATATCATTCTAAAACTGTTTTTTAATGCGAGTGCTCCAGCTCTGCCTTTGTAGGCAAACACAACATCAGGAACGCAGGCGAGAGGACGATACAACTTTGAAAAGGCACTCGCAAATAGCTGCAGAGTTAAGATGCATCTTGGGCCAAAGCAAAAAAAATCCAAAGATAAAAACCAGTCCCTTTAACAATTAAAGTCTTTGTTCACTATTACAATAGAGTGGAGAATAAAGGACAACATTTAATTTTTCAGAAGCCACCTGAATACCCTCTTCCCAAGCATTCTCACAAAAGTACCTCTCGTTTTCCTTGGAAAACCGTAATGGTGGAAATGAGAAATAAGTAATGGTTCTGCTACATATCCCCCATCCTCCCTCAAAAAGCCGTTTGTTTTCCATAGACTTAAGACAGATTTCGACAGAGTCTGAGTTGTCCAAAATCAACAACAAAAAAAATTAATTTCAAAATTAAATATTCAGTTTCACTTAGCTACGTTATGGACACAGCCTACTAGTCCACAGGAAAGCAAAGTGAAAACGCCTCGATGTCAGAGCCTCACATCTCGTAGGGAAGGCGGTGGTGCGCGGAAAACGTATGTCATTAAAGATGCCTTACCAAAATGTCCAGTTTTGGTATAAAATAATCCATGCACGATACGTAATTCTAATGCTGATTAGTAAAGATTATTTTCTGATTACTCTTTAAACTACAAATTTTTAAATGTTGCCATTGCAGGCCTTTTTAATATAGGCTGTTAGGAAAATACACCATGCCATCCTTACAAAATATATTGAAAAAATGCAATAAGATGGTTTTTTGAACTGAGAACTCATAAAGATCATTTTCCATGCTGACAGTGCGCATTTCATCCAGAAGTTTGAAGAGTCAAATGCTACCCCAGCTGGGGGTTATTCTGCCAAATGGCTTCCAACAGTGACCACAGAGATGGAGGATGGGAGGGGTGCGTGTGTGTGGAGGAAAATAAACGTGATGGTAAGCAACCCCAAGCCCACACCGCCTTATCAAATATCCGACAGACGTAGCCAAACACACAATGCAAATCTAGAATACAAAACTGAAACAAAAAGACATGAACAAAATGAAATAAAGCCATTTGTGAGTTACCTGCAGAGATTTAAAACAAACAAAAAAAAGCATACGAGTGAAGCAGATATAATTCACGTGGATTTGCCCAGGAAGGAGAAAAGGAGGGGTGAGTGTGTGAGGGCTGTGGGGGGAGAAGAACAGATACCTTTTTTTCTTAAACAAATCCATCATGAAAGAAAATGAGACAAGATTATAAATAGGCCGAGTTATAGCGCACCATGGGATTTTTAATCTGGCTACCTGTGGTTTTTGCAGTTAAAGCCCTATTCAGCAGTGGGAAGGGAGGGGGGTAAGCGGAAAAAAAAAAGAAAAAAAGAAAAAGGAAAAACAAAAATCACGTTTATGTGCCAGTTTCGCAAATGCTCACGCAGCGTGCATCACCAACAATGCTGGCAAACAGGAAACACTAATTATTAACCTTTTCTAATAAGCGTACGCCTTTCAAACGTTATTGATCGTTACCTGTCCGTCTCGTTTCCTGCATTCTTGAGTTTTACTCTCGTGCTCTGCCATGGCAGCGCGAAGCTGTTTTTCCAGTTTCTCGATTTCCCGTTCATGGTCTCGGACCAGGCAGTCCTTCTCTGCGTTGTGCTGCTGGAATAGGTGCGTCTTCTCCTGTTCATGCTCCAGCCTCAGCTCCACTATCTGATTGGACAGGGAGGAGTACAGTTCATCAATAGAACATCCTTGTCGTCATGACAACTCGTCTACAGCTTAATTTTCCCCTTAATTTCATCAAGTTGGCAATTTTGTTTTTTACGTCACTATTACCTCACCTTTTAAAAAAGCCACCGTTAGCGTGACAGAATTCCTCCAGACAATCCCAACAATGGAGACAACCGAGCAAATCCAGCGCATCCTTAACCAATTTGTTGGTACAAATGTCGGAGCGTACCAAAAAAAAAAAAAAATGGCATTGTCGCATTCTGCGTCCGGTCCCCCCGTACCCTGCTGCTGCTCATCAGCAGGGCTGAGGATCCGAAATGGTTAATAGGCAGCCTGCTCTCCCCTGCGCTTAAGTATACACACACACAACCCCCCCACCCCAGCAATTAAATCTTTTAAAGATTTCTTTATGATTTCCGAAGCGAAAGCTCTTCCTTCAATATTCCTCAACGCTGTCGTACGTACAGTTGCCTCTTTTTTTTTAATAAAGAAAAAAAAAAAGAAAGAAAATTATAAAAAACAAAGCTCTATTATCCCGTTGTCAGCTACGCTATCCCAACATAAACAGATGTATGTGTTCCAGAAGGGCACCTGCTGTGCTGCAAGCTTGCACCATGATTTCATAAGAAGCCCCTCTATTCTCAGGATCCTTTCCCAGTCCGCACCACACTGGATGCTGTGACCTTGGCCAGCCTTCGCCTCTCCCCGCTAGCCTGAATGGCAGCCCGAGACCAAGGGCCTGGTTGCCGCAGCTTTGATACTAATCCTCCCGCCTGCGCACAATGGCACCCTACCTGGCCCGCACACTGGAGCGGGCAGCCCGCCTTTGAAGCAGGTGATGAATAGGGACGGCAGGAAGCCGCTTCCCCACTGAACTCCGGGCCACACAGCTGCTAAGAACAGTCACTTGGATTTTTCTTCAGTTTTGGTGGATTTTGAAAAAGCTGGGGAGGGGAAGGAATGGGGAGAGAGAGAGAGAAAAAAAAAAAAAAAAAGAGAAAAAAAATCTCTTATCATGAATATGGTGGGTTATTTTCAGCGTGAGAAAAAAAGAAAAGGGAACGGGAGGAGCTGGCTGTGTGTGCGCCGAGAGCGCCCCGGCACCTTATCTTAAAGCTGTAGCATTCAATTCTGGAATAATATTAGCTGTTGGCGTAGCTTTCGGGTTTCAAATTTGAAGCGAAGTTAAAAAAAAAAAAAGTGTTTTCTCAAACTATGGATCAGCGTATTCCGGGTTTAAAAGTAGAATATGTCATCCGTGCTGCGGCCCAGAGCATCCTTCTGAAAATGGGGCAAGTAGAACAGATGCAATATTCTACGGTTTGACATATCTACATTATTTAATAATACTAAAGAGCTCATTAACAGACATCTGACATCCCTGAAGGAGTTAACCCCCCAGGAGGCACGCATTATCTCCACTGGGCCTTCCATCCTTACACAAAGTTCTTTAAGTCAGGTTTTTGCCCAAGGTTTGTGTACGAAACTGGTTTCTTTGCAGATGCTAGCAGTGTCCGCATGTGTAAACGAAAGAATTCTTCCTCCCTAAAATAATTGTAAAGGCTTCACCTGCATTATGGGAAAAAAATGTTCAGAGTTTTTTCATAAATCAGACCTGATTAAAAAGAAATCATGTCAACAAGGGAACTCTTTTAGTCAAACATTTTCTTTTCTTAAGTACTGGATTTTCAGCTGGTTGTGCCATGTAAGGCCCAGGGTAAGAGAGTCTGGTGTGGGGAACTGCAGTTATTCGGCTTTTCATGTTTTTAATGCATGACGAGAAACGGCAGGAGCAGGAACGTGTGCTGGGAGGGGGCAAGGGACGGACCCTGCTTCTTCAGCCAGCTCCACCATACACCGGTACGTCACCACTTCACCCAACCAAAGCAATTCCAGTTTTACTTAGTAATCTCTTCACTTACATTGTTTATATTACAGACACAAGGTTCTTGAATTTAAGAGGTGTGAAGAGCTAAAAGGGATGGGTCCTTCTGCACGCGGGAGGGGCATCCCCCCGTCTGCTACGCGGGGAGAGAAGGGGTGGCAGGGCGAGGGGAGGTGGTTTATAACAGGCAAATTTGTTGGAGAAAAAAAAACCTCACCACTTAAAGCACAGTATTCCCCGTCATGTTTTTGTTTTGCTTTTTAGAGATTTCTGGCAGGGAGCAGAGGTGGAGAGAAGAGAAAGGATGGGGATGAGAGCATTTTCTTCCCTCAAGTGCAAAGAGCTGGAAAACCCATCTTCCCTAATGAATATTAACAAGTACCCTACATTTGTGACCAACAAAACATGCTTTCCTGTAAAAATAACACGAAGGGACTGAGTAGCTGTTTGACTGCGGTGGTGAGCATTCACTGAACCTCCGCTTCTCCTCAGAGCTGCTGCCAAGCACTACGCCTTCTCTTCCGCTCCTCCCTCTCTCATTCCTGTATTGCTGTTGTTTGTTTGTTTTTTTAAAAAAGGGGAAAAAAATAATGTATACCAACAAAAGGAAAAAAAAACCAACCCATGCTGTTTTTCAGCAGCAACGGGACTTTTTCATCACAGGAAGCTGCACGAAAACTGTATTAATTCTTCATAAATCAGTATGGGTTGTCTCCTCTTTGAGGCAGAGAGCGCCTTTATGAATGATATAACAAAACCGCCTCCTTTAAAAAGTGTATCGTGTTGAGATCTTTCTGCACCTGCCCCTAGATGCTTAGCACTCCACCAGATTGTGTTAAAATGTCCGCTCAGGTGCGGCACGTAAGTGCCTAGAGGACAGCCCGTTTTAGGTGCTATACATTTCAGACGGACAAGCAACACGATATTCACAATGGGAATTAGGGGCGACGCTGAAAAGAAACGTTAATTAAATAATGGTGTGCGCCCTATTACCACAATCAGATCGCATTCATTGTGGCTTAGGTGTTTCCTCATTTTGCCCTCCCAAAGATGAAAATCTCTAATTGTCTTCTCTGCGCATCTGTTCCGGCCCGGACGCTGGACCCAGCCGGGCTGTCTGACCCCACAGGGCTGTTCCATACCATGGTGTGCTGTCAGTATTGAGTAACACAAGAATTCTAAATTTATGAACTCCTCTTGCCTGAATCCTTCATTTTTTAATTATTTCCGCAGCAGAACGACAGAACCTTATTCAAGGTACCTGATTAACTAAGCCAGCACCAGAATTACACCATTTATTTTTAAATCTCTGCTTTTACCTGAAATTTAACAATATTTCCTTACTCTTACAGAGAAAAGAATTGAATAAAAGATGACAAAATTCTTAACAAAAAGCTGAAAAAAGATTAATCCAAGAACTGTGACCGTCTTTTGCCATTCACTCACATAAATATGAACAGACACACGCGCGAACTGCCAAACAAATCTGGCGGCACAGACCGAGCCCATCCCACGCAGGACGGCTGCCCACGAATGATGCCCTTCCAACCATGCACCCAAACCCGGAGGTGCTTTGGAAACACCTGCTAAAACCAGAGACAATCTAATAAAGACCTAAAGTGAAGCCACGTTGCTGTTAGCGCTGTTTGTGCATCTGAAGAACAAAGATCTACAGAAAATAGCCGGCTGATTGCAGAAGATATTTTCAGAAGCCAAATACTTGTAATATAATCAACGTCAGCAAATACCTTTTTAAAGTCCCTAATATAGACAAGACCTTCTACTATCCAGCTTTTGCTTTTGCATCACACACTAAGTTTAGGCTTTTCAATTTTAGAACAATTTCGACTTGTTCTCAAGAACAAGCGTGCCTTTGAAATTCTTTTTATAGTCCCCAAAGGAGGGAAAGGAAATTAGTTAGCTCACTACCTCTTTGAAAAATGTAACTGCTACAATAAATATTTGACACCAAAGTATGAAAATTCATGTAAATTTATGTCCACAATTCCAGAAATATTGTAAGTAACACGTATGTAAAATATGGTTTTGCACGGCAGGATGATTTTATTAGCGCTATTTTGGCATGACTGAACTTCTGAGGCTTGAGAAGCCACCGATAAGTTACACACCTCATGGCAAAGAGCTGAACTCGCTCGTACAGCACGCACGTAGCGCCTCTGGTTTTCAGCAATTCTATCTTACAAGCATTTAAGAGTGTTTGTAAATCAGGTGTCTTCATTATCGTTACTCTGCTCAAAAACCAGCCCCAACCTCTGCCCAGCACCGCACACGATCTATCCCCAAATAACAGCTCTGGTAAAATCTAGCGGTTTCTGTCTCCTAAGCCTATAAATAAACGTGCGTGTTCCACGAGGATATGGGGATTACCCATCTCCACAAATACACTGCTTCTAAAAGTAATCTGATACAAGAGGCTGGAGGATGGAGTATTAATCATGCTGGGCTCTGGCTTAGCATAACTTTGGGTGGAAAAAAGGAATCTCCGCTGCCAGGCAAGGGAGAATACCAGAACTACTCTGCAGCAGATAAAATAAATGGATTTTAAAAGTACACCTTTTTTTGAGATTTTGCTATAATTTAGAAGACAAAGTACTCCCAAGGTATAAGGGCTGTAATGAGCCGAGGGCAGTGAAAAACACATCAGTGCAGAACCATACATTACCACTGAAGTAGCAAATACATACAGGGTAATGTACATGCATAGCGAATGCGTTTTACTTTCTATTTCATTGCAGGCTGCAATAATTTAATTGGCGTGACTGTGTTTCCTGTTATACTTCACCTTATGATCAACCACTAATAACTGTATTTCAACTGCACACTAAGAATTGCAAGAAATTCTCCAAGAGAGACAAGCTGGGCTGTTAGCCAGACTGCAGTCTGATTTACCCTCCCCACTACACCGCCACTCCTGAGCGCTCTCACTACGTGTATAAAATCATATACCCAATCTGTAAATTTTTACTTACAAAGGCCTTCCAGAATTTTAATATTTTTAAAGTATGGGCAGCACAGATCTCACATCAGTCCTCCTGGTCTTCCTAATCCTCCTGCCATGAGTAAATTTGTTAGTAAATCACCAACCCACCGGAAACACAGCTGCATCCCTGGGGTTCCATCACTTACCACCCGACGACCACCAGGAGATTCCACTCCCTGTCCCAGTAAAGCCAATATTTCTGCAAACTGAAATATTTCTTTAAAACTATTATACCTTGAGTCACTGCAAACATCTGTTTTAGCAGGCTCTGATACACAATTTACCGTATGTGGGCTTTGTTTAGGGATTCAGAGTTTATCCAAGGACCTTCTTTGAACACCGAGAAGTGACTCCACAGGTGTTCGCAGCCTGACTTGCTGTTTACCACAGGCACCAATTTACGTTCCAGGAATCATCTCCCCTCTCCGTCTTCCCCCTGAAGTTGATTCTTTTGACTATACAGGGAGCTCCAGCTTTTAACTCGGAATCACACGCGAGTTAGATGCCTGAAGGAGACAGTGTAAATGCCCATCTGTCTGGTTAACAAGTCTGTAAACAGCAATGGTACAGCGCAAAGAATTTCCACCCACTCTTTACTTGGAGGTTAAATTCGTATCCTTTTCCCATTTGTGAGTTTTAGCTATATCGTAAAGTGAAAAGTTGATGTTGCTGATTGAAGAAACTGTTCCTCAGATATTTTGTGCAAATGGCATTCATCTGTGCGTTAGGATGGTTCAAAGGAAACATTTATGCATCCTAGATTAATTTATTAAATGAAATTTATGCAGCTTGTTGCTGATGACATGAAAAATTTAGAGCCTCTGCTAACGTGCTCATTTGGCCTCCATGCAAGAACAGACTGTATTTCAATTATCTTAGACTGCAGACAAAGGAGAGAGGAACAAAGCTTTTTACAAAGACTGTGTCCTTACAACTAAGCCAGCATACTAAAAACGGATCGTGAATCTCTGAATATAACCGGACTGTTTAAAGTACAGCTAAGAAATGCCTGGAACATTAGTTGTCTGAGGAACACCGTATTTCAAGCACATCTTTGCAAATGTTTTCTTCACTTAGGTGGGTGACAGATCGGTCGGCTGGAAGCTGGGAGAAACAGAAAAGGAAGAATGAGGCCAGAAGAAAAGCGAGGGTGTAAGTGCAGTGCCAGGAACTCTTCATGGAGAAAAGGTGCAGGGACAAAGCCAGCGGATAACAAAGATAACAAAGCTGAAGGCCTCCAAAGGCGTGAGCTTGGCACTGGAGGCACAGCGCAAGGTGCACACATGGTGACCGTGTCTTCTGATAAGACCAGTGATGTCTGTAGCAGTTCTGAAGACAAGACCACCAGCTGGAAGATGAACTGAGCTAAAAGTAACATGCCAAATAAACACAACAGGACTGTAAACTCAACACATCCAATGTAGAAGCAGCATTTCATCCTCTCCCCTTCCTACCTTAGAAAGGCAGCGTGGCCACAGCTGAAGCAAGAGCTAATGAGGAACGGTGGCTCCTGAAAAGCCAGCTCATGCTCAACAGACCCTTCAGCCCACACCACCCCTCCAACTGACCCCTTCTGCAGGACGTGCCTCTCCAGTGCTCCCAATCCACGCGACTAAGTGATGTTTCTTCAGCCTAAATAGCTCTAGGCTCCACTGCACTGGCTTTTCACAGCCACTCACAAATTCTTTTTACGGACACAATCTATTTTCCCTGAGGAGCGTCCTTTCCAAGTCCCATCCCCGAGTCACCAGCAGTTTCTTGGTTTAATGCTTAATCCCCACTTTTTGCTCTGTTCCTTACCTACGCCGTGTTTTCCCCTCTCTCTCACGAGGTCACAGCCTTTACACCACTCTCTCATACCCAGAGTAACACAGAATAACAATCCTTATTACCTAAATACACTTGAGTAGATCTTCAAGGGGAAAATATAGAAACACGCCCAGATCAAAAATGCCCAACCTTCAGATAAAAACACAACCAGGTCAAAAATACCCTACCTCCAGCATTTCCAGGGATTCTCACTACAATTTTAAGTGAAAAACCCGGCATCATCATCCAAACACTGGTGAAACTGGCAGAAGGCTAAACAGCTAAAAATTAGCAGGAGAGACGCCCAACCATTAAATGTTAATCTGAGTAACACTTTACAATATTTTTAAGCAACTGAGCATGAGATTGTGCTTGAAACCTTAATATTAAATGGTGTTGCTAGCACTGAATAAGATGTTTGTTTTTAAATATACACATTTATGTAAAGAAACAACGGTTGTGTTAAATCTGTATTTTACCTGAGAGAACCTCATTCTTTTCTTTAAATTAACCTCACTAGGAAGTTAGAAAAGACAAGACATACAGAAAAATCTGAAGAATATTCTTTTTCTCCTCTTAATAATATTTTCCTTTGCTCCAGCACACTGCTAAAAGAGGAACAATTTCCCAACCCTCGCTTGGGTACCTGCCCTTGCTGCTGGCAGGTAAGATTACAGCCACGCTTTTTTCACTTTTAACCAGCTGATTCTGCGCTTCTTTACCTCTCTTTCTTTAATATAAAAGGCATATTTAAGCTCAACCACACCTTTGTCTTGCTCCCAACTTAAAAGTGGAGCCTACTTCTCTCATCTTTAACATGATTTCAAAGAGATTTTGTTAAGTACCCAGTAAAATATTTCTGAAGGTGTCCTGTTTCTTTCCTATTTGGCTAAATAGGACAAGACGACAACTTTAATTATTCCTTCACAAGTTTTACAGAAGTCAGAACCCAACAATAAAAGTCACAAGAAAGGATTTCCTGAGATATGGGGACATTCTCCAGCTATCACGTAATAGCTTTCCACTTTGCTATGGAAGTATGAATAATTAGTATTTTAAAATGGAAAAGACAAACCAAAAAAAAAGGCTTATTTATATGCTCAGGTTGGCATCTGATCTCAGAACTTGTCCATAACTCAGCAAGTAACACCATCCTGCTATCACAGTAATTCACCGACTTTTTCATAGCGTGTTCTCCCTGCTGGAAATGAAATTTCATAGACTTTGGCTCTCTTATTAATCTTGCATCTCGATTTGTTCACGCTCACTCAGTCATAGCACTTCAGCAGTTATTTATAGCAAAAGTGGGTGTAACAGCAATCACAGTGATCTATTATTGTTATTTTTTTCTTTATGGACAAGCTAATGCCATTTAAACATTAAGATCTCCAGAAGTTCACTGAAAGTGTTCCGTTCGTGACAATTTATGAACATCTGCTTGAAACGAAGGTGAGCCCGTACCTGACCCTGCTGCGGAACATGCCTGCGTGAAGCCCCGTTCCACCCGGCGCGCTCCGCCGCGGTACCACCGCTCGCCTCGACAGGCGCGCTCTCTGAGAGCGCCCAACCGATGGGATGTGGGGAAAAAAGCAAAGTCATTAACTCTTCTGTCAAATTTGCCTACCTAAAATCCATTGCTGAGAACTTTTGGGCACATGCTCTTTCAAACATTTGGGCTTGTGGAAAATGATTTCAGCAGAAACACTTCCCAGGTATTTTGAGCTAAACTGAGGATGTAATTAGAAAGTAGGAACAAAAAAAAAAGAAGAAAAAAAGAGAAAAAGGGAAAAAGGGAGGGGGTGCAAAAAACCAAACAACCTTTTTTCCTGTGCTGACGGTGCCATAAAGCCCAACTATAGATACTGCAACCCTTTCAAAGGCAGGAAAGGCTGAGGCCTTCGCTGTGGTGTCCACTGGCTTTGAAGTGCCGAAAGCAGCTGCTCCCAGCAGATAGGAACTGTGGTGCTGCTGGAGTTATTTTTTTCTTCAAAATATACTTTCAAATCTAACAGCTGCAAGTAGAACAAAGTTGAGCTAAAGTATATTGAAAGAAAAAAAAGGCACCAGTTTCTCCCTAAGAGCGTTCTCAGTGGATACTTCAAAAGAAAGTGGCACTGAATCAGATGAAGCTGGAACCAGGAGTGACACATGACAGCTGAAACCAACTACTGCACGACCCAAAAGTTCTTCTTTGCTTTATTAATGGACTCAAATGCATTAAAAAAAAATATTGCTATATATCAGGTTATTTATTCATCTAAATATCAGATAACTATCAATATATAATATATCAGTATATCTAATCTGTAGGCAGAGCAACCTTTCAGCCCCACAACAAACAGCCCGTGTTCACACCAGTCACCTCTGAAATCAAAATTCAAGGAGCGTCCTGTGAAGCAGAGGCAACTATTCATATAAAGCAGAGAGGTAAAAGCACAGCTCTAAGGTTCCTTCACTTCCGAGGTGTTTCTCAGGTGGAAGAACTGGGTAACACATCAGTTAATTTGGTTCTTCATTACCAACTTGATTAAATTTACGGGCAACTGAATTGTCCGGTATTTCTGCCACTCACCATGCCAACCTACGCAGAATATCCCTGAAGGTCGGTTTTCCTTCCCTTTGTGTATCAAATCCATTTGACAATTAGATTCAGACACTTGAGGCAGAACATCACAAAGCCATTGCTATATTTCTCAGTTAACTAAAATATCCGTTTTTTTGGCTGGGTGTCTGTTTCCCAACTGGAAGTCTGCTAGAGCCCCGCTGAAACGCACCACCAGTTCTAATTTACTGCTCAATTTCAACAGTTTAAATCAGTCCTCAAGTAACCACCAAAGAAATATGCAGTAAAACAAGGCAAGGAAAAGTCTGCTTTAAAAACGGTTTAGAAGTTCGGAAGCATAAATAGAGAGTAATACAGAGAAACACAAGTTGGAACTCCTGAAAGGAAATTTTAAGAGTGGAAGAACTGAGCTCATACCGCCCTGTGGCTGGGCTGAAGGAGCTCTGTACTGCAGAAATGACAATACAAAAAAGACGTCGTTTCTAATGATAACCCTTTGCAATCTGCAGGAAGGGTCACATAGTTTTCGTGTTCCCAAGCTTTCAAAGAACATTCCAGATGAAGTACGAAGAGAAATAAATTTCAAAAAAGGGCATAAATAGGATTCCTCTGAAAATTCTTCTGAGGCTCTTATTGTTTAGCTCTTTAGTGCTGAAACCCTTTCCTTGGGTTTCAGTGATGTTTCATAAAGCCTAGCTGGTCTTTCTTACAGCAAAAAGTAGTTATCCTAAATAAAAGTGACGCAGACAACATCTCCTTAGCGCAAAATGCTTTCACCGATGTTTACCACAATATCAACATTGATACAGAATACCAATGGAAAAAGATTCACCAAAAAAATTTTTAAGTATCCCTTTCCATTTCTTGTTTTATCAGGTTTTTTGATCCAGTTTCCAGAAGATCTGAATATAACAGGCACAATGATACCAGAAAACAAATTAAAAATAAACTATGATACTACTAGGCATTATCGTTTTCCTTTAGTGCGCAAAACCAGCAGATTATTTGGCAGGAGATTGTACCTACGGCTCAGTAGCTCTTGCCATTTATACTGAAAGTAAAGAAGTTACCACCTGTAGGTGGGAACAGGACTGCGATCACATCTGATGAACTGCAGACTAGTACATATCTCTATAGATCATGTTCCTAAATCTGAGGGGAAAAAAGTCTTTGAATAAATGCTTACTTCGGACTTTAAAGATGCCCCACAAGTTATGAGAACTGTAAAGAAAAAAGTGAACCAATCATATCACTAAAACGATGTGAATATGAGATTCTGTAAAAAAATTCACCTTAAGGCGGACACCCAACTATCCCCAGCACTTCAGTATGTCCTTTGATTGACACGTCAAACTTCCTCACCTTTAATGCAAGAAAGAACTGCACTGCAACAGCTTTCACAAGAATAAATAATTTGAAGAAAATCCGTTGCCACGATTACGCAGTAGTGACTGCATTTGTGATTTCTGGCCTTTATTCCAGAGATTATAGTAAATCACAACAGAGAGGTAGAATTCCTACTGTTCTTTTGGCAAATGAGGTCATCCGCAAGACAAAATCCACGAAACAAAAACCCCCAATATCTTTGCAATCCAGACTAATCCTGAATCCTTAAATAGAAGAATCATACATAATATCACCCAGTAAAACAAAATGCCTGTGGAGATGTATCTAGTACATGGGACAGTTTCTCACCCTCTGTTTGGTGACAACCCAATTAGTCACGTTGACAATTCTGCGTGAGAATAAGGAAAATAGTTTGATCCGAGCCAACAAACTCCCTTCGATTCAACCCTAAGCGGCGAGCCACGCACAAAACACGCTATTGTCCCTCCCGAGCCCTGGCGCAGGTCTCTCTCAACACCTACCAAAGTCATCCCATTCCTTAATTAGTGAAAGAGCCCCTTCCAGACGGACCAGCACAGGTCTTGTACCACAAGCCAACTGGAATATTTCATCCTCTTACCAGCACAGAAGATACACAGAAATGAAGCCACGTTTCCCTGATGGAAATGTAAACTTCTATCCGTGCAGAAACACTGATAAGAGAGAACTTCAAGCTTATGGACTAGCTGCCTCATTGTTAATTTTTTTTTCCCCATCCTTTAACAGGTGTCCCCAAACACACCACTTTAGTTTCGTGACAAAGTACCACCTTACACAAGTGTTTGATGGGCTGTTTCAGCTGTGTAGCTCTCAATTCTATATAATCCAATAATTTTTCTGCTTCTGGTTCTGTTTTTTCCCTTTACGGTTCGCAACAGTACTGAACTCCACTTTTTTTGTCTCCACCCAAATGTTTCCTGAATATTTCCCAACCCTGAAATTACATTACAGTAATGAAAATCACTATCAGTGGGCCAAAACAAGCATTCATATGAACACTCCCCATGTTAAAAACGATAAAAAAAGAATAAAACGCTGTTTCTTGACAAGAAGAAAAACAGATAACGCATTAAATAATTTCATCTGGCCGTTACGAAAATAGGTGTTGCCACCTGTAAGCCTGGGAAACAATTTGAAAGAGTCAGAGGTACAAAGGACTGCAAAGAGGAAACAAAAATATTTTCTATGTAGACCCTTCTCCCTCCATCCCCCATCGCATAAACTCTTCATACCTATAAATTTTGTCTCTATACAAAGGACAGCAACACAGGGCAAGAGCAGGCCTAAGCCTGCCACAGGAACTGACCTACGTCTGCGTGAAAAGACGTCCCTCCTCCCCTCCACCCCACGGAGCAAACCCACTCACCTGTTGCTCGTATCTTTGCTGGAGCTCTTCCAATTGCCAGGAGAATTCTTTGGATTGCTTTTCCCGGAGCGATTTTGATCTGCTTAGATCTGCTTCAACCTTTTCCATCTACATGGTAAAAGAAAGGGAATATTTAATTTTTTTTTTTTTTTTTTTTTTTAAAAAAAAGGCATAGCTTGAAACGTCCTGACGTTTCTGCAGTTGTTTGCAAACCATCAAAGACAGGAAGATAACTTGCTGAGAATGATAATACTACTATTTGTATGGAGTGACAATTAATGTCAGGGAATGCTCTCAGTTACTTAAGGACATAGTGATCACCTGCACCACGCCCCTCCCCGATTGCAAAGTACTGGCTCAGTTTTTCATTTGAGAGTGGTGAACATCCTATCAAAATTAAGTGAGTATTTTTTCTAGACATATTTAAGACTCAAATATATTTCACTTCAAAATATATTGCCTGTGGAAATTCAAGGGAAATCATGTGTGAGTCAGTGCACAAACTACACATTTATGGCAAGTTTACATTAAATCAGTAAAATAACTTAAAAGAGAATTATTTGGCTGCAAGTAAAGTTCTCTGAAGATAGTCATCGCTTATGAATAATGAGTCCCACAGATTCCAGCACACAGCATCAAGGAAGCAATTTCATAACCCAATTAACAAAGGCTTTTGTATCAAAAGCACAACTGTTAGCCGTACACCAGGCATGTTTCCAGGGGAATATACATATACGGTACCATGCTGCAGCGCGTACTCCGCAGCGACTGCTAGGTCTAGGTCCCGACACAAGCAGCGAATAAACTGCCTCCCCTACAAAAAGGCAGAAAGGGGTGCAGCCGTCAGGAGGACCAGTGCTGCCACCGGTCCATCTGCTGCACCGAAAGAAGAAACGCATGAATTCCTGAACCACAAGCCAAAACCCTGTTTGGCCCGAGGGAACGCTCCGTCTTCAACAGATGTCTTTGCCAATCGGCCTGGACATCGCTTCTAAGCCAGGGAAAAGGCAGTTCTCAGAAAAGCATTTTATTGGAAAGTACTGCAGCAAGGGAGGAAGATATAAGAGTAGGAACTGTTGGCCAGATACAAAGTGGAAAAATAGAAAAAGAGAATACAAAGGAAGAAGTTATCCTTCCAATGTTTCTTGAACCTCACTGCTACCATCTGCTATTAAGCAAAGGGGCTTCAGTGAATATTTTATGAATAAATTTCTTCTGCCTCCAAACTTACTCAAGTTGCACGTTCATAGCCATATTTTACTCAGCTCAACTAAAAACAGAAAAATAAAGAATATTGTTATTTTATTAAAGGATTTTTATTTTTAAGAGAATGAAAACATTCTAAAAAGTGAAAACATATGCAAAGATGCTTTAACTCTGCTGGCTTTTGTGCTTTGCTCCTTAGGTCACATTCATATATTTCTGACAAGTGCAATGAGGACTCTTGATCACCGTTTGCCAAAGCCAGGAAACACTAGATCTAAAGTACCGTGATGTAGACTATGTATTGTTTCTCTTTTTGCTAGTTACTATTAGAAAAAATGCAGATCTTACAGTTAAAAAATGTACCACTCAGCCATCAGTGGGCAGGAGACGAGCCTTAGTAACCACAAGTTTGACAAAATAGGAAGCAGATGGCAAAAAAATATCACAGAACCAAACCAGTGAATCAAATATTGATTACAAGAATTGAAAATGCCAGACCTCATCCTGCTTATCTCCATAATTAACTTTACCACACACCAAAAAATGGTTTTAGAAGCCCCATATTTCTAGTGTAGTTAAAAGCACAGCATTGCTATAGCTACTACAGTTTTTGCTTTATATGTAATACATTCCACCTAACCACAAAAAATAGAATTTTCCAATCTGTTACAATCTAACGGGTGATTTATCTTAAGGGTACGTGTGCGCGGAAGAATGAGAAAGGACAAAGCTATGAAGACAGCTTCAATAGTGTTTCTTTGATGTATTTCCTTGAGCCTTGGTTCCTGTAGAACAGTACCGCACAATCGTTCCATATCATTTACTATTTCTAGAGTTCAGCATGCAAGTAGGGACAGAATAACCCCATGGCTGATTCTTGCCGTATAGCAAGATTTATTTTCAAAATTTCCCAGAAAACAGCAATATTCTGGAAGAAACTTGCAGTCATTTTTAAATGACAATTGACTTTTTAAGTTTTCCAAATTCTTTTGCACATTTTTTGGATTGGTTTTGTTGATGATTTTTTTTAAAGTTAACGAAACAACTATTAGTCTTTCTAGAATTAGACTATATCCATCTTGGAGCAGAAATAAGGTATTATTTTAAGTTTTTATGAAGAAGTTGGAGGAGAGTCTCACAGCACAGAAAATGTCATGTTAAAATTGTAGGATTTGTCGTATTGCCCTCATGGGTCTAGTTTGCAGAACAAATCTTGCTTTTATAAGTTTGTTCTTGCTTTTTTAATTTCTAAGCTCTATTATTCGCTGTCTGCATGAGTCTTAAAAATATCAGCAGTGCCTTACTTAATTTCTCACTTTTGTCGAAGATTTTCAGAAAAAAAACTTCATGAGAACAACAAAAAGCGAATTTGTTAGATTATAAGCCAGCATGCTTAGAAATGCATTACAGTGTCAGCTTGCAGCATCCTCCTGTCAGGCGCGAGGTTTGGTTATGGTAGGTGAGGCTGGAAAACCGAGCCCGTGGCCAGGTAGAATTACAAGCTTGAAATACACAGCACGTGCAAGTTAAGGAAATACTCCCTTCTCTCCCCTGCCAGGCGCTTGTTCCCGATTCCACTCATCACGCTGCATTTGTAAAATCCCAGGGACAACGGTTTAGCTATCGCTTGCTCCAATAAGGAATTTAAGACACTAAAACCTTTCCACATAAATTCCCAGCACTAATTTTCAGGGACAGAAAGATGGATTTTTCTGTCCTCTGCACAGGACTGCCAGCAGCCACACTGGCTCTGCCCCTGTTTAGGCTCAAACTGATTACAAGACCTCATTAAGGGAAGACAGAGTCATTCCAAAAAGAGTAGGAAGAGACACACATTTAAGCGGAAAATTACAAACGTCGTTCCATAGGGGTGTATAAACTAACACTTTATACTCTCACTCCTGAAAAATCCCTAATCAGTATCATAACCGCAGATATCTTTATAACAATGACAATTCCGGCTTTGTTAGAAAGATGAAACAACCGCTAACATCCCTTTTTGACTTGCTAGCAAAGACACTACATTGTGAAAGATTTTGATGTAGCACTCTCAAGTGAAGCGTGTTTCTGGCATTATAAGATCAGAATATGCTATCCTACTGAGACAGAGTTTCAGAAAGGCTGGCATTGTGACCTTCTCACCTGCTGTTTCATTTCAGCATAGACTTTTTCTGAGTTCAGCTCCACCTGCCGCTTAAACTCCTCCAGGGCAGCATCTGCCTGCTGGGCCTGCAGCCTCTGTACCTCTGTCACCCGAGTCAGCTGCTCCTCCTTCTCCCTAGAAAGTCACAGAAAATTTTCAGAGTTCAAGTATCAAATAAAAGAACAAGTGTGCTAGTGTAAAAGAGAGGCCTTTAACCCTATCAGTTTAAAATAGTATTCAGATTTCAATTTCCTGTCCCGGCTTCTGCCAAACTTCCCTTAGCAATACTTTGAAGAAGGGAATAGAAGGCTGGAGTTATTTGCGCTTTCTCTCATTGGATTTCGCACACCTAAACACGGCGTTCATAGCTTACGACAATACCTCCATCTTCAAAATCTGCATCGACTTGAACGGTTTACCACCCGCTGGATAACCCCCTTCTTTCAATCTCACCTTTCAAAGTACATTGCCCACCCCCCCATGCCCCCAATATTTAAATGAATTCGTCTTCTCCCATTAAAAAACAAACAAAAAAAATTATCCCAGTGCCATCTTTGCTCAGACAAGATGCAGGATTATTCACTGCTTGACACGTCTCAAAATGCAAAGCAGGGTAATGCGTGACATGTGGTACCTTCTTAATCTATTAGAAGCCTGTAATGCCGTAATTATCTATTCAGCCTTTAAAGTAACGACAGATGTTAAATCCTTATGCAAAGATATTCTATATTAACAGCCTATACTACTTGACATATCAATGTCGATACATATATAGAAATCGGTTTGGGTTTCTTAAAACATCGGAGTATATCAATAGTAACGCGTGTACAACACTTTACGTACACAGATGCACATATACATGTATATATATTCACACCTAAAAAATAGACAGGCCCACCACACTGACACATCACAGACGAAAATTCTGATCACTCGCAAATATTTGAGAAATCTTGCTGCGATGCCTCGGGCAGGAGACACTCGGGCAGCGTTGTTATCTTCCTATTACACGTTTCTATTAGCACAGGTCAGCGGAGCTGCCCGACTTCGTGTTAAAACACGGGGGAACACAATGGCGGTATCAATGGACAAAGCTGGCTGCACCAGCGGTTTGTAACAGACCACACGTTCAAACAGACCTGTGGCTGACATTTTCCTTTTACAGGCAGAGGAAGTACCTCATGATAAGTTTCCCATTTTGACAGAAATTATTTCCATATAAAACAAAGAATCTGACACATAAGAGATGGAAAAGACCAACTAATTCATCGAGTCTGTCACCTTGCCAGCACCGAACCAGCTATTACAGCACTGAGCAAGCCTTTTCTAAAGGTCAGGAAGCTGCCAAGCCCAAAGTTACAGCACTCACATCCTCTGCTGTGGTTTTCAAACCAGACTTTGACAATGGGACAAAGCACGTAACCCTACATCTTCACAGAGTGCCCGTTTGCAGCGCAGGAGAGCAGGGCAATTCTATTAGCAAAGAGATCAAAGAAATGCCACAAGCCCTGAGTAAGTATATTACTGTTTACTTCTCTAGGTTTTTCGTCATGCGTATTTTTAAAAAAATATTTGATTTTGCTACCTCTCTTACAGCTGATGGAATAACTGAGACATAAGGAGACTGCTATTTTCCTTACAGAAAAGGGAAAATACTTTTCTTAGCCAGCAGAAACCGGAGCAAAACAGAACACAATCCTGTATCACGTTTTTGGTGATAATTGTTTAGGCTTTTTGGTTTTGTGTTCATGGAAGAGCGTGCAAATTTTCTTCAAATTTGCTAGAGAGCACCCATCACTCCTACACAGATACGCTTTATTTCTGCTGCCGCAGCAATTCCATTTTCTAAACTCCTTTCAAGGGAAGCATATCTGTACATTAATCTAAGTTACCATATTCCCCATTTATTTATGAGACAATAAAAATTACACGGCAGAAAAGAAAACACCACCAAAATCAACATTTTTTTTTTCCCCATCTGGATTCAACTCGCAAAAAGACCATTTCTCCTACAGACGATCCAAAAGATCAAAATTGCAAGTACAAAAATCGCCGGACGTTTCTCAGAACGGGCACACCAGTGGTGCCTCCAGAGCTGAAAATGCTGGAAGTGTCTGACAGTGGGTTAGGCATCGGCTCTAGCTGCAAAGGCATTTGGCGCAATCACCCCCTCGAAACCCATGTACTAGGGAGCTGCTGAACACAGGAATTTTTAAGTTAATGGCTTTTTCATACTGAATTATGGTGAGCACGTCGTTTCCCTCTCCCACAACAAAAATCTAACAGCGGTTTGTGGGAAAGAACATGTAAGAGGCTGAAATATCTTCCAAGACCTACACAGGGCTCAAGACCCTGCAGGAGAAGAGGGGAGCGGGCAGCAGCACGGTTCACCAGCAGAGCACCAGCAGGACACACTGAGAAGGGAAAAAACTCAACTTTTCCTCCCAAAGTTCCTCAGTTCAGCTGTGGGCACTGGGTCACAAATCTCCCTCCCCACAAAATACATCCAATACTTCCAATCCACGCTGGAAACAAACGCGAAACCCAAAGCTTATTCAAACGTGTCAAGAGACATTGGAACAACACTTTTGGTCCAGTCAGGTGGAAATGCAACAAATCTAAATGTAGAAGGACAAGATGCCAGTCGTTGTGCTGTTAATGAGCCTCCACATTTATACATCTTCTTCCTGATGAATATATTTTTATTTTGAAATATTATGATGTAAACTTTTAGGAGCCTGGTTTTATGCACCTTCCTTTCTTTGAAGGACCTAATCCCATGAATAGATGCAACATCTCATTATAACCAGGAATAAAACTTCATTTTTTTTAAGGATTTGGGAGCTAGCGCACTCTACTTTTTGTGCGGTTCAGATTTGTACAGAGGCTTAGAAAACACACACAACAATGGACCACGGTTCACAAATATAAGAAAAGCTTTACTTTTTTTCCCAAGACACTGAGCAATGTGCCTTGCATGAAGCACTAAAATATTCACTTTGAAGATTTTTTTTTTTTTCAGTTGGACTAGTTGTGGGGCCGAATACAATACAATTACATCACTTCAATCCCCTAAAGCTGAGCCGGCTTGAATATAAAAATAGGGTGAATTTACTCTTTGGCCCCAATTTAAAAAGTAGCAAATTCCTCTTGTTTCAGTGTATAAAGGATACGGCAACAGAATTAGCAATCGTATACAGCACAAACCACCTCAGTGAAAGTTGACTATGAAGTCCAGAATTGCAATTTCAGAAAGCAGCACTCTGAAGTGTACTGATAAATGGAAAATACAAACAACTTACATACTTCCTCTTCATGCTTAATGATAAATATTCTCCTTGCTCCGTAAAGCGTCTTCCAAGAGGTAACAACTAAACACAGTAAGACATTACAGCAGTGCAAGTCAAGTAAAGGACACGCAGGGCAAGCCAGGGACGCGTACGAGAGGTTAAACAAACCCAAGATGTCCCAGCAAACGTGGAAGGAACCAGCTCCATCGCTGCAGGGCTCCCCCCATTCCCTGTACGGATGCAAGGGCTGACAACAGCAAAGAGAGATGCACCTGTCTCGGTCACAGCCTCTTCAACAAATTAAAACATTTCAGCCTGCACGTAAGCACACACACGTACAAAACGTGGACCCCCACAAGCTACATGTGGACAACTTCTGGGGACAGGGAGTTTCACATGCCATTAGCAAACCCGCACACAAGCGCCCTGGGCGCAGTTTAGAGAGCTTCTCGGGACAGAACAACAACTGGATTGTGAAAAGCATGATGCTGTCTTATAAAAATTATACCAGGCTTTAATTCATGAATATGCAAATTCTTTGCTAGGTTTTCAAATCCTGCCGGCAGCAGCGAAAACTCACTCATGTCCAAACAGACCATTGTTTCTCGACTGCAGCAGAGGAAGGAATTTCTATTGTAAGGATGCGTTTTGCCACAGAATAAGCTTCTGAAACATAGATTCTGATGGACTCCACAAGAGGGAGAGGCTTCGTCTCTCGTCTAAGTCTGTCACAGGTTGTATGACTCTGGGTTTATGCCTGTAGAAAAAAAGAATCTTGGTCTGCAAGGCTGAGGCCTGGGAAAGCGGAGTAAGGGCTGAGCCTTGGGTCCCACTGATGAAGCCGAGATCTTCCAACAGTGATCTGCTCGCAACAGCCAGGCTCTCCTGCTAATTACCCTGATGATCCCGCATTACATATCTGCGCCGATCCTATGTATTTAGAATTGCCGAACTTACGCAAGTCTGCCCATTCCTTCCTCTCCTCCCTAATTATTAATGCGTCTGAGGGAAAATTGCTTCACCACCCACCAAACTGCAAACTATTCACTTGCTGGAAGGCAGCTGAAGAAGGGTATTGCTGGGTTTGTTTCTAAACACGTTATTTTTATTTGTTGACACAAGAAATAAAAAATTCACTCTTTTACCAATCTGTGTTGAATCAAAATCCGTTATCACCATTTATATAGTCCATTTAGATTTACAAAAAACCTACACAAACACGTGTTCCCAAGGGAGAAGACAACTCGCTACACAACACAATACACAGCATCCTGAACAGTTAAAAACATAACAGTCATCAAAACATGTGTGATCTGCCCGTGCAAAAGCAAAACTGAGGCAATTTAACTTCGTGTCCTTTGTGTATAAGCTCCAGCCAGGGGTACCTGTCCGGGACAGGGACATACACCCCCCCCGGACAGCATCTTACACAAGTGACCCCAGGATCCCACTCCTGGTCTCAGGGACTCTCCCATGGAGGCGCCCCGACGCTGGCAGGGCTCCACATCACTGCACCAGTTCATTCATTTACAGCCAAATGCAAGATCCACGGCACCATTTTTTAGCTGGGTGCGATAACCATTAAAAACCACTCCAGGCAGCAGCCCCTCTAATTTAATTTCTAGAATGCAGACTATTTCAACTGCATAAATAACGTATGAAGGCCCAAAGTACCATGTATCTGTAGAAAGAAGAGGATACTGGTTTAGTTTATTGTTGCAGAAAAATGCTTCAGTAGTAATAACAATTCTCCGGAATACACAAAAAACAACTTCTCCTGCTCTACTCCTTTTAACAGTGACAGTTAAGTGACAGCTCTCTGTGTAAACCACATATTGGGTGTAATCGCGCCGATGGCAGCTGTGGTTGGAGCACCTCACCGTAGAGGCCGTTATTGCCAGCAAACGAGGAGCGACGAGGGCTCTCCTACACCGCGAGCGCCCAAACATATGGAATATGTGCAGAACACTTCTTTTTGGTGGGGAGAGGAAGAAAGACAGTGTGAAGTCATTCAAGCGGAATGATAACTAAACCAAAGCCAGATCAAAGGAATGAAGAAGAAAGACTGAAATGTGAAGCTGAAATATTTATTGCCTTCAAAACATCATCCCTATCCTGTCCCTGGGCACTTTAATATTTCGAAGTTGTTAGAAAGCAGTCGCACTTGTTTCATCATTTCAAAGAAATAAAGCCAAAAATATGAAGTAGAGAACAATTTTATCTTTCATTCCCTGATTTTAAGTATAAGATGAGCTTGTCTTTATGAGAAAAAGCTCGAATCCACTTATAAATTGTTTACAGTTTGCATAATTTGAGATGTTAACATGAAAAAGCTGGTCGGCATTCCTTCAAGTAAGCTGTAACAATGAATGATATTTACAATACAATTACTATTTTAAACTATATACTTATGTTTTAAATAAATCATGAGATAACATTAACAAACTAAACCACTACTTAAAGCCACTAATGAATTAAGAGTAAATAATATTCCACGTGTGTATATCACGCTTCTGTGAACTAAGAAGAATAACGCATTACATTCAAAATTAATGGCTCACAAATTAACTAGACATTGGTTAAACACACTAATAATTATTACAACTATTTCTCATTATAATAATGACAGGGTACCGTTGTGCTAGGTGCTACGCAAACAGAATAAAAACAGCAACTACAAAATGATGAATGAGATGTGGGTTAAAAGGCTGGGCAAGCGTTGTAAATGTGACTGGAAAGGAAAATGTTATAATTTTGCCCAACGCTGCAGAAACTGTCTACAAGATTTAGATACACCACATATATGAAAGGCCACAGAGGCTCGGTTATCAAGAGAGGAGGATTAGAACAGAGATTAATAGTCGGGGCTTTCACATGCTGAGATGACAGCTAAGCCTCACCAAGGAGAACATGGAGGGGAGAATTAGAGAGACAGGTGTAGATAATGGCTGAGATAAAAGGAGACAAGACTGTAATTAAAAGGTGGACCAGCAAGTCAGCAGCAGAGATAGCAAATAGATTCCTGAGATACCCAGAGAAGAGGTGTAAAGAAGGAAAAGAGAGGGATCAGAGAACAGTGCTGTGGCACAGAAAGCTGGAGGGCAAACAAAATAAACCATCTGAAGGACAAACCATGGGAGAGATCACCGAGCGCAGGAGAGCCAGGCAAGAAGAATCACTTAACACTAACAAAGAACAGCCCCAGATGTGTTATGAGTGACGGAGCCAACAGCGGTTGGCAAATCAAAGACGATGAGGATGAAATATAAGTACTAAGACTGTCTCAAATTTTTCCAATACAGAATTCTAAATGAAACATCTGACTAATTACTTCAGCTCAAAGCATACCAGGTTTATTATTTCAAAGAGGTGCTGAGTCAAAAAGCCTTTAATAAAATACATTATTTCCCACCGGTCCCGTTTCTCTTCTACCCCTAGAGAGTCATGGCTACACCACCAAATACCGGTTTTGAATAAGCAAGTAAAGAATCCAAAAAGCATACGACTCGCCTATGCAAGGACAGAGTATTCATCCTGTCATTCAACATATTTAAGGTAACTATTTTTACAAAACAATTGTACTAGTATAGTTTAGGATTCAGAACAATATCATCCACGTTGTAATGGACAATACAGTAACTCAGTGCTGAGGAATGAGGAGTATCTAGTCAGCTCACCGATTTCTTCTTTCTAAGAGGCTGGTATGGTGGACATGGATTTTTCACATTGGGTTTGTTTGGTTTTTTTTTTTTAATAAAAATACTGTTTGAAATAACTTCAATTCTTCACTGAAGGTTGGTTGCGTTGTTGATAAAGCTGGAGGAAAATTGTACAAAGTATGTAAAAAGTAAGCCTAATATTATCAAGTTTACCTGAAGTCTAGCAATCATAACTGTCTAGCAACAACGACAAATGGAACGAAGTCATTCCTTGTACTATTTTTGTAAATAGTTTTTAACTGACCCCAAAAAGGTGACAGTCTGAAACATTTCGTGCTTATTAAAAATCGGTAATTGAATTCAATCATCTGTAAGACTTTCTTTAGCCAACTGGAGGCTCTTCTCATTTCATCAACATTTTGGGCACTATATAGTCTTGAAATGTACTGCACTGAATCTAAAAGATACACTAATGTGAAATAGAAGCCATTCAGAATAATAAGGGAACAATTCTGACATTTGTGTTAACTATTTGTATATTCATTTAGTGAGGTCAAAAGTCTATAGCCCTTAACTGCATTAATTATCAGAGTAGCGCTTTACAGCAGCTAACAACGTTATAGCACAGTACGCTGATGCTGTTCATCTCAGCAGGCAATACTTGTCATTTCATACAGCTATATATTCTACTGAAGCATTTTCATAGTTGATAGCATTAAAAAGATGTCATATGATATCTCTGTAACCATCTTGAGGGACATAACAGTCCCATAGACAAGGATTAAAAAAAAAAATCAACTGTTATTTTTTTTGTACAACTGAAGCTTTCCTTTAAATACATATTTCATTATTGCCAGTAGGTCTCCAGAGAAACTGGTGAAAGAAAATGAAAGGCTGTAAATAGTTAATAGAACACTTTATTTTTTCTTTTAAGTGCGACTATTAAATAAAGCTACCGCATTTTTTCGTCCTCTGTTCATACTTTACATTGTGCCCCCTAGAGCGAGGGTTATGTCAGCATGTTCACTAGGGCTAAAGGAATGTTTACAATACGCTGGAAACTTTGACTGGTTTTGCTCTAAAAGGTTTCAGATGCTCGAACAGAGCACCAAGTGGAGAACAGCTGGCTGTTTTTCCACTGATTCTTAGAGGAGGGAAAAAACCCCAACAAAACACCAAAAAACACACAGCCCTGTTTTAAAGAGTAAAATCATATCCAAACTCTTCAGCCACTTAACATTACCACTGCTTTTAAATCAAAGTTTGCTTTTTGCATCATATTGCAACTGTTGCAACAAGACAACACTAAACATTTTAATGAAAGAGAATGATGAACACAATGAACACGAGTATAAACTCCTAACGATGTTCTTTATTGCAACATTTGGAATTAAAGACAATGCCTTCTCATATTTCTTTAATTATTTCCGGCTTTAAATAGTAATAGCTTTTCCATTCCTACAAGAATTCCTCCACACACAAATACTTCATTTTCAAGGAAAAATGGAATTAACTACAGGAAAACAGCTACGCTTAGGCAATTATCCTAAAAATATTAACAACAACAAGCGATGATTCAGAATCTGGATCCAACTCAGAGGAGCAAGAAAGGAAAAAAAATAAAAAAAATCAATTTGTGGTAAAAGCTATTGCTCCATTTATGTATTTATCATCGTATTGATGATTACCACACAGTTGTATTTTTCTGTGTGCAACAGCATTTATGACATCCACCGCTACAGGACAGCCATACAACACAATCCATACACTAGTATTCTGAAGAAGCAGCTGTTTAAGAATAAAGTTCCTAAAGGGTTCAGTATCATTAAGTTCTCAAAATCCACTGTAACTCACAGGTTTTTAAAAATATAATTTCGGTATATTTTGAAAGTCCAGATTTAACTTTTTTTTTAAATGTTGGGTTCCAACATAACAGCAAATGCAGAATTACGCAACTGTAACCTGCAAAACAAGATGGAATTCTATTCACTGCTATTTATTCTACCTCGTTCCGCCATCTATCTTTAGGTTTTTACTTATCCTTGCCTTCATCTGTTTCCCTCTTTATTAGCTCAGAAGCATTACGTATACCATTTGTTTCTCTCAGATTTACATACCCTCATTTCTTTTACATTGTCACTTTTACGATAATACAGAGAAAAGAAAAATTATACAAACACAATGGGAATTTTGCACAAGATCAGTAATCTCAAAGACTAAAAGACCCTTATATAAAACTTCTGGCGCTAAAGTTTGATACTTTTTTATATATTTGGAACAAAGCAAAAAGAGCCTTTCAGACCAAAAGAAATCTTTTCTTTGTATACTGAAGAAAACTATAAAATGAAGGATGAGCCATTACACAGCCATAGCTGTAGGAAAAAGTGGAGCAGAGATTCTGCATGGGACCATTTTGCCCCGTTCCCATTTTTGTCTTGTCCCCGTTCCACCACCAGAGGTGAACTGTAGAAACACCAGGCAGAAGAGAACAAGGAGTCTCAGAACAAAACACAATGAAACACTCAAGGCAGCGTGATAACAGGATCACATAAACTCACATCATTCCACTGCACCAGAGTCCAAAGCAGAGCAAAGCCCTGTGGAAATAAACCCGAGAGGAGACGGGAACACAGTGAAGCTCCACGTAGCTGCAAGCCAGGCACCCCTTTTGTCAGGAATTCAGGCTGAAGTCACAGAACAACTACAATGAGATTTCTTCTTGCAAAACATACTGACACCAGCTTCTGCTTTTGAGTAAGCGCGATACAAAAGCCACTCTCCTAAGGCTTTACAAGTAGCGGCACTAAGTTTAAAACCTCAGGACGAGCGCGAGAAGAGCTCCAGCTCCACTGCTCCATACACCTCGGGACAATGTCAGGTAGGGAACAAAGGATTCAAAGAGAAATAACCAAATGACTGGCAAACCACACTAGGAGATGGCAAGTAGAAGCCCTTTGAATAAAGAAATGACTAAGACTTCAAGAAGAGTAACTGGTACAAAATGAAAAAAAAAAAGTTATTTCCTTCCCAAAACAGCATTTTTCCAACTTGTTTTAGCAAATACAAGTGCAAATGCATTTTTATCAGACACTTTCTATGAGACAAAACCTTGTAGTAGTAATAACTATACTCGACAGAAGCAGAGAAATTTAAAATCTGTATTAGTATCACTGAACCACACTGGACAAGCTCCTAGAAACAGCAGATCCCAGCATCAGCACGCTGAGGTCCAAGGGACTGCCGCGGCCATCAGGCTGGGGACCAGGGAAAGCACCCACACGCGTACAGCGAGGACGCTCACAGCACCACCCCCGCAAAGAAACCAGCTGCTTTTCCTTGATTCTCATGTCAACGATTCCCAGAGAAAATATGTGCGTGGATACGAGTATATACAGGAAAAGAAAGGTAAATTACTTTTATTTCTGTATTTTGTTGAAAATTTACATGCACCACCTTCACGCCATGCCTTCGGTTGAAGAGACTTTGAAAGATTTTGGTCTAAACTAAATCACAAAATACTGTGAAAACTGTACCCGTGCTTTAGAAACTGTTGAAACCCAAATCTGCTAACAGATAGGAGGGGCTTTGCTGGTTTCTGGGAAGTGTAGCCCCTCTTTCTTCCCCAGAAGAGTTTTGCACAAGTTCAGATGAGGGGTAGAGAAGCGATGGAGAAAAGAAGTGTCGCTAGTTTCTTATGTAAACAAACAATTTTATTAAGTGACTTTCAATAAACCAGCTGCTAAACATTTGCTCTGTATCATCACCACTTGCAAAGTGCTGAGATTTGGCTCCGTAGGCAGGTTTAAAAAAAAAAAAAAAGGCAAAGATTGAGAGGAAGAACATTACGAAGCATTTCACTGTAGACTGTGTGCAGGCATTCCCCGACACTTCAGTGTGCAATTCCAACGTCTGCACCTGCAGAGGTAACAGTTCGTTTCTCCTAACATGACTTTTAAAATATTGTTTCCTTCAGTCCTACAGAATAGAAGAATAAGAACTCAGGAAAGCAATATTTCAGTAGCGTAATGAAATATTAATTTGCGTATGAGACCCACAACCCAAAAAGCATTAAATCAGATCCCATCATTATTTTCATGAGGTGAGAACCTTCACAAGCGTTACCCTGAGAAATCAGCAGCAGCAAGGTGGCCTGCACTTCCATGCAGGTGACAGATGATAAACACGTGTATGTTTATAACTTAGTCCAAAAACTCCATCTCAAGACAGACAGACTTTATATGTCCATGCAGTCATAAAGCTATTACGGACTCCAGAATGGAAATGGCAAAATCCAAACCACGTTAAAACTGAGGTGGCCTAAATATATGCTGTATTCACACTTCAAAAAACTGTAACTATAACTGTTTACTTATACAATGAAATCCTACCTTCTTTACTGTTTCATCTCTAGGGTTTTTTTATATTATTGTTACTAATAACATATAAATAGACTTCAAACTAAATGCTGCAAAACAAATGTTTCTGCCTGTACACCCGAAATCCTCCCTGATGCAGGTGAAGCTGGCAGTTACACCTCGTACAGGGATGGAGTATAAAAGTGCTAATAACGCACACGGCTGTTCTGCTCTTTCTTTGGACCATAAAAGAGATTTTTTACCTCTCATCTTAAGCAACACTGGTCTATGTTTCTCTGTTTATTGGCAAATAAGTGAGGCCAGCCTTAATGTACCCGCACTTGTGCTGACTGCAAATAGCGCCTGGCACAGGACTGGGCTTCTTCCAGGGGATGCCTTTCAGATCATTGCCATGACTCCCATCCTAACATTAAATTCTGAATATTTAAATTGCGAATGCAATATGTATCTCCAAAGCCCTGATTGAACATGCACTGTCACTGGTGTTTCATGAAATTACGACTAATTATTTCTGAAATGTTCACGGTGACTAGGAAGACTGCTGTCTGTAGTTTACAATGCTATTTTGGAACCAAAGGAAACAGCAGAAAAGGAAAGGTATTCTTTTTAAGAAAATTAAACCTTCCATATGCCTTCAAACAGTTCTATAGTCAGAGGGGTAGAGTTGTTTGTCTTTATTTTGGGGTCTAGTATCAACAGAAGTCACTATTTAGCACACTGTCTGTTGAAAAGAAACATAATTTCATATTTGTGATTGACCCATCAAACTGAATAAAGCATTAACAGCTCAAAATGTTGGTATTTTCTTATGAAAACAAGTTAGATGCAACTTTTGTTTAGTAATTAAGATAGATATTTACTAGAAACTGCTACTTCATAGGAAGAGAATGTGCAAAGCAGGCCGAAACTGAAGGAACGGAGCTTAAATACTGAAACATTTTAAACTTGATAAAATTATCAGTAAGTGATAAACACTACAGTCTAACCTGATCATTTCTATCATAATGAAAACACTTTTTTTTCTTTTTTCCTTTTTTTTTTTTTTTAAACACAATTTATTACGGAAGATTTGTTAGGTCTTTAGAAAAGGGCATAAATCTTCCACCTGCAATTCCACTGTTGGGAACACTACTCACGTGCAGAGCAGACAAGTAAAGCCGCTTCAGAGATGATCATTGACATGGAAACAAGAGTTAAAAGAGCCAAAGAACCTGTAACATACACGTCCAAGCCTCAGTTTTAAACCACATCAAGGCCATGCCTGTTTCCACTTTCCTAAATCGCCACAAGTCTCTAAGCTTCTACATTTCAGTTCTTCAATAAAATGGGAAATATTTCCCTACAGCCTAGTAAATTAAAATTATGAAA
The DNA here is from genome assembly GCA_008658365.1 of Alca torda. Taxonomy (NCBI): domain Eukaryota; kingdom Metazoa; phylum Chordata; class Aves; order Charadriiformes; family Alcidae; genus Alca; species Alca torda. The sequence goes on from CM018086.1 coordinate 37,748,284, forward strand.
GACTACAAATATCAGCAGAGGCAAAAAAAAAAAATTAATAAATAAGTGTCCAAATTTCCCAGGTCATGTTGAGGGCTACTCTGGCTAACAGTGTTTTACAGTCAGTGAGTCCTTTTCTTTCTCTTCCATCTGATTTCTTCAGCAACAAACGGATACTGACTTTTCTCTTAATTTTTTTCTGTTGTATTCAACTGTATAGCGTGACAAATTGTAATATAACTATACCTCTTTATTTCCTGTTTCTCTACTTAAAATGAAAGAGATAAGAACCACATAGATTTAGCCTATTTGTAAGCCACTCTCACGACACATTTTATGCAAACAAACTAAAGGGATTACAGAAACAACCTTTCCCCTCAAGTAATTACACAGAAGCTTTTAAAGAATTCTCTGTTATTACATAAATGCAGTTTAAATGACATTCTAGAAAAATCCTTGGAGGACTTCCTATAGTCACTTCTGCTATTAGGCAATGCCCATGACATGCATTGCTAAACTAAATATAAAATTTATATCGACAAGTCACCACCAACAGTCATGAGTATTAGAGCAAATCTTTTGCAAAAGATTTGTTTTTGACAGATATTTCTACCGTAAACTTCAGAAGAAAAAAACAACCCCCTAAATAAACTATGTATACTGCAATTCAGTATTAAAACTCTGGCAACACTATTTATTTGAAGTTAAAGATACTTTTAGAAATGTGGATCTTACTGTTCCACACCGTGTCTCAAACCACTTTCATTATGCAGCTCTGTGGATATGTCTGAGACTGCAATAGCACTGTTTGCTGTCACAGCACTGGAAAAATAACAGTGACAACAAAGCCCACTAAAATGCCTGCCACTTCCCTTGCGGTGCGTCTGCAGCCGACTGGCTGCTCGCGAGATAATCCCGTGGCCATTTCGGAATCAAAGTGCATTCAGATCAAAGTGGTTTATGAGAAATCACGGATGCACCGACTGGGTTCCGAGCTGCAATTCCGCGAGGCATCGTTTCCATGGAAGATGGTGAACTGTGTTTTCACCCAGCTCAAGGAAGATGAGGTTGTTTTCTAAAGGTTCACTCTGTCTGGCTTAGCTTGTAATTACTTCATTCGATTCCGCAAATAGTCAAAGAAATACAGCAAAATAAGGCATTTTCACATAAAACATCATGTGGATTCATGCTAATAGCAAGAGACTGTTGAAAGAACTAATTTTTGCAGCAATGGAACAATAAAAAGCCATAAGGACGCCATCCAAGCCTGATGCAAAAATATTATTGCTTATCATGTATGACTGATGTAGGTATCGTATATAAACACATATATGTAAAATCTTACTCTTGTCCAGAAACGTCGGTACTAAATTAATGGCTTAGTTTCCACAGTCAGCCTTGCGGGATTAGCAGTTCCTCTGTTCTGGGCACGTGAGTCTGCTCTAACAGCCACGTGCACCAGCACATCCCTCCTCAGAAAGGCACGGATGCAAGGTGCAAGACACTGAAAGCCAGGAAGAGGGATTAATCACTTGCTGCCGGGGAAATAGCCCAGACACACTTTTACCCTTCCGTGCGGCCTCCAGGGCTCTTGGGTCCCAGAGGCTGACCCACCTGCTGCTTTGGCCAAAGGTACGGACTGGCCTCTGCCAACACCTTCTGCATCTGTGGGCCCTGAAGCACCCATCAGTCACCTGGGCTCCTGAAACTTTTGTCTTTCAGATCCTTACTCCAACCCAAACATTAGACCTGAGCTTCATTACAGCCAGGGCATACCTGAAATAAAGGAGGACCTCCTCAGCCACCCACAGAGCTTCTCAGCACGGTGCTGTTAAGCAAAAAGCAAGTTCAAAATCCGCAGCACACTGACCCGCTTTACGAGTGCCTGCCTGAAGGGAGCACCACCACGTCTGCTCGGCACTGAGAGCGCCCACATGGGGAACAAACTCAGAGCAGCCGGTGGGCTGGAACAAGTCAGGCTTATTTTATTAACGTAAGTAAGTGCAAACCGACATATTATTTGAAAGACATGGAAGATAATGAATGCAACTACATTATCAATGAATCGGACGTTAAAAGATTAAGCTTCGTTGATAAACATTCAATCTCCCTAAAATTATAAATAATAGTCAGTGTAAAGAATTTAAAGATTAAAAGCTAGAGGTTTTATTAATGTCTGTAGTGATTTAAGATAGTCTCTATTGATGCCAAATAACAGAGATTACAGAAATAAAGGAATACCGACTTCAGCCCTATGACTTTTATTGAATAAAAGTATCTACACAATGCCGCTATCAGCCTAGATAAGATACATTGTAATATTTAACTGAATAGTTTTAGCAAATAACTTCTGGTTTGTTTCAGAATAATCTGCTTTCCCTAGAAATTATTTCCATAACTTTGAATTTAAACTGGATAAACATATGGAAATAATATTTTACATAACAAAAAATGGAAGCAGCATAACAAGATGCAATCTTGTCATATGTGCATCTGCTCTATGTAAACCACTCCTCCGCTCGGAAAACATCAAACTTGTTGCATCCTGATTAGGTTTTTAATGTACTAGGTCAGCAGAAAAGCTGTTCCAAATTAGTTAATGAAAAGCGTCTTCTGTTTGCTGCAGACCATTTCTCCGAGCCTTAGCTGTATGTGAAAAAGAACTATTCACACAAAAAAAGTGTGGTACGAAAGAGAAAAAAGCCACATTAAAGTTGTAATCTGTGGATATTAAAATAACATTTTAAAAAAATCACAAACATCATACAGTAAATCAAGTTAAAATATAATTTAAATAAACACATCTTTCAAATTTATCTTTCCCTCTAAAATAGTGCAAAGCAACTAGCCTTCAGTTTGGATTATTTGCCTACTATGGATGTACCCTGCACTGAAGCCGGTTTCATTTATTCGGCAGGGCACGACCAGCTGGCATCAGTAACTTCAGTTCTGTTTTATTCCTACCACTTGAAAGGCAACACATTTGGGCGGCTCGGTTCTTGCTCTATTTTTTCAGTTTTTATGTCTGACTAGAACCCTGAAGATGCAGCTTTGCAACGGGAAGATAACTCAGACAAATTATAGGAAGGCAGTTAGATGAGACAAAGCATAAGTTTATTTAATAAATGAGACTAAAACATCGGGGATGGCTCAGCAATTATTCCATATTCACTTACTTCAAAGTCTCTTCCATTTTGCGAATTTTCTTTAGAGCATCCTCTCTTTCTTTATCAAGATCATTCCGGATGCCATGAATCTACCATTTGAAGGAAAAGAATACCATAATTTTAGCTAAAACAAAGTCTGATTAAAGAAAAGTTATTTTAAATTATAAATTCTATTTATTTTGCATATTCCTTTTGCACTGACATAGACAACCATCTATATATTTCTAAAATTACATAAAACGCAAGAATAAGGATTAACAGAGAGATGAAGTGTGAGAATAGAGCCAATAGAGCTATTTTTCTTCTCAAAGCGAGAATAAAGAAATATCACCAGTTACATAAAGAGAAACTAGATTTTCTTTAGATAAATACAGGAAAGCATATAGAAATCTGCCTAAAATAATGACACGTATTCTCTACGGTGCAGAGTTCCTACTTACCAATTTGTGAACACACAATCAAAGTGAACTACTTTTTATCAATTCTTACAATAAAAACACCAAACATAATGACGGTAAATAACCTTACTTTAGAATAATACATACTCAAACATTAACTAGCTGCAGGTAGATTACTCCTAAGAAAAGTAAAACCTTGAGGAAAAGTGGTTTACTACTAATGAAGTCCTGGCCCAGTAAAATCAGAGTGGCTGAATCATTATAGAAAATTTTGTTTTTTTCCGTTTTGCATCCAGACATTAAAAATGCCATTTGGAAATGCAAGGGTATGGCACTCTTGTATAAATGTACAACTAACAAACCCACAAAAAGCACACAGACACCTCTAACATGACAGCTAATTGTTATTATTCCATAGTAAACTGCGACCAAGCGCTGCTTACAATTCAGAGGGAATCCAGAAGAGTAAGTCACCTGGCAGTCCTATGGACGTGGCAAGAAATCAATCCTAGTGTGACCCGAAAGCCTATGTATCCTCGCACAACAGAGAAAAGCTGCCCCCATCATCTCCCTGTCTCCTCCCCATCACTCCTCCCTGGGTCAGCATTAGCTTCGCCATGCAGCTGCCATTGCACCAGCAACACCCACCCGCAGGCACAAGATACACGTGTATACAGAAGTGAGATAAACACACCTCTTATGTAAACATCCTACAGATACTCACTTACAAAAAACTGAAGCCCTTTAATTCTCCTCTAAATATTCGTATTTTTCCCAGTGCATTTCAGTTACAATTTAAATTTGAAATACTATTTTAATTCCTATCAGTATTTAACCAGTGCAGAATGAAAATGCCAACTTCCAAGACCTCACAAGGAACATATCCTAGCAATCCGAGAAATTGCTTCTGGCCCTGTAAAGTAATATATTCACAAAAAACGTTGACCAAAACCTGACTCCCCATCGTGGTTTAACCCCAGCCAGCGACTCAGACCACCAGCCACTCACTCACTCCTCCCCTGACCCCCAGAAAGGCAGGGAGAAGAGGGAGAAAGGGGGGGGGCGGGGCCAGAATATAACACGTGGGTTGAGATAAAGACAGTTTAATAGAAGAGTAATGGAAGAGAAAAATAACAATAATGGTAAAAGAATATACAAAATGAAGTGATGCAACACAAGTTGCTCTCACCACCCAACGATCGTCCTGAGCAGCGATCGCAGATCCCAGCCCCCCGGCCAACCCCGATTTGTCCACTGCGCGTGGTGTCTGTGGTATGGAATATGCCCTTGGCCAGCTCGTCCTGTCCCTGCTCCCTCTCAGCCTCTATGGGAAGCTGCAAAATCCTTGGCTTACTATAAACACGACTTTGCATCAACTAAACGATATGTTATCAACATTCTTCTCACACTAAACCCAAACCGCAGCAGCTACTAGGAAGAACAGTAACGCTACCCCCGCTGAAACCAGGACGCCCCCACTTCCTAAATTCGATAACCAGTAATAGACATTTTTACGAGAAATTCTTCTCTCTGGTACTTCTGGATCAAGAGAGGAAATCAGCTTCAGAATCTGGCAACCTCCCAGGCACGGTCCAAACCATGGGCTTTCACAATATGTTTTGCCAAAAGCAGATTAAGTACAAGAGTTCGTTTTGCTTTTAGGATTGCTCAAGCGTCCATGCTTTTCCTTGCTGGATGGGGAACACGGGAAATCCTTTATTCACCTACAATCATTTGCAATGTTACATTCTATTAAGTCACTACAATAAAGAAAAATGTGTTTTAATAAGTGTATAGTCAGAAGCACAAGAGTATAGTCCAATGAAAAAACAAATTTGGAGATTCTCTACTGTAAGCAGTTCCATGTAGGTGTTCACTACGTGGAAGTCCGAATACTTGGTTTGAAAGAGTTTCCAAACTGATGGGTTCTCTCAGAGAGCAAAGAAGGTATTGTCAAACCTGGTAAAATTATATATATTTAGCAGCTGGCTCAAGAATGGCTCTCAGGAATAATCTGTCACTGTTCTTATGCTTAGCTGAATGTTTGGAAAACAAGCAGCAGATTATTTATAAAACCAGGTGTTTCCTTTGCTTGTAAAACCATTTAGCTTAACTGGTTCCTGATTCAGCAGATAAGCGCATTTAATCAAACAGTGACATTTAGGGTTACTACCTATTATTTGTTTGATGTTTAAATATCCTAGCAGGCAATAGCCACTGTAGACTAATAAAGATTATTAGATAATGGGTAGGTTCTTAAGTGAACAGATTGCACCAGAGACTTCACGATTCCTTTACTTGAAAGCAAGCTTGTTTTAGTATTTTATGTGCCAATCTATACTATTTTATGGATTTATATCCATAGATTGTATACCTGTATTTTTCTCCTCCCTTCTCAAAGATTTGATTTCAAAAACACAGTAACACCAAAATTTACGAACAGGCAAACTGATGTAAAGTTATCTATTAAAAAAAAGGGTCTACTTTCTTGTTTACTGCTAGAGTTACAACTTCAGTGTCTGCGCTTACTGGTGCGGAGGGACTGCTGGCACGCTCTCGGCCCACGCTAAGGAGCATTCTCCCAAACGATCCTCAAACTTCATTCAAGATTCACACAGCCCAGGCACCGCTGCGGAAATGTAATGCGGGTGCATCCACCTTACTGCCCAGAACCGTAAAGTTTAACAGTGTGGACGTGAGCCTTTTGATGGCATTTGGACTTGGTGCCTGCAACATTACCAGCAACATTTAGTCTGTACTTATCTGCAGAGGAAGTGATGTATTGCAATAAACCAACGTCCACTATACTTCAATAGCTAGAAGATATGCAAATGGTGCCAATATATTTTTATTTTGACCTGCAATATTATTCCAATCCTAGGCTTTTCTTGAGGCCAACTTTCATAAAAACCATGACTTGTCTAAAAAGACAAATGTAGGCGAGGATTAGACCAAAACATATATTGCAATGAAAAAGTATTTGACTTCAAGGCAGCAAGAGGCACTAACTCAAACCAAAAACTCACTACAATTCATGTTGCAAATGCTTTTACCAAGTGACAAGTAGCTATGATCACAATTCATTATTTTATGTTATAAATTTGGGACATTTGGAAATGACATGTTTGAATAACACATCCTTTCAATTAAATAGGCATCGAATGCACCCTCTGCGTGAGTTGAACATACGTCACTAAAACAGAAGTTTAATTTGAAACCTATTGATGTTTAAAGTCTAAAAGAGCAGACAGTATTTGCAAAGTGCTTTAAGATGAAGTGTTTTTGATGAAAATTACATTTTTTAATTTAAGCTTCTGATGTAAAAACAATGTATGTTGACAACACCTAGAGAACACGTTCAAATCACGGAGAAGTATGGAATAAAGATATACTGGGGAAAAAGAAGTATGGAAGAACATGCGAACACTGACAACAGGTCAGGCTAAGTTCAATTTAGTTCATTATCTTTTCGCTAACAGCAGTTAACATCAGATGCCAACAAAAGAGCGCATACAAACAGGACAGGCTTACAGTGGCACTTTGGTAATGCTCTCCCAGCCTCCATCATTCGGCAACGGGTACCTAGAATGAGAGGCGATACCTCTGTACTTTAACAGCTGTACTTAACATCTTCCTTGAAGTTGTCCAATTATTTTTTCAATACATGAGAAATGCTTGAATTCCAAAATTTACTTATTTGGGGATTTCAGAATTTAAACCGTTAGCTTCTGCACATCACAAAATTGGCAGTGTGCATAAGATGCTGTATTTTCCTGAAAACATTACCTGTTTTTCATATACATGCTCCAAGTGAAGTTTGTCCTGTTGAAGCTTGTATTCTTGATCCTGCAAAGGAAGAGATGCGTATTGCAAATAAACAAATGGCATTTTTCTTTCATTTAAAGCAATCTTTAAACACACACACATTTACCATTTTATAGAACGGTTCCTAAAAACTAAAAATCCACTTTATATCATTATTAAAAATTTTTTTGACATACAAAAAAAATCAACCAACAGCAAAAATATCCACCCATAACAAAATGATCTCAAAAGTCATGATTCATGCTTTCTAAAGAGAAACAGCAACTTGTTCTCCTGAGCTATTAAAATGCCATTCTGTACTACATCAACTGTGAAATGAAAGACATAGGAGGAAAAGTAGATGCCAAAACACAAACAGGATTGATACATGATACGGATGTGGAACTGAGATGGGAGGATTAAATTTAAATATCTATGGGATGACAGAATATCGAACTGAACTGTTAAACAGGAACAAAAATAAAAACAATTTTGAAACTTACTTATAAAATGTTTACAGTTTAGGAAACAAATGATATTTGCAATTCCTTGACATCCTTGTCTATAATCCATAGATACACAATTGTACTGTTTTAACATGTGAATTACAATAAGCTGTCAAAAAGTTCCCGTGAACTCTGCTTTTAGCCATAAAGTGATTTCTTTTACTCATACTTTTTAAATTAACCTTTAGGCATAAGGCGACACTTGATATATTTCTGTGAATAAAATATCTACAAGGATGCATGTTATATATAAGTGCATTTTAGTACAGCTCTAAACATTCAAATCACTGGAAAACGCAAAAAGGGCTGGTCGCTCTTGAGTCAGAAACGCAGGGCTCACCTTCAGCTCTTGCTGTCTTTGATGTTCTAAATCTTGTAGCTGTTGTTTTAATAGAGACACACTATGCTGCAATTCTTCAATCGCATCAGATGCCTGTAGGGATTTAACAGAAAAAGGAATTTTTGTGCTTCATTCCTCATTAGCTCTACAGATACATCTTTTGTGTTTTTAAATTTATTTCCCAAAGGTGTCTGGAATTTGGAGAAAATTACCAACTTGAGGAAAAAAAAAACCCTTCATATACATCAATTTTGTCCATCTGGTGAACTTAGAAATGTAAACAAAGCCACAGAAAAATAACTACTTATAAAGAAAAACAACTTGGCACTAACAATTGAAAGAAAGAAAAATACCTTGTAAATTGAGTGAAGTATCATCAAAGCTCCTAGAATTCCAGAAAATAAATGCAAAAGACCCTATTTGTCTTACGGCTCTAAGGATTAGTAGATGGTATTTAAAACGTGAGTCTTTTCTACAATTTTTTACCTTGAAAATTGTATTAAATATGTACTATATATCTACCTATGCATATTGGTAGATATCAACCTGATAGATGCTTTTACAGACACAAAAAAGAATTATTACACTTTGGGTGGAATGTAAGCTTGCAGAATTTAAAAATTATTTCTTAAACACATAAATTTTTAACATAATGTTCCACATTAAGAGTCCTGCAGGACAGTTTATTTCTGGAAAAAATATCTTCCCTCATTGAGGAGGTCTTAGGAAAACATTATGTCTTTAAGCGTGCTGAGGTCCTCTGGTATCTGGAATTTTTACAGAAGCACAGACAAAATCAGCACATTAATTGTGCCTTACCTGAATCAGCTACGGAAATACCACCTGTATGTACACGTACACACCAGAATTACCAGTCAGCTTCAGATGATTTCTCAGTCAAATTCGGAAATTAAAAGTTAAGTCACAATTTTTTTTTAAAACTTCCGCACATGAGTAACTTAGGGAACTGAACAGTTCCTTGGATTCATTCCTAAGCATTATATTTATATTGAGGAGACCACTTAAAAAATAAACAACATTTTAATGCTTATTATATGTGGAAGCATACCTTTGCTGCAGAGAGAGCATGTTCCTGTTTTATAAAATTTACATCAACATCAAATTTACTTTGTAGTTGCTGGATGTTCTCCTCATATTCCAGTATAATATGGTCCTTGTCTTTCTGAAGTAAGCTGTGCCTACAAGTAGTAAGCAAACAGAGTATGAAAGTTGCCTTCATATTTTGGCATCTTACCCGCTCAGTATCCATTCCGCAGAGTATGCAAGTCTGCCGGTACCATGTGCTCATTGTAACAGAATGAAATGCTTATAAATAATGGAAAGATAACATACTCCTTAGGAGGGTCGTTTGGGTCAATTCCAAAATGAGTTTTACCTCAATTAATACATTTTTGTGACAACTTTCTAATGCCGATTACCATTCACCGAGTTCTTGAAATAGAATGAATAATGTTTGCTTCTAGAAATTCCATATTCTTCAATGTTAAAAACAGCAACTGCTATTTAATTACCTTGCTTTCACTTCCTGAAGTTCAGTGCATACCGCCTGGTAACGTTGTTCTGCATCAGTCTTTTCTTGAGATAATTTTTGACGCTGTAAATTACTATTTTCAGCCTCAACAGTCAACTGCTGGACACGAGCCTCCAGTTTTTTGACCGTCTGGTTCTAAAAGAATGGGTCATTGTTGAGAAAACACCAGGATAAATTAGGGTATACCCCTGTTGTTATTCAGTAGCCTAGAGCAACAAGATTCTTTGGTGGGCCAGCGGCACAAGAGTTACATAGCAAAGCTGTCATCAATCATGACAGTAAATTCTATGTTGCATATAAAAAAAAAAAAATCTTCAAAATATGTATGTCTACTTCCTCCCCCCCAAAGTAACATGTCTTCTCCCCTAAGCAAAACAATATGTGCAATTGATTTCTAAACTACAAATATTTTAAAACGAGAGACAACAGCTATTTCTATGGAAAACTGTAATGGATGATAATACACATAAAGCATTTTTAGACCTTCCATTAACCAAAAAGTATCATCTTATCACTAGCAATACATACAACCTGCATGTGGGAAAGAGTATTTGAAGAAAAAAACCTATATATACATAAAAAGATTTTACTGATCATTATGGTGATGAGCAGCTATAAAAGTCAGCTAGAAAACACGTTAAACGGTAGAGCATCCAGTGAAATCTGTAGCTCTTTCATGCTAAAATATTCTTCTGAGTACTTTTAAGACCATCATATGTTTACAGACATAAAAATATATATATCAAATTTCTAAACTAAACCAAAGAGCAATGCACTTAGGTTGCTAAAGAATTACAGATTTTAAACAACTGCCTTTTATGAGCACGCTTTGGCAAAACCACATCCAAGGATGTAAACAATGAGATACAGTAATATCTGCTACAGATTTGGGGACATAAGAACAAGGTTATAATGCAAATGCTACATGAACAGTCTGAATGCTATCTAGTTGTGTTTCAAATCAATTATCAAATATTAACCAAATAATTCATCAATCATCTTGTACAGTAAGTATGTCATCTCCATTTTCTCACTGGAAAACGGAGGCACACAGAGGAGGAAAGTGTTGTACATGGGGAAAACAGCAAATTCGTATCAGGACGGAGAGTGCACTCCTCAAGTCTCTGCTGGTACACCTTTCCCTAATCCACTTCTCCATATCATTTAATTACAGCGATTTCCTTTCAACAAACATCTATCGAAAGTTGTGTCTTTTTCCCAGAACTTCATCTCCCAATATAAACAATTTTAAAAGCGAGCAGAATGAGACCAGGCAGGTAGCACGCGACTACTCCACTATTTCCCATTCTTCCTTATATTTATGTTAATTTGCACGGAAATGAGAGAATAATTCCTCAGGAGGCTGGAGTCAAAAAATAAGACACAGCTGTCCCTCCAGGATGTACGTATCATAGTTATTTTTATATTAACAAAGGTCCAAAGATGAGAGAAGTGGAACAGTATTTTCACCCTCTGTTACAGTAACGTAAAGTTCCAACTTCAGCCATCTCAAGTCAGTGCCCCAACTGTCACAGAGTCCTTACATGAGCCTGGAGCAATGCGAGAACCACGCACGGCCAGAACGCTCGCCCCAACTTTGGCAATTGCCTTGAGATATTTCATGAACGTAGCACAGCAAACTTTTCCACCAGTGCAAAGCCAGCTGCACACTACGGGGTCTTCTTTGGGGGGGTTGTTTGGTTTGGCTTGTTTGTTTGTTTGTTTTTAAAGAACAACAAAAAAAAAAAAAAGAGTCGTACCGAACATACGAAATATCATAATTCCACCCTGGCCCCCCACTCCTCAAGGAGGTTAATACTTGTTCTATGGTATTAGGGAAATTGTTCAGCCAGTTTCACTTGCTAACAGCAATGCCATTCTTGACAAGGTGAAACGCTGAACAAGAAAACTCTGAAATACCAACAAAAAATAACAAAAATCAGGAGAGAAAGAGAAAAAGAAAGAGAAAAAAAGACAACTAATTTCCAGTGACAGTCTAGTCTTTCATCTTAAGCCCTGCCTTGAACTCTACCTTGTTTAATTATTAAATCAGAAGCTGCTCAGCAAGATCTGTCTACTTTTGATGGTTCTTAAATTCAATCCTGCTGACAGACTGTGTCCATTTTTCTCTGTATTTACTGTTACCTATGACATGATCTGAATGCTAATTTTTAAATTCAACATTCATTAATAAAGGAATAAATTTTGTTTGACATTGTCTTTTCACTCATTCAATTTTCTTTATACCTCATCCTGATAAAAAGTACAGGATGCTTTCTTGAGGTTACTTGTTAATTTTTTGCTTTTTACATCATTTCTATAGCAGGCTCAAAATCTAGATTATACCTGCTTACATGTTTCTAATTATTCTAGGTAAGAAATACAATAAATCGGAATAATACAATCATTACTTTAAAAATCCTTCTTATTTGATCTTTAATCTAACAGAAGCATTTGATCATTTGAAGAGGATGTGGGTAAGAAGTCGTGTGCATCTGTGAAAATAGATGTACTATATAAATCCCTTTCTGTAGTGTACAAGCCTACAGAGACAAAAGTTCTGCTAACTTGAATCAAAACCAGCGAGGAATCCTAGAAACAGCCCTTCGCTACAAACGCACACCTGTGTAATATTCATTGAAGGGCTGAACTTCAATTAATTTTATGCAGGGGAAAAACCCCTTGGTTGGACTGGCCGCCAGGACACTGTTCTCTCCCAGGACAGAACTGCATTGCACTATCAAAACCATGTCTCAGTTCAACAGGATTTATGTACGCTTTTGCACAAATGCATGAAATTTGAATACTGCACGAGACACTTGCTGTCGTGACATATTTACAAAAAACTTACAGTTGACTTTATCTGTTCCAAATAATCTTCCTCCATTTTGCCAAGACGCGCATTGGTGTCCTCAAGCAGTTCCTGCATATCTTCCGTGTGCTTCTTCCGAATATTGAACTTCTCCTTCTCCATCTCAGCCACAGCATTGTGAAGCTGCATCACAAAAACGTTACCAAATAATAAATGGCATAGAAAACTAGCATTTATAAGTATTATATTACTACAGTATATAAACAGAACAACAAGCACAGGCCACACTCCTGTCCTCTATAATAAAACTATATCATTGTCTCACTAAATAGGTCTCCTGTGACTCTGGAAAGTGGTAATTTAGAAGTGTTTTCCTCTCTTTTACTCTTCTGATTCTCTCCCCCACCCCAGCTGGGGGGAGTGAGTGAACGGCTGGGGTTAAACCATGACAAGAAGTCATTTAAAAACGTACAGAGGGCATAACTTATCTGTACACAATACTAAAACACATACAGATTTTTGCCATTCTCACTATTCTATCTGTTTACATGTTTAACTGAACACCCGTGACCGTTGCACAAAATTAATGAATTTTGATTAGAGAAGCACTAATACTCTCTCCAGATACTTACACTGCCAGTTTATCTGCCTCTCAGTTTGTGAGAAGCTGGAGAGCCTTGACCATCTACATGTCTAATAAAAGGATTATTTGTGTCATTACTAACCCTTGATTTATATTCTAAAGGCCAGTGGCCTCCCTTTCTAGTTAAGGGGCCTCAAAACTAAATTTTCCATCTATACAATAGTAAAGAATAATGCCATGTCAAATTAGCATACAAAACGCGTATGGCGTATTGGTTGTCTAACAGCTATTATGTACTTCTCAAGTTTCTAACAAATCCATTTCATGGCTGACAGAGAAAGCTGCAATATATAAAATAAAAGCACCATTCCAAACACACTGCTAAAACCAGGTTAATTTGCACAAGCATAGATTTCTCTCTCCAACATACAGTCTAGCAAAATCACGGAGGTGTCTGTGAACCTGGACCATTATCTAACAGACTTCAACAGTGTGCAGTAACTTAACATAAAATTTTTCATAAAAAGATAAGAATGCTAATAAGTTATTATTATAAGTATCATGTATATACTGTGGTGTTCAGAAGATTTGCTAAATTTGAGCTACTTTTAAAAATAACCTGGGAAAATAAACTCATAAATATTTAATCTCCAGGTACATAAGATATAACTAAAACCAAGAATTCTGGGAACGTCTCTACCTCCTGTACAACAGACAATAGTAACATTTGCGTTATTGCCAGCAACACCTATTCAAACGGCCTGCATGTATTCAAAGGAAAACATACACAGACGTAACAGTATATAAAGTTATAAAAATATCACACTATTAACTTTTACTATATTTCCATCATACTTCCTGCTATCCACTTTTTTCCATAAAATACATGCTCCTATTTCACTTCTATAATTTCATTAAGTTAAAATTAATATTAGCATTTTTAATTTGCCTTCTTGTTTGCACACTGGCATCACTGATGACAATTACAGCTGTAAAAACAGCTCTTGCTAGGTAACTGCCAAAGGTGGGCTGACCTCGGGCTGAAAACAATGCTTCTCTAAAACAAAACAAAACAACCCACCTAACACTGAAGCCTCAAGGTCTTAAGCACAAAGGACAAGATTTTTGATTTATCTCTCTCTTACAAGACAAGAATTAAAACCAACATCACTTCCAGATGCAGGGCTGCAAAAAAATTAATCAGCAGACATCATCTATGAAGGGAGGTGGTTTTGCCCTTTTTGTGACCCTCCCTCTCCTGAGAGGGGTAAGCAAGATAAATACTGACAATAATCTGGGCAAAGGTAAAGCTGTCTTGCAACAAACATGGTTTTCTCTCCGCTTTGCTGCTGTCTTAAGTCTAACAATAAATAAGAATACATTGAAGAATTCATGACTCAATGCAAAAATAATAGTTCAAAGGAATCACCGTGGCAGCAGGTAGCAGCAGGTTTACCAAGATTAAAATTCCATGTCAGGTGAACCAGAAATAAACACTTCCCTAATACATCCAGAGACTTGCCAAGAGGGGCAGAGGAACCCCGGGAACAGAGCGACCAGCTGGGAGGGGTGGGGTACGGGGGGGTGTGGGTGTGCGAGCACCAGCAAAGAGTCTTGCAAGATTATTCCAGAAAAAAAATAAAATCAGCATAAGAAAATGCCACTAAAAGTAACATATTCCTTGTATTTATTTCTTTTAAGTGGCAAAATGCATTATCCGAGATAGACGCTGTAGGAGTCTTTCAAAGAGAGCAAGTATCATTCATTACCCTTTTCTCCCACTCATTGTTCAAAGAGTCACTGCTTTGCTCACACATCTTCTTTAACTCCACGATCTGCTTCTCTTTCGCTTCTCTGATGACTTGTGACTCACGAACAAGGGTCTGAACTGTCAAAAATGGGAAAATAAGCAACCATTCAAGAGATACCTTCGGGATTTTTCAGTGTTAGCAACACACGCAATCAGATTACATCAGTTTTCCCATTGACCTGGCTTTCTGATGGTTTTTAGCTTAATGCACTTAGATTGTCTCACGAAAATATTACAAGGTGTCCTCTCTTCTCTACTTTATTAACAAAATATTTCATAGTGAGTTTTCCTTACTCAAGCAGTAAATATACACCAACAAAATTCTGTACAACCTAAAGTAAACAGGCATTTTTAACCTGATTTTATGTGCATCCTTAGGAGAAGAGGTCCCCGTGAAGACTGAATGCTCAAGATACAAAAGGGAGTTAAGTTCCCCAACTTAAATTGTAAATGATTGCATCAAGAATTCACAGTCTGACAAATTTTGTGACAAATAAAGCAGATATAGAAATTCACTTTTCAAAAGTGACTGATGATTTTCACTCTCTGGCAAGAGTGTAGGTGACACTAACACAACCCACTACAGCTGAGCGCGACCACCAGCCCAACAGGAGCACCAGATCCCTGGCTGGAATTGACTTTCCCAAGGAGCAGGAAACAATATACATGGAACTCTCTCCCTTTTTGTACGTAGATTACCAAACTTGTGTATTATTTTACATTGTGGTTTAGTCCATAGCATAAATGGACTTCAAGGAATTCTAAAAGAAACTAACATTCAAGAACTGCTGACAAGCCATGCTCAGGCCAAATTTTGTACTTAAAACATATTCAAGACAACTACCCGTGTTTGAAATCTCTTGCCGCAATAGTCCTAAATAATACATTGTGGTTTGACAAAAATGTACCGAATGTATAAATAAATTAACCTTGAGCCAAAGATTTGAAAAAGTTTGAAATAAGTGGTCAAAAGACTTCAGTATCATCAAAGAAACTTTTTTTGGTGACGCTCATAAAACCTGTAAGTATTAAATATAACAAGATCACACTGCCTCTTGGAAAATTTGGTTTGGAAACTGTACAGCAATGACTACTGGACAAGCCTCTCAAAATCTAAAGGCAAAAATCAGGTCAAGACCTGCAAAGGAAGCGTAAAGCAACACGTAAGCCCACAGCCACAGGAAGGATGCAGTGCAGTGCCACCAAGCAGAAAACAACAACCAGGAATATAAAAATCACCTTTTTTCTCCAGTTTTCTAATTGCCTCCTCAGCTTCATTTTGTTTGTTTTTGTAGAGGGACTTCAATGCCTCTATTTCATCATTCTTTCTATCCAAAATCTGTAGAGAAAATTCATAATACTTTAACAAAAGTCCAAAACCCCAAAACTACAATTGGTGCACAAAATAATATACACCGATCTCCATCAGAGGAGCTGCCTTCAAGAAGTGCTTAGGTCATGCAGGACTAGTGATTAAATCTGAGTAATTTTCACAGGTAAGACTGTCAAATCATAAACGAAGGATTGATTTAGATAAATATAGACAGTAGATTAAAAAGGAGTTTCATGTTTTAGGAGAGTCTTTTTGTTTTCTTTTAAATGGGCAAATCCAACATTGCTTTTGTTGAGTTTGGAAGTTTCATGGTGCTACTACTGCAAATAGAAAGGATTTGTTCCCCTTCTCATATTTATGTTGTCTAATAGTATTTAAAAGCATCTAAAATTCTCCACAGGTTTAAGAAATACTTAAATAATTGGTGAACTTCATCACACTCTTTTGTACTTCACCAATTGCAATTCTTTGCACGTATTCCAAAAACAATGGGTTGGAACAGAGCGAGTACATGAGGTGTAACTACATTCACGTTTCTGTGCATGCTAATTTTGGGAAAAAATGCTCGAATATTTGCACACTTTGAGATAGTATTTTAATTTAAACTTCATGTTTAAGATAAACATTAAAGTTACAGAAATTTTATAACAGTGCCCCAAATCTCTCATTAAGCAGAAGCTTTCATCTTAAAACAATATTACTCCATCTGCATTAAACAGTTTGCATCTTTAAAGATTAATATGACACTATTTAACCTTTTCTAAAATATCCAACGTTATTAAACAACTTCAAAAGACGGAATTCTAACATCAGTTAGAAAAGGATGACAACTCGGGGATGAGAAAGCATTTAAACTATTTCTTATTCTCACAAAGCTGTTTCCTTTAGACTCTCGGCTTTGCTAACGAGTTGTGCGGGCAGACTGTGAGAACAGATGAGCCAAATATGCACCTGACCAAATATTAACATCCTTTTGGGAGGCTTTGATGTGTCGTGGTGTTGTGTCAACGGACTTCCTCCAAGACTGTGACTCAGTCTTAAGAAACAAAAAGCAGAGGTGCTCAGCAACGCCAAGCTTACAGTAGGACAAGCCATGACGATCCTGACGCTGAGCGTTTAACTCCCATTACATCCCCGGGATCAGAGAGCTTCAGAAGGCACTTAGGACCTCGCAGAATTCGACCCCACATGTGTAAAACATGGTATTAAAAGTAACAGTGTGGTCTTTGACAGTCTTTTTGTAATCTTTCCAGAAGTGGTGTTATGCAACACAATACAGGCAAATCCAGCTTAACCCAAAGGAAGTGTATCTGGTGTCATTTTATTGCTGTGAAGAATTAAAAGCCACATATAGCTTTAACAATGCAATAACATAAATAACAAAGTGTTTATTGACCAGCCAGTGCTTTAAGATACAGTGTCAGAAGAGACATGAGAACAAGCACTACTGTCGTATTAGTAGGAACATGTGATATACTTGCAGATTTTCCTACTGTTTTCTTGCATTTTGTCCATAAAAATTTAATTGTTTTAAGTGTATTTGCTCACATTTTTCTATAACAGGAGCGCTTCCTCTCCAAAAGAAAAATCCCAAGATTATGATTTCATCAGCATATGAAACCAGAGAAGCTGTTAGGTGGGTAAAATAGCTTGTCTTGTTCAAATAAACAAATCATTTTGTATTTTCATCTGCTTTCTGCACGTGTTTTTCCGTTCCTAAGTTTGTCATCATAGAATATTCTGCATTCCTATCAGCTTATACAAACCGTTACCTACAATCTTACTTTAAAGGAATATTAACTGCAATCATGAAGAAGTTAAAGTACAACAGCAAATTATTTATTTTAATCAGACTCCACTATTTTGTTTTATATACCGTCTTTGGAAAAAAAAATACAAACGCTTCTTACCTTTTGAACATCAGTATCATGCTTCTGCTGTAATTTAAGTTTTTCTTCATGAAATTTACCTTCTGCTATTTTCATTTGCATGTCCAGCTTTAAAAGCAAAATAAAACAGATACATAACTTAATTAAGATAAAGAATAAATTACACTAATGACCTTTGCATAACTTTCAAATTATTCATTTATGTCTTTGAGAAGGCAATGGGAAGACACTAACGAATAATTGCTACAAAAAAAAAAAAATCTATATTGTTTGTCAGTATTTTCATATTTCTTTCGTAAAACTGTTACAGAAGAACTCAACCAAAAATATTTATTTAGAAAATGAATTTGTAAGATGTTTTAGTTGGCAATAAAAACAACTGCTACTGCCCAGAAAAAGCTATCATCCTTTATTTAAATAAACACTTAAGAATGAAACTTTTAATATTCCTGTTAATATCCTAAGTATGGTAAAGTCGCTTTTATTCTTTAGGCAGGTGTTACATTTACACAAAGAATGTCCTTTAGTCCAGATGCACGTTTATTTTTGTTTGTTTTCTATTATTCAGAGATTTCACATTATAAACACATTTCCTTTTAAAGCTTACTTATAATGGGATTAAGGATATTGCTGCTGAATTTGATTGCTAAAATACATTTCCTGCTTCTGCTTGTGTTTGTTCAAAGTAGCGTACTTGAACCCCTCCGACACAATAGCACATTCCACTCCTTCTAGTCCAAGTTTTCATCTTAAAAGTATTTTTAAGTCTCTTGCATAGTTTCACTACGCCATTAAAAACTGTCTTCAGGACTGTGCAAATATGAAAGGCATTTTGTGTTTCTCAGAGTTTTCTAAAAAACAGAAGTGACCCCTCGAGTTCAGACTCAGGCTATTCCTCTTCTACATTTCACCATTTCCACTGCTCAGAAAGCAAAGCAGACAGAAAAGCGACAGATCCAAACGACCTCCCCCTCACGTCAGAAAGGGATGACCAAAATCCTTGGAGCGTGAGTACCAACATCTCACCAGAAGACGTCTTTTAGCATTCTGTTGGCAACAGAAAAATTTGTACTTGCCTTTTGGATGTTCGAAGAGCCCATGGTGCTGAGGTCCACCCACCCTGCAGCTGGACACTGGACTCCCACCACCATCTAGTTATTTTCAGTTCTCATATTTTTGTTTAGCTCAACCAAGAACCTGACTTCTAACCCTCGCAACTGAGAAATGCTAAAGGAACAACAAGCATTATTCATTCTGCCTTTGTTTTTATTCCTTTGACTTATCAAAAGTAGTTATTCAGGCGTGAATCTTTATCTAACATATACAAAAAATAAACACACTGCAAATTATTAATTTCTTTTATATGATTACTTTGTGTTATATATTTCTGTTTATTGCGACTTGAAAATGTCACTCCATTATTGTGACTTGAAAATGTGAGCTACAAAAATCTAAGTCAAGTCAAAAAGGCAATATTAGGAAGAAATTCTTGGCTGTGAGGGTGGTGAGCCCCTGGCCCAGGTTGCCCAGAGAAGCTGTGGCTGCCCCATCCCTGGAGGGGTCCAAGGCCAGGTTGGACGGGGCTTGGAGCAACCTGGGCTGGTGGGAGGTGTCCCTGCCCAGGGCAGGGGGTGGCACTGGGTGGGCCTTCAGGTCCCTTCCCACCCAAACCATTCTGTGATAAGACTCCTCAAGAACTGAAAACAGAAGAAACAAGAGCAGCAAATCCTTTCAATTTCCAGACTCCACATCCACTGACACCCAAAGTACATGCCTGCTTATTACACCACACGTAAAGAGGCTACCTGCCTCCCAAGACTAAATAGGAACATAGCCTTATGCAAACTATCAGGGGGGGAAAGTTAGATTACTATTTTCTTTGGATTAATTGCCATTCTCATCTGTCAGTCATCTCTTTTGTCATCCAAAAATAAGCATCATGATAAACATGCATGTTATATTCATAAAATATACACATATGTATATATGAAAAGAAATATATGCATATATCCCTCCAAAGTAGTGACATTATAGAAGAAAATCTTAGTACTACGTGATAAATAAGTGTTGACTTAAAAAAAAAAGCACAGTAATCCACTTCCAGATAGACAGTTTGTGAATATTTCATACGTAAATATGAGGTCTTGTAAAAGCACAAATAATAGAAACTAAACATGAAAGAGGCTCCAATCTACTTGAATTACATTAAGAGCTTATGAATTACTGATGGATAGCTATTGCACTTGCATAGCTATTAAATCCGCACAAACACATTACATTTAAAAATCATTAATAAAGTGAGAATGTCGTGGCTGATGTAAATCAATCCTTAGTGGTTTGCATCAGCTGAGATCTGCTCTACGTTTTATTATTCTGTAAGTTGAAAAAACATAAAAATAAGTCAAACTCTAAAATTTGTCTTGTATTAAATATGGATATATATTTTCAAGTGATGGTGATTGTTCTAAGCCATGTGGCTATTTTCCCCCAGGTTGACAGGAGAAATCCCTGTACTTGAAGTTGGCTCCCCCTCCCTGTCATTAATCTTCCACTTAACACCACTCCTGCACTCGCACTAGTTCTCATCAATTTTAGTACATCAATACATTGCACTGCTTCCAGTAGAACAGGTCTCCCTTAAACTTTCCCCAGTTTTTGGGACTACTGTCCAAACAGGGTTGACAGCTTTGCCTTAAGAGAGCTAGTTGCAGTCAAACAACAAATTTGAAAAACGTGACCAAGATACAGAACCCAGCTCTTAATGAGGGCAAGCACTGTAATAATAAAGCATTACTTTTTCTTTGAATACTTAAAAAAAAATTTTTTTTTTTAAATTTCTCACTTGAAAAATCACAAAGACCAACTTCTCGTCAGTTGAGGGCTGAAAAGGTGATACCTTCACCTCAAGGTCCCTGATTTCTATAAGCTTACAACGAAATTCTGAAGTTTCAGCACTCCAGACGTTTTCCTGCCCTGTCTGCTTTGTCCACAACTTACATAGTTTTGTCCCTTTGGGACCTACTATAGAAATAAATGTTGTGAGCAGCCCCATATTAAAGCATTTGAAATTCAATAGTTGATGGGCACATGGAGTTTTCAGAAGACAAAAAACAAAACAAAAAAAAACCAAAAAAACCAACCCCCCCAAAAAAAGGAAAGCTGTATTTGTAATGAATAACTGGTAAAAAATAAAATAAAAAGTCTCCAACAATATTTAAATTTTATAATGGTCCATAGTTCCAAGACACACACAGATCTTCATCACAACTTCTGGAAGTGTTAATTTGAGCATTTGCTGTAAAAGTAAAGATATATTGCTTTAAAAACCCTACACTCACAATTTTTTTCTGTGGAAAACTGCTGGAACAGCCGGAAAGCATAATGACAACAAAACGGTGTTCTATAGCAAAGCTCGGAGTACTGCTTTCATTTATAAGTCTGTTTTTTTGACCCACCCTTGTGTAAGGCAGCCTTCCAATCTCACTGCATACATAGACAAAAAAATGGAGTCACGTAAGCACGTTTTAAGAAGTGATCTCATTGAGGCTGGGGTTGAAGCAAACGGGCTCATCCCTTCTCAACTGAGAGTGAAACTTCTGCCCTTCTATTTCAACGTTTAAACACGTTAGTAAATACTAATTTCAATAAAGGAGTATCTTTCAAATTAAAACCATACCAAACTGAGTCAACCACATATCTGTAGTTACCAAACGTCAAAGCTCATTTGCTAAGTTAGTCTCAATTTCCTGCGGAACAGCGCTTGGTGCTACTCCTCTATAAAGTGTCCTTTGCGCTTCAGCTTTGCTTTATTAAACACATACTGAGAAACAAAATAACCCAGAACAGTATCAAAGACCTTTGTAAGTTTCAGAGAAAACAGGTAAAAACAACTTAGAAAAGTCATTCACCTTGTTAGAAGCAATTAACTGCGCTCGTGCTCATCAGTTTTAATACCTTTTGTTACCGGTTAATAGGCAGCAGAGAACATGACATTTATGGCATATTACCATTCAGACAAAAAAAAAAAAAATATTTAGCTATAGCTGAGAAATTTGCAACTATGTACAAAATGCAGCCATGGCTGTTGCCTGAACATCATTCCTTTGGATTTCTGTCATTGTTTATTCTCCTTACAAAGAGTATGAGGCAATTAAACCCTAAGGCCATGTAAACATTACTGATGTCAAACATCTGTGCTGTCCCTGTTATTTACAGCCACGGAGGGTGGTATCAACAGAACTGCTTTTATCTGCCTAGTCACACTTTCTTCCTAATTTAAAAAAACAAAACACCACCAAAACCAGCAGTTACCTGAAAACAGGGTTTCATCGTATCACTGTCCTACACTTTCATAGCACAGGTTAGGCACTATAAAAATTTAAATAATCACTGTCAAACTGAAACCGATAGAGTCTAATCTGCAACTGTCATAAATTTTTGGCAAAAAAAAAAGGTGATATGTCAGTTTTTTGTGACAGAAGACAAACATTCATCTTGTCACCATTTACAAAAATTTGTAGAAATATTTAAATACCTGATTTAAAAGTAAATCAGTAAGTAGCCTAACAAAATTAATCTGAGGCTGTAGTTCAGAGATAGCTTTGAGCTACTGATCACTGTTCACTTGTCTTTATTACAGGGATCACCCTTAGGCCAGAGGTGGCATCTTGAAGGTCTAACATCCATCAGAGATTTTTTTTTTTTGGATATTTGACAAAACAGTACTTGTTTGCTTGCCAGAGTTTTTTCCAAGTCCATGAATATATGGGGGAGGGAGGGAGGAAGCGAGGAAGGGGGAGAAGGATGTACACAATAAATGAGAACTTCAAAGTAAGAACTAACAATGCAGAACAATGGCTTGTATATCTTACAATATACGACAAAACTTATTTGCCTTGGTGTTATGCAGCTGCTAAAAGAAATCAGTGCACAATACAAAGCTTTGATATTTTCATAGAAGAAAAAGGTTTCTTAAAAAAAAAAACAAACAACAAAACCACAAAACAAAACCAAAACCAACAAACAACTAGAACTTTCTACCCAATTGTGTTGACTCAATTTTCACATCCAGGGTTAAAAAAATAAATATTGATGATTTACACAGTGTTTTAAACTATGTAGGCAGGCCAAGGAAGCAGATACTGTACTTGCAAAACATTTGAGATTTATTATATGTAAAGACATGATGTCTTCAGACAAAAGTAATTTGGAACAGTGTATCTCACATCATCATTAACAAGCTATCTTATTTCATTGTCTTATCTCCTTATCTTACATTGTACCCTCAAAAATGGTTAAGAGTAGCTTTGAGGTGTATTAATACTTATAACATTTAGAGCAACTTAAGAGGCAGAATAAGCGGCTAAATATCTAAAATTATTTGTACAGAAATTTCTGCAATAAATATAAAATATAATCGTATTGGAACTAGTCTTCCATTTTCTGCTGAACAGAACTGCTGAAAAGCTTGCGCTGAGTCTACAGTGCGTGGAAAAAATACTGTTCTTTTCTAGCTTCACTGCATTCAGATGTCTGCAACCAGCACACTTGTCGCGATATATAACTTAGTATGGCATTTTATATTTAATAAGCTGCTTCTAGCCCCTTGCTCAAATAATTCTGAAGATCAATATCTACTCTTGCAGTGTTTTTAGCTGAAGACAGTTGCACCATAGTATGAAAAGCAAGCGGGAAGGGTAAAAAGGTGTAAGATGTGCACAGAAATACACCTCATGTTTAACACACTGATGGGTGATCACACTCCCTTCTCATAACAGCCATGAGTTGGAAAATCTTCACAATTGGAACAGGTAAAGTGCCTTAGGAGAGAAGACTCGCTGATGTTCTGGGTCTATACCAAAGCGAAATGTGCATATCATGGCCAAAACATTGAGTATGACCAACAGGTCTTAAAAGCACAAACAGATTTGATTTCCTTGCAAGCACAGATGGTATTCACGGAGCACAGCGTACAGGAGAGTTTAGTGACCTTTACTCAAAGTCTAAAAGACAGGCAAGAGGAGAAGTTATTTTTTGGAAGAGTTAAGTCAGACCCTCAAGCCTGTCTTGTTCACTTAAACTACTCAGAATAAACTCTTCCCAGAAATAACAGGTGAAAAAGTCTCAAGACTCAAACAAAACACAAGACAGACCTGATGCGGACAACCTTGTCTGTAACAGTTCACCGCAAAACTCCTGTGCCAACGTAAAGCAATGTAAGTCCACAGACAAGCTTGCAGCCCTACCAAAACTCCTTACAAACCAAAAAGGATGAACGTTTTGTTGAGAAAAAGAAAAAAGCAAGCACTGTTGAGAAGTTTGCTTTTCTTCACAGGTTAAGATTTCACGAGGAGTTCTGGGTAGAGAAGCAGCACCTGCTGCATCCCCCTGAGTTCAGCTTGGTTCCCTTGATAAGTGGGGTTCTATACAATAAAGGAGGACTATGTTGGGTCTTTGACACAAAGAATTTTTATGATATGCAAAGGAGATTCTTTTAAGTATCAAGGGTCATTGTTTCTCACTGTTTCAGATGCAGACAGTTCCCAAAATCGTCTTGGGAGGGGCAGGGGGTAGGGACGGTGGTGTGTACTTTTGCACCTAGCTGTTTTCACTTGATTGAAATTTCTGAGGCTCTATCAGACTTTAAGAACAAATCCTATAAATTAAAGGAAGTCATAAATAATATTTTTCCTAGTGGAACATTACACACAACAAAAGCAAGTTTTCCATCTGGGATTCACATTATTGTTGGGCTTTTTTCCTTATGTTTGTGTGAGGTGGTTGGGGCCGGATTGGCCACTGAGAGGAGTGACAGTGTAACACAGAAATTTTCCAAAAGTAAAGTAAACTTATAACCACATTTTGAAACAGCACATACATTAACCACTCCAAATTCTGCATTGAATATCATCAATATTTTTATCCGATGCAATGCCTAAGGTGAAACAAGTGTCTTGTAAAGTCTCTGTTGCAAAGAGCTTACAGTCTGGGCAAACCAGAGACAGACTGAAAGAAAATAAGTATCAAACAAGTGAAAGATGCAAGCCAGAAATTCAAATGTAAAAAGACCCTTTATAAACATGGCATTTTGCCCGGATTCAAAGGTCCCTCCACAAAAGTCTGTGTTTATGATCTGGACTATATTATTTGATCTAACAAACATTTATACTTCTCTCCACACATCTAACCTTCTTTCTATCTTTACTCTTTAAAAACACTACAGCTGCTACCTCGTTATAATATTTTTACAGGGTACTGTCTGAAAAGAAACTAGATATTCATTTAAGTAAAAAATTAATATGACATCGCCCTATTTTAACAGCCACTAAAAATGAAAAGCTTTGTCCTAAATTAAATTATACCAGCTTTCCCTCCTCAAGAAAAGTCTGGCTTTTAAATGACACTGAACATTAATACACATTTGCTGTATACAGAAAAATAATTGAATGGACAATTGTTCTTATTCATATGTAAATGTCATTAGTCTCTTTCAAGAGACAACAATGTATTTTTCATAGATTTCCAAGTTGGGGGTGGTGGGAACAGGGAGAAAAGCATACAGCTTTGTATCCCAACAACTGTAATAACTCGAAATGGTATTTTTACTGAATTGGATGTTTTATATATCTAATAAACATAACACACATATCAGCACTACAGCACATCCTATTACTTAACAGCGTAATTCAGAGTGCAAGTGTCCCACTTGCATACGTAACAAGTATGTCTGCCGCTTGTAGTAGAGACTCTGACATCAGCAAGTACCAAACAAAGTTCAAAAGATGTTTAGGACTTGTGAAAACTTATACATGGTAATAACTTATTAGACGCAATTTCATAAAAGACAGCTCAGAAATGCAACACACTGCCTCTTCCATTGCCAGCACTGAAAACAACCCAGTTGAACCTTGTGAACATGCAGAAATCATCCTGACTTCAAAGGGAGTTCATAAAATCTGAGTGCAATAAAATAGTAGATACTACTTGAAAACTTCATATAATTCTGTGTAGTGCCAAGCCCAGTGAAACGAGTCTGCACACACTGAGTTGACATCGCTTACTTTCTTCCCCAGTGTTGTTCCTTATTTTTACTATTTTGTATTTCAGCAGGTACTGAACTTTTTACACTCATTTCAGGATCTCCTAAAGCAGTCATTAAAATTGTACTTTTACCTTTATTCACACGTAGCAAGAAGACTGTATAGTACCTACTTTTTCTAGTCAATGTCTTTTCTCCCTTAAAAACCAGGATCTATGCATGTAAAAAAATAAAATATCAAACTAACAACTTCTTTTTTTTAAAAAAGAAAAAAAAAGGGAGAGACACTTTGAGGTAGAGATTAATCATGCAGCAAAAGATTAATTCCCAGCTGCTTGGCAACCATCTGGACATTCTACTGGTTAAAACACTAGTTTGAATTGCTAACCTACCTCTTTGATCTTTCCCAATGTCTCCAGCCCATATGTGCAATAATTAAAGACATAGTTCACAAACTATTGCAAAAAAAATAAATAAATAACTGTACACATACGTATATATCTCCATGACCAGCCCAATTAGTATCAGGAATTATAAATCACAAGTCAGTTTATGAAAACATGTCTCATCCTGACATACACTGTATGTCTCACACCAGTCGAGCAATAAAATAAGGTTTGGGGTTTATTGCATTACATTCTGAAGAGTTATCAAAGCGAGACAGGATGCGATTTCCTCACACGGAAGGCAATGGACAACTTGCATGTGTTCTTAGGAACAAGACATTAATCAGCCAGGAATCATGTTAACAGAAGTCAAGATTGCTGCGTTTTCAAACATGAACTAACAGATTACTATTCAGAATGAA
The DNA here is from genome assembly GCA_008658365.1 of Alca torda. NCBI lineage: Eukaryota > Metazoa > Chordata > Aves > Charadriiformes > Alcidae > Alca > Alca torda. The sequence continues at coordinate 37,775,303 of CM018086.1, forward strand.
TACTGGGTGGTGAGAATCAGTTTACAACCGAATCCTCAATATAAATCTGACACTACATTCAAAATAGACATCAGGTTTGTGGATAAAGGAGACAATTCAACTGAACCAGAGAATTTTCAAAGTCACAATACACATTTCTTGGAATAATTTTAAGGGGAATTAAACAGTATTTTCAGAGCCAAGTCGTCACAAGAAAAAAGCTACGGAAAAGTAAAAATCAAGATGAAAGCAATAATGATGTCTTATCTGCCTTTTTGCATTTTCTTGCCCCTTCTTACGGGCCATGCTTGTGTTAACAGAATTCAACATGCATTCCCATAGTTCAACAAGAATATTCACCAGAATTAGAAACCTTAACAATTTTTACCCCTTGGAAAACAGCAAGACATATACGAGCAGACATTGACTTGGACAGTTCTGGATGAACAGGACAACAAAAGAAGGGCAAGAATGAAGAAAGAGAAGTGGAAGTAAAGAACAGAAGGATCAGAAAAAAAAATTCCAACACACGAAGCTCCAGTTATTGTAAGATTCAAGCTTTGGGCCCACCTACAGATGCCTTTGCAACTCAAATGCTTTCAGAAAGTCCGTCAATAACATTCTCCTCCTATTATTAATAAATACCTCTCAACTTAAAAAGCGTAAACAAGATCACCAGTGCCATTACATGCTTAAGTAGGTTCCTTTAGCCATATTCAGCTCTCCCAATTTCATGCACACATGTGTCTGCACCCATCTGCCAAGTAGATTTAAACTCTAGAGACGTACATACGCATGAGCACACAAACACTTTTATTTCATTATAACAAACAAGAGAACAATACTGATATATTTTGTTACCATTCTTGGAAGACATGAACAAATTATCTGTTTTCAATGAGGAAAAAATATCAAATCCATGATGTAGCTAAAAGTACAATAATGTTAATTGTGCATTGGTAAAAGCTCAGTTTAATTACAAGAGTCCTTCTTTTAGGATACTGTCTCTATATTAGTTTTACTTATTGCTTTTAATTTGGCGTGCATGAAACGTAATTCATGTATTTAAATACTTTGCTAGAGAACAGAACAACTAAGAGGAAGAAATCAAAACCAGAAGGACAATGCTCACTGATCACCATCCTCCTCCTCCTTGCAGGGACACAGGTTTTTATCTTCAAGTTTTCTTTTTCTTTTTTTTTTCCTCCTAAAAAAACACCTCTTTTCTATGGTAACACCAGCATGTGTTATTCAGTCTCCTCAAATTCTAAAACTTTCTTTCCTCCCTACATTCTTTCCTCTACATTCTATGTATGGTCCCTTTTGGGGAAAATCTATCTCTCAGCCCTTATGCAACTCTCTCCATTCCAAGTTATAATCTCTTGCCAGGTAAGTGAGAAGCACAGTAAATCTGCTGCTTTCAACACCTTAAATTCCGAATACTTTTAGCCAGACCAAGAGTTAACTATAACATCATCACTGCAGCATGCTGATTTTATCTTAATGTATCACCAAATCCCAACACTTCTGGTGCAAAAAAATTATACACATGGCTTGATGATCTTTATAAGTGAAACTTGTCTCGTGCAACAAATGGGAGTCCTCGTTCACAAGAAAAAGAGAAAAACGTAAATACAGATTACAAAGATAAAGGTTCTAAATAGTTGTTTTTTTAAAAAAGGCTGCATCTTAAAGACAGAATTATTGAATACATAGAAAAACTCCACTTCTTCCTTTTCATCTTACTTCCAGTCCTCAATCCACGAAAATGCATTTTCAGCAGAAAAAGATGTCTTTTTCCCATTCTCTCCAATCTAAGTTATCTGTCACCACCCAGCTCATCTCTCCTTTTCCCTGGGCATGTACCCTCTCTCCCTTGGTCCTCATTCCACATGCCAAATTGGTAGAGATTATCCTGCAGGTATTCTGTACCCTCTTGAAAATTCACCCATTGCTTTCCCCAGAACTACTCCTCCCCCCAGTTGCACGCACCAACTACTCCTCCAGCTGATTGCAGGAAAGAGAAACCTTTCTGCCAGGCTGCTTTAGTACACAAGAGCCTGAAAAAGCACCCCTGCTCCAGTGTCCAAAGACTTTATCAATGGATTTCCAAAAATCAAAACAGAAAAGAGACAGGAACACAGTGATAAAGTCAACAAAAACATTGGAAACACTTGATGTTCTCAGTTAACCCAGACGGATGAAGCTTCATAACACAGTTATTGCGCAAAGCATCAAGCTTGCCAGTTTGCCTAAAAAGAAAAAATGATTTAAGAGTTGGTATTAGCTGAGTACAAATGTACTCCTGGTGTTAATTATAAGTCTCAGTTTAAAAGAATAAAAAGAGAAAATTATTTCCAATATTCTTGCCTCAGATTTGTTTAGGTTTCATTTGCTGAGTCTAGATAAATAACTATTTCTGCTTACAGAACTAGAACAGAAGGACACTCAGAAAAGTGCTAACAAAAATTAAAACCGACAAAATGAAAAATTAAGAAACAGATCTTCTTTAAAGAAACATCAAAACTTCTTTAAAGGAAACATCAGATAAACTAGTTGTTTGAGAAAGGTGGACAAAACATCACATTTTCTTAACATTGCTAAATTCATTTTTTAACTCCAGAAGAATTTCAAACCCGTATTTTTGCAGTGGTATCGGTTCTGTTTTTCTGAAAAAAATCACAAAGAACTTTTTCTCTCCCCCTCCTCTGCTCCATGGAGTGTTGGGTGGCACTCGGGATGACCGAAGGTGAAGTTCAAAGGGACGCTTTTTCCTATTTATCAAGATAAGCCAGTCATGCCATCTGTTCTCTTTTGCTGTACTGCTGAAAACGGATATATTCCCATTTTGTTGCATCTTCCTTGTTTGAACCCACAATTTTTCGGTAATGACAGTTTCCCAAACGGTTTAATCCACGTCAGAAGTATTTGGGGAAAATATGACTAAAAACCACTGCCTGATGACACTCGCATTTTCATAAAACTGTGATGTGGTTATCTTGAAACTGGCCATGTGTTTAGCATTACAAAGTCAAAACAGGTGCAGGAATGGTTTATGAACAAAGGTCTAAAGGTTAAAAGCAAAAAACCACAGTTATCCTATTTTATGTTCTCCCGTTATACTACAAAGAGGTTGAAAACAGTTAAAGGTTTACCAAAACTCTTTAGTACAGCACTATTTTTCTGTTAATACATTCACATTCTATAAATGAAAAGGCTTCATTCTTAATTAAGCTTCACAAACAAAATAAGATGAAAACACATTTAAGTTTTCAACTTAATAGCGCACACATGGTGATTGTGAAACACGGTCTATAACCTTTCCAGTTAAACTAGCCCACAGTCAAGTAACATTAGCAAAAAGTATGGGATTTTTACTGTGTGGTTTAGAGGATTTTTCCACTGAACTAGCGAAGTATTAGCTGAGTATTTTATGTAGCTACTTGGCATGCGTTCCTGTTTATTTAATTTGAAAATATTATTTAAATTACACCATTGTGCTTTCAATGTCCTTATTATTTTGTCTTTTTTCACATCTTACGAAACCTTGCCTTGCCTCATGCTGAGGCAACAGTGGTTTGAATATTGTCAATACAAAAGAACAGTCAATATTAGACCAGAGCAGAGAAAGTGAAAAGCACACGTATTGTGCAACTGCCGTATCAGGCATCAAATTAGACTGTCGGCTATCAACATAAAGCAGACTTTAATATCCATTACTTTATTAACAAGAGAAGTATCTGCAAGCCAAACTCACCCTCCTCTGTATCTCAGTTAAAGATGCTTTCTGAATTCTCCCTGCACGTAGCTTTAGGACAGTTCTAGTAAGTGTCCTTACAAGGTACCATGTAAAAGGAGGGACGATTTCATGCTTTGCAGATGATGCCCCTTCCTTTCCAGCTCGTACATATTTGGAGCCCTAGGAAGGTCTAAGTACATGTGGATAGCTAGGGAACTGTACATACGCCTCAATTTTCTGAGAGCATATGGCTGAAAAGAGAAATTTGAAGGGCAAAGAGAGAAGAGTGTTGCCTTTCCCCCCCCCCACCGCCCCTAATCGTTCTCCTAATACATGTTGAATTTCCTTTCCTGAAGTCTGGTCCACCAGACCATTCATTCACTGACTTTCCAAAAAAACATGTAATGCTTACGTGGTTTCAGAAGAATTTGAAATATCTAATGTGCTAAACATAGTCTATTAGAGTTTTATCTTAAGACTGACGTTTTAAATAAACTGAGCAGTTTATGACAAAAATATATATATCACAGGCATACAACTTCCTTAAACTACGAAAAGGAAAAAGTGACAACAGAACTTTACTTTGTACACATTCAAAACAAAATAACACGGTATGAGACTAGATAGGCAAGCTTCGACAATAATCTCACCAATTAACAATGTTGAAAGAAATAATACAAAACCCCACATGATACAGAGGATGGAGCCAGATGAGGCAAAGATAGAAATAATGTAGGTCCTAAGAGGAATAAAGTCTAGACCTGCAGATTTCTAAAGGTATATAGAAAGTAAACAAAAATCCTCACTAAATCAAGGGTTCCATTGCTTCTGTTAAAGACAGTTTGGAAATTCCTAGAATTCAAACTACACTAAAAATTCCTTCAATGGAACAGTAAATGTGTTCAGAAAGTCTTTTTTATGCCCTAAATAAGTGTGAAGCACACTAAGTATTTAATGAAAAGCCCTGTCACTTCAGCAAAAATTCCTTTACATGACATTTTCTGCTACAACTAACTGCTTTGTGAACACCCCATTTCCAAAGCAAATGCCCTAATTTACTGATTTGGGTGTAATTTTCTTTTTCTAAAAAGACTAAAAGAATCTTACCTCTTTTTCATGCATTCGGAATACTGCCTGTTCGTCACGAAAAGTGCTACTTTTCCTAGGCCAATTTTGGGTGTCATCTATCGAATGAGAAAAAGTTCAAAACAACTTGAGTTCAAAGCAGTAACTCCAAGTAAAATCAATCCTAACCAGAAACAAAAAATATTAAGCATGTTTGTTTCTCCTTATAAAATATCAAGGGAATACAAATACCTACCAAAGACACTGGCATCGGTTTTTCCCGCAATATCTTGGATTTTCTAGCTGAAAAACAAGTTAGAGAAAAAGTAATCATGTCAGCGATGTCTTATTATTTCTTACAAACAGTAAGAATATCTCTAAATATTCAAAAAAGTTTGCAGTGACACTTTGGGTGCGTACTTTGAGAGGTAATCTCATTGGTGAGGGTACACTTAACATGGTAACTGTATCACTCAAAAGAACCACAATAGAACAAGATTAAGTGTGCCCTCAGACACACACACCAGTTCAAGAACTACTTTCCACTAGAAAATTTGATTTTCTATCTGCAAATCATCAAAACAATGCTGTCTCTAGATACACGGCTGTAACCGAGAAATAACAAATTAGTTTTCTTGTGCATAATTCCTTCTCCTTTACAACATGTCAATGATCCTTAGAAAACACTCAGCAGGACGTAAAGGTCCAATAACATAACACCATCTTTTACAAGTTCTAGAAATAGAAAATCTTCATAAGAGATCATTTTATTGGGACATGACCTACTCAGCAAGTTTTAAAATTTAGTGTTTCCTAATGCAAATGGATCAAACAATCGCCCTTGTTTTCGCCCAAACCTTTATGGTTGTATAAAGTTCCATCAATGCATGTTTTAAAGATTTAGGCAGCTAAATACATAGCTTATACAGAAGATTTCCGAACTATATGGATAAACTTCCATTAAAATCAGCGTAAAGCTAGAATAAATTTAGAGATTACAATGATTTTAATCTAGTGGTTTCAAAAAAACTAGAGTTGAGTGCATTGAAACTATATCCACCTATGTAACTCATAGAGACAAAGCATAAGGAAATGATTCATTAACAGTACTGTATAATTAAAAAAGCTCTTTCCAATCACTATTTTTAAGAACTGAATACAAAACATTGTTACAACCCACTTCCTCTATCAGGACAACTATATCTTCTTAATTTTCTCAGATGACGAGGCTCAAACATCACATCACAGAGAATGCATAACACCCAAGAAAGCTTTCAAGGGTATAATCTTGTAAAACGTGGCAGTGAGATTTGGAATACGAATGCGGATGCAAGACACAGCTTACAACACTTAAACTCTTCCCCGCCCCCTCCCCCCCCCAAAAATTAAATGATCTATAAGGCATGGCAAAGATACCAAATGCTTGTACTTTCTCCACTACTATTAAAATATTTTTTGTGTTGAATGTATCGGTGAAGAAGAGGCTTAATCCCTCTGAAATTTCAATTTGATACAGCATTATTCATTTCCTGTCCTAAAAGGTTATGGAGGCTTTCTGTATGCTGTGGAAGAGTTGTCATATTTCACTCAGAAATAGCTGTAGATATTAGCAGGTTTAACACATACATTCAATCTCAATGGAGAGTATTATTTAATATTTTAATACCATAGCTGCAAGTATATAAAAACAATAATTTAACAAATAACCTATTTCTCTTTATTGTCAATGAGTTTACTAACACAGGTACGTTAAATTTTCTTTCATGTAAAGCATCCAGTGTTGTTTTTTCCAGAATTCAAGAAACATGGGTAGAGTTAGTGCATAATTCCAATAAAGGAATCTCATATGCACCTACTGCAAAAAAAATTAATAATTTTGGACCCAGAAGAGGAGATTGGTAAGGAGGAGGAAGACAGGAGTGAGAACATCATGGGGCGTTAACCACAGACAGACAGGGAACAGTAAGGAAAAAAAAATAAATAAAAATCAAGAGAGACAGAACTAAGTAGTACAGGGAATTCTGAACTTAGGGAAGAGGAAACTTTAGGAATTCTGAAATTTTAGAAAATTTAGGAGTATTTTTCTTGTCCTACACATTTGCACCTGCATAGTATTTTCTATCTAAAATTATCTAATTTTACTAGTAGTATACTCTTTCCTTCTAGCTCATTTCGCCTGCTTCCCCATCCATCCTGCACACCTGCTCGTCACCTGCACTGACCCCCTCACCCGGCTCCCCGAAACCTGGGCAGCAGGGAGCACCCGGAACCCTGCACCGGAACCTGGGGGAATCCTGAGGAGGGTAAGGCGGCAGAACCAAATTCAAAGGCTTAATTATTCTCCAGAAGCACGCTCTCTCATGCAAAATTAATACAATCACCTCTTACTTTTGCTTTTTTAAAGCTAAAAAATATTGTAAATATTTACAATTAATTAAAATACTTTATCTGACCGTGAAATTAAGCTGTTTACAGTCTTCATTTCAAAACCAATATAAAAAGCTAAGGTATATCGTACTTGTTTATGAGAAAGAACGAAAATGTGTCTCTAATACTTTGTATGGCCCAAGTCTTGCATTTTTTGATTTTGTAACAGCAGCCATATGTGCTTTGAAGTTAAGTGTTCCCACTTTGTTACTTGTTGTGGATTATATCCACTTAAACTGATCTGTAAACATTTAATGTCTCAACATTCATTCTTTCATGCTGGTCTTCTGCAAAACTTCTTGTTCTCAAAATTATACCACATTAAAGGGGGGAATATCACAATAAAGAATGCCCAAAAAAGAAAAAAGCTTGTATTATGAGAAACATGCAAATTTAAAAATAATAAGCAAAAGGTCAAAGACAAACCAAAATACATATGTATGAAACTGAAGGACTGCCATGAGAAGAACAGTAAATCAGATGCTTTTTTAAGAGTATGAACCAAATAAATATCATCATGAAAGACATCTTTATTTGAACTAGAATTGAACTCTAATTTGTAAATACCACTTCTTAACAAAAATGACATTTTGAATTTCTTTGTAGAAAAGATTTTGGATTCTCCTGTTCTATGAGGCAGTCCAACAGACAACAAACCGGGTTTCAATTTGTGAGGACTGGCACGGTCACCTTCTAGTGCTCGAGTCCTCCCAAACCAGAGCTGGGAAGGCTTTGGATGATCAGATCCCCGTTACTTAGCAGAAATAATCTACGTTATAAGAATAGACTTAATTCTCTTAAGTTGAAAAACATATGGCAGATATCTGTAAAAAGACACAGATTGCAAAACTGAGTTTGAAGTAATTAGCCATAATTTTTAACTTTAGTATTCTTAATTTCTACGTAAAGCGGTCAAAACTGAACACGTTTACATTTTAAGTATACAATTTTAAAGCTATCAATGCAAGCAATAGTGAAGCACTGGCAGAAGTAAGCCGAGCTGAAATGGGTTCCCCCAAAAGCAAGGAGAGTGCAGTAAAAGCCCCAAGCATGAGCACTAAGTACTTCCACAGACTCGTCCTCGGGACATCGACTGCATTTCACCCTCAGGCTGGAAGCAGGCCTACAGGCTCGGGATCTCTCATAGGCCAGAAAACTCATACCAAAGCTTCTGTTCTTTTGACACAGTAAATACCACGGCAATGACAACATTAATGTTCTGCTTCCATTCCACCCCTTCCAAGTCACATTTCATTCTTTGGAAGATGTTTATCAAAGTACACTCATGTTCAACAATGCAGAACTGTACCTTATTACAGTGCAGTAACAGAGTCCGAAGGTATGCTGTATATATTAAGATTCAGTAAAAAAAAAAAAGAAAGAAACACCGCATTTGGATCAGCAGGCTTGTTACACATTCCCCCTTAAGCTTCTTCAAAGACAAATGTGATTGTTTTCAAAACAAAGATGGAAAAAAACACACATGAAAGAGTTAAGAACACTTAAGATTTTGAAATGGTAAACAACCAAACTGAACCTTGCCCTAAGTTCTTACTTTAATCTACCAAACCCAGCCAGCCAGCATGTTCCCTACAGAAATAACCGCTGAGTCGCTTCAGGAAATTTGAGTAAGGACATTCTTATCTAACATCATAATTTGTAGGGAAGTTCACTTTAATGCTGCTTCTGCAGTCTTAGTGGAAGGACATTAAGCACATGAAGATTGTTGTCAGCATGGAAGTTGAATTTATTTTTTGAAGTCACAACACCACTTGGAGTTCACTGTGGGAAAGTTCTTACTGTGTTGCTGCCCTCCAACCCACAACATATACAGTAGGTATGTTTATAGTAAGCAGACAAAGAAACCAAACAAAAGATAATCAAATGGTTTGTACAGAAATGGTTGAGCTTAACTAGACTGGAAGACACAGGCAGATGTGAGCCAAGTACACAAAACAGGCATAACATACACTGTTGCTGTAGCCACCCAAGAACTCTCTATGCCTGCATTCTACTTTAACCCTGTGTTACATGGAATTTCTCCAAGAAAGGAGAACGGAATGCAAGCCACTGACTGCGGAATTTCTTTGGTCTAAGTCCTCTTAAACCTTTATTAGGCAATAACATTTCCCATGATAAATTCTTCTGGGCAGGACCTGAGTGTCCAGGTTCTTTGTATTGAAGCTCCCACGTCACTTCGGGTAAAAGCTAAAGAGTTAATTCTTGTCCTGGCTGAATTCCAATGATGAAAAATTACGCTCTCCCTGATTAAAAAACCCTTTGCTATTTCCCCAGGGTACAATCTCTTTGTATGCTTTCTACCTAAATGAAGTGCTGAATTTCCTGGGATGTTTAAGAGTTGCTTTGTCACACCTAAAATTAGCTACAATTCAGTGACAAATGAAACTGTATCAGAAGCATCATGAAATATATATATAGAGGCAGGTCAGGTAACCATAAATTAAAGCCTACATATTCTTGTTTCTTTACGTAACCTACACTTTCTATCCAAAAACTGTGTTTGTCTACAATCTAAAAAGCTTAAAATTACAAGAGGGAAAAAGAAAAAACAACAAACAACCAAACACAAGTTTAATTCTGTTATGCAGCAAGCTTCTTTTCCTGACACTACATATATTTTCATAATATTTATTATTTTTTGAGATATACTAAAGGGAGGTGAGGATGTCACATTCACAAAAGGGTACTAAATTTGCAACAACTTGTAGAAGTCTATTGACAGCTGGTAATAAGATAGTTGAGGGGTTTTTATTATATTCTAAAATAGCTAAAGACTGACAAAGAAAGTTCAAAGTAACATTTCCAAAGATTACTTGCATTGTCTAAACTCCTGGCTCGAAACTTTTCCCTTCAAACAGCAATACAAAAGCATTTCTTCTTTTCTACGCTGCAAATGCAACTTCAAGTCATGAACACTTAATAAAGGATAGCCCCACATCACTTTAGATAAGAGTCAGTAAGGGCTAAGAAAAACACATTTTTATAATATATTTTAAATTAGCTTATATTAGTATTCCACATATGAAAGGCAAATTTATCACAATCAAAACTCAATTTTATTTTTTTTAAAAAACATTTACAATCATGACTAGAATCTAAAGAACTTGAACAATAAAATGTTTGATAGAGATAATCAGGAATGCTACAAGGCAAGTGGAAAAGTTATTACTCATGAGAAGCAACATATTAGCAAGTAGATGCAACAGTCTTACTTCTCATGTAGAAAATGTATTACTGGCTAATAACAAATATCTAAAGCCTCCCTATTACAGTCTGTTAACCTCTGACCTCTGCTTAGTAGACAGAACTATTCCCAAAACTTCCACAATATTCTTAATAATAATAAATCTCAGCCAACTGATGTAAGCATTATCATAGGAAGTGAAAACACATTCAGTATGTGACCTTAAAAATACACAACCTTTGAAGAAAAGTGAATTTAGAATATATTAAAGAAGTAGAAGCCCAAAAGATAGGATAAAAATAAATTAACAGTTTATAACTGGTCATCATAATCCCGAGAAGCCTGTACTGAAAGAGTGAAGGCTTAGCAGCGACTCGCAGCTGGAAGATGCTATGCTTTTCTCACCTCTACACAGAGCACCTATCTAGATATTTGCAGATTCTTAAATGAAGGCATATTCTCCATATATACTTGCTTGAAATAAGAATAGCTTCCCAAAATTTCAAGGATTCTTACTGAGAAAAATCCTTGTATAAGGACTTGTCTGAAATTCCCAGCATTCGTTCTGTCCCCATCATTGCAAGAAAAATGTACAGAAGGAGACATTCTTACCAGACTAGCAACCCTGATTCACCATTTATTCCATGATACACAAGTAAAACAAAACAAAAAAAAAAAACAAGCCAAAACACCAAGGAAATTGTGAAAAGCTTTTTAAAAACAACTGTTCTTTATATTAGGCAGTTCAAAGTGAAAGCCATTCTATATTTCCTTTCCTAACTTTCCCCCACTACTGAAGTATTCTTCTGGGTCAAGGGTCTTCCATATCTGAGGAGGGATGGCTTGTAAATTAAGTTTCTCAAGTGTTCTGCAGAGGTGGCTGGCAATTAAAAGACAGCTAGATGTCTCTATGGCAATGTAAATGCTTACAAATAATAGCAGTCACATCTTGCACTCAAACCTTACACATTATGAAGTGCTGTCATCGTTTAGTAAGCTTTTTTTTCCCCTCCATTTTTTAGAATTACGTAGTCTTCTTTAAGTATGAAACTCTACTTAAAACTTCCCGACCTTTTGAGAAACCACTGGAGGGTGGGATCCATAGCATGGGAACACTGTTCAAGCAACCACTTACAGTCCCTCTCTTTACAACCTCAAATCCTCTTTGTCAGGTTAACTCCCAGCAAGTCTTATCAGGCAATCCAAAGTCTCTCACTAGCGACCTTGTTTAATACCATCCCTGGAGAGGAGACTTGAAAACTGATTTATGTGTCATGGTAGCCAATTGTTATCCAAGAGAGCTCCATATCAGTGGAGGATCATCATAGTTTAATAACCATCCATTATCAACACAACATGATTGCAAACTGGAATTTCAATTAGAAAAAGAAATAAAAACAAATAAATTAAAGAGATAAGCAAGCAGGCAGATCAACACTGATATAAAAACGCTGGATATAAAGAGATTCTTTGTCAGCATCAATTGGAACAATTTGTAAAATGGCCATGAGCAAGTTTCCCCCTTAAAGGCAGCTTTAAAAGCTCAGGGTATTACAACTACCTGTTCATATACTCCAGGTATTTATACAACCCAAATAGCCAAAATCCTGCAAGTGACTGCTTGCACATTTGTTTCAGACACCTGCAATAGCGCTTTCGCAAATTGGAGCTGACTGCTATTGAAAAGCTTTCCAGAGATCACTCTTCCACTTATTCGTCCAAGTCTGGAAGTGCTAGAAATTGGTTTTGTATTACTCTATAAGACAAGGAGCTCCAAGGAGCAATACCATGCCCCCAGACTACTATTTCCGCTAATCTCCACCTTCAGTTTGGAGAAAGAAGTCAGGCAGCTCCTGGACTGTTTCAAGGTCAAGACTTTTTCTCTTTCAGAAGTAAAGCAAGAAAGCAATTTGCATTTAGAATGGTAACAGGCACCAAAACAGCAAGAGAAGCACCAAGGATACAAAAGGTTAACATTCTCTTTTATCATTTGTTTTTACTGAAGGGAACTTAGCAAAACATTGAGTGCCAAGATTTTTAAATGCTGTCATATCCCTCTGGGTTGACAATAACGTAAGAAGAACAAGGATTATTTGGTAACGGATTAAATTGACAACATGAAAATATGTGACACTATTTTTGAAAAAACAAAGCTGAAGTAGTTCATTAGAAACCAGCTCTTATCCCTCCTAACTTCAGCTGCCCTCTTCTCCCAAACACAACTGAGTGAGCTTTCAACGTGTGAGAATAAGCAGAAGATGTGAAAGAAAAAAAAGAAAAAACTCTTTATTGAAATAAAACTCATCTTAATAAAATTAAATTGTTATATTAATCCTAATCAAATAGGTTAAAGATTTGACAGTACAGGGGAAAGGGTTTAAAAAAAGACAGAACACACAACAGAAAAAATACAGCAAAAGACAGCTACAGAGAGAAGGAACTTCACTAGGACCTTAGAATTATCATGGACTAATAATATAACCAAGGGAATAAAGTCTTACGTAACAGTAGTCTTATATTAAAATAAAATTTAAATTCATTGAATACATCTACGTCCAAAATATTTGATTAACTGCTCAGGAACAACACATAAATCAAGCTCCACATATTAAATTTTTTCATGCAAACATCAAAAAAGATTAACACAGATTCACATTGGTCTTAGCTAGCAATTTTTTCACCTCTCCTTACAAAAATATATTTACTGTCTCACTTTATTTAACTCTTGTGCTACACCAGCCCAAAAATATAGAGGACATGTTCAAATCCTAAGAAAATATGATAGCTTGAAAATAGATTTGATTTTACAGAAGTGTTTTCAGAAGTGGTTCAGAGTCTAAAAAAAAAAAATTAATACAGATTAAAGTCCTCCTAGTTGTAAACATGGAAAGCTTTGGGGAGATATCTTCTACATGTTTGCTGAGATCCAATAAATACTAGTGCTGAAGTTGTTGAACTGTCTGAGAAAGAACTCCTCGTTATTCCATCCCCACAGTAGATTCTCTTTCAGATACTTTAGTTTTGATATATCAAAGTCAGGACCAATCTCAGCATCGTAGCAAAAGTACCACGTTCACAAACACATTCTAAAGCCACGGCTCCACAAGGACATAGGCCAAAGTACTGCAGAAGCTTCCACAAAGGCAGATTCTTTCCTCAGCAAAGTAAATTCGCAAAGACATGCTATTCTTTCTATGAGAAGAGCCACAGAGCTGGTCTAAAGATTCTAATTATTAAAAGGGAAGGGAAGAAGTTAAACACACTGAAAAGCCTCTTGAACACTTCCAAAAAGAAGCAAAGTCTGGAAAATAAATTGTTGAGTTGTATTAATGGCTTTCAACTCCGTATTCCTTCAAAAAAATACTAATACAGAAAGCCAAAGTCTTCTTCCATTTATACAAGAATAACTTCAAAATAATCCTATGAAGAAACTGATATATAGCCTGAATTTCTACCCAAGACACTTGGTTTTGACCAGCAGGTATTATTATTTTGCTTGATTTATCAGTAACTATATTAAATACAGTAAGATTATTATTGTTTTTAAATGAGGCATTTTTAATGTTTTCTTCTCAAGATGACATATATTCACAATTAACTTTCCAAGCTTTACCATTTCATTTATAAAAGACTGATTCCTACAGAAAGTTTTGTTGACTAAATTCAGAGATGCAGACTCCATTGCTAAGGACTTTTAAATTCAGGTCAATAAATAAATAATATACTCTGTTTATTTTACCCCAAGATTCCAACTATTGAGACGTGCTTCAAGGTCACTGTCATCCAAAGAAATGGTTTTTTTATGATGGTGGTCCTGGAACATAAAAAAGTCAAACAAAATATCAGAAGAGCTGGCAAATACATAGCCTAAAATAAAAAAAAGCTTCTCATTAGGCTTGGCCATGCCTACACTGCACTTCCTAATAGCGTCACGATACCTCTGACAGCTTTAGTCTAAATAGCTCAGCTATTTGTAGGATACTGTGCTGAGAAAGGAATTCAGAGGATAAGTTAGCCTGCCTCCTCACTCACTTTAATGTTCTTTATTTCACTTATTTCCAAAGCAACAGCCCGCTTTACAAGGGGCGAGTTTACTAAACAAAAAAAATACTCCATTCTTCAGGCAACATATTTATTCTAGAAATGAGCCGTCTCCACAGTACATTTGTGGGGCTAATCCAGAATTCAGAGATCACTTGATCAGACCCCAAGTTAAAAAAAAAAACAAAACAAAAAAAAAACACAAAACCAACCACAAAACACAAAAACCAAACCTTAAAGGAAACAACAGCAAGGCAGTGACAGTTACAGTGGACAGAGGTGCAAAAGCAGAGGACAGAGTAGCTGCTGCCCAGCTCAAGGCTAGGGGTCCTCTTTGCAAAAAGAATTCCAACACTCAGCAGTTATTGTTGCTCTAGGCTGTGTCTTTCAGAAGAAAGTTATTCCTGCAGGACAACAGTAACTACCGATTGTATTAAATGTATCAAATAGGGGAGCTGGTACAGAAAATTTTCCTTAACTGAGATATAACACTATTCAAAAAACAGAATATTGAAGCGTGAATTACTTTGTCTCATTAAGTTTTGTTAGTAAGAGGTTTGTGTATTGGCATGCAAGCACCTCTTTTTTAAATCTGTTCATTCATTATGAGCATACAGTGAATGAAGCTTTGACTTCAGTTAATCAACACTTGGTTGAGGCAGTTCTTAATGTTTCTTAAAAGACTCCCTGTTCCCCTACCTGGGCCTGAATTATGCCAGAACATCTGTGCGTCACTAACAACAGAACAAGATACTATTTGTTCCAGCCAGCCAAATGTTCATCAAACTGTTTGGCAGAGCAAGAGAGGATTATTTCACTTAAAGGCCCTTTTAAAGCTGTAATCACAGTAGAATCCAGTATATGGAGCTGAAGAACAATGAAGTGCAGTGATTTATCTAACACTGCCCTGGAAGCCCGTGGCAGAGCCAGGAACAAAAAAAAAAAAAAAGCCAAACCAATAAAAAAAATAAAACAACAAAAACTCAGAAAACTTTAAAGCCCCAAATCCAGATTTCAACTGAAGGAAATCCTTTTCTTTATAATAACTGTTCCATAAGAAATATTTCTTTAAGTCAAGTAAAACAAACAGGAAACCAATACGGAGAAATTTAGTAAATCCAGCATCTGTTTTTATTTTTAGTTATGGCATTTTTTTAAAAAATTACATTTATATATATACAATCAACACACACATCATAAGTACATTCATGCCAACCAGAGCCTAGAGCAGAGGCATTCAATTTTTGCCCACAGATCACTTGTAGCCTGCCATGATAAAGCATCCCTCTTGATAGTCCTCTACTCCAAATGCATAGCAGAACACGAACTTCCCCAGAAATCAAGCTCCCAGTTTACCCCACTAGCACTTCATGTCCTCGTAAGTTCTTAATTGTGCCCAGTAAAGAAGAGTAAGAACAGTCCACATGAATTGCTCAGGTGTCAACAGCCCACTTCCAGCTGCAATCTTCCTAAACTGTTCCTCTGATACAATCAAAAATAAGCATGGACAGACTGACAATGTACATACAGCAAGTTCAGCGGTTCCTGGAGGAATGAGAGCTATTACCGATGCACTGGCTATGGTGAAGGAACCACAGGAGAGAGACCTCTCCAGTAGTAAAGATTGGACACTACAAGGCTACAGAACACATTCACGAAGGACAACAGCAAACTTGTTGTATAACATAAATTTGTCAGGGGTAATTTTCAGTTTAAATGTTTGTAATAATACATACAATATCATTAAATATTTTGGACTAAAAGGGTTTTACATAAAGTCTGTTTAGTGTCCTTCCATAAGCCATAACGCTAGTTGTGGAAAGCTTCATAAAACAAACTGTCCAAAATTCACTCTTCCAGGGGTCAACCGTCATTAAACAGAGCCAAAGAGATCTATGCAGCTTTCTTTAATCTACTATTGCAAAACACAAGACGATGTCAATACAGTCAGTTTGCCAAGCCTAGGGAAAGCAATGCAGCAGACATTAAGCATACTACACTAAACAGAGGTCAACCATTAGGCTGAATTGAGAGCATCCTACAATAAATTCTTCTCCCCTGCACTTGCAGAGGGCAGATTTTGATGAGCTTTAGTCCTTCCTATCACTCCTTCCCAAATGTCTGCACTTGTACACAAGGATCGTCACTCATGCAATTAGAAATAACAGCTTTACAGGGATATACAAAAACAATTCATTGAAACTAGAGTAAATTTTATGACAAAAAGGAGAAGCATCTTACAGACAGTGGTGTGGCTAGGTTATCTTCATCTGTCCGGTGAGGAGGACTCATAGAATGTGATCTTGATGCTGGCTTCTCATTGTACTTGAATCTTTCCCTGTTATTAACAAAAAGAGTAAGCAGAAAGAGAAGAATTCATTTTCAACAACTTGTGGCACACAAAGGATGTTAATCTTAAAACAAAATCTTTTAAAATATACAAGAGAATAATTGTCACGATGTAAGGATCAAAACTAGTAGAACAAAAAAGAAAAATATCTTATTAAAGCATGTTAAAGGCAAACAAAAGCCTTAAGCATTCAATTAAAAAAACAACAGCCAAAAAACCCCACACCAACAAATACACCAGAAATATTAACAGGTGTTCTTCGCATTTCTCAGTTGCTACGTGACCCAACACAACATCTCCCCACAGATTTTAGAATAAATCTAACTGAGAAGGCTGATCTAGGAGACCGTTTTTGAAACAAAATTGCTCAACATATGAGACAGTATAGGATAAAGTCCAGCAACTCAGCAAAGAAAAAGGAATGAAGGTGATGGTTGGCCACACCATAGGGGAGAAGACTTTGGAAGACCGAAAAAACATGAGGTTAGCTCAAGGTGTATCTTCATATAACATACAAACATTAAGACAAAGGCAAGAACTACACACACGGCTCAATAGAAAAGCGTAATAGAAATGCCAGGGTGGAGAGTAACATGTCAAAGAAACAAGTCATAAAGACTGTATTAGTTGCATTTCATTTCTGCTCTGTTTTATGGACCAAAGTGGTATATATGGGGGGGATGGTAAAGAAAGGCCTGCAAGACAGTTGGAGTCTTGAAGGATCTTAAAGGTCTTTTCCAACATAAATGACTGTATGATTCTAAGACAGGATACAAGTACAGCATGAACAAGTACTCTGTCCAGTAGAGAAAAAATGTGGACAGGGATTTTTTTGGATAAGCTTTTGTATATAAAGCACTTGAACCAAAGGAAATTAAGAATAGCAGATCGGTGAAGATAACCATCACTGATGCACCTAGTCAACAGACCTTTCTCAACTACAGAGCAGTGAAAGAAAAGAATAGCCTGGAACAAATAAAATAAAAATGATAAAAGTTTATTAGATAGGTTGATACAGCAAGAGATCCAAAACAGTAGCGAAACACCCTTCATATACTCCAATGTCAAATCCACACGTATTAAAGTAATTAAAAGCTCCTATAGTCCATTCACCTTCCTATGACTAGCTATATTGTATTAAAATCAAGTCAGACCATTAAAATACCTTTCATTCTTTCCATCCGGCAGCAAATCAGACAGGAGGTTATGCCAAAAAGACACTGAGACAAATTAAGTGTTTATGAGCAGAAAGACAACTGTTGGATGTACAATGTAAACTAGTCACTTCTAGGAAGACAAAACACAGAAAGTTTTCATGAAGCACACAGCCCCAGCTTTCACCAAAACAGCAGGGAACAGTGAAAAATAACAACTGGGAGCATACCTTCCCTTCCAGCCCCAATAAATATCAACAACATACATGGAAACAAAATAACAATTACAAAGCAGTAAATAGTTTAGATAAGCAAAGTCTTAGAGGTAAAAAAGATCAAAAGAAATATAATAGCACAATGAGTGTCTCTACATTCCAAATCATGCATTTCTTACCAAGATTTCATTTGACACTTTCATTATAATCTTTCATTAAAAGGAGGCGAATCTTTGCCTGTCAGTAAATCTGCACTTTCAGGCTTCTTTTCTGAACAATACTCAGGTTACCTAACAACTCAATGAAGTTCCCATTGTTTAAAGTGAGAGAAAACAGAATTCATGCCCCTTTCCTTAAGATATTAGGGGATATCAATAGATGTTCAAACCCAAGCTACCAGTAATATTTTTAAATTGACAGAATGGGAAAAAAAAAGTCTAGATATATTCTTAGTTCTACCTTTGCTATTCTGAAGAGGAACTGAAAATGAAGTTGCTTTACTTGATCCTATAAATAGAATTTGAAACGACCGCTAAGGATGGATCACAATTTTGCTCATATCAAGCACATGCTACCCGTTCATGCCCTTTTCCAGCTTTCTGCTAATATAAGTCAGGCTCCAGAAATCACAAGATTATTTCTTTTTCCTCCCACGGCAGGTGAGTGGAGAATGGTCACAGTCTTGACACCAGCCCTGTGACCTCCTGCTTCAGCCAAAACAGTGAGCTAGCATGGGAGAAGGAAGCAATTTGCTGCTAATAAAGGAGATTAGTAAATAATTTCCTATTAGGAACAAAGTAAGGGAAACTCACTGGTTCCTCCTGGTGCAGCACAGCTACACGCTAACCTTCAACAATGTTTTTCAGGCACCATAATCTATAAACATACAGTAGAATTTTCCTATGGGGTCAGAAAGACCGGGTTTCTGTTCAATCCAAACTGTACATTCCTAAATCCAATTCTTTTATGTTTTAAAATAAAGATGCACCTTTCTAGCACCAGTTGGCTTGGTCTTAATCATTTACACCCTAGTTTGCAAGTAAGGTTTGTCTATCTACTTTTTATTTAGCCAGACAAACAGCTTCTTATAGAAAAGTCAAAATCATCATACATAGAAGTATTTTATCTTGCAATACACAATAACTGTGAAAAAAACTTTTCCATTTGTTTGCTTCTTTTAAAGGAGTGAATCTTGAGATAAATAACATCAAAAAATATCAAACATTTCTCACTGACATTATCTATTCTACCCTGAGAAAATGTTGTAGTCTATCTGTAAGAACTGAGTCACGGTTGGAATGCAAAATTTTCATCCAACTACATATACTGCATGCCTATGGGTACAGGTTTCCTAAGACACGTTCTGAGCAGAGGGAGAAGTATAACGTAACAAGATCACCATCTGCTGGCTCTCTCTACAAACTGCAGATTTCAGAAGTTTTTAATACTTGCACTGACAGCTCATTCAAAAATGTAAATACAAAGAAAGACAGGATCTATATGTTGAGTATAGCTAACATCTTAGTATAGACACATGTAAACAATTATTAAATAAGCTATTTCTACAAAGCATAACAGCTGAACATTTACCATCAGCATGCCTTCCTGCATAACTCACACATTTAACGTAAGTTTCACACTGCTATGAAGATTAATTTAGGCAATCTACAGAGCTATCAAAACTTCTAACTGCCAACATATAAATTCATATTTCCTTAGACACAGCTCCATTCTTGGTATGAGTCCCCATTAGCAGAGCCATGCCCATACAGCTAAGTTTCACTTCCAGATTTCATTAAACCAGTAATTTATTCCATCGCATTTACTTGCTTCTCTTGGCATGAGATAATATGTAATACAGGACTCCAGAGAATTCACCAGAGCCTTGGGAAGCATCTGTTGATCACCAATGCAGGCATTGCTACAGTCTCACAGGACAAAAAAATGAATTAAATAAAGCTTCACTACCCCACCCACAATCTAGGGAATTTTGCCAGACCAAGCTAAATCTTAGGTTCAGATACTGAATGGGGAAAGGGGTCAGATTTCCAATGATGTTTTACTATAATTCAGGTAACAAAGAGAGAAAAAATGGCAAAGAATACAAGGGAGGGAGTGGGCGGAACTGTACCTCAGCCTTCCTCAAACAGGGACAAGCACCAGTTGGATGCAGAGGGAGGAGTACGCTGCCACATCACACTCAAATAACACCCCAACTGACAGTACAAGTAAGGAATTCAGAGGAATTAGGTATATTTTTGCCACAAATATGGCCTTGTAAAGATGTCAATATGCTAGATTGGGCCTAATAGTGGAAAGTCACACTGATATCACTTTATTTCTTCCAATACCATCACTTTACCATGATGGTGCTACTCCAAGTGACCAAGACAATCTGATCAGATCCATGCTGAGTACCTTGATATGGCACAATGCTATCTAAAACAGATTTAGCTGAGGTCACGAAAAAGCATTTCTAAAGCTTAATATATTCCTTGTTTTCATAAGGTCAAACCTAATTTTTTTAATTGAGGGTATTGGACAGCTCTTCTTAATGGTTCTTCGTATCACCGAGCCTAAAGCAGTAATATGGTAACACAGCTGTCAATTTCTCCATTGACCACCTTTGTTCCTTAAACCACAAGTCTGCTATCAAAACCACAGGCTCATATCAGAGCATGTGAGTGTAAGCAACCAGAAGATCCCTAACTTTTAACATTGTAGGACTTAGAAAGAGGAGATGCATCAGTCCTAAGAGCAACTTTGTAAATCGCTGTTAGAATTACATGTAGTTAATGGATACATAAGAGGAAAAGTTCAGGATGCTCAATATCAAGGTGATGTAACTTGCAAGAGTGCCTGTCTGTCATCTATCCAAATCACAGCTGAAAAATTTTAAAATGCAAGACTCGACACTGTGATATAACAAAACATTAGCGTTCTTAAAAAAAACAAACGATGAACAGCTAATGATGGCCACTTATGAAAAATATAAGTGAACACATAAAAAAAGGCATTAGACTTCTGCAACAAAACCTGAGAGCATATTTATAATGCAATGAAACCAAACCAAGTCTCATACAGAAGTAGAGCAAACACTTACTTCCTCTTGTACAGAGCCTGAGTTTCGAATAATGTTCATGCCCTACCTCTAAGAGCGCTTTTTTCACCAAGGATTTCAGAGAGTTTAAACATTAACTAAACTTCAAAACGAGCAAACAAGAGGCATTTCCATCCATGACTGAAATGCAACCACATTAAAAAAAAGGAACACAGACCTTGATAATCAGTGCAAAGTTGCTCTGCATAAGAAAAACTAGAAAGAAAGTAAATATTTAAGAACAGAACACAGATTAAACTAAATTTACCTAAGATTCCCAAATAATAGGACAGGAAAAAAGCCTATAATTTTCAACAGCGTCCACTGACCAGCTTGGCACACTTTCAGTACTGCAGGGACATTTTTCTAAGCCAACAGGAAAACAAGCCTTAATAACCTGATACATTTCATCCCTTTACCTGCTTTGTGAACAGCTCTGTACCCAGCTGATTGGAACTAAGGATGCAGCTTAAGTTTACTGGCTCCTGCAAACTTACAAAAAGAGACTGTCCAACGGATTGCCATAACAAGGTGCAGCTCCACACTCAGGATTCTGCTGCAAATAAGCAATACTGAATTTTTTGTGTTATCCTAATGACAAACATGCAGGATCTAGGCACACGGGGTGCTAGTCAACAACAAAGCACATGTATTTGTAATAGACAGCATGATATAAATCAAAACATTTTAAACCAAACTCCGAGAGAGATTGTTCAGACAAGGATGGAGCCACTGCAACAATTCTCCCCACACGGGAAACAAAACAACATGGCAGGGTATCCCACAGGCACCAGCTCTGATTTGTAGCCTCATGAGTTTAAACAAGTACAGCTGGTCAGGTCTGACCTTCTGTAATCCAAGATTCATGAAGCTTGCAGGAAATATAAAGAAATCCTGCTATTTCATGAAGAAGCCATGACGAAACACAAGACAAACAGGTAAGTCTCTAATAAGAACTAAGATGCTCGCAAAAAGATGGATCAAATCCCTCTTTCTTTGTGCACATCTAACTTTTCTTCCTTTGTCACAGAATAGCAAAACTTGCTTAACTGCAGGAAGCCACCATTCTGATTCCTCTAAACATCTGTGAGCAACAATGATAGAACATCTTTTAAATCTACCATCTGTATGCTGGTTTACATTTCTACTCTATAGAAAAAAAACATTAAAAACTATTTTATATAAAAGCTCCTTTCAGCATTATGACCTTGGACTATTTTTTTTAAATATTATACGTTTACTCTCCCCATTTTTATCACTTGCTTACTGTACATCCTTTTTATTTTGAACTGTACAGAAACAGTGAAGATTAATCCATCTCGGCTTCATTACTTAATACCACTTTCCAGTTTCCATACATCAGCATGCAGAAAAGAGCTGTAAAAGTACTCCAAGGGGACAGCGACTGTTTTGATCTATTTTAAGAAAAATCTGGCCTGAGACTCTTCTGCATCTATACAGCCTTTTACCACATCACTTCTTCCTTACTGCCTGTCCACACTTGTCTGTGCTTCCCTCTCCAGTTTGTGTATGAATTTTGTATGAATTCTGCCTCTTGCCTTGTGACCACCGTGCTTTGCCACCATAATATCTGAGGTCTGAAAAACATAACCAGAGTACCAGCTTATTTGACAGATATTTAAGAATGTCAGAACAATAGCTATTATCTACATTTGAAGTCTACAGAGGATGTTACCAAGTCTATAGAGAGTGTTAAGGTGGAGACCAGAATGGCGCAAAAAAGTTATTATTTCTTCATTAGCAAACAGCCTTTCATGCAAGTCACAAGTACCCCATGGCAATCACCAGTTCAAACCACTACAAAGCCCCCTCTTCAGTTGCTGCTACATTTCTCAAACTATCGGTTTGGCCTATTGATTTTCTGTGCTAAGTGTCTGTAACTGAAAGGGAAGGAGAACAAGGCAAAAGGTAATAGAGCTATGGCACATAGAAGAAGACTTACAGAAGCCAGAAAGAAGATAATGGAGGAGTGTAATGACAGAAAAGTACAAAATTATCATTAAGTTAGTAGCTATTACCACAGTTTCTGTATATGAAGTACAAATGCTGTATTCAAGAGGAGTCCACGAGGGAGAGTAATAAATTCATATATACAAATTCAAACATACAGACAGAGCTTATCAAATCCAACATCTATTAAATACGAATCAAATACCAACTAAAATAAATACAGAAATCTTACCCATATGTAAGTGGTGTTGCTGAAGATGATTCCTCTTTAGAAGATACCTTCCATGATTCCTCATGCTTAGATCCGCTGTTCCCTAGTTCTCCCATTACCCAGTCAGGTAAGCAGTCTGGGCTACTGCTCCGAACTCTTGTGGAATTTGGTTCATCAAAATAAATTGACTATAATTAAAATAAACACAAAATCAACACTAGAATATATTTACATAAATATATACTTTACACTGTTAATGTCATTTCTTGCAGGAGTATCTGCAGTATAAAAACTCTTTTTCCAATGAAGTCAATAGGTGTGCAAATATTACCTCCCCAATCCACGGAAACTAGTACAACAGGAAATGGGTACATGTTTTCCAGTACTTTACTTCTCTAACTGTGGGTAATTTTAGCATAAATTAGTACTGTTATCTCACTAAAGCTGATGCCAGTGATTGACACAGTATATTCAGGTTTTCAGAAAACAATCTGCAAGCTTAACAATACCTATGTGAAATACTGTTATCTTTTCTTTCATAGAAAGACTACTATAGTCACCTCAGACTACTATAGTCACCTCATTTCAGCACGTTTTTCCTTTTACAAAACTATCTGCTGATTAAGACAAAACATAACCTCGAGTCCTTTATTACATATTTTCAAAGAATTAGACAAAAGTTATCTTTCTGTTCCTTAAGAACACCTATTTTTGTAAGTCATCTTAAACCCAAATTTTGAAGAAGAAACAGGTCTCAACAGGTTTTGCACACTGAAAGATTTTTCCAACACCAATTACAAGATATGCAACATAAATGCCTGTATTTACCACACGGAATTCCACTCAACTCATTCAGAATTGTTTTTCACATTCATGTGAAGTTACACCCCCATGTATGAAGGTAAAGTTTCAGTATTCCTGGTTCTGGTTTATGTGTGAAGGGACCTTCCAGCACGCCTCGCTTTAGCATGTGGAGCAAAAGTTTTGCATATAGGTTCCGATTCTTCCTTCCCACTATGCCTGTGCCTGCTCCTGAGGGTTCGCATAGTTTTTTAATCCACAGTGCCATCGTTGTCGTTCTAAAAATATAGATATACATAATCATCATACATTTTCAGAGCAAATCAAACACAGAAAAAACAGAAGCCATCACTTGTCACCGATTTGGTAGATGTTTCCTTTCTATCCAAAGTTTAAAGCAAAACAAACAAAAACCCCAAATGACCAAGCCCAAGGAAAAAAATGCTTAAATACTTAGATTAAAAGTAAGTATTTAACAATAGTTCAAATTCACATCATCCGGAAATGTTTTCTATAAATTCACGTTTAACAGAAGTTTACATGACTTCTAGAAATCATGTTTGGAATCAATCTCTAAGTACGAACACAGAGGTCACCAGGATTCTAGAAATAGCATTTTGGAATCAATCTCTAAGTACAGAACACAGAGGTCACCAGGAATTCTAACTCACTGCAAGAGCTGCCATTAACTACAATACACATATTGCATAAGTGTTAATATTTTAAACACAAAATAAATCTTTGTTAATTTAAAAAAAAAAAAATCTCTATTTACACAAGCTTTGCTACCAGATGATGAAATTATTCATTTGATTAAATGTTTACAAAGCAAGGTCTTAATATGTAGGGTTTATGCCTTTAATAATAACCAGTTTGTTCTAATCTTTATAAAATCATTTATTAATTGCTGTTTATATTACTGCTCGCTCCTAAGCCAAGTTTTAAAAACCTTATCTCTACAAAATATTTGCAGTTTTGTAAGTGTAATCTCAAAACAAATGCCATTTAGAAGCTTTTCATTTCTACCAAATTAGCTTTTTTAAATAGAAACATTAATGTATTTATGGAAAAGCACATTTACATCACCAAGAGAAGACAGATAAGCTCAAACAACAGCAACAGGTACCTAAAAGCCCAACTTTAGAAGTTGTGCAAAGCCCTCCTCAAAACAGTGCCTTGTTACATCAGACATTAAGGGTCTGGTTAAAGAAAGTGATAGAAGTACACATACTAATTATCAGTAACCTAGAATTTTGGTATTAGCATTTCTCTATACGCAAGTTTTACCATATTTACCTGACCTATGCTGTAGTTTTAGAACATGAGGCTTCATATCCACAACACAGTGATCAAATTCTGCATCTAGTTTTTCCCATATTTCCTCCTCACCATCCATTTTGAAAGAACACAAAGTAACCTGCAAAATTATTCACATTGAAGTAGAAAAGATCAAATACCGCTATACGTTAGTCTCTGTTCATCTTAGGCCATGCAAAGACATGCTTTGGAGCTATACAGAAAATAAACTAAATATTTTACTATGTTCACATAAACACATGAGTGTTTCTTTGCAAACAACAGATATTCAATGTAATCTACAAGAACGCGTTTGTTTAGATTTGAAAATGAATAGTCCCACAAAAAGGTATTCAATTACACACAATTTGTAAAAAACCTAAAGGCATTTGTGTCATAGCCGCACGTATAAAACACCAAAATGAGCTTGCCATAGGCACATTCATAAGTTTCTATTCCTTAGAATTAGTATTATTTTTTTAAAAGGGAAAAAAAGGAGGAAAACCAGCAAATAGACCTACGAGTTATAAGTAGCAGAACCAATAAATGTGAGAACTGTTTTGTAAAGGAGAGTATTGAGAAGACAGCTCTTTAAGGTCACCTGTCACTAATTTCCCAGCGGAAGTATGCATCTTTTTAGTACATTTGAGCTTCCAATTAGTACATTTCTCTGCCAACGGAAGCTGAACACCACACCTGAAGCCGTGGGGGCCCTTCCCTGCGGACAAACCCCGTTACCCCCCACCCGGGCCCGCGTCCCCCGAGCAGCGGGACCCGGCCCCGCTCCGAGCTCCAGCCGCCTTCCCTGAAGGGCGAAAACAACCGTTTCCCACCCCCCTTCCCCCAGGGCCTTTATCAAACCGCTTCCTACGAGCCCCGCGTCTGCTCGGGGCTGATGTGCAGCGATTTACCACAGCGAACGACCAGTTTGCGGGGTGTGATGCCACAAACCGCCCCCAGGCCCTGCAGCCCGCCCGGGCACTCTCCGGCCAGCCTCCCCGGCCCGCCTCCCCCGGCCCCTCTCCCCGCGCTGCCCCCGAGACACGCCGCCACCGTTACCTCACTCTCCGAGGGACCGGGGGGCCGAGCCGGGCCGGCGGGTCCCGGCCCCCCTCGGGGGAATGGCCGGCCCGGCCGAACGGTTCAAACCGACCCCGCTCCCGGCGGCCCCCGCCGGCCCCGCGCGTTTCCGTTTCCGCGGGTTACCAGGCGACGCGGCCGGCGACAGCCAGGCCCAGCCCCGGGCGGGAAGCCTGCGGCGGCGCTCGCCTTGGGGCCGGTCGTGAGGAGAGCCCTGAGGGGAGGGAGGCGCGGTTCGGGTTGGGCGGGCTGTTCGTGTCCTCAAGGCGGTACGGAAGAAACTCTTGGGCTTGAGAGATTAAACTGAGTGCAAGGTGGTCCTGTTACACCGCAGAAGCACAATCACTGCCTGTGATCGTTAATTAGTGCCTGAAGCGATTAACGTCACCTCGCGCACGGTCGGCAGCGGCTGTCCCAGCCAGGCCCACCGCACTGAGCTCTGCAATCATCGCTACAACCAACACTTCTGCCCAAAAATACATATGCGTACATAGATAAATATTTATTGATACACCCAGTCATGCATGGACATTAAGAACCTCAAGAGGGCCCGGCAGTGCCTGAGGGAGCGCAAGGGAGGAGAGGGAGATGCCCGAGATTCCCTGAGGGGCCCTCGTTTGTCAGGGAAGCTCCACAGGAGAGCCTGGAGGAGAGGGGACGGGGCAGGAGCAGCGGGAAGAGCTCTGGGTTGTTTGGGGTGTGTTCCGTTGTTTTAATTGGTGCTAGTTGGATATTGGCAATGCCTATTTTCATACAGAATCATAGAATGGTTTAGGTTAGAAAGGACCTTAAAGTGCCCCCCCCCTGCCCTGGGCAGGGACACCTCCCACCAGCCCAGGTTGCTCCAAGCCCCGTCCAACCTGGCCTTGAACCCCTCCAGGGATGGGGCAGCCACAGCTTCTCTGGGCAACCTGGGCCAGGGGCTCACCACCCTCACAGTGAAAACTTTCTTCCTGATATCTAGTCTAAATCCACCCTCTTTCAGTTTGAAGCCGTTACCCCTCGTCCTATCACTACATACCATTGTAAAAAGTCCCTCCCCAGCTTTCCTGTAGCCCCTTCAGATGCTGGAAAGGGCTCTAAGGTCTCCCCGGAGCCTTCTCTTCTCCAGGCTGAACAACCCCAACTCTATCCCCAAAATCTGTCACTTGCCTTACTGTGTGTATAGTGTCTAAAGTGCTTTTATCTCAAACAAGTAAACTCTTCAGCTCTTCTAAGCTTGAGTCACATGCACATATACATCAAACAAGAATTTCTTAGATGTACGGTAGAAAATTGGCTGTTTTCTTTGATTTCTCAGCTGATCTTCAGCAGAAGTGATTCTGTGTTAGGGCTCGTTTGGTGATAGCTATGACAGCTACACTCATTGCCTACTCATTTTGCACATGGCTCCTTAAATCAACATTTGCACAGAAGCAGTGCAAAAAGCAGTGCTGGAGTATTTAATCCATGGTAGAACCTCACAAGTAGATTACAATTAATATTTATTATCTTTAAATTCCAAATTTAAAGTAATCGTCATTTGAGATATCTTTGAAGATATGACAACTTTCAGTCTGTTTTAAGAGTGGTAGATTGTTGCAATGCAGTAAGACTACTGGGTGGCTCACTTGCCCAAAGAGCTGAACTTGACAAACTTTTCACCTTTGAATCATCACGTAAGATATCCAGATTTATCATAGGAATTTCGTAATCATTATGAAATCAAATCGTCCAAGTCAGTCCAAATCACAGGAGACAGACAACACTTTTGTTAGTTGGTAGAATATGAAAGGCTGAATAGACGTAACAGCATGACTCTTTCCGTGTAGGTTTTTCAAGGGCAGCACATCAGCGTATTGGCCAGGTGACACGGTGAGAAGTTTGCATTTTTATCCAGCTTTGCAAATCTGCTTTTTGACAACTGAAAAGGGTTGGGATTTCTAAGCCAACTTTTTTGTATGTTGTTGCTCATGGATTCATATCTGCACATTGCCTTCAGATTTGAATATCTCTGTTGGGCTCATCACAAAATACTTTGAAAAACTGAACTTGCTGGTATATGGTGAAAAAGAACATGAGACAGAGCAGAACCAATGAAATTGGAACTAGTGCTCCAGGAGAAATGTCTTGAGGGAGCAGATCCAGCTTCTGGATCTCCTTACCAATGCAGAGCAGGGTGGCCAGAGAGGCGGAAGCCTACCTGCATTGATTTGACAACTGCATAACTTCTGTCCAAAAAGAAAGAAAAACTAAAGATTCAAGAAATGACCGAGGTCCTGTCTCCAGCCAAAGCTGCAGCCTGGACATGATGAGTACTGGTGTGCGCTGACCCTTGGGAAGAAATCACTGTAGACACACGATTGTAGAACACATAGATATCCCAACCACAGTGCAGGACAAATTCCCAATTTGAATTGTAAAAACATCTTCATTTAAGTAAAATACATTGTCCTTTTTTTTTTTTCTCATTTTACCATGTTCTCTTATCTCTGTAACTGTCTCAGCAGGTTGCTACAAGTAACATGAGCACAGCTTAAGGCAGTATTTCAAACATCTTAAAAAAAATTTAAAAAAAAAAGGCAGCTTTCACTCATTCATCCCAGTCTTTGGAACACCTCTGATTGCGATACATTTTTCAGACTTTCTAAGCAAATCTTTCATGTCTGAAAAGTTGTGACTTACAAACACCACACCACTTCAAAGACTTATCAGGTCACAGATTTTTTTCTCCCTCTTCTGGCTTCAGGAGAATAGATAGTAAATTCAGCGTATGAACATTGGCTCCTAAGGGTGATTTCTTTAAAATATTCAAATACTGCAGATCCAGCTAGGAAGTGGGGCCAGCTGTTGTGATCAGTTGTTATCCTGCTGTACGGGTAAGCAGAACTGGGAAAATTTGCTTAGAAAATCTGAATGTTCCTGGGGCAACTGTTATTGTGCAAAATACAAGTCATTTCAGGGAAAAGTAACATTTCTGTGGCAGTGAATGCTGACATCACTTATGCCAACTTCACAGGGTGTTGCTGTGAAAGACAAGTTAATATTAAACTGCGTTTGGTATCTCAGCTACCATCTTGAACATCCCGACCCCAGAGATGTATCCACACAATGTTGTAACTGGGTTTCTGAACACATAGGTTCCTGCCAGCTGATCTATGTGTGTGTTAAAAGCAGTCACGAATATCTTGGCCTATAAGTCAAACGTCATTCAAGGACCCCGCTTAAATGTGTTAGGAACCAAAACACACTGCACATTGTACAGGCAACATACCCTCTTCAGCTGCTACCCTGAATTGTCTCTCTCTCTCTGCATTAGGGAATTCAATTACTGATGAGTACAAACTATTAAATACTTAATAATAGCTGCCTCGATCTCTCCTTAAAAATAGGAAGTATAAGAACAAATTATATCAGTCATACTATTAAAATATTCATGTGCAGCCTTCAAAAAAAAGGACAGAGTATATTCAGAGTTTTTTAATGGTAGCTGTAGCGTCTTACAAGTAGTTTGATCTTATTGTTAAATGGTCCTTTTAAAAAGTTCTGCAGTAGCTTGCTTACTGTGTAGCTTGCTTCTGCTCTTAATCACAGCGAGAGCTTTTATACTTCAGAGGGAACCACATATGACTCATCACAATTTATTTTAAGTACAACAAATATTTCTCTATTTCTAGTATGTTGAAATTATCATTATTTTTTCTGAATGGAAATGCAGACATAAGCACAAAACTTGACAGAGTGGATCATACCAGGAAACTACCTGTATCATAAATCAAATTAAAAGTACAGTTTACTTCAAAGCTGCTTAATGACCAGAAATCATTACTATTGCTCAATGGTGCACAATGCTCTTTTTTTTTTTTAGAAAAAAGGAATCAGTTACATTGAGTAATATTAAAACAGTGGTAAAATTAGCAGTTCTTTAAAACAACAGTTTCAGGTGAAGTTAAAATCTCAAAAACAAAATAGTCTTACTAACTTTATAAATTATTTTTTTAAATGCAAAAGAACCCTTTATTCTGATGGTATTGACATTTAAACCATGTTTGGATACTTGGCTTCTAAACTCATTTGGAAATCTCAGACTTTCTACTTACGTAAATTCTGGGAACAATCCTAGGCTGAATGACCCTCTGTCTAATTAAAGGTCCACTCGCTATCACAGGGGAGTGGTAATGGAATCAGAACCCAGCTAATTACTAATGATGGAGGCCTTTCTGTATAAATCAGTTAAGAGCTAAAGGATTTGATTGGTGATTAGGTAACATTAAATAAGAACACGCTATTGGCTGAAAATTACTTTATTGTACAGGGACTGCTACTGAGAAAGTAACTTGCAATTGCATAAATCTTGGAAATATGGAAAGAGAAGCAGTATTGCAGGGCTTTCGAAGAAGGCAGAGAAAAGAGAATGGAAGTTAATGGCTGGAATAATGTGTCACAGCTTGTGGAAGAGGCTGGGAGGGATGGCGGTAGGGATAATAGCTGGGGCTGCGTTCACAGAGTCCAGGTTCACCTGGAAATTTACACTCATGGGACCTAAGTTTTCCTCTCATTACATGTAATGTTGTGTGTCAATAATGGCAGAGATTTAGTAATGTATTACTTCTCCGATTCATGCTTCATCTTCCACATGGTTTCATGTCTGATGGGTCCTTCTTCACAAGAGTTGACAAAAAGCCGCGTCTGTTGAAAACAAGAAGATCTGAGGTTAATACTTGAAACGTGATATCAGAAAAACAATATGTCTCATGGACCCTGCAGGTGAGCAATAAATCTTTGCATCTTTGTAAAACTGCTAGAAGAAATGCACCATTTTAATTCCTCTTTAATGAAAGCTAAGCTACATCCATCAGAAGCTAGGCTGAATGTGAGGAAAGATGTTTTCATCATGCATAGGCTGTGTTTTTTCCTTCACTTGCAAATGACAATAAACATGACTAGCATATTCTATGCAAGGATATTGATACAACAAATGCAAAGCATCTCCTCTTGCTAACAAGCTTCAGTATCTAGTCTCCAGCATCAATTCCTCGCTACAGCTGTCAGCTGCTTTTTAACACTCTCTAAGTCAGAACCATGTGTTATGGGTCAGCGTAAGATGGGAGTAACGCAACCAGAAGGGGAGTGAATACGTCAGATTCTCAAGGCTGCAGCAATGTTCAAGCTCTTTTCCCCTGTAGAAGGTGTTGATCCAAGGATTCATGAAATCCTGGAATGCTTTACGTATGGCGTTTTTTTTTTTGAGCTAGGCCACCTCTAAATAGCACCTTCTAAGAACAGAACAGGGACTAAAGCAAGGCTCTGATGCAAAAAGGAAAGTCTTGCTGTGCCTTTCTCCTTCTCTCGGGCCATGTCTTCCTAATACCCAAGAAGTTTAGTATAAGCAGATGAATTAGCCAGTCAAGATAGGGCTCGAAGATGAATTATGGCATTGCCCCCACACTAAAGTACTTGTTATTCCACCAACAGCAGCTGGTTTATGTTTAGCCTAGCTCGTACCTTTGAAACAGGCAGGGACAGTAAGGTTGCCATCCACACATGGAACAGCTACGGTATAGGCACAGGATTTTTTCTTTATTCTTGCAGAAGAAGGATAATACTTTCACCATGCTGAATGCCTTCCTTAAGGTCGTTCTGAACTCTTTTCTTCTCACGTTGTTATAATACTACAGCTTTCTTAACTGGTATTTTACATGGGCCTGTAAAACAATCCAGCAACACGTAGTGATAATTAGAACTCTATTTTGAAAAGTGGGGCAGATTAGATCCCATCAGAAATCTGTACAGCTGACATTTTGGAATGACAAATAATTTGTCCCAGATATACATAGTGCTTCTGCTGGTATTCCAATGCTGAAGAAATTGAGAACCCTAAGTATAGGGTCAAAAGTTTCCAGTGAAAATCCAGCCTCAGTAAAATTTCTAATTATATTAAGTAAGAAGAGAGGAATACTCAGGCAAAATAAAGCTCCATGGCTGATTATTGAAGTCAATTCAGATACATCAGTCATACAACATTCAGCACTGGGAGTCGTCTTAGATTATCGGGGCCTTGAAATTACTATTTCGGTTTCTTTTTGGACGACATGTCTTGCACAAAGGTATAATAGCTCATCAACAACCAGAGCAGTGATACGTGGTTCTAAACGGAATAGTGCAATGTGTACCTTTACAGGTTGGCTTTGTGGACCAGTTTCCAGTCTTTTCACATCGGGAATGCTTAGGCCCGTCCAGCACGTAGCTGGGCTGGCAGCCGAAGCTGACGCTTTCATTATAGTGGTATGTTCTACGGACAGCAAACTCTATGAATCCATTTTCTATCCCTGTTGGAGTGGGGCATGTGACAACTGCGGTACAAAAGCAAAAGCAAAGCTTTATCAATGTTGCGGTTCTAAAAGACACACTATATACTTTGAAAAATACATAAAACTTCATGGTGGTTCATTTCAGTCTCTTGCACATGAAAACATAGCCAGAGGAAAGATCACAATAAATAATATTACTTGTTTTAAATACACATCTGTTGCAATCTCCCGTTACATCTACAAACTACTTAAATGTGGCATAGTTTCACTGAAACCAGTAAAGTTCTTAAGGGTAAGGTTGTCTATTTCTTAGATTAATCCTACCAATTAGTGGAATCAATGGTGGCTGTGCTCTGGAGGGCAGGCTCCGATTCCACACTGGGAACTACCTCTGGGCAGGTTTTGTTTATATAACCTTTATACCTGCAGCAAATATTCGTCAATCCCATGTTGCGTGCAATCCTGTTAGCAATCACCTTGCATCCACAAGCCTACTTTCAGAATAATTCTACTGTATGTTTGTATTAACAATTGTAAAAAAAAACCCCAAAAACTAACGTTGTTCATATAGTTTTATATATACAATTCCAGGGAATATTTTTAGGTGTTGATAAAAGTAAGTGTCTTACCCTTGCACTCTGGAATGCTGCTCCAGCTCCCGTTGGCCATGCAGGTACCTGTCTCATTCCCAATAAGTGCGAGAGGAGGTACACATTCAAAAGTAATTGTGTCCAGGAAATTAAAAATCTTTCCAGGTTTTACGTGACGGTAAGAAAGGACTCCAAGTTCAGGAAGCGAGGGAGGTGCACAAGTCACCGCTAGAGAAGCACAGATTAAATTATTACTAGAATCACAGGAGCAACATGCTTATAACCACATTAACCCACACCGCCCTTTACGGAAGCGTAGCTAACAAAACAAAAAATTCAGATTAAAAGTCTCAGGAGCCTTAGAGTACGTAATACATTATTTTTGCTATATTTTGACAATATTATGTAATATGTTACTTTTTCAGTAAAGTGTTTATGCAGGACAGGTTATAGCAAAACCGCGTATAACAGTTGCAAAGGCATGGCAATATCCTCTTTTTATACAGAGGGAGAATGAATTTGAGTGGATAAGCATCTTACCCTCAGCTGTAAATAGCATCCCTGATCCTGGCCTTTTGTACAGACCTTTAAACTCTGTTTCTCTAAAACTATAATCCACACATCTAAACCCAAACATACAGGGTTCTTCTTGATTTTTCCTGACCGGTTTTTGCATGGCACTATAGGAGGCCTCTGAATAAGAGTATATGTAATTCTGTGCAACATAAAGGAATCTTTCTGTAATAAGAATAAGGATAGAGTAGTTCTTTAGTATTTAAACACATACGCTGACACTGTGGAAAAGTGCCACTCCACTTTCCATCTGCCATGCATTGGCTCGTTCTTGTCCCAATGAGGTTGTAACTGAAAACAGAAAGACCTGGTTATCAGAAAGCTTAATGAACACGGAGAAGAATCGAGATGTTCTTTGCAAGAAAGATTTCTCATGAACAGACTTAAGACCCCAGTTCTGAAGTCTTTCTTTATTTCTAGCACTTACTGACCTCAAAGGAAGTTTAGATTCAAATACAAAAACTAGTTAGTACTCGAGTGTTGCAAGTATCGAGACAAAAGGCTTGATACAACAAGATGTTTTGTCATTTCAGCTGTATATTCTGTCTTAAATATTAATTTCTACAACTAATTAATACTGTGGAAATATGTAAGTAGTGAGCATTGGTCGGTGATTGCTAATGTAAAGGTTAGGGTTTCTTGGGAGGAGTTCCTAGGTTATTACAGCAATTAGGATCAAACTTTTGCAAAGGACTCAGCACTCTCGAGAACCAAAGTGATTGAGGTGCATTATTTTATTTTAATGCCAGGTAGCCCAATTTTATTTCCATATGCACTCTAAAAGCATCTCTCCCATCCTCTGTATTTATATTATTGGCACTTACTCTGCATTTTAAAGAAATGTTCATCATGTATCTACCATTCCAATATCGCACAGCTGAAAACCAGTAAATTAAAATTAGCAAAATTAAATCAAGTCCAATTGATACATTTGGTGTCGTAGTTGGATTTATTTGTTTATTCCTCATGTTGCTCCTGTTTTGCAGAAGGAGGCAGCTGTGGCTGTTGACACTCTTCAGTGAACTCTATGCTATGTCTCACCTATGACCTTCACAGGTAAGCACTCTTTATCAATTAATTACCCAAATAAGATTAAATGTATCCTACTATCAAATATTTCCCTGCATTCACTATAACTATTTTTCTTTAAATGTATCCTCATTTCTAAAACAGGCAAGTGGCCTTGATTAAGAGTGCATTTGCTCCAGAGACCAAATTAGGATGAACTTCATGTTTTCATTTACTGAGCTTGGAAATGCATAGAAACAACATTTTCAGTCTGCAGAGCCTAACAGCATAACAACTTAGATGCAGATTATCTTCTCTCTGCTGTAGGTTTTCATCTCATGATGTAATAAGAGGATTTAAAAAGCAGGGGAAAGCAGTCCAGAATAAATCTTTGCATAAAATCTCTGCTATTTTGATGGTTTCTGTATCTGTAAGACATTGCTTTGGAGTAGCAAAGCTCCAAGATTTTGTAGCCAAGCCTGAACAGACGGGGATCACCAGATATGCAATTTTTGTTTTTAGTTTTTATGTGCAGTTTTCTCAGTTCCCTGGCTTGCAGTGCTGGAGCAGGTGATAGTAGAATGTAATGGTGTAGTTCGGGTTATTTATTTAACAGCACGAGGAAGGGAGCACTTACCCTGGTTCACATGAAAAACTTATAGAACTCTGATAGTGGAAGTCTGTAAAATCAATTTTCCCGTGCTGCAAGGGTCCAGGAGGGGGACATCTCTTTGCTGTTAATTAAAGATAAAAAAGGATATTATTTCATGAGGCATGAAGTTAGGATAATGGAAACGAGTTGATCTTGTAGGGGTCCTGGTGTCTTTCACATTTCTCCACTTCCATGTACTACATTTCATATGTCTAGCTCTCATGTTTCTCTCAAAATATAATAGTTTTTGTGATTAAATAGTTTTTAACACTTGTTTGTCTGAGGAAAATAACTTCTATGCAATGAAATGATAAAAATGAACAAAGAGGGATACAATAAATGCAGATGTTATCAAGCAGTCTACGTCATTAGAGTATAAGCTCTGCTGGGCTGAGTCAGATTAAGGTTCACCTTGTCCGGGTCCAGTTCCATCACCATCCGGGAGCACAGGCTTAAGGAAAAGCACGGGACATGTATGGGAAGATCCTTCCCCTGTTACTTGCCCCTCTTCTCCCCCACACGCATCTGTCTTCCGACAAGTAAGGGAAGAACAATCGGAAAACAGAAGTATATCAGTTTAAATAGATCAGATTAGTCACAAGGACTACGAAATACCCTTTTCAGGTTGGTGTATGGCATGTCGGTGAGATGGCGCAGAATCTAGGAATAGCATTTATTTTGTTTTACTTACGTAGGCACAGCAGGGTATTGAGAGGCCACTTGCCCGTTGGGAGGCAGGTGTACTTCCTTTGGCCAGAATTGGGGACGAACCCAGGCCTACAGGTATATTCAATTTCTTCACCCACATCGTACACGCTTTTGTTTACGTCAATTGTGGCAAAAAGCACTTCTGGTGGCCTGGGACAGACTGGAGGAAAGGAGACACTTTACAAGAAATTGGGCAGAAAGTTGGAGTTGTTTTTATTTCTCAAGTGGAAGCACAGGTTTCTGTATTATCATCAAATGTAGTATGTGACGGCACCGAGCTAAATGGTCCTTCTGCGATCTATGGCTACGTAACCTGCTGAGGCAGCCGATGGCTGCTGTAGGTATAGCCAGAAAGAAATGGGTTCTTCCTCTCCCCCTCGGCAGCTCTATCAGTGGCCCCAGTTAGATTTTGTGTCACTTTTTTTTACTAAAATTTCCTTTTGCTTCAAAATAGATTTATGAAGCTATTCTGCAAAGTGAGTCAATTATGGTAAGTTATCTTGGACAAAAGAGGGTGAGAGGGACTTAGAAGCAAATTAATGCATTTCATTTTTAATCTAAATTAATTTGGTGGGGTCAGCCTGAAATTAGATGATTTTTTTTTTTAAGTTAGTTTATTTTTCTCTGGTTTCCCCAGTTTGTCTGCTCAGTGGGGCAAACACTCCGTTACATTAGACAGTTCTGATTCCAAACCAGCTTTAACATGTTGACAGCGTGAACAACTCATCACCCGGAGAGTGGGAACAGGAGGGGAGCAGCAAGGGAGGAGCGGAGGGTGCAGCCCGAGTTCCTCCAACGGACACGGAGAGAGGCTCCTGCCGAGATTGTGGGGAGAGAACAGAGCACAAAGCTGGTGCTGTAGAAATGCATAGCAAACAGGGAGAGAGTACACGACACAGTGCCCGTAGCCCGTGGCGTGGGGGAAAGGAGGAGAAAGGCAAGGCAGGAGCTGTGCCGGGCAGCCCTGAGGCGGAGGGGAAGGCGAGGTGAGCAGGGAGCTGGGCAGAGGGATGGAGCGAGGTTAACTCCTGGCACACGCAATGCCGCTGGCATGCGGGCAGCCCGGTTTCCACAGCTTCTGTCAATATTTCTTCCATTTTCCTCCGTTTAGTACTTTTCCATACAGCAATTCATCTCACTGTAAGAAGCGATGGAGGAAGGAATGGAAGGAAAGAGAGGAATAAATAGCTTTCAGAGAAAATTCCCCTTCAAAACACTTGACCAGAATTGTCTGAAGGCTTTAAAATCCTGTTGCTTTCTCCAGCTTCCCTCACTCATGCTTCGGGATAGTATGGGCTGTTAGGAAGTGGAAGGCGCTTACCTTTCGCTGCAAGAGCGCAGTGGCCCAGCGCAGCTACGCACGCGACCAGTGCCAGGGGGTGCATTGCTGCCAGTCTGCCAGCCCGGTGACCCTCAGCACGGTGCTGCTTCTCGTAAAAATAAAGGCATCCGCAAAAGGGTGGTTACATATTAACTCTTTGTATTTATTCCCATCCTAGTAAACAGAAGATAAAAGGTTCCTTGTGTTGCTTGTAATAAAGGATGAAACAGCCATCACATGTTGCGTTGGTACATAATGCAGGAATTCAGATAGCAGTCTGGGCTGAAAACATCTCCTCTTCGCTTGTCTCTGCAGAGCGGCTCCTCTTGGGACCGGTGTTTTTGAAAAAACAGTGTTATCTTCTCAGCATCTTTAGAGGATGAGGATGTTTGGAATATGATATTGGATCAAATAATAGAACTATAAGAAGCTTGTGTTTATCACTCGAGCATGTACGTTTCTAAAAGTACCAAAGATTCCTGAGAGTTATAGCAAAATCTTTCTAAGGCGAAATGCTGAGTGTTGGAGTGACGTTGGTATTGTCATATGCCTCCAGTGACGATACCAACTTCATGCCCGTTTACACTAGATGATGATCCGGCCTGAAACTTTAGGCTTCAGGGGCCTATTTGATCAGATTCATGCCATCAATAAGCATCTTTCAATTAACAGATAACTAAAAGCAGCAGAGGCGGCAGCCAGTGCTGCAGGAAAAGTGAAATAATGATTCTAGACTGTGTTTGTTTGTGACAAGGGGGTCAAACTTAAATCGTGGTTTTGGGTGGTATAAAAACTTGTTTTGGTGCTGTAATTTGGGGTCATCAAGTGAAAACTCCACAGATACCAGCTGAGGTTCTGATCACTGCAGTTCTCCTAATTTAGCAGATTTTAACTGCAGGAGCATCTGAAGTGCAACCAAAATAACATTTGTGTAATCATTGTTCCACAGTTTGATGTTTCTAATCTAAGTATCCTCCTTCCCTGCTGACTCACAGCCTGTGAGGGGGAGTGAGGGACATTTGAAGCTCTAACGAGGAGCTAGGTTATGTCAAACTCTTACTGCTGTCATCTTAAATAGTTTGTTTATTTTTGTTTTATAAAGTTTTTCTGTTTGCATTTAAAACACAATTTTTATCCACAGCATTAAACAATTAGGAGCACGCTATTCTCCTCAGAGAGAAAATGCCATGAACGTCCTGCTGAAACTATTTACCAAATACACAGTGCCAAAGGGCAAAGTACCACTGCTAAATCAACAGAAAAAATTGACTTCGTTTCTGTGTTTACGTCTGATTATTTTTCCATTTGTCGCAGCCTGCTTCTTCCTCTTCTTCCTCTTCTTCCTCTACCAAATTTCACAAGCGTCTTTTCCCCTCCCAGCACACTGCAATGCTGTAATGAACTTTCTTGCCTCTGGTTTAAGTCCTTCCTCAGACCTGCCTGCTATTTTGATTACATTCTTTCCTGTGTTTAAAATAGCGCAGGACTAGATGGGCACAATTTTCTCCATCCCAAGGCCGGCCGTACGAGCACTTCTCCCTGCGCTCGGCAGATGGCAGAACCCACTGCCAGGTACCGCACAGGCACAGGCACGAACTGCGGAGTTTTCTGTACTGCTTTAAGAAGAGGGGGAAAAACGGCTTATTTTATGTGCACATTAATTTTTCCATAGATTTTGTGTGTGATAACTTTACTGCTATTAAAATTGAAAGTAAAACAATAATTGCATGTGAAACTGCAAGAGGAGTGACTATTTAAGTATGCGTTTCACACAACTGCGTAATAACTGACAATATTGTGATTCTTTTTGAAAACGTATTTCTCTGCAATGAGAAGCATTAGAATGTATGCTCCAAATAACTGTGTCTTTTCCAGTACCTGGTGAAGACGCGATTATTGTTGTGTGGATTCACCTTGGCAGAGCATGAGCAAACCACCCTAGTTCTGTCTGTATTTGGTGATAGTATGCAATCACATCCAGCGTCTGATTTTCCATCACATTCCACCCACTCCTTTAGTACGTGTGCTCTTTGTTATTATAGCTCCTATAAACCCAGTCATGAAGCAGAACTTTATTTCATTAGTGACCATGTAAATAGAGAGCAGACTGATGGCCTCTGCCACAAACAGGATTATATTCTAAGGAAAAAATGGTAGCTGCAAGCGGAGGACGTAGAGCAAGAAGCCCCTGAGATGCTATTAGCTGCCATGATACGTGGAGTATCAGGATCACAGCAGTCTAAGTGTTACCCGGGTTTGTGCTAGCGTAACCTGAAAGGAGAATACGCAGGAGGGACGGGAACAAACCGGCTCTGAGGAGCACTGTTGCCCAGGTAAGAATACGACAGGCAGGATAGCAGAGATGAAGGTGCGTGTTTGAAAAGAGAGCGACTGAACAGTGGAGAGCAGCATCACTGGCTGATCAGAGTGGTTTCAGTAAGGAATAAGGGAGGAAGAGGATAAGCCAGCAAAGGCCTTGAAAGTGAAGGTAAAAATGTCCTATGGAAGAGAAGGAGGAAAAAAATAGTAGAGGGATGCTAAACGAAAAATGATGAAAAACGGTCTACGCAGCAGCGTTCTTCATTGACACCAGGGGTCAGCTCGAGCTGTCATGACAATAGGAAAAGACATTGTAATAACTGGGACACCAGATAATAAGAAGGTGGACGAAGACTTTCAGGCAGGAATTGTCCTCTCCTGGAGGTATTATGCAGAAAGTTTGCAAGAACTAGACAGACTGAAGGTCAATGCGAGGTAACAGTTCCCCCAGCTAATGAGCCAGACCTCGTGTCCTTCCTCTAATCTGTCTGTCTGCTTCTACAGCTGATGCTGTAATTTTCCTGATATTGTAGGATATGTCACACTTCTGATCCTGCCACAGACTTCCCGGCAGTCTGTCCTTCCGGACAACGAGTCTTGAGTCTGCGTTACCCACCACTCTCCAGACTTTTCTGACTGTTCTTCAACAAGAAAATGCACGATTCAGCCAGTTCAACATGCAGGTGTTTCACAAATCAACAGAACCAACTTGATTAGGGACACTGAGGCAGAACATTAAAGAGAGGCCTGAACGCAGCGCTCCCTTACGTGCCAGCATCCTCTCCCTGAGGCGCTGTCTGGCATGAAAGCTGGGCTCGGCACTGAACTTGCACCAACGATGTCATCCTTCTCCTGCCAGGAAATATTCAGATTCCACTTTCCCTCATGCTGTTGCTTTTGTTTCCCCTGCCAGTCACTGGGTTTCCATGCGTGCACCCATTCTTCTCTGCGGAGCACGAAGAGGGGATGGTCAGATGGGTGATGGATGTGCCCGTGTTCCTCTGCAGGAGCAGGTGTTAAGTCATGGGCCCAATCGTGTTGCCAAGATAGTTCTATTAATATTTGTTCAAAGTTCATTTATGCACTGCACAAACATTTTTATCGCCTCTTCTCAATACATCCAATATTGAAGTGAGTGCTCCATGGCACTGAAGAGATAAGAAATAAAAGGCAAGAAGGTAAAATGAGTCATTTTTAGCCTTAAAGAAAAATAATTGCGTTCAGTTCTGGACAAGTTGAAACTGTTCCTACTTCACAAATATTAGTTGCATTTCATGCTTAATGTAGATCTGATTAGACAATTCAGGTGTACGCATTCATTATCGGCAAAATATTCAGCCAGCCAGAAGCCAAGATCCATTTACAGTTAATTATTTTCCAGCGGAAGTTTATATTTCATGTGTTTGGAGATGTTGGAAGTAAATGTACAGTAGCTGTTATTGACCTGAAAGAATGTCTCGGTGACATAAAAAATGAACAGTGTCCATATAGTTCTTAAAAATATTATCTTCACTTAGTGGCATATTTTTGGGGTAAACTGCAGTCCTAGTTACCACTGATGTTCCACAGTGCTTTCTCTGAAGTCAGCGAAATCATTATCATTTTAGTCCCAGACCTTAAATCGCTTTAAGCACCCACCAGTTTACTGGAAGTGTAATATGAAAATACGCAATCCTGTACGGATCTGAGACACCAGAGGGCTGGCACTGACAGGTTTTCCGGGTGATAGCAGGCCTGTGCTCTCTCGCAGAGGCGTGAAGCTGTTCTGGTTTTCACGTGCGTTACACCCGCAGTGCACAAACCCAGAGAGCGCCTTAAAGCTACTTCCTCCTCTCCGCCTTCTCATTTCCTGCACGGAAAACCCGGAGAACCTCTCTCACAGTTCTACTGCAACCCAAATACTGTGAAACAGTCTGTTCCTCTGATAAATTCATCAAAACTCTGCCTAAAAAATCCTGTGTTATATTTCTTTATTGGGAATGTTGCATTATGAAGCCTTGGGGGCAAAGGATTCTCTATGAGAGTTGGAATCTGCAGTGAGCGGATCTGCAAGGGACAATTTTTGAGATGTCGACACAAAAGCGCAGCGTGAAGCCACACGTGTTCTCACCCTTGTTTGCCTGGTCCCACCTTTTTGCCTTTTCCCTCAGCGCAGGTGTGGGAGTACACAACTGCGCTCGAAGAAGCAGCCAGCCATCGTAACGGACACGTCGGAGAAGACAGCGTGCTCTCCAAGCTCAAGCCAAGCAGTTTCTCTTCTCCCATCAAGCATGAAACAAAGTTTCCAAGATTCCCTTCATCATTGTTGGTTCCCTTTTTATTAAGCCAGATGCCACAGATTTCCCTGACAGCAGCATCTGGCCATTTGTTTTTGTTATATATGTGTGTGTATACCTATACATGTACGTATTGCCTCGAGTTTTCACCTTGTTTACAAGCTGGGGAGGGTTCAGACCTGGCCAGGATCTGATGCAAGTTCTCCAAGGAAAGCGCAGTGCTGCAGGAATGCACTTTGCACTCCCAGTACGTCAAAAACGTCATTAGCATTTTGCCACTTTGTCCCACAGCGGAGCAATGCCTGCTAGTTCTCATCCCAGCACGACTCCATCCCTCCCGGTGAAGGGCGTCTCGGGGTAAACGAGAAGGCTCTCAAATCGCCTGTGCCTCCCGCGGCACGTCGCCATAACACTGTCAGAAAGCCCAGCAAACACCACATTTATTTACTGCTGTTCTTTGGGTTTTCCCAAATGAGGGATAAGGGGATCAATAATCACGCAGCCACTGGGTATATTCATCCACGTTAAAAACTTCATTGAAACATGCGTATGCCTAAAAGCAGGCCGGCATCGAGGCTCTTTGGCTGTGTCGGGGGCATCCGTTGATATCACCTGACAAATCAGCAGCTTCAGTCTAGATAGATGCCATGATCTCTATTAACCTGTGGATATCATCTGTTAAATTCCTTCTGGGCAGAATTCCAGAGCATTCCAGATGAACAAGTCTGCCTTCACTGGGATTCAGCTCCTGGGCAGTGTAATCAGAGAGCAGATCCTCATCTCTCCTAAACCAAAGCCTTCGCGAGCCAGCCCGAGCCTTGCCAGTGCCTTCATCTGGGGCTTTTTCAGTGGGATTTTATCAATGGTTTTATATGTGATTTGAATCCATTTATATACAATTAACAAAATTACAAGATTATGAATTATTCCCAAATCTTTATTAATCAACACAAATAGTTGACTGTAATTTTTCCTCCTGTCACTTTAATCTGGTATTCTTAGCAAATTTACTCCAAAAGAGGGAATTCCTCACTTCACTGACTGACAAGTCTGGAAAAGCTAAAAACGGAGCCTCAGAACTGGAAATTTCACGAAACGTGGGATCCAGAGGGGAGGCCATTGACTTTTACAAGCTGATTTTTAAGACTGTTCTTGAATATTTGAACATAAGTGGAAGAGTTTAGGGCTAATGCGATAGGGAAGATTACTTTGTCCCGAGCTAGCCATTCTGCCAGAAAAGCCACGCTGCAGCTGACGCGTCCTGGGGCACCTCTCGCCGTG
Source organism: Alca torda (assembly GCA_008658365.1). NCBI lineage: Eukaryota > Metazoa > Chordata > Aves > Charadriiformes > Alcidae > Alca > Alca torda. The sequence goes on from CM018086.1 coordinate 37,818,955, forward strand.
TGCCCGGTGTCTGATGCTCGTGACATGGCATTATTCTGCGTCTGGATCCCGTTAACAGACTCGGATTGTACCACAACGTACGGTGCTTTTATAGTGCGGCCCATTAGAAAGTAGGAAGATATCAATAAACTAATTTCACTTTGTGACAGCCTCCAATCTCCAGCAATAAATCCGAGGCGAAGCCTTTCTAAGAGGAAGCAGGTTTTGAAGGGGCCAGTATCAGTAACTGGAATCGGATTTTCAGAAGGGCTCAAATTCTATTTAGACAACTAAATGAAGGCCATGCTTTTGAAAGTGCTCACTTTAATAAAGTACTTTTTTGGTGCATTGGGTTCTTTGGAAAATGTACCTATCTCTTTTGGTTTCCAGAAGGCCACTCGGCTGCTTTGACAATCTCCACATGGGCGTATATCTCTGCAAATTTTGATTCTAGTGTTGTAATTGCGTCATCATCTAGCCAGGTTTCTCTTGGAGTTTTGGATTTATTTTGTAATTTTATGTACAAATAACAAAAATAAATATCAGAGGTCAATTCTCCTTTATTCATTACACGTGGAAATTTTTTCATTGCCCAGGGAGACACAAAGACGCTGCCAGCGTTTTGGCAACAGAATGAAATAAAATTGCAATTGTTCCAACACTGCCAGAGCTGATATCACTGACATCCTTGGAAATTTAAATCTTGAAGAGAGAAGATGTCCAGATGCTTTGGAAAGAACAGATCACGAGCATTCCACAAAGTGCAAAATATTTATGATACGAGTTGAAAATGCGCAGAAAGCACACGTATGTATGCCCGCTGCATGTTTTGTTTCATTTTTGGTTTTGTATTTCTAGTCAAATTGACCAGTATTAGTCTGCTGGACAAGTTGGCTTAACTGCTGTTGCAAAGCTTTTCGAAGCCAGCTGCCCAGCTCTCACCCGCAGACAGCGCAGAACACACCTGGAACCACATCCCCTGGCGCTTGCCTATGGATTGCCCTGGGTTAATTCTTCCTTAGCAGCGTTGTGGGTGGAAAGTCTGATTTTTAAAATTATGCTTTCGGGAACAAAACTATTTTAAAATGTAATTCATGTTGAAAGAGCATTCGTAGCATTTTATTTACACACAAATAGCAATTTTGGGCTATTAAGGTCACCGTAACTTGTGAAACTGAATAGTAGCATGTGACTGACTTAGTGCAACCTCAGAGATGTTCCCGTGTTATGATATGTATTAGTCTGCTAATCTTTTCAGTCTTTAATCCACAATACTGGATTAAATGGCCAAAAATAGTCTCTACTGTCATTACAGGACAGTTTCTGGGGTTTTTTTGGGAAATGAAAATTCCAGTGGGGCATTGAATGGATGTGAAATGTGAACAAACAGGATTCTTCCTCATGTTACGTCTCTGCGGCAGAAAGGTTTTCCACCCTTCAATTTTCCGTTAACTGTCACTTGGGGCTTTTGAAATGTTTTTTTGAAATTAATGTCAGCTTGTTTTGTGCGTCAGTGTTTTCTCTTTTCAGTCCTTCTAAAGTAAACAAATATTTTAAAGCTGTGTTTGTCCAGCCAAACTCTTGTCATTTCAATTATTAGTGTTTCCATAAGTGTAAACACTTGCGTAGAGCACAGACGGACGCGGTACAATTGAAAATCCTGCCACTGAAAATGGTATTCTGCTTTCTCTACATCAACATGTCATAATATAATGGTGGCACAGAAAAAGAAGTGAAGATTCTGTATATTCCAGCTGATAAGACTTTGTTTTCCTTTCACATTTATTCTCTAGAATAAACCTAATGCAACATTAAAGTTACTAATTCCTGTATATGTGATAAATGATATTCAGCTGTCAAAAAAAAATGATAAGGTTTTAATGCAAAAAGGCTGGAAAAGATAATTTTCTGAGGGTAACTTCTTGTCCGCTGGTAGTGATACAGTAAATATTTTTTCTTTAATTAAAGAAGGAAACGAAGGCCACAGAAGCGGTGGTAGGGGTTCAGGCAGGGCCCATCTCACCACCTGGAGTGAGCTGTCTCCGGCAGCAGCCGCAGGTGCACACCTAAGAAGAAGTAAGCAAAGGGCGAGCAGATACGATACTTCCTCCTAAGCATCTCACTTTCGGAGCATTTTCTGGGTAGGGAATTTTCTGGGCCAGCTGGGGTCTGTGTTCGGTGACGCCCAACGTTGGTCTCTCCCAGGCTTCCCGGCTCCCCTGAGCCCACGTCAGCGTCCCGCGCCAGCGCGGGTTCCTGCGCGTGGTTCTTCTCGTCAAGGAATCCCAGGGGTCATTGTCCATTGCAAAAACCACCTACTTTGTTTCTCACAAACCTGTGTGCCATGTTTCTCGAAATAAGTAACAGAGGCTCTCTTGTTTGGTTGGTACAAGAGGGGTCTGTTCTTTTTTCCACATCGTTTGAGCCCTTTGTTTGTATTTCAAAGTCTGAGTCTTGCTGCCTTTTGTTGTGTGTTCAGTTGAAGACTGAAAATTTGCCTACACCAGAGAATTGTTCTGATGTTCTCAAAAGAATGTGATTTACTTTTTGGAAGAGATATTCAAAATTTTCCAGAGTGATTGCTGGTGGGAAGGACAAAATCTGCAAAACAACAATGATAGCAAATACTCCATCTGAGGCAGAAATCTTTACTTATACAATTTAGAAAGAGACAAAACCCCAGGAAACATCCCAAAGGAGCCCCATCGCATTTCAGTGTGTAACAGCATCAAGCTCTGATCCAGCTCTGTAAGGAGGAGTGTTTGAGAGTGCTCCTAATGCGCCTGAGCTATGAGAAAGTAAAACAATGGGCTGTCACTCAGGATGCTGACGAGAACACTGACATAAAAAATGGATTTTACACTCGACATTCTGTGTGTCATCAGCCATTTGTTTCCAGTTCTATGGAGAGCTGCTGTGAGGGCAATTCACAGGCAGCTACAAACGATCTGCACGAGGGACGGTTTCTGCACCACTTTCAAGGCAACGTGAGTTGAAGAAATGGCAACATTTCCATGTCACAAAGGGAAGCGGGATTTTGCTGTTTAGGACTTCTCAATGAACTGCAATTTCATCCCTGGTAAATGATTAATTATTATGATATGCCTTTTTTTCCTCAGAATTTTTCAGAAATATTTTTTTCTGCGACATCTCCTTTCACACAGGACTTTTTATCTGTATTTAGTTTTCTTTTTGACTGTGTTTTAATACCTACATTCAGACTTTCTCATTAGTACTAGCACGTGGAAACAAGCTGTCTGTCACACGGAATAGTTTAATACCAAAATCTGTCTAATGACCCAGGATCCGCCAACCTGCAATCAGAGTAACTTTGGGGGGAAAAGGGTGGAGAAAAGAATCAGCGTAAGTACAGAGAGACAGGTGGAGTTGTGCAGGCTGTGAATGCACACATGCAGGAGGACACAGAAAGATGCAGAAAACAATACTGACATAGAGAGACACAAAATGTTTCTACCTCCTTCTCACCTGGATCTGGAACAACCATAGGAGTAGCAGGAATTATCTCATAACTAATAGCTGCTGCTCAAAACATGTCAAACTTCCTTATGAATGGGAGCTTCAACAATAAACTCTACAGGTGATTTCAACCAAAGAGAGGAATAAAGGATGTGTTGCGTGGAAAAAGAAATTAGGAAAAACCTGGCTTCTGAAATTTTACTCTGAAGTCCCTACAGTAGTGGGAACTGATAACTGCTTTTCACTTAATTATGGCAAGTAATTATTCCACAATAGCTGCTGATAGAAATGTCTCATAAGCTGACTGTGGAAATTCCTTTGGAAGATGAGACGGGGTGAAGCAAATCATTTTTAGACAGCGGGTTTGCAGTGATCAAGTCATCCTTCCTAAAAGGGATTTGGAAAATAGCTACTTGTCCTGATAACTCTCTAGAAAAGGAAGTGGTTGTAATTTGCTTTGAACTGTGAGGAGAAATTGGGTTGTGAACTTCCTTGTAGGTCTCAAGCAGGAAGTGATTCCTGTGCGTTGAATATTTCTTACAAGCAGGAAATAATAAAACAGAGCCACAACTGCCGAGGGAGCTGGGGAAGGTCTTCTCCTTGGCTGTGGCTTTGAGTGGATCTGATACAGCGCAGCTCACGTAAATAGGGACAGAACAATCCAGACGCTTTTCCTTTAGGAAAGACACACTTTTAAAATTGCTTTTTGATCCAAAACCAATGCAGGCAGTAGCGTCCTGGTCCAGCAGATGCGTAAAAAGAGAAGGCGTTTCACAGGCAGCAGAATGACTCTAAGAAACCTCTTTCAGAACGAGCACAGGCGCTTGCACTTGCAGACCTGGGATAGTATTGATGCAGATATAGAAAGGACTTGAGAAGTTGTGCTTGTTGCAGCAATAATCAAGTTCTTCAGAGAAAACCACATAAACGATTCAATGGGAGCTTCTACTGGGGATGAGCTCTCTAGGGGATTATCCAAATATCCAATACAGGAGTAAATTTGTTATCAGAAGACCTCATAAATGGTGCTTTGGAGTCAGGAATTCTGAAGCCGCCTGCCAGGAGGCTGGAGAAGCTGGTGCTCTGATTTAATAACCATGTATATGCCTGAACACAAACAACGACAATGCTGACTCCTGGGCCAGATGGCCTCAATCAGAAACAAATTGCGAACACCAGCCGAAGCCGAAGAGAAGTCGCGGGCTGCTGGTGGGACTGCGCGCGCACGGGAAGAGGTGGCAGACGTCTTTCCTCCAGTAATTTGCAGAGGAAGGAGGAGTTCCCGTGTCACCCGCAGGACCTGAGTGCGGAGCAGGAGAAATGGGCGTCCACGCAATTGGAAGCCCCCCAGCAAGAGGACGCTGATGTTAGGATAATGTATCCCCAAAGCGGCTGCTGGACGGAACATAGTATCCCCTCGCAGTATCACTGTAGAGTGTCCTGGTCACAGTGACAAATCGTGACATTTGAAGGTGAATATATATATACATATACACAAAAGCCTTCTGTGAGTGGTGTGTATCCAAAATAGGGCAGTAAGAGGAGTTACACGTTATGTACAGTAAGGGAAGGTTGTGTTACAATGGTTTACCTAGTTGAGGATCACTATGCACACTTAACAGGTATTTTTCTCTTGCCTAATGTGTATAATCACAATGTACAAATAATTATTAGGTTTGAGATAAAATGTTGTTTTACAGAGACGCAATAAAGCGATCCTAATGTGACCATGTAGTGTCACTTGGCTCTTCCCCGGGGCCCAGCAAGGCGATGGGCAGGTGCTGGAGAGAGGAGCCAGGGGCACTGGCCGATGTTTCAGTGAGTGAATCTTGGCCAGAGCCGCTCTCAGGAGAGAAACTGGAATCCAAAATGATTCAGCAGCTCTGCGAGATTTTAAGGAACCACCGAACGTGCAGATTGCCCCAAACCTGACGTAACGCGAGTTGCGCCTGATTCGGTCACATTCTCCAGCCTCGGTAGCTATGTTTGCGATGCAGCACCGAAGGAAGAGAAATAAATACGTTCCGTATTTCTCGATGGAACACTTAATGAGAGTACAAAATGTTTCTTAGTGCTCCTCATGCTTTGGCATAAGTTAATTAAGGCAAGGAAAATGTATTCCCTCTGAAGAGGAATAAGGGATTTGAAACATGTAGAACAGGTAGAAACCAAATTAAAAATCTTTATATTTTATTGAATTTCAGATCAAATTTGAAAGTAGTTGCTTGCAAAATAAAAGTCCACGAAGCAAGGGCATATGGAAACAGTTTATAGGGCATATGGCTTGATTCTTTAAGTTTAGAAAAAAAGCAGGGCTAACCCTGTCACCGGTTATTTGATGAGACGCCATGGAGGTACCAGTTCAGGCAGCCTGCACCCAGAAGCCCAGGTTTTAAAATTAAGAATACAATAGTGTGTAACAAGTTATTTCTGTTCTGTGGTAAATGTCTGTGTGCACTTTTCCCATCAGCAAATAAGACTATACGTGAGTTAATTAGCTTGCTTCCATTTTTGTGAAATAAACCATATTACACATGCTTACACGGACAGACTTATGAGTATGCGGATATATTGGGGTAGAGGAACTTTTAATAAGCATCTGTTTCCCTGGCGTGAAAATTTGTAGCCGTGGGAATAATATTTACTAAAAAAATTATGACTAGGTCTTGGGGTTTTTTGTTTGGCACATATATTGTATTTTTCCACACACACAGTCATGCTTTATGTGGTGTTTTCCTGAATATATGGAGATACTGTATAAATTGCAATATGAGAAAATGTACGTATGCCATAGGCGGGTAATGTTTCTATGTCCAGGGACTGGTGAATGTTTTGTGTGTAATGAGAATAAAGGAAGATGAACGGTTCTATTATTTTACAGAATACTTTATTACATTGTCAGTGTGCTGCATAAAAGCAGAGTAAAATTCTTTTGTATATATGTTGGATGCATCAATTAGTGAAAAAGACTTGCTGTATGTTTCCTTTGCTTTGTGTTGAGGATATTTGTATTGTATGGTAAACTAGAAATATACGCCACACTGCAGCAGGGGGAAGATGGTGAGGCCGCTCTTGTATTTGCTGTACGTCCCGTGGCGTTGTGTGACATACAGCTGTTCCGTGTGGCCTCAAACCGCAGCTCCGTGTGTGGTGCCGGGTCTCTGGGCTGCAGGAAGGGGAAAGGTTTTGCGAAGGAGAGCGTCGGGGCTGCACCTTTGTTTGTTGTGGTGGTGGCACAACTCCTCTCCGGGCCGGCACAGGAAGCGCGCTGTGAAGGCGGCAGAGCGCAGCTGGGTAGAGGTTATCCCTGCCCTTTGCGGTGGCGGTGGCTGTGGTGCGGGTGGCAGCTGCACCCAGCAGAGGTCAAAGGGACGCAGTGCTGCAGGTCACCAGGGCCCCCCGCTGCCAGGTCCCTGCCCGGGCCCGGGGGCTGAGGGCAGCAGCACCGCCTGTGCCGGGGCTCCTTTGGAGGGAAGGTGTCAGCTGCCATGGCCGACACTGAGGGAACTCTGTGTCTGTGTGTGAGCTGCCCTCTGTGTCTGTCTGCGTGTGTGAAGGGAGGCAGCTGCCGTGTGTGAGGCAGAGAGAGAAGGGAGCCGAGGGTGTGCGTGTGAGAGGAGCTGATGTGCGTGAGGGACGCTGGCGTGTATGTGAGGGAAGCCTGTGTTGGGGTGCATGTGTGACAGAGGAACCAGTGTGGGTGTGAGGAGAACCGGTGTGTGCGTGTGAGAGGAGCCAGCGTATGTGGGGAGAGCGGGTGTGCGTTTATTTATGTGTGAGAGAAGCCGGTGTGTGTGAGGGAAGCCTGTGTAGGGGTGTGTGCAGGAGAGAGGAACCGGTGTGGGTGTGAGGGGAATGGGTGTGCGGTTTTGGGGGGAGCCGCTGCGTGCGCGTGTGAGAGGAGCCAGTGTATGTGGAGAGAGCGGGTGTGCGTGTACTCATGTGAGGAAAGCCTGCGTGGGTGTGTGTGAGAGAGGAACCGGGGTGTGTGTGTGTGTGAGAGAGAGAGAGAGAGAGGAACCAGTGTACAGCGGGAGGGTGTGTGTCTGGGTGTGTGAGGGAAGCCGGTGTGTGTGAGGGGAGCTGGTGTGTGAGGGAAGCCGGGGGGATGTGTGGGGCGTGAGTGAGAGACAGAGGAACCAGTGCGAGGGTTTTGGGGACCTGTGTGTGCGGGGAGAGCCGTTGCGTGTGTGAGGGAAGCCGGCGAGCGCCCGTGTGAGGGAGAGCCGGTGGGTGCCCACCCGTGTGAGGGGCGGCGGCCGCTGACGAGAGGTGGCAGGTGTTGACGCCCCCCCCCGGGCTCCCCCCTCCCGCGGGGGGCGGCCCCGCGCCGGGCCTGCCCCGCCCTCCCCGCCCCGCCCGCGGCCGGGGGCTCGCTCACCCCGCGGGCGGAGCAGCCGCGGCGGGGCCCGGGGCCGGGATCCTCCTCCCGCTCCCTACGCGCCGCTCCGACGTCAGGCGCGGGAGGCAGCGCCCAGCCGCCGCCGTCGCCAGAGACTCGGCGGCCGCCGGACGGGGCGGACGTCGAGGTGGCGACTCCCGGTGCGGCCCGGCTGCCGGCACGGGGGTAGCGAGGAGGGCGCTATGGCCGACGTGTTCCCGGGCTCCGAGCCCGGCGCGGCCCCGGACGCGGCGCGGCGCTTCGCTCGCAAGGGGGCCCTGAGGCAGAAGAACGTGCACGAGGTGAAGGAGCACAAATTCATCGCGCGCTTCTTCAAGCAGCCCACCTTCTGCAGCCACTGCACCGACTTCATCTGGTGAGAGACCCCCGGCAGCGCCTCTCCCCCCTCACCTCCGCCCGGGCCCGCTCAGCTGTAGGGGATTTCCCCCCGGGACAGCCCCCGCCGCCCTGCCCGGGCCCCGCCGAGCGGCCGTCCCTCCCCTCCCACCCGCCGCTGCCCCCAGCTGCCCCCGGTCTCTTCCCCCAGGGTCGGGCAGGTGAGCCCCGGTGGGGCAGAGCCGTGTCGCCTCGCTGGCCCCGGCTCTGTCGCACCCTCCTCCTGGGGGGTGGCTGTCGGCGGCCGCCGGTGCTCCGAGGGGCCCCTGCCTGAGTCTGGACGCACCTCGCTCTCGGGGCGGGGGGAGCCCCGGAACTTAGGGGTGCCCGGGGGGCAGCGCTGGCCAGTGCCGCAGGCACCGCCTGGCACTGAAGAGCCATGCTGGGGGACATCGCTTCCCAGATCATCCAGACTTATATTTCCTCACCTCTTGTCCCCCCCCGACCCGGCTTCTGCTTGGCTTGGCTGACTTCGCCCGCCGTCCCCTGCGGGGGGGGGGAGCTCCGCCGGCGCTACAGCTGCTGCGGGAGGAACGGAGGGTTTTCTGTTTCAGGCTGTGGGTGTTGCTGTGTGGCACAACTTCTGCAGCCCTGCCTTTAACTTTGCGATCGGTGCCTGCTTTGCTTCTTCCTGCTGCAGAGGGAGGGCAGGGAGATCGGGAGCGCACAGTGCCGCTGCTGCTGCGTTACGTGTTTAGGAAAGGGAGGGTTTTTTTAAGAGAAGGGCTCTTGCTGGAGAGAGGGGAGGAAGGGAGGAAAACTTCCTACCAACACCCTGGTTACTAAGCTGTTAGGGAAAAAATATACCTATGGGTGCCTGCCATGCCCTCTTCTGGGCAGGACTGCGGCTCCTCTGCAGGCCGAGCCGCTCGGCGCTCCCCGCCGCTGCCGGGCTCCGGCCTCCCAGCGCCCTCCGCTCGCCCTCGGCGGGCAAATGGAGGTGCTGGCTCATTCCCTGTGCCCTGGGCAGGTGAGGCAAGAGGAGTGGGTGTGTGGCCTCGTGTTTTGTACACCCAGCGAGTGCGCAACGTAAACAGCTTGGGCTTCCTTTCCTTCACCTGCGGTGTGGCTGAGCGGCAGCCCTGCTCTGCTGCTGAAGTTTGCACTGCAGGTTCCGTTGCTGAAAAGGAGAGATGAGATTTCTTTGAGCCAAAGTTGCAAAAGACCTAGAGGGGTGTGCACCCGGCTGGCTCTGTGTCTATGGGCAGGTGTCTTGCTCTTTTCCTGTCTGTTTATGTGTCTGGGCACAGACCTTTGCCTGCCTTCTTGAGTTTTCCTCGGTTTGCGGGCTGAAGAAAAGGCTGTGATTGCTCCAGAAATGACTGAAATATATTTGCAGAGTAAGGAAGGAAAACTGAGATGGGTAGACTGCAGAAGAAATAATGAGAAATAGGTCAACTTTTTGAGTGTTGGGGGTTTTTTTAATTTTTTTTTCCCCCATGTAAAAAAAAACCGCAGTTTGGTGGTGTAAAAGTGAGAGACCTTCACAAACTGGTTCAAAGTTAATCTAAAACAGAATGAATTGGGAGGTGTGAAAGAATGCTGCAGGGTTATTGTCAGACTGTGTTTGTGCACAATTAAAAAACAAAGTGGAGTACTGTCATGAGAAAAGGCACCTGATGACAGGATGGATGTGAAAATGAAAGGGTTTCCTGTAGCTGACAGGTGGCAAGAGTAGCTGTGCTCTTTTGTCTTTTTCTTGCTAAGGAAGCTCTTAGCATTCATCAAATGAGCATGTGGCAACTTGAAAACTTTTCATTTCCTCATTTGAAGGTGGGCAACTCTTGAATAAGCATCATACCCTCTAAAAAGTGCTTTGTCTATTTCCAATATGACATGTGCCAGTTAACATATGCTTTATGGCATAAAGAATAGTAAATGCTACCTTTCAATGAACTATGCGAATAGATTTGTTTTCTTAGATTATGTTTGACCAGGTAATATTTACTGAAATAGTTTAGTGCCTCCTTATCTTCTTAAACAACTTTCACCTATCTGCTTTGTTTCTCAAGTGTTGATATTTTTTTAAGACCTTTTAGTTAAAATACATTATAACCGATCAGGGAGCGGAGTGGACTGCAGCTGGTTAGTGTATGAATTCAGCTCAAACACTGAAGAATGGCTGTGCTTTTAGACTACATAAGAGGAATGTTCTTTACAAATAAGTGTTCAAAAGGATGAAAAAAATCATCTAAAGTCTGTTTTGTGTTTGTAGTCCTGCTGTCAGCTTTCATGCAATCACATTTGCACACTTTAGTACTTGCTTTTTACTTTTGTGAAGACAAGAGATAACAGCAGCAGAATGACAGTATAGGATAGTCAGGTATGCTGTCCAGCAAACAATTTTGTATTTCTTCTGGTTTTATTACTTTAGGCCTACTTATAACAAAACCAGGGAGAGACTCTGGCACAGAAATTTATGGAAATGCTTGAAGCTGTGTAATGTCAGTTTCCACCTGAAGTAACAGTGTATTGCAGGTTTTGGCTCTTCTCTAAATAAATAAATAAATTTAAAAAGTGGGAAAATTGTTGATTTTTTTTTTTAAAGACACTTCCACATGCTTTATAATTAAACTTTATGTTGTTAATTGCATACAGCCTGCTGGCTGGCTTCTACAGTTCATGGCTTTGGTTCATTTGTCTTTTAGTGTAAGCAGCTCCAGCTCTCCAGATGAAAAACATTCTGCAAAGAGGGAAAATGCAGAGAAATGTTTATAGGGAGGATACTCAAAATATTTATTTTTGTGGAAAGAGAATGTTGGATGTTTAAATATAAACAAATAAATAAAACCAACTACAGTGCCAGAGGTATAATATATGTTGGGACTCTAGATACCAGGTAGAACGCTTGTGTGTCACTGTATTCATTGGTGGAGTATTACAGGGACATTTGTATTTTGTTATGCAAATAAAGCAAGGAAGCTGGAAGAACAATCAGCATGAAACCAATGGGCCTGTCTTCTCATTTATATTGAAACAAGCAAAACCTTTAACCTGCCTCCTTTCCATACAACAAACAACTGTGTCTTGCTGAGGCGCGTAACAGCATCGGCATGCAATCCTAAAATTTGGATGAAAAACTAAGTCTGGTTTGTTTTAGATGCCTTTGCTAGAACTTGGAATTTTACATTGCTGTAAAGTATATGTGTGACATTAAATGAGTTGAAATATTATGCAGTAATCACAGATGATGATAATTGTAGATCCAAAATAGCTTGTAAAATAATAATAATAAAAATATTGTTGCCAGAAGCTGAAATTACATAGCTGGTGACAGCTATTGTTCTCTGCTCTGAAATGGGTGGGCTGTTCTATGTTGTATATTTTAAAATCTGTTGCTGTCTTAGCAAAATCTGAAGTAATTTAATATGACGCTATTTTTATGTTGTTATAGATCATTGAGAAGAAATTATAACTAAACATACTAAGACAGTTGTTTTTTTGTATTTTTTTTTATGCAGGGGATTTGGGAAACAAGGATTTCAGTGCCAAGGTAAGCCACAGACGCTTTGTTGACTAGTGCACATTGTTGCATCTAACTTTGAAGACAGCCAAAACTTGCCTGCAGCAAGAAGGAAAGAGTCCTGGAAAAACTAAGCAAGCATCTCTGCCTATGTAAATTCTAAAGGAAGACAATTATTCAATTAAATAACTGTTGGCATTTATATCATATACATTGAACAATCAAGTAATTGTTCTTACTGTGATAACACAAAAAATGTGTTTTTTTAAAAAAAAAATCTCATCACAGTAATTGTCATATAATCTGCATGTAGTGTGGCCTCTAACTTTTCATGAAAATAATCTGTGCAATTTAGCTTTTGCAGAGACCATTTTTCACATCAGAAGCTCTTGTCTGTGTGGGCGTTTTGGAAAATGGATTCACTTTTTAGTCATATGGCTTCTTTTCATAACCCAAACTCCCTGTTTTTAATTTTCATACGCTGTATGCTTAGGAGGACCTTTGGTTTGAACTACGTTTTAGGACAGGCAGCATTTTTCTGTCTTACGTAATACTCAATTACAAAAAAAAATCCACCCCTACAAAATTACCAATTTAATAAATTCTGCTAACCTTGAGAAATTGAAAGCTGCTACAGTGGAAGATAACTACATACATGAAAGCCAGAGCATGATATGCTGTATTCTTATATATTCTGTATTCTTGCAGAATTCTTACCATTATTTAGCATTTAATCATAAAATAACCACACCCAACTATTGTTATTTTTTCTATGTCATATGTTTACCTAATTAGGAAGAGGCTTTTTGTTGTCTCCTTCTCTTCCCCCACCTTCTTCCCTATCATTTCACCTGCAGATGTACATTGTGTACTCATTAGCTAGCCTTTTGGTTGTTTCTTTCATTACTTTTTTTTAATGGTTATTTGCTAATGCTTTAGAGCATATTTGACTATCCTGAATGTTGCTTTTACTTAGTAGTTGGTGAAATTATGGGTTCTGTGGTATTTTTGTGAAAGTTGATACTTCTTGAAATTAAACCTCTGAGAAACCGAATGTAAAAGAATGATGCCTTTTAAAGATGTTGCAATAAATATTTTTCTTTCTGCAAGTAGAAACTTGCAGAGAGACACTTACAGTGACAACGTTGCATGCCATTTTAAGGTAAGCATGCAGCCATGGTTTTACTATGAATCTTGTATGCTAATTCCTTTATGTCCCAAGATGTTAATACTAAATTCTGTAGATATCCTCCTGTTTTTTGCTACTCATACCATCCAGAGCGGTGCTATAAATCGATCTGTAGTACTCAGCAGTGGAATGGCATTTCCTGAGTCCCGTTGAGGGCAGCTCAGTGATTCCTAGTTAAGGAATTATTCAGATGTTCGTTAGAGATTTCCATTGGTATACAGAAAATAACTGGGGCTGCATTTAAATTATACAGTTATCTATCTTAAGCTTTGCAGTTGGTTCAGTGTCAACTATCTCCTGTTTTCCAGCCGGGCAGCTAGTGGCTCAAATTGGCCGCGCTCCACTGGTCCGAGCCACAGATCCAATTTGGTGTGGCAGTTCATTTCCAGCATTTTGGGTTCTGTGGCCAGAATTCTTTCTGCCATTGTAATTCTAGTTAGCTAGAAATTGTTTTGTCTGATGAGGACTAATCTTTATAAAGCTAGCTAAAAATCTGAATGCAGTCTCATCTTCCCTCCAAATGCTGTGCGTGAATATAACTAAAAGTGGTAGAACAGCTTGATTTTTTTTTTTAAATGCTTCAGAAATGATACTTTTCAGGAATCTAAATATGTTCAAACCTGACTTTTACATGCATCAGAGCAAGATTCTGCAGTTCTTCTTCGATGGACACTGTTGGATTCAGTGTTCTTGTCTGTAGTAGCATGCAGTCAAAATCTCTAAGAAATATTCAAATTTTAGGTAGTTTGTAGGAAATTATTGTTGGTGCACTAATTAAGTAGTAGGGTTTTTTGCATTCATTCATTAAACTTGATTGTCATCAAAGAGTTCATACTCTTGGGATAATAGTCTTGAAAAATAAAACTCCACGATAAAGTTAAGCAGCTGAATCACATTTTTTCAGTTCAACTTTCTGAAGATTCCATCTAAAATGTCACCAACTAAAGCTGGAAAGAAAAATTAGTGATCAAAATTAGTGAAAACATGAAGAATTTAAAAAAAAAAAAAGGGTGAAACTAGAAGGTAGGTTGCAAAAAAACCCCCTAGTTTCTTTAATTAAGTGACTATCTTTACAGAAAAGAATGACAAATGAAGAATAAAATGGAAATTTCAGTATGACATGAAGGAAAGGAAAGAATATTACAGTGGCAGCTCCTAGTGTAACTATAGTTCTTGGTCTGTCAGAGTTTCCATTATAAGAAACTTTTTTAGCTCTGTTTTCGAGAGTGTTGTAAAATCTCCTGCTAGACAGAAACTTGATGTCAGGCAGGTTTCAGAGTTGGGTGGCTTTATTATTTCCAAAGTTGTTTTAAATTCCTCTGGCCTTTGTTACCAGAGGGAAGAGGAAAAGTCCGTAATAGTCATGCATCACACTCAAATGATGCTTCTACTCTCAGAAACTGCAATTATTCTATGAATATTTGTGTTAGTAATTCTTTAATTAAACAGAAGTCCTAACTTAGTGTTTATGCAGTACTGAACATTGCAGCTAACACAGTATGCTTTTATAGATTTTTAAAACTTCCTTTAAAAAGGTCACAATAAATGCAGTTCTTCTTTTGTTTTTAAGAGATGCCCTTAAAAGAAAGGATTTTTATTTTATCCTTAAATTTAAATTTTATTTAAATTAAAACTTTGTTCTATACTGTAATGATCTTTTTTTTGACCACTAATACCTTTTTTCATGGGGTTTGCTTTGAGCCTTGGAACGTGTTCTTGGTTGTATGTAATCATTTTTGTTTTCTGATTTTGATGCCTGTATTTCTGCTGCAGTGTTCAGCTTCAGCATTATGTAAAAACATTTAAATGAGTTCTTCGGAATTGAAGAGAAATGTTTTCATTTATTTCATTGAAAAGCTTTGCTAAATTCTTTTTTCTCCTTATTTTTATGGGATTCCTATGAATTTGCAAAAGACAATAAATTCAGTTTTGGTGTGGCTTTTAAAGCCCTTAATGTGGCAGAGGTTCAGGGTGCAATTGCATTATTACTGCACAAATGCTTAGCAAGGGACAGTCCATGTCGTAAGTAGTTTGTCTTTCTTAATGCGTGTATTCTAATGTGGCTAGTTGCTGTATATACTGGCAAACAGATACCCAGAAAGGCTCCTTAGGTTTACAACTATGAGTTGTGATTTGTTATTTCATGGAGAGGCTGCAGAATTCTGTTGCATAATTGGAAATAAGTTTTTCAGAGAGTGGGTTCAGGGTCAAGAAGTATCAGTGGAGGAAATCAGGACCCGTCTTTGGTCATGTGTGAATTTGAAAATGAACTTGAAAGAGTTCAGCTGGATTTACTTTCTCCTAAGGAACGTGTTTTTTACTACCTCCTCTTACTAGGAGGTACTTTGCTGTTTGAGATTTGTGTTTTATTGGTGATTTATACAAACGTGAACTATTCTAAAATATTGTGCTTTTGAAACAGGAGTTCTTATTATACTGTTCTGTTTTTGCTGTTCTCTGTTGATTGTCTTTGTGGTAGTGAAAACATGATGGTAAGATTATTTGAGTTCTGGCTTTGTTTTGTTTTCTTACATTGTCAAGCAAGACAGCAAGCTGTCTGTAATACTGAAAGCTTTTCTCTGACGTGCACCTGGAAATACTGCAAGAGGAATGTGAAAAATGGAATAATCTAAACCCTTTTTCAGTCTGCCACAGTATGAGAGTTCCTTTTAAGAAAGCAGACTTTAAATTAAGCAAGCTTTTAAGCTGTATTTTGGCTTCATCATTCTTTCGATATTCACTGTTATGCTCTTGAGTGTAACCTATATCTGTTTCTTTCTGTCTGATTTGTAAGAATCAGATTTGTAAGTTTTTCTGGTGAACAGAGCACAACAAGTAGTGGTTCACTAAGATGTGAAGAATGTATGTTGAAGAACCTGTATTAACGTATGTTTAGAGGTTAAGTTCAGCACTGAAGGCTCAGCAAGTTCCTCGAGGTGAAAATATTTTTAGTTACAGTAATACAAATGTGCTCAACTCATGTTCCTGATTAAGGGCTCGTGGTCAGCTCTCTCCAAATGGTCAAAATTTGTAGTTACGAACTGCAAGTTTTCCCTCTTTTACATGATTTCTGCAGGGTCTACTGAAGCGTGATATTCTGCTACAGTCCAGCTTTGAAATACATTTGCCTTAAGGATAATAAATAGCTAAGGAAGAGTTTCATGGGTTTTTTTCTAATTTACATAAATAAAAGTTAGAGAAATCGATTAAAGCAGATTATTATGTTTAGCTAATCTGTGCAACTATTGCTCCTTCCATTTTTTTTCCCTATCTTCCCTCAATTTATTTTCAGACTATTTTTTCCGAATGTTGAATCTTACCTTAAGTCGATGTGGTAAGCTTTTTGGAATAGCATGTGTCATGCTAGGTACACTTCCTAGCAGTGTTGGCGCTGGGCTAGTTAGACATCTATAGTAACTACTTCACTAAAAATGGAAATGGTTGGATTTTATTCTTTTGTACTGTCCTTGCAAATATCATAACATTGGCATGTTAAACCAGCCCTTCATTTCCTCTGTGTTGTTTATCTTTTATCCGCTAGTTCCTGACCTCTCTTCTGCAATGAAGAGACGAGAACCCACTGATGCTGCCTCCTTTTTAAATCACCTGTTTTCATTTAAAAAGTGGTATTATGGTCTGTGTAGAGAGTTGGTTGAGAAACTAATTTTTAATGCTATAGCTGTGATCTAAAGATCTGAACCAGGGAAACCTCTGAATGGCTGTGACCTGGTTGACATGTACAGTTTCTGTTAATCCTCAACTCTGTTATGTTTATAGAGGAAGCAGCACAATTAATTCTTTCTTGTGTATGGATCAAGGCTTAGTTCTTGGTTTTCCATCCTGATAGTTGTGTTTCTTGTACCAGCAGTTTCTTGTTCATTTTACTATCTTCATTTTCCTTTGTAACAAGAAAAAAAAAAAAGGAAAATGTATTACTTTCTGTGTTGCTTCTCATAGAAAATACTTACTGTGTTCCTTCCTTGGAAATGTTATTGCCAAAGGGTGGATAAGATACAAAGTAAGTTCCCCTCTCTATGCCAGAACTGTTTCTCTGGTATCGTTATCATTTTTTGTGGTAAGATCGGATATTACAGGCCACAGTTTGGACAATATGTGTGTTTTTCTTTGCGCTTCTTATATTACTTATTAGTCATGTGCTACAGTTTACATTAACTAATGTTTCTATAAGTCTGAGATTGAGAAATGAATTCTGTGGAAGTCACTAAGAGTCTGTGACTGTTCATACTTTCTGTGTAGCTTAACAGTCAGCATGAAATATTCTGAAATGGAAACTTATTATAAATATACTTAAAGCAGCTGACTCGTTAGTGTAGTTTCATGCATATAAATTGGGGGTATCTGTTAAAAAATGGAATACAGACACATACCCCCACCAAAAAAAAGAACAAGAGACAAAAAACCACCTGGGAGCATAAATTGTGTCTGTGCAGAGACAGTTTCCATGATTCCTCTGGCCAGCTTTGCCCTTCCCGTTGGCCTTTTGCCCTCAGCCTGATCTGTGGACTGTGTGTCTGTGGACTCCTTCTCAAAGGGACAGTAATTTTAATGATCTGCAGATAATCTGACATGCAGATAAGATGCTTGTTGTGTATTTGTTTTGTCATCTTTTACTTATTTATTCTTCCCCTCCTTCGGCTGTCCCTTTCCTTCCCTTTGCAACATATGTCCCATATTATGAGGAAATACGTTGCTGTTAATTGCCTGATACCAGTGTAAGTCGAGATTCTGATCCCATCCCCGCAGTTGAACTCTCAGAGATTTTTGCAAAATTACCCATGTTCCAAGTTTTTACTGAGAACAGCATTGACGTGCAGATGGAAGTCCTGAGTCTTAATGAGTGCAACTACATCAGTGTTTGTTCAGATCAGGAAAGCCCTTTGGAAATGTGTGTCCCAGTCATCCCAGCTTTTAGAGGGCTTTGGTTTGCATGGCTAGGTGGACTTGGAGCATGCAAAGTGGATTTCCTTTGGGTGACACCCAACAGAGTGCTGAGTTACAGCAGCACATTTAATGTCCTCCAGGTGCTAAAGGGTGTTGGGTTCCCGGGTCACACTGCAGCTCATCCAACGTTAAACCCCTGAAACGAGGACTGCACGGGTGCCTAGTTCTTAGCGCTGTTTCTCTCTACAGATCTATTCCAGTTGGAGCATTGCTTGATAACGTAGACATACTGGTTATGATTTCAGCAATTGTTTCCTGTGTGGGGAAGGCGATGTGTTGTCTCTGAGCATCATTGCTCTATAGAAAGGACAGTAGGGATCTTTGTTCGGAAGAGTGAAGATCCATGTATCCATGTTTGTGAGGAATCTGTTACTCCAACTGTATATCACAAAAAAAATCTGTATGTCAAATAGATGCGCAATACACAACTCACTAAATAGACAATTCACTCTACATAGAACATGACAGTAAAATAGAGAAATATGACATTGTACTTCTGTTTTTCTAGAAAATTTCCATGGTCGTACTGTGCTCATCAAAACTGGAACATAATTAAATCTTGTCTTGCAGCAAAAGTTTTTTTTCTTGTATTACTTTTTAAGGGCAAAACCATCGTCACCGTTCCCACACTTCTAACATGTTAGGTTCTGTTTTGTTTACTTGAATCAGTTAGATACCCCAGCAGTGTGTTCCAGTTAAAAGAAACTGACTGTTCCAGTGCCCTGGATGTAATTCTGTGAAGCTCTTCAGCTTCTAATTAAACATGTGGGAGTGATAGCTCATTCCGAGTTGACAGATAAACTAGTTTGAGTCCTGGGCAAGACAGAGTTTGGCATATTCTTTATTTTCCCCTCTGCTTTTGTGTAATACTGCACATCAGCTGCTGATATGCAGCCACATATGGTATTAATTTCATACAAGATTTTTGTGAATGTGACTTATGCCATGAGTGGAATTTAATGAAATGTTGGAAAGTTGCAGAAAGATGAAGAAAACAGATTTTACTGTTGGGATGCAATGATGATTACTTTTTATGTTTGTTTTTGTGGGTTGTTTCTCTTTGGGGTGAAAGGTAAAAATAATAAATTATTTGATAAATACTTCAGGCTCAGTTTCTCAGTTATCACATCTGCAGTAAAAAGCATGAAAGTCTAAGAGCGAAGGACTCCCTTGTGTATAATTAATAACAGGAACTACCCTTTAAGTGTTCTTAAATTCTTGTAGATGCTGAACATTATAATTCTGACTGATTTCAGCAGTGCTTGTTGAAGACACGTAGAGGCTGGGAGTGCTTGGGAGTTGATTATCAGCTGTTAATTTTTCAGTTGCAGCTCTTTATGAATACTGCCTTCCATAAATGTGATTCACAGCAGTTACCTTGTAAGTCAGGCGACCGAACACGAGTGTACTTATCTTTCTGTGGATTTCATTGTCATTTACTCTGATCTCTTAATTATAATTTGATTTACATGAAAGCTTTTTTTGGTTCCTTTCTGCAATTATATAACTTAGACTATAAGGTACTGCAGACACATGTGCTCCCTTTTTTTTTTCCGGAATACCTTCTAGTGACTTCATGTAGATTTTGAAATCATGTTCCTGTCTTTATTAATTAAAATATTTTCATTAAATGAGCTTTATTAGAAGTCTGGAATATGTCCCTATAAATGTAGAAGCTTACTGTAATTATTTTTGTCTGTCTTTTATTGTTTACAAAATGTCTTTTTAAAGTTTTCTTTAGTCTGATACAGAAGCACTTTTTTTTTAACTCAAAATGCAGGTTTGCCTAGTAACACCAAAAATACGGTCATTATCACTCTCTTAATTTGCTGGGTTTTAGTTTTTAAAATGAAGCTGCAAAATTCTAGTTAATCCTTATCTTTATATGATAGCCAGTCAAGATGTAGAAAAACATTTGCTCTTCATTTGCAATCACGTAAATAGATTTTGACACTGTGAAAAGTGTCTGTGAAGGGACCATGATCAGCCCAAATAGCTTGTACGGCACATTCAGGGCTTTATTTACCTTGTGTAAGAACTGTCAAGTTGCTTTCTTTTTTCTTTTTGCTAAGAAAACAGCCCATATTCACAAAACAATTATATTTTTTTAACTAGAGTTGCAGCCATTGCCCCTTTTTTTTTCTTTAGCTTCAGTCAAAATAATTGTATAAAGCTATTAATATTGCATATGTTGCAAGCATTTGTATATAGGTAAATGAAGTTTGTAATTGCATTTCTAATTTTTATTCTGGAGCAAAACTTTATGAAGATTGTGTTTCTGGAAATTGGATACCTTTTTTCCCCTCCATATGATCCTTAAAATGATAGCATAATGAATATTGGTACCAATTTAATTAACCATTTTCGAATTTTAAATCTTTCAGAATCAGATGTTTAGAATTTGGGGTTCTGTATGCTTGGGTTTCAAAACCACTAATAAAGTACATGAGTGTGTCTCTTTAGTATGTGTTAAAAAAGGATAAGTAATGACTCAAAGTGGGTCGGATCCTATCCGTCCTTATTTTATTATTAAATGTGGTAAAAGAGCATGCTGCAAGGTCCAGACCGAAGACAGACATTTGTATTTCAATGAGTGTTGAACTTTGTTCTCAATGTAACTCTCTTTCCAAAGCGCAGATATTTCACTCTTCATTTTCATTTAAAATTAATAGCATTTTTAACTTCTGTGGAATGTGTGCTAAATGTGTTATTTTAGTTCCTCAGTAAACAAAACATTATTCATGTACGAGAAGGAGTTGGGAGAATAGTTTATCTTCTTTCAACTTCTAATCTGTGTTGGGATTTTATTTTGTTTTTTTTACTCACCAGAACATCAGCCAGAATCCACTTCACAGTATTCTTGTGCTCAAGAAATTGGTCATTAATATTAGAAAAAGGTAAATCTTTCTGTTCTGGCAAAGAATGCAGAAATAAGCCTTATCTTATGGAAAGCTATTGTGGATGTTAGTGTTTTAGTGGGTTGATTTTAAAAGTTTTTCCTGAGATGTTAGTAATCATGATCTGCGTTCTTACCACTTTTCTCTGCAGATAAGCTGAAATAAACTTTAGGAAAGTGCAAAACAATTTTTGGTTTTTGCTGGCTAGAGTGTGTCTCTGCGGTGTCATTCCCCCTGTGTCTGTACGGCACTGCATGCCTTTCCATGGCAGCTTCTGAGTCTCTGGGCAAAGAAGTGTCACCTGGTGCCGCCTCTTCTCTAGTACCTGTTACCTGAACTAGTTTCCCATTTTTTGCACCCAGGCTTTGAGCCACAGAGAATTTGTGTGTGTCTGAAGATGATGCCCGCCTGCTAGCTGATGACAGGTTCTGGGCATCTCATTTTTCTTCTATTCTAGAATTTTATAAAATAAATGGATTTCAACCTACCCATTGCCTGAATTTGTTTGAATTGGAGGAAATATTAAAAAATCATCATGTTACAATAAATATAGAAATAGACTAATGCAACAGAATTGACTATAAGTGCATATGTATTTTTTCAAGTGTTTCCATCATGGCAGGTTAACTGATTGAATTTGTGATGTGCCTTAAAATTAGTCAGATTTTGGATTGCTCTTACCTTGTTTGCTGACTTTTACTCTAAATGAATTAAATTTGAGAGCATTCCAAGTATGTCAGTCTTATATCTTCCTTTCTTGCCATCAGCTTTTACAAATTACATCTGTTGGATATAGTCTTATAAAATGGAACTTTGCTGTTAATAGAAGCGGATGCGAACACAGTAGAAGGCAATAGGTACACTCCTGTGCATGGATATTTTTCAGTTCTGTATATGTATAGGCCCGTTGAGACAAATGTTGCAGGATTGCAGAAACAAGGGAGAAAGAGATAATTTTGTTTTTATTCTATTTCAATATTTTGATGCCTAGATATTGCTCAGTATTCCTTTTGATGTTATTGAGAAGTCCTCAGGTGTGAGCCTTTAAAACACAGTAAAGGCTCAATAAATGTAATTGTGCAGCTTAGTGAAACTGATTGTTGTGGTGTCTTCATTGCACTGTACGTCCGTGACAAATGAACACGACTGTTGCAACTGTCTGATGATCCTGGGGGGGGGAAAAGTACATTTTGTTAAATATGAAAACTTACTAAAATTCCATTCTTATCCCAATATATCAGTGGGCAAAAAGGTGGTGTTTTCTCATGGTAATTTATTTCTTTGTGTTGCTATTTGCTTGTCTAAATCTGGCCTATATGTTAGCAGAAATAGTATCGGTTCTTTAGTGTTGATTTCTGAATTGCCTGTGCAGTAATATCCCTGATTTACCTCTAAAAAGGAGCATTGAAAAACTGCGTAGTTGCTGAAGAGGGTTTTAAAGTGCAAGTGGTGGATATGTTTTATACATTTTCCTCAGAAGTGGTATTATTTCCTAATAGATCGTACAGTCCTTGTGCCAACTGCACAGCATGCTGTTGCGTTGGATGATTTTACGCTCTGGTGTTCCGTATGCTATTGCCAGTTGTTTCACTGAGTAGTACTTTTAAGTGTTTTGTTCTGCCTTAGATATCCAGGTGTGCCTGATAAGTACTGTAGGCTGTAAAACTGATGCCTCCCCTTGTTGACATATGTGTAGAAGTCAGCAAAGCTTATTTCTAAGATTTCGGCAAAACCGAAGCCTTGTGTCAGCTTCCTGGTGCTGTATAATGAGGAACAGTTTAGTTGTCATGTTTGTATAAAGTTGTGTTCATTTAATTAAGCTTGAGCTCAGGTTTCTTCGAACACTTTGCAAAAGCAGAATTGTGTTGTATGTTATTAAGCCTGGTACAAGGCCAGGTGCCACTTTCATTTTAGAATATAAATATTACAAATATTATATTACAAATATTTAAGGCTTGTATTTTATTCATAATTTGGTATTTGCTGTGTTGTCATTTTTGTGGCAGCAAATGTTTTACATAGTTTCTATGGGTTTGACAAGTATCCTAATGACAAGAGGGCCTGTTATTTTCAGGGGTACTCCTGAAAGTCCATCAAACAGGACATCCCTGGAAGCCTAGAACTGTTTAGAATCTGGGACAGATAGAATGGAGCAGATAGGCTTGACTTTGACTTTTGTGCAATGTGCCTTGTCCTGTCCAGGTTTCTTTTTATTATAAATAGAATAAAAAAT
The DNA here is from genome assembly GCA_008658365.1 of Alca torda. Lineage (NCBI taxonomy): Eukaryota > Metazoa > Chordata > Aves > Charadriiformes > Alcidae > Alca > Alca torda. The sequence goes on from CM018086.1 coordinate 37,841,932, forward strand.
GTAATAACACTATAAAATTTTTGATAATAGAGCTGTTTCTATATTGGGAAGAGGGAGGACACATCTTTGTTGCCGTTGCATCCCTTCCCTGGTTTCTGTAGAAGGTCTTTGACCTCAGATTTTGTTTCCTGCCTGTGGCTTGAACTTCTCTCTGGTCGGCAATGGTGTTGTGCATACTATAATCATATGCTGCAACTACAGCACCAGTTTTTAAACAACCCAGTCATGGTAACAGGCATATAAAGTCCCACCTTTTTTACTGCTACTGCCTTCTTAAGTGCTTTTGAATCCTGATAACAGAACCATTAATGTGACTGACAGCAACTGAGACTTCATATGAGTAGATACCAAGTGAACAAATTCATTGATGCAAGGCCATGAATTTATGGACACATCACAATTTTGGAGTATTGATTACTTAAGTAAATGTATAGCTGAAGACTGATGAAGGGAATAAGGCTTCATCATATATCATTAATGTATTAGGGAGGTCTAATTGGGTTTATGCAGGTTTTTATAACAAGCTTTTTGCCAAAAAGCATTGATAAATAGGCTCAGTAAATTCTAATGAAGTCCTAAACACTATCCATCGAGCTTATTTTGTAATTTAAATCAATACGTTAGAAAGAGTACCAATTGTAGAACTTACTGTAGAATTAAATTTCTAATAAATCTTGCTCTTTCTTGGCTTTTATTCAACTTATTCAAATATTGACCTTTGAATTCTTACCGTTGCCTGTGTTTTATTGAGCATTGCTTTGAAGGGGAGGAGGCATGTGTGTGGTATCATCTTTAAGCTTTTGTTGTAATAATTAAAAGGGCAGTGTCAGACATATGGATCACTTGACATTTAACATGGCAAAATGAAAAGGAAATGGGTGATAAAATCAGTAGGGTTAATTTTAGAACCATCAAATGTGAAGAGAATGTGAGAATGGAAACTAGACTGGCCAGCAGGTAGCAGAACTGATGTATTTCCAGAACTTCCAAACCAGTTCTGCAGTCAGGGAACTCTTTGTACGAGTGTAGGATTGTATTCACGTTGAGGTAATAAATGTTCTTAATATTTTAAAGCCTGGATCTTGCAAGTTGCTTTGTATGAATGGATCAGTATCGCGGTCAATGAACATCTATTACGTTGTTCTATATGGAACAACTGTTGGGATCTGACCTTAATCTGTAGTTAACACTATAGGCTTTAATACTTATTTTTATTTGCAGTGCAGAGATCCTCTGAATAACTGAAGCCTCATATTATGCAGAATTCTGCATTAGTATTTAGTAGAGATGCCCTTGATACAGAAGGTTTAGTAACCTAGAGAGACACTAGGTGTGCTGATACGTGCACGTATTATTCTATTGCTTTCCATATATATTTTTTTGAAGTGGCAATTATTTGCTTGAGCTCAGGATTAAAATTTCAATTTAATAGCATGATAGTATCTCTTAAAATTTTACATAAAAATATTCTGTCCTATAAATACTTGATATAATTTAAATTATGCTTATCACGGTTGTATGTAAGGACAGAGCTATAAACGCCACCTAAAACATTCATTGGATATAATATGTACCTCATCAGGAGGGAGTGGACAACTTGCAGACCATGCAAAAAATGTTCTTGTTATACAGGCATCTCTCGTAACAGTAATTAAGAAGCAGTAGTGAGAAGATGCAGCCGTTACTTCCTAGGTAACTCAGAGAACGGCTTCATCTCCTGTGCATGTATAATACATAAATACACTGTGTGAAATAATTTGGATGATTTTACCATGCTACACAGTGTTGATCCTGTTAGGAAAAGCCCTCAACACTGTGTTTCTCAGCAAATAGAGTTCTGCCAGGCTTAATGGTATGGAGATGATTCTTTGTTTTCATTCCCCCCCCCCCCCCCCCCCCCCCTTATTTTAGAATACAGTTATCAGTAGAGCAGAATATGGCTTACTTAAAACTTGTTCTCAGCAGATGAGTCCTTGTCACTTGATATGTAATGTTCCTGTTGTGGTGCTGTGTGTAAGGAAAGCTCAGGCGATGGCTCTGGGTGTGTGTGTTGTGGTAGGAGAAACTTGCTCTGTGAAGCAAGTTCTGTCTGTAGTTACTACTGAGTTTTAGGGTTGAATGAGTTCTATTCAGGCTGTTTTGCTGTATGCAGTTAATTAAATTTAGAGGCTGACAGAAATCGAATGTGTGATGGGAAAGAGAATGATCTTGCTTGAGAAAATGATCGAGGTATTTTCTGTTGTGCCATCTGTGATATTGACAAGAAAACGTTAATTTTTGTGGTGTGTTCCCCCCCCCCCCCCGCCGTTACACCCTATTTTGAAAAAAATAGAATTCTTAATTCTAGCTCTTCTTGCATGGGCAAACTATTTATCCCTAGGTTGAGGCTTGAAAACAGAGTAACTTATTCTTCTGTGGTATCTCTTTCTGCAGTTAGAAATTCATTCTGACCTGATGGTGAGATGCAGGGTAACAGATGCAATCTTTGGATCAACCAGCTATAGCTTTTGTGTTAACCAGTCATCAGGAAATATCACTAAATTACTGGAGTACAAAACGCATCTGTTAGAAATATGTTTAAGTCTTTTGTGAAATAGGATGGGAAAAACATTACTAGAATGGGGAGTGGCGTTAGAAACAGCTGTGCTAAACAACGAAGTGTGGCCCATGTGAATGAGCTCTTTTCAGAAATCCGAGCAGACCTAGTTGGAGTTGGGTTTGTGTGGCTTCTCTCCAACTGTTCTGCTTCTCTCGCTATTGCGTAAGTGAATTCCATAGTTTGTTCGCATTTTCTGTCAGTTTGAAATCTGCCTGTGGGCAGTAGCCTAAATGCATATGTGGCTTTCCAAAAGTTAAAGCTTGCAGGATTTAGTTGCTTGTAATTCGAGATCTAGTCTCCACTTTACTAGGTATGTTTCCTCCTCATTTTTGAAGGAATGCTCTCAATTCCTACATTCAAAAGGAAAGCATTAAGACTCTGAATCAACCCTTTAACATTTGGTTAGCCCTCAGCTTTGATATTTTATTAATTTGTTTTAATGGCATAATCCATGTTGCCATGAGGATGCTTTTCAAGGCCACATGTCTGCTCTTAGAAATTGATGTCCTACTGCGTTTTATAACAGCATGTCCTAATTCTGAAGTTGCCTGTCATGCAGCCCCGATGCAAGCGCTCCCAGCCTTTTCCTTTCCTCACCACCTCACGCTCTCTCTGCACAAGTGCCACAAGCCCCACTTACCTGTTCTTAAAAGCGTAGTGGCAATTACAGCCCCAGAACTTTGCAAAGCTTTGATGTGGCACCTGAAGTGGGAGCCCTGGGTGAAGATAATGAGTTCTGTATTACTTGTTAACACAGGATAAAACGTCGGTTTCTTTCAGTGCTCATGGTAATGAATCCTTCAAAAATTTCAGACTGAAAATAGAAAAAAGTTTTTTGCTACCGCATATTTTGGACTTTGGTTTTAGGAGATGTAGAACACGGGTTATTATTTAAGATATGTAGTATCTGCATAATAGTTCCAAAATTAGTCGGTGCTGGTTTTAAAATGGGAATTGCTTTCAAGTTGAGTCGGGATGTGGAAAACTCTCTCTGTATATCTTATTTGTTAAGTTATCTCATGAGACCACTTTACACAAAGATTCTATTGAACAGTTTAAAATGTCAAAGCTTGCTCGCCTTCAAAACAGCTGTGTCCAAAGTGGTTTTTGTGTTGATGGGAAACTCTAAGCTTTCTCTAGAAGAATGCACTAAACCAGTGTGTTTTTTAAAATCATGTCTGTGTCTCCAGATTAGTTTTATGAAAAGAGCCATTTGTGAAGATGGTGTTTTCGTTCAGGGTTAAAAAAATCTGCATGCTGTCTCCTGAGAAAATACCGAGATCTCTGATAACACCACTTTTTACATATAGATTACTGATATGTTTGCAAGGCAGAAATTTATCAGAGATCCAGGTGTTCTAGTTCTGCTTATTAACCTGTGTATGCATACCCTTAGGCTTTCTTTTCACACATGGACTTGAAGATCATAACATGTTTATGGTACTCTGAACTAAAAATATCTCTGGTTTTTCTAAATGTTGGCCTTAGACGGTCACTCTGTGCGTTTCTGTCACTGATTTAAGGCTCTCCAAAAAATTAAGAATATAATTGCCTTGAGTCTCACTTGTGTGTTGGACTGTCTCCACCTGTAAAATGGTGATGTTTAGCAGTGCTTAGGTGACACGGATTGCGTCAGAATCAAGGACATGAGATAAGTATGTAAGACAGGACTTTGTGGTTGTTTTTCATCGTTGTGGTACAAAGTCTTGTGGAAAGCTGGTTTTTTGCTTTACAAGAATCCTTGTCCTAAGGAGTTGGGATGTTGAAGGGATGAGTCAGTAGAGGAACAGAACAGCGCAACTGAGAGCGGTGCCACAGGAGCCTGTGCGGTGTTGCTTGATCAGAGCTGCCTTTGCCCTTGCTCTTTGTTCTGCAGAATGAGGTGTGGGATTTTTTTGGCTGGTGGCAAGCTGTGGTTTTTCAAGCAGAATATTATAGAGGAAGGCATTGTCTAGAAGCAGAGGCAGTTAATTTGAGCTTTCCCTGAGGAATTATTTTTATAACTTGTTATACCTGACGAATGAGTTATGTTATCTTGGTTTTCTGATAGGGAATTGTATTCTCTTCTAAACCTCTTTTGCCTTCTGTAGGACACTACGTGACTCAAGGCTTGTTTAAATGAGAACAAATGTATAATGGATACCTTTCTCAGTGGCTGCTTGCTCCCGTGTAATCTGTTCTTAAGATCATCCATTTAGCTGGCATTAATTCAGTTCTGTGAGGAGTTCCTGTAAACTGCAACAGCCCTGCCCGTGCCAGACCCAAGCTTGTCACTGCTGCAATATTGTCATTTTATCACTTGCTTGACAGGTGCGAATTTAAATTCTAATTTCATAGTTAAAACATTTTATGTATTTAGGTTGCGAAGTCAGTGCACTGCTTCCTCTGTTTTAGTCCATTACAGGATTTAACTTAGGAAATCCATGCCGGTCTGAGATTTTTTTTTTTTTTTTGCAATTTATTATGGATACCGGTAGTGTCTACTACCTTGGCTTTGTTGAATCGCTGTTTGCAGCTGAAAAGTTGTGTGTAAGGGCTGAAGAGGCAAACGTCTTAAGGAGAGAGTGTGACTTGTACTATATTTCTAATATTTAGAATCCTCCTTATAGACCATGGCACTGGTTTTGGGTCATGATTAACACAGCAAAATTTTATTCGGTCATACTAACCAAATCTTGTTATCATTGCTGGAGTCTCTTTACAGAGGAGAAACTTTTTAAAAGCTTGTTGCAGATAGTGCTCCATCTTTAAAGAGAATAAGATTAAAATGCATGACCAGGGTGGCTCCAGAAAAAAGTGGGATGATGGTGGGATACGGTCACAACCTTTGTGGAATAGGCAATTATGCAGTAAATCAATGTCTTAGCAATTTTGGTTCTGGTGGAAACTTTGTACAGCTGCGTCTTAAAAAGCCTGGAAAAACTATTTATAGTAACTAATTTCTGCAGATAGCAACAAATTCAGCATGCTGTCACCATCTTTGGGATGTTTCCTTATTTGAAGCTGATGGAATGAAACAGAGATGTATTTAAAATACAGCATATAACATAGCTATAAACCCTCTTACTTCTAGAAGGATTTGCACTTACTGACATGGCGTTGTTTTTTTTTTTTTTTTGTCCTGGAGCACCTTTTTCATCTTCAGCTCCTTCTTTGACCTCAAATTGAGTCAGATTCTTTCTAGTTTAGCACTCTCAAGCTGGAGGGAGAGTACGTAACTTACCTTGGAGATGGGAAATGCTTGCATACCAGCCTGCTTCCTTGCAGGGCTGTGCTGGGGCCTGGAGCAGCGGGACAGAAGATTTACCCTGAAATGCCGTGGCTTGCCCTGCCCTGCCTCTAGAGCCCAGAGAGTTCCAGCTGCTGGGGTGAAACTTGTGTGGGCTAATTCTCTTCTTTCCCACCCTGGAAGGGCTTTGTGCCTGGCAGGAGTTTACCTGCCCTGAATTTATGCCGTCATGATAGTTATTCTTGTGAAAACATGGGAGCAGGAAATGAGAAACAGGAAGCGGATGAGAGGGAGCAGGAGGAGCCTTGGCAGAGGGCGAGTGCCATGAACAGGGAGCTGGGGACCTGCCTGGGCACCAGGGCAGCCGGCAGCGGTTCTGCAGCCTCCGGGCAGCTGGGTCTACGCTTCAGTACCGGTCTTCTGTGTTCTTAGAACACTTTGAATGTCAAACTTCGAGAAGGGATGTATTCCAAGAAACTAAAATTTTCACAGGATGTTGTTTTCATGTATTTGAAAAATTTCAGTTTTATATTTCCCCACTTTTTCGCTATTCAGATTTTACCTGAAATGAAGTATTTCCTTCTAGTTCTTGTTTGAGTCTTTAGCAAGGCCCTTATTTTTTTTCAATTACTCATATTTTATTATTAGCAATAAGTGAAAAGTAGTTTGTGCTGTTTAATTTCCCTAAAGCCTTTTATGATAGTACTTGCATCAAAAATGCAATTAGTAAATGGCAGGATTTTCAGGTTCTATTATTTTGCTTTGCCACTAGAAGTCATTTTAGCATACATAAAATATTTTAGAAATGTATTCTGAAACAATTTTTTGGTTTTTTAAATGCTAAGTGTAGTCATTTAATATTATAACTAGAAATCAATTTATAATGCAGTTCCACGTGACCTCCGTCTTTTTCCTTCCTTTACTGTCAGATTAATTTTCTTTCAGTACACTCTGCAAATCGCGGTCTGAACTACAACGGTCAGCTGGTCTGGGCTAAAAATAACCTAGGAACCCCTACCCTGTATATTGTGACATTACAGCCTTTTATTTATGGGTATCTTACAAGGAAGAGTAACTTTTATGAGGTGCAATCTAGGAAACCTCTGGCAGTCTTCATGGGGCATTTAATGTATTGGAACACGGTTTAAGTCTAACGTGCTTGAACAGCATCGTGTGGTATTTGTCAGAGTAAGGGATTCTGTGAGCAACCCAGTGCTGCGTAAGTGCAGTTCAGTTGCTGTATGTGCGAGGTATATCTGAAATACTTCATAGCAACAGAAGATGAATGTGATAAGAAAGGACACCCAAGTTTATGAATCCCTTCAAGCCCTACTGACGAAACTTTATTATTTCCTGTTGTGCGGAGGAGGGCCGAGGCTGGGGGAGGCACCTGTGTGTAAGCACGGCATTTCCGGGGGGATTGCAGCTTCTGCAGGTGCAGTTTGACCTTATCAGGTAGTACAGGTATCAGTACCAGCGAAGTTTGGCAGCACGGAATTCAACAAGCGGTAGAGCCTGCCTGAGAAGCTGAGTACTGCCTGGCAGCCAGTGGAGGCTGGCCCTGGCTCTGTGGGTCGCTCTGCCAGGGGCACCTGGCCGTGCCTGGCCTCTCTCAGGCTGGCGCAGAAGGCATCACTTCTTAGCGCTGCTTACGGCAGTTTGAGCAGCAGTCCCCCAGCCCTCAGTTGCCTTGCTTTTATTCCTTTGAGAATGGATAAAAGTCTGAAAAATGAGCATTATACTTACTATCTATTTTGTTTCTCTTATTTAAATAAAATACTTAAAACATTTGGGAACTGACACTTTAGAGCCATGCCGTTTTTAGCTTGTAAGGAGAATTTCTCGCTTTCCCTGTAGAGAACCTCTGCCAAGGGAAACATACTTCATGTTTTAAGTGGTAAGACTTCAGATATCTTGCATAGGTAGATCTAGAGCAAACCACTCCGCCTCCCCCAGACATTAATTATTACTCTTTAGGAATAATTAACTAAGGACTGTCGATACTGCCAGCCTCATCTTGGTACTAGATAAGATCTCCTTGGGACTTGGAATGTTTGTTTCTGTGCAGATAGTTCTGATGAGCATTAACTGTGTGTGTCATCTTGCACTTCCTTCTCGTTAAAAATGTCAGTGGATTATTTTACAGGGTTACACGTTCCATTTATGAAATCGTAAAAGGAATTAAAAAGATGATTTAAAACACTTTGTTTCACTCCTGTTAACACTCTTAGAGGTGTTGGTTGTTGGAAATCATTAAGTATTTGACTAGACTATACGTTCTCTATGATACATTGTTTGAATACTGCCACTTGATTTTTTTTTTCCCTCATGTAATTGTTTTCCTTTCTTTACTTTCTGTCAGTTATCCTGTAAGTAGGCTACTTCAAGAATGTTATGACAATTAAAAGATTTCATATCCTGAGTTTAATAGTGATGGTAATAAAAGCTGTGCACTGAAGCTTGCTTTGTGTTGACCATACGTAGAATGTTTGGGGAAAAAAAAACTACCTGCCAAAACACAATCTCAAAAGAATAAATTTAAGAAACTGAAAGAAATGCAGTGCTTAGGCACTGGTGTGAATAAAGCAAATTGGGTTTTATTCCTGTATTGTTATCACTCTGTCTGTGGAAAAGTTCCCAAGGTCTGTTCCTGCTGTGATTTATTTTTCTGTTGTCTTAGTCATTTATATAACCTTAGGTGCAAGGTAGTTAAATTTATAACTAAGTATTGTTGAAGCTCACTTTGTCTTCAGAACGTTTCAGAAATCTGCTACAGAACGCTCACGTATGCTAGATAATATATATTTAGGTTTTTATTCTGTGCTCAAATCTAAGGAATAAACTCACTGGTTGTCTTTAGAGTTAAATTGGTTAAACCAAGTGCTGTCATCTCTCAGCTTTTTTTAATCTTTGCAAGTTTGTTTATATTTAGGTTATTGTGTAATTATAGCATTTAAGACTGAAATAATATCCATTTGAAATCATGATGATATCAAACTTGAGTCACATCAGAAGGAACACATTTCCACCCAAATATTGTATTTTTTAAAATTCTGAAATGTATTAATTTATTTCTTGGTTATTTGCTTTAATTTTAAGTAACATCAAAGCCTTAAAAGTGTTCAGAAGTGAAGATTTCCTTTTATTAGATTTTGGTGATGAGCCACTGTTTTTGACCCTGTGGTACATTGGTACGTTGTTTATATAATATTTAAATATAGATACATTTATGTTTATATATAAATTCCTTTTTAACTGTAACTGTAATTTCTCCTTCTTTTTAATGTTCTTGCTGGGTGGCCTAGAAGTGATATATTTCACAATTTAAATGTAGCAAAATTTTGAAATCAGTGACGCCAAAAATAGTGTTCTCCTACTTGAATGGCACGTGCCAGAGAGGTGAGGTGTGCCCCCAGATGCCAGCTAGGTGTAACAGGTTTGATGTACTTCGTTTTCAACCTTTTAATTTCCCCACAAAATTAATTAGTCTTTCAACTCTTATATAAAAGCAAATTTTGTTCTTGCTAAAAATAGCTGTGGTGCTCATCCCCTTGACTGCATTTTGTTGAGTATTAGGTATCCCTCCTGGCTGTTCTGTATGATGCATATTTTTAGGGCCTCTATTAATATCTTTAAGTATATGATGTAAGAAGACTAAGGCAGTACTAAATTGGGAAACTTAATTATTGTCTTTGTAGTTTTCACTGTTAAATGTAAGTGGAAATCCATACCAGTGTTTAATACAGGAAGTTTTAAACAGGAGAAGCTGAAGTATGTGAAAGTGAAGTATGTGACAGCGTTTTTGGTATTTAAAAAAGCATAAATTTAAGTGAGGGGAAAGTGTCTGTGTTTGCGACCGCTTCCATTATGTGTGTATTTTGCAGTATTTGGTAATTTGTGTAGGAACCTACATGGTCAAAGTAATAGTTACTTCAGCCAACAAATGTTGATTGAATCACCCTAACTGGGGAGGTTTCCAGCCAAATGCTCTATGTAATGCTCTCTGCACATGCAGTGTAAAGGTTCCTGTAACTATGGTTGTTCTGAGCTGTGTGTCTCCTTTTCGTGTTGCAAAACCCTGACTCTCTTAGATGATGTGCTCTAGATTTTTCACCAGATTCAGCCATCCTAAAAAAAAAAAAGGCGTTTTTAATGGGGAGCTTATTAACCTCTAATCATTTTAAAGGAAAGATCTGAAAGTTTTGTTCTTTCTTTTCAGCAGGTATTTTAGAATTACAAATTACCTTTCTGATAGTACTACCACTTGCTTTTATCCCATACTGCTTGTTTACTGCTTTTGTTATTGTTGTGCTCTGTTGGAATTGGTTGACAGATACCAAAGGTGTTTTTTCATTGAGCAGTTGAAGACTACTGTTGTACATTTAAAATACAGCCAGTTATTTCAGCACTGATACGCTTTTTATTTCCATGAGGTACTTTTTTCTTTTTCACTTGCAATGCTGCTAGTGACATTTTTATCTCAGAAGTACTTATAGCATTTGTGACAGTGATCTTGTGTTAATCCAACAACAATTAAGTATATATTTGTCGTTAACAAGTTTAGGATGAAAATTGCAGGTCTTCTGACTATTGGAGGCAGTTGTCCTGGAATAGCTTTCTGACAAGATTAGCAGACCAAGAGACCGAGTGATTTTAATATGACCTTCTGAAAAGAATTGTGTCATGGTTGCCAGCAGGAGCAAGGAGCTGGATTCAATTACCCTTGGAGGTTCTTTTCAGGCCTCTGTTACTAATTAAATAGCATTTTGCTATATTCAGCCTAAAAGTCTCTATTGAGCTAGGAAGTGCTGATAATAAGGGACAGAAAAAATTAATTGAAACTAAATTCCTATGATTATAATGTATAGAATCTGCTATATTAGTGGAAATACAAAAAATATGATGAAATGAAGACCCAAGCATGAGTAAAAAGGCTCTAAGGTTTTTACTAGATCTCGTATGTTTTTCTTCCTTACAGGCTGTCACTGTGTCAAAATCTGTTTTGGAGGGGGTTTTTTATATGATGCATTTCAGTAATCTTCTTGTAATCCTACAATAAACTGCTTAGTTTGATGGAGAATGTTAGACATTATTGGTAAAATAGTTGGCCCCTGTGAAATCAGTTTCATTTTATACCATGCTTTCAGAGGATATACTCTAACAGCTGGGTAGCTATCCTTGCGTTAACCTAATCAACCTCTCTTTGAGAAAGGAGGTATGTCCTGGCTTAAATTCTTAAAATCAGGCCGTTAAGAGCAATACCAGACAATCTGCCTGATTTTAGAATGTTTACTCTTTTTATGTATGTTCTGTTTTATGGTAAACCTTTTTTATTTATGTCATTTTATCTCTTCTTTCGTCGTTGTCTTGCTATGTAGACCTTTTCTGGAACAATTGCACTGGTTATTAAGAGAATTTAACAGTCTTGTAGGCAGATAAAAGCTGCATATATTTGTCTCCTTACTGATTTCTTCCAGGTCTTCTAAGGAAAATAAGTACCTTCCTTAACTAGTAGAAGGACAATTTTGGCATAAATGTGTCTCATGAGCTTGTAAAAACCCTGTACAGAGGTGTTGAAAGCCCATATTTGAAGTTATTTTATATTCATTAGAATACAGCATGCTCCTTAATTTAGCTTTGATGTTTTCTTGCTGAATTTTTTTCAGTCCTTTCATTTTCTTATGCCAAATAGACCTAAAACGAGTATGTCCCCTAGGTATAATGAAGGGAGTGTTCTCATTCCTAAATGATATTTGGGGGGGAGGGAGGAGAGTGGTTGTCTAAAGACTCTCTTATCTGTGCAAAAAACACAGATAGGATTTAAACAGTTTGTTAGAGCTTTTTTCCCCTCAGTCATTTCCTCTGTAACTTGTTTCAAGGAATATTATTATTTTTTTTAGAAGAACTCTACATTTAGAGAGATGCAAACACTCCCATCCATTGGATACATTAGAGATGCAATATCAAAACTCTCTGCTGTTTTTAAAGTGTTCAGGTTACGTGATATTTGAAAAAGAATTGCCCTGTATCTTCTCCTGCACTGAAGGCAAGGTCTCGGGAAGTAGCAACTGAACTACCGTGTTACAGACTGTTTTCCTAGACTAAGTTTATAAATCGTGTACCTTGTGCTGTTGGCTTCAGGCTAGCTATCGTATTTTACTTACCTGCACTAGAGGTGTCTGAAAATAATGCAGAATTCGGCTGTAATTTGTAGTAGAACTACATTATCGCTTGTGTTGCGATAGGGATTCTCAATTGTACGAGTGGATTTGAATACTTACAGCGAACTTAAGGTATTTTGGACAAACTTAACTTGTGGGAGGATTTAACCCTAATTACAGTGTTAAGCCATTGCTTTCAGTAGCAGAGGTAGTTTGACCTAATTTTCGGTTTATAAGACCAATGAGTTAAGTTCTAGAGAATCTCAAGCTTTATGTAACCCTGATGTTTGGCTCTGCTGGTGGCACTCCTGGGAATACGCCTGGTGCTTTTTGTAGGCAGCTTGCCTCCCTGAATGGATAGCTGAGAGAAATCCTCTTCCTAGAGCGAGGCCGATATCGATGATGACACCAGTGTATGAACAGGAGCTCAACTAAAAATCTATTTTAATTTCAGGCTCCATTAGTGATACAGAGAGAAATCGTTATTTGTTAAACAGAAAATAAGAACTGATACGTTTTGAACCGTTTGTTTCAGACCTCAAAGTCAGTGTAATAGAATACAAGCATGTTGATTGATTTTTTTTTTTGTTATTTATTTAGCTGTTTGAAAAATGAACTGGGGAAAAATGATTAGATTTACTTTAAAATAAGAAAACGTAGCGTAGCTAAACACTGCAACTTAGGGGAGGTCAGGAGGGTAGATTCGTTTCATTGTTCACGCTACGCATGTAGTTGTGTAATCATGGTTGCTTTTGGAGCTTGAAATGACTTCTAGTCAACTAGTCAGAAAAGTTTAGGTGATCAAAAACAGTTCTTAAAAGTTTTTAGTGTTCTGCAATCATTTATTCCTTGACTAATTGAAGTGGAATATTCTCTAATTGTTTAAGATTGTGTTGCCTGTTTAAAATCAGCATTATGTGCAACCTCACAGTGTAGGTTTCTCTTCTGATGTTTGACTTTTCTGAGAAACATTAACGTATCTTTGGACTCAGCATGCTTTTTATTACTGCCATACTAGTTCAATTTGAAAAGTATAGCATTGGCTTTTCAAGCTATTGAGATAAAATGAAAGCATTTTATCTGAAGTAACTGTTTTTAATTGTTTGGAACTGATTTTAAATAACAGAATCCAGAATATTCTAATCCAAACACTTTTGGCCTAGCAAAAGTAGTTAATACGGGAGCAGTCTTAATGACATAAGTACATTCCAGTAAGGCAAGTTACTATCAAGCTGCACCAGATGATGTTTTCCATTATATATCACCTTTTTTTTCCTTGAGAGAAATCTTTTCAGAGGACATTGTCCTATTTCTCTTTAAATTTGCGCACTTCTTGTTGACTTCTAGAGCACCTGGTTTTTGTTTTATTCCAATTACACAGCTTTTCATGAGTTGCAGAATTCCTGGTACTGAATTCAAATCTACAAGATCCTGACCATTCCTGTGATCTAGCAAATTGATTTGGTATGTGCCTAACAGCAGGTTTACTAAAAGTCCCATTCTTACATGGAATTACTCGTATGCTGAGAACTAGGAACATGCGGATGTAATTGCAAGCAGTGTTCAAAGAGCTTTAGGAGGTGTGTTGCAGTGACTCCAAAAAGCTGAAGCACCCCAGGTTTAGACTACGGCTACCAATGAAGTCATGGTAACATAGGGTGGAGTACGGCTAGGCAGCCAAGTATTTAGCCAGCCTCTCAAGTAGGTTTTGCAACTTAAACTCAGTTACCCTCTTCTGCAGAAACAAATACGCTAGCACCTGAGCATGTTATAACAAATTCACCTTTAGTGAGCTGCAGACATTTAAATATGTCCTAAAGTGTATTTTGCTCGGGTTCCTTTGTAGCAGAATTATCACAATCAATTATGGTAGCATTTACACTCTTCATATGTATTAATTTTCCCTGATACAGTTTTTACAGCACGAGTGAGACCTTTCTTTGAAGACATAGGCATGGGAAACAAAACAGGAGGATGCTATCGTGTGACTTCTTTTTTTTTTTTAATTACAAGGAGTTTTTGCATTTGTTTTAAAAGAAAATAATTCCTGTCTTTTTTTTTATGTAGTTCTGTTGTCAAGCATATGGTGTATCCCCTTATTGGGTATATCAGGCAGTCTTACTGTCTCACAAATGTTTTTGTAGTTTGTTATGCTTGACTTACAACTGTATATATTTGCATCTTGTAATATTTCTTAAATGTAATGTTGTGGTGAAGGTAATGGGAAACATGGACAAAACCAAACAAGGCAATTATGTTGCTTGCAGCCTTTGAAAACTACATCAGGCCATGCCATCCTTGGCTGGAATGTCAGTAATTCAGGAAGTAACATGTAATGACGCTTTTTATGTGTGGAAGTTGTAATGTATAGAAATCTAAATGGAACGAGGATAAATCCTTCAGTTGACTGTTGCCATATAGTTGATGCTGCAGTAGCATTGCCTTTTCCTTGTGTAGTTAAGTTTTTGTCAGCATTCACAAAAGAAGTTGCCTTTTTGAGTTGATCTGAACAGAGTGATCGTGCTATGAGGATATTTTTACCTTTAAGTTTTGGCAGTTCTTCTAAGTGCTGAGTGTGTGACTGTTTATAGCAGCTTATGGGTTTATAGCAGCTTAAGCCTGTGGCTTATGGGTGACATGCTACCCTACTTCTCACTAACGATAGAAATTGACAAGTTAAAACTGAGGCAAATAATGAGGACAAAATACAGCATTCTCATGTTACTTAGTGAGCACTGCAGCCCAAAAGCCAGGCAGGCTCCTCACTAGTAGCCTCAGACCTTGCTGCTCGGGGGTCTGTCTACTTCTTGCTTAGTCCAGATATCCATGAAGGTAGTATACCACAGCACTTCTGTGATACTTATCAAAATCAGCTGCAGCAATATGAACTCTTCACTGTATCCAATCACTATTTTTTTTCTGACATCTTATGACAGTAGCATTGGTGATGCTAATACACGCTGGTAAGATGTTTAATAGTAAGTACATAAAAAAGGGAGATGGTGAATGATCTAAGATTACAACTGAACTGTATTATTGGGCTATTACAGTCTTCTCTAATTAATAGATAAGCAAGTAGTACAGGCAACATTGTCAGCAGAAGCTCAAGATTAAGCTTTTATCTAACTCTTCCTATTCTTTGTGAATATCAGTCAACTGTGAAGTTACGGTGGGCGGCAATGAAAGTAGAACATGACATTTCTTTCCTTTCCCCAACTAATAATCTGACCTTTTGAATCACTCTGCTCTAAAGCTGCAGAGTATTTTTGAGAGTAAACTGTTTCCCCCCACCCCCAGCTTTCACTCTTCCACAAAACTGTGATATGGAATAGAAACGCAGAATAAATGGAGGTGGAAGGGAGCTCTGGAAGTCATTTGCTCTGCCCCCTGCTCAAAGCAGGGCCAACCACGGACTTGGATCAGCTTTGATGTGTGGTCGGTTTGCTCAAGGTCATGTCAGGTTTGAGTTGGACTATCTGCAAGGACAGAGATTTCTCAGCCTCTCTGGGCATCAGAGCATTGCTGTTCTGGTGTTTGACCACCTTGGTCGTGAAAATATTTTTCCTAATATCTAGTTGAAATTTCCCTTGTTGCAACGTGCACACCTTACGGTGTCTTACTTGCTTGGCTGCCAGGCCAATCCTCCTACTTCTCATTCAGTAAAACTAGGCTGGTGGTGTGGGTTAGTGGGTGTACCATGGGCTGAGCTGTAGAGGTTAGTTCTGGAAATGATGCAGTGCTGCTGTTTTGTGACACGGAAAAAGTTCATGTATTGCAACAGTATGCATTGCCCGTGTTGTTGGGTGGTATGCAAAAATACAGGGCCTAGTCTTGAGGAAGTCATTTGCATGAGGAGGTGTCCAGCAGTGAGGACTGGGATCTTTATTGGCCCTACAGACCCAGATATCTAGTCAAGCAAATAACCAATATTATTTCCTGGATGATGTGCCTGGGAAAAAAAACAACCCAGTTGAGAAATATATATTAGTCCTAACTGTGTTTCTTTATCTACTGAGACAAATGTAAAAGTTCACTTGAATTCCTCATGTCGTTTCTGTTTTCCTTACCTGATGTTTTCATATTTTTTTTCTTATAAAAGCATTTTTATTTTTTTTACTTTTTATTGTGCTAAATGGTGATTTTTTTTTTTGTAGCTCTCTGACTTTCTAGTTGCAGAAATCTGGAATGGTCTTGTTGATTAAACAGAGTTGTAGTCTGTTTGATTGTAAACTCTTGTGGCTTCCAGCTGTGTCTTGTGTCTCCTATGAGTTGTGACTTTCCTCATAGCTTAAATATATTCTGGGGTACATGTCCCATGTGTTCCCCTCCCCCCACCCCAGCTTGTGTTGCATTATTAGTCCCAAGGAAAATTTGGAGTTGGTGGGGGTTTTTTGATGTTGGCTTAGTGATTAAGTTTTACTGGGTTGTTGAGAAGAACATTGGTACCTTGTTTCTAATAGAAATTAAGCAGTGGGGTCTAACTAGAAATGTATTTTTCGTATGAAAGGAAGTATTTTCTAGGAGATAGTGTAAGCAAACTGTTAAAAATTGTCAGAACTTTTATAAAGCTGTCAAACTCCTGGTTTATCTTGAGGATTTCATTATCTGAAAATTCTAGGCAAAGGATCCCATAAATCTGTGGTCTTTCTGTATGATACCCCTGAAGAAGTGTGTTGGTAGTGTTTCTTTTTACATTAGCTATCATTGTTTTCTATGAAGCTGACCAAAAAAATTGTAACAGGTACATGGAGCTAGGTAGGCTGGAGATCTGGGTTGCTGTTTCATTAAAAATACTGTCAAAGCTCTGTAAGCGGCTTTTGCAGCCGCACCCGTATTTCGCAAAATGGCTTTTATATGCAGCATTTCTCAGTGTGTTTTGAGAACGTTCCCTTTTAGCTGTTTATTTCAGAGTGCAGAAGTCCTTACATTCAGCATCGTAATTCTCTCTACAGTGCCTGAGTTCTAGAAGACAAAGGAGCTAGCTACTGCTAAGTTCGATCACTCACGGCTCAGTATTTGGGTTCAAAATACTTAGTAGAGACACTGTCTTTGGTGGATCCATTAGAAATATAGGTTTACAATTAAAACTTTATTCAGTCGTCTTTCTTGATGTAAGAAATGGCAGAATTTGCAGATGCGATTTGAGCACAGGATCAGGTTTTGTGTTTGTATCTTGGAAATGCATCAAGATTTCGATAATTCACTTCTGCTCCCATCTCTCCACTTCTTCTAAATAGCTTCATTGCTACCACTCATCTCTGACTTTCATGTTGCACAATGTCAGTTGGGATTTTTGATGTTCTAAATACTCAATGCAGACTACACTGGCAAAATTATTTCTTTAATGAAATTAGATGCACCTTCTTTCCTTCCGTGTCTTGAAAACAAACTTCAAGCAATATATTGAAGCTGAAATTAGTAGAAATTGTAAGTAATGAAACTGTTTATGTTTTCCAGGTAGAATACTTAAGACAAAAGAAAACATAAACTGTCCTGATGGTTAAAAATCTATGATTAAAAGTTTTGTGTTTTTTTTAACTAAAAATACCATAGCATCTTTCCTTAAGAGCAAGAAATTCTCTCCTGTCTTCCCCAGCTCTTTGAAGTTTACTTGGCAAGGAATGCATGTAGATTCCCCAAATTACCCTTAAGTATTGTGCTGACTTAAAATCAAGACAGTGTGAAATGGCCAGCCTTATTGTCTTACCCGGGATGTGATGCTTGTATGTTGGTGTCTTCAGCTAAAGTACTACTGTTATTTTTAGTGCAGGGACATGGTCTTTCTCATTCACGGCTTTTTTCTTTAATTTATGTGAGCACAAATTGTTTGTCTCCCTGCTTTGGGCAGGTATAATTCCATCGTATGTCCAGTAGAAGTTGGTGTATTACAGTGCAGGAAATTTTGGTTTATTAAATCCACTTACATATTAAATATTTATGATGATGTAATTATCATTAGTTACTAATTTATTAAGATTAATATTTAATTGAATGTCATAATAATTAAACTAACAATAATGTATTAGCTATTCTATGATCAATCTGCCAACACTTAAACTTGCTGCTGGTTGATCTCTCTTTTAGTACATTCAAACTAACCTTTGTAGGATTAATTGGCAGTGAAGAAATGGGTGTTCCGTTGCTTAGCCGATGACTTTGCACATGTGTGCATGCCTCCCCTCCTTCTGGTTCCACACTTTCCATTTTATTACATATAAGCAACTCTGCATATGAAGTATTAAATAAAAAAAATAAAAAAAATACATGGTGCTGTGGCTTCTACTGTTTTCTGCGATGCTAACTGTTCAGACCGCTGTGAGATGAGTAGCTCAGAAAGCCTGCTTCTTTTGGTTTCGTTTTTTGAAAATATAGATCAGAGAAAACAAGTAATCTTAAGAAGTAGAGTAGATACTGCAATGATCTGTGTAGAAACATGGCTACTGGAAACGTAGTTGGAAGTAGTATTGGAATTAGGTGTATTAGAGGATAATATTCTTTGGCATTAAACGTGTCAGTAGACTTTTGGCAAAGTTGTGTGCCTGTTTGTCAGCACGCTTTTACTGAGTATTGATTGTGATTTATACAACGCAATTCGGTCACAAAAAGGTTATCAATACTATCAAGTACAAAAACTTCTCATATTAAAAATAATAATATTCTGAAACTATATTCTCTTGGTTCTTATTATATTGAGCTAAAAGCCTTGGCAGAACTATTTCTAGAAAATTCACATTACAGATTTTCAGATACGGACATGCTTGCTGTTCACTTACAGCTCTCTTTAATGACAAACACTACTTGGAAATGGCTTAATTGGATTGTCTGCTTAATAGCATTAGGATTGTTGTGCTGGTTTAGCTGAGCTCTAATGGTCCTTTGCTGGTTAAGAGATCAGTAAAATGGCAAAATGGAAAGAGAGAATTCGGTTGTTAGAGTCTTTGCTCCTCAGAGTACTGCTACTCAAAAAAAAAAAGGGGGGGGGGGCTGTTGATGATTTTACCTACATTAAAGATATTACCTATAGAGTTTGACTAAATTTAGTCTGAATGCTTTATTGTTCCTTTCTAAGTGGTTCGGCCACTGTACGTGTTTCAGTTTCTGGGCAGCCCTGTGCTTTGGCACAGAGAGTAGTTCCAGCACACACAAGACTTTTTTGGTTCGGTTTGCAGTCTTGGTCCTACAGCTCTAAAAAGGGGTCTCTGACAGTTACAGGCCCCTGGGAAGTGAGAAAATTAACTTCTTGTTGCTCTTTGACACTTTTTAACAAGTAATTTCTGGAAATACAGATTTTGTGACATTTGGTGTTCCAAGTGCTCTAAGTCCTCACATCGTGAGAGAAGAATCGACAAAAAGAAATAAATAGCAAAGTTTCATAGTGGAGTGAAAGATTAAATGAGAGCGGTAGGCCATGGTAAATGGACATTTATTTTATTGAGCAAAAGACTCCAGGTTGAGTTTGTGTGGGTGGTTGTTTTGTTTAATATTTCTTCCTGGCTCTCAAGAAATTATAGCAAGTTATTTGGGATGTCTGGTTTCCCATTAGCTCTGTGTACAGAGAAGACTTCATTGGTCACGCGCTCTAATATGGTTAGAGAAGACTACATGGGATGATAAAATACTCTTTTGTTAGAAGTATATAATACATATTTAACAAAATTTCAAGAAGCAGATGGCTAATTAGGTAGTTTGGTGATGCTAAGCTGATCATATGTTCTAGCTCTAAATAAAAATGCAACAAAACTTCATTTGAATATTTTAAACAGACTTACGTAATGTTTTCTAGTTAGTATTAAGTCCTGTTGGGATTGTTCATATTAATGTGAAAAGACAAAATTAGTATTTTGCTTCCTATTACACTGGCTTTATCTGGTGGTGACTGTGATTCTGTTTCTTGGGGCAACGCAAACTGAGTGGGGTATTGTGGTTATCATTTCAGTCTGTACAATTTTTCAAAACCACATAAAAAACAAAATTAGGAAAATATTAAATATACATGGAAAACTTAGTTATTTTTAATAACATTTCTATCTGATGAAATTCTAAGGCATTATATCATTAGAATGACTTAATTTTGTATGGTGCCTTTCCAGCTGTATGTCAAGTTGTTTTCACAGTTAAATACAGGAAAAAAGAAAATACTACAAGAAAACTATGAATAAAAATACCTGGTTAGAAAACTAGTTGGGCCGGGGGTGGGAGTGGGGGGAGATTGCAGAAGTGATTAAAATTCTGTTTTGAAAGTGAAGTGGATATGAGACACTTCACTATGGAAATGTAGGAAAGACAGTTCTTTCCCAACAGTGAGGCTGTTGTGGGAAAGGTGAAGATACAGTCATGTAAGAGATGTGTGTAAAAGGGAAGAAAGAAAGAAAATCCAGTCAGATATATCGGGGAAAAGGATTATACTTCATTTAAAAGTAATGAAGGGCAGCTTTGTAATTGGATCTGGGAATGGAGAAGACATTCAGCTGCTCATAAGCAGAAGAATTTTGTTTCCAGAAACTGATCATATTGTACCATATATGACTGTTTGGATTAAATGCTAGTGTATTTGTCAAACAAGTGAAACTGAGAACGCTTCCTACACAGTGTTGTGTAGCACATATGTAGTTTTTTTGGAGGCCAGAATTTGGAAACATTTTTCTCATCTATGTAGCGTGCAGAAATCAGCAAATTTTTCTCCTCCCTCTCCCCTCCCTCGTTTTCCTGATCGTGTCTTTTCTTCTTAGTCTCAGGTTTGATAAGCTAAATGAAAGTGTTGATTTGCATTGTTTCCAGTCTGTGCAAAGGCAAAAATATAAAATACTTCGTGCTATCTCTGTGCTTTTTAGCTTGCTGCAGAGTTTTTAAAGGCTTTTTACAAGATTAATTAAACTTTAAACTTCTAAAATGACCTCAGAGCAAAACCAAGCTGCTGTGTACTTGCAATCCAGTTACTTGTCTGCTTCTCCGCAGAAGATTTTCTAAGTTCCAGTCTCAAAAGAACTGAACGCTGTTGGCAAACAAATTAGTGCTGTATTAACATTTTGTTTTTATTTGAAGTAATCTATCTAGGCAGGGTCAGGAGTGTTATTTGCAATAACCTTTCAGCCTTGCTTTGTGGTGCCAGATGACTAAACATGGCTGTTGCCATAACGTACAGTGTGGCATGGCACTTCTGAATGATAGAGGAGGAGGAGGAGAAGATATTTGCCTATCTCTTTTAATTGATTTCCTCTATCCTTCTCCAACAAGCTGTCAAATTTGAATGTTTGCCCCAGTTTTCTTTGTCGTATGTGGAGATAGTGGGTTGGTTGTTCAAACCTGGCAGGAATCAGCAGATATCCTGCCAGTAAGGAGAATTCAAATGTGATAGATATCTTAGAATACTGGGGGAAGCTGTAGTGAATTGCATTTACAGGGCTGTTACCACCAAAGTACCTGGAAAAAAACCCAACAACTGAAGAATGTGTTTTCCCATATGGAACTTTTCGCAATATTATTCCTTGTAAATTTTGAGCTATTGGTTCTGTAGCTCTTTCTACTTCAGTTTTAGTTCTCCAATTCATTGACTTCAATTTTAGCTATCATCTAGGAATAACTGAAATACACTCTTCAAATGGTAACGGAATTTATCCTAATTGTGTCCTGATTTTATATGAACTCGATGCTCGTATTTTTGCACCAAAGAACAGATTGGAGTTAGAGGAATAATGTGAGTCCATACAAAGCACACAAGATTGGCTCAGTACTCATTCCTATTTGCTCCTGCTACCTTGGAAACAAAGGATGGCATGACAACAAAAGCAATTCAGGAAGAAAGGTTAAACCTCACAAACATTCGTGATGTATTCTTATGGGGAAACACTTTCTTATTATTTCAGAATGGAGTTCGAAGTTTTAGCATATGTAAGTAAGAATTGTCTGTTTGAACCTCATCTTTGATTGAAACCAAGACTGATACTTTAAAAGATATAAAGATGTCATTTTAATGTAATAACACTTTATAAATTTTAAATTTTTAAGAACAAAAGAAAAAATGTCTTAGGTCTATCTGCAGCTAAAAATAACTTTTAGTCTAAGCTGTTCGAGTTTTTTAGAGAAATTTTTGGTCAGAAGTTTCCTAAAAACATGCCAAAAGTGTTTCTTGTATGGATGGAATTAAAAGTAGGGACCATAAAAAGTTGGGTTTGTGTGTCCAGCAATGCTCTTAGTTAAGTTGCTAGAATTGTTTTTACCTCTGTAGCTCAGTGTGGTAGAGCAGTGTATCCCATGGCTTGTGCATCATCTCATGAAAGGGTCTGGATTTTGTCTTGATCCCTGTGGTCCTTCTTCAATGTCCTGATGGGTCTTTTAACTGAAGTTGTATCATACTACCCTGCCCATGAGCAGCACCATTAATGTTCTCCTAAGTGTTATCTTTGTTTTTTAATAATTATTTTATTTTTTTACTTATACTGATCCCTATTTTGTTTTTTCCGATCTCTGTTCTGCAATTGTGGCTGTGTCTTGATTTCTCTAATAACACAACTTAGCCAGGATGAGGATATTAAAGCCCAATGTCAAAACATGTCAAAAATAGTATGCTTGAGCTCACATTCAAAATGAGTTATCTGTAGAAGGGTAACAAAAGTTTTTTGAGAACAATGTAATTTTAAACATTTCATAAGGAGCTTACTTACAGAGGTGTGAGTTCTCAAATTGATTGATGCTATGTTTTGCTGTTTAGTTAGGTTGTTCAAAAGCTATGCCAAAAAAGAAAGAAAGAAGGTATTTCTTTTTCAAATAAACACTTCTGATGTAGTTTGAAGGTCTCTTTATTCGTGCTGAGGCAGCAGTGAGGTGAACAAATAGTGTTTGCTTCCCTTTTCAGTTCATCTTCAAGAAGGGCTTTTCTTACTTGGTTAGACTCTTTCAGTTCAGTCACCTAGCAACTCCTAAGGGCCTTTGATTCAAACATTCATCTCTAAATGCAAAACCAGTAAGAAGACAAGGATTCTCAGAAAAGCTGAACTGAAAACCTGTGAGTCTTGAAGTTAGCTGCTACGACTCAGTAACAAGCCATTAGAATTATACTTCAATTCTTTTTCCAAAAAGGACAATAATTTTTAAGATTTTTAAAGCCACTTGCAAGTTACCATGCCATTAAACGTAGTTTGGGAAACATGCAGATGTTATGTTATGTCTCTCCATATGTCCACGTTTTTCCTGAATTAAGATAATCTGATACCAAAATAAATGTTTAAACTTCAAGCCCAAGCTAAAAAAATTTCCAGCAAGAATTTAAATATTTGTACTGTCTTTTACATTTTCAGAAACACTTGTGTTAGTTTGATTCCAATTTTAACAACCACATCTTCATATTCAAACAAGCTTTTCTGCAACTGCCAGGAAGAAAATTTTCCTTTTTCTTGCCATGCAACAGTGAAGTACTATAGTTCAGCAGATAACAAAACGTATTACAAGTTAGTTTTAGTAGACCTCAACCTATATTTAGAAAAATATATGGAAAGGAATGATAGGACACAATGTCGAAAGTTAAAGAAAAAAAGGTAAGAATTATTGTGGTACATAGATTCTATCTTGGAGCTGTCACATGCTGCATTCCACCAGGATTTGTTAATTTTAAAAATTAGAATGAGCATCACTTGGACAGTATTGTCAATAATTGTTTTTAAAAACACAGTAATGTGTGTATCCTGTCCGTTTGTCCATATTTCAGAACATTTGAGTGTTACTTCTCTAAAGTACTATAATATGTGTTATAGAAAAGAGCATTTATTATCTTCTTAGTATAAATTTGAAACTTTGAATTGCTAAGGAAAATGACAGAGTTTTATTAACTCATCCAGTTTGCGTCAAGGCGTATCTCATATAAGAGGCTTCCAGTGCAAGAAGCTTTTATTTGTCTTTTGTGGTTGTACCTGTCACAGCAACCTGGCACATTGTACTGGACGGGTGCTGAAAGTGGCATACCGCTGGAGTCCGTCTGCTCAACGCAGCAGAAACGTCCATTGCTTCAAATGCTTCTTTGTTGTTTTAAAATTAAAACTGCAGGTATAGTCTTCTGCACTGGAATAATTGTTAAACTATATGTTTTTCTTCTACTGCCAATGCTACAAAACATCACAATTTGGAGAGATGACAGCAGTTTCGTCCCCTTACCTAACAAAATTCACTTATGTTTTAGAAATACCTTGGTAACTTTCTTTCTGAAGTGATGACTTTGTGGCCAGAAGTAAGAAAATGCTTAAAATGTCCCCCAGTAAAGCTATTAATGATTGCCTACGTTCCCTACGAAAACACCAAAGTGTTCTATGTATTAATGAAAGGGCAGAAATCTCAAAAGAGTCTTTTCAGCCTGTTCTCCGCAATACTGAACAACATCATACCATAAAAATCCTGTAGTTATTTTGATCTCTTTGTAGGTCCTTCTTTTCTTGTTGGAGTGTTGAAACATTCAAACACTTTGTATTTGTGATAGAACTTCCTTAGAATGATATTTAGAACAAGTTTATTACTGGAAAGAATACGGTACCATGCTTATGATAATATGAAACGTTCATTGAGAAATCTACAGTGGAAACTGGAGACTAGTTAAAAAGGGGAAAAATTAGTTATTCACATAAACATATTTCACCAAAAAACCCCTTTCTTTGGCATGCATTCCTTCACAATGTTCACCATTATAATTGGTCTGTTAAAATGCTTTAAAATAAGTGTTTTAGGATATAAACCAAGAATCCCTTGAAAACATTTTTGCTGTGTAGCACCTAGAATCTGGCTGTAACATTTGCTGCTTACAGACTTCTGCCACCTGACGTTTAACTGAAATGGATGAAAATTCTGCATCCAGATAGCTCCATAGCAGGATACAGCTGTCAGCAGGATCTTTACTGAATTGTGTCGCATGACAAGATTTAGACTGGCGCATTAAAACGATCCACGTCAACTCCCTCAGAAACCACAAGGAAATCTTGTGTTTCACTTACAGACTTTTAGTTTGTTTATATTTTCCCTGGATCATTCTTAAGACTGAATTATTACAGCAGAAAATTAAGTTCAGAGTTTATCCTGACAGTTTCAGGATTCAGTTTAGGAAGCAGATGCTGGTCAACAGATAAGCAAATTACCCAAACAATATTGATACAGTCTTAGATGTAGAACCTCCTCTGGTATAATCCTTTTGTAGATACTGATACGAAGGGAGCTGCGATCAGCCACACTAAGAAGGAATTTGCTGCCTTAATATTTAACACATTTTTGAGAACATGGTAAGGGAAAAAAATATAAACATGAAGAGCCAAAGGATCATAGTACTCGTATTTTTCCAGGAAATTACTTAAACTAGTGTGAAAGAGTACTATTCATTATGGGACTCGGGTGAAGGAAAATATACAACTATATATTCTGCAGTAAAATTCTTTTTCAGGCTGTCAGAGGCCATGAATGAACATTCATACTTTCAATGAACATGTTGTCCCTGAAGACAGTCATGTTTTGAGCAGAATAAAAATAGTAGTTGAAAGAATGGAAAAGAGTATTAAGTGTATTAAATTAAGGAACAAAAATTTCATTTTTACAAAGCATGGTTTATTTCAAGTTTTTATTATAACACAGCTTTGGCATATTGATTTGTTGCATTTTCTGTGTGCGTGTATGTAGGTCCATAAAGTCTTAAAATGCCATCACTGGATCGAAGGTCTGAAGAATATTTTGGCAGCAAAGTCACTGCTCCCACAAAGAAAGCACAGAGGCAGGATAATTACAGGATAATTACTGCTCTGAATTTCTGCTCCTTCAGTTGAGGTGGGCTGTCTGTCCGTGCTGGATGACACAGGTTACTTCTTCTCTGTTTTGCCTAGACATTGCACCAGTGAGGTCCTCATGCTTTATGTTAGTTTGGAAACCTAGCACTCTTTTTAAAAGCAATTTTCAATTCCTGTTTCTATTGGGCATTACACAGAGAAGGGTTTGGAATACGAGGTTAGCATTACAAACTGAGATCTCTTTTGTATAAAACCCTATTATTCAAATTGGAAGTTCCATAAAGATAAAAGTACAGTGTACATTATGCCTCTTTATTACATCCTTGATATAAATGATCCATCAATAGTTTAAATGATTAAAACAGAATTTCATTAGCAGGAAGTAATCAGTGAAATGCATCCTCGCTTAAATCTGCTAAATCTACTAATACTTTTTGGCTTTTAGTGCTCACTGACGCAGCAGCGTAACTTTGATGCAGCATGCAGTCCAAAAGCTTCTTAAGCTCTTTTAATCTTAAAATCATGAAATGATGCATCTACCCGACGTGCTGCTTCGTTTGAGGGGTGGGTTCCTTGCTACAAATGGAGACCCACCACGTGAACACAGTTTTTTTTCACCTTGAGATTCAAATTTTTTACCAGTTAATCTAAAAATTGCATTGCTAATCGGTGTAGTGGCTGGTTACATCTAGGCATTTCACAAGTCACACAGAGAGGAGAATATGTTAATTCTCCACTAGGAAAATGATAATAGCAGAAGTTATACCACAACCTCTGACTCATTTTTATTTTCATCTTGTCATTTCTATGCAAAGCATGCTGTGAGAGTACAGACTGGTTTGTAAACTCGTAAATTTACAGGCAATTTGTAAAGTTGAACACATCTGAAAATCATTAAACTTTTTCATAACGTGAAAATGGTAAATGCTGACAAAAACATACATGTAAATGGAAATTCTTATCTTATTCATTCTGACCTAGTATATTTTAAAAGGTAGTAAGATTCTTAGGTAGCAGCCACTACCTTGTCTAGCAGCCAAGAGCCAAAAAATCTGAAGTCCTGAAAACAAACAACATTGACGTGGACAGAGGTTTCCTGTGGATCATATTAAGCCTGTGGTAAGTGCTCCACATAACTCGAACCTCAGAGAACATGGAGCATAACTGCTTTTCATTGAATTCAGTGATTTCAGTCAGAAAACTTAATGACAAAGGTTGCAGCCAGGAGAAGTTTGAGTATGTTTTCCCCATCAGCCAGAAAAGAGGCAATTAAGACATCTTCTAGGTCAATGAATGAGTCTAGACACACTAATAGCCACTAGGGAATTTGTATCTATTCTTCCAGCTTGCACAATATCTCCAGAAATTGGTCCAAAAAGGGAAGGGATGAACTGAAAATGATGAAAGTCGATGTGCTCTATTTATAGGGGACTTTGGTTTGACTGTCCTTACACACATGCTGCTTCGTCCTAAATGAGCTTTCTGCTGCGTTTTCTGTATATAGAGCAAGACATAAAAGTTGACATGATCAAATGCCTGAGCACTCACTATGTAGGAGGGCAGCACTTAGACACCAGAATAAAGATAAAACAGTTTTTAACCTGAAATCCCTAGGAAGGAAATCTTCAGTAAGTGTCCTACTAATGGAAGCCAGAAGGCGGGAGGCAATGCATTAGTTCTCCTTTGGTCACACCGGCACAGGGAATTCTCATCGTTTGGTGCGGTGTGCTCAGAGAGACGAGCCGGATGCAGCAGCTTCAGCCAAGCGGCAGTTGCTGGCTCTAAGCACAATGCATACCCAGATTATCCTGTTAATTTAAACCTTATTTTACTTTAGCCAACATACAGGATGAGATTAATCCATTCACATTTAAATGCCAAGGCTGTAAATTTTAAACTGAGAGATGTCTTGAGTGCCTTTGTAGCCTATATAGAGAGAAATGGACTCTCCTCAGATGCGATTAATGTCATCCTAAAGCATTTTTTTAAAAGAGTAGTATCCATCTTTTCTAATGGGGGACTTATCCACATGATGCAGGCAATTTACATCAGGATGTGATAAAGCACTTCTTTTAACAGAAGTGCCTGCTTCCCTCCATGGATTATAAAGCAATGAACTCAAACCGGTATGATATCTATAAATGTCTAAACACATAGATGAGATAAATCCCAGTGGTGTTCATTTGTAAATCTGGAATAATCAGGAAACCCAAGACAATCCCCCCTCCTGCTGTAACTTGTTGAATCATAATGCTTCAGTCAGGAAGGATAAGATTTTTGTTTACAAAGGCAAGTCAACTCTAAACCGGGAGAGAAACCAAGTCATGTGTTGCTCAGCGGAAGTGAAGCCCTGGATTTGTTTTAACAGTAGTGTCCATCAGCTTAACAGGTAGGAGAGCTCTGCTGAGTCCGTATCTGAAGGCAGCCAGGAGGGCATTAACAGGAATGTATTAACACGAATGTAAGCATTATGCCCATAAAGCTGTCCTGTGAACATAAATGCTTTTTCCTCTTAAAGCAAAACAGACTTTGAATTCCTCGCTAACAGAATGATAGACGTGTACAGTATTACTGGAAGTAGAGTGTAAATGGACAAAGTATGCCTGAGAGGGGAGTCATTCACTGGAAAGGCTGAAAGCCTTTTGAGTATGCTGAGGTTTTAATAATTCTTGTATCAAATTGAATAACTACCCTGAAGTAGGAATAATTTTCCACATTAAAATGATGGTATGGGGTTTCATGATTTTTTTTCTTCTTTTACCATAGGCCGTTTTTAAAACCATTTAACAAAGCCTCACATGTAAGATCCCGAAATGAAGAGGCCAACGTAAAGCATGGCAGGGCAATTTGCATTGTGCAAAAGCTCCTGAAAACAAGCTAAAATATGTATCACTGTAAATCATAACAGCATGTGCCAGCTGCTGTCAAAGCACCACAAGTATAATGGAAGTTCAACAGGTTTTGATTGCCTATTACTCCAAAACATTGAGCTAATTAATGCAAAAAATAGACTGTTACAAAGTTAAACTCTTGCTTAGGTTGGTTTTTTATTTTTTTATTTCTATTTGGCTTACGTTGAATGACTAATTTATAAATGATTAGAAAGTGTGAAGAGCCAGTATTTTGATCCTTACAGGTCTGGCCCTTTTCATGAAAAGCGTTGTTTGCTTTTAGCAAGCATTCTGGTGAATTCACGGTGCCTTATTTGTCCCTAATCAATAGACAGCAGCCTCCTTTTTTGCCTCTCTGTAAGGTCTGGTGATTCACTGTCTCTTTCGAAAGGAGAAAAACCACAGCAAACAGAGTCTTATTTCAGAAGACTGTCTAATCAATATTCTTCAATTTTCTTCAATATTGCTTATGTTCAATGTGTTTTGTATTTATCAAATCTGTTAATAGCATCACCAGGTGAATGTGCTGATGCAGCCATGTTTAACAGTGTAGCTGAAGGGCAGCCCTTCTTTTTGGGAAGGGTTTTGGGAACAGTAACTTCTTGGTGCAGCATTTTAGGATAGAGGGCAACTCCTAAGTCCATGCAGTGATGGTTTTTCAGTGAGCAGCCGCATTCTCGTCTGCGTTGCAATAACCAGTTGAGTCTGTGCAATGTTCTGTGGAAGGGCTTTCCTGAGTCTGCTAAACATTATGAGTGTGTCTGGGATGAAGGTTTGTTTTCTGCAGCCCATATGAGAACTTGAAGTTGTTACAAACATCTTGCCGGTAAAATAGCTTATTTTGGTTTGTCTGATGACAGCAAAAGTGGAATTATGGAAGAACTAAAGGAGACCTGAATAACAGATTCAGCCAGAATTTCTTAGTAGTGTACTATGTTCTTATTAGATAAAGTATTAAAAAAAAAAAAAAAAAGCCCAGAGATTTGCATATTCCTTTAATGGGTTATTTTGAGCTTCCATTGAAGCAGATACACTTTTAGCAGATTGACTTAAATGCCAATTGGGTAATAGAGCAAGAAGAAAAGCCATATTCTTTTTTCTTTAGAGCAGAGAGTCATATAAAGCTGAAATATGACTAATTACCACAAGTGAACTTGTGAAACCCCTTGCATTTGTTAATAGACTTACTGTGTTAATGTTTCTGTGAATGGATATAAAATCCAAACTGAAAAAGTCCTTTGTGGACTTTAAAGACATACGATCTTTTGTTTTCTCTCATAAACAAATAAAAATGCATGAAATAACCAGTTTACACTATGTAGCAGTAGTTTAAAAGAGAAGTTCATAATTTTTTGTGGCTTTTCTACGAATCTTAAAGCAATTGAAATAAGATCTTTTTTAAAAAAATAATCTGTTTTACAGAAATATGAAAGTTCTGTAATAAGAATGAGATTCCATTATGCAGCAGGGAAATTAACTATGAATTCCTGTTTACAGCACTACCTGGTGTTACTGTTGTTACTAGCAGTAGTGTTAGCTGTTGCTTAGCAGAAGTATGTCCGAGAAGAAAATCTAAAAAACCCTCTTAGTGGTACTGTAAGGCACTACAGAGAATGAAACAAATATAAAGGCACCGAAATAAGAGACCGGGGCTCTGTCTTCAGCAGCTTCAATGCTCATTGTCAGCAGTGCACATTTTTAAAATAATAGGACACATTTTTTCTGTTCCTTTTTTTTTTTGTTACTCAGCTTCCATTTGTTCCGAATTCTGAGTCACTTTCATAAATCTGTTCATAACGAGTTTTATCCAGTCAGTGAGTTTCAGAACAAATACATCCATTGGTTTTTCAGTTGGAGAAATTCTCACCAATCACATCTAATGTAACTTGGGCAGCCTCTGTATTTTCTTCCTAGAATTTAACAATTGATATTTCAAAGCACAATTTTAGGCTTTAGAGATATGTAATGTTAAAATAAAGGAGGAGCAGATGGGTAGGGAAATGGGACAAAACCCGAAACAGAGGTTTTCCTGTCTGATCTCTGTCGTGAAGATGCTGAGCCCTTCTTGGTGAAGGCTGTGGTGCTGTTCACAACCAAGGTCAATTGCTCCAAGTTGGAATGAGTCTGGAGCTGCAGTTCCTGTGGTTCTGGCTAACGGCCCACCAGTCTTTCCTTGTGCGGTGACTTGGGGTTTTTTGCTCCATCAGCATATAAGCATCAGTAACATGCCGAGGTGGGAGACCGTGTGCCCATCCACTCAGCCAAGAGTGCCAGCAAAAGGAAGGGTCTGGTCCAGGGCAGGAATGGGCCACCGGGGAGTACCAGAAAGGTTTCTTTAAGCCGTGGTGCTGGTTTATGCCTGTGTGAAGTAGATGGGAAACTACAGATTAATGTTCCTTGCTTTGGTCGAGAATTTGACAGGTTGAGGCTTAGCTTGTTTTCTGCCCCTCGACCACCGCCAGCCTGTGTCATAGGACAATTCTTACTGCACTGAAACTGTAGACTTTAGTTGTTGTAGGTTTGCCCTTCAATTTGGAGGGATGTTTTTACCCAGACTAGTGAAAAAACTATTTTCCAAAGAAGCTTTCTATGGATAGGCTCTAGCTGGAGTGGTCTGTGACCTCTTTACGTTCTCTCTCTCTCCCCAGCCTTGGCTTGAGACACAGTTTAGTCCGATTTTAACATTCTGCCCTGAATTTATGAATGGCATAATGGCAAATTAATCATGACAGCTTTAAAGCAAAGTTCCTGCCCCACTGAAAATTCATGTTGCATCCAGGTATTATTAATAACTGCCATTATTAATGGCAGTTTTGATTTCTTATATAGTAGTTTGTTGATGTATGATACTATTCTGTATGAGATGCGCTTTTTCAAACTTTCGAGCCTGAAATTAGTTCTATGTTTATTATATCCCTTCAATATAGTTCATGTAGAATTTGTCTGTTTGCATGCCAGTTGGAATCTACTGAGATTTGTTATTTTCCATCCGCTTCTATAAGAGTTTCACATTGTTTACAGAGAGAACATGCAGTTTTATATAAATCACTTGCTTTCATACAGTTTTACTGCATTATTTTACTCAATTTGTGCAGGATTTAAGCACCCTGCAGTGTGCAGCGTTAAAAGGCATAAAATGATTGAAAATGAAAACTATTTTTGGCTGAAATAATGGAATATTCACCATCAGAAATATTGAACAGCATTTAAGAAGTGTGGGTGAGATGTAATGAATGAGCTGCATTATATAAAAAGGCATTATCCAGGCTATTGATTACAAAGACTTAAATCCAAACCTTGCAAGGGAAAAAGTGGCTTTTAAGAATCTTGCTCCAAACTAGCTATGGAGTAATCTTTGTCACTAAACTGAGGCCTAAGGAGAAACATTGCCAAGTACAGACTTAATCCATTAGAATTTAGATGCTCAACAGGCAGTATTGAGTGTCTGACTTATGCGACTCGGGAAGTAGGAGGTGCATGTACATAGATTGTAGCACTGGGGAAACTATTTTAGTAAAGTTACTTGCCCCAGGCTTTCAGGATGTTGTACTCTGGTCAATAAACCTTGAGCTTTTGTCATCTGTTCTCAGTTTTCACCGTTTTCCATCATCATTGTATGGGCTTCATTGCACAACAAAGAAATCTTGTCCTGTTGAAGCGCTTTAATTTTGATATCCACCTCTTTTCTCTACATGGGCTGACGGAAGCTACTCACCCGTACTGTCTGCGCGTGTTCCTGTGCCGTGGCTGTACATATCTCCCCACATTCGTGGTTGTGCGCTTGCCACGCGTGGACGTGCGCGGTTTGGTTCTCGTACCAGCGTGGTTTGGAAATGTGGGACCCGATGGCAGCCAACTGCTGTGCTCTGCTGCCCGGCAGAACGCAGAGCCGTGTCTCATGCAGTACGTATCTAGTGACTAACTGCTCCCAGATGTCACCTCGGGGCTGGGTGCCAGACTGAGAGTCTGTGTTTTGTTGGTTGGGGTTTTTTTCTCCCCCCTCTCCGTCTTTGACTCACTGGAGTGCCCGGGGAGCGCTACAGTTGGGCAGAGTCTAATGACACATTTCTGACCTATACTTAATTCTTCCTGGGGAAAAATAAAATAGGTTCGTTTTAACTTACCCAGATGCATAGCGGGGTGATTTATACAATGCATCTAGCAGTAACTCTTGGAATGGATAGATCCACTGGTACTTTTATTAGTTGTGGAATAATAACACACCTCAGGTATCCGTAAGTGCATTGTGGAGACTTCGTAAAAGACTAATTTCTAATGATGTTAAAATTAATTTAAATCATTAAATAAATGATGTTAATGATGTTAAATTAAAAAAAAATTATAGGCCGAAAAATATAGTTTGGCCTATAAAAAGGCCGAATTGCTTTGTTGTGCTGTATATAAGAAGGGGGATAGTTAAGTCAGCGAGCGGAAAATAGTTATTATTTACATCAAAAAAACTTTAAAGTTCAAAAGAAAGTGGTTTCAGCGGTTTCTTTTTAAAAAATATTCATAAAGGTTTTTTGTAATTTTTTCTTAACACACATAAAAGAGAGATTTCTTATTTTACCTATTGCTCATCTCTGCTTTTAAAAACTGTCAACAGGAAGCCCAAATTGTTGTTGTTGTTTTCCTTACCAAGTTATAAATTTGATGTGCAATTACAGAATGCTTTAATTGTTTCAGTTGCCTTCGTGATCTCTTCTAACGTGCTAATATGTCATACAGTAAAAGACTGAATAAAAATAGCCTAAAAAGACAGTAATGACAGAAATTAATCTGCTTTACTTTCAGACTGTAGACCCTTTATGCATGTTCCGTGGTGAGTAGGAATGAGTTGCAATCTCTTCTTTTGGGGGCTTTTTTTGGCTTGAGTAGTGGCCTGCTGAATTCCAGCCCTTTCGTGCTGCTTGAAAATTCTTGGCCTGTTGTAAGCAATATCCTCGGATGAATGTCAGCTAGTGTATCACTGACATTCGTGCCTCGTTTTTTACTTACACTAATATATTGCTTTTAGTAAATACCTGGGATAGGAAATAGTGTTTACCTTTCCCTATCATGAGAATACTGCTCATTCTATCTGACATAACCCAAGAAATGCTGTTTATATTGCTGCTTCAGTGAGCCAGGGAAAACGGCACAAATATGTCATGACCATACAGTGGAAAACGCTTGTATACTGTTTTCATGGTCAAGCTTCTATATGACTTAGAATAACGGCTATTGTTATTTTCTAAGAACTCAAACAGGCTAAATTTGGGGAGCATTTTGGGGTAAAGATCACATTCTAGGAATGTTGGCTGTACTTGAAAAATGTTTTGAAATCTTTGTCAACCATCTAGACAAGCTGAAATCTTTGACTTAATCATGCAGGATAGATTGAGTTTTAACATTCGTATAGGTAGTTATCACTTGGTTGCTTTATCTAATACAAATCTGGCATAAATCTAGGCTACTATCACCATCTTCTTGTCATTCTGGTTTTGTGCTACGTGAACTTTAATGTTCTGTGTATTGAGCTACCTTGGGGAACTGGTCCAGCTAAAACCTAACTTTGCCAAAAAAAATTGACTGCAGAAATGTTGAGGCCTAGAAGCAAGCAGACAGGGCTGCTGGTTTTGACAGCAATGTGCCATATGTCAAATTAAAGTGGTCACTTAACCATGACTTCAGAAATCATCACTCTGTCAGCTCTGCGTGCTGATGTGGTGTTTCCCGCAGAGTGCAGACGGTTGAGCTGGCAGAGCGCTGGGAACCAAGATGCGTAAACTCAGAAGGGCTTCCCATGTAGGCCGAGTGCTGAATTAGTAGACTGATGGGTACAATTAGCTAAATTTTCCTGAATTCATACTCAAAATTTACCTTTACCTTTAAAAGTTACACTGTATGGTGACAGATTCCACTGCCTGTTGCCATACTGGTTTTCTTGCTGCAAATCTCCCATCTCAACAACTTCTTTGTTTTGAATTTTTTTCTTTAAATGTTTTGCTGCAAATGTAAGTAACTCATTCATAATTAAATGACATGTTTCCATGGTTTCATATTTTGTTATGTATGTACTACCTACCTCAGAGCCCACAGGTGTTTCCTATAAATACCACTTTTGCTATTTGGAATGAATTACTGTAACTTATGTCATTCCCTCAACCATGTAATTTTGATAACTACCAACCTAAGAAATTAATCTGCTTGTTATGAGTGAATAATGTACCCTTCAAACATACTGGGGGGAAAAAAGTCTTTCATCTATTGGCTGAGGGTGAATTTTATGAATTCTGTAATTGGTTTCTCTATGTGTTGTCTTACATCAGCAATACATTTCTAACTGTGATTGGCCTAATGTGGAGTTCTATTTTTTTTTTGTGTATGTTGCTTTTCTTCCTGAGAACTTGCAGTTACTTTGGGATGAAACTCTTTTCAGTGACTGATGAGTGGAGGAAAGTGATACTGAAGTTTCTAGCAGATGACCCTTTAATAAGATGGATGTAATTGGATGAGACTTGCAACAAACATTGGGCATCTGTTGGGTAACAGAAAAATAATGAAGAGAAACAGCAATGGGAAAAAAATTAAATTAAAAAACCTCTTCAATTTCTCGATATCATGCTACTACTGAAACAGACTGGTGGGTGGGTACGTCTAAAAACCCCAGCCTGAACTCTCTGAGAAAAGTGTCTAAAGTGATTATCAGTTGGTTTTATTAGTATCCCTCGTGTCTAGGAGGAGCTAAACTTTCTCTTTCTCTGTAGCCATATCTTTTGAACCTTTTTATTTTAAAATGCTTTTTGTTATTCAAGTCACACTTTTGATAGGTTGAGAGAGGCAGAAAATAATTACTGCCATTAAAATAAAATATTTAAAAATCTGTTTTTTCTTGGAATGAAACTTGTGGTGGCCATGCCACTGTCACCGTCTACTGCTGCTGCCCAGCCTGGGTGGCTGCGGTCGGAGCCAGCTGGGGAGGTTCCACCCGTCTTTAATGTCTTCCCTCTTGTTAGTCAATCGGAGCGTTATTTTCATAGAAGTTATAAATTAACAGGACTGCAAGGTTTACGTATTAATACCTATTTTGCGTTCAGGAAAAGAAAGCTACCAAATTAGAGATAATGTAAAATAAATTACCAAATCTGAATCTTAATAGTAATTACAATCCTGCACCAAA
Source organism: Alca torda (assembly GCA_008658365.1). Taxonomy (NCBI): domain Eukaryota; kingdom Metazoa; phylum Chordata; class Aves; order Charadriiformes; family Alcidae; genus Alca; species Alca torda. The sequence continues at coordinate 37,877,722 of CM018086.1, forward strand.
TGTGAATGCCTGCGTATCTTCTTACTAAAGCTACTACATATGGCACTGCAAATACACTAATACAATGAATACTGACGATTTCATTATATTCAAATTATTTGGTTTGGCATCAGCAAGAGACTAAATAATGCCTTTCAAGGGTTATTTGTGCCTTTGGGGCACAAAATTAATAACTTTCATTTTTAATGCAGTCATTTTAGTGCAGAAAATACCATAGAACAGGCTACAGAATTGATTAATTGTGCAAAGGGAAATGAGCTAATTGTTGCAGTTCAAAGTGCATTTAGATAGCAAGTTTAACTCTTACATGGATAATCATTATCATTAAGCAATAGAAGGTGAGGGGGTTTGTGACAAGATTTAAGAAGTCTTATAATTATCTTTTGATTTAGTCCTTCCCCCCTGCTGAAGGAAACTAGAAAGAGCGAACGAAATGGGACTGAAGAGAAGGGTGTCTGGGCTGGTGTTTCTGTAGATCAAAATTATATAAATTTATATATTAATTGTATTAGACTTATATAATTCTATACTATAATATGTCCAAATGGGTGTCACAGGAAGTTTATTTCTCATAGTTTACTACTTGGGATCTGGCTCTGTTCATGTTTCAGACAGCTTGTTCAGTGCCACCCTGGCCTCACTTCTTCCCATCCCATCTTTTGGCAATGATGAAATTAGTGTGTGGATTGTGTTTACTGGCAAGTAAGGTTCATTAATTTTGTTAGTGTGTTACAAGGTTTCTCAAACGCTACTGAAAACCTAGACTTAAATTCAAAATACACTAAAATACTTAATGTTCAACTCTTGGCATCCAGATCTGGCATTTCCCTTGTTGTATTTGTGTCCATACGAATCATACTTAAAAGGAGGACATGTTTTGGTATACCAGTAGCTCGATATCATTAAATTATGAAGTCAAGTGTCGAGAAAAACAAGCTATATGATTAGTACTTCAATATTCTAAAATATTTCTAAAACCCTCACGATAAACCCTTACAGACGTTTTGTCAGTTTCCCGTGGCTCGAGCTGTGAGCGTGTGCGGGCGTTGCTGTGAAGGATGGCGCAGGCTGTGTTAAATTGACCATGGGGTTGATTTAATGTGAGATGAAAGATTAAGAAATCGCGTAAGACTTTCAGACATTTGTCTTCAGTGCCTTAGGCATCTCCCGGCTGCAGGATGAAGCTTTCGGCATGGTTGGCAGCGAGGAGCAGCTCTGCCCGCAGCAGCTCCCAGGGCTGGGGCTCGGTGGACAGAGGCAGAAGGGGAAGAACGTGTGACAGCGACTGGGCCTGTAAAAGCAAAGTTGTCGTGATTGCTCTTAGTTTTAGAGAAGGTTCGCTCATTGAGGACCTCATTCTTTTTTCATGCTGGATGATGCGACTGGGATTCAGCGAGCCCCTGTCTTATAGCACTGGTAGAGGCAGTTACCATGATTTTCCAAAAGCTCTGTGCTCTCTGTTGGTGTCTAGGATTCCAGCTGTATTACAAAATAAAACCCAACAGCTGCATTCTGGAGATTGGTTTCATCTTGTATCCCATCATTTCCTACAGTCTTAAAATATGTGCAGCCTGTGTACATCCAACTGAAGGCAGCTGCTTTATTCAAGACATCCCATTTCTGCGATTTGTGTCATTGCTGAATTAGTTGAAAAATGTGAAGAACTAACGTTCAGGGTTCACAAGAAACATTTGTGGGCTTTCGCATTGTGTTAGTTCTCTAATTGAAAGAGCTGTGCTGTTCCTGGCTGCTGCGCTCGTAGACAGCTACAAAGCAGATGATGGCAGACACCCGGAGAGCCTTTGCTGCTGGCACACAACGCGTTAAGATCGGCAGACTTTTAAACTAAAGTGAACTCAAACTACAGAAGTGATATAAAAAGTCTGTGATTGTGGGTCATCTTTTTTGCTCCTACAAGTTCTTGAAATAGCTATTCCAGCTCCAGGTTTTGATAGATGACTTCTGGGTTATCATTCATTTATAAAATGGGGCACCTCAAAGGAGAGAGATTAATAGCTTGTGAAATTTTAGCAAAGACTTTATGTTGAAACAGTGATCTCTGTCTTTTAGAAAGTACATAATTAACAAGTAGTTTGAAACAGTGTTGAATACTTTATATTATGTTAAATACTTCCAATATTTTGAAACTCTTCCTCAGTTTTGCAAACATGGCACTACAGTTTTAGGGGGAAAAAAAACAGTATTGTATACCTTCTTTTCTCTGTACTGAAAGGCAGAAATGACAAATCTGGTATAATCTACCTCTGAATATAGTATTCAGACAAATCTGAATACATTATGTGAAGTATTTTACTAAATCCAAACTGTTTTAAAAATGTGTTGCATATATAGTTGCAGGTATATATTTATAATTTTATCCCACTGTGCTAGCAGGTCTGCTGAAGCTGGCTGGGATATGAAAACGTATCTGCATTCTCTGCCGCGCACAGGGGCGGTATTTGCACACTGGTGCAGATCTTGCAAAGCCAGCTTACCGGCGACATCCATCTGTTTTATACTTAGTGTAAAGGAGTTAATGACCTGAGCCGTTAAGACTGTCCAGGCGATCTGTATAATCCTTCCACACAAATAAGATACTGTTGCAGTTAACCATTACTTTCTCTTCAATTTTTAAGAATACCTAGTAGAGATCTGATTTCTGCCCTCCCCCCTGCTTTTTTAGCCTGACTGAACCTGGCAAGTTGAAAATCTGTGCAGCAAGGTCAGATGTATGAACCTGCGGGTACGCGAACCAGTTATTGACGGGTAGGCTTAGAGCGCAGAAGTAGGCAGCAGCCCTAATTTATCAATATTGATTTCATGTAATCTCTATGCTTTGACTTCAAGGTAGGTTTTTGATGCTGCTTTGAGAAGGTAGTTCGAGGTTTGCAGAAACTGCAATGAAAATAAAGCTAAAAAACCACGACGCAAGCAAGGTGTAGCACTACGCAGGTGAGTGCCGCGAAGGTGCTGTGTGACCTCGTGGTGTTACGAAAGAGCTTTAAGGGGCTTAGTAACAGGTTATGGTGATGGGGAGAGAAGGTTGTTTTTCTCGTTAACTATGTTATCCTGGAACAGACTGTATCTCGCTGGGCTGTAGGCTGTTTTAGGGAGAAAGGTGTTGTAAATGCCAAATGGAAAGATTGCACATAGCACTTGTAAGTGTTAGGCTGGGTACTCTCTTGAGATAGCACTCTCTTCTAGATGGGGTGAAACCTTGGCAGAAAAGCTAGCTGATGTGTTGTAAATTATATATGATGAAAAAGTTAGGGTAATGTAATTTTTAAAAATTTCCCATGGATTCAGCACACTAGTAACATTCAAAGGTAGCACTTCTTCTGACTGGTATTTGGTTTATAGTCTACAGACTTGTTTATATTTAATGTAAAAGGGATTTTCATTATTTTTTTACAGGTTATAATATATTCAGAAAAGCAGAAAGACAAGTATTGCTGAATCCCATTTCTTAATTGTTACTCTTCTTGCTCTGGAAATATTCCTAGTAAATTTATTTAAACAGTACTGCTTATTTAAATAACAAAACCAGTACTGCTTATTTAAATAACAAAACCAGTACTGCTTATTTAAATAACAAATGTAGTTGGTATTTAAATGATTTGTCAATTTTGAAGTAGTACCCTATTGCTGTTTAATGTAATTGCTATATTTAATCTTAGAAGGAACTAATGCTTGCCATGTGACAGATTCATTCACTGCTTGGTGTCGTGCAGAGAAAACAGTAATATGGGCCCCTTGGGGAAATTCTGTGGCCTCACTGAAAATGCAAAGCATGTGAAACAGGAACATAAAAGTTATGCAGTGCTCCAAGCTACTGTAGGGGCCCTCAAAGTTCTCTGGTATATTCTGAGAGTAATGCAGAGAGTGATTTCGTGCTTATTATACCTCTGTTGTAACTCCTTAGTCCCATTCAGAATCAATTCTTGTTCAAAACCCAAAAGCAGAAACTGAACAACAAATACCGAGCGTATGCGGAGTACCCTCCCTGTTGCTGCCAGTCAGACCTCTTCTGCCACTTCCTTTGAAGAATCAATACTTGAAACCTAGAAACAAATTATGTTGGCAAGAATATGTATACCTGTTGTTGTTGGGCAACTAATTGTGCCATAACGGCGGAGCCACAGCTTTAAAGGTTGTTTAGATGGGAAGATAATACACGATGTTTATGGTGGTTAAGATTTTATAAATTTACCATTTGAGTTGGGAGAATAGTCTGGACTGTTACAAAAATGAGTCAAAAATGGCTTGGAAAAACCTCACTGATTTCTCTGTAGACGATATCAGGCAGTTCAGTTAGACTCTTAGAAATGTGTTCTCTCTGCTCTTTAGGTTTGCAGCTTAATTCATTCTACTGAACAAATAAATACTGTGGTCTAGTAGAGGCATTCGTGTTTATTGGAAAGGCTCGTCTAACCTGTTTTTCCTCCAAAAGTGGGAGTATAAAAGTGATTTTTTTTTTTAAATATCTGTTGGACTTTTCTAATAATTCCAAATAGTAAAGTTTATGACTTTTGTTTTGATATTTTTGCCCCTAGTTCTTTGGAATGCTTGTGGTTGCAGAGCTCTTCAGACTATGGCTAAATGATGTGTGGGTGACTGGGGCTCAGCAGTGACTTTTCTCCTTTATGGATCAACTTAATAGAGAAGACTGGTTCTGTTATTTATTATTGTAATATTTCATTTCTGTCTCGCTAGTCTGTGTCATATATGAAAGCTACTAGTAATAGTATATTTTAGCAGATAACTCTCAGCCGACAATATATCATGATAACCTTTGCACACCACATAATTTAGAAAACAGCTTGAAATTTACGGCAGTGCCTTGTAACTATGACCGATGACTATATATATATATTATTAATAACAACATGTTTTTCTGAGTACTGTGCACCCACAGAGAAGTGTTAGATAGAATGAATTGCCGTCCATTATGTATCATAAATCCCACAAATCACGTAGTGCATCTTCTCCTTGTTTGCTTTGAGAATGCATTGAGTGCTCCTTACCACGTTCTTCCTTGTTCTCATCATATCCATTTAACAGATTCTGCTCTCGGTAGCTTTGCCGGGAGGATGGAGGGCGAGGGATCAGCCTGGAGATGCAGTGTGCCGGTGGAGAACTAGCGGTTAGTCTGGTTTTGCCACACAAGGCCTGGTTTGTTCTCTCCCGTCCTCCCCGCGCCCCTCCCTGGGATGCTGAGAGCGTTTATCTCCCACAAGCCGGAGCTGGGAAGGGTGAAAGCTCACAACCATGTTATATATACCACAGATCAAAATCACGCTGTCAAAACATGAAAATTCCTCAATAATTTTCTTTTTAATTTTAACTGTCAGCCTCGAGATGCCACTTGCTCTTGAGCTACTGTGCATAATGTGTGCCAGCTCGCTTCTACTTATACTCGTGGTAAGATGTAAAGCAACAAATTTCCTGGCAGTCCCTGCAAAGTAGTGTAATATGACTTTCATTACAAGAAGGTGGTGAACATAATGTGACTTCTTAACAGCTGCAATAAGTGATGTGAAGTTATTAACATCTTTTCAAAACAAGTAACAAGTGAGAGGTTATTTTTCATCTCTATTCCTAAAAACTGGCATGTTATTTTAAGCAGATAACATTTTGTTTGCAGTTATCTGAACCGAGTAAATTTTTACATGAATTCTTTAGCTCAGTATTGCTTCGCGAAATTAAGAAAACTTTAAAAACTAATGCTAAAATACGCTCTAATGGCTGGATTTCAAGATGAAAATTTGGATTTTAAATTTTATGTATGGAAATGATGGCTGCTAACAAGGGATTTTAGATCACCCTTGTCCTCTTACGTTTAGATTTATGATTCCATGAGAGTTGCCTCTTCCATTGTTTATTTTTATGCCAAACTATTTGGTTCTCATTTGAGTATTCTCAAAAGGTGAGGCAGGTCTGATGCTTTTGAATTGCTTACTGAGGAACCAAGTTCTTTGGAGATAGGGAACCCATTACAAATACAAATGGGAAATAAAGGAAAAAAAATTGAGGCTGTCAGTGTTGAGGTGCACACAACAGTCAGTCTATCAGTAGACTGGACAGAAAGGTTTTAAAAAGTTCAGCAGTCAACATTGATCGTTGAAGTCTTAATAAGTGACTTTTTTTGAAGTGTAGCTTAAAGTCCGAAAGGACAAATGCTGCCTGGTTTGCTTGTTTTGGCAGCCGAATTGGAGTTTCCCTTGTAGTGCGATTAGCATCATTTTCATGGAAGCTCGTAGCTCAAGTTCAGGACCGTAGAAGGGGGCTGGAGCAGAGGGCGGCACTGTCTTTCCTACATATTGGTCTTGACACTTGTGATTTATCATATTAGAAACAAGGTCGACATTATCTCCAGTTGAGTGAATTCCTTAACATGCTAGGAGAGGCTGTCAGCTCACAGACAGGATGTGACTACGGTATTTCATAAATATTGCCCAAAATAGATGTCCAAATATGCAGAGTCTTTGCAGTGTACACTTGCTGAAGAAAGGCAGAGTTGGAGCAGCCGGTCTAAGATCCTGATTTGAAAGGCAGGCATCGATAAAGCAGCTCAGTTCTACGACCTTTCCAGAGATATTTGTCAGATATTTTGCATAGATTATTATGTTCTATTTTGCAACTGTGTGATGACTGCATACAAAAGTAATTAGTTAACTTTTTTGTTTTCTGAAGGACGTAACGAGATTTTTTTTTCACGTGATTTACTCCTGCAAACATAAATCAGGCTATTGTCTTCTGGAGTGGAAGGTTTGGAACCAAAAATACAATTTGGAAGTGAAACATTTTTCAGCTGCAAGTAATATTAATAGTAATTGCCACTTAGTGATCTTTCAGTTGGTGGAAACAAACCATCGAAATGATAATTGTAGGATTCTCTGGGATTTAGATTAACAAACCAGACAACCAAGTGGGCAGCATACATTGAGCCAGAACTCTGGCTCATGTAAAGTCGACAGAGCTTATCTGGAATCAGTGGAGCAAAGCCCATTTTATTCCATTTGCCCAAAGAATAAACATATGCCATGTCAGAAATAGAACAGTTGGAAACAATTGCTGCATGGGATGATGATGAAAAATAGCTGGAGAAAGATATCAGGGTGATTAAACTTCTTTAAAGCCAGACGGCTGACTTAAGGATGTAAATGAGGCCAGGCTGGCATTATGGTGGAATCATCGTTGTGTGCTGAATGACATGAAGGGGCACTTGATAACAGCTTCCTCAGCTCTGCGTTAGGTGAAAGAAATTCATAGTTGTTTTAAATGGGGAAGAGAGCTGTTAAAGATGGCTCGTGAAATGAGCTGTTTAGAAAAACTGAGATAATTGAATTTGGGTTCCACTGAAATTGAGGAAGCTCTGTGTTTGCAATTGCCAATCGATTGAAATAAATTTTATTCTTTAGAAGTGTCTTTTGAAATAGTGTGTTTTTATGTATTGGAAATGCAAAACTTGAAGTATTCGGGGAGTGTATTATCTGCAAAGAAATTGTGAATTACTTTTGAATCATTTCATTATAATGTCCCGACTTGATAGTGTGGTGTCAAATCTAGATTGTTCTGTTCTGTTGAAATGTGGGCTAATTTTGAAATATATGAACTGAACTTAACATTAAGAAAGAACCTGTAGTAAGGCTGAAAAGCTAAAATACATACTTCTCAAAGGAAGCACATTAAAAATTGTCCTTTCTATGTGTTTTGGGAGGACACGTATGACCTGTGCTGTGTGACAACCTGTAGCCTCGGTCACATGACATAAGTCAATTAAAATAAGTTTTCCATATCTCAGAAAGAAAAAGTTCTTTCAGATCACTGATAAATTTTAATGGGAGTCATATTGTAATCAGGAGCTAATTTTCTTTTCCCATTATCTCCTGCCATTCTGTGATGTGAGAGCACTTTGTTCTCTACAACAGTCTTCACTCAGAGCTTTGGTTTCTCACAGAAGTAATTAACTAGTGAAGACACTGGATCTTCGTGGACATCTTCACCAAGGCAGGCAGGGGAACCCCTGAGGATGGCTTTCATTCCAGCTTAACGTTCCTCACTCATCCTCCTGCTCTTGCCGGAATGCACATCGACAGCTCCTGTTACAGATAGGGATTTAAATTCAGGAAACGTGGCTTCATAGAATCGTTCATCCCACACTATATTTTAACACTATGGGCTGTCTTAAACATTAAAAATTTATTATTGTGTAAAGTCTTGATTGTTAGATGAGCATGCTTGTTTCCTCTTTTATTATATTCTTTACTTGATGTCTGCCTTTCTTGTGTGTCTGTATTTAACATTGGGCTCTGCTGTCTTTGACTTAGAGGTGAAATATCTGACTATGCGTTTTATTTCCTCCATAATTATATATGTTACAACAGAAAAAGAAACCCAAAACAACCTATGCCATTCTAACTGTTGGTTTCCCTTTTCTTACTAGTTTGCTGTTTTGTGGTTCATAAGAGATGCCATGAGTTTGTTACCTTCTCGTGTCCCGGGGCTGACAAGGGACCTGACACTGATGTAAGTACATTGACATTCAATATGTTGCTTTTACACATAGATTTATGTTGTTACATCTGAGAGAATGAATTACAAACAATATCAATAGGCTCTTTATGATAGATTAGTCTGGTTTTTAACAGTTCTGAAGTGAATACTTAAGGACTGTAAGATCTATTTTTGGGAAGAAAATTACCAATGAATGTGTGACCAAGAACAATATCCCTCAAAGGTGACAACCCTGAGGTGTTTACTCAAGCATGAAGTCAGTGTTTTATTTTTATTTGCTTTATGTTGGGTGTATTTGATACTAACAATTCCCAGGAAAGGCTGAGGCTCTTTCTGAGCTTTCTTTGTATCCATCTTATCTGAAGGGTACATCTCAGAGTTGACTCTGGTCCTTGTCCTCTCTGCTCACAAGGGTCTGTAGCTCCAGGTAGATGACAGTTTAATCTTGAGCCAGGTGTTTATCTGAGAGAGGTTTTTGAAACAACTATGTTCATGCCGGAGCCAGTATACCAGTCAGGATACACCCATTCTGTCTTGCACTTTCAGTACGTCTATATACACGTTGCATTTTTGGTCAACAACCAGTTTTTACTTCCAACACATCTGCTTGCGTGGTGAGACGCATGTAGAAGAATTTGGTGTCGCCCTGCTGAAATAATAAACTAATCTTGTTTGTTCACATAAAAATAACATTTCTTTGGGTTTTATAAATCCCACTTTACAGTGAAGTAATTTAACATCTGCTTATGGGAACAATACATTCCAAGTGTTCTTTGTCTGAATGGCTCTGTTTTGTTTCTTATAACATATTCATGCTCTAGATTGTAGGCTATTATCTCCTCTGATGAAATGCACCAGAAGACTTTTCTTGCTAGGTTTTAATGAGCTTCTCATGAATTGTTTTAATATGCTAGCCATGAGATCAATGAACAATATATGGGCAGAAGCCGCAAGGAGTTTTGGAAAATTTGGGATGTTAAAAAGTTTCCTTATTTTTAAATTTAAATACAAGGAAATGTCGAAGAACTGAGAAGAATTTTAAAAACAGTTTATTTTTTAAACTTTTCACATAATCTAAATTTAGGTGCAGCAGAAAAATGCTTAAGTTGGGAGTGTAGTTACCCTATTCAGTTTCTCCTGGTTAGCTGAGAGAGATAGTCACTTCCAGAGAGAAACCAGGTCTCAGGTGACCTCACTCATACCTGTGGTTGGTCTTTCTCCGCTGGTCGCAGAGACACTTGAGCGAGGGTGAGATCTGACAGTCTTGTGGCGACACACTGAAGTTGGTGGCACAAACACTGCTGTCCTCAACATCCGTCTCCTCTTCCTGACTTTCCCCCTGCCCCTCCCCACTTACAGAGGGCTGACCCACTGGTGAGCCTGCTCCTCAACAGACCTTTCCCCAGAGCTCGCTGAGCTTCAAGTACTACTGCTTTGGCGACTGCTTACAACAGAAGCAGCTTCACAGTACTTGAAATATCATTGCTAAATCAACTGAATTACATTAAAAATATAATTGTAACCAAAGCCTTTCATTTCACCTTTCCATCTTTTTCCATATTTGGTTCTGGTAACTCATTAAATGCTCCATAATTTCATGTGTATCTGTATCTCCAGCCATCTTTTTCTTCCTACTCACGTTTTTGCACTTAGCTCCTCGTCTCAAATTTTCTTCATCTTCTTCATCTTTCATCAGCCATTCTTCCTGCAATCCTGGTTACTTGTTGCCATTTAAGAGCTGTGACACCCCTAAAGAGCATTGACCCAAAGGTGAGATTGAGAGTATCTAAGCGAAGGGCCCTGCTATCTACGGATGCAGTCACCAGAAGTTAAGGACATCGATAGATCAAGTCAGGGAGTAAGATTCAGGAAGTCATCATTCAAGCATGGAGCATTTATATTGATTACCTGTGCAAAGAACATGGATATTGCCAAAGGTTTATTAAGTGTGTTGAAAGAGAGCAGGGTGTAGGAAATGCCAGTGCAGCCGTGATGCGTTCCTCAGAAGTTCGGACAGCTATTCAGGGCCGTGCATAGAGCACAGCTTTCTTGAAGGAAGTCACTTAACTGAGCTGAGGTCAATTTTTATGAGAGAAGTCAAAGGAAGAGACTGTTGACAATAATGTAGTAGTTAGAGCACTCCCTTGGAAGCCAATGCAGATGCTTACGGGCACTCACAGAGCCTCTCTAATGCAGGAAGGAAACCAGTCCTCAGTCTGGCTTTGCTCATAGTGTTCCTTAGTGCATTTTATCAAAGGAGTCTCTACTAGTAAAACAATCGTGAAGGCAGGAACAAGAAATTAAAATTATTCTTCATACCCTTCCTTTGCTGAAAGTTCTTGAATTCTTTAAGCTTTGAAGGGAAATATGGAGATGGGCTCTGTCTGTATAGTGCAACAGTTAAAGTGGTCTTTTGGATTTGGAAGTTGTGAAGTGCCTTGAGCTACAGAAGAGCTAAAATCTAGGTCTCCCCTGTCTGGGTGAGTGTTCTCATCGCTAAACTATCGTGTGGAATGCAGGAGGCAACACTTACTCTCTCCCCACTTCCTGTTTCTAAAAGAAAGTAACGATAGCCGCTACTTCTTATTGTGGTCCGGGTGACTGTAGGTGTAGCAGACCCATTTGCATCCCACTGGATGGCATTCGGGTGATTCTCTGAAGTCTAATTCTCCGTACACCTTTCATGTTGCGTACGTGGGCAGTGCCAGTCCTGACGCTGCCTGTGCCGTCTGCTCCAGGACCTGCTTCCCGAGAAACTCTCACCTCCGCGTTATTAGGCAAAATTTATGTATCAGGTGAGCGACTGTTATCACCAAACTGAGTAAAGGTCACCATCACCAGACAGGAGCCGAGGCAGGCGCTGGTGCCTGATCACCCTGATGTGTCTTCTCTGTCTATAGTGAATGGTTTGACTCTTGAAAGTGTTCTTGATTATTTCTTTTAAAATATGAATTCATCAGGTGTTTTCTGCTAAAGTTCATAAATGAGAACACAGGTTTGTGTGTGAGACCATTTAATTATATCGAGAATCTCTTCATTGCTATAGAATCCGTTATGTGGCAGGTTGTTAACGGTCTTTAATATTGCTGGCTCCATTTCATTATTTGTCTTTTTGGCCTTGGTGATTAAATAAATCAGCCTAATGCCTTATTTTAGTATTTGGGTTACCAAATGATCATTTTCAATATTTACACAGAAGCGATATCTCAAAAACACTTTGAAGATTAAGAGCAAACAGAAAATAAATGTTTTATTAAAATTGTGCTACATTAGTGGCTCCTATTACACAAAGAGGATTGTAGAATGTTATACTTCAATTTACTGCAATGTCTGACTATAATGTCTACCCTTTTACAATTCAGTAACTACTCCTATCCGGGTTAGTACAAGCTTTGCTCTGAAATGAAGTGTGCTATAAAGCTTATCATAATATTTAGCAGATTTTTAAATATTAAAAAGTCCTTTTCTAAATTATTTCATGCAGATGCACAATTAATTTGCATACTCAAATTCTCCAGTGCGTTTGCATGATGTAACCTTTCCGTTAATTGTAAGAGTAATATTGTCATTAATAAAATGAATTTTTACAGAGCAATAATTATATATTATAATAATTATATATTATAATGATGTTTCTTACATATTATAATAATTTTAAATTATCATGCACTGTACTTTTAGCATAAATGAGGCAATCCTTACGAACACATCATTAGAATAATTATCAGTTAATTTGTTTTATTTAATAAAGAGGACCCAAAGTCTTAACAGCCGGAGAGGTGCCCCGCAATGGGTGACGGTCAGGGTTGGAAAGCAAAACATTTCAATGTACAAAACATTTCCCCCTCCGGAGCAAACCCGCCTGTAGCAGCCAAGGGAGGGATTTCTTGCAGGTAAGTGTTCACAGAGGTCCCCCCCGAGGGACACGATGGCAAGGACTTATTTATAGACGTGTCTGGAGGCCAGGTAGCGTGGCACTGGCGCTACAGCCCTCCGGGGGCGCGCGGAGATTCTGAGCAGCGCGGTTCCTGAGTGGGTTAGGGAGACTCCAAAGGAGAGAAAACCCATAACTTTTAGAAACTTCATTCTGACTTCCATGAAAGCGAAATGTGTGCCTGTGGCTGAAGGGCGAGATGGAAGTATATCTTGAAAATAATGCTCTTTTGAAAGAGAGAATTGAGCTACTTTAAAAAGAAATTGTGTATAAAGAGATTTCGATCATGTGGTTATTTTCAAAGCTCTTCATAACCTCTTTTGGCTGCAGCAATCCCCTGCAGAAAGGGGGAGCTCCACTGACAGTTTTAGTAATTTCTCTAAATATATTTAGCAGTTGCAACGAAAGTTATTTTTTAATTTCTAGATGTTTAAATACAGTCAGAACAACAAAAGAGATTTCAAACTGTACTATCCACAGATCTTCTCTTACTTCCTAGCCTTTCTTACATGCCATATAGCTAAGTATTTAATAAATTTTGTCTGTTCAGCTGTATAAAAATCCTGTGGTCTGTATCATGCTAAGAATAGTGGTGTACTAATATTGTCTTTTCATGTAACATTTTTATTTGCTAGAGTATTCTATTGCTGAAAAAGAAGGGATAAAGTATTTTTATTGTTTTAAAATTAAATGCCATAATAAAGGTGAGTGTAAAAGAGCCAAAAGCTTAAAATAGCCGTGGTTTTGCTTTACTCGGACTAGATAGAATGTGAGGTTGCAAGGTCTGTGTTTGTGCCAAAAGGAAAATAATGCTTGGGAATAAAGTGGTCCTCCTTGACTGGTAGTGAAATGATAGTGTCCTGGGAACAATATCCTGTTTCAGATTAAATACGAATTCACACAATCAAAAAATTTGACGTTTCCTTAATACTTGGCAGGGTGTGAGCTCTGATGCCTGAGCGAAATACCAACTCAGGAAGTCATTTTGTTGCGGTCTAATGGCTCTCTGTAGTCTGAATAGATATTACTCATCTTCTCTCCACGGCCAGCTCTTTTATGGTGATGCTATTGAGTACCATTTCACAGCTCCTGTATTTCAAGCCTGCTGCCGTTATACCCTAAAGTTACCTGAAGCATCATCTCCAATTCAGATACTTGGTTTTGGAAGATTGCTTGGTGTTCATAAAACCTATTTTAAATCATTGATGAAATGCTTTCAAACTTGAGTAAATTACTGTAAAAAAGTAAGAGCAACCTCAAAAATTGACTGCTGCTGTAACTAGCTTTATTAAGATATGTTTAATATTAAGGAATAACTAGTCCAGTTTCTTTCAAAAAGGATACTTTAAAATTGAGAGTTAAATCTTTATTCCCTTGGTTAATGGGACGTAGTGACCAGGCAGTGTTTTCAAACTGCATGTGATTTACTAAAATGTTCCTAATCAAATGCCACATAGAATTCCAAAAAGAAATCACCAGTAATTTAAAGTAAGTTTTGACTGCATTAATGTTTTCAGTACGAGTTTATAAAACTTAATATAGAGTATGCAAGAGCTCAGGCACCGCTCTCTCTGCATCAGCACTATTTTCCTTTCAGATTATAATAATATGGGATCCAAAGGAGGTTTATAAACAAAATAAATAGAAATAAGAAGTGAAAAAAATCTAAATGAGAGCAAATGACTGTACAGTCAGGGGAGATTAAGTCTGACTTTGCTCCTCAGAATTGCAGCGAGTTCTTATTATTTAAGCACCTGGAAGAGAATGAATTGGTGAGATACAGATGTGGGCTTGTGCAAAATGGAACAGCAAAGCCATCCCGTCCCATTTGGCAGGGAAACTGACCTGATGGATGTTGAAGGTGATGTATATGGAAAAGATTTTAAAGTTGGTAAGCCTCTTGATATTGAAAATAATTGGGAGCTTTATTATCTTAAGCACATGTGAAAAATGGTCGAATTTTTAACAACTGTGAGGTTCTGCGGGATGCTGCAGGCGTCGAATATTTTCATCAGTGGCTTGGATACTGGAATAATGTATAGCTACACAATTTACAGCTGGCGGTAGGGAGGGCTTACAAAAACTCTAGAGGACAATATTTAAGTTCAGAATTTTTTTTCAGGCATTAAGATACACTTTAATAAAAGAAATGGGGAAAAAATAACACTTGGGGGGGAGGGGGAATCAATGTGACCTGGTAGTGATGGCACCAGTGCAGCAGAAAATTAAGCAGGTCTTTTAGTGGGTCAGAAACTCAGTCCTGGCCAACAGTGCACCTCTGACACAAGGGCAATGAATTTCCTCAGGGATAAGTCAGAAATGATTATTCCTTTTTTTTTTTTTTTTAGTAAGGTATTTTATGTCGAATTCTGCAGCTCATACAGGGAGGAATTTAGAAAAGAACTAAAATGTTACAGGCCTTTAAAGCTGGACCTTTGAATCTTTTGCATGTCTGTTAGTTGTAACCAGGTATCATACGGGGAGCCTGGGGCAAGGGGGAATTAAATATATAACAGTGAAGTTTTTTAGGTGTAATGATGGGTAACTGCTGCAATGGGTTACCAAAATGAGAAATTAAGATTTTTGTTTTGGGGTTTACTTCTCTAAACAGCACTGTAGATGTTATCTGTGCCCTCATCAGACCTAGGGGTGAGGCAAGATGAGTCCTGTAAGGCTCCGTCATGCTTCTCATTTTATGGTTTCTATGATTTTTAGAGTTGGGAGGAGAAAGATTGACCCGCAAACATCCGTATGCAGGGGGACCAGTGGGAAATCATCATTTGTAAATTATAATTTACAGTGTGGCAGCAGCGGGCTTGGGTTTGGCCTTGGCCTTGGAGCAGCGCTTATGTCCACATTTACTGGGGTATGACGCTGTTGGGTTTGACAGTAGGAGCTGGGATACAAATGATATGAAGGATCTTCCTTGTGTGACACCTCTGTACTGAGCAGGAGTAAATTAATGTAATTGGGCTATCCTGGGGGGTTTAATTTTCTTGACCAGATTTCTTTTCCTGTTCAGTTCCAGGTAACACTGAAAATTTTTTTTTTCCAAAAAAATTTTTTTTTTCCCCGCACTAGCCTTAAATTACGCTTCCAGACTGTTTACGTGTAGGTGGCTGGTTTCAGAGTAAAAGAAGGCAGCTGCTTTACTGGTCTTGGGAATTAAAAAAACAACCACAAAACAGCAAAACAAACAACCCTCATGAAAAGAAAAGGCCGTAACTGGAAGCATAGTATTAAGACTTACTGTAGAACTAGTTAAAAAAGGATTTTAATCAGAAAGCTTTGCAGCCTTTTTCCAAGGATAATGAATTGCAGCAGCAGGGCATGTCCGATTTAACCATTTGGTTGTTTTTACAATCAAAAGCAACTATTACCTATGTTTGACATCACGAGTGACCTGAACAACAAACAAGCATCATTGATAAGTATTATAACCACCAAGGTTAGGGGTTTTTTTAATTTGTTGCTAATCTGAATTTTTGGATAATAGGCAGTCTTGTCCTAGAAATATTTTCTTTTTAATTAAAATAAAAATCTTCTCACTTCGTCACAGAAGATCCACAAAGGCAGGAAGATCTGGCAAGATACAGTTTACTGCTTGCCAGATTAGCAAAAATGCTCTCTTAAAGAGAAGCTGCTTGAATTTTTTGAAGTGATTCTTAAACAGCTCTGACACAATACATTTATTCATCTTTCATTGTATACCCTAAAGAAAGAAAATATAAAGCCCCCTCTATTTACAAACTGAGATACCAACTCAATGTATTTGTATGTCGAAGTTTTCTAATTAGGAAAATTATTAATCATGATGACTTGGTTTACAATAGGCATTATTAGATGGGGACAGTAGATAATATTCTTATTATAAAACAATTAAAATGCAAACATACTTCTGTCAAAATATGATATTCCTTACTATATTCCTGCTTCCCTTTCCTAAAAAGCTAGTTCTGGGTTACCAAAGTAAACAAGATCACAGTCAATGCAGTAAGTACTTTAAAACAAATTTTACAGGACAGCAAGGATATTTTTGTTACAAAATTAAGTATTTTATTTCTTGGGATTACCCTGACTTCTGAATCTCTGCAGAGCGTCCAGAGTAGTTTATGGAGAAATAAAGGTTTCATGCTTAAAATTTTTGACCTCAAGCCCTTAAAAATTAACTGTGGGGGAAAATGGCTTATGTAACTTCTCTAATTTGTTTAAATTGTTTTTAAATGGTACTTTGCGGGTCTATAATGGCTCATTATGAAATATAGGTATTTGAGTATGTTGACAATGAATTTCAGTTTGAACAGAATCAGTCTTGAGGAGAGAGAAATTAAAGAAGGAAGTACCAAAAAGGGCTCTGTATACATCATATTCTGCTCATATTCAGCCAGCATCTGGAGGAGGTTCATGTATACGGTAGGGAGAATGTGCCTCAGTTTCCTCCATCAAGTGCTCTTAAACTGGTACAGCATCTTATGCCCCGTGACATTCCTTCTCCCCTTACTGGATACTTCAGAATCCAAGTGCTATTTTCCTACCCATCTCAATAAATAAAATCCAGCCATATGTCCCCCTCTCCACCTTATGTTCATCACCAGTTGGCAGTCGCTGCCTGTGTTGAGAAATGTGCTCCTCACCTGCCTGTGGGTGGTTTCCCACGGTGCGGTGCCTGTGCCCAGCTTATTTACTGATCAGCCCCTTCGGTGCTCCCTCCGCGACGGGCTTGAGTTGCTGTTAGCTGGCTGTACAGCGGTGTTCGTGGCACTGCTCGCCTAAATGCCTTCATTTTAGCTTCACGGGTTACTTGAAAGCAGTTCGTGTACTGGAATATGTTTGCGTTTATCATCTACTGAGAATACGTTCGTACCTTCTATTCCTGCATTAAAGCGCAGGCTCCTTTTATTGAAACTGCAATGGCTTTTAAGCTAGAGTGAATGATCCTCAAGAAAATTAGAATTAAATTACAAAGGAACAGGTTCATGAACTCTCAGAACTACTTTATAATCCCCACCCCTTCCCTCTGCCCTACAACGCAATCCCGGAATCGTCTCTCCGAGTTTGTCCATCTACAGAGGATGAATGGAAAAATCTGTGCTGCATTATTGAAAAGAGCTGTCTGAATCCCCTCCTTCCCGCACCCTGCTCGGAGAAAGCGCGCGGTGGGTGACTGCCCACACAGAGTGCGTGACTCCGGAGCCACATCTGGAGTCTCCCGTCGCAGCCCTTTAGTATTTCAGTTTATGGACCTTGCACCTGAGGCACTGGATGTGTAGTTTAACTGGCTTTTTGTTATAGTCTCTGAGCTTTGAAAGTTCATAGCTTTGAAAGCTTTTTATTTATAAACAATATCTTTTTTATTTTCACAATCCAGAACAATTCAAATGCTGAATAATTATCATAAAAAGTTGGAATTTATATTTTTGTTTTCTAGGCTTTTGCTGTACAATATACAGTATAATATAGATGATCCTTGTAAGAGTTAATGGTTAAACAGAGGCAGTACTGCTGAGAGAGAGAGGAAATTTATATAAATGATGACTCTAAAAATATCAGTGATTTTCATAACTTAGCATTGGAGAACAATTATTAGGCAGTGATATTATAAAAGCAGAACTCTCAGCGAAGGTATTCCCAATAGCAAAAAGAAATCTTGTTGATAGGTTTGCGGTTTCAGTGGCAGTAATGACAACTGATTAAGCAATCTGCTGAGTGCTAATTTCATGATCAAAACTTTTTCTAATTCCTCAAGCTGCAGATGACATTATTCCGACAGCCCTTATTCTCCAGTTCTTAGAGTATATTTGGTTGCGCAACGTAAGTTAAATTTAATCATTTCCTTGTCATCTTATACTTACCCTTCGCCAAAGTTGTGTCAATCTTTAAACTGTACATAAATATGATGAGACGATACTGGGGTTCATGGGGGAAGAGCGCTTAAGACTTACTAATAATCTATTTTCTTCTGTGAGATACCATGTGTAAAATGTGCCATAGACATTTCTATCAGGTTCCACCCCCACAATCATGTGTTTAAAAAAAAAAAAGAAGAAAAGTCTGCTTATGGCGTACTGAACTTATTAGCCAGAAGGAACATCCACAGCCACAGACCACTGAGAAAACCTTGCAGAATGCCAAACGTTTTTAGCACTCTGTGTTTTTTGAGGTGGCAGTTCTTACACCAAAATTAGATGAAATCTTAATTTGGAATAAAATGAGTGGGCTAATTTTGAAAAGCACTGTAGATCCCATATGCTACGAATAATTCTCGAATGTGTCACCAGAGAGCATACCTATCTTTGGAGATTATTGGTAGCCGTTTCCTTGGGGTGCTGGGAGAAATTTGCTAACGACTGCTGAGTTAAACTGCTGTAGCCTTTGTTTCTTAACGTAAATCACACAACTCCAGTACACCGCCTATGGGGTTGGCCGAAAAAGAACAACTTGTACTCTGTAGGAGAGAGCCAGTTTCTTTTATCCAGGTGTTTTGACCCTGGAACAGAGAGATGGGAGAGAAGCAGGAAAAGCGGGGAGGGGAGGTAGAGACACATCCTGACTGCAGGAGAGCAGCTGCCATCCCCTTCTATTTAAACTCTGTTTGTCAAAGTGGTCCTGACAAAGCATTTGGGTAGGTTTGCATGAACAAGAACAGTTTAGTTTCGTTCTTGGGCATTCTTTTAATCGTTTTTGTTTTTGCTGCCCATTATGGGGATGATACTCTTAAGAGATGCAAATAGTTCACAGATTTTTCTTCAGCCTTTGGAAAAGATTGGATTTGTCTTGAAATAGCCGGTGATATCAGGGAATGTGTATTAGACAATATAATTGTCACAAAATATATTATTTTTTTATAATTGGTCAGATTTTTATAACAACATAATGAAACTTGGTACAAAGAGATTTTAAACCAAGTGTATATTACCTGCACTGAAAAACAAAATCCTGATGCTTCTGTTGAAGTAACATTATGCCAGTCATGATTTCTTTTGTAATTTGATTTTGGCTATTCCCTTGCAAATAAATAAACTGTAGCGTGACCCATGTAATTAATGAAACTTAATCCTTAAAGTACCAATGATCATAGGCTGAGCTCATAAAACTAAAAGCAAAAGCGTATAATAAATTCTGGTAATGAGAACTTAATAGATACAAGAGTCAGAGATTGATTTATTCTTCTTTCCCTTTGTCCCCATGAGAAGGCTACCTGCTGAACTACGGCTTGAAAGAAATGTCTCTGTGTTGGGAAAACCGTTGTAATCTGTAACAAAGCTACCTTCGGGTCTGTTTCTATGGCAACAGGAGCATCAGACCAGCAAAGAATGGACCAGAAAGGAGATAAAAGCCTCTATAAAAATACTTATAAAAAGTGTATGCATAGCTTTCACTGCTTTTGTTTCTTTTTTTTCAAAATTAATAAAAGAGGGGGGAAGAAAGCCCCAAACTTGAAACCTGGTTATTATGGTAGCTATTTAGATTAGACCCTATTGGCACTGGAGGACTAGTAGAACAATAGCAAATGATTAACTTCGTGGACATCAAGAAGAGGTTGTTATAAAAGGCAAAATTTCAAATCTAAACTTACTCGTAGCAATATAATTTTTAAAGTGATCTTTCTGTAACTCCTCTTAAAAAAGCATTTTCTGAATCTTAGGGTCTTCATTCTTTTTTATAAAAGTTATTGTAAGATGGGAAATGATAGATCTTTGGTCTGCAAATAGCCTGGTTTCATTGTCACAGACTTTTTTTTTTCTAGAATAGTTTTCTAGAATATTTTTTTTTTTCACAGAATCACTTGAAATCTGGGATTATCCCAAATGATTGTTTTCTTCCTGAGAAGATTCTTTGCATCTAATTAAAGGTAATTTGAGCCCTGCAATCCTAGCCTGCAACAAGAGGAGGACCTGGCTGTCTCTTCTTATAAATAGCTTCATGAAATCCTTCCTTAGTCAAAATCCACTTTTATTTGTCAAGGTCTCTGTTAGTACCTACAGATTGACCTATTTACAAGGAAACGAGTCATGTTGTGCTGTTAAATCTGAAGCCTAAAATCCCACTCCTCAACGCACATTAATGGCATTCCTTTTTTTAACATATTAAGAAGCTTTTTACTTCATTTACTTCATTTACTTCACTTCATTAAAACAAATAAGCATTTTAATAACTAGAGACTTTAATTTATGTGATTGCTCTCAGAGTCTATTCATTTTGTCAGGTTGACCTTGTTTCTACCAAGTGCAATTCAGTTCTCGGTCTTGAGTTTAATGAAGTCAGTGCTCTGCTTTAAATGGGGAGCTGGAATAAGGGAGCGGAAGCTGCCCCGCTGCGTGCTGCCGGCATCCTCTGCTGCCGTGCCCACGGCTCCCACCTGGCTCGGGCATCCAAAGGGCGCAAGAGGCAGGAAAATGCTTTTGGAGAAGCAGAAGCAAAAAAGATAGGAGGACAGTGGAAAAAAAACACAGCAGAAATGAAAACAGTCCTGTAACTTTTAGGAGAAATGTATAATCCCTCAGAGTTTCGCTTAACATCTGTCACTGGTATCTTCATGTGCCAAGAGCATGATTGGACCATTCATGAAAATAAAAGGAACTGTGCAATCAACAGACTTTGTTCAATATTCCTGCATAAAGGGGATTTGTGATAAATAATATGAAAGACTTCAAACGCAAATGGCTTTATATTTAACATGCTTAATTTAGAAACGTGCCACACAGAGGTAAAATTAAGAGTAGAAATACACAGACATTTTTTTTATTTGCTGGAAGCGCGTTATAGAATGAGAGGGGTAGAAAATGTTCTATTCTACCATTCCAGATTAATCCTTTGCTCTTATGTGAGAAGGTACAGCTGGTTACTGATCTTACAAGCTCAAATCAAATCAAAGTGTTTCCTAGGGCTTTGTATTTGGCAACAATAAAGCCCTGGGGTCAAGTGAGGAGACTGCTTCTGCGCCAGAACCGATACCTGAGCTACTCCAGGCACCCTACTGAGGAGATAACGCTGTATGTCCAAATTAAGTCACTTTTGAGACATAATAGTCCAGAAATGACTACTAGAATAAAAGTTTATTTTCAAGTAGTTCTAAAATGAATGAGGAAAAAAAGTACCATTGTAATTTTTTCACATTTAGCTGTCATTGCTCTGCATTTTATTTTTTTAATCTATCTGCTCCTGTCACAGTAGTCCATTCACTCAGGTTCATTACTGCTTGTTTTGCCAATACTGTTGGGATTTGCTCCAAGAATTGGGGTTATTAGTCACTGCAATAAAAGACCAATGCATCTTAATCAATACAGCCTTCCAAAAATTAAACATTTCCTGAAGTTGTGGTTCAGAAGGATCTTATTTAAAAATGAGGTTCCTTCTTAAGTAGAAGATTTTTTTGTCATCTGAGAATGTCACACATGAAGATATCTTTAACATGAGATTATTATTGTTTTTTTAATTAAGGCCTTTTGGCAAAATTTGCCCTAGTCTAAAGAGGATATGAAATTCCTCATCCGTGCACACACATCTGACGTAGATGCAGATATTCTTCGTTTTACATGCTCGTTAGTGGTTGTGTTCGCGAGCAGAGTCAACGGGAGCTGCAATTGGGCACTTGGTTCTTTTAAAAATTGGTGAGGAATTGGTTGGATGGTCGTATCCAGAGGGTAGTGGTCAATGGCTCAATGTCCAGACGGAGACTGATGAAGAGTGGTGTCCCCCAGGGGACCGTACTGGGACCAGTACTGTTCAATATCTTCATCAGTGACACCGGCAGTGGGATCACGGGCACCCTCCGCAAGTTCACAGACAACACCGGGCTGAGTGGAGCGGTTGGCACACCCGAGGGACAGGATTCCATCCAGAGGGACCTGGACAAGTTTGAGAAGTGGGTCTGTGAGAACCTCATGGGGTTCAGCAAGGCCAAGTGCAGGCTCCTGCACCTGGGTTGGGGCAACCCTCAGTATCACTACGGGCTTGTTTTTCAAGGGAGAACTCTATATGAATGAGAGCTGCTCTGAACTAAACGTGCTAACAGCTGAATTTTGTAAAATGTACTGAATGCAAAACACTGCTTTGGAAATCTTGATGGTAAAGACAAATTCAGGAAAAGGTCTCAGACACAGTGGGTTTCTAGGCATTTCTAACATTAGTACAGAATTTGCATCTAAGTCAGTGGGAGTCTTTTCAGTGCTTAATGAACTGCGCTTGATTTACAAGCTTGGTATTTAAACCATTTCTTTAACAGAAAAATAAAGAATATGTAAGATTGCAACTATAACAAAACCTAAAAATACACGATATATATATACACCGTGTTACGTCTATTCCTTTCAGAGCACTTCGGAAAATGCTGATGATGTAGAAGCGTTCAGCATCTTCTGCAAACTCCCAGGCAGAAATACCTCTGGCTTTGGTGGTGGCGGGATGCTCACACTCCGCTGTTGTAGCAACGATGTTGAATGATGCCTGTAAAACCGGATAAAAAATTTATAGCTCATTTAGGAGAAAATGGAATAGGAAATGATGCTCTAGGTCTGTACGACCACGGGGTGATCTCTGTCGATGACTACCTGTGTAGGGATGAGCTGTGCACTTGCTGCAAAGTTTATTGCAGTAAATGTGCCTTTAGGCACCACGTATTTTGCCTAAAATATGGTGTTACACAGTCACCCCTCTTTTTTTTCAAGCTTTGCAGCTTTTACATACATTTTCTTCATTGTGATTAAAAAGAGGTGGGAGTGTAAATAAGGCCAGTGGCAGGGAACCATTGGTTCCAAGGGCTTGCTGGAATAATAATGCAAAAAAAATAGACGAGGAGAAATGTTTTAACTGGATTTCTCCAATATCCCTGACCTTGTGCAAAATCCGTCCAAGCATAGTCAGCTTTTAAAAGTCTGTTAATGCTATTCTAACTTAAAAGATAACAACTTAAAAGTGAAGTCTGTCAATAAAGGGAGGAAACTAATAGGTAGTAATCAAAAAACAAAGAAAAAGATTGCATTAAGACCTTGCTAATGATGTTTCATAATTAGATCTCCTTAATGGATGGATGGAATAATCTATTTAATTTTAACTATAGTTTGCGGTAGAGTACTATGCCTTATTTTATTATGTCTCTATAATGAAAGAACCAGCGTTACTTTTGTAATGAATACATTTTTTCTCAAAATGCTCTCATTTCTCAGCTTACCAGACATTTATATATCACCTTGTGAAGTTTTTCCTTATTCTTTCTAATGGGACTGATCTTTTGTCCTTTGATGGAAAGGGATATAGCACCAACATCCTCAGTTATGCAGCGAGTTTTTTGGCCTTGTGTATTTTCAAGTATATGCTGCTATTTAATCATTTATCCTTGACTGGCATGCCTTATGTTGAGATGTTCTTTATCTACAGCCTAATTAAACTAAATCATACATCATCTGTGTCTAGTTCAATTAAAATGAATTGGACAGATTGACCTCCTTAATACTCTTCAAAGCACGTTATTAGTCTGTACAGTCCCTTCAAGATAAATTATCATCTCTTGAGACAATGCTTACTGTCTGCTTGAAAAAAGTTTGAAAAAATACCAATCTGCATAACTAAAATGCTACAAAAATGTGTCCTTCCACTTAGAACAGGAACTTAAACAGTAAACCCCATGGAAGTTACATCAGGTGCAAGCAGGAATACAACCCCGTTACGCCGCCTGTGCAGCTCCTGCTGGTAACAACCTACTGTAGGTTGCATTTCATTTTTGTATGTGTGTGTGCCACCCCCGGATCACGTCTGGTTTCAGCTCGTCCCTGCGTGTCTTCACAGCTCCTTTTTCTCCTTTGCTTCCGGATTCGTTACATCCTCAGTTTACCCCCTTCCTCGTGCTTAGTTCAAAGGTACTTTCAGTCTGGGATTCTGCATGTTCATTTCTCTGAAAATCTAATAGAAGTTTCTAACGAGGTTTGTGATTTAGGATTTGTTGTCTTTCACTACTAAGCAGTCTTGGACACACTTCTTTAATTTGCATTCTACCTCAACTTTTCTCCTTCTAGGTCTTTGCTTTTTGGGTGGGGTTTTTTGGTTTTTTGTTTGGTTTTTTTTGTTTGTTTGTTTGGGGTTTTTTTTGTTTTCCTAACTAGTGTTCATTTCCTTGTTCCATAGCTGCGCTTCCCCTTCCCCCCTTTCCATGGGGCTCCCCCAGAGCTTCTGCTCCCACCCTTTTCCCGTCCCTTGGGTGTCACTGTTGGAGCTGGCGTTTTGGCATGGTTTGCACTATGGCAACGATGATGGCATCGTCGTCCTCTCTGCTGCTCAGGTTGTTCTGTCTTCAGAGCTCTTCGGGGACGTGAGGGTCTCTTGTGCTGGCTGTGAAAGGAGCAGTTGTCTACAAAGGCAAGGGTGCTCTTAGTAGAGATACAATATTTTACTTAGCTAACAAATCAACGGATAGAATGCTTCATGTGTCCTGACTTGAGAAATGTTCCATACTCAATGCATAAAATGAGGAGACACGAAAAATCTTCAATTATTTTTGCTATGATAAACTATTATTTTTGATTCCGCTACTATTCTTAAAGGGATTTACTTGGCTGGACATTGATAGCAGTATTTTCTTTAAGTTCACTTCAGTGGTTTTGTGCTATCTTTAATGAATTAATTATGCTTTTAACACAATAATTTAACCTTTTATTACTCTCTCGAGCCTTAACTCTTCTCTCCTATTAGGTGCCTGATCAGGAACTCATCTTTAGGCCAAAGCCACTATTTTTCCCATCTCTGTGCGTGCAGATGGTGTTTTATTTCTTGCTGGAAGTAGTCTCTGCAGAAGATGCTGCCAAAGTATCTTCATTAACTGGCTGGCAGAAGTTTTTAGCAACTGACCACCTTTCCTTCAGATAACATCATTTTGTCTGGAGAATCTTTTAGATTTTTTAATGCCTTCAGAGGTCCTTTGCAGCCCTCCTTTGTGGAGCGGGGAGTGGTGAGCACAGCAGCGTGCTACAGGTCTTGTCGGTGAGAATGAATTTTTTGGCATTCTGCTAATTATAGTTCATGCAGGAGAGTGAGTTAAAAAAATGGAGAAGACAGTGAAATATACAACTGGTTTTTATTCTCCAGATTAATTTGTTGTAAGTAACTGTGGAACAGACTTAAAACACTGTCTGTCTTAAGCAAACAGTTATTTGACAGCGCGGTCGCAGCTGAAGCACCTGGTGAACTCGGCGTCTTTACTGGCCTGGGCTCTCCTGGGGGTGTTTCACTGCCCTGACCCTGCGTAATCCTGCGGCATCCAGCATATCCTCTGGGGTTACAGCCGGAGGTGCTGGGACTGTACAGTAGTGTTCCACAGTTTTCTTTAAATCCTATTTAATGATATTTTAAAGAAATTTCATTATTCTGCAGAAAAGAAAAATGTTTATTTGTTTGTGATACAGACCAACAGAGAAGACAAACAATATTTTTTGCTGTCTTTTTATGCGATTGAGTGAAGGCTGATGGGAGTAACTGTTAAGCACTTTGAACTGAAGTTTGAGTTTTAACTACAAAATTCATCATCCTGCAATAAAGAGGGAAATTTAATTTCATTGTCAATACGTAAGATGAAAATTCACTGAAGCTAGATGTTACTGTGAGTAAATTGAGTTTGAATTCATTAAGAACCTAGAAACAATCATCAAGTCAGTAATGAAGCAGTAGCAAATGCAAAAGCAGGCTTTTAATATTAGCACAGATTTTGTTGAGCTTGTTGCATGCTTCTTACTGCTACCTATTTATTTTCCAATTTTCACCCGATTTTGTAAGGAAACCACATATGGCTTGTCAGGACACTTAGTCCATCCTGCAGCTCAGTCTTTGTCATTTCAGCCACGTTGCACCAATTAATTCATCTGGCGGCTGCTTTCTCCTGACTGTTTCCCCCCAAGTCAGGAATTCAGTCGTCTGGGTTTGTGCTGAGGAATTCCTGGTGCTCCTGAACCTGTGCCTGCTCGGAGCTGCCGCGGCAGGGCCAGGAGTAAGGTGACACTTGATATTCCTTCAGCATCTCTCGCAAGCCTCCAAGGCACTGCACACTCATCGGTTCTCTCCCTGTCCCTGCACGACAAGGACCTCGTAACAACAGGTATTTTACAAATTGGTGACTAGCCACAGAGAAACTGAGTCCTGCCTGGATCATACAGCGAACAGGACAGAATTCCCATTTTCCTGACCTCAAATTCATTCTAGGCCCCCCGTGTTGCAGAACGTGTGTGTCTGTAGCTCTCTTTGCCTCTCTTAGCACTGTGAAAATAAATGGCATTTGCTTCTCATCCTCAGGAAATGTTTATGAGGAAGGCGTTTTTCCTTTTAGGGGAGAGGGAACTGGAGATTTTCTAATCAAGAAGAAACCAAATCCCTTCCTTAGTAAGGGCTCCATTTGGGTTATTAGAGTGTGATATTTCAGGCATTTATTTTAAGGCCGTGTGAGAAGATTGTATCTTTGAAAGATATTGAATATTTAAAGTGAGTGTTCTAAGATGTTCTGAATTCTCAAGGGACAGATTAATAACTTCAAGCTAAAATATTTCAAAATAAGAAAGTTATATTCCAATGAGTTTTTTGCCTACTTAAAATAACCCAGCTGTGAAACTGGAAGTATGTGGTACTAAGTGTTCTTTGTTCAGCGTTTAAAAATAATTCAAAACCCCAGAGATCTGGAAGCAGATGTCTGTGCTTCAGGATTCATAAGGCCCCAACAATGGGAATATCTCATTGTCAGCATACCGATTTCATATTCATGTAGCACCCATTTATTCTCAGAAAAGTTTCTTTTTCCCCTGGTTAGAGCATCGTTTTTAGAGATAGGGGTTTTGTGGTGGTGTTTTTAACTTGTTCTATGTGCTTGGGCTAATGACTGTTCCAGTCTGGTTCAGCCTTCTCAGGTGTGCAATAGGCATCTCAACCTCTGTACCGCAGGGTTGTTTCCAGTCATTAAAAAGCCAGCGGAAATGATTCTGAGATGGGTCTTCCCGCCGCCCACCCGGCGGTCCCTGTGGCTCGGGCAGCCGTGCTGGGGACCGGCAGCGCTGGGAGAGGGGGACAGCAGGGAAACAGAGGTTCTCCCGTGGGCGTGTGGGAGATGCCTCCAGCTGGGAGTTACACAGGATCCATGAAGCGTTCACCTGCAGGCTGAGTACATGCTGGACTCTGCTGCGGCTCGGGACGCACTAAAAATGGTAATTGCCTAATATAACGTTGTTCTTCACATGCAAGTGCCTGAGCCAAGCCCGGTGCATTTGCTGGATGAGAAGCGGGACACACGTACTCTACGGCAGAGCAGAAGGAGCTCGGGAAACTGCTCATCCCACACCACTCTTCAGTGTGCCATTAGCGTGGCATCTCCAATTTTCGTGCTTTAGTTTCACTGCCTCATTTCCCTTCTTTACTCCTTGGTCATATTTTTTCTCTATCAGTTCTAACCCATTCAGTGGCTCCATACGGATATGCCCCTCTTTGAACCGAAAAGTTACATTTTTAAATAGATATTGCCATTTTAGCCTGCAGTTACAAAAATAAATTGCCATTTTATTGGATTGACTACTTATTCTAAACTGTTCGTTTCATGGTGCTGTGGGCATGAGAACTGAACCGGTAATATTTGAACACAAATACATGTTTAATCAAGAAGCATTATACAAAGCTTTAGGGTAAAGATTAACAGAAAATGTTTCTTTTTCATAATGGTAGAATAATTAATACTTTTGTGTAGTGTTTTTCATCCGTGGCTTTTGTCACTCTTCATTTTTCAACCTGCAGTTTATATGAAGACAGTTATAATTGTGTACGTTACTCTCTGGAGAGGAGATCTTTTAAACACATAATCTTAGTTAAGAAACATTTGGTATTTGTATTTCAGGCATTATTTCAGTCTGTGTGTTCAACATTTCTTTATTTAACAGCTTTGATTTAAAGCTTTGATTTAAAAAGTACCGACCTCATCCGCAGTGTCTTTGATGGGACAGGCAGGAGAATGCTACCCTGTTGTTTTTAACATAGTTACTTAGTGCAGTTTTGAGGCAGGCTGAAAATAAACTATTATTTAATCGTGTTAAATTAATTATATGTCCTTTTTTTCAGGGAAAGACATGGGTGAATCTCAAAGAAAAGCAAATAGTTAGGCATAAAGCAGTCTCCCCTGGTGTAGTTCAGATTTCTCTACGCGCCGTGCAAAGCCACCCTGCACGTGGGGTGAGGAGGCTGGTGGAGAGCCCAGGGCGAAGCTGGTGTCTCCTTCACGGGGCTCGGGGCTGGGGCAGTTCAGCGCAGGAGGGGGGCTCCTCCTGTCATCCGCAGGGTGGAAGTTGCACTTTATCCTGAGCACAGCTCGGATGGTTTTTAATCCAAAGGGGACCTGAGGACATGTCATTTTTACCTACTGTTTATTTTTGGGAAAGAAGGTTTTTCAGCACTACATGTCCTGAAGGCTGTAGGTGGAGCACGAGTGTACGTCTCATTAAGCACACAGTGTACTGACTTTATTTTATGTATTTGGCTTTATGCTTTTGGGGGATAATAATTTTACGGGAAATGGATTGCTTATTCTCCGTACTGTGAAATCAATGCTTCGCATACATTACTGGCTCAGTAGGTGGCCTGCTTTCTAAACTCTGCCCAATTTAGGCTATCAAATATGTTATATTGGGTCCTGACATTGTTTAAAAAAACCAAAGTCCTGCAATGTTACATATTTTAGGAAATACAGAACGTATCTGCACTGATAGTGAGTGTTGGGTCTGAAACCTGCTATTATTGGCAGACTGAAAAGAAAGTGTAAACGTTCAGGTCAATCAGAAGGTTGAACTGCGTCTAGAGCCGAAGTCATACATAAGTGGTATATATATTGACAGGGCAGCTGGTAGTAGAAGGAAAAATGATAGGATAATGATTGGATAAAGTCACTCACACAGTTTTAAATCTATACTTTGTTAGCCTCTGTCACCATCCATAGAGCGTGAGCGCAGAAGGATGTGACAGGTGGGAAGCACAGGCCAGGAGGAGGAGGGCAGCGATGGAGCCATGTCGTAGGGAATATGAAAAAACAAGTGCGCAGCTGCTGGACTCGCAGGTCCTGCCTCTCGGTCACGCACACTGCTTGAATCCTGCTTTGGGGGCATTTGAGAATTGCTCTTCTTGCAGTGAGTTGTTGGGTGAGGCTTCAGTTACTGCCTTTGTTATATAAAATGTAGTATAATACAAAAAGTGATAATGAGAGAAGAGGAAATCTCACTAATGGTACCCGCATTTAGCCTGTGCAGTAAGTGGCTCAGCAGTCCTAGTTGCACAGATAAATGTCATGTTTGATCAAACCTGTTGTGATTCTTTCTCTTCTCTTGCTCTTAGTTGTAAGTACGAGTTTGCTGATAGACAGGACTGCCAGTTGCATAGCGTAAAATCTCTGGGTAATAGCTCAGTGCTTTCCAAATAAGATTGTTTTGTTATTGATTAAAAAAAGAAGGTGGGAGACCTTCATTTTGCATTTTTTTAAATTTATTTTTGGGGTTCTAGAACAGCAGTTGCTTGAAAAATCTTCAAAAACCCCCCTGGCTATGCCAGTATAACTTCTGCTTAGAGGATGTGACGTGGCATGTCAAAAACCAGGTTTGCTGTGACCTTTGAGACTGCCCAGATGACTGTAAGAAAGGCTTCCACTGCGTCTGGCGTTGGCTAATGAGTTAACTGAGCTGTGCTGGTTTCTGTAGGACAATGTATTTTGGAGTCTCAGCTGGCTGACAGGCCCAAAATTGACACTATTTCAAAAGAAGTTTTTGATAAAAGCATGATTACTGTGATAATAAAACATCTCCAAATGCATTAATGTAGCTTTACAAATAGATAGATCATATAATACAGGGATAAGAACGTTCCTCCCTCCATATACGGAGAACGGTCTAG
This sequence comes from Alca torda, assembly GCA_008658365.1. Taxonomy (NCBI): domain Eukaryota; kingdom Metazoa; phylum Chordata; class Aves; order Charadriiformes; family Alcidae; genus Alca; species Alca torda. The sequence continues at coordinate 37,908,062 of CM018086.1, forward strand.
TTGTTTCAGGTGCTGCTGCATTATAAATAAAAATGCTCTATAAACGCAGCGTAGAGCTGTGTTTATACTTTGTGTGCTTAAACTTTTATTAAGCTGTGATAAAAGCTTTCCTTTTAATGTTGTATTGCTGTTGCAGATTAGCCTCATTTGTTGTGCCCGACATGAAATATGTAAAAAATAAAAATAATAAAACAAGACCTTGCTCTGTCATGCTTAAAGTAGCCGTGGGAGTTGAATGGAATGAGACGTGATAAATTAATGATGCTAAGTGCTGAAGTAAAGTGGAAAAGTGATGAATGTAAGTAGAGAGGTGCCAGTCTTTAATACTGTGATTGACGAGCCGGGCACATAGGTAATGGCAGGAACTGTGGGCAAGGATATAAAGTAATAAATGAATTTAAAGCAATTGGGTGAATTTGGGACTAACAGTAGCAGTGGTTAATAGACACACATTTGTTTTAATCACTTTAAAAAATATGTTTACTTTAGGGAAGTTAATATGATTTTGTAAATATTTAACACATTATTATTCCGGTTTTTTACCTTGTAGCCATGTGTTATATTTTACTGCAAGTCTAATTTGACTTCTTCTGGCTAACATTTATTTTGAATCTACATTTTTGTTTCAACTTGGACTAGTATTATTTCTGGGTTTTAATTCATTTTTTCTTAAGTAATGTGTTTTTCTAGATTTCTGTGCCAGATTCAGTCAGTCATGATCAGCTCGGGGGGGTTTTTTGTGGTTTGGATTTTTTTTGCCTTGCTCGTCGGGGCACGTTGGTCGATGTTACGTTGAAGCTGTTGCAGAGCTGCATGCTGACTGGGGGGAGTCTTCAGGCAATAAAGTAAATGGTGTAGGCGCAGGAAAAGTCTCCCAAGTTTGGGAATTTGATTATGCTTTGATTGCATCTCAGAATAAGCCCACACTGAAGTGGGTCAGACTCTTGCCTGGACCCCACGCACACGCCGTAGGTAGGACTGACGGCTGCTCTCGGCGACAGCAGGAATGATGAAATGCGCAGTAGTGGTTGTCGCTGGTATTTCTAGTATCAGATAAATTAGAAAGAATGTTTTGTTTTATGGACCTCCTCTGCTTTGTGACTTGTCTTACAGCTTTCTTATCACGAAAGGACGTTACGAATTGTGGGATAACTTTTTGAATGGGGAGATCTCCGAAGAGTAGCCCTTCAGTTCTCCCCGACTGCTTTGCAGAGGAGGGTGGAACAGCTCACTGGCAGCGGCTGCGGCACTGCAGCGCGGCTGGGCTCCGGTGTCGTTCATGGGGCAGAACAGCTCTTTATATCGTGTCACGGTTTGTGTCTGACGGCTGAACTGAGGTTTGCCCTTCTATAGGTTATATCCCACACAATTTGTTTCTCTGGAATTAATCTGAAGGGTGTAGACGCAAAGACAGCTACCTGTATTGGCTTGAAAAAGATGTCAAATTACAAACGCACCTGGAAAGGCTGAGTCTGCTGTAGCAAACAAGTGCTTTGTCATTACCCATCGCGGCTGACGGTTAGTAGACATTCGAGCTGGCCATAAATCTCATAAAAGGTTAATGTAAAGTGTTCTAACTAAAATCTAAGTGGAACTAGCATTCAGGCATGATCTTGACTGAACATCAATGTCCAGAATCTGGGAAGGAGGGTAAGATGTTGATTATATCTGAAAAAAGATACTTTATTTTTGTACCAAGAACTGGTTTTTTATTTGCACAGCTCCTCCGTGAATTTGATGGACATGCCATAGATCTAATTACGATTGCGGCAGCCACCTGAGGCTTAGTCCTGGTCTTCATACATTCTGTCCCCTCCACTTCATGAAGATGTACTGCACGCCTCTTTCATCAGTGATACCTAATGTTAGTCTTGGACCAGCCTACAGGACATTTGCAAAGCACAGAATCCATGTACAGTGTGTTGAATAATACGCAGAAAAATACTGTGTCTAATTGATGCAGTACATCTTTATTTTTTTGAACAGATAAAGTATTTCCTGTAAATCTGAAATTCATCAATTGATTTCTTTTTATCAAAAGTCAAAGGCCCAATGAAGAGCAATGTATGAAACATATTTTTTTCCTGAGTATGAAATTCTCACTGGAAACTGTAACAGAAGCATTTATGTTAGTATTAAGCAGCTTCATGCTATATATTGCCATCTAATAATTTAGATTATGCACATTATAAAAGTATTATCTGAAACTATTTATTTTCTTTTAAATGTGAAAGTTCATCTGGAGGACATCTATTATTGTCTCCTGGGTTTTGTTCCATTTAATGGTGAGGAGAGATTTTCTGTGCTGAAGGGAATTTTCTTAAGGACTCTTGGAGACATAATGTAATTTCTGGCTGCCAATGTATAAATATTTGCTTTGCATCTAAGTTTTTCCATGTTTTGCACTTGGGGTAGTCTATTATGGAAGGAAGTTTCTCCCCAGTTTTTATATTTTCTTTTATCTTCAACTGAAAACACCTTGAATTTCCTCCAGCTTCTTCTTGATAAGCTGTGAATGTCTTCATTGTTGCCAAGATGGCCACTGTAGAAGGAAAGATTAGGATCTTACTGCCAACATTAATTTTCCTGTGTTTCTACAGGCCCGTCACTTGACCAGTGCTAACAAAACTGGTTTCCAAGGATTTTTTTTTTCCTTCCCTTGCTCCTCATGCCAGTCTTCTACATGTTTATCGTATCAGATTTTTCTTTCAGCAGGATTAATATTGTGCAATTCCATTTGTGCCTGGGATTAATTTTAATAACTGTTTTTGATGCAGCCTTACAAAGGCTTAGCTAGCAGCGCTAGAAAAAGCCGATGTTAATCTAGATACTGGGATTATAGGGTAAAACCAGTTTCTTCTCTACTTCTTTTCAAACATCATATTACTTGCAGATGAGGAAAAATGCACTTATTCTGCTGTCGTGTATGAGCAGCAATTTTCCTAGATGCCTGCTTTGTAATCCCTGACTAAACGCTGTGCTGTAATACCGTTTATTAATACAACTTAAGATCTTTCCAATTTTTTTATTTCCTCCGTAGTCACTTCAATCCGTAGAGCTCCGAGCTAAAGATCGTGTCTAAGTGGTACACGATGCAATGAGCAGACGAGTGACCAGCATGACTTGCCTCATGTTGGCAAATTAATTACAGTTGTAATCATTGCAGGGACTCCCAGTACGTGGGTTTTGACTGAATTCTATAAAACCAGGATAGAGCCAAAGTGGCACATTTTTTTCCCTTTGTTAAGAGAATGAAAACAAACTATTTATTTTTCACTCTTCACTTTTTTGTCTGTTGCTCTTGGATATACATTTTCTGTATAAAATGGAACTAGTGGTACTCCAGAGGACAGACTTTAAAGTTGATGGATGACATGCATAGCAACATTTAGGGCACCATTAATTTGCACTGGCGGGGAGATGCCATGCCGGAGAGGAGGAGGAGAGAGAAATGTATGCATTTCTTGACCTGTAAACTCAAGCGCTGGTGAAGCTGTGACAGTCGGTGTCATGGGCTCGTTTGAAAGTTTGGCCTTGGTTTGTTAGTTTATGTTAGCAGTTACACGGAGGACAGAATATTTATAGAGGTTCACGATGTCTAGTGTAGGAATGTGCTGCAATGATGCCTACAGCTACGAAATCTTCACAGTCAGAGGCTTCACTAAGGAAAGTTCTTACCCACAAGCGATTTCTGAGAAATAAAAAGCAGGAGTTTGAACTCGTCTTCCCTTCCTTGGAAGTGCTCTGCCAGCAAAACGCTTCTGTGCAGGCGTCCTTCCAAATGAAAAGCCTTCACTGTAATCTGGGAAGCTCCTTTGCCATCAACAGCCCTGAGAAAAACACTCTCATTAAAGAAGGAGAAAGAAAAACGCTTATGACTATAACTTGTGTCCATGGAATGATCTCAGGATGGGCATACTTGAAATACCTTGCTAGGAGATGATGTTGCAATGTTACTAAATGGTTTGGTGAGACCTTCCTGTATTTCCATAATTTTTTTTTTTTTTTGCTTTGAACAGTGCAGAGTTAATTGCCAGATATTAAATATTTATAGGTGATATTATTATTCATTACTAAATGACTTTTCCTGGTGCTGCAAAGCAGTTGAGACTCATTCAGCCTTGGGAGGAAAGCGGAGGTGGCAGCCGTGAGGAAATCCTCCTTTCAGGCCTTCGAGCGCTGGAGCTCACCCTTCTCCTAATGTTATTACAGCAGTCCTTATTGTGTTCAGATTTTTGATTAGGAGCCTCAAAAGGGTCAAATTCTGCCCAAGGGGCAGCAGATTTGTGTCAGTTCCTGTTTTTAATCTAAGGGTGCTCTCAACTGTAGTCACAATGAAGCATTTTCTCCCCAAATAGTAGCATCAAGTTTTTGTTTTAAATCACAAATAGCGCTGCCAAATGCCAGGGAATCAAGAGGCTGTGCTAAAAGCCTGTCACTCTTTCAAGGATTTATTGTCCGCTGTTAACTTTTTCTTCGAGTTTCAGTATTGTTTTCTGAATTTTCAATCAGTTGATAAATGAATAGCAACGGCTACACTGCTATGGAAAAATGCTGCGGATCAGAGCGCTTGGCTGTGCTCTCTGCCGATGTGAGGTCAGGATTTGAGTACAGCAGCTATTGTCAGAGCATCTTACACATTCGGTCTTAGCTGCCTATTTATAGGTTTTTTACTTTACTCGGAGGAGTAGGATGAGGGACTTTTTCAGAAGAGAAGATACTGACTTCGCTATAGAAAAGATACCAAACGCTCTATAAATACTAACGAGTCTAATGTCTCTATATTCCTTGGTCTGCAAAATGTAATGTGCTTGAATTACTTTTCTGAAGAAGGGTTATTTAGACATATGGAAAAACATCTGTTCAAGGCATAAATAAATAGTGTTTCAGTGGTTATACAATGTAAAAGACCATTCAAGGTCTTCTGTGCCTGAGCATCTACCATGATGTGATTCTGGCTATGGTTACTTGAAAGCGGCGTTTTTCACATTGAGGTGTAGATTTTGGGATAAACGTATTTGCATCAAACCCTTCAATCGTTAATGGAATTTGTATGTACAATCATTCCATGGGATTTTTGTCTCTGGAGAAAAAAATTCTGCCCGTGCTGTGAAATGTCTGCCTCGTTCATAGGTACAAACATCCACACTTCTGAAAAGACAGAGCTGAGATGAAGAGCAAAAATGAGACAGTATTTTTAAATTATGCATATTTTACCCTTCTTCCTGCCTTTTCTTTTTTTTTTCTGTGATTAACCAATGTATAAAATATCAGGCAAAAATGAATTATTCAGTGAGTAACTTTGAAGATAATTTGCTCCAGTGTTTCAAATTTGTGTCTGTGTAATAAAATTTGTGAAATGAGGAGCAATAGGACACCCCACAAGTTCTTGTATGAGGAAGCTGCTGAGTCATGAAATTCTGGCTGATTTTGAGCCAAAAACTTCTCAGACTTTTCAGAAATCACTGTTTCTGATTTTGTGCGTGATCCACACATTTTTGCCATTATACCAAAATAAACAGATGCATAATTTTGTAATGGGCAGAAAAAAATGAAAATGTATTTATTAGCATGTTTGTGATTCTTTTAAAATGTAGGTTTTGGGAAAAGGAATATAATGTCTTTCTTTACAAATGACAGCAATGCAAGCATACTGTTGGCCTTGCATTTCAGTGAGCTGTTGAGCTGTGACATAAGGAACTGGATAAAGTGATGACAAATATAAAGTTCTTGCCCTGTGGCGTTTGTCGTGGCTGCAAGGCTCCTTTGCAACCCTGATTTTCCTGCTGTATGTGCCTTCCCACCGCTCTTGAGCTTCATCCTGCCATCTTTTCTGGAGGGATATTCCATAGATCAAGTCCCAGATAGCAGTATTTTGTGTGTTTAGTGCTTTTGGTATTTGTGATTTGGGGGTCTGTGATGACAGGGACATATAGAAGTTAGCGTTTAAATTCAATACCTTGTAAACTCAGTAGAGAATACGGAAAGCTCTTCCAAAGGACAACCGAGAGCACCAGAGAGGAATCTTTTACTGTAAAGATGCCCAAAGTTAATGGTGTGAATCCCCTCCCTGATGATCAAAACAACCCTCTTAAAACCCTTCAGCATTAAAAGTAAGGACAAAGTATTTAGCGGAGAAACCTTTTAAAATGACACATGCCTATCATCTCTAAAAAACCTTAGGGGATTGTAATTGCTCCCTGTGCAGTCTGATTTTCCTGAACGGTTCCTCTTAGATCCCTTTCTTCAGGAAGGCAGAGTCCTCTCTTCTTTCAGGAAGATCAAATGTGCAGTTTTTAAAAACGCTGCTGTTGAAACATCAATGCAAGATTCCAGTGAAGTTTGTCAAAAAAAAAAAAAAAGGGAAAAAAAAAGCTGTATGTGTTAGAATTTCACCTGAAGTAAAGGTAAAAGAGAGATGATTGGGGGTGTGTAGTGCCCTGGGACAGACAAACTTCCCTCTGGATTTCCTTTCCACGGTTCAGGAAGCACCCTGCCACAGCACTCAGCTTCCACAAACAAATCTCTACAGAAGTTCGTGGGCTTGGCTTTAGATTTTGAACCATATGTTGATGTATATGGATATCACATCCTCCTGTGTGGTAGCAATACATCCAGACGTACGAATGTCTTTCCTTGGAAGTATACTGACGTGCACAGATGCTGCCGGGGAGGTGGGAAGGAGACGAGGTGCCATGTAAATAAGTGGGTAAGGGCTTAGCGAGAGCATGTAAGGTGCGCCTTTATAAACCGGTGGGTTCTTCCGGTAGCGTTCAGCGTTTCAGAGGGGAAAACGGAGTTCTGCAATGTGAGGGGGAGTGGGAAATGTGCACCAGTTATTATTATTCAGCGCCTTGCATATTGAAGTAGCTCAGAGGCAAGAACAGCGGGTGAGCAAGCTGCATTCATTAGCGGCCTTCACAGCTCCGCTGCTGGCAAATCAGCCCAGCTTTATGTGCTCAAATCTGTCACTTAATACTTGTAAAGACCTTCGTTCAAACCACACTAGACAGAACTAACTGAGGGCAGGTTTGGCTTTACAAATAAAACTTTGGGTTGGTTTCATTTTTGCTGTTGCCAACAGTCAAGAAGTTTGGGGTCACAAAGACGCTTTCTTAAGACTTAACGTGCTAAATATTGTCTTGACTTACGGCTGGGATGGCTTCTGAAAGAGTGTTTGGAGTCATTCCCGTTTTTCCCTCCTTTGATTCTGATTACTTCTGGGATAAATGTGCGTCACTTTCCTGTATGGATAGCGTTCAAACTACAACAGATGTTGACGTGTTTGACCTGACGCCGCTGCGCTCGGGGTCACTGCTCCTGCACAGGACCCGGGGCATCCCAGGTGGGGTGTTTTCAGCCTTATCTCGTTTCGCCTGCTGTTCAGGTGAATGACGGAGGAGAGCTTGAGCTCCAGCTGAGGATAATGGGGGGAAAAGAATTGAAGTCATATCATCTCTAGCATGAGCCAGTTGGCCAATAATGAAATTTTAAAAAACTGCTGAGCAGTTACTGTACACAAATACACTAATGTAAAATAATTGTCATGCAGCCTGATGTCGCACGGTGCAATGACAATGACGACCTGCTGGTGTTAAGGCCTGTATCACTTCCGTGATGCACTACACCTGGCCACATCCCAGCTCCATTGGAAAGCCTAGAAACTACGTTATGAATTGTAAGAGTAAACAGTTCAGCATATTGTACCTGTCAAGAAGTAGCAATACCCTTTTATCCAGCGGGAATTCCTTTTAATTACTTCTTCCATCTGATCTGTGTTAAACTTTATATTGTAAAATTTATTCAAGGTGTAAAGGATACTCTGTGTTGAAAGATGTATATGTTCAACAACTAAATTAATAAATTGACAGCTAATGAAACTAATAATTTAGTTCTTTAAGCAAGGCATATACAGCTGTGCCTCTGTCTTTCTAGTACTCCTTTGGAATCCAGATCCCCGGATCCAATCTTTATTGAAATGATTTATACACTGACACTGTAACATTATGTTGAGTTGTATCTGAAACAAAATCTTGCTGCGTTTCTTCCTAGACATGAATCAGTTTCCGACAGGATCTTTTGTTTATGCACTTTCTGTAATTATACTGCAGTTTCTTCATTAAAAAAGAATGAAGAAACAATAGCCAGTAAACACCAAGTCCCTTCCAAATTTAACTGTCTTTATAGTAATTAGGAAATTACAAATCCCTGTGAGTACAGGCATGGAGAGCTTCTTTCTCCATTTGCCAACTCAATCAGTACTATTCTATATAAGAAGAAATGAACAAAAGGTGGCAATCAAAATCAGTTGATTCAATGACCACCTGTTTCTTTTAATTAAAAATAATAATTTAGTGTGAATTCCAGGAGGGGGCTGAAAAATCTGCCTTTGAAACATTTTTGAACTGTGGTTGTCTTCTCCTATGTAAGTATAGAGAAGGATAGTTGATTGATAATTGTCGCCATTAATTAAATGCGATTTTTTTTTTCTGTTTGTATACCTTCTTAATTCTCTTCAGATTAAAAAAGAATAGAAGTGGTCTTGGTGATGGGAAAAGAGATTTTTGTTGTTATTTTTGGCTGGGGTGTCATTTATCATCATTTCTTCTACAGAACTTGAGAATCGGCCTTCATTTCTGAATGTGATTCCAACCCGTGAACCCACGGATGAGTTGGCTGCAGTTCAGACTTGCCGTGCTGCGGCTGGTTCCAAACGCGCGTGCGTGGGTCTGCGAGCACCGCGGTGTGTCCGCACCGCGCTCGGCCGAGTGTCCGCGTCGGCTCAGGGCTCTCCTGCCTCTGCTGTCCCCGAAACCCGTCACGAGAAGAGCCCGCCTCTGCTTGTCTCCATTGCACCCTTGCTCTACAGTCTTAAAGACTGATTTACATAGGGTTTATTTGCTGTGGTTTTGCTTAGTCTTTGTTTTCTTATCCCACCACTACCTTACTTTGTGGGGTTGAATGCAACTGTTCATGCTCTTAACACCTACTGGTATATTAAGGTGTGGAGTGGTTTCCCATCCTGTAGATGTCAGTGGAATGAACACCTTCTCCGAGTTATTCCTTAGAGTCATTCCAAACAACGAAACGCCAGATTCTGCCTGGAGGTTGCGTTCCTGGAAAGAGTCAGTGTACAATTTGTTTCCAAGTGGGAAAGCGTGGTTATGTCGTTCCTCTCCTCCTGTGTTGCGGGACGGGGCTCTCAGTAGCGGTATGTCAACCTATGGAGGATTTTTTTGGGTGCTTGGCAGGTAGATGTGAGCTCTGCGGAGTCTTGCAGCTGGGGAGGAGTAACCCCATGAACCACCACAAAACCCAACTGGTCTGGAGTTGGCCCAGCTTTGAGCCAGGGGCTGGGCTCGGTGAGTCCCGGCAGCCTCAGCCCTTCTGTGATTCCGTGATTTTTTTGACTCTTCAGGCAATAGAAGTCTTGTCTCCTACTGTCCTTTTCTGAAAGCGACAAAACTTTTCTACACTGCATCTCTGAGGGAGGAAATATCAAACAAGCTTCCTGCATTTGTACATTTTGTAATAAAAAGCGATAGGATCTGTATATCACTGACTTCGTTACGTTACTAAATCATTCCTGAGAGTCTCACATTCTCTTTGCTTTCCCTTTCCCATGTACACAGCCTCACTGCTCAGGAAAGAACAAAGCTGGTGACCAGTTAAACAATGACTTTTTGCTGTTTCTTTCTTCTGGGCTTTGATGAGAGAAGCCGTATTTTAAGCCCTGGAAGTTATTTCCAGTAGAAGCATCTGGCTCCCTTGGCTCTTGCAGCTTCTCAAGCCTGAAGCTGCTTTCTCAGCTTAAGATGCGGTGCGAATCACCAAGATTTTTGTTATCTCAATAGGAAAATAAATAGCGAACAGGAGAAAGTCGCTCAAACAGACGTGGTATCTGAACGGGGCCTTAGGTATTGCAGTGGCTGTTTGGAAGGTGTTTAGAAAAGCTGGAGTTTGAAGACTTTCATAAATGAAATGGAAGTTTGCCCCAGGACAGCGTGGGATGAATGTGGGATTTGGCTCCGTGCAGAGAAAAACACGCTAGGTTCTTCTTAAATATGTTTTATTAACTTGGTATTCGCTTGAGGAAGTTAAAGCTATTTTAAGTAAAATATATGCGGTACGAATTGCAATGGTTTCATCGATCCATTAGAGCAGCGTTCCTCGCCATCCCTACTGTAAAGACATTTGGAGGGGGACAAAGAAGGATGTTGGATTCAGGGGTTCCGTCGCAGCAGGAAATGTTGAAAGGTGGTGTGTTTCCGTGGGGAAAGCAGACCTGCCGCTCTCCGGGGCTGTTCTGTTGGAAGAGGAACGGTGATCTCCTGTCTCTTGTAACCATTTGTATATGGTTTTGCATGTACTTAACGTATTGTCTCCCCTTCTGTTTTCCATAGAAATGCAAACAGTCAGTACCACAATTTGTGCTTCTGAGGTTCAGGAAGAATTTTTTTTTTTGTCTAAGTGAAGTAATTTAGGATGCTTTGGGCTTACTTTTCCTTTACACCTTTTAAACTAGTGAATAAATATGTTTGTAAGTGTTCGGTTGGGGATGAAGAAGAATCCTCTGGTTCTGTCATGGAGGTAGGAAATGGAAAACTGGGTTCATTTGCATTTATTTACACAAAATTGTTTTTGTTGTTGTAGGCCCAGACACAACCTTAGGACCTTACGGGTCATCTGCTGCGGAACTCCCTTCCGTTATTTTTGTAATGGAAAATGTAATCTTCCCTTTCTCCTGAAATACTTTTACACGTGTATTTTTGCATTTTCTGCTTCCTAATGATCACAAAAATAGCAGTTCAGGAAGGGAAAAAAACCTTTCACCAACCATAGGCAGTTTTAAAAAAATAATTAATCTTTTGTATCCCCTAACAGCTTGTTAATGTGTGTGTGTTGGTATTAATGACTGAAAACAGTCATTTCCCCCCCCACCTTGGTCACCGGTACAGGCCCCAGCACTGGCAGATCTGTTTGCAGCGTTGATTTAAATTCCTTCCAGAAGTCACACCAGTTGTACGTGTGTCACCTGGAAGATGCCGAATGGGATATAGTTTCAGAGGATTTGGTCTTAGATACGTGGTTCCGGTGACACAGTTATTGATACTGTCAAGTTGCATACTATGAAAGGACTGTAACAAGGAATAATATGATGCTGCTTTGTATATAAAATCTCCACTGATGCATGAGGTGTTTTTTGTGTATTTTATGCTTAAAAGCAAAGTGATGATTTGATGCCTGTAAAATTATAGTGGGTTCAATGTTGCTGTCAAGGGGAATAAAATTCTCATCAAAAGGGAGCTTTCAGAAAGAATTCAGAAATATAATGCTCATGAGCTGTTTTGTGATGTGTTAAAGCACAGTTTGCGGTGTGCTGCTGGTTAACCATGCGCTTTCAATTATCGCACACCCCCGTCCTTGAGCCAGAGAAGTTACGGAACGATTTCTCGCAGGGGGGTGCTTTCCATTGCTGTTCAATAAAGGAAATGGGTTCATTTGTGCTAACCAAAGAAGAAAGGCAGGGATGTGGCAGTGGTGCTGCGGGGGGGCAAAGCGGGGCGCGCTGGCGGTGCGCAGCCTGGAAACCCGGGGCTTTTGGTGAGATGCCTCCGCGCTCTTCTGCTTCCCTCTGCTGGAGCGCGGCCCATTCCAGCCCGTCTCCGGAGCAAATCCCAACCCCTGCCAGCAGAGCCAGAGCTGTCAGTCTGGGCAAATCACCTCTGCAAACTCGTTTATTTATTTTTTTAGAGGTTTCTGCTCCGTTTTCGGTTTTTCAATACGTCCACATAGCGCAAGTCTGTGTGCCACTCACGTCTCCAGGTCAGGGCGATTCTGTGGCCGCCAGCCTCTCTATAGGCATGTCTCAGCTTTGAGACTCATGAATAATTTGATTTTTTCAGAGCTGTGTGGGCTGTAGGTGCCCAGTTGCGATTTGTCTTTATAGGGACACTGCGCCCGTGTGTGTCATTACAGGCTCAGGAGCTCCGGTCTGGAGCACTGGCTGGATTCCTGACAGTTTAAAGGCTTTTCAAAGACAAATATTTAAATGTCTGTGATATTGATTGCCCAGAGTTTCCTTTCCCATTTAATTATATTATATTGCATTCAGTTGTACTTATAAAAATGGGGGATTGTCTTAATAATAGCAGAGAATTCACTTTTTAGCATGAAAATAACATGAATTTTAATAGAGCATATAATTCATCACTGCTTAACAAGTGCTTTCCCATTGCTTTCCCATTGCCACTTTCCCCCTTTCATAATTTTGATGGATTTTGGAAACAGAAGTGGGTTTTCCCTTTAGAGTTTCACAATTAATCTATGCCAAGTTTAGTGCAAAGTTCAATTCTCTTGCAAATAGCAGCCATTATTTGGCAGTTCCTCTGTCATATCCTGGCTTGGCTCCCTGTGTTTACTATGAAATACGACTGCCAGCTACGCTTTGGGAGTTATTGAAAGTTTACGTTGATTAAAAGGGGATATTTGAAGAAAATTTACAGGAGCTTACCTCTAACTCAGTAGTTTACTGAGCTCCAGCTGAAAAGTACTAAATGTGATGCTATTCCCTCAGTAGTGCGTATAAGTCACTTGATGCATAGTTAACGTCAGGAAGTACTGAATTGTATTAACAACTAAAAAGTTAATTGCTGTTAATAATATAAGTAATTAGTACTGGCAATGTCATAATTATTACTTAGTTACTTAAAGTGTAAACTGTGGATTCAAGGGTAGTTCTAAGTGCATGAGAAGCCCCTGTTAATATACGGAATAAGATAAAAGGGTTTTTAAATCTCTGGTGGGTGTACAGAGAACTCTTGGCTTTCTCTGTGTGTCCTCAGGCTTGCTAAATAACAGTGTTTTGTATGCTTCAGTTTACCAAAAATAAAAACATGCATAGGATTGAAACAGAAAATAGGATTAAATACTGCTGGAAGAGTGCACTCTTTTATTTGTTAGCTTTAAATATTTTTCAGGTTCTTCTATTTAGTTCTATTAAAAGGATTTTAAACTACATGCAAAGTTTCCATTTCAGGAGTAGTTTTGATACTGTTTTCGTTTGCCCTGTTTTTTTATGCTGTGCCTGGAATAAGTGACTTCAGGTGTGCATATAGAATAGTAACTAATGATAGTCAGAAGATACTCGCTGCTCTTTAAAAAAATTAACTCATATTGAACTGTTCATTTTAAACATCATACAGTAGGCATTTTCACACAATGATAGAGAACTAACATTTATTATGGAAAGCAAATGATGGTTCATGTGATATACATTGAGTCCTGCAGGGCCAGCTTCAAAGTTTGATCCGACTTGATGTATTTTTTCATGTGACTGCTGTTATTTATTGTTCCATAAGAGCGCTTTCCCCAGCGTTCTGTAGTTACCGGCTACAGGCGCCAGAGCTGCTTCGCAGCGAGTGCGGTATGGCTGTCCCCACGTCACAACATTTTTAAGCCACACGCACACCCCTGCTTAACTTGATTACCATGTATATTCCATTGATTGGAACGGAATTATTTGGTAGTGATTGTTATATCATTTTCAGTCTAATACACAGGTTCAATGTATTTAGTAGACATTCACTATAATAATTTCCCATAGTCCTTTCCCCTCTATATCATTACTTTATACTCATAAATACCACTTATGTCAGATGTTAAACACAACTTTTAAAATCTGTTTATTCGATGTCATTCTTAGGAGCTGTGGGTTTTGTCCTTCTGGGCAGCAGATGTGCTTACCAAAGTAATGGTTAAGTGTCTGTATTTCTAAGGCAACAGATCCCCTTATGTCTTCTAAACAAAACAATTTAAGGAAGAATTGGCTTTGAAAATGTGTTTTAAATGGTTTGGAAGGCATATAGTCAGAGTCGATCCATCAGATAACCCTTTAGTAAAGCAACGTTCCCATGACCCCGCACCGCAAGAGCCATTGGCGATATCTTCAATAACTAACGAAGCAGATGTTCTCTGGAGCACTGGATGTCATTCCATTTAGGTTAACCGTGCTTACAAAATAAATATGGTTGTTAGCAGTTTGCATTTCATATCTCAGGCTGTGACAAACAGAACTATTGAAATAGTCTCAATTTGAATTCTTAATGTAAAGTCTTTGCTCTTTATCCTGGGTACTATATAGTTTCTATCTGTGCAGTGAAAACTAGTGGCTATAGATTCATCATAAAGCTTAGGATCAGCACCAAAAAAAATTCACACAAAGATTGCTTACCAAAACAGAAAAAAACCTTCGCAAAGTGTAGTATGGCAAAGTATTAAATTTTGAAGGCAAGATTTCGCTTCCTCATACTCATATTTTTATGGTAATTACTGTTAAAAGTTCCAAAATTTCTTTGATTTCTTGAGAAAGCACTTAAACTAGAGGAATCTTTTGCCTTTGAAGAGAGAGTTAGCAGGTTTTCCATTTTGTATAACATGCTGTGCTTTGTGTCTGATTTTTTGGAAAGCTTTTATTGGCAAGTTGAAAGGTTAGCTTGTTGTTTAAGACCATTTAATAATTCTTATCTAATATAAAGGTATATTAATATAAAATATAAACAGTAGAAAAACGTTTTGATGCCTCATTTTGCAGTTGTGTTTTTGTTAAGGATGCTTTAATGCATGAAAGGCCTGGCGTTTCATCGTTTCCATGGTCCTTCTGTAAGAATGTTAGCAAGAATGGATTTCAAACCCCAGTGGATGTTTTTGAATGAAGCAGAATCACTGCTCTTCCCAACTCCTGATCAAGTCTCTGCAGTGGTAGTTTTGACTAAAGCACAGTTGGGGCCATAAATGACACAAAATAGAGGTGATGTGCACAGAAGTCTGGGACTAGCACACTTTATTTTGGCAATTCCCGTCTCCGGGTGCTGGGACCAGGCTGGTGCAGGTGAAGGGCTGTGGCTGTGGGTGTGTGGGATGAGCCTGACACGGGTGAGCGTAGTGAAGATGGGATTTCTTCCTTTTATATGAATGTTCTTGGTTTTCCAAAGGGGGTCTCTACCCCTAGAGAAACAGCAAATGTGTTTGGATGTGTCATACATTTAAGCGATTTGGATGTATTCCATTTCACTGGTCCTAAATTAGAAACCATTTCCAAGCTGGTGATGGCCTTAAAATGTCCTCACTATATATGTCCTTTCTCTGTTCAAAAATCAGATGGGAATAGCAGTTCTGTAAAATATTTACTACATGCCAAGTTAGACTTTGTTCACTTTCATTTACAATAATATAAATTATAAATTTGCCGCATTTCAGGATGATCCCAGTCCTTAAGATGCAGATTGTAGAGGCATTTGCCTGTATTTCAGATCAGCCCTTTAGCAGGTTCTTCCCTCCTCTCCTGCTGTGTTCTGTGTCACCGTTTCAGAAGGGTGATGGTGGCACACGGTAAACAAGCAGAGACTGTGTGACGCTTCAGCCACAGGCTGGATGCCATCATTTATGCTTTATGGATACGTACAGTCAGTCAAAGGAAGTTTTCATGTAGATAAATCACGGGAACGAGCCTGTGTTCTCCGAGCTGACATACTCCTTCTTACAACACCAAAACACAGGCAAATTAGGAACCAAGAGCAATGGACCTGCACTGGTGTAGGCACCACTTCACAGGCTGCGAGTAAGCTACGTGCTGCAATATATTTTTCCGGAGCACGAGTTGGAGAGCAGGAAAGTTTTTGGTATTTGAAGTAATACATTAAAGGTGTGTCAGTCTTGGTTTTTTATGACTTGAGAATCTCTTTCTGTTTTTTGCCTTCAGGATCCCAGAAGCAAGCACAAATTTAAGATCCACACGTATGGGAGCCCGACCTTTTGTGACCATTGTGGGTCGCTGCTTTATGGGCTTCTGCACCAAGGGATGAAATGTGACAGTAAGTGAAGTTTTGACGTGTTACCAAAAGGGTATTTCAGAAAGTAAGTGGAAATGCTGGTTAACAGCTTACTTCTTTTCTGTGGAAAATACCATTTCAAACGTCAGCTATTTATAGTACTGTTATATTTCAAGTGGATATTTCAGTACTATAATAATATACTGACGAAAATCACCTCTGTTGCTGAGAACATGGTGTATGGAGTTTGATGTGGCGGAAGGGCCTTTGCCAGTTTTGAGGAAGGCTGGTTTGGGACTGCTCAGGTGAATACACTGTTGAAAGCTGAAATTTCCGTTTGGTTGGTAGCCAAGGTCCAATATTTTCCTTGCATTTCATTTTTCTTGGAAGTCTCCTGCTAGAAAATCTAATAACCAATTTAAGCCTAACTCCTTTCATTGCTAATGCTGGCACGAATGATCTGTTTTCTTCGTCATATTCCCAGCACGTCTTTAGTCCGTTTTCACTTTTTTCCCCTTGCACGTCATTAATCATGTCTTTAGGTTTCTGAAGTAGGTTATTTTGTTCTCTGTTTAATTCACTGCCTACAAAATGTATTGTAGGATGGGAACTAGCCGTGTCGTTCAGTTGAAAAGCATGCAGCTGTAATCTGAAAGTCTTGCCAACCGTTAAGCGTTGTAATCTTAACTTTCACTTTGCTCAGAGTTTGCAGCGTAATCACATTATTGGCTTCTCACTGCTGGCTGGACCATTTTTATATCCACAGCCTGTGATATGAATGTTCATAAGCAATGCGTAATAAACGTCCCAAGCCTGTGCGGCATGGATCACACGGAGAAAAGGGGAAGGATTTATCTGAAAGCTGAAGTCACTGGTGACAAACTGGAAGTAACAGGTAAACAACTCATTTTGGAATTTTGCGGGTGTTACAAGTGTATAATATACGCTGTGGGTTTACATACCTCGCTCAAATCTTTTGTGTTTTAAAGCCAGCGACGGAGTATTTCCCTTCAGAAGTGTGAGGATTTCATTCAACATGTCCTTGAATCAAGAACTGGTGTTCATAAAAATAAATAGAAAAGTGAAAGCTGTAGTAGGAGCTTTAAAAACTTAGGAATATTAATTAGAAAATCGCTGTAATGTCAGTTTTTGGTGTAGAAAGCAGCCCAGTAGGATAGCTGGCTGTTCAGGAAGTCAGCCATCATCTTCAGAACACAAGAAAGACTCCATAAACTTCCATCAGCTGAGGAGTTGTTTCCTGTATTTCAGAGTATTTAATAAACAAAGGCAACTTGGATTCAATCCCAAATGTTACTCCCAGTGAGTTATAAAATAAAAAAAAATAAATTATCACATTCTGTAAGGTTAAGGTTGCCGAGAGGGGGAGGAGGGAGAGAGCGGAAGGAAAGAGAGGGTGGCAGTTCATTTCTTTGGAAGTGTTTCTCCCAGAATTTATGAGTAAGCTTTGGTAGTGCGCACACCCACACACCCCACCGACCCATTCCAAGTCTGAAGTTGCAGAAAAAATTCTGGAAAACTTACTTTGCAAGTTGAAGGACTGTTTTGTCCCCCTAAATAGCCACGTAATAGGTTGGGTACCTCCAACAGAACTTCCTTGTGCCCTCTCAGAGAGTGGAGTTTATCGCTCAGGATCTGCATAAGAATTTGTATTTACGGCATGTTACGTGTGTTCTGGGTGCGCCTTCTGGGGTCAGCTGGGGTCAGCTGATAATTAGTCTATCTGCTATCTGAAGTGCAAAGTTGGTAGTGAACTTTATTGTTGATTATTCCTTTCTGTTGGATACAAATATGCAAAAAGTGTTCTTTGCCAATCAGATTGCAGTGTGTGTGCTCGAAGGGAGAGCACAGGGCAGGAATTAGGATGAACAAAAGTGAAATAAGGGAAAGAATAAATTAAATTCTAAAAGAAAGTGCCAATTTTCTATGGTTCAGAACTTTAAGGAAATTTCAAATATGTGCTGTAGTAACTAGAGCCAAAATAAGTACGATATAACATAAGAAAGGGAGTAGAAGACACTCACAAAACACAAATGCTCAAGAGCTTTTACCTCAGGAGAGCGGGTTGGTTGATGTGTCGTCGCAGGTGACACCGCTGCTTCTTCAGTGAAAAGCACTGAGAGGTAACAGATCTTAATGCATCGCCTCCGATGTATCCTTGCATCCTTACTCCGATACATCCTTAAACTTGGTCACTTGATAATGATGGCAACTTGCAAGAGACTGAATTCAGCGTCCACGCCATGGGACAAGAACAGGGTATGAGGCTGTTGTCGTTGCCTGTTTGGTGTTGCAAAATGGAATTAAATTTGAGGGCAAAGTTACAGCAGGACAAAGTTGGAGGTTTCTCGGAGCATCTCAGCTTCTGCCTTTGATTCTTGCTGTAGTTGTCGGCCCCCCGAGGATGTTGAGCGTTGAGTATTGCTTCGGCGTTGCTCAGGGGAAAGGCCAGAGCCGGGTACATGCCAAAAGGATGTTCCTTCCGCCTCTGCACTTCTGGGGGAGCGAGTCCCCGCAGAGACCATACCCCTTGCAGCCAGCACGGAGTAAATCAGCCCATCCCACTGAGCTTTCACAGCTTATAGAACCAGCAAACTTCCCTCCTGTCGCTGTGTTCCTTCACGGCTTTGTTCTCTCTAAACCTGACTGCCTCCAGATTCTCCTGTCAAACCCTGTAAAATGCACTGAAAAGGAGAAGCACGATAAAATTTAGTTAGAAACGATCAGAACGGATCCCAGGTGCTACTTAGTTGGAGATTAACTTTTCAAATAGCTTCCTGTCGCCGTAGGAGGGGTAAATGTGTCCAAGGCGCTGTCGTTACCGGGGAGGTGGTTTCACTAAGTAGTGAGGCATTTCCAAGGTGGCGATGCAGGTTCTCAGAGTAATTGTACCGTGAGAGAGAACTCATTTGAAAGTCATCCAAGTGACAAAATTTAGTATTTGCATTATTCTGGGCCACTTTGCAGCAAGGTTCTTAAATATGGCTTAAACTTTCTGACATAATGCACGTAATTTGACAAGGAACATGGACCCATTTTCTGATGATTCAGCAGGTTTATAATCCTTTTAGGGACAAAAACGCTTGTCGCAATTCTTTGTGGTACCAAGGCACTATAAAACAATTGCGCAAATAGTTTTTCTTTTAGTTCACAATTTTATTTGGAAAGGTCTTGTCTGAAATATGCATATGGTAAAATTGGTACAACAACTTTGTAGGTTTTCTTCATAAACTCTTTTTGGTGTGAGTGTACTTGGCAAGTGCTGTTACTTTTGTGTTTATAAATAAAACATTTCCATCCCACAATTAAGTAGGTTTCTGGACAACAAGAAAAATGTTTACTATAACCTTGTTATATATATAACAATTATGGTGCTGGTAAGTTGTTTTAGTTGAGGCTTATCAGCATTTCCAAGCTTTCAGAAAATTTCTTTAAATAAAAATGACAGTTGCCTTGAAAGTAAGCTTGCTTTCTTTTTTTTTTTTTTTTTTTAATAAAAAATACTATACAGGCTAAGCCCAGACTGGGTGAAGTTTCAGATAACTTTTGTGCATGTTTAACTGAAATTAGCAATTGACAGTTAGCCGATGGACATATTGCTATGCAAAAATTTCCAATTCCTTTTCTCCCAGTATGGCATTGCTTCTAAAATATTTATTGAATATACCATTCCCAGAGCTGCCAAGCACGATACCACTGCCTTTAGCTTTGGAAAAGGAGGTGAATTAAATGTCCAGGAGGTTTAGGAACAGCAGGAAAAATAATCAGTGATCAGCCGCTTGGTTTGAGCCTTTGCTTGAGTCTTTTTCAAAGGCATTACTCTGTAGGTGTTGAGCTCCTTCAGCTGAATTCCTTAATATCTCAGCTTTGCATCCTGTTTTGATTGTTAATTAGTTCCTGCTGATTCTTTCGTAGCCAGCCTTGATTGCACGCGAAACATTTGAGCTGCTAAATGGAGACGTGCCACTGCGGTCGGCGTCTCGCAGAGACCTTCGATGGGCAGCTCGGCCGCCCCGGGTCCGGCCGGGACGGCCCGTGGAGGCGCAGCACTTAATGTCGGTCGCGAGATACGGTCGTCTGGGGGACGCTGTTTAGTATTTTGCAGTTTGGCTTTACTTCTGCAGAATCGCTTCGAGGGTTTTGTGGTGGCTTTTGTTTCCAGAAAAGGCCACACAGTACATGCTCGCTTGCTGAGTGTTTTCCCGGTAAAATATTGTAAATAGGCCTGGGTGTTTTTCCCAGTGAATACAAGGAAAGAGGCAAGGCAGAGGGCTGCCAGCTGGAGTTGGCCAGGGGTTCAGCCAGATTATCTGAAATATCGAAGTTCTTTGGCAGGTTTTGTATTGAAGTAATGGTGGGAATGATGCAGTCCTATATGTAAACGTACTTAATTCTGGTTTACTAGGTCGGATCTTCAATCTGGGTGCTTACAGGCAGACACACAGTCTTTTCTGTGGGGATGTTAGAGACTCCGTGACTCTTTTTTGCAAATAAGTAGGAATTTCGTATTGGTA
This sequence comes from Alca torda, assembly GCA_008658365.1. NCBI lineage: Eukaryota > Metazoa > Chordata > Aves > Charadriiformes > Alcidae > Alca > Alca torda. Next base: position 37,928,424 of record CM018086.1, read on the forward strand.
TACTTCTCCAAAACCTTGCCATCTTCCCAGTGCTCCTCAATATGCCACATTCAGTGCTCATTTGTGTTGCGATTCTTAAATATCAATGCTTTATTTTACAGCTACTAGCTTGAGACTTATATTGGATATTAATAATTTATTGCACTTGCAGGAAATCAACTTGGTAGTTCTCTTTGTCTTGAATTGTTTTTTTTCTGCAGTCACTGAATTTGTGACCTTTCATAGGCTGGGCTGACTTGGAAATCCTGCTTTTATGCATAGTAAAGCAGTTTTTGCTATGCTTAAACTGTGCTTTTTGCACTGAATTTTCTTCCTCCTGATGTACGTTAAAAGTTTTGTCACTCTCACATTTACTTGCTGACCCATCTTATAATTTGAGGCTCTTCCGAGTGGGTTTGTAGGTGGTTGAATCACGGCTTTGATTTATTTTATTTTTTAATTATTTTTATAGTGAGCAAACAATAACCTTTGTGAGAGAATAACCCCATCTGGTGCACTGACGTATAAAAAGGTGCCACATTATCGGAATCCTAAACTGTGACCTGTTGGAGGCTGGGAGCTGGATTTGGCAGCAGCTGACAGTAACGAGCTGCCCTCCCGACACAGGCACCGGTTTAGAGGCAGGGTGTTACCGACTCGCTGTCACCTAATGCACCCTACTGTTACAGAAATGCTATTAAAATATATATATATACACACACACACACAGCCTAGAGTTTTCCGGGGGGTTGAGTGTATTTTCATTAGCTGAAAAAATACAGAAAATCTGGTTTTATTCTTCAGTGATGCTTCCGTTATTTAGAAGAGGAGGAACCGGGCGGCGGTCTCTGCAGAGGCTGGGAGCGCACACCAGGCTCTCCAACAATACGCTCCCCGGGAGTTCTGTGCTCCCCACCGCATGTTTCTCAAATTATTTATGAATGTATGAATGCTGAGCCACCCGATGGCACCGCATATTAATGTCTTGTCTCGCGGCCTGCTGTGGCCAGCCGGGTTCAGAGCCTCTGCCCAAACGAGCTGGAGGGACAAACTGCAGGATTTGGGCACATTTCTAGATTCTCATAAAAACAGTTTCCTTAAAAGACCCCACAGACACTCTAATAATTTTATTTATGATTGTCTAGGTCAGTATTAGCATCTGTCTTGGTTAGCATTAATTTCACGATATTTTGCTGTTAATTTAAAAGGGAACACGTATGAATATTCTGCCTATTTGACCAGCTTTTAGTACCAAATACCTATAAAGCGATCCCAAATAATTACTTGCACGTGGGAGGCATTCTTAATGGCTCAAAGAATGTGAATCACATGTTTTATCTCGCTAGTATCTTCTCTGGCGTTCCCAGAGTCTGCAGGGTGCTTTGCAGGAAGAGCTGTGCCTTCAACAAATGCCAAACCCGGGAGCAACTGAACGTTTCGTTCCTTGAATTAACTTCACCATGAAGGAATAGGCCGTGCACAGTGTTCAGAAGAAACGTTAGTTTTTCATAAATGGCCATCTGCATGCATATAACAAATTTAACTAAAAAGCTATATGTGTGTATATATATATATGTAAGAATATAAACAGGTAAGAATTAGAAATTTAATAGTCTGAATCCCCCTTTAAACGATTTGGTACATCTTGTGTTAAGACTTAGGTTTTATTAAGTATCTGTCCTACCCAGCAGTACGTATTTTTTATGATGCTGATTTTCATAAAGGTAATCTTATTTTGCAAGTAAAATACAGTTGCTCCTACAAGATTTCCAGTTGCGACTGAAAGCAGAGAACCTATTGCAGGCACAAGTACTCGGGAGGTAGCGTTAGAGATGACGGTACATTTTTTGTTAGTAGGAGAGACTGTGTTAATAAATAGGGAGGAATAAAGTGTTGTGCAACAGCGGTTCATTTTTCATCTTGTTCTGGGAAGGAAATTAATCATCTCTTTCTCGTGTGTAAATCACCTGTGGAGTGCAGGCGTTCCAGGAGTTGACATTCGCTACGTTGCCATCTTTCAGGAGTCAGGAAAAGGGGTGTAATGAGAAGGAAACTGGTCTCGGGGGGAATATTAAAAGAAATTTTAGTTGGGCGGGGGTGTAGTTGTGCAATAGAGAAAAGTCTCATATCAGAAAGCCCTTCTAGTGTCTGGAGACTGTATAGAAACTGGAAATTGTCTGAAAAGCAGGATTTGCTTTGGAGCCAGTTGTGCATGCGAGTCACCGCCAGCTCCAGAAAGCAAGCGTTCGGTGAGACTTTTAATAAGATCTTACAGTAAATCTTTAATGAAAGCTGAGCAGCTTTAGATGTCGCATGTAGAGAGTACAAGTACACAACTTGGAAGAAAGGCTATTTTCAGTAGTAGGTAAATCTTTTAAACTGTGATTAAGGAGAGAGCAGTAAGGCACTGGGGAGAGAGTTCCTTGGCTGGGAATAGAAGATCCTCTGTCACTCTCCTGAGTCATCCGTAAACCAGGCAGATCACTGGAATCTGGACCAGAATCTTCTTTGGGAGGTAATGAGAATTATGGAATAATTTACTAATGCTTTATTGTGGGAAGACAGAAACTTTACGATGTATTGGAGCTGCCAAAGGTCCCCCTTTTCTTTCATTTTGCCAGAGGAGACCATTGGAGACTTGAAGCCTCTTCTAAAAGCAGCTCTTCGCATGCAGCTGAGTGATTCCTAAGTTGCCTGTAGGGAGTGAAAGATTGGCAAGAAATGGTCGCTGTGATTAGTAAACTGTTTTATTATCAACATTTGGGAATTCAGGAGAAAGGTAGTTGTGACTCACTTGAAAAGGAACTGAGTAAACTCCTGCTGATAATAATTCAGCTTTGTTATAGGGACAGAAACATTTATTTACTCATTCCCATGACTAAATATATTTGCTGGTGTCACAAGAAGTTATAAATCCATAACTACATATGACTTACCACTTTTGACCTATACAATCTCATGGAACAAGTTCCAGTTTTGTCATCAGCTCTCTGAACTCCTCAAAGTTCTGCCTGAATTTCTTCTCTTTACGAAAATGTCAGTTGTTCTCTGCCAACCCACTCTGTCTTATTTAGATATTTATTTAAAGTATGAATACCTAAGAACCAGCTCTGTGTTTTCTTATGTCTTTATACTATTCTTGGAAAAGTGGGTGTCCTGGTTTTAGGCATGGCTTCTGGATAGATACTGCTGGGTTATAAGTAGCACATAATAGAACATCCAGAGGACAGCCCTCAAATAGTCAACATCTTCTGCTGACTAAACATTTCTGATCCCTTCTTCATTAACAATGAGGAGGAAAATGGTACTTTTTTCCCTATGGGAAGTTGATAACTAATTCTGGTTTTCAGAAGGAGAACCTGGATGAGCTTGGATTTGTTCAAGACTTCAATATATGCATCTCTTCACTGCCTTTTCATCTGTGTGCAGTCTCGGTCCCCGTTAAGATTGTAATCTGGACAAAACGTTAGGAAATTAACTTGTAGCAGCTACTTTGTTCAGTACAGGGTCGTTCTCATGCTTAACAGTTCTGACAGAAAACTGGCAAGTAGTATTTCAGGTGTCCATCCAAGTTACTCCAAGTGATGCTGAACTGCAACCGTCTATAAATTAGAGTAACGTCTCTGTCACAGTGTTGAGTTGATTAACTAATAATTATGAAGCAGTATGAGATTGCTTGCTATCATTACAGCTCTGGCAGAATTCAGCCACAGTAAGTTGGTTGGACTTATTTTTCATTTAACTTTTTCTGTTTCAGCCATACACAAGAGATGGTGCCTTTGGTGGGGAGGGAAAATCTCCTCTTCTTGTCAATCCTCTTACAGAAACCTGACCTATCCTGTTAAAAATAGGGTGCCCTTAAAGAGCTGGACCACTTAGATGCTAATTCTTTATAAGCACTATTTAGCACAAGTATCATCGTGCTGTTTCCTCAGGAAAAGAAGCGCTAAGTCAGTTGAAAAAAGATGTCTAAGGGTACTAATTATGCAGACAAAAGTACAAATGGGCCAGATATCTTAAACCAAGGAGTGAGATAATGACTTTGGCAGCCTGTATTTAGTGTATGTTGCATCTTTCCTTCCCAAGTCATCTTTGAGCTTCTCTTTTTTTCTTATATTTTTCTTTTCCTGTGTTTGCTGCAAAAGAAGGCAGTAGTCCCAGGCGTGCTGCCCTGTCCTGCTGTGGGTGTTGTTTCCCAGGCCGGGCAGCACTATCAAGGCTGATCAGTGATGGCTTTCCCCAGGGAACGCTGCCTGGCAGAGCCGCCGAGAATTGCTCTGCACCCACCCAGCCCATTTCTCACAACTCCGCTGTTTCGCACTGAGCGTTTCCAGGTAAAATTTAAACATAAAGGATCACTCTGAAGACGCCATGTTAAAATAAAGCAATTTTGTTCAAGGAATTTTAATGAAAAACTTACTAGTATATATCTCTGGGCAGCTGTGGAACATGTAGAGAGTTCTGCTCTTCACTTGCACCAAACTACAGCATAGAAATAAAAATGAAAAAGTGGATTTTGAAGTAATAGTTCATGTGCCAAACCTGGCAGTGCAGGCACAAGTCCTGTGCTGAAGACCAAAAAAAAGCCCAAAACAAAATAAAACCAAACATAGGATGAGAGAGAGAGCGATTTGCGTTGCGTCCTTCACTCACTTTATGGTTCTTAGTCCCTTTGGGATTGTAAATATTTAACTAAAATAAGCCCTTTAATCTTGATGTTATTCCTCAGAAGCATTTGAAGATCACTTTCAGTGTGCTAAATTGCAATAGGGAGAGGGGGCGGTCGCGGGTTGAAAGCAGAAATGGTTTCCCAGCTGAGCACTGGGCGCGGAGACCCTCCGAGGGTGAGCTGGGAGTAGAGGAGAGTGGGGACAGACTCCCAGCACTGAAGGCTGTCCCTTCGGAATTGCAGAGCCCCGTCAGCTTCATACAGGGATTGCGGGAAACTGCAGGTGAAATGCCCGGCAAGGAAGAGTCTTGTTTCTGTTCTGTTCTCTCAAAACACGGTGTATTTTTTCTGGTACAATTATTTGAGTAAAATAATTAGTGAATACATTTTATTTTAAAATTTCAGCCCATAAGCATTTTCTGTCTCTCATTTTAAAAACATGAATTTAAGAAACATAACTTAATCAGTATCAACTGTTGGTTCAAGTTAATACGATTCCTTTCAAGCCATGATCTAATTTCAATAATGTGTTCTGCATGAGAATTATCTTGACAGATCAACTAGTGTGTTCCAAACAAGTAGCTTGCATTCCTGTGCTCTGCCTCCCTTCTGCAGCTATTTTGGATATAAGGTGCCAGTTACATCTGGTATTTCTCTCTTCCTGCTTGTTCTACCACACCTAATGCTCTCTCATTAAATAAACAGAGCAGGTCAAACTGTTTGAAATTAGGTGTTTTCTGTGGCTGGTTTTTCCCCCCCAAAAAAAAAAAATTTCCCTCTACAGCTTGAATGAAACGGCTTAGTAGATTGCGCTGCAGCACTACTTAGCAGTTCTTTCATTTGGAAGATCACCGTTGTTATGAACACCGCAACACTCTCTCCATCGCGTAAAAGGAAAATGTCAGCCCCGAGCCACTTACGCCAAACTTGTGAATCCACCTGGTGTGCGGGAAATGGAACAGAGCCGTTGCCTGGTTTTGTGAATGACCTTCCGTGCTGTGTTGTAGCGGGGTGTTGTCAACGCCTCAGGCTTGCGTTTCACTGGCCTTACGTAGGGCACAGTGATGTCTGTCCCGTGCTTTACAGGCCTTGGCCATCTCCTTCTGTCTCACCAGCGCACAGTTGTCCGTCCACCACAGCCCTGCCTTTATTCCTGAAGGGAGAACAAAGGACTTTTTGAAAAGATGTACTTCAGCTGGTTTACACGTCATTAGACTGTTGCACGAAAACTGTCCTCTTATTCTATAAATAATGAGAGGAGACAACACATTATAAAATATCTGTGTTGCTTGGATGCCTTTCAACCTCCATGCTGAGAAATAACAGGTTGAACTCCTCAGAAGGTCTATAATTTTTGTTTGTAATATGAAAATGTCATTTAAATCTGGGGGAAGAGGAGCAGAGTACCTTGAGCAAACAGTAACTATCTCTTGCTGAAGATCTTGACAACTTTTTTCTTTTTTTTTAACTCTAAAGTTCAGATTTTTGTAGGAAATGTTTTCCATCGAGAAATATTCAGTGACTTAAAGGTTGGTCTTTCCTAAATTTCCTCTCAGAGTTCTTCAGTTAGGTAGATACATTAAAAAAGCCCTTCTGCTGCTGATGCTGTGGAAGCGGTAGCTGAGGGCAGCGTCAGTCCGGGATAATTCCTCTGTGGAATGAAGGTGGCCTTCCTTCATACCATAGGAACCACATCACCCTCAAAGCTTCCTGCGATTCTCCTTCCAGGAAAAATTTTAATCTTAAACTATGAATCTCACAAAGGAATTCTTGAATGAAAGCTGTTTTCTGTCCAAAACGAGCCCCGGGGATTGCTGCTCCCAGTAGGTTTCGAGATGCCCAGTTGTGAGCTCTCAATTCCCCGTCCCAACTGGATCACTGCAGCTCCTGGCAGCACCACCAGTCTGGGTAGGATGGGGTTTCACAGCGTGAGGAAAATTCACCTCTTCTTCCGAGGTTCAGCAGAAGGTGGTGCTGTTAAAGACTTGGGCGCTGGTCAGCGTTACGTGGGCGTTGCGCTGGTCCTCTGCAAGAGGGAGGGAGGTGCTGCCTTTGCTCACCCGTTGGGATACTCCACTCCCCTGCAGTGGCTTCTGAACTGCTTAACGACCCCACAGCTCCATTCCAGCCAGAATGAAACCCAGAAGCTGCCAAACCCTGGATAAACGCCATCGTAAGCCGCGCTTGCCTGCCTGCCCTGTTCCACGCAGGGATGCGGCCCTGCGGGGAATGCACGTTGCTGACTGTTCTTGCCTCTCTCTCTTTGGGGATCGGTAGCAACATGAGATATATTAACTCACTTTATGTCTGCTTTTGACATTGTAAAAATAGAATCTACATTAACGTTTTTGTGAAGCTGAAGTTAAGCTTGTCTTCTCTGCGCTTTTACTTGGTTGCTGTCGTGACATCATGCTTTCAGCGGTTCCGCCTGACAACTAATGAACCATGAAGGGAGGTTTAGTGTTAGATATCTTCCAATAATATCAAATGCATCAAATAACCGATCTTCTGAAATCTGTTGTGATCTGCCTATCGCCCTTGTTGTATTTGGCTGATAGTCCTGTAGTGGTGTAACCTAAGGCTGGTGTGTAACCGAAAGCAGAAAGAATTGCTATGCGCTTAACAATTTATAGTGATGGATCTGGACGTTTAATCATTCCAGTGCAGGAAAGGAGCTGCCTGGGAGCTGCGTGTCGTTTGTGAATTGCTCTTCTCTCCTGTCATTTCTCTCTACTGTTCTTATAAATATTGCTAAGTGCAACCTTTACTTCACAGCAGCTAGTTCCTTCCGTGCCGGGTCTGACAAGTGGGCTTCACGTCTGCCTTGTTTTATTTTTCAACATGTTTCAGTAGCTCTGGTTTGACGTTAACTGCTTTCTTAGTGGTGATTTGCAATCCTATACAAATCAGCTATGTTTTATATTGACAGTGCGAGAAGCAAAGAACCTAATTCCCATGGATCCAAATGGACTTTCAGATCCTTACGTTAAACTGAAGCTCATCCCAGATCCTAAGAATGAAAGTAAACAGAAAACAAAAACCATCCGTTCTACTTTGAACCCAGACTGGAATGAGTCATTCACATTGTGAGTTTAACACCTTTTAACGTAGTATCTTTGTGTGTATTGACGCATTTCATTCGCTGTTACATCGAGAACTCCTCTATTTCTCTCCGTTTTAGTAAATTAAAACCTACAGACAAAGATCGACGGTTATCCGTAGAGGTCTGGGACTGGGATCGGACAACCAGAAATGATTTCATGGGATCTCTTTCATTTGGGGTGTCAGAGCTTATGAAAATGCCAGCCAGTGGATGGTAAGTTCCTGAAAAGAAAGAAGGAGAGAATATATCACAAAAAATTTAAAACTAGTATTTTTCTTCAATACAATCTGCCTTTTTTGGAGCTTTTCACTGTATCTCATGCTATAAATTCACTGAAAATGCAACTAGGAAACATAGGCTATATATAACAAAGAAGAATAAAAGGAGTGCTTTTCCTTTGTGGTGTTCGTGAAACTTCTGCTGGAGCCAGGAGCTGCTGCAAACTCAATTCTGCGTACGTAGTCTTGTGATATGAATTTTATTTTTATCTCCAATATGATATATTCATTACTAAGCGTATCGTGTTATATATAGCTCTGCAAATTCAAAGCACGTGGAACTGATTTTATAAAATGCCATCTGAGTGCCTACCAAGCTACAGGTAGAACTCATCGCACCTTCCCAAAAAGTACATCTCGTCAACGGTAATTGTTCAGGGCTATAGAAGCACTGGAGGCGAAGGTTCTTCAGCGTTGGTATCTCCCGTCATATCACAGGATGGGTGTGAAGAAGTTCCTTGTCCGTTAAACTGCCTTGGCACATAGTTTGGGATTAAAGGTCTGATTTTAGGTTAAATATATTCTGTTTCTGAGTTTGCTTTGTATCTTTGAAAGCAGTTCTTTACCTACCTGAGGCATCGGTACAAACCATCCACAACCAACTAAATCAGATTTTAAATCTTAACAGGAATGTAACTGTAAAGTCACCGTTTTTTCTCCAATGTTCCACAGGTACAAGCTGCTGAACCAAGAAGAAGGTGAATATTATAATGTTCCAATTCCAGATGCTGATGAAGATGGAAATGCAGAGCTCCGACAGAAGTTTGAGGTGAGGATTAAACACCAATGGGTGCAACTCTACATGGCATACATTTTTCACTTTGCCACAAAAATTGCCCGTTAAAAAGTTATATATTAGAGTGCTACTGTTTCTGTTGCCTGTGACAGCAGTATGTAGCTTTAGGTTTCTTGAAGATTGGACCAAGTGGTTTCATTGAATAGTGGTATCATTTTTCTGACAGTTCAGCTTCTCTGCTATGACACTTGTGAGTTGGTATTTTGAAATATTCTGTGTCAAGTACATGTAATAATTTCAGTGTCTTTTAATACTTGCTGCAAAATCTGCCAGCCATTATCACTAGTATCTGTAATATTTGACAAATGAAGTTCTCAGAAAAAACAGCATTTTAATACTTAGTTTCACACTAAATGTGGGGTTTCTTTAAAGAAAATATTTACAGTGTTAATTACTGATTATTTGGAGCCTCAAAATCTTTGTAGAAGGCCGCAATCTGAAATTCTGCTGTCTTTAACGTGGGTACGGCGGTTTTTAAGGACAAGAGGTATTGCTGGTTCTGCACAGGAAAGAGACGCTGAAGAGCAGCGGTACTTTCTGCAGCGCCGTCCTGCCTCCTGCGCTGCACGCCGGAGTGGTTGGCGGTCACCAGCGTGGTCTCGCCGGGCCATGCAAAGGACTTGTTTCTTAAGGAACAGCCTTAGCCAGCAATTCTGCCTCTTCCCACAACCGCAGCCCACGTTACAGCAAAATCCTTTCTGGTCGTTAAACCCGGCAAGAGGAAAGGAAGGGTTTGGGGAGGGGGGTGTTTTGCTAATGGCTGTGCTGGATTCGGCTCATCTGACTTGGCTACTCCTTCCAGCTGCATATGCAATGCCGAATTTGAAATATTCCAGTCTACGATATTGCTTTCTTTTTTCTGGTCGAATATTTACAACTTTAGTCTAGCTGTTTGTCCAGAAAGTAATTAATGTACCTGTCGTGCATAAACGAACACTTAACGCCTGTTCCTTTCAACCTGAAATGGCAATTTTTTATGTTCACCATCAGGCAGAATTCTACATTGTTATTATAAAAGATGGGTTAACCCAAGAAAGTGAGGAAAAACGGCATATGTTCAACTTTCAAGAAAGAAAAAGAAAAGGTGCATCAATTTCTTCTGAACACATTTGGAATCAGCTACCATACTTTTGTCTGCAGCATGAACTATGATTTTTTGTGATACGTTTGAGAAGTATTTGAATCTCCATTTCATTTTCCTTTCTTTGCAGTTGTGATCTGACCAGTGTGATTTTTATTTCGCTGCACTAGGTCATTTTCTACTCAAGATCATACTTACTTCTCAGTCTCCCTAGAAAGAATAGTGTCAAAAGTAATTCTCTTCACCCGTTACATGTCTCTGCGCAATACACAGAGTCTGGAATTGGGTGGATATGTATATGTGGATATGGATACAGGTGTGGAAATCTGGTTTTTCTCAGGACAGAGACAGCACAAAGACAAGTCACTAAAATTATCCATTTTAAAATGTCAGTTATTATATGCAGTTTGTTTGCATATTGAATTTACAATCTCTCAGGGCCTTTTCTTAAGCCTCCTGTAAATCCATTGGTTGCAGAATGAACAGTCGGGGTTTATCTGTGTCCTGCAATGAAGTGGTGGAGAAATCCTGAGAGGCTGCATCCTGTAAAGCTACTGGACTGGGTCCCAGAAACAGCAGCTTCACGTAGGGTCAGCTCTGCCTCAGAAATAATTAGTCTGTCTCACAGTCTAATTAGTTCGGGCTCAGCACTGGGTATATGAGGCTTTCCCTGTTCTGGAGGTAGCCTGGTGGATGCTATTTTAGTGGTCTGAATTAATCAAGGAAAGGGAACGGGTTTTCAGTGAACACAGTGTCTCCAGGAACATCGTTTACAGAGTTGCGTAATGAACAGCTTTAGAACTTGGTGGCGATACATGGGAATACTGGTAGCCGAGCAAAATGTGTGCTTATGACTAGAGCAAGGCTAGTAGAATGCAGGATTACACGGGAAAAGGATTTAGGGTCAACCTCTCCCTCTCAAAGTTTCCCGCTGTGAGAAGGAACAGAGGGAAGCAGCACCCTCCCAGTAATGTTCTTACTTGGTTCCAAGGGGAATTACTGTGATATATAAAAATTAACACCACAGATGTCTGAATGGCGGTATTTAACTTATTAGCTATTCTGGTATGGTACATCAGCGGTGCTGACTCCCATCATCTTGTACGTTATTTTTCTTATCATTTATATCTCGGCTTGCACGGTCATTTTATTTTAGGTACCCGACACTAAGGAACAACTAGATAGCACTGAGAGATATGCTGCTATTTGTGATTTAATGACATCATCTAAATAAATATTTCCACTGTTCTGAAATCAGCTTTGAAACCTTACAGGAAGAAGATTGCAGATCCTGACTGACATTTTACTGGGGGAGTGTTTGTCGGGGCGATTAAGAATGTAGATAGAGCGAGAGGCCGTACTGGGCTGTCCTCTCCTTTATCAGTTTAGAGAGAAGAGGAACCTCGGAGTGCTGCTAATCAAGTCTGCGCTGGTGGGGCTTGGTCTGCTTTTCGATATATGACAGTGTGATTGATATCCAAGCTGCATTGATTTCATTTTGAGTACAAAATTACAGCAATTCTGCAAAAGTATTGCATTACTAATACCAAGTGCTTAAAATGAATAAAGATGGTCTTCAGAGTACAGAGCTGTGTACAAACCTAAGCTACGCACGAACAGCCAGACTTCAGGATGAGAATTTCATTGCTTCATACTAAGAAAGAATAAGAATATTTTCAGGCTATAAAAGATCAGAGAACTGATAGATGTGAAATTTCTGAAACCTGTTTCTGGTCTTAAAAAAAAAAAAAAAGCCTAAGACATTCTTAAAACCGGCTTTGCCGTTTTGACTGAAGTTTAGAACTGTGCGCAGCAGAATCTCCAAGAGCACTTAGGAGCTACCTCCCCTTTAAATCAATGGGAATTTTTAAAATATCTGCCTGCATCTATAGTGCAAGAGACGTCTTTAAGATTTGGCCTCAGGCTCTCATTGATCTCAAAGTGTTTACACAATCCTATCACATCCTAAAGCTCCACTTTAGCAACGCAGACTTTTATTTAAATGTGGTTATTAGTCACACAGATCTCATTGGTGTGCTGCTTTACTTACTGGACCTTTGGCACACATTCTTTAAGTCGTTTATTCAATGTAAATCTACCATAAAATAGCTATACAAGATTATAAATGAGTAAATAAAGACTAGATTCAAACATTCTCCTCATTTACAATTGTAATTGAACGGCAAAAGCTATTTGTGATGAGAAAAAGTTTCCTCATGGCTCGTTCTGCCAGATCTAAAGCAGTTGAAAAATTAACAGCTGACTCGTGCCCAGCAGTTTTAGATCTGCTCCAACCAGTGGGACCCAGCTGGAAAAGCAAGAGAAGAGTTGGGGAGGACACGGGTTTCATCAATGGAATCATGCAGTGACCTCGCTAACTGTCGGTAGATTTTGCTACAAGGAGTTTGCTTTTTATATACCGCCTGTGTATTAGCTAGCTGAGTTGTACAGCGTATGGAAATGAAGGTATATTGTGCATAAGTGCAGTGCGGTATTTTCCATGCAACAAATTTTAATCAATCTACATATTTTCTGGATCTCACCTATCGCTAAAACTTACGAGTCAATTATTTGCTCATTTAGCAGTATGAGCAAATCTGTCTTCAGTGATTTACAGATGATGCATCATTATTAATATTTAGAGATAAAAATATACTCCTGTAGGAAGTGGAGGCCGGATAAAATCTGTCACTGTTTTTCATTTGGTTTTAACCTTTGGTTGTGAATTTTCTCTCTGGAATGCCATTATTTGTGGCCATCTCAAAACGAAACTCCGTCCTCAACAGGCGTATTCAGAATAATTGTGGCTGCTCCGTAATTGTCCGTGCTGAGGTTGCCATGGGAACTCCCCACAGTCCCAAGTGGCTCCATGGGCCCAAACCAGCAAGTCTTTTAACTGCAATATCTACTATTTGTTATATGCTTATTTCCTGTTACAGTATTTTGCTAGTCAAAGAAAAAAGCAGAATATTGAGAAAATGCAGCCTTATTGCATTTTCAATACCTGGGTACGACCGGAGCAGTATGTGTTTGCCATTTAGGGCGCTGTTATGATTTTTTTATCTGGGGAAAAGAAATGTGCAAATTCTAAAACTTCTATTGTAGGAAGTTATTTCAGTTTTGTCAAGCCCTATTTCCTGCAATTTGCTGCTTAGTAAAGCACTTCTTGATATTTAAATATGACCTTATAATAATAATAGAATAATACTGGTTTAAAATTAGGCTGGTTAATTATTCTGTCTGTCCCCTTCTTTCCACATCACCATCATGGAAAATGTTATTAAAAATAAAGCAGCTGTTACGGTCCATATCAATGATTTTTTTTAATTAAAAAAAGAACAGAGTAGCTATAATCCTTACATGTGGATACATGTCCCAAGTACAAGGTATATTAAGTGATGGGAGCAGTCAGTTACTAGAGTCAGCTCTAGTAATTGAAGTGATCCAAGCAAGATGTTACGAGGGAATAGGTTATTGCTCTTTTAATCTTCATTTTAAGGCATCTGTGGGGAAGATACGTAACGGTCTGCCTGGTCTTAAGGAAGACCGTACTCTTAAGATGTCAGACATCTTCTTTTGTTCTAATTATTTCCTTTAGTGTAGCTCTCTGAGTGAGCTCTGTCTCAGTAGAACAACGTCGTTCCCTTCATTTCTGGGAGAGAGCTCAGGCCAGTGTCCCCGCCGTGGGGATCCACGCAGGACCATTCTGGTGGACCTCGGGAGGTGCTTCCTTGGGGACACCTGCCACGGTGGCCGCTGGCATCGAACTGTGGTTGTGTTAGAGATTTCAGCCCAGACATCAGGTGCGAGTGGCTTTTCGTGGCTGATAGTTTTGTACCATCGCACTTAATTAAGTGAACAACAATAAAATCACTTCACAATAAAATGAAATTATTCAGGTAAGTACTTTTTCTGCAAAATAATCACCAGTCAGCGTTAGGAAAGGCAGGTACCATTTTCATCTGCTGGTCGACGTTGTGGTCCAGGTCCGTATACCTGTGTGTAGTGGGACGGCCAGGCAGCGTTCCCAGGGAAAGCGGCCGTACTGGTTGTATGCTTTATTTCCAGTCTCCCCTTTCTGGCATTGACCCGGGTACCAGCTAAACCGTCCTGGAGCAGCTCTAATTTATCATTGTCTGCTTGCCTGATGGGCTCTTTCTGCTGCCGAGACGCGAGGTGGCCCAGCTTTGCCGTGTTTCCCAGGGACTGGCCACCCCGCGCTGTTATTTCGGCTCTTCTCAGTTTAGCATCCCATGAGATAGGTTTCCAGCTGCTTCGTGCCCGTGGAGTCGCTGATGAAGGCTGTGCAGAAGCGAGACCTGCGGTTCCCTTTTGCAGACTAAGCAGATCGAAACGTAAGGGGAGAGGAGACGGAGTTCAGAACAGGGTAAATATTGCATCTGGAACTTGGAAGTGTACAGTCAGCGGTGACATTTTGGTGACATCTCAGTGCTTCTAAACATAACCGGTATTATGATCCTAAGGAAAAGGTCTTTTGAAATGCCTTAGCATTTTAAAGATAAGAACAGGGTGATGTGGTGCTTGGCCACCAGGCTCGGTTATAAATACCTAGAACCTCTCCAGTGACGCAGGAGCTGCAGATATTTCTGCTTCTGATGTGCTACTAAACTCCTCCAGTATGCAGGACATACTGGATTAGTTGGTTTAGTTGGTTTAGTTTGACCAAACGTGAGTTAATCCTCCTGCAGACATGCATTTATGAAGAAGCAGCCCATCTCAGTCTGTATATCTATCTGTTGCATCCAGAGCTAACGCTTATTTACGCCATGGAGCCTCTCCTTGTGGCAGTACAGCTGGTGTTAAACGGTGTTTGAAAGAGTCTGCAGATTTCAAGGCACAATTAAAGCTTTCTGACGCGTTTCAGTGTTGTAGTCTTAATGCTAAAGGAACCTCTTTCATTCATTTATCGTTGCCTTTCTGAACATCAGCACATCGTTGCAGTTTGCTTCGCTGCGAGCGCTGCATTCCTTCGATCTTTGACACTCCCTTTAGTTTTATATTTTTTAAGGCAGTTTCTGGCTGCTTTATTGGAAAGAAGGACGGTACTTACTGCGTAAACTTGGAGTTTTTCTGATACTCAGAACATTTTTAGGTCAAAAGGGCATTTTCTTTCTGTCCTTTAATTAATGGCCCAAACATCCCGGAGCAGTTGCCGTTGCGAGCCGGCGGCTGGGTGAGTTGGCTGCAGCGGCGTAGCCAGGGCCTCAGCAGAGACACCAGGGACCCTTTCAGTAGCCTAAGAACCCAATGAGTTTTCTAATGAAATATGATAGTTTCATTTTAAAAAAGCTGTAGAGGAGCTTGTTATTTTGTTAATTTGTGAGTTAAGTTCTTCTGGTCTCTGTATAAAGTCCTGTAAGGGCTGTGAAGGAGATGTTTCTTTTAAGTCTTTGAAGGATGGCGATGGTTTTGCCCCCGAGCTGTTAACACTGCAGTTAACTTTAATCTTTCCTTTTTTTTTTAAAATAAATAAAAGACACAGGCCCTACCATGCCTGTGCCTAACCCATATGCGTTCCCATTTCGAAGCAATAACTGTAACTTCAGGCAGTTCAGCAAAGGTGACGTGAAAAAGAGAAATAATGTTGCTGACACTTCAAATTGTAAAAGAAAAGATTAAATTTGCTTTCCAGGAAACTGACACCGAGCTGCACTGAAATCATGACCAGCCAAAATATCACTGGCACCTCAATCCACGCTCATTATGCATATGGAGATATAAAAAGAAGAGCTGATTTTTTTTGGACGTGGCAGTCATTCCTATTTTTAAATTGTGCATATTTAATCATTAGAGACTAGTTTGCAGCGTTATAGAGATGCTGTTAGATGTCTCCATCTGTTCTATACCGTAGTTTGGCATGGGGAATTCCCATATGCAGTTATCTGGAGGTTTCCCATCCACTTACCATGTCTGAGACTAGAGAACTTGAAATTTCTTTGCCAGATGACATGCATCTCTGGGCTCCGTTCGAATCAGCTTGTGGTTTCGGTAAGGCTTTTCTGAGTCTGTCTCTTGTGATTTAAGGTGAAGAACGTACGTAGAAAATCATACCGATAACAGGGATTTCTTTATCTCTTACATAAAGTTTAAATGCTTGTCTCAAAACAAGGCAAACCCCCCACCCTTTGTGCTGTCACCCCTCTGCAGCGCTCGTCAGTTGTCAGGAGCCCGGACCGCAGACATCGCGCGTACCTTCCGCTTTGTGCATTGCCGCGGTTTGTCGCCGTTGGGAGCGCTCCGCGCGCGACGCGTGTGCGTGCCCAGGGTGCGGTGGTCCGTACGAGCCGTTGCGTGGGGACTGTACGTCACTGTGCTGCGCTGTGCCCTGCTCCTCGCTGCGCCGGTGATTAATGCCGCCATTTCTTTTTCGTGATGTTTTTTCCGTGCATAACAGATGTGTCCATTTCTGTATTCTCGCTGCCGTGTCTTTATTTGTTTACTTCTGCTACTAATTGTTGTTGCTTTGCTTTGCCAGCCCTTTGCTAACGAAGCAGTGTTTCTCCCTCTCCTGTCTCTTCCAGGACTGTCATGTAAATATCCACTTCTTCAAGGTAGTTTTCTCCTTGGTGTTCTCCTACACCTTTCTCTTCACACAACCTCCTCTACCAGTGTTTGAAGTTTAAATTCAATTTCATTCTCACCGTATTTTAAGGATGCACTTGTTTTTTCCCCAGCTTAAGCTTTTCTAATTGATAAAAAAAAATTGAAGTATGACTCTTCCATAATTTGTCACAAAGTACACCCCATTTAGAAGTTTGCTTACAAAATAGGGGCCATGAAACCTCAGCAGATGCAGTGTGCCTTTCCTTTCCAAGCAATTAGTCAAATGAATGCCGCCTTCCCGTGCAAAATGGTGCATCTTTAATTTGAAAGACACTCATGGAACTTCAAACAACTTCCACGGATCAAGTAGTGCTCATGTTCACTGTATATTTAAATAGATAAATTTACATAAGATAGCGTGCATGTTTTATGGTATAACGCACTACGTATATAGCTGTGTGTTAGCTGGAGCGTACTGTATCATAAGAGGTGTCACCCATCTGCACAGGTGCTGTGACAGCAGAAGTACCGGTTCACCTGTTCACTTCCCATTTTGCTCCTTTCACTGACCACCACATCACCGAGCCCTTGCCGTGGAAGGTACATATCGGCATTGAGAACATACGTGCGTGGACTTTTTATTTGGAGGTATCTCTAACAGATAGTCCTGCTGTGTAAGGGCAAAGGTTACTGACACAGCTCACGCTCCCGGTTTCATACACTGGTGAGGTTACAATTTAAATTAAAATGTGAAGCTCCCGTGCTGCAAACTGTGTTAAGAATCTCAGGTTATTGAAGCCATTGTTGTCTTCTGTATTTTTACAATTCAAGTTGACCTAGAGCAGTTTATATGTTAAAGCTTAAAATGCTTAATTTTAGGATCAGATTTTATTTTTGAAGAGTTGTGTATATTATTAATGGATGATTTTAATACTGAACCAGAAAAGCAAGGAATGAGACCATTTGTCATTGCCAAATATTTCCTAATGCAGTAATCATTTGTCATGTAATCAGTAACTTATTTTTTCTTAACCTTGATTCTTTGTCTGGTATCTCAGTCTCAGAAAAGCCTGTAGAGAAGAGGACTGCCCTTTCTCAATCCTTTATACCTCTTCTAATTTGAAAATAAAAATTACATGGTGGTTTCGTTGATGAAACTTGTTTCATGCAGGGAAGTTGCAAGTTTCTCTGTTTAAATATATTTTAAACCAGAGCAAAAGCTACCCTGAAAAAAGCGCGTCTGGGATAAATCCGAAGTTATGTCTAACGTCGTGTTGTCGCTTCCTTGTAGAAGGCAGACCCTGGGGCGCACTGATATGTGCTGACAAACGGCCTCGCTCCGTTCGCGTTTCCATCATAGGAGTGAGCACCTAAAAAAAGAGCTGAACAGTCTCCTACAGCTGCTGCTTCATGGGCAAAATTCACGCTTAGTCCTTGTGAACTATAAACGTGAATTCCAACACAGAAATTTGGCGCTCTGTTCTGATGTGAAGAGGAGACTTGAGAATTCCTTTTTTTTTTTTTTTTTTTGTGGAGAAAATGCTTCCTTGTTTATTGTCTGTCTTTTCTCTGAATTGTTACAACCCCCCTCCTGCTCGCTGCTGACGGTGACTTAGCATCCCTCCCCTAAGCTCCGAGCGTCACGGCATGCTGCACCCTGCAAGCAAATCGCCCCTGGCGCTGGCGTGGCCTTGGGAAGCTTTTTGTAAGTGAGGAGTTGATGTGGGACCGCTGGGGAGGCTGTGCTCCCGGGTTCCCAGCGCTGGAATTGAAGGGGAACAGCAGGAGCAGATGAAGGAGGAAGGCTGTGTTCCTGAGGACAGCGTAACGCTTCCGAGCTGGAGATCAGTAAAGTGTACAAAAAAGATTTTATAATATCAGAGCAAATTTTGAGAATGCTGTGAGCAAGGTCAAACAGCATCAATCCTTGTTTATAAATTCCCAGATACGGGGAAGGATCACACATTTATGCAGCTTTTGTTCCGCCAGCAAAGTTTATATTCAAATAGATGATTTTCACACCATCGTACAGAAAACACCTTCATCTTTGCGTGTGTGCGTTCGTGTGCGTTAAATAATTCCAGAGCATGTTGAGACTGGGATACACAATCCCAAGGTTTTAAAACGAGTGCTGGGCTGCAGCGTTCCATGGCTGCGGTGTTCGACGGCAGGGATTTGTGCTAAGATCAGGTGGGACAAAAGTCCTTAAAGATTATTTTAGAACAGAATTTTATTATTTTTTTGGCCGTATTGAAATAAGTTTTATGCTTAAAAGCAAATTCTACGCTCTAAGGTTTTTTTGTTCTTGAAAATTAGCAGTAATTTAGATAATTAAAAAATGGAGCATATATAAAAGCAGCTCTTTTTTGACACTTAGGGATTTGCTGTTCTAGCGTCGTATTTGTTGTTTGGGGTTTTTATTACCACTGCCATGGGATTATTTCTGCAAGAATTCTTGACTATTATTCCTAGGCAGGCTCTTTAATTACATTTCATCTAGTTAGACACCGCTCTGTTGCAGGGCATGGCGTGTTTGGCAATAAAGGCAGAAAACAAAGTAGACTCAGGTGGCCACAGGATTATTAAAGAGATTAAACATGTTGACAGTGCCAAACGGGTAACTGGAAGCTCTTCCCTCCCTAGATTGCACTGCTCGCAGCCAGACAGCCCTCGTCCAGGGAAATATCCCCTGGAACTCCTGTTCCCAGGATAAATATATCCCTTTTCAAATTACGGTCTTTCATAGTTATTTGACTTCATTGTCTACATTTTCTAAGGGATATGGTTACCTTAATCTTGTGCCTGGCAAATGCGGGGATTTTTTAGAAATCATGTATTCGAGTACTTCCTACAGTACACAGCAACACAAAAAAGTAAAACAAAAATAATAAAAGAAATTGACTAGGGAATGTGATTATAAACCCACCCACCCCCCAAAAATAAGCAGCTCTGTTGAGATGCTGTGTGCTATATTAAACTGTTGTGTTGTCCTGTAGGATGCTCTTATTGCCTTTATCCTAAGGAAACATGGGTTTAACATAGCGTTGAGTTCGAGAAAATAATTTCTCCGCGGAGCTGGAAACCACAAGGGGTCAGTAAAGACCAGAGAATAGCTCCCGGAGAGGAGAGCTGGCTGTGGCAAAAGTCCTGGAAGAAATGAAATAGTGCCAATTGTTTGTATGCATATATTTAGAAAGATACAAACCCGTTGAATTAAACTGCTGCGTTGATAAAATTCAGCATAACATTTTTGATACAGCCCTTTATTCAAGATTTTTAACTGGCACTGATGATAATTTTTCCCCTAATCAAAATATGGAATAATTTGCAGCTGTAAAAGCGAGCGCTGCCTCTGCTGCCCTTTATATCGCTCACGCCATCTCTGCCTCCGGGTGCCTCCTGACTTCTGTAACTACCTGCCTCCGTCCTCGGCTTCCTCATGCGCTGGGTGGGAGAAATGGACCTCCATGGAAGTCTCTGAGTCACTGGGTTGAATTGTCTCATGAATTTTGGGGACCTGCAAGGCCTGGGTTCCAAACACACAGCTCGTGCTAGGGTTGGACAAAATAACTCAGTTTTACTAACAATGCAGAATTCTTGCTGGGGCACACTGCCTTCTCTTCTGTTATTCATAACGCAGATGAATTCGCGGGCACTCTGACACCACCGTTCCTGTGTGACGAGCACAGCGGTGCCGGAGGGGCTGGGCTTCAGCACTGGCTCTCCTCTCTTCTGGGACATGCTTTCTGCAAAAACGCAGTTTTAATCCTTTTCGCATGTGGCACAAATATTTTTTTCAGGCAAATACTTTAAATAAATTTACTATTACCAACCAAAAGGATACATATGACACAAGTTTAGGGGGAGGAGGAGAGGAAATGAGGGGAAAAGTAAACTAAAGACATAAAGTAGTCCATACGTAACTCCCAGGTAGAGTTCTGTCATCCTCCCCATTTCCATTTTTATGAAACATCCTGTTTGCCACCATGCCTTTATAATAGCAATGAGATAGATAAGGACTTTTTTCTAGCTATTTTTTCAATAGCCCTTTTAGCTATTGAAGTAAAAATGCATTTTGCTCCATTTTTATATATTGCATTTTTTACTAATTACGTCATAGTTCACCGCAGTGACATCGCCATCATGCAAATAAATAGAAGAGTGTGGCTTTCTGCTTATTTGCGTATTTTCAGTGTTCTCCTTGCTGGAAAGAGGTTTTGCTGGATTGGAATTTCACCAAGGAATACTTGGCTGAAGAACGATCCGTGTAAACCTTGTGAGTCCTTGCCAGTGTCGGCAGAACGGTGCGTCTCCCTGGGGCGGGTGGGCCGTGCTGTGTTGCGGTGTCTCGTCTTGGCATCTTCAGTCTGCTGCAGTCTAATCCAAGTGTGCTCCTTTCTAGATGGATAACTATGCGCATATACATTCGTTAGTGCAGTACATTTCTGTAATTTCGTTCATTAGTTATTTGTTCTTGAACAATAAGAATGGGTGAGAGCGCACAGTAAGGTGGGGAAACGCCATGCGTCGCCTCCTTCTTCGTAAGCATTTGATAAACCAAGGGAAGAAGCACAAGAGCCAGAGAGTGTGTCTTTTGTTCTGTTTCGCTGGGAATTTCATGCAAAAGCGTCTCCCCACGTTGCTCAGCACATGTTTTGTAGCGAAATTGGGAAAATGGCCAAGGAAGTTCCTTCCCTCCATTGACTTGCAACAAGGACGCGAGCTCAGGCTGGGCCGAGATGTCACGCTCCGGCCGTCCCCTCTCTGGCTGGAGCTGATGGGTGCTTAATCATCCCGAGCTGAGGCTCCAACTTTCTCTGTTCTGTGTTGTTTCCATGACTACAAAACTCTCCGCTAATGAATTATAAGCTTGCATTAGGTTATGGTATTAAGCTTAAAACTCAGTCTGGTGAAGTATTAGGTCTTGCTGGGGCTTAGAAATGGACTCTTCTCATTTCAGATTCTCAGCATCCTGATAATTAAGTTGTATAAACTAGGAAATTGATAGTCCTTCATAGCACCTATAATTACATGGAATTGGAAATGCAATAATGTAAGAAACAAGCTGCCACAATGATGGAGAACATTTTGGTGAATGGGAGGTTTTTTCCTTCCAGATTTTGACTTGAAATTTATTGGATTTATTTATGTTATTAAAGGCTTGCTAATGGCTCAACCACTTGATCAAAATCCCCGCTGAGCTTTCATGACTGGAAACCTGAATAGGGCGTTTTGTCGTCCTTGAGACTCGGCTAAAGTATTTCAGTTCCCTCTTCTTACGCCCTCAGGATGAGTTTTGCCGGCTCTGCCAGTCACCTCTTCTGTGCTTGGTCTGGGATGTGAGCTGCTCCGGCGCGTCTGGTGTAGGGTCCAGGTCGCGACAGGCAGAACCGAGCGTTAATTATGTGTTTGCAGCCACGGCCTCCCGGGCTCTAATAGTGAAACTGGGACGTTGGTATCAAGACTGTTCCTCTCCTCGCTTCTCACCACCCATTTTGCCACTTCTTTAAGTGACGTGCAGAGTGTTAGCTGCAGCTCTGCTGTGGGTTAATTCGAAAATTAGGAACAGAAACATTGGGAACAAGGCGGGCTTGAGTGAGACGGGTTGTTCCATCACCTGGTGACGTTTGAAGAGTGTGTTGGGATCTGGCAGAGACCTGATGAGAACCTGTGGCGGGGGTTTTGTGAGCGTTTTTCAGAGGGATTGAATCCTGGCAAGAGGACATTCCTGCTCCACGGATCTCAAGGAAGTCTTGGGATCCGGGATGAAGCCTGCTCAATCAGTCCTTAGACTGCTGACCCTCATGCTATCAAAATTGTGATTTTTTTGCAACGGAGACTGGAGCCAGTGCTGCTCTCTGCTTTCACGTCCTTCATTTGCCGTTTACAGCGGAATGGGAGTGATGGGCAAAGCGGTCGGTGCTGGGTGGGGAGCGGGTGCTGGTGTGTAACGCAGCAGAGCTGCGCGTCTCGAGGAGACTCGGCTGCCGGGAACAAAACTCTCGATTTCTTTTCCCGGTAGGTGTCAGTGGAGCCAATAAGTATCGGAGGAAACGTGGCGATAGGCGTGCTGTTCCCAGACAGAAGCTGCGTGTGCCCTGTGTGTATATACCTCCGCACACGTGTTGGGAATTCCCCATTGTTGTTAAATATTTTTTCATTTTTCACTTTCTCCTCTTGAAAATTTGTTACCGCTAGATCCCCCGCTGGGTGTCTGTGAACCTGCTAAGAGCGAGTTGCCTTGACAACTGAGAAATACACCCTCTAGCGAGCTGCCGTCGCAAGGCCTTTTGTTGGCTTGAATATTTTTTCATGAGGAATACGTGGGTTTCTCCCCTCCGAAGCTGTGCTGGGAGGGTGGCGGGCTGCGGCTGCAGGTTGGGGCAGTTTTGGGAGCCCGTGTTCATTTTCCCGATGGGAACAAAGCCAGTCTTACTGAGCTGAATGTTGCAAACCGCAGCAGAGAGAATTAATGAAGGTGAGCGATACAAGGTGTTAAAGCACTAATGTAACATCGCTCATTGCCCTAAAGAGATTGAGGGTAGGAGTGGGAATTGTGTAGATTTCTTTTTCTAATTCTTCACAAATTTTATGTATTTATTGGCTAATGGGGAAAATGGCTGATTCAGTCTTTTTGCTCTGTAATTCTTAAGTTTGTGAATTATAGATAATAACTAGAGGGCAGAAGAGCCAACATTCGGACTTATTGTTTTGTCCTGTTAGATTGTCTTCACAGTAAAAAATCAGATAGAAAGTTTTGAAAAGACTCAATGAGAACATTCACTGCAGTTGAAAATTTGGTGCAACAATGGATTACTGTTCCCTGAATCACTTCTTTTGCTTCTTCGCTTCACGCTCCTTGTTAGGACGTAATTAAAAGACCGATTGTTACACTTAGATGAAAAATAAATTGAACACATTTTTACTGCAAAACCTGAGATATGTTTTCCGAAAAGCACATGCCCAATTCCAAGAGACTCTCCAGTGTACCGCACGGTAACTTCAGTAACGCTCTGTGAAGAAGCACGTTTGGGCTGAATATATCAAGTGTGTCTCACCTGTGGTTTCAGGGTAGAAGAACTGGCCGAGATAAGGTGCGTCCAAACCCGAGGAAGTAAGATGATGTGCATGTCTTGTTTTCTTTTAAGATTAACGTTTCTGCTACCAGTGCAGACTAATTTATCTTTAACATGCTGTTTTCCTGGTTTGTTTGCTGCAAGCTGGCTTCGTTGTAACAATATTGTGTTTTTATCAGAGACATTAAGCCAAGCAGTCTGAGTCCAGGGCCTGGAATGCCATCTTCAACTTCAGCAAGTTTTAATATCTGTAAAAAATAAAGGTGGATTGAAGTGGGATTCTGCTATTTTCAACTTTAGTCATGGTGCAAAGAGGCAAAATTACCTTGCTCTTTTCCAATAAACTTTTATGAATCGTTTGAATTTCTCTCCCTTCTATAGTTGCAAACCTGCTTTTGCTCCGGGAGTCTGGACGAGCGTGTTGGTTGCATGGCGTTCTCTCTCTGCAGGACTCAAGGCGTAGCAGGGGCAAAACTCACGGCAGAGCTCAGTGAGACCATGTTAAAACGTTCCCCGTTCTTGACCTTGTGAGAATACACCGACACCCGCAGGCTGTGCACACACCACAATTCGGGTACCCACCCGCAGGCTGTGCACACACCGCAATTCGGGTACGCACCCGCAGGCTGTGCACACACCGCAATTCGGGTACCCACCCGCAGGCTGTGCACACACCGCAATTCGGGTACCCACCCGCAGGCTGTGCACACACCGCAATTCGGGTACCCACCCGCAGGCTGTGCACACACCGCAATTCGGGTACCCACCCGCAGGCTGTGCACACACCTCACTTCGGGTACCCACCCGCAGGCTGTGCACACACCGCAATTCGGGTACCCACCCGCAGGCTGTGCACACACCGCAATTCGGGTACCCACCCGCAGGCTGTGCACACACCGCAATTCGGGTACGCACCCGCAGGCTGTGCACACACCACAATTCGGGTACCCACCCGCAGGCTGTGCACACACCGCAATTCGGGTACGCACCCGCAGGCTGTGCACACACCACAATTCGGGTACGCACCCGCAGGCTGTGCACACACCACAATTCGGGTACGCACCCGCAGGCTGTGCACACACCACAATTCGGGTACCCACCCGCAGGCTGTGCACACACCGCAATTCGGGTACCCACCCGCAGGCTGTGCACACACCGCAATTCGGGTACGCACCCGCAGGCTGTGCACACACCGCAATTCGGGTACGCACCCGCAGGCTGTGCACACACCGCAATTCGGGTACCCACCCGCAGGCTGTGCACACACCACAATTCGGGTACCCACCCGCAGGCTGTGCACACACCGCAATTCGGGTACCCACCCGCAGGCTGTGCACACACCACAATTCGGGTACGCACCCGCAGGCTGTGCACACACCACAATTCGGGTACGCACCCGCAGGCTGTGCACACACCACAATTCGGGTACCCACCCGCAGGCTGTGCACACACCACAATTCGGGTACCCACCCGCAGGCTGTGCACACACCGCAATTCGGGTACCCACCCGCAGGCTGTGCACACACCGCAATTCGGGTACCCACCCGCAGGCTGTGCACACACCACAATTCGGGTACCCACCCGCAGGCTGTGCACACACCGCAATTCGGGTACGCACCCGCAGGCTGTGCACACACCGCAATTCGGGTACCCGTTTCTGAGCTCTGCCTCTACCGCTGCTGAAAGAAGATTTATAAGTATTGCCAGGCAGTGGACCTTACATTAGACTGATAGGAATAAAAGTAGTTCTTAGTTGTAAAAGAGTTTGTGGACCATTTTAAGCAAGCTAAGGCGTTCCTGCTATTGTGAAAAAACAACCTTAAGGTATAGAATCAATAAAATGGTTTGAATGGTGGTATTTGTAGTGCTGTAAGGATGAGTAGGTCCCAAAATAATACGGGACATTTTAAGTAAATCTATTAGAACTGCTTTTTCTGAAATATGCTTTCCTCCAGGGCAGCAGTCAGTGATTCTGGTTAGCTCTTCCTCCTTTTGCACCCATCTCTCTGTCTGGTCCAGGTGTTTTCCATATTGTTCTTTTCTCCTAGCCATACCCAATGGTAAGAAAACCTGCTTCTCTGCAAGAAACTGAGTCTGTTTAGATAAACACCTGAGAAAATACATTTCTTGGGCTGTTTGTAAGGCCAGAGCCTGAAGAGAAAATGATGTATGTGTGCAAGATGCAGGAAGATCTGGACGCTGTGTAACAGGGTCGGGTTTAGGGAACCAGCCGCCCGTCTGCGGTACGTCTGGGTGCCTTGGCCTGTGTGTGTGTCTGGTGTACGTGTGCCCGATGCCCTGCTCTCCAGTTCTGTGTGTGCGAAGCTCTACGTCACGCTTTGCTCCCCTCACACACAGTTTATCTGCCCAAGAGAGCCCTGGGCCTCTTTATTGCTCTATGGTTGGTCCTGCTGTTGGGACAGCGTTCCCAGGAGCTCGGGAAATCACTTCTATCCAATATCTGTCCTATTTTTAGTGCTTAAGTTTAGTGCTTAACAGTGTGAAAGTAGTGGGGGGTGCTTTTACATTTCATTTATGCAAATTAAAATGCATCAGTAATGTAATGTTTTATCTAGTGTATTTATTTTTATTGTGCTCCTCTTCTTGACTGTATTTTAAGAGTAGTTTCGGTTTGTAGTTCCCTATGTGAAGTATCTGAAATATATAAATTGTTCTTTATGTGAAAAAACAATGTCCCATATGTTGAGGTATTCAAAAAGCTGTGGAAAAGTATTTTTCTAGCAAAATATCTGTTCAGCAAGTCATTTCCCATGCGGGTCACAGCAAGAAATTAAAATTACTGTGTGTGAAGAGAGTTTGCAAGTCCTCACGTTGCATAGAATGTCGTTAAACAATTCCAATGAGCACCGCCAACTAAATATTCAACCAGGGGGTGAGATGAAGGCCCCTCAGGTGGAGCTGGAAACCCTGCAGAAACGGCCACAGCGTAGGAGTGGATGAGGTCTTCTCCACACGCACACTGAGCCCAGCACGTTTCGGATGTGGTTTCTCCAAATCTTTACTAAATCTTGTAAGCAAATGCTTGTTTCCCTGTATCTTCACCCATTGCTTGCAATAAGGCACAACTTTTGCTCTCTTTGTAGACTTTCTGTGTTTAATGTAAAGCAATTTTGGTGCTTGAAGACATTTTCCTAATCCTTTGGTCATAACCAGAAATCACTAGTTGAGTTTCTTCAGAAGTACTTCTGTCTTGCTCCATATTCTGGGTTAAGTTCTGTAATAAAAGGGCAAGGTTAAAGGCTTTCCTTAGAGCCACCAACATCAATTGCTAGTGACGAGTTGTGACGTTTCTGCTGAGTGTAGAAACTTCTGTGACGCTTGTAGGAGATGTCTTGGTCTAGGTTTATACTTCAGGATGAATTGAGTAACATGGAATATACACAGCAGCTAATTCTCCAAGAGCCAATAAGTACTAGATCTTTCAGGGTTCATTTCTTACTGTCCCATCAAAAACGTGGTGGCACAGGTAATAATGGGTTGATGATGTTTATCTAATTTTATTTCCATGCCTATAGCCTAATTTTGTTCCAGTAGCTCTGGAATTTTTTTTAAATAGTACTAAGAAGAAGACAAAATGATACATGCCTGAGGCTAAGTCATAATTGAAACATGTTGCAGTAGTATTTTGGGAAGCTCTTAATGGATCATCTGTGAAATGTTTTGTTCTGGATTATTATTGTTTCCTTTTTTTTTTTCCTCCCAGTACATGTTTGCCAGCCTTGAAATTCCCACTATATTTTCACTAGGACCTTAAGCCAAAAAGCAGTAAAGGGAATTCACATGGTAAATGTGAAAAACTTTTTTTTTGGCGTGCTCATGAAGAAATGGTCCGTGGCCTCGCTGAAGGGCAATATGGGCCTTTGATAAGGTTGTGATAATTCAGTCAGGTCATTAGGCCATTCCACTGGGTTCCGTGTGCCTTCACTGGGTCAGCCTGGTCCTTCTCCAGCATTTCACGGCTGCCGTGCTCCCGTGTTTTCTTACGTACGGTTTGCAAGAGGGTTCTCTCCGGACACGTACTGGTGTCTGGGCCAATGCACCCGGATGCTCAGCGCCAGGGATGCAATAACCAGGCCTGTCGGCTCCCGTCGGCGCGGGTCACTCGCACCTGCATACGGTCCCATCCGCTCCTGCCGGCGTTAGCCATCGGCCTGGAGCAGATGGCACAGGAGCCCACTTGACCGATCAGGAGGCACCCGCTGTTCTCCTTAAAAATCTACCATGTGGAAAAAAAAAAATTATCAAATTGAGAGCAGCATCTAATTAAAAAAAGATTAAACCATGGAAATAGAGGAGCATGTCTCTGTAGCTCTTCGAATCTAAGCATTTTCTTGCAAGGGTGCAGAGAGGCCTTGGCTGGGTTCTCTAACATTATTTTAAGATGCCGCCCTCAGATCCTGACAACTTCATCTCGCCTGTGTTTGATCCGAGCGAGCGCGGTGCTTTCAGCTCGGGGAGCCGGCAGAGGGCACAGGAACCTGC
Source organism: Alca torda (assembly GCA_008658365.1). NCBI lineage: Eukaryota > Metazoa > Chordata > Aves > Charadriiformes > Alcidae > Alca > Alca torda. Next base: position 37,956,473 of record CM018086.1, read on the forward strand.
CGATGAATCTGCTGCTCCTTTTCTGTTGGAAAAAGTGCTCTTCGCCCCCAGCCCGGGATTGCAGCGCTGCAGAAAGCGCTCCCTGCAAGAAACAAACCGCCTTGGAATAAAAATTCGTTTGCGGTTCTGAAAGATATGTTTTTCAAACAGGCTGCTGACAACCTACCCAGTGGGTTTAAAATATAAGAAATAAAGCTAGTGTTTTCTATTCAGCACCTGATTTGGATCTCCATTACTTGGTGAAAAGGCGGATATGGAAATTGCTTCTTGTATCTTGTATGCAGGATCTTTTATCTGAGATCCCGTACACGGGAGCATCACAAAGACACGGCCAGCAAAGCCGCTCCTTTAAACCATGTCTTCATCTTGTACAAATAAAGGATATCAGGATTTTTCTTTTTTTTGACTTGTTTTGCTTATGGCTCAGTCTTGTATTATGGCCTTGAAAGGAGCTTTGTCCCGACAAAGAGCTCCATTACAGACACTGGATTTGTCCCAGCTGCCGGCTCTGCCGAGAGGCCATCCCTTGCGGACTCGGGGATTTAGGCCGATGCCCAGGACTGGCTCTTCCTCAGCACTTGCACAGCACAGGGTCCCGATCGGCATCTCCAAGTGCTGCTTTCATGCAGCAAGTAATAGTAGTGGTGGAAAAAATGCCACATTTTAAGCTGTATTACAAAAAAAAAAAAAAGAGAGAGAGGTCAAAACTGCCAAAATTCATATCCCTGTGGCAGGGTGTCAGACTTTCTGCACTTACAGAGTTGCAGGAAAAGTCATCCATGAATACGCTTTTCAAGTGAGGTGGTTATTTGATGGGAGGTTTACTGCCAGTAGTGCAGGAGTACAGGGCTGGACGCCATGAATCGAGTCGTCCCTTTCAAACTCGTCTGGGGAAGGGAAAGTTTGTATTTTCCAGTTTCCCATGAGGCTGCCAAAGGTATATGCCAAGCCAGGCTTTTAAGGTGATTTATTATGTGACTTTGAATAAACTTTAATTTCTATAATTTTTTTCTGTAGAACAGTGATAATATGCAAATACCGTCCTTTTGCAGTGCAGTGAGAAAAGCAGTTACCCTTAAATGTCAAGCATATGTCAATGGTGCAGAGTAAATTAGCCACGTTAGAGGTTATTTACCAAACCAACACACTCAATGGATGGGGGAAAGCACTTACATCCCAAAGTGTCAGTAAACTTTCTTGGCTTTGCTTCTGCTGGTATATGGGAATATTTTGAGAAAAAGAGGGATTTTATGTTGTAGCCTGCATTATCTTTTGGTGAGTCTTACTTTTTTCTCTTCTGTTAACTTTGAGAGTTGAAATGCAACTTACTTGAGCAATTACATGGTGTCTCATATGAAATACTGAGACTGTTGCAACCTTCTGCAAACCAGACTCTCTTGCCAAGGCAGAACCTTTGTATGTAATATTTCCCTTCCTCCCTTTTCCGGATCAACACTTGATTGAAAACCAAAGTTGATTGTATAGCTAGTTTGAAAGTGGCCGTGTTCATCTGCATTAATTCTCATGTGTTGTGGTTTGTGTTTAATGTAGGTTGTTTTTCTTAATGCATGTCAAAGATTTCCTAACTCTTGCTGTGCAGTGACTTTAAGAACTACATTTTAAAAGAGAATGTACTGAAGAGACTGTTTATATCCTAAAATACCCTATGTAGATCATAGCATGATATTTTTGAAAAGCATTTTTTGTATTTCAAAACAAAAAAGCACCAAATAAGACTGCTTTTGGCATGAAAATAAGTGACTTTTTTCCTTTGGCTTTGGTTTTTGCTTTGGTTTTGCTCTTCTAACCAGATAAGTGTATCTGCTTTTATCTGGTTATACACGAACACAGTTTTCTACTTTAATTGACTCAATAATGTCCACAGTATTGTTGGAATGAGTCTTAGAAGTTGTGTCTGTGCAAATTTTGTTATGCAGCCTTTCTCCTGGGAATGCCGCCTCAAATATGGTCGTCTCCAATTCTAACCTTCACCCAGCGATCCGATCCGTTCTGCCAAGAAAACGGGCTACTCTTCTTACTTCCCTGTTTTTGTGTGTGTATGTGTGTGTATGTTCTTCAGAAAGCCAAGCTGGGGCCAGCTGGTAACAAAGTCATTACTCCAACAGAAGACAAGAACTCAAGTGTGCCGTCCAACAATCTGGACAGGGTGAAGCTGACGGATTTCAACTTTCTCATGGTTCTTGGAAAGGGGAGCTTCGGGAAGGTAGGAATTCTTGATAACTATTCCACTCGCATTATTTTTTCCTTTTTTTTTCTTTTTTCCTGGAGGAAGAATGAATGAATAATTCTCTAAGAAGCAAAATCCAGAGTCAAAAGGGTGTGCATTTTTGAGGGAGGATTTCTAAATGGAGTAGGGCGATTCCCTATGGACTGACAGGCTTCAGTCGTGATTGGCAGTTTTCTTGAAAAAATAAAAATAATTTTTAGAAACTCAGACTGTTGGGCAGGATGTAAGAAACAGTTGCTGACTTTTAGATCCTCATTTCTTGGCAGTTTCAAGGAAATTAAGTCTACGTTTCTGGCTTTACTGCCTAGGTCACTCTGCCGGTTCTGGAAGTCACCAACATGGGTACGGCTGAATATTGGGGAAAAACCAGGAATAGTGTATATATATATTTGAAAATCTGTTAGTCAAAAGGAAGGACTGCTCTTTTTCTGTCTGTTTGAACAACCACTTATATGATAAAGTGCCCTTTACTGAAGAAGTCCCCTGGGACCTAACATTTTATCAGCCCTCTGGCAGTGTGCCTGCGATTAACCAGAGGGTTTTGGCGCAGGCTTTGTCTGAAATGACTGGTGCAGCCCATCGCAGTGGGTGAGTAATGAGGATATTTTTGAAGTTTTGATCAGGTTAGTCTATACCAATAAAAGGAGAAGCTAGATTGCCATCTGTACAACTCTTCGGGCGTACGACTCGCCTTCCCTCCTTGTCAGATAGGAAGATTTTCACCCTGTTGTTTCTCTTTGTGCAGGTGATGCTGGCAGACAGGAAGGGGACAGAGGAGCTCTATGCAATCAAAATACTGAAAAAAGATGTGGTGATCCAGGATGATGATGTTGAATGTACAATGGTTGAAAAACGAGTCCTGGCACTGCAAGATAAACCACCGTTCCTGACACAGCTTCACTCTTGTTTCCAAACAGTTGTACGTGAGCTCTTGTTTTATTGCCACCCTGATGTTTTCCACACTCTACGGTCGTGGATTTTACCAGCTCAATAACATTTATTAATATCCGAACTATTTGTCATAGCTTCTGCACATAGAAAATAGTTACCCCAGAAGAAGGAGTTACCCCATGTAACTACCCTTTGTATTTTAAATATAAAACCTAGGTTTAAAGATTTTTCTTCATACAGTAATTCAAGCAGACCAGTGTGACAATGTGTGCTTTGCTAAGTCAGAGCCTTAAGCCTGGATTCCCAAAGGTTCCTACATACTTTTAAGGATGTGAGGATAGTGAAAAGTCTTCGTGGGTGTTAATATGTCATGAGGTGATTAGTCATGAATCAGTGTTTGATGGATCTAATTTAGTTTTCCGGCACCCCTGGCACAGAGGAAGGTTTTTTGCTTCCATCCCGATATGCAGTGGGTGTCTCCCGATCACATTGCAGCACATCTCCCAGGGACAGACTGCAGGATGGATCTGGCAGTCCAGCGGCGCCAGACCGGTCTGTTGGATGACATGGAAATCCACGTGGTGGGCAGTTGGCACTTAGTCTGCTTTGGGTTTTGGGAGTGGGCACGGATACGCCCTGACACTCGCGGACCAGCTCCGAATAGTCCAAGCTGGGCAGAGGTCTTGATTCGCAAGAAATCAAGGCTCTTCTTGCCTCACCTTGTAGCCGTCTTGTGACAGTGGCCTTGAACTAGTGCCCCAGGGCTGGGATGTCGCTTAATGACGTGATGAAAGGACATGCGTGATTGTTTTTCCACTTGACTGTATCTTTTACCTCTTACATTGTTGATGGTTTTTAATCTAAAAACAAACGAACAAACAACAGGGAGTTAGTTTGAAGTAATAACATTGTACTACTCCACAGAGGCCACGTCACCCCCTCACCATTCCATAGCATAATGGTCTGTGTTATTAGAGGCGTTTTCAAACTCTGTTTAATGTCTACAAATCTGAGCAGAAAATGGCCTGAATGCAGGAGATTTGCGGACATAATTAATCACACTAAAACATGAATCTAGGAACTATTGCACTTGGTAATTCTTGCCTTCTAAAATATTCTTCCTGCCTCTACTTATAATATTGTCGTAATAAGATGAGAGGTCCTAGTGAGAAATAGGCTTCTATCTCCCTCTAATTCTTTATCTTTATATAACTTGATTAGTAAGCAAAAAGCCTAGTGTCATCACTAAATGAAAAACTACTTTGTTTAATCTTATCTTTCTTTTGAGCAAATACATTTTAAATGTAAAATTTTAAAAGTACAAAAGTTTAGTATTTTCTGGCTAAGGGGAATGGAAGAAAAAAGTTGGGGTTTTAGTATTTACGGTATAATTATTTTTTTATTTTATCATTTACCAGAGCAATGGAGCTACATAAAGGCTTAGGTAAATCACTAACACCTTTGCCTAATTTACTTGAGTTAAGTGGTTTGCACTTGGTGCTGTGAAATATTCTTGAGGATTAATATTAGCTACAAAAATGAGAAATCGTATATTAAGGGGAAGAAAAGGCATAAACTGTGTGACCATAGGAAAAATTGATTATTTTTGCTGGTGCTTTCAGCTGCAGGCTTCTGTTGCCATGGATTTTACAATAAAACAATTTGTACAAAAATCTAAATTTCATAAATCTGATCTGGCCAATTAAACATTTTGCCCGTGGCTTCTCTGTTGTACTCAGCTTAGGAAGTCACAGCTTTTAAATGTATGTTGATGTTCTGAAATCTCGGTTACTGGACAACTGGAGACTTCTTTTTCAATCAATGCTGAAGGAAAGAGATTGAACGAGAGCATCTTAGTAATGAGTCTCTTTCCCATCAGAATATTGGATCAGAACTTTTCTAGAAATACTTCAGGATAATGATTCTTTCCAAAATAACTAAAGGAAAATTGGAGGAAGCCAAAAATATGTCTTCCATAATTGGGAGGAAAACTATTAATGCATCTTATATGCTGTCTGGATCATGTTATAACTGCAGCCAGTAAGTTTGCCATAATGTCCTCCACCAGAATCTTCAATGTTAAGCGGTCAAAATCATCCGCCATCAATAAAAGAGGTTTGTAGAATGTAAACAGTGTATTCTTACTGAAGGCACTTGGAAGAGCTCGGTTTTAGTCCTCTGAAAACTGGGGGCCAGGCCTAATGTTTTAAGTCATGCTGTCTGAAGGTCGCTGGGTGGGAAAATACTGCTTAAGTGCACTCAAGTATGTTACGGTCATGTTTGATTTGAGCTACTTGGATACGCCCTCTAAAAGTCCTCACTGTGCAAGAAAAAACTGCCTCCAAAATACCTTATTGCCATCTTCCTCCAGTATGAAGTATGAGAAATTAATTTAGTGTCACTTTTAAAGGTTCCAGTTACTTTTGTAAACCCTACAACTGCTTTTCTTTGCCTCTTTCTAATAATCAAAAAAATTATATTTTTAATACCTCACATCTTCCAAAGGAAAACTTACTAGGAAGGATTAGAAATGGCCTCAAAGCAAGAATTTTCAACTATCTTTAAGGGGGTTTTTGCAGTTATTTTTAGACAGACAGATTTTTCAGACAGAACTATATGTGAATAATTATGGGATCCATTGTAGACCCATAAAAATGCATCAATAATAGTTGGCAAGTCTAGAAGATCTCGTCAGTCATTTACTCTTACAGGTTTTACAAAACATTCCGCTTCCATTTCCTGATCTATCAATTTTACCAGAATGTACAACCAGTCCTAATAATCCTAAAAGCTTTATAGTAGCGTATTAGTGACTTTTTTGCTGATCAATGCATATCTAATATTTTCTCTAATGTATTTATGTGCGTCTTTAATACTTTATCCTAGGACCGCCTGTATTTTGTGATGGAGTATGTGAATGGTGGGGATCTCATGTATCACATTCAGCAAGTAGGAAAATTTAAGGAGCCGCAAGCAGTGTGAGTGTTCATGGTTTTATCTTTAAATCATGTCATCACCTTAATTTTACGCTGTAAGAGGATTAGGTTTCTTTATCACACTATCTAGTAGCGTCTTCCCAGGTTCGGTATGAAGTCTAGGCTGGCCTTTTTTAATTGTGCTTTTTAAGGCCCAAAAGGCAAAGTTTATTTTGAAAATATTGTTTGCACACATCGAGCAAAGGTAGCTGTGCCTTTTTATTCGGAAATACAGCACAAACAAAGGCATGCAGTGCCTACTCTAAAAGTGACAAGAATTTAAACAAGGCAGCAGGAAATTAAAGATGTTACTTGGTATTCTGGTGGTGTTTTTAAAAGGAAATATAAAAAAAAAAGTGAGTAGAACATTTCAGTCTGAATTAATGTTATAGTGAAAGGCAATAGAAATAGAGTCAGCATTGCAATATAAATAATAGTTTGTACAAGATAAATGTGATGTATGGCTTATAAGAATTTCTGTGATCCTACTTCTTTATAGAAGTGTTATTTGTGAGGAGTTAATAAATGCTTAGAAGTTGTTTATATACATGATCCCTGTTAGGTAATGTACATCTGGCATATCAGTGACCAGCTGATAATGATCTGCAGCGTATGCAAATGTGAATAGATCCATCAGTACCATTTTAGTCATGCTTATAACATCTCGTCATCATTTATTAGTGTTTCATAAATCATTTACCGATGAAACGTTAAAATCAAGCGTGACCAACTGGTTTAAGAATTCAGCTAAACTAATTTCTTGTTTCGATTTAAGTAATCAGGGCTTGTTTAAATGGGAGGCCCTCTAAATATAAGCATTTGGGATACAGAACTGAATTTCAGCAACTTGCTGAATAAAAGCTACGTGGTGTCACGTCATCCTTGACTCCCAGCTAACGTGACTTGCCAAGACCCGTTGAAAACCCTGGTGCTTTCCGACAGCTTGCGCCTGTGGAGCATCTCCAGGCACACGCGCTCCCAAACACCTCTCGTCAAGTGCTCCGGAGCTAAGCTGTCCTTTCCCTTATGCCAGCCTTAAAATTAATCTTATCTTTAAATAATCCTCTTGCATATAATTTGCACAGCTCCACAGCAACTGCCTTCAAACATCCATCAATATTATCTGTCCTTTAACTACATTCGACAGTTCTGTTTTATATGGTAATCATTTGAATTAGCTTTATGTGATTAATCCATTAACAGCCTGTATAAAGGAATACTATTACTTCGAATTATTTCATGCCGTATGAATCGCAACGTAAATTGAGCTGCATCCGGAACTCAGCACTGAGATGTGATTAGAGATAACGACCTTTGCAGACAGAGTTGGATCGGCGCAGTAAAATGCTGCACCATTTTTTTGTGGTCTAGGGAGACATTTTCAGATTTTTTGAAAATTCTGAATTATTTTATCATGAAGTACTCGAAATGTCTGCTAAAGTCAAATTAAGTAAGGTGTCTTTTATGTCATCTGCCTGTAATACCATTTTTATACTTTAATATATGTACACACATGATATATTATATACTTTATATGCTATTATAGTATCATTCTTCACCATGGTGCATTTCCAAAATAGTTTGTCAGAAGGAAGTCATGAAGCAATAAGAAGCCTTTTTGGGTTTTTTTCCACGCAGGTTCTATGCAGCTGAGATCTCAGTTGGGTTGTTCTTTCTCCATAACAGAGGGATTATTTATAGGTGAGTATAGCCTGACGTAAGTAATTTCTGAACTATTTTAAAAGATTCCAAAAGGATCGGTTTCTTTAACGTTTCAGTGCATTATTGAAACAAGTACAAAAAGCAGTCACTGTGGTGTTCATCTGGTTGTGTTGGTGCGCTGTAAGGCAAGGCCACTGCTTCTCCTGAGCTTTTCTGACGTCTGTGCTCTGCCTAACTCAACTCGACCATGTCAAATACCATCTTCTGCATTCCTGCGTGACGCTTCATTGTTTCACACGTTCAGAAGCGTCAGTGTGAGTGTGCTCATGGTCCTACACATCCATCTCCTCATTAATCGTCCAGTTTCAGGGCTTACGGTCATTCCTGTCTCCCTGCAGCGATGTGCCGGCTCCCTCCGGGCCGCGGACTGCTGTGCATGTGCCGCCCCGTCCCCCCGCCCCCCAGATAGCTACACCTTCGCCTCATTTAGAGAGAATTCTACTTAGAAGTAGATAAATTGGCCCTAGTTCATCCTAAGCATTAACATTAAATTACTGTGATTCTTCATAGAGATCTGAAATTAGATAATGTGATGTTGGATTCAGAAGGACACATTAAAATTGCTGATTTTGGAATGTGCAAAGAACATATGTTAGATGGAGTAACAACCAGGACCTTCTGTGGCACCCCAGACTACATTGCACCAGAGGTAAATATTTACCATTTCAAGAACCTTTTAGTCTCTCAAACGAAAATTGTCCCTATGAACATTTTACACCACCACGTTTTGACAGCTGCAACTCTGGATACTCTGCGGGTGGTACTGTCTATACTTCTGCAGGTATATTGAATAGCTTTGTGAATTGATACAACATTATCAATAAAACTTCACTGTTTCAAAAAATCTGGTTGATTGACAACCTAATTTTTTATGAGATCAGTGCTTCAGATTTTGTTCGTACTCGCAAAAGACTAAAATGTGTGGATCGCCACCTTGTGATTTTAAATTGTAGCCAGGAAATGTTATTATATGTATAATAACATTTGTTGTTATGAAGAACTTTGTGCTTCAACTTGTGAAGTCCTAGAGAGTTCGTGGGCATTGCTGAGGTCGTTGATGAGGTCAGCAAACATTTTATTGGGAGCAAACATGGCTTCTTTAATGTATTTTTCCGTAAGGTCACACAGCTGGCAGAATACTTGTATTTAAAGGATTGTTTGGCATTTTCAGGAAATCACAAACTGCTCATTGATTTTTGGGAAGGGACTCATGAGGTCTCGAAGCTTTTCACTGACTTCCCTGCAAAACTACTGTAGCCTTTTCCAGGCCGTGTCTTACAAATGGTACAGAGGTGTCGTGAGCTGCTGCTTTGGGTCCCAGGAAAGCTCCAGCCACTGCAAGCCTCAAAAAAGCTGCAGGGTCAGGGCTTGAATGGAGTTGACGTAATAAATCCATAATTTGCCTTGAGTTTTCTGTGACTTGGCGATAGCTGGGCTGCATTCAAGCCACTGAAAATCACATTCAAAGACTGCAGTGTCTCTAAAACGAAAATTTGTTCATGACAAACACAGTTCTACTTTAAAGCACGGTGATAAATACGGGCTTAGAGTTAAGATTTTCAGTCTGGATATGGTTTGTATTTCAATAGTTTAGGTATAAAACATGAAAAACAAGCGCATGTGGTGATTTGGAAATGATGCAAATACGTGAATATTAAAATCTGGTATTTGTGCATACTGAGCTTTCAAGAGTCTTGACTCGTTTGGCTGGAAATTGGGTGCACGAGGCTCTATCCCGATCCGGGAGACGCAGTGTTGCGCTGGGCAGGAGGCAGCTCTGGCTGCGGCATTTCTGGCTGTAACTGAACGTTTGTTGGAATACGGGAGATTTATACATGGACAAGTAAATTAGTGTCTAAGGTGAATTTTGTCATTTCTGTGCAACTGGAATGAAAAACAGTTTGGTTTTTGGTGGCTTTTTTTTCCAGTTGCTAATTCATGCTTTTCAGAGTGAAATATCATGCGTTATAAAACCTTGTTTTTTCACAAATTGCGGTTGCTTGCAGCAGGATATCAGAGCAACCAGAGCACTATTTCATTTTTCTCCTGTCAAAACATAAATGAAGCCAATATTACAAATTAAAAAGTGTCCTTACTGTGGCAATAGTCTTGTGCCAGATAATACCAAAGAATGTGTTGTCAGTGCCAACATGCTCAATATGGGTCAGTGCTGGAATGATTTGTTTTACTTCATTTGGAAATTTCATATAAAGAAGTAAACCTTTCACCAAAACATTCGGTAACTGGGAGGAAATTGTTCTTTCTGTTATCTTACAAACAGACGTTTACTTTTTTGTAGTTGGCTGATTTTCTTTCTTTCTGAAAACGTTATTGTGCTGACAAATTGCTAACTAGGTCTGGGGTAAACTTCAAAGTAAGGTTCATGTTTTGCTTGCAGGAACATTTTAGCGTGTTTCTATGGGCTAAAATTTATACATTTATAATAGATTATAGTGAGGATGCATTTGCACGGTACCATTCCCTGCTGGGTGGAGATAAATGAGCTAAATCTAAATAAACTGTTGAAGGTATCCAGTGTGAGTAGTCCTGTGAGTGTGTTGCACTCAGACATAGAGAATTACCTCTTTTAATTGGTATTTGGGAAATAATGTTGTGCCTATGGTGGGGTCTGAAGGAGCTCGTGCTCCCTCCACATGAACTACCCAGAGACCTAGTTCGGAGCTGACATGTCTGGAAGGACCAAAGAGGGACACCTCAGCTGCCTTCACACGCACGATCTCCGGACAGAAGAGCAGGGGAACACGGTGCTTCATTCCGCAGAGCGGACTCGCACACTTTGGTGTGCTGTAAAATAATGTTTTCCTTTTTCGATGATTGGGAAACTTAGCATTTGTTATTACGTAGGTGTATAACGCACTGGAATTACTATTCATTTTCTTATCCTCCGCAATTTGAGAAACGCGCAGAGGTTAAACTGGTGGAATCTCAGGTTTGCCCAGTTCTGTCAGGCAGAAAGTGGTTATCTAGTCAGGGGTATTTGTTGATGCGCTGAACTTAAATATTTATGGTCGAAGTGGTAAAATAGCTGTGAAATCAATTAATGCTTTGTATTTCCTTGACCAGTCAAGAGAGACAGGAGGAGATGGATGTCAAGAGGATGAGCAGGGTGGGATTCTGCCAGCACAGCCCGCCGCCTGGGGTGCAGTGCTGAGCCCCGCCATCGGCATGCCCGCAGCAGCCGCAGCGTTGACTTGGAATTGCAGAACTTAAAGAATTTTAATTAGAAACTCCGTTCCCCTTCTCCTCCATCTAATAGCCTCAAAACCCTAAGTTCTAACCTTGCGTTTGGTGGGATTATGGAAGGCTGATAGGTATTACAAAGGTTTGGAAAGTGTACATTTGGCTGCTTCTTGTACTAGTGATATTTATTTCTTTTAATAACTGAGTTTTAACTTTTCCAGTAGACGTAAGAGATGTTCACAAAAGACTTTCTCTTGCCTCTGGGATATAATCTTTTCATCCCAGCTGGCTACCAGCTGCAAGCTGCAATGATCTCAACATTCCTACAAATTGCTGGTATTAATCTCTGTGTCCTGCTCTTAACTGTGCCTTCCTTGGAGGGAAGATGGAAAAAAAAAAATGAAAAAAGCAATCAACATTCCTCTGCCAATTTGGCTCGATGGGAGAAGCTCCTCCTGAGCTCTTCCCGAGCTCTCAAATCCACAGAACCTGGAAGGGCAGAGCTCTTAAAATATAGCAATAGGTAGGGAAAACAGGACATTTGAAGTGCAAAAGGCAATGAAAAAGGCAATCATTTAAATTAGTGATGGAGAAGGAGGGGAAGGAAAGGGTCCTATCAACTTTCCAGTCTTCCCTGGCCAGCAGGAAGCAGAGGTCGGAGCTGGAGGAGGGTACAGGTCTTCATTTCTAGGCACACGAGCTCCCTCGCTGCTCTGTGGGTCTGCTCCGCACACCGCAGTGAGGTTGGAGGTCGTGTTAATATACCCCTGTTTGTTCTGAAAGATACCAAAATTTGCACATGCAGATAGGATTGTTTTGGCAGCTGCTGCAAGGCAACCAGTGATGGCTTTGAGTGCAGCAGCTGGTAGGTAATACGTGATGATTTCTGCATGAGGAGGAGGAACTACTGAAAATACGACATTTAGAACTTGCTGACTTTGTACCAGTGCATATTTGACTGTATATTGAAAACTGATCTGTTTCCTCCCACATGTAATTCCTTTCTTGAAGTGAGCGTTTTTTCCTCTCTTTTACATTTTCCAATTAATGCGTTTAATGGCTCCCAATGTTGTGAGTATAAGCACCGGTTTCCGTGCACGACACACAGGTTGGTGAATGAACGTGGCAGATTGCTTTTCTGTGTTTCACTTGTGTTGTATCCTTACCAGGATTCAGCTGGTGGTTCAAATTGGGTGTATTTAATTAGGACTAAAGGAAAAAAACTTCGGGTGTGCAGCAGTAGATATCGGCAGTGCCACCTTTTCCTGCAGTGCGATAAGTTCAATGAAAAAAGTGTTTTCATTGTATTTGCGGTGGGACTTTTCCACGGTGGGACCTTTCCAGTCCCAGGGGAACTTCATGTCCCTATTTATTTCTCAAATCCCCCTCTGTCATCAAGCAACTGGTTCCGGCAAGGGAGGCGTGTGCCAGCTCGGGGGGGGCCCTGGTCTGTTCCTCAGACGCTTCTGCTGATGTTGACACGCGGCATCAAATGGGACAAAAATTTCAGTGACTCTGAGCATATGTTAGGTTAAATGTAGGAGCTTTTTTCATGTCAGTTCTGTCTCTCTTGATGATTCTGCTCGATATTCTCTCACAAAGGCAGATTTAATTGGGGCAGATTAGATTTGCTGATGAGAGTGCTATTTAGAGAACAACCCAATCTTGACTCACCTCTTGCTGGATAAACAAACAGCGTCCCTGAGTCCGTGCTGTGTTACATCTCTCATTTTATGACGTCGCAGTACCGTATTTAAGAGATTCCCTCTCTTCAGCGCTGCCATCGAACTCTTTCACAGTAGGAGCAGAAGCGGACGGTGGCCTCGTGGACAGACCCCTCCGCCAGGGTGAGGGCCGTGGCGGTGGAGCAGCAGTTTCTTTCTAACTGCTATGGATCCGTCTTTTTCTCATTTGCTAATTGAAATGAATTGTTCCTACCAAAACCACTTACCTGAAGTGCGCTTATTGTACAAAATGTTCTGCCTTTATAAATTAATGACCTTCTGAAAAATATCCTTTTTTTTTTTATAAAATACTCTTTTCCATAAGGCAAGGAGAGATTGTCAGAGAAGGGCTGACAAGGAAAGTTTTATCATTTTCTGTGTGTAAAGGCCACTGTTGTTTCTGAATAAAATTTTGAAAGTGTTTGGTCTTTGAAGAAGCGACGTTGATTCCAGCAGACCTCTGGGAACTTACTGGTGATAGAAGTTAAAGGGAGAGTAACCAAGTATGTCAGCCACCATAATATGAAATGAATGTCCCAAATATATCTATTTTAAGGTCCATATCACTGGTAAAAGACAACTAATAAAGATTGCCTTTGTGTAGGACCTTCCCGCTGAGAATCTTGTTATTACCTCTGCTCGTGTAATATATTTCAAAGCGCGATTGATTTTGAAATCCTTTGCTTAGAAACACTGCAGCAGTTTTTAATTCATGTACTGCTGTTATCCCAGCGAAGAACGTATATTCACATTTCATTTGGTAGCCAGGCAGTCCTGCTTTATTGAACTGGTGACTCAGTATTTTCCTTAGAAACTACAAAACTTGCCAGTTCAACTTCTCTTTCAGACAACTAAGAAGTCTGGAATATGTGATTCTAGCATAGAATATGATGGATGTAGCCGTTTGTTCCACAAAGAATAAGACCACCCGCAAACAGGGAAATAACTGCAAGCCCATGTGGAGGAATGACCGCCTCAGTTCCCTGCGTATCCCCGTGGGGGGCGGCGCTGGGCCTCGAGGCTCCGACTCTGCCTCCCCCAGTGCGGGTGGGCACTTCGTGTGGATGGAATCCCTTCGCCAGCCAAAATATCCCTTCACAGTTATTTAGAAGGAGATCTGAGAGGACGTCTGCACCTCAGCACTCCTCTACAGCCTGCCCAAACGCATCTCTTAAATAAATTAACGCTGATCTCTGGAGAGGCCTCCATTAAAGAACGTGACGCACGAGGGGACAGTCGCAGCCTTTTGCTGTGTGAGGACTCAATTTGTGCCTCTGCGTGAGTCACGTGTGAACCCAGAGGATGCAAAATACTTGACATTTCCATTAGGCTCACCAGCAGAAACCCCTTTCTTTTTGGTTAGCTGGTATCTAGCTTCATACTGAGAGTATCTTAATCACACAACTTGGGAAAACGTAACTGAGCTTTTCAGGGTTTTGCTCTTTTCTTAAATCTTGGTTTCTTTTATAGCAGAACAAAAATATAAATATTGAAAAGAAAGGCTTAATTATTGATAATCTGTAAGTTAAGTGGGTCTCATGATTTCAAGCTTTGACACAGATGGATGAACAGCATTCTTGCCTTGTCTCCTGCCTTGTGCAGCTGTACCACCTCCTTTGCCTTCACATGCACATCCCAAGGTCTCCTAAGAGCTGCATTTCCCAAGATATTGGTGTACCAAATGCAGATGGGTTTAGACTAACATTTGCAAAACAATCCAACTCCCACTGAAACCAGTGATTAGCTGGCGTGGGGATTGCAGGATTCGCTTTCTGGGCTTTTTCAAGGAAATATGTTCATCTCTGTATGTCACTGTTTATCTAATATGTCACAAGACTGGGCGTTAGTTAACACAGGGTTTTTTTTCTTTGTTTGGTTTTTTTTTTTTGTGATTATGCAGATTATTGCTTACCAGCCCTATGGGAAGTCTGTGGATTGGTGGGCATACGGAGTGCTGCTCTACGAGATGTTGGCTGGCCAGGTGAGAGTGACCTCCCTGCTGCTCTCTTCCAAGGCTGCCTACAGGGTTGGACCCTTAGGGGACAGAACTGGGGCCTTTCACACTGGTGTTATCTCCTTGTACTCTTGACTGACTCCACTGAGAATGTATTTAGGCTTTAAGCGCTTTGTATTGCACGCGCATAATCAGGCACTGCCTTTGAATATGGCTTCTTTGTGCCGTAATAGTGTTATAAATAGCCATCTTCAAAACTGAATGGGAGACACTTCAGCAGGAAAATGCATGTCAAATGGAAGAAATACCATTTAGTAGTTTGAAGCCAGGGGGAAACATAATAAGAGTGTGTGTATGCTCTGCATTGCAGTTAGGTCACAAGAATACAGGTTTTGTATTGTATGTCCTAGGGGGAAAGTATGGGTCTCCCCCTGGAGATACGCTGGGTTACAGCCCCCTTATTCTGCGCAGTGAATGAGACACCGCTCTCACGTGGGAGAGCAACACCCTACGGCGGTAAATGGTAGATAACTACCAACTTTAAGGAATTCCATTAGTCTTGAGTTGGGAAAGATTTCTGCGGTTGGCTTTCAAAGAGTGTTAGCTGAAGGCATGCGTTCCCTAAGCTTAAAACATACATTTTTAACAAATGCCTTTAATAGTTTCTCTACTAAATTCCAGTCGACATTTTAAAAGTTTTTGAAGTGTAGCAGTTGCAGTTGTTAGCATTTACAGTCTGCATTGCAAATGTCAGACACCTGAATGCGTGTGAGGAAATGAGATTCACCATTAGGTGAGTCTTGCACCGTGCCCGGGTCCTGGGGACTCGCCCACGGGCACTTTCCTCATCACCTGTATTTAAACATAAAATGCAGCCCTTGGTTGTGATACAGTCTGCCCTTCACAGAAGCAGGGTCTGCAGCCATGTCTTATAAAACACACTGGAGTTTAACTGTAATGAAGTGAGGAATGGATATATCTTAACACAAGGTAAATGAAAATTACAGTCTCCAAACTTCACCCATTAAACTATTTTGGCTGTCTGGTGCACAGTAGCTTTAAAAACTGATTAAAGATGATCATCCTGCAGACGTTTCATTAACCCGTCTGCCATGCTGGGAGCAGAAATGAACTTTTTTCTTTGGTTTCTGCCTGAGTGATGAACACTGAACTTGGGGGTCAGAAGATCCCAAGCAGCAGCTGGCTGGGAGGTTGGTGTGTATCCCTGGGCAAGGACCACTGCTCTGTACCCATCTCTTTGGGCATCTCTGCTGGACTGGAGACGGGTTGCTGGGCTGGATGCACCTTTGTTCTGACCCAGCGTGGCCATAGTATCGTCATGCCATTTCATAAAAAGTGGAGGATTTAAAAAAAAAACCAAACCAGTAAGTAACTTACCTGTGATTTATTTTCAACAGCCTCCGTTTGATGGCGAAGACGAAGACGAACTTTTCCAGTCCATAATGGAGCATAATGTTTCCTATCCAAAATCCCTGTCCAAAGAAGCTGTCTCCATCTGCAAGGGGGTGAGATAGATGCTTCTTTATCATTAAGTTCCTTTTTGGCTGTCCTCGTGAATAACCAAGTGTGTCTGGCTTTGGTGTGGCACTGTGGTATTTTTAAGCGCGACTTCGTCAGGCTGTGCTAAGCTGTGTTGTCCTGAAGTGCTCGTCGCCTGGTGTCACAGATGAGTGTTCAGCCCTTCCCGCTATGCCTGCTTGCGGCACAGCGAAAGAGTTAGTACAAATCGTTCTTAAATGTAGGTAAAAATGAGCTTATGTGAAAATCTTTAGCGTAAATGAGAGGAAACTGTGGGGAAATCCTGACCCAGAGGTAACCTGTGTGGCCTAAAATTGATCTTAGATTCCAAATTAATTTAATTAATTTTTTTTGAGGAAAAGAATAGATTTGACTTCAGGGGATTAGCTCAGGAAACAAGAATTCATTTGACTTCCCTTTGACTCCACATGATTCCCTAAAGTACTGTCAGTCTGCGGCTTTTCCAAACCACCATCTATAAAGCGTGATTTGATGTCTCACGCTGATAAAATGTCACTGCACTTAGTGCCAGTTAATTTGGTATTTACTTTCTTCCTTTCCTTTGCAACCATTTATGAAGTATTGTACACGAGCGGGATATTAATCCCTTAAGGAAAAATCATCAAGGAAAAGAAAAGCTGTTTAGAACAACGAGGTAGAAGGAAAGACCACTCTGATTTTGGAGCCTATCCTGGTGTAGATATGCTGGCCAACAAAACCAAAACATGGTATAATTTTGTAAAGTACATGCAGATTGATGCCTTACCGTGAAAATCATATATTCAAACAGCACAGTTTGAACTCGATCTAATTACCGTGTTCTCGGCTCTCCCGCTTGCTGCTGTTCTGCTCGGTGCCTCTGCAGAGGGCGGTCCGAAAGCTCAAATTGCATCGCACCGCTAGGTTTAAGGTCAGGTCTCTGTGATAATAACACGTTCATCGTCTCTATTAAACTAACAAATTAATCCCGGATTTCAGCGAGCGTTATGCCTGAGCGAAGGAGTCAATCTGAGAAAGCTTCTGAACCTTGTAGTCAGCAGTAGCTCAGCGATCCCGGGGCTGTGGACCAACGTGCTCTTGAGGCTGAATCGTCTGCCTGACGCCTGTCCCACTGACTCAGAGTTCGCTGGGTTTGGTAAATGCAGAAACTTGGGAACAGAATTAAAGCTGCTAGAATCATTCACCTTTTCTTATATCACCTACCGTTACAGCAAAGGGTTTAGAAAAGGTAATAAAAATGGGAAAGTTGCTGTTAAGCTGGACGCTGGATGTGATTCCCAGCCCAGCGCACAGCCAACTTCCCAAAGTCTGCTTCGAGTCGCTTTTATTTTAGGTTCCGAATTGGAATGTGATCAACTCAACATTTGGAGGGAGACTAAAGCGGTACAGCGGAGGTTTGAAAAAAATGTGTTGAGGTATCACTCCCAGCAGTATATTAATCATATATCATTTGTAAAAGAGCTTTAAAAAGTCTCCACAATGCTGGAACTGAGCGTCGAAGGCCACATTGCTCGCTTCCTAGTGCACATACCAATTGTAAAGATTTTGAAGAGCTTGTTAATTCGGAGGCACGTTACTGTTTCCGAGCATGCGGTGCTGGTGGGTCTGCGTGTTTTCTTCCCCAGGTCTGCTTAATCTGTGCAGCTGGGTGTAGTATTGACCGAGATGTCATTACGGATGCAAGGGAGGAAAGGCAGATTAGATATTGTCAGCTGGGTGCCAAGAAATTGTAGGCTCTGTAATGAGATGTCTTGAACAAGCCCAGAAAAATGAAAAAGGGGGGGTTGTGCTTCATACAGCTTTAGTGTATTGGAATTTATTAAGTTTAATTGATTGTTGAGGTAGGGCAGAAGCTGTTCTGCAGATTTATACGCCTGAACTGAAAGGCCAAAGGTGAAATCCAGGAGTGAGTTGTGAACTCCTACGACGGCAGTGTGCCCCGGGCACCGCCTGCCCGCCCACCTCCAGCGGCAACCTCTGCCGAAGGGGAAAAAGTTCTCGATTTTGCCGCTGACGTGCTGTCTCCAGTAATCGAACACGAAAACTAATCTTCAAAAAATGAATTTTAGCTTTTCAAAACAATTCTATTAGCAGCTTGCATCTTCAGGAGAGGAGCAAGAGCATCGCAGTCTGGGGAGACTCTGTCTCACTTTCATTCCAGCGTTAAATTTAATCACTTGGTGTTTTCTTCCTAATAGCTAATGACTAAACATCCCGCAAAACGCCTTGGCTGTGGCCTTGAAGGTGAAAGAGACATCAGGGAACATGCATTCTTCAGGAGAATTGACTGGGAAAAACTGGAAAACCGAGAGATTCAGCCACCTTTCAAACCTAAAGTGGTGAGTGAGATGCCAAGTCCTTCCCTCGCTAAATGTGTCTGGAGTCCTGCCTTCCCGTGCGGTGAGATTGGTGCTGGCTGGCTGGTGCTGCAGATCTGGGACACTTCTGAAATAAGGCAATTTGATTATGGCAGACCAGTCTGTAAATCTGCTAACGTTTTGGCACCCTCTCGCATAACCCAGTGTACTTTGTTCCTTGCGAAAAAGCCTCTCCATGGTTTGAGCCCTGGCTGGGGGCTCACGCTCTGCGTGAGGTGTCGAAAACAGGAGAACTGGCATGTGCACATCAGCCCCTTGAGACCTGTAACAAACGTGGTCCCCAACTGTCTCCTCCGAACAGCATCTCAAGTCCATGATTAAAGGTATCTGAATTACCGGGGTGAATTTCCTCCACGGTGGGCTACACCCCACAGGCGGATTGTGTTCCCCATTCCGGAGTGACATAGCCTGAGTTTGCAAGAATAAGCCTTGATTTATTTTTAATGTTTGTTACTGGTTTGCACACAGGTATCTGTAGGAATATTTTAGAAATCCAAACAAGTGAAAGGTGTCCTTACTGTGAGAACTTGTTTGCATAATATAATTGGAGGAGCTGTTTTTGTTGATGCAGAATTTCCTGCCGCGTGTACTGTGCTCTACTGACAGGCAAAGTGTTTGCACACAAGAACGCAAGCTTTCGGGAACTGCTGTAAATTGTTATGTCCTAACATTGAGCCTTTCTTCTCTAACACTTTTTTGTTTCAACTGAGACACTGAGGCTGGCTGTAGCACTGCAGGTACAGGATCACTGGTCTGGACACTCGATTATTTACCGATACAGACACCCTGGTGTGGTATCACAGGCTAATGAACAGAGGGAGGCCACTAATATATTCCTCTTCTTTTTGCGTACAAATGACTTTTTCACATCACCAGGAGGGGAATTGCATGCCGAGAAGAGCGTCCTGTGCTAGGGGAAATACCCTTTTCATATGGTGTGGATTTTGCAGGCAGGGAAGGGTGTAGATAGGCAAAGATGGGTGGTGGTGCCCGGCCAGCCCCCAGGGCTGGCTGTCCCAAGGGAGCTGCACCTCCTTGAAGCGTCTTTTATGGAAGATTTTCATTACAAGCGTCTTGAGTCAAATTTAAAGCTGATCATAAAGCAAATGTGCCTTCACATCCGTAAGCTTTATTAGCTCAGGAGCTGAGTGCGTAGATTCTCCTTGAAGCTACAAGCAATACCAGCATGAAGGTACGAAAAGCTTGGAGCATGGTCTGGTTCCATCATAGCACGTTTCGCGGCAGATCCTGGCTCCTGTTTAGAGCAGCGCTGCTCCCTCTCCGTGCTTATCACGACCTGTTACGTTTATACAGGCTGCTATTAAAATACACCAAGGCGTATTCACATGGAGCCTAACTTTCCCAGACCAAAACGATTTAAAATCCAAGTCTGAAGTGTACATACCCTATGTATAACTCATTTATTGGGATTACTGATTCTATTTATGTGGATTCTAGAAAGGAAGAAACACATGACCCTCAATCTGTTTGAAGGTACGGACTATTTGTAGGCTTTGTTTTTTCAAAAAACCTTTCCAGGTGCATCTTCTCTAGGGAGGGCGCTGCTGCAGGAATGACCCTGCTGCTCTGTCCCACAGGGACGGCACTCACTCCGACACGGAGCTCCAGATTTTGGGTCAGCAGTTGGTTGGTTTAAATAATGTGTTCCCTTCCAGACCGACATTTCACAGGCTATAGGCACGGACTGATTTTTTGGCAAGAAGGACATTTTACTCATATTTGTAAGTTTAGGAGTTCCAGGAGTCCCATATTTTCGGTTCTGCTTTAATACTGCATTAACACTCATGATGGCAATGCTGCTCTTTAGTGTGAAGACAAATATGTAATTGAAGATGCAAATTTATTGATAAATGATTACATTTGCACCCCAAAAATACACGAATTTCACATGAGTTATTTCTCAGCCTCTACTACTATAAGCAGGAGTGAGAATCTTAATGGAGTCAGGGACTTTGCTTTCAATGTACTACTTCCCTTCCCTTTCTCCCTTCAACTTCCCAGCGGAAAAAAGAATAAAGAAGAAAAAAACCCCAGAGCATAGTTTTGTGGAAGAATGATGCATATCTGTAGAATATCCTCTTAGCAAGAAAGCCTTCCCTGTATAAAAGGTCCTTTTGTTGCTGCTCGGAGTTGACTGTACTGCCTCTAATATGCCTCTAAATAAATTTGACTGTTCATTTGGGGATACATCAACTTTTATTCCAATGATGGAGAGTTTTCCCCTTGTCAAAGCTCCGCTCTGTCCATTCTTGTTCTCCAGAGATTCTGTACCAAAATGCACTGGCTTCAGTGGGCACCAGGGTATTCGGTGAGCGCAGAGCCCGGGGTGAAAAAGCAGACTACCATTAGCCTTTAACCATCGAAGTGTCCTCTGCTTGTGTTCTTCCAAGCCTGAACAAGTGTCCTGCGGTGAGCACTGTGCTCCAGGACCTGAGCGTGCCTTTTTCATCCGAAATATAAACCAACTTGTGCCCGAGGCAGCGAACGTTCTTTGCAGCGCAGAGGGAATGGCGTGTCCCAGGCCCGGACGTGCCAGGTGCTTCGCAAGGAGATTGGAAACTTTGACTGAGCGGTTTTCGCGACAGCCAAACACCTCACCCTCGGATTCCCTTAACGGGCCCCTCTTCAGTTGGTTTCTCCTGTAAATGCGCAGCTTTATTCATGTCGCGTTAGTTCAGAAAAATCAATGTTTAATATTGGTCTATTTTACGAGCCATCTTCTGCCCTTTCCAAGCTATCCTCTAAGCCTGAAGACAGCAGTGTAATGTTCTCCTCCGAATCCGCGTGTAGATATGTTTGCTGATGAAAATATTTGGTAGTGCAGCTGTCCTGTAGGGATGGATGGAGAGGAAAGGGCCAGGAACAACGGGAAGAAATGTTCTGTGCCTTTATCGTACAACCACACTTTGTTCAATGATCCATTACAGCAGATAGCTTTGAGATAAGCAGATTTAGCAGTTTCCTTTAGACCTCTCCATAATATTCAATGCCTAGTTTTCCTCAAATACACATTTTTTTCTTGCACCCAAGCTAATTTTCTTCTGGTGCCACCTTCGTGCTTTTTAACTTGTCTCTAATCATATTTCCCTGCCTTTCAAGTCTTTTCTGCATTACTCAAAACTATCCTTTTCGGAAACCTGATTTCTTTTGTTTTCTGTTTGGGATGAGTTGTGTTCAGCGTGGAGCTATATATAACGCCCCTTCTCGGCTGGGCTTCGCGAGACGACGTCTCTTCGAGCTGTGATAGCGTGTTTTGTGATGGGGACCCATTCCCAGGACGCGCTCCCTGCCCCAGCTCCCTCCTGCGGTGCCCAGGACCGGAGCTCTGCTCTCCTTCATGAATTTGCAGGAGTTTATAGGCCGTACCATGAAGAATCAAAGCATATAAGCGAATTACATGAAGCTTTCTGCAGATTGTGAAGGAAACGGAGGCTAACACGAAAATTTAATTTTGCATCGTAAAGATTTTAAGAAGAATGAAATGACTTGACAGACAAAGTATCTCTTGCCAATACATGTCCATAAAAATATTTCCTTTTTCCATTTTTATCCCAGTAATTCTGAATACTTAAGCCTCTTTACCTTGTCACCTCATGCTGGTGGGTGGGAACTTCTCGGACTCTGTTTTTCATCAGAGTTAAAACTTCTCGGTTTGCCTGGGGTTTTTTGTTAAAATACCTGAAACAGAAATTTTCTCTTCAGTACTCCTAAGGAATGAGGGAAAGTCTTGCATGTATCCTGAAAAATCTGCAAAAAACTGGAACTGCCAGTGTATTGCTGATTTTTTTTCAGCCTTTTTTTCTGTTTTTCTTTTTTTCTTGCAGTGTGGCAAAGGTGCCGAAAACTTCGACAAATTCTTTACACGAGGACAGCCGGTGTTAACACCTCCGGATCAGCTGGTCATTGCTAACATAGACCAAACAGATTTTGAAGGGTTCTCTTACGTCAACCCCCAGTTCGTACACCCCCTTTTACAAAATGTAGCATGAAACAGCAGACCAGGAACAAATCCCGCGCTGGGGAACGGTTCTCAACCCTACAATTTTTAGGCTTTTGCCTTGTTGATTCCATTTGGGCCTGGAAATTGTAGGGTTAGAAAGTGTAAGATGGGGGAAAGGCCACTTATTCGGGACTTTGGCGTTAGAACAGTGATGCTGTCTTAATGGGAGATAAATCAGTGTACGGTGCCCACTTATTCTTCTAGAAGTCACCGCTGACTTGTCTAAACTTACCCAGTTTTTGGTACGTTATATATTTCTGTGGCTCCCCGGTGTCCTTTTGCTCCCTTTTCCACTCTGCTGTGTTAGAAATGATCTAACACGCAGTCTGAAAAACTACCAACAACCCAAGCCGGAATATTTAGTCCCGTGGCGCGGATGCTGGGAGGTGGGAGCCCCGAGGGACCGCTCCTCCCCGCTCTGCCCGCTGGCTCCGGGGAGATCAGCAGCACGAGAGGCTGAAGCGGCACCGGGGAGCAGAGGCGTTGCACAAAACATGGGTGAAAGTAGTGGTTTGGAAAATACAACAGAAGCAAGTTGGGAGGGGAGGGGGGGGGGGGGGGGGGGGGGGGGGATAAAATCCAATTCGCCCTGAGGCTTCATGAACCTGTCCTGTGAGCAACACCGGGGTTAAACACACTTCGGCCGTGGCCAGATCTCTAGGATCTTCACTAAGTAGCATGTGATAAACTCAAGGGTGAAATTTTGTCTTTAATAAAAATAATAATAATAATAATAGTAATAATTTTAATAACATTTTTGTGAATTTTAATCTCCATGAGATTATTCTGTGATCCAGGGTGCCATTGTTTGTTCAGTTAATTTAATTTACGCCACTCCTCAAGTTTACTGTTAACTGGTTCTAATACCAATATTTTACTATGAAATTTGTTAACCTGGAATGTAAACCAAACCTGTAATCCCTTAAATCTTATTTACATGTGTTTATTTATAGTCTTCACTATAGAGCAGTAAATCTACAAAAGCATTCTATATAATAAATTAACAAAAAACGCAGCGCCAGGTGACTTCCTGATTTCCCCAGAATAACTCATGAAACTCAAGTGAGATTTAGTCTTAAAATAATCAGTTTTAATTCAGAAAACTTGGGGCTGTAGAATAATCAAGCCTGAAAGAAGAAGCACCTAAAACTTGTTTTATTGATAGAATGGAATTTAATACGTTTTACATAGGCTTCATGCAATGAATTTTGCATGTTTAGTAATAACTCTTAATAATAAGGGTTAATAATAAGCAGATCTATGTTATTGACATAATCGTATCAAGCATAAAGAGTATTATAAAAATTTTATAAAACAAATTGTGCTTTATTTGTGAAAGTTCTTGTTCCGAATGACATCTTTTAGATTTAGCTAAATGTTTTTATTGCTATTGTTTTGGTTTTTACTTTAGGTTTTGGATATTGTTAATGGCTTAGGGTATAATCTCTTTTTTTAAAAGTAGATCTACTTTTAAACAATAATTGCTACCTGCAGGTTTTATACGAGGTTCAATTAGGCTTTCGTTTCACGTCTGCTTGTTACTTACGGAGAAGGAAATAGACTTTATTTGCAATGATGAACACTGTAATTAATGCAGTCTTCTCCTCTCCTATCGCTTAGATAAAAAATTTTGATATTTCCTCTTATGACTTACCGGAAGATACTAATTCAAATATCAGTAAATATTTTTTGTTCATATTTTGGTTTCGTTACAGCACGTAAAATAGTAGGCAGTGCATTTTCCTTTTTTTTCTTCCCGTCTGCCTTGTTGATGTTAGCAGCCGTAGGCACTCTTGTCTGTCAGATGTGCATGGCGACGCCAGAAGCGTGATGTCTCTGTTGCTGCATGCGGACTGATTACAATTTTTCCAGCATGTAAACATACTCAAAAAGTAAGATATTTGCCATAGAAGACTTAAATTTATACTAGAATATGTAACTGGGGCGGGTGGGAGGGGAATTTACTTTCTAATCATCTTTTATGACAATAAAACATGGAACCTGTGCCAAAGATTCTGATAGAAAGATGCAGCCCTGCAGGTGGGTACCAGGGGGGTGCGTTCGACTGTCGGGGGTGACCCGTCGGAGTGGGACGGTTCTTGAGTGAAACGCGGTGGGATGCGAACGGCCGCTGTGTTGTGTTCCTGCGCCCGTGGTGCCCCCGGCAGCCGTGTTTTTAGGACGCGCGATTTGTGACACTCCAGAAGTTTGGCTTCTGCCCGGTCGTGGTCCTTTGGCAGCCCCAGCTCGGAGCGAGGAGCGTCCCCCCGGGTGAGGGTGAGCCGGCATTAATTGGCGAAGCCGACGGTTTGGGGGCACGGGGAAACACCCGGCTAACGAGGGGCATCGACCAACCAACAAGAACTCAGACTGCTGCCTAAATAAACAGAACTCAAAATTTATAAAACATTTTAGGAGTAAAACTTGTAAACCATTCTGCGTCAAATTTGTTCTCAGCCAAGTGTGGGAGTTCATTTTCTTGTTTGTCTGTTACGTACTTTAAAAATTACGGTATTCACCATAAAGCATGAGGACTAGTGCAGCAGTCATGACTATGTATGTTTTTCTGGCTATTACTAGCCTGCCGTAGTTAGGGACGGTCTGGGTATCATGCTGTAGAAGATAATAGATTCAACAGATTACTGAGGCTCAGATTTTTGATAAATAAGGGGCTCTCAAGTAAGTAAATCCGCAGAGAGGCGGCGTTACATGCGTTTTAAGAACGTAAAGTAAAAAAGAGACTTTTGAAAAAGGAAAATGCAGAGGGAAGTTCCAGCGCCCAGGTTTTGGCAGGAGGGAAGGCGGCGCAGGGGCAGAACCGCGCCAGGAGCAGGCAGGAGATCCCACGGGGAGACATTCCCAAACGGTTCTCGTTTTCCTGATGAAATACGAATGGTGCAGGGAAGTCCTGTTGCGGGCAGTTGTCGCTGGCACGGCCGTGACGGTCGGTGCTGGTCGCACCCGAACACGGCGTTAAAGGGCTGGTCCAACACCCGGGCAGAGCTGCTCGTTTTCTTGCTGCTTTTCATAACCCCTTTCTTAGCCGCTTGCGTTTGTTCCCCAGGTTTTCTGATGTAGAGGCAGAAATTCCTCTTTAACGTTGTTACCTCGAGTCCCTCGGCTTGCGACATCTCACGTCGCCTTCCGTAGGTGTCTGTGGCGCTTACGAAAAGGTACTGTGGACTCCTGGATCCTGCAGGAACAAGACGGGGTGTATAAAGCAGGGACTGAGTATCTGTGTTGCTCTGCCTAATGCAGAGCGAGATGCCTAATGCGTGTGAACGCTCACGCTTGGGCCAGCCCTTGAATGAGAGCCCCAGGGGGCTTGCTTACCACCCAGAAATGTGTAATGGCCAGTAAAACCTTGAGTACCCAGCAAGCATTTTCATATCTTTTTAAATACAGATGTTATTTATATCATATTTTTCACGAGATGTGGTTTTCTAGAGAAAACGGCAGGAGAGGCACTGGAACCGCGTTTCTTTCCCTGGTGTTCAGCAGCAGCCGTAACCCGAACACCCACGTTATCACAAAGATTTCTAAAAGTCAAACTGAAAGTCATAATATGCCGGAGCTGGGGTGGAAGTTTTGGGAGCCGTGTTTCTGTCCCACGCGCGCTCAAATCCCGAGGGGCTCCGGAGCAGCCCCGTTCCCGCTGGCACAGGTCTGCACGTAAAACTTCCAAGCTGTTTCAGGGATTAAATGGGACATAACTGTCTCCTAGGCAAATCTCTTCGTTACTCGGGCATCCAGGTGTTTTTATCCACCCTCCAGTCACTTTGCCGGGGCAGGGGGGGGAGTTCCCAGGAGAGCCGCTTCACCCCCAGCCAGTCCTGGGGCTCTGAGAGGATTGCACGTGCTTGAGAAGGAGAGAGCACATTCCCATAATAAAATACTCCCCCTTAATCCAATTTTGAAGAGAAATGCAATTTAGTTTTCTGATCCTTCATTCTTCCCAGAAATACAATTGAATTTCCTTTTACAAGCTGAAGAAAGTTCTTCTGGAAATCAGCTGTTAGTTTAGAAGAAACTCGGCACATCTAACTGCTGTTGGCCTTTGAAATCCGTCCTGTCTTTCGGGGTGAGTTCAATTGAATAATGCTGGTCTCCTGGAAAATTAATAAGGTCAAGTGAGAGAGGAGCTTGTCTTCTAGCGGGAAAGACGAGGTATCCAAGGGCCGGGAGTGAGCGGTACCACTTGCAAACTCTGTTTTCCCAGGGGGTGCATCCGGCTGCAATCCCAGTTACGTGCCATGGGAGACACGTGCCGTTGGCAGAGGGGGAGGATCCTCCTTGTTAAGCAAAACACACCACTGGAAATAGTAATTGTCCAATACTAAAGCTTCGATATTGAGCAGAAAGCGTATTTACAGTACTGAGTTTACAGTGGGCTTTCGGACCTGCCACGAAACTTCTGGAAACGTTTCATGTGATTTTTGGTACTTTTAGTCATAAATTATTGTACATAGGTTTTGTCGCTTTGCTAACGTGAGTGTCAGCTCCAGGCGATGTGTTCCCTGTGCTGTTCCGTAGGGAAGCACTCAGCTGCCACGTAGTAAAAACGTAGGGAAGCTAAAGCACTTTTTTCTTCAGCTCTACACTCTTAGATGGGATCTGAAACAGTTCAGTTGATGAATTAAATACGAATTGACTCCATAAACATGTATGATTCCATACCGACCGGTATCCGTGCCAGTAGCGATTGGTAATTAAATAGCCTTATGATGAATATCCATCATGCACTACAGCCCTCCTGTTCCCAGGAAAACCTTGAGAGAGAGGGCGAGTTACTAACCTCTCTGCCTCAGTGACCTCATCTGTAAAATGGGGGTAATAATACTTACTTACCTCACAGGGAGGTGTGAGGACTTCTTAGGTAATGTTTCTATTACACTTTTAACCTGAAAAGAGTTGTGTAAGTATTATAATTTTTAATATTAAATCAGGTCACTTGAGTCACATGGTATTGCTGGATATACCGTGCTATTTCTACTTTTTTATAGAACTTTAGTAATTCTGCTGAAACCGTTTAAAGAGAAATAAAATCAGATCCGATATGTTTCTTACAGAATCTGGAGTCCAGCTTTTGTTAACTGGAGTCAGGGTGCGGTGGGGAGTGACATTGCTGATTGTGTGGGTCAGCTGCACTTACCTCTTCTCCAATTA
Organism: Alca torda; assembly: GCA_008658365.1. Taxonomy (NCBI): domain Eukaryota; kingdom Metazoa; phylum Chordata; class Aves; order Charadriiformes; family Alcidae; genus Alca; species Alca torda. The sequence continues at coordinate 37,984,292 of CM018086.1, forward strand.
CTGAGATTTCTATGTGCAATTTAAAAATTCCATGGAAATGGAAGTCTTAGCAGAACTGACTATTGTAGGGTGGGATTCCCTATGGGTAAATAAAGTCAGCGCAGCTGTTTTCTAGTAATGTTCATACTGACTCCTGCTGAAGGAGAAGCGATATTCCTTAAGCAGCTGGTCCATCCATGTCTGGTTTATTCCGTTGGTATTTAATGTATTCCTGTCTCGTGTATCTTCATGCTTTTCTTTTCCTTGTATGTGACGCCATAGTTCAAATTTAAAAGAAAACTGCCCTAGAAGCTATGATTTTTCTTCCATGGATGTCAATTGACCAAAAAAAAAAATAATCAGCAGTCTATTAATAATTTTAAATAGTGACATGCAGGAAGAGTAGCAAGAGCACTGATAACTGGCCCCAGCCTGCTTCCATTGGAGCTCATTTCTCACTACGGGATACGCTGGGAAATTTACAGCTGGTCTTACATCTGTTTTATAATCGTTAAGTTGGCGACAGGAACATTTTAATAGAAAGCAAAATTCTGTTTCTGATCTTGATAAACCTTTTCCGAAGAAGTATTTGAATTGTATTTATCTTCCTTCTGTTTGAACCCCGGGGGGTGACGCTGCCGATGGCTCCGTCCTTCCAGAGGTTCCTGTGCTCCTCTCTTGGCCTTCCGAGGCCCGCAGCGGAACCGCTCCGCGTTGGACCTCGCTGGGTGCTCGGCCTTGGTCGGGGCCAGCCGGCGGCACGCGGCGCCTGGCAGCACGGGGCAGCAGGGAGCCTCGCGGCCCCGCGTCACCGAAGCCGCCGCGCCGCGCCGCGGGCATGGAGCGGGGCTGGGCGCCGGGGCAGCGCGGAGCGTCCCGCTGAAGGCAGTAGGGTTGGCGCACTCGGGTGCTTTGCTGACTTGGGGCAGAAGAAAATTGCTCTTGCGGTGATAATACAAATCGCATCGGTGGCTCATTCCCCACAAAGCCGTCCATTTATTCTCTCCTGTCCTGTTAAAATGAATGTAAGAAAAATAATTTCAACAAAGCGAAGCTCATTGCCTCTTTTAAAAATGTGCGATTCCCAACACGTGTTTGATTTTGCATGACGATACAGAGCACACCTGAAACTTTCAAAATCCATGTTATTTTATTGTTATCTTTTTTTAAACAAGGAGTAATCCCACCTTGAATTCACTCATATTTTTTAATATTATTTTAAGACCCAAATTTTGTATTTATAAAGAGGAGAACATTATTTATTTTCTTATCATTTATCTGCAAGATGCTACCAGAAAATTTGGAGAGGCCATTCGTTTTCAAAAAAAAAAACCAACAAAAAAAAAAATCATTGGAAGTATAGTGGGCAAGACTGATGTATAAATTACCGCATCTTTTTTTTCTTAATTCGCAATATCTCCAATCTTTGTTTGCATGAAATGCTTTTGTTAAATATTAATTGTAGTTTCAAAGCAATTGTGTATGAATAAAAATACTGATCATGACTTTTGTGAGAGTTTGGTCTGCCTTTATGAAATTTCATTTCAAAATGCACTCGGCCAAAGTAACCCCAGGACATGGCTCCCCCGGGCCGGAGGCTGCAGAGGTTGCGGCGTGATCAGCCGCAGGGGTCGCCCAGGTCCGGACCTTGGTTCTCCATTCACGCACGGAATTTTAACCTGGGCCCTTTTTTAATTCCTGTTAATAAATCAAGAGAAAAAGAGGCCTAGCTGGGAAAACGATGTGTCCGTAAGAGGATTTCTGCGTGCTGGGAGGTGAGCTGGCGGCTCTTTGAGCCCACGGGTCCTTGGCCAACCTGCGAGATCTCAGGTTGGAGGGTCTGATCCAAACCTTGATGTGAGACTTGCTGGTGGGGGATGTGCCCTCCTTCTTAGCAGTTAGACCCCAAGAAAACTCAAGCTTTTTGACATCCCTCTGTGTGTGAGCCGCGGGTCGTTCATTCCACCCTCTGCCAGGTCTTCCTGGGAAGAGGGTTGGTTTGATGGTGATTCAAGACCCCCAGGGGCCCACCTTTGCCATGAAATGCTTGTTTTAGCCCTCCTGGACGAGAGGACACAACCTCCCAGTCCCACCAGCCACGCTCGCCCCGAGTCCACGCACTTGCCTTGTTTAGGCTGACGTCATTTTATTTTCAAATTTTAAAGCACTGTACAAATACTGTGACAACTTGACAACTTCTTTTTCTGCTTGCTCTCGAATGTATTGAATCTCATGCTAATTCAGTAATTGGGTTAGTTTAATTTGCAGAAAAGTCTGGCTGAGTTTGCCCAAAGGAATGGTTGAAATTCATTTTTTTCATAGCGACAGCATTTCCAGGGTGTTACGTGCTGCTCAGCCCCCATCTAATGTGCACGGCTTCTCCTGAAGCCCATGGACACGTCTCTTCTCAGGCCTTGACAGCTTTCTACGGAGCAGAAGAGGGATTTAGGGGAGGCATCATTGCCCTGAGCTGCTGCACGTGCAGAGTCGGTGCAAGAGGAAAGGGGTCCCCAGAGCTCAGCGGTGCCGGACCTGCGTCTCCCACCACCTTGGCTGTTCAGACAGGGGCTGGGTGGGTTTTCATTCCCAGCCGTGGCCTTCAGGGTTGTCCACTCCTCCAGGACTCGTCCCTGCTGTGGGGGGAACACTCAGCTCCCCAGAAACACAACATTGGGATGGTCAGACCTGTCGAGGCTCCTAATACCCCAAATTATCACTATCAACCAATACAAACAATGCAGCCTTTAAACCTCTCAGAAATATTGTCCCAAATGTAACCAAACTTTGCCATCTCAATAGCAGGTTCCCAAGTAACAGACGACAGGACGAGAGGGAATGGCCTCGAGTTGTGCCAGGGGAGGTTTAGATTGGTTATTAGGAGAAATTCCTCCACCAAAGGGTTACCAAGCACCGGGACAGGCCGCCCAGGGAAGCGGTGGAGTTGCCATCCCTGGAGGGATTTAAACGACGTGAAGATGTGGTGCTGAGGGACGTGGTTTAGGGGTAACTCGGCAGTGCTGGGTTAACGGTTGGACTTGGTGATCTCAAAGGTCTCCTCCAACCTAAATGATTCCATGATTCTATAAGGAAATTACAGAATTTCATAGCTCATCTGCTCGCCTTGCCGCCTCTCCGGCTGTGGTTTAACCAAACCACCGGCGCTACAGCAGCCGTTCACAGGGTCATTGGCGTTTCGGGTGAGACGGAGCTCATGAGACAAGAGTCTCTAAACACCCCCCAGACTTGTCCCTGGGGAAAGGCAAGTCTGGCGGAGGTGTGTGGGGGTGGAAAATTACTCCAGCCGGACACGAGTATCGGTAACAGGCGTGGAGGAGCTGGAGCTTTCGGAGCAAACTGGAGGTGGTCCTGCTCCGCCGCTGCCCCGGCCCGGGGTGGAGATGGACACCTGGGTGGAGGAAAGGGAATTTGTACAAACTACATTTTTGTTTGACTTTTGCTAAGCAAGCAAGATTAGGCTGGTGGTCCTTGGGAAAATTAAGAGTTAAAGGCTTCTGCAGGAGACGCTGAACCTCTCCATGCCGGCTGCATCCCGTACACGAGAGCGTCTCCGTCGGGAATGCTTCCAGCACTCGATAAATCACAGCAATTACTCCTGGCCGCCACCCCCAGCCGAAGGCTCGACCTTCCTCTCCCAGCCCCAGCTTCCCTTTAGAGACGTGGGTATTTGACTTAGAAATCTCAGAACATTTTTACAGACCTCGTACGCGAGTCGCAAATTTAACCATCTCCTCTGGGAGCTGCTAGGGTAGCTAAAATGATGACTGCGTTAATTACCACAAGGTAATTATAATCCCACCTGCGTTGGCAAAGGCAGCCTTCGGTGCCTGGCTAAAAAAACCCCTGGGTAAGCCCCGTGGTAAAGCGGAGACAAATCAATGAGGGCCCAAATGAGGAAAGCTCTTGCCACATGTGGCTGGGTGGCCCTCAAAGGGGTGTTTTCCCCAACTGCATCACTTGTCACCTTCCCAAAGTGATGCTAAACCCAAAGAAATGGGGATGTGACCAGGAGAACAGTCGGTGGCAAATCTGGACCCGCAGAGTTACCTGCAAGGGTTTCTTTTTTCGCCTTTTTTTTTTTTCCCTGCTTTCCTCCAAGGAGGAGCGTGAAATAAGGCAGATCTCATGGGGAATGAGTCAACGCTGTCTCCTTCTCAAGGGACTTGGCGCATTCGCTGCCAGGGTGACAGTGTCAGACACCAGCTGCCACTTCCAGTGTACGTTACTGGTCCCTGACTCAGCGCCCGACATCCCACCTCGGGAGATGTTCTTGCACAAGCTGATGAAGGAGGGGAAAAAAATTCCAAAACCAATTTAAAGCACAATACCCGAGTGAGAAGAAAAAGCAAACAGAAAAACAACCCCGCAATGGAACTTTGCTTAGAAGTGTTTTAAATCTTATTCTCGCCCAACAAGGCTGGGAAAAATCACCCATCTCTGCCTGAGCAGAGCCTGTGATTCACACAACGGGGATGAATTTCCCGGCCCTCGGAGGGCTCAGACCCCTCCCCGCAGCACGAGGGGAGCAAAAATTCCGCTGCTCCTCACAGGCAATGGCAGCGTGGCCTTGGCTGGGCCAGCGGAGGGGCTGTCAGTGTCGTCTCCAGTATTTGGCCCACGCGGCTGGATGCCGGAGCAGATGCGATGGGGCCTGACTCTGCCTCCCAGGAGCACGGGATGCACGTGCTTTGATTACCGGTGAGTATTTGGGTTACTGCGAACTTCCCCTTAAAACTACTTTTGGAAAGAGCTGGGTTTTGGAAGGTTGTGTACACGTACTGGTGTTTCCTGAACTGGTTTAATGAAAACGAATTCACTGCTCATGAGAGGGAGACTTCCAAACCCACCTGAAACACTGCAACAATTATATAAAACTTCATTAAAGCTTCAACATTTTCAGTGACACCTCCAGAAACACTCTTCTTTTAACAGGATTCATTTGCTTCTCCTACAAGTGTAACCATGTCTGAGACACTGATTAGGTGTAATTTCAGGAAAAACCCATCAGAAATGGTTATAAAAGCAACCAGCAACGAGTGCAAAGGCAGAAGGAGGGAAAGAGCGCAGGCCAGCAATGAGAGCATCCCGAAACTCATTGGATCAGTTCTTGGGCCTTTTGGGTTAAGTCATTCAGCATTCCTGTGCCTGATTGACCCTAACATCATTAAAAGATTCGTAATGAATTTCAGTGCTATATAAATCATATGGAAAACTATTACCCTTAATACAAGCGTTATGAGGCTTTAATAATTAATGTCATCTAAACTGCTTTCCAAAACAAGACCTTTTAAATCTGATTGCTGTGGCCAGAGCCATCCCTCATCCCACAAGGCTGTTTCCCGGCCAGCCTGGGTGGCGCCGGTGGGATTGTGCTGGGGAAGCCGGACAGGTCCCAGCCGTGAAAGGGGGTGTATTTCTGGGCCGGCCGCTCCTCCTGCAGAGGGTTAACAGAAAGCGCCAGCAGCGAGAGCAGACTTACTGCCAGCATCTCTTCCAGCTTTCCTGACTGAAGGGCACGGTGAAGCGGGGTACGTGGGCGCTTCATGCCCTTTCCAACCTCCTTCCCCCCGGCGCGGGGACCACAGGAGCCGGGCAGGGTGGGCCAGCGGTGCCTGCTGGCCACGGGCCACCGCAGGGGCTGAAGGGTGCCGAGCTGATGGGGCAAAACTCCCGAACTGGCACATCCTCGGCTTTTATTAGCTGGATTTAGACCCATATGATTACAGAGGGCATTTTATTTTAAATAAAGTATATAACTCCCGTTCACACGTGCGCCTCTGCTGCTGCGTGCGTCAGAGCCCCTCGGGGAGGCTGGCTGCGAGAGGCTCTGCGCTGATTTTTTCTTTTTCTTCAGCTTTTGCACAGCATGTGGGTGCGGAGATAAAAATAATGTTGCACCTCTCCTTGCGCTTCCTCCCGAGCAGCGGCTCCCGGCGGAGGGATGTGCAGGAGCAACAGCAAATGGAGCTTCAGCTCCAGCAGCCCATGGGAGTTAATGCCTTTCGTTTAGTCATGGCACACGCGGGATGTGAAAACCCTCCCCGGAGAGGGGAGAGCGGCTGGAGGTTGGTGCCATGAGTTCGCCGCCTTTTCCCAGTTTCAGTGTTTGAAAGCTGCAAAAATACTAATGTTGCTGATGGGGTAAGAAGCAGATGTTATACCAGCGTGTGCTGACTCCTGCCACGTGACAGGAGCCGGCTGGAGCAGCCCCGTCCCACGGTCACATCCCGCTTGCACAGGAGCCGTGGGTGCTGCGGCTGGGGATCCCAAGCCCAGGCTGCTGACGCCAGTTTTGCCACCCAGAGCCTTATCCATCCTGCGAACACCCTCTCATGGAAAGAGAAAATCTCAAAAGTCTCTCTAAGCAAGTGGTTCCCAACCTTTGGAAGCTGCCCAGGGATGGCTCCCCCAGGGCTGTGCTGGGGCTTCTGCGCATCTCCTCCGTGCTCCGGCGTCTCCCCAGGCCTCCCCCCGGCCATCCTGCCCACGAAACGGCAAAAAATAGCAAGCGCCGAGGCAGCTGGCATGGAGCATCCGTCACCTCCCACACAAGTCACAGCAGCTTTGGCATCGTGTCGCCGGTTCGTTGCATCTACCTGCTCTCTCTCCGCTTTCCCCGGGCAAACATGGCAGTTTCTGGCTGGTGCAGACTTTCTCTTCCTGCGCCCAAATGCTTCGTACAGCCCCGTGTACAATTAAAGTTGGTTGATGGCTGCGGTCTGACTCCGGACCAGAGCCACGCGTGGACTCGAGGGGTGGCTGCCCACGGCACGGCTCGTCCCAGGCCGTTTGCTGGGCAGATTTGCTGCCTGAATAATTAAGTGTAGAGCAAATTAGAGGGAGTGGGAGGGGGGGCAAACCTGAGGCTATCAGTTCGTGGCCCAGGTTGACAGCACCAGGCCTTTTATTGTATAATGTCCTGAGTGACTTCAGGGTGACTTCTGCTGGAAGAGAAAGGACAAGGGAAAAGGGTCCCTGCAGGTGCCACCTGCAGGAACTGAACACTCGTAGCTGAAAGGAGAGGGGCCCTCAGCACCCCACCGCGTCGCTGCCAGCCCGGGGAGAGCTGCGGTAAAGAACTGCTGTAAAGAATTCATTAATGGTCTGGGCCATTGATGAAGCTTAAATTCCTCCTTACTGCTAAGATTTGACCTTGGGCGCATCCTAAAAGCTGCCTGCTCAGGTGTCCATGGAGCTTCATGCTTCCGCGCTGGTTTTGGACGTGGCACGAAGGGCGGCTCCACCAGCATGGGGGCTGGCACAGCTGAGTCAAGCTCCAGCCCTGAAGGGCTGGCACAGCTGAATAACATCCTGCAACCTGCAAAACCCCACCTGGCTCCACTCACCCCACGTGCGCCTGTGGTGGAGGATCCTCCCTCGGGGAGGAGAGAGCTCAGCAGCAAAGGGTGAAAAGTGGGGAGGTCAAGGTGATGCTGCTCTGGAAATGCTGAGGTGGTGCTGGGTGGTGTTGTGTCAACCAACCAAAAGAAAAACAACTGTTGCAGGATTTGGCAAAGTCCTGTCCCACATTTTGGAGGATGCTGAGAAGATGCAAAGTGCCAGTTGTCCTGCCTGGGACTGCCACGCTGAGATCCTGGCCGGGAGAAGGGGCTTCCGCTTCATTTTTGCCGTCTCTTGCCATCAGTGGGGAGACAGGTGTTATGGGGAAGGACTTACGGAGAGCAGCTGAGGAGGTAGGAGAGCATAGCTGGGCTTCTGGGGCTGCTCGGGGCTTTGGGGAGGCGTTGCTGGTGCCTTCTCCCGGCGTGCCAGTGGGAAATGCTCCTGGTGGGAGCTTTCCCACAGCAGAAGTTGCTGCACGAGACAAGCAGCAATGGAAAATCCATGCCAGTGTTTTAGCCTAAGTCCATTTGCACAGCAGCAGAAGCGGGGGGAGGGGGGGAAGAGAGTGAAGCCCAAAATGTGTATCTCTAATTGATTATATGCATGGCTGCTGGGGGCCTCTTACACTGTAATGGTTAATTATGTCGCTGGCTGGCTGTGCTGCAGCCTTTATTCGCGTTGTATTCAAGTAACGCTGCACAGTGCCCGGGCGGCTGATGGAGCAGATCGCCTGTCCGGCGAAAAATGAACGTCTGCTTTGGTTTTGGTGGTTATTTAACAATATAGTGAAAAGAAAAATGATGAACAGCCAATTACTGTATTAAAATAATGTACCCTGACAGAACATGATGAACATCCAGGTCTAACCTGCCTCTTGTAGCTTTTTGACTTTATTGGTAATTCCCTGCTGACTAGCTCCATCCCAGGAGAGCGTCCTCCTCCCTGGGGCTGGGGGTCCGGGAGGGCATCGCCTCTTCAACCACCTTTTTCCAGTGCAAAATCCATTTTGCTACATTAATCCCTGCTCTCTCCTCACTGTCCGTCCCCTGATGGATTTGCTGCCTTCAATTCTTCCTCAAATGCGAACGAGAGGTGTTTGAGAGGTGCTGAATCTTTTGGGGGTTGTTTTGAGAGCTCCAGCTGTGAGGAAGGACGCACTGAAAGGTGCGTTTTTGCAATGGCAGCCAGCCCTTCCTTACGGGGCTGAGAGCTGAGCCCAGGAAAGCATGCTGAGTCCTCTATAATTTAAGTATCACTGTAATTTTGTGTGAAAGAACACATGTGGAGGTGCAGTCCCGCACGGACAAATAACCAGTATGCTCTGGCTGCCAGCTGGGGCCCTACTGGGAGGCAGGTTTCCACCAGCCTGGACCTTACTGGGGCTTCGCTGTGCTAGGCTCCACCACGTTCTGGTTGGAGAAGTCAGAGCTTAAACATCTGCATTGGCTTTGATTATTTCTATAAATCAAAACGGAGCTCAACAAACCGGAGCACATGGCTCCATTGACTTCAAACAAGCCACCTAACCAACACCTCCTCCGCATCTCATATCTCACTTTATTTTAAATTATTCAATTTAAGATAGTCACGTTTTGCTAACTGAGGACATATCAGGCAGAGGTGCGGCACGTTTTAGCCAGAGCACTGGGAATTGGTGACCCAATATTTATTAGAGGCTGAATTTATTAGACTTGTAATTAACAAAATGCTTTTGTTGCCTCCCCGCTGGGAGACCTCAGCGGTGCCTTCCCCGGGAGCCACGCTGCCGTCCTGCGCCGCTGCTGCGGGGACCCGGCTGGGGGCGACCCTCCCCTCTGCAAAGCCCTTGCACAGAAGGAGCTCTCGCTGCAGAAATTGCCGTACAAAGCCCAGCTTCAGGCGCTGCGATGGTGGCCACGAGCTGCCCTCGGCCCGGCTGCCTGGGCTGGCAGCTCACGGAGCCGGAGTCACCCGCATGGTCTGTGACCCTCTTCTTGTCCTTCCTGCTGTATCCAAGGAAGTGTCCCATTGCTGGACGCCCTGATGGAGCTGTGTCCTTATTCTTGGCTCTGCCACTATTTTTCTGTGTGTTTTGGCTGAATCACTCAGCCCGGTGGTTGTTTCCACAGCCCACAGCATCTGCCCCTGTGTCCTTCTCTCCTTTAGCCCTGGCTATCTCCCTGCCCTGATCCGAGCCCTGCCAAGCTGGCTTTCTCCAGCACACTGGCTTGCTGCCCTCCAATCCTCCCCCTTGTCTGCTGTGTCCTTAGATGTGGATTTGTGGTGGCCGGAGCCAGCTTTCCCTTCCCCAGCTCCCAAATGAGCATCCCAGGGAGCGCAGCGCTGCCAGCCCCAGCCCAGAGGGGGCTGTTTTTTCCAGGTGGGGGGTGCAGGGGGACTGGGGGGTGCATGGAAGGGAGGATGCACAGAGGGGCAGGGGCAATGCTGGCTCCCACCCCTGCCCCGGTGGCGAACTAGAGACACCAGCCTCAGCTGAAGGACTAGGGGACAGATGGGGGGACATGGGGAGAAGGGAAAGGAGGGGACCAGAGGATAAGTGGGGGGAATAGAGGGGAAATGGGGGAATAAAGGGAAAGGGTGAAAGGGGAGGGAAGAATGGGGAAAGGAGGAATAGAGGGAAGTGAGGGGGGGAGGGAGGAAGGAGGGGTGGACCGAGGGAGGAAAGGAAGGGGGAGGGAAGAAGGGGAGGATGGAGAAAGGGAAGGAAGGATGAAGGGAAGGAGGGAGGGAAAGGGGGTATGGAGGGAGGGGGAGGTGGGCTGTCCCCGCCGGCGCCATGTGATGCCCTCTCCTCTCCGGGCCCTCCCCGGCGCGGAGCGGAGCGGAGCATCCCCGAGGCCGACGGCCGCGTCCCGCCGCCGGAGCCGCGCCCGCGGGGCCCGTGAGTGCCGGGGACCTGGGCGGGGACCAGAGCGGGGGGAAAGGCCGGGGCCCCTTCCCGTGTCCGGGCCAGGCTGCCCCCGGGGAAGGGGGCAACACAGTCCTAAAGGTGGCTTCGTGGGGGGGGCGGGGGGTGTTCCTGCTTTGCATGTAAAAACATGAAAGTTTAAAGCCCGACCGGGGCGGGGGGAGTCGGGGAGGTGCCGCCGGCGTGTGGAGCGGCAGGGTTTAGGGTATATATTTCTATATTTTCCATACCCGCATTGGAGTCGGGGCCGGCCGTGCCCTCGGCAGCTCCCCCGGGGGAGGGCGGGGGGGGGGGGGGCACGGGCAGTGGGGGGGGGCACCGCCCCGGGGCTACCGGTGGCCGGAGCCGCCCCCTTAACGTCCCCAGGACCCAGCCGAGCGCCCGGCAGGGGCGGCTGGAGACGGGTGACCCTGCCCGTGTCGCCGTCCCCGAGCGGTTTGCGATCCCCCCCCCCCGCCCCGGTTTGCGGTACCCGGCCCGGCTGCACCGGCTCCAGCGGCGCCGCTCCGCCACGGGAGCCGCGGTTTGCCGGGGCCGCGTCTGAAAGCCCAGGGAGGACCTCGGCACATGGGGAGCTCATCCCGGCTCTTCATCCCGGGGCTTTTTCGCCACCAGGCTGCTCGGAGACACAAAGCCATCTCTCGGGCACCGTGAGCATCCCCGGCTCCCCCCGTGACTTTCTGAACCTTGGGCTGAGGAAAGGAAGTGTATTTTTCACAGGGAATATAAAATCTGCTGCCAGTGTTTTTCAGCGTAGTAAATCCCTTGGAGAGGGGACTGGGAATTCAAGTGAAGCTGTCTGGGAAGAACCTGACCTGGTTGTTAAGTGAAGTAAAGTAGAAAGAAAAAAAAAAAATGCTGGATCGTGTGTTACCATACGACCAGGCGAATGGGGACGTGGAGCCTGTCTTCGCTGCTCCACGCGCGACTTATTCATATCCTGGGAAAGGTGGTGAAATGCGAAATGTGGTATTTCGGCCACCACAGCAGCGAGCAGGGCGGGCTTCTGACACCCCGTTCGGCTGTTGATTAATTGCTTGGCATTTTGTAAAACTTCATCAGCCCCTGATGCATGATGCTTTTTGCAGCTTTTAGGGCTGGGTCTTCCAGGCACGAAGCAGCAGGAGGCTCCTTGGTGGTGTCTGGAGAGTGGGTCTGACCTGCAGCACCGCTGTCCCCATTGTGTCCCCACCGTGTCCCTCGCACCCCCTGAACTTCCGTGGGGGAGAGGAGAAGGAGGAGGCCTCGCCGGAGCTGGTAGGTGGCCTGCGTGGAGCAGGTGAGCCTTTGGGAAGGGCAGCCAGGGCGTTGCGTTCACTGAAAATAGCCCTACTTCAGCAAGAATGCTGAAAAGGAGTATTTCAGCTAAAAAGGAGTATTTCCAGTGAGTTTTGTGCAGTAGCAGCAGGTGCCAGTGGCGTGACCCGGGTGGGCAGCTTTGCTGGAGGAGCGTTCCCACGTTTCCATCGCTGCTGCCCTCCGGTTTCACGAGCGCTGTGCATTCACGCTGCCTTCAGAGGCTCATCCGCTGCTGGATTTTAGGGACACCCTTTCGGTCTGTCACATCGTGACCCACGTAAAACACCAAAGGGCAGGAGGCTGGCTCTCAGCAGCCCGTCCCGCTCCCATCACGCCTCCCGCTCGGCCGCCATGCGGCTGCTCCACGTGGCGTCCAGGGGACAGAAATGCTTCTGTGTCTTTATTTCTCCAGTCCCTCGCTGTATTATTGTAGCTGTTGAATATATTCATTGAGCTGAATGAGTCCCCACCCGGCAGCCTCCATACCGCAGCATTTGCAGCTTCAGATTCATTTATGGAGACGGAAGGGAATATAAAATACAAAAGGGAAATAATGCACAAGGCCACAGAGGCTTCAACGGTATCGGCAAGCTGTGAGCTGCGCGAGTGCACGGCTGGAGCGAGCGCCGGGAGCTTTTCCCAAGCCAGCTGGGAAGATTTAAAGCCCTGGTTTTAAGGTGGCATTTGTAAAATAACTAGATGGTGGAGTCTGGGACAAAAGTCATCTGCGAGTCTTAATCTCACTGAAATTAAAGGGGGTTTGGCTTCTAGGTGCGCTCTAGAAAGTGGATTTGGAATCAAAGTCGCACCGATTTTATTGCTGTGTAGCCAGAAACTGCTGATGTTTATAGTCAGATATTTACTGGGAAAATGGATCAAAGGACCCCACTGATGCATCATCACACTCAGAAAATGGGCTGCTACGGATGAGTGGGGTTTGTGTCTGGTCCCTTTGGAAGACGGACTTGCAGCTTTTCCTTTAGTATGAGGGAGGTATTGCTCATTGCTCATCAGTGAAAAACCTCATTAGAGCAGTGCTCGCAGCTGCACCGGGGGGGGATTATTTGAGCAGCACAGCAGATGGCATCCACTGACCCAAGACAACTTGGGGATAATTCTTTTTCCCACTGGGTGCCCGGGCGGTGCTGGGTGACGTCCCCGTCCGCAGGGAGCAGAGGCTCGGCTCTGCCAGGGCAGGACCTCGCTCAGCCTCGAAGCCCTACAGGTGGGCAGCCCCACGGCCCCGGCTTCTTCTCGGGAGACACTGGGCACTGGGTTACAAGAGGTGACCCTGTTCTGTGCGGCAGCTCCGGCGGGGACTAGCTCTGCGCGCCCGGAGAGGTGTGGTGGGTTCTGTTTGGCAGAGGTGGCTCGAGCACGGGCCTGCAGCGGGGTCCCTGGGTGCCATGTCCCACACAAAGGCTGAGCCACCTCTTCTGTAAGGTTTAGCCCTTCAGGGACTGAGATACAATACATCACAGGAGAAAAAAAAATTAACTATTTGGGAAATACCTAACCAAGGTGATGCTCAAGTCGGACACAGCAGACTGTACCGGAGGCCGGTGAGAGGCACAGATGTGGGGACACACGGCAGGTGCTGGCACAAGGAGGGACGGGAAATCCTGGAGCATCCTCCATGGGCTCTCACAGAGGGATGGTCCGCGAACACCCTGCTCGCCTCACAGCTGAAAGCGTGACACGAAGCCCGTTGTGTGAGAGCCCTTCCCAGGACTGCGGCAGGGTCTGGGTGAAGCCATGGTGGGACCGACGGCTGCTCTGCCTTCGTCTCCTGCCGCCATGCCTTACACCCGAGGGAGGGTGGATGCCATCGCTTTGTACAGGAACAGAAAGCTTTGCCTTTGGCATTGCCAAAATACCTGACCCAAGCTGGAGCTCTGCTTTCTTTTCTTGCCATCCCCAGCTTCCCTCGTGTCACATTTGCTCTGGTTCCTGTTGCCGTGGCGGCTCTTTGAGGGATGCTCAGAGCTGCACTGACTTTATATTCAGTAGAAAATGGTCCTCTCCTGGATGCTGTTGGGAGACCCTGGAAGCTGCAGATGGCGAGAAGCAACACAGCAAACCCAACCTAGAAAACTGTGTGATTGGGAAAACTGTGTTAAATCCTTCCAACGCTGGAGTTGCTGCTTGGGGAGCAGCACATCTCTCCTGAAGCACAGGAAAGGTGAGCTACAGGCAGGAAAGAAACTGGGACAAAACTGCCCTTTTCTGTACGAGTGAAGGAAGGTGAGGACGGCTGAAGAGGAAAGCAATGTCCATGTCACGGATGTCAACTGTTTTTACTGTAAAATGTCTTACAGAGCACATGGAGGAGCAAACAGCAGGTCATGACATAGGTGGCAGGAGAGGTGCTGCTGGGTGGGTGGCGCAGGAACAAGTACGTGGTGACACAAAGGGACAGTGTGAAGAGGACAGGGGTGTAGGTAAAGACCAGGCACACACAGACAGACCGAGCTCCGCCTGGGAATAGGCGCTGGCCTGGGGGAAGGGTGGAGAAGGAGTGAGACGGAGATTGTTCCCTGCCTGTTCCCACAGACTTTCCCAGGACGCGGATGCGCTTCCCGGTGCTGAGCAGGGCAGGCAGCGGATGTCCTCCCGAGGCCACGCTGGGCTTGGTACGGAGCCGTGCTCCTCTGGCTGGGTCACGCTGCCTGTGCCCGGTCTCAGTCCCGCATGGTTTTTCCCACCCTGTCTGCTGGGACGTTTACCATTAAATCCTGGAATTGGCAATGAATCTTGCTAAAATCTGGACAGTAGAAAGTTTAGTATCTCCACTACAAATGCCGGTTATGTACTTTAGTATTCCTGACTATTAAACCCAACAAGCTGCACAAAGCAAAGACCTTTCCTACATGAAGATGGGACCAAACTTCTGCAGCAGCTCGGTGTCAGCCCTGGAGAGCTTGTGCACAAAGACTCCACCACCGGCATCCGAGGAGCTGTGTCCCAAACTGCTTAAGTGAAGCTGGACGGAGCAGCCGTTGTGTTTGGTAACTGTGTTTGATGGCAGCGCTTGGGTTATTGAGATGTTTGCCTGAGGTGTGGATGATACAGCCCTTCTCCGCTTTCTTCATGCTATTGTTTCAGTACTCGGAGGCTTTGCGGTAAGGCTGGTTTCTAAAAGCAGGGAATGCAATCTCCCGGATAACAAGGTGTCTGCTTGGTGCTAGCAATCATGTTTAACCACGCCGAGGGGACGGAGGTCTCGGTGGCCGTGGCCGGCATGTGCAGCCTGCCCAACGGGCCGCTTGTCTGCAGCCTTCGGCGTGCAGAGACGCCAACGGCGCCCGGGGGACTTCTTGCTTTCTCTCATTTATCACACTGAAAGTGTTCATAAAAACACGCCAGCTGCCAGCGCTGGCGAGAAGAGCCGCGGCGGCGGGGGAAGAGCTGCACGGGCTGCGTGCCTCCGCGGCACAGGTACCCTCAGCTCCCCTCTCCCCACCACCACACGGGGGAGGCGGAAGAGTTTTAATTAGCTCTTGATGCTATTTTTTACCTCCCAGCGCTGCTTAATTTAGCTCAGGCTGTCGTGCACTGATCATTAAGGGGAAAAGGAGGAAGAGGGGGTGTTGGCCCCTCTCTGCCGAGCAGCCTCATCTC
The DNA here is from genome assembly GCA_008658365.1 of Alca torda. Lineage (NCBI taxonomy): Eukaryota > Metazoa > Chordata > Aves > Charadriiformes > Alcidae > Alca > Alca torda. The sequence goes on from CM018086.1 coordinate 37,999,461, forward strand.
CTGAGACCCGGTGACTGGGGCTTGTTCCTCGACCTCCTGCGGCAGCAGAAGTTTGTAGCCCAGGGAAATTTCATGTGCTGGTGTTCATAATTCACGGCTCCTCCAGGGCTTACCCTGCATTTGTGGGTTCTGTTCGTACCCACTTCGGGTTAAAACAACATATCTTATGGAAGAGGTGCCTGAGATCTTCAGTCACCCTGTGACCTGCCTTGCTGCTGGAAGGACGTGGAGACCTTGAAAAGCTGTCGTTATGCAGGGAATTTAACACACAAGGCCATTGCAGGACTTTGTCCCATCTTAAATGACGTGTGGCAGTGAACAAGAACCAACTGCTAAAGATGTAATATTCCCCTGGACCATCCCAGCCTTGGTCCTGGTGGGAGGTGGGAGCTCCTCCAGCCATGGCGTACGCAGGGCGGGTGCGTTGCCTCGGCTTGTCCCCGGTGCTGGGTTTGCCCGGGCTCCCTCTGCGCCAGCCAAGGTGAGCGGAGGGACACACCGCGCCGAAGCCAGAAGAGGGTCACTGGATCGTCGGGTTACTGGAGTTTAAGTAGTTGGGATATAAATACAACCTGTAATTTACCGTGCGCAGAGGTTAATGGGCAAGCACCGCTCCGCACAGCCCACGGCAATGAGATTTCTGCAGCTCTTCTAGCAAATCCCCAGCTGGTTGCTCTGCAGCACTAGGTATTTCCCTTTTCTTCTGCTTTTGTAGCCCTTTGTAGGGTATTGAAACCAGGGGTTTGACTCATGTCCCCGACTGCGAGCTCTCTGTCACACTGCAAGTAGGTGAATATTGTATGTCAGCTTTGGTCCGCAGAGGGTGAGAGGGCGTTGGGAAGGGCTCTGGAAAAGAAAGGGCTCAGCTATTGTTAGTGATGTAAACTTTGAACATATATATAGTTTAGGCCTGGAGAACTGGACTTGGGTGCATGGGCAATATTGCAAGCTCAGACTTTTATCTCCTATTTCCCTCTTGGGAAATGCACTTTGTGTAACGCTTTCCCACCAACCCACAGGGTAGGAGCTGCCGGCACGTGGATACGGAGACGTGCCTGCCATCCGCCTGTCCCTGTGTCCCAGCCCCGTGCATCCCTCATGTGAGTCAGTCGGAGGCAGAGAGACAAGGCTGTGCCCTCTCTTACGGTCCAGGAGCTCTCCCGTGCCGGCTGCCGAAGCCACCCCATTCCCAGCTCCTCCCAGAGCCGCCCAGCAGCCGGAGCATCCACCGAGGACCCTCCTCGCTGGGACACTTGCCTCGCAGTCGGTCTGCCAGAACCTGAGCTTCCCACCTTCACAGCCAACGTCGCAGGTTTTCCACTTGCCAGAGCGTCGCTCCAGCTGGGGTTAAAAGAGGTAAGAGCCTTAAACAGCAAGGGGAAAGGAGACACGCGGGCGGGATGTGCTCTGTAAGAGGTTTTGAGGGGGGGTATTTGTGGATACAGAAAGCCCGTGTGAACGAGCAGTAGCTGTACGCACACGGGCGGTGCCGGCAGCGTGTGAGCCGGGACCGCGGGGGCTGTTCGGTCGATGATTTTATTTGTTGAAAGTTGCTGGCATCATCTGAAGCCATTAGTGTGGATGGGCTGGAGCCGAGCCATCCCCCCGGCGAGTGCGGCGGCACGGCAGAGCCGGCCCGTTTGGGAAAGTGTCTGGTTCGAGGGCTGGGACGGGGAAATAAATCTCAGTTGCTGTCCCTTTGACCTTGGGAATGTCATTGGAGCTCCTTGTATTTGGTGCTGGAGCTGATGGTGGGCTCCCTTAATCAGTAACAACCTTGCAAACCCGACCCAGGCAAAAAGGGCAGGTTTTGAGCAATCTCTAGCAAAAAGGGCAGGTTCTGAGCAGTCAAAAAGGCTGTTGCACGGTAAAGAAGGAGAGGGAAGAGCAGCCGTGGGTCAGCCTTGGACGTTCGTTAAAGTAGGCTGTGGGTTCAGCAGAAAAATATGGTACTATATGATACGACGTGTTTCTATACGGCATTATGGTACTATACAGCATTTCCTTCACTCTCGCACTGCCATGAAAGGATTTTTGATCAAGCTTAAGAAAAATAACTTGGACAAGAAATGAAGCACGGGAAGTGCTAGGGAAAAGGGGAATTTCTCAGGAAAATTATGGAAGTCAAGCTTAAGAGAAAAATCCCAAGTAATCCCCCCAATAAAATCAGTTTGTGGTGAGCATTACAGTGTGTAGCAGTCACACGTTGTTTCTTCCGATTATTTTTCAGGTGTTCCTTGTGTCTGCTGACAAGCAAAAAATTAATAGGTTTATGATTGCTGTGGCTCAATCTAGGTTTAAATAACTCATAACCAGCCTTTCTTTTTATTGCTTTTTATTTTTTTAAACCCTCCCTGGAGAGCCTGTGAGCCCAGCGCGCTCGATTGATGGAATGCTCTGTCCCTCTCCGGCTGTAATGGCAGTGCTGCGCGGGGCCGGCCGTGCCGCACCGCTTCCCGCAGCCGAGGGGAAGCTTTCAAGTCCAGTATCGATCCTTTTGAAGTTTATGGCTGCTCGTAGTCGCACTTGCTAGCGCTTGTTCAAACTGCCATGAGATGGACTGTTTCATTTCTCAATATCAGGCTAAACCTCTTCCACATCAAAAGGATTTACTTCCGTACTTATTTTTCCCAATACATAATTCCTCTCTGAGAAATCGAGCTGACATTTTTATACGACACTCATGCAGCTCTGTAAAGCTGCCTTATGTATTTCTGTCTTCCCACGAACCACGTGAGGTGACGGGTGCCGGCAGCCCAGGACAGGGCTCCTGGGAACCCCGTGGACCAGCTCCAGCCCACGTCCCCTGCGGCCATTTCCCTCTCAGCGTACCGGCCCAGGAGATACTGCTTTTCTCTGCAGCCATCCCTGCTCTCCTTCAGCTGTTACATGGAAGCAGGGTGGTCTTGTGTTTCTCTCCTGCCTGCAGTATGCTTTTTCCAAGCTTCGAGGAGGGACTGATGCTTCCCAAGTAGTAATTCCAGAACCATGTTTCCCAAGCACCCAGTTTTCCAGCTGAGGTTTGTGGAGCTGCTTCTCCTGGGTCCCCAGATGGCGCAGCGGGCGCTGCCCACACCATCTCCTCCTCCTCCCCTCCTCTGCGGAGCCGCACGCACCCGGCTGTGGCTAAAGTCATCTGGCCGTGTGCCCCTCCCGTGGCGAAAACCCTCTCTGCAAACCCATGGAGCACCAGCCCGAGCCGGCTGGGCCCAGGCTGCGCCCTGCACTCGCTGGTTCGGGAGCGAGACATTTGCACCCTTTGGGTGCTCCATAAGCTCAGTGGGAGCTGCTATGCCATTTTGCGACCGCCTTCCTATTCCGCTGGGGTTATTAATCACCAAATTAAGCTTTTTCTGGATTTGCTCACGAGGGAGCCAGGACGCCGTTGCGCTGCCCGAAGGAGGGTGGCGATGCGGCGGGGGCCGTGCTCACAGCCCTGCCTGCCCTGAAAAGTTCACTTCTGAAAGAGCCGCTCTCCTTGACCTATTTATTTTTGCCCACGTTTGTAGCCTGCGTTGTGTCCTGAGGAAGGGATCGTGCTGCTTGAAGGCCCTTTATTTTTAGCCAGCCCAATTTTCTTGTCGGAGCTTGGTGGGAGCCGGCCCTTTCAGTTCAGCTCCATCGCAGCTCACACTCTCCTGCGTTTGCCGGCTCTTACCCAGGTCCCTGATGTTCTTTGTGCATCGATCGCTCACTCAGTGGGTTTCCTACCCCCACTTCCACCAAACTTTATTCCTTCTCCTTTATGTTCTGCTCAGCCTCTCCCACTGCTGCAGGTCCATCATTTAACCTCCAATTTCCCTTGCTTGCGGCGGGGACCCAGCTTTCACAACCGCAGCGGCAGGCTGCCAGGCTTGTCCTGGATCCCAGCACCCCTCCACACACAAAACCTTCCCTCCCGTCTGCTCCGATAACCTTGGCTGTGCTTCCCCTCCTCGCAAATGTCAGAAAATTGGAAATGATGCTCTAGCCACATAAAAATCGATAGCTGCCTCTTTGGCCTGGCTCTTGGCTCTGCCGTTTCTGCCTTTGCCCAGGGCAGGAAGGAGCATTGTTTTCTGCTCAGCTCGGAGCAGTGATTTATTGATACGACCCATCCTGTCCAGGCAGCTGACCAGCGATACGTTTATGTGTCTCAGCCCATCTACATAGCCCAGCATGGTGGCTTGTGCTCGGCGTTAGGTTACGGCGTGGTGGGGTCGGAAATCTGGACCAGGATAATATTTTCTTTGTGTCACCATGGAGCAATAGGTAAGGGCTTCAACTCACTCCTAGATCTGGGTGAACTTCATTAGGAACTACGCCAATATTCATTTCATTTTCTGAGGGGGTCGGTCCCAGCGAGGGCCGTATGCAATTCCCATCAGAAGCTATGGCTCCGAGACAAGAAGAAATTCATTATGAGGACTGCAGATTACTTTTCAGACTGCCCTTATTATTCCTTGGACTGCTACCAGAAGGCACAGTGTGATTGAAGGAGCAGGAACAGTTCTAAGGTCCTAGTTCTTGGAAATCTTTGGGGGTATATTCGTTTAATTTAAAATACAGCTACTCTTGGAAACCGAACAGCATCACCTGTTCAGCTGTAGGAAGCATAACACAATTGGTAAAGGTTACTGAGGACTAAATCCTTGCTGAAAATCAAGCCAGCTCCTGATAGTGTCCTTGAAAAATCTTTCTTTTGGGAGCCCTGCTAATTCTCCAGGCGCTGGATGTGGAGGAAGGTTTGTTCCGAGCGGCTGCTCTGCACCATCCCTGACTCCCGTCCCCCACCCCATCGGCTCGATTTTATGTGCCGGCAAGACAGTAATAGGGATCATTCTCTAATGCATCCGTGATTACATGGAAATTGAAGTGTGAGAGAGAAAAGAAATGAGGCAATTGAGAGGCGTGACTCTGACGCCCGACCCCTCTCCTGCTGCTTGCGTCGCCCCAGTGACCAATATAAATGATGCCAAATGGGTATATTTTTCAGCGCCTGGTGTTGACGGACAACAAATCATAGGAAATACTTAGCTATTTCCTTCTGAATGGCTCTATCTGGACTCTCATGTACTCCCTATTTTGATTTTTGGCTCCTTATTAACAAAAAATGTGCAGGGAGGATTTTTGTTGATGATACACGAGCCAAGAATACATTCCAGCTCCTTTTACCATTTTGGCACCAAAATGCCAAGAAGGATGAGACACCCTGTAGTAAACACTGTTCATTTTGAGGCAGCAGCTAGAAAATATGTCTCCGAGTGAGTTAGGGAGAAGAACAGATGAGCCAGAGGATCTGTGCTTTGCCTGGTCATATTGCTGGATCAAATGGGATCTGTAAAGAGATGGGAAATGGCATATTCCCTGGGAAATGGCATATTCCCATCCAGTGAAGGGATAAACTCGTGTTCTAACGTCTCCAGCTTTGTGCCGACCTCTCCCTTTGCCAGTAAGGCTGTCCTCAGGCTACCAAGGTGCAGGGCTACCTTTGCCGGACGTGCTCCTCTGCACCATGGCTACCAGTTTCTTCTTTAGCTGCTGCCTCCTAATTCTTCAGGAAAAAAAAATCTGGGCATCTCCCCTGGGCCTCTCGCTCCTCACAGCCCTAGCAGGGAGGCGTCCCTCCTGGGAACACGTCCTGCTTTTCTTGAGCTGAGGGAAACACTAAATTAGAACATCAAAAATGAGGCTCGTTAGCAAAGCCGAAGGGGGAGAGCTTGCGGTAGCGCGAGCGCTTCCTTGGGCTGTCTGTCAGTGACAGCACTCCCCTTCCCGTAGGTCGGTACCTTCTGGGAAACGGCTCAGTGTGAACGTAGGAAGAGCCAAAACCTGAATTTCATATGGAAGGGAATTGTCAGAGCTGTTGCAGCGCTTGAGGGTGCAAGTACATCTGCTCATCTGCTTCCTACCGAGATGTACTTGGCTGCGTTGGGCTCAGGGTAGGATGTGACAACAAAAGTCTCTCTCTCTCATTCTCTCAAGAATTTGCCACTCTTCCGGCAGCCTTCCCTGCTCTTCTCCGTTAGACTGCCCAGAGCAGCGAGCTGGAGGTGCCGACAGACCTTGGGTGTGTTGGGTCTCTTCGGTAAATGCAGTTATTCGGACTCCACAGTAACCACAAGTTTCCTTCGCGTCAGTCGTGGGTGAGACTTGCCGCGGGAGCGGGCTGTGGGGGGCCGGTGCGGTGCCGGGGTCGGGCGCCGCGGGAGCGCGGAGCTGCCCAGACAGCCGGCCTCGCAGGCGTCCAGCCGCGAGAAATAACCATTGGCATCCTCGGCTTCTATTGATCACCAGGGGACTATGGCAGATCATTATCTTTGGAGGCTCTCGAGTGTAAAAGTGCAGGCCGTGAGGACTCTTGGCATCTCTGAGAGTCGCTGTAAGCAAGTAAGTATTAATATATTTACATCGGAGGTGCAAGAAATAAAGCCCTCCTCCAGCCCGCTGGGAGGTGTCAGAACAGCGAGCCGTCATCTCCTGGCCCAGGCAGGAGCCGTGTCTCCCGATTTAATCGCTAAATCCCACCAGCTTTGCCACAGTGATAACAGCATCGAGACTTCTCTTCCAAAGAGCCCGTTACCCAGTGCATGCCACGATGCCTGTTATCCATGGATATCCATGGATAATGGCACGATGGAGCTATTCCTGCGTCGGTTCAAAAGCTGACACCCAGGGAGACGGACAACATACGCATCCCAGGGCTATTGTTTACCCATCAGTATTTGGGGAATCGGTGTTTCAAACAAAATGTGGGTTTAGGAGGGCTCTGCTCTCCTTCCCAGGCATGGGACACAGCAGGGAAATGCCGTGCTCTGCCCCCAGCTCTCTCCCATTTGTTGTCCCTTGAAACTTCACGTGGCGCGAAAAGGAAAAGGAAAATGCGTCCCGCTGCTGCTGTGTTAAATTCGGTAGCTTTTGTTGTCTAGCTGGATTTTTTTCTTTTCCTTATTGTCCGCCGTGCTGAACAACAGCAAAATGTGCCTTGGAAAATATACATGACGCGACACTTATCTGTGATTCATGCTGCCTTTATAAAAGCAGTCAATAGCGTTATCTGCCTCGATCCCGCTCCCCAGGTAGACCATCTCTTGTGCGTATCTTTTCCTTCTTGCTCTTATTCCTCTAATCTTTCACTTCTGTGGATTTTTTCACCCCCCATATTAACGGCACTTTTTCTCTGCTGCGTCAAAACCTCTGATTTCTCATGACATTTTATCAGTCTGCAGGGCACCATGAGAACTGCTCAATTCCACAAATTAGCAAAAATAAAAGAAAAAACAAATTTTCCATCCACAAGTGACATGGAGGATGAGGGAAGTTTTTTCCCCTCCTTCTGTCGTGTTTTCCCAGGGCCTGACGGCAGCTCTCTGCCCCCATTTCCCTGCCTCTCCGTGAAGCACAAGCCCAGTTTGGACCAGTTCACCCTCTGCGTTCAGCCGGCACCGGCACTTGCGGCTCTGACCCAGCAAGCACACTAAAAAGCAAAAACAAAAACCAGGCAGGCTATTGCGTCACGCTGCTCTGCTTCGGGGCGTTTGATGATGTCATTCAGCGGGCATAAATGTAGTGTGGTTTTTGCAAAATCGGGATCTTGATGGTAATTCCAGACGTTCAAGGCCAGGCTGGAGGAGGCTGTGAGCAACCTGATGTAGTTGAAGACGTCCCTGCTCGCTGCAGGGGGCTGGACTAGATGGCCTTGAGAGGTCCCTTCCAACCCAACGCGTTCTGTGGTTCTATGAATTCTACCCTGGAAGAGGAGCAATGGCAATATTGTGGGGAGTGGGGTGGTGACCGGAGCTGCTCAGGAGCAGGTTTTGTTCTGGCAGCTGAAAGTATGTTTGTTGACCTGTTGTGGCGGTGGCCGTGAGCCTCACCCGGCTCCTGCGCCGAGGAGACACGGCTGGCGCTGCCGCCCTTAGATAAGGCTCTGAGGATGGCAGATGCTGCGGTTCGGCTACATCCTTGGGGAGATGAGCGCCGGGTTTGGTCGGAGCAGCAGGAATTCACCTCCAGCAGGTAAAATGGGAGCCAACGAGCTGATCCCGGCCATCCCGCATTGCTCCCGCCCCAGCGCCAGCCCCCGGCCTTCGGCACATCCACGAGGCGTGGGGCAGCGGGCGGGTGGCATCTGTCAGGACGCGCTGTGATTGTTTTAATGACCGATTTCAGCTTGACCCAAATAAGGGCAATTAAGGGCAGAGGGCGAAGCTTTGGCACATCCAACCCCCAAAAAGCGGTAGACGGCTCCGCGCTGATGGCCGTGTCCCCTCTCCCAGCAGCCGTCCCCGCCGCCTCGGCCCCCCCATGCTTTTGGGAATGAGCGCCTGTGGCAGGAAGGCGCTGACCCTGCTCAGCAGCGTGTTCGCCGTCTGCGGCCTCGGCCTCCTGGGCATCTCCGTCAGCACCGACTACTGGCTCTACCTGGAGGAGGGCATCGTCCAGCCCCAGAACCAGTCGGCCGAAATCAAACTGTCGCTGCACTCGGGGCTCTGGAGGGTCTGCTTCCTGGCAGGTATGGCCTCCCTCCCAAAAACATCCCTCAGAAGGTGATGTTTGCTGCATGTCAGTGTCGTTCCACGGGAAAGGGCTGGGGAAAATAGGGTTTTTAGAGTCTGTGCCCATCTTTGCTTCCGAACTTAGGCACAACCTGAGTAACGCCATCCCTCCAGCTTTAATAGTCAGATGGATAACTGTGCCTTTGCACATAGGTTTTGGGTGAGTTTGCTGCTGCCGTGCCAGACCTCGCTACCCCCCATCCCGCTCCGTCCCAGCGCCGCGGCCACAGCGCCTTGGGCAGCAGCTCACGACTTTTCTTTTTGTCCCTGCAACATTTAGATTCAGGTCAGCTGGACCGTCCCCTCCATCCGCGCCAAGTTTGATGCAGCGATTTGGCTGCGGGGACGGAGTTGAACAAAACCCAAGGGAACAGGAATCTCAAAGTGACCCACCTGAAATGTCACAAAGTTTCAACTGCTGCTTTGAAGAAGTTGGAGCGAGGAGCTCTGATACTGTCCCCGGGGCCCCCTTAAATCCTCTGCCTTCAGGGTTCATACAAAAGAATCCTTTTGCACAGGGGAGATGGTAGTTATGAGATGTCTGTCTTCAGCCCCCGACACTGACACCCAAGATGGAAGCGGCAGTAAAAAGCAAGATTGTTTTTATGCTTGCACCAAAATTAATTTTAAAGCCACTCTCCCCCCCACCAAAAATAAGCAGCCAAACACACGGCAGGTGTGACTCGGTCTCTGTTTGCTGCAGGGGAAGAGCGCGGCCGGTGCTTCACTATCGAGTACGTCATGCCCACGAACATCCAGCTGACGTCCGAATCCACAGTCAACGTCCTGAGTAAGTGGCTCGGTGGGGTCTTGCTCTTTGCATCCTGCAAAGCACCAAAGGGTCACTGGGGATCCCCCCAAGAAATCCGCTTTGAGTCCTTGCTGGAGAAGCTCCTGGTTCCCTGGTAGTGCTTCCGTGCAAGGAGGCAACTACATTTTTTACTCTGTGAGTCATCCAGTGTGCTCCTAACTCTTTGGGGACATCCCTTTCTAATGGCAGGGTGCTCACAGAGGCTCTGAGCTGTACGATTTCCTTTCGCTGATGTTTATGGAAGTGTTTGGCTTTATAGTCTCCTCTCTGTAATTTGCAGCTGTATTTATTCTGTAGCAATCAATTTTACACTTTACATAGTGGGATGAATTAAGGATGGAGTGTCACAGCTCTCATGATGAATTCTGCAGTCATTTTTGATTTAATAAATCAAAGTGTTCAGCAAACAGTTTTGCAGCAAAGCCAGAGAAAAATGCAGGTTCCGATGGGGTTTTTTTCCCCATGTAGCACTTCCCATAGAAACTCCTGGAAACAGAAACATTAACAGAGGTTTCCACAGCCAGACAGAGTCCCCTCGTCACGCATCTCATTAGCAAAGACACGTAAGGGGGGAAAACCCCTGCCAGGGCCTGGGGAGCAGCGCGGGGGCACCCACGTTAACCAGCAGTGAGGAAGGACCCAGCCTGGGCAGAGCGCAGCGGGGCTGGAGCCATCTCACCCGTTTCTTGTGCTGTGTGGGGAGGACTGACCTGTTCTCGCTGTCCTCTGCTCCTCTCCCCCCCAGAGATGATCCGCTCTGCCACCCCCTTCCCACTGGTCAGCCTCTTCTTCATGTTCATCGGCTTCATCCTGAGCAACATCGGCCACATTCGGCCTCACAGGACCATCCTCGCCTTCGTCTCGGGGATATTCTTCATCCTGTCGGGTGAGTTCTGCTAGCCAGCTTTTCTCCTGAAAATCCTTGAGCATGGAGCACGTTGGCTTTTGTAGCTGCTGGTGCTCTCCTCACCCTTGTGGTGGCTCCTCTTTGGAGTCATCCATCACCCACGGGGGCTCCCGGCTCAGCCCCGCAGCCTGCTCAGGCTTTGCAGGATGAAAAATCACCATGTGCAAGACTTGTTCATGGCAGCAGCGAGGAGACGTGGGGGAAAAGCACCCACCACCCATGCAGGAGCAGGTGCTGGGGGCAGGACGCCCCTCACGGCACGTCGGTTGCAGGAGAGATCTGAAACTTCAGACTGCTCAGCCGGGATGTGTCTACATGAGACAAGTGAATGTTTTATTCGTGGTGTTGTGCTAGCGTTAAACAAACAGCTGTGACAGCCGAGCTCTGAAGCCAGCCCCTACCTGCTGCACATGGACTTGCTTGAGCAGGTAACGGCTTGAGTGAAACGAGGGGAGTGCCCTGCGTTAGCTCAGCAGGAAAGCAGCTTCTTTCCCCCGTTACTTCAAGCACATTTCCCCAGTTTTACACTTTCACCCGTAAGTCAGGTCCCAGAGGAAGGTGCTTCAGCAGCTTCATCCCTGAAGCGTTTCCCACCCTCTTTCTCCTTGGTTTCTCCCCAGGTCTGTCCCTGGTGGTGGGGCTGGTCCTCTACATATCCAGCATTAACGACGAGATGCTGAACAGGACCAAGGACTCGGAAACGTTCTTCAATTACAAATATGGGTGGTCGTTTGCCTTCTCTGCCATCTCGTTCCTTCTCACAGAGGTACACGTCCCTGCAATGAGTGTATCCCGTTCTCAAGGGCTGGGGGGGCATTGGGGCTGTGACCAAAAGGAGGACTGAGCTGGGGTTTAAGGATAGGCTGTGAGGGCAGATATATAGTGTGGTGGGAGACATAGACAGTGGGGACAGACCCCACGCCTGGAGCCCTGATGGGGCATGTGGTCACCGTTTGGATGCAGAGATGTTATTTACTGCAGGAACCCGGGGCAGTGAAGTCACCCTCCTCAGGACCCCTTGTGCATCGTCAGCAGAGCAAAAAAAAAGACATTTACATTTTTGTTCTGTTTTGTTGGTGGTGGATAAGGCAGGGCGAGTGTCAGGCCACGTCTCTCTCCCCTGCAGAGCGCCGGGGTGATGTCCGTCTACCTGTTCATGAAGCGATACACGGCCGAGGACATCTACCGACCCCACCCCGGCTTCTACCGTCCCCGTCTGAGCAACTGCTCCGACTACTCGGGGCAGTTCTTGCACCCGGACGCGTGGGCGCGGGGACGCAGCCCTTCGGAGATCTCCAGCGAGGCGTCGCTGCAGATGAACAGTAACTACCCGGCTCTGCTCAAGTGCCCCGACTACGACCAGATGTCCTCGTCCCCGTGCTGAGCCCCGCCACCCCCCGCGCCCGCTCCCACCCGAGCACCGGCGGTCGCCGCCTCCTGACTCCGTTTGTCATTTATTTTTTAGGCCGCTCTTTCGTGGCGAATCTCTATTTATAGGAGCGTAAATATAACCAGGGAGATGGGTTATATAACCAATAATGTAACCTAGAGAATTGGGATGTTTCCCTTTCTTTGGGTTTGTTGGTTTTTTTTTTTTTTATTCTTCCCTGCATAACTAAAAATCTCTCCAAAGTCCTCTTCTTTCAGCTCATCCCGCTGAGCAAACAGCAGTTCGGGCTGGGGGATAAATCCAGGGCTGGACTCGAGAGCAGAAAAAAAAATAGAGTAGAACTCAGAAAAAAACCCTGTGTTTTTCAGTTTAGGTAGACTGCAAAAGTTTGTGCATTTGGCTGTATCATTTAATTATAGATTTATTGGCCTAAGTGTCAGCAGGCATGAAAGATTTGTGTAAATTTGTGTAAATTTGCAAGAAATAGCCATCATTAGGAAAATATAAATTTTGTCTTGATTCAGTATTTACTGATTGATCTCTCTTGTTGCTGGATACCACTTTTAACCAGGCTGGAACGGGAAATAGCCATCTTTCTCGACTATACCTCAGCAGGCTTGGGCACAAGCAGGTTCTTGTTTCTCTGTGGCCACTTGCAAACTGTTGCTTAAATATCCGTGTTGTCTGACGGAGGCTCTACAGCCCTGGGGTGTCCGGGCCGTCGGGTGGCTCAGGCACCCACTTCCCGTCCACCATCCCATAGATCTGAAGAGTGACTGGGAGAATTTCAGCACCGAGTGGAAAACTAGCTAAAGCATTCCCGTAGGAAACACTAGGTGCAGGATTTAGGGGGGAATTATGGCCAGAAGGGCAAGTTATTTTGGTGACAGGCAAGATCCCAAACCGGCATAAAGTGACGTAGCTGAAATCAATGGCAGTAGTCCAGCGCAGGAAAGTAGCTGGCTTATATTTAATTTTGGCAAGAATGTGGTATTTTAGCTGCTTTTTTTGTGTGTCTGTATAAACCTTATTTTGAGGTTTTAAGTTTTAAAATTTCATATGACGCTTTGGCATTCCGGTCTTAGGCAGCTGCCAGCGGAGAGCGTCACCCTTGATTGAAAACGAAGGGCAGGGAAGGAAAAGGCTTGCTCCCTCCCGCGCTCCTGTGCAAGCCGCGAGCTCTCGCCTCGCGGGAGAAAGAGCTTTCTCCAAACTTTATTTCTGTCCTTGTTATTTTAAACCTTTCTGAAAATTTCCTTTCTGCGGAACAAAACCCTCCAGGGATTCTTGGTATATTTGGGCTTGTTTTGTCTCACTGTAATTAAAACAAATAGAATATACGCACTTTTAACCTCATTTGTAGCATACCGTGTAATGAATGTTGCACCTTTTTGTTATTATTTGTTATTTATTATTTATAAACTACTCCAAAGTAGGGTCCAAGTCCTGGCGCGGACCACGATTTGCACGGACTCCGACGCCCGCCCCGTGGGACCTCGCTGCAGGCGCGTATCCAGCCCGCTCCTGAACAGGATTGTTTCCTCTCCAGTTCCTTCAGATAAGCAAGTCATGTATACCAGGTGTCACTGACTCCTGTCTACTGAGTTTTATAACCAGGGCATCTTTTTGTGGACACCGTTGTATTTACCCTTAGTTTTTGTATTGCCCTCAAGCATCTGTCTTCTCGTCCTGAAACCCAGTTTGTAAGTGCTACGTGACAGGTTCCGTGCTGGGAAGGTTCAAGCGTTAAAGCACACCCAGCCCCACCATCCAGTGACAAAACTTGCTGGTCCTCATCCAGGACCAGATAAACCATCAGTTTTCCACTGGGATCCGCAGACTCCAAGGAAGCGCGGGAGTTCACAAGCCATGATCTTACATTCCCCAGAGCCCGATCTGGTTTGCTGGGCTTGGTGTTAGTGCTTTCTGGTGGCTCAAAACCAGTTGCCTTTGCATCTTCCCCTTGGTGGATCCTTTATATTCTCGGTCCTTCTTGGGAGGGAGACCTTCGGGATCACCAAAATCGCTGATGCTCAGAGGAGCGAGGGCTGTCCCACGTGGGTGTGTTCCCCCGCGCCGGGGGGCTGTTTAGTGCGGTTAACGCTGTACAGCATCACGCGACGTCCCTGTCCCCGAGCGGAACTTTCCTTTGTACTGACTGAATACAGAGTTATTCAGTTTATAAATTAAAACGTCTGCCTATGTAAGCAGAAGATGTGAAAAAAAACTTTGTGCCTTCCCCAAGGCCCCAGAAGGTTTAGGAGAGTCTAGGGGCGAATTAGAAAAGTAATTATTTTAATTCATTGGAGAGATTGTCATCGTGTGGCTGCATTCGTGAGCCTGGGAGTTCGCACGTTCACCCAGCGAGCATAAGCCCTTCGTAAGTGCAGGACTGCTGAAAGAAATCTGTCAAAATAGGTGCTTGCTGTTGGTTCAGTAAACGCTGGTTTGGGGCAGGAAGCTTGGTGAAGCACGGGCAACAGTGTTTGTGCCACCGGGTGGTGTTGCTGGCCCTCTAACAGCGCCCGGGGTGGCAGCAGCTCTCGGCATGGATGGCTACGGGCCTCGAGATGCAAGTATCACACCTTCGTTGGCTGTGGAGAAACTTCTCCAGAGCCTCTGAGGCACGGAGAGGTGAGCGTGGTGGCGCAAGCTGCGCAGCCCAGCCACCCTGCGAGGTCCTTCTCCCCATAGCATCACCCGTGGCTGATGTTCTCCATGGCAATAAATGCCCAGTAAATAAATGGAGTACCCCTCAGGACACTTACTCACCATTTAAACGCCCCTCCTGGTCGTCTGGTGTGGTTTCACCCCACCTTAATCTCTGTTACGCCACATCCTTCCCTCCTTGGATAACACCGCTGTTGCCTCCGTCGGTCTCTCTCCCACCTCTGTTTCGGTGCTGGCCTCCCGCTGTGTTCTTTCTCTGTCTGTTGCTTGGATTGCAATAAATTAAAAGTGGAATTTGAGGATGAACTAGCAATTAAATTAGAGGTTTAACCCCTATGAGACTAAAGTCCTTAAATTTACCTGATGGTCGAGCCAAGCCGCTCACGGCCCGTAGGAAGGTAATTGCTCGTCTGACACTTTGCAGAAAATTGTTTGCACTTAGAAGCAAAAAAAAAAAAACCCTCTCGTTTTGCATGAATGACTAATTGGTGTCAGACTCTCTGTGCCTGCAGCTGTGTCTGCTTGAACTACAGTGTTAGAGCAAATTACGGGGATTAAGGGTTAAATAAACACCCGGCGCTGCCTGATCCACGCACGGTTTGCTGCTCCCGGCTGCTGCTCAGGACGGCAGCGGGCTGACGCTTTTCCTGTGCCTGCCACAGCCTCCCACGCGGAACACATCCCTCCCGGCAGCCTGGGTGCCGTATGGAGTTCACGGCTCCGGCAGGGATGGGTGGTAACTGAAGAAACCGCACGTGGGAGGCGAGCGAGCCCCCCAACCTGCACAGCTCCGGGAAGGCTGGTCAGGAAGCCGGGCGCCCTGGGACCTTCTTGGGGAGGTCCTGGGAGCCACCCTTCCCCTGTGTGTTTGGGGTTTTTTAAATCAAATGGCCCCTCTGTAAGCCCGGGGAGGCATCGTCTGGCCTGTATCTCCCGGGACACGAAAGCTCCTCTCTGCCAGCATCTCCCCTCCCGCCCTCAGGACACGCTCTCCTCGTTGCACCCTCCCACCTCACCGTTCCTATGGCCCTGGGTGAGATGGGGCCCAGTGCGAACAAGCTCCATTTGCCCATTAGTTAGGAGTGTCCTGAAAACCCTTGAATCATGAGGTACGGCTGCAAGAGGTTCGTTAGAGACCAATTGTGAGCAGTAATTAAGTAGCTAGGAATAATGAGGCTGTGCTGGGTCATGTTCTCCCTCAGTTGCTGCTAGAGCAACTTGTGGCTCCAGAGCTTGCTCTTGCCCAGTGGAAAAAAATATCTTTGTATATATAAATCTACATATAGGCCCAGCTGAAATGTCCTCCAGCGCTGGTCCCCTTGCACCCGTGTTGCTGGTGGACACAAGGAGCCACCGGGAAGGTTAAGGTAAGGCAAGAGCCCTCGCTGGGCAGTAACCCCCTCCCGGCAGGGACCCAGAGCACCACTGAGCCCTCGTGGCTGCTGGTGAAGCTGCTGCTGTGCTGAGCTGAGGTTTGGGCAGGTGTTTTGTGGCAACCTGGTCCTGCTCTTGCCCAGGAGGATGGCACGGAGGTGCTGCTTGGGCAAGCTGGGGGAGACTAAATCCCTACAGCCGGGGAAAACCCAGATGGACCTTGCTGTTGCCTCCTCTGCCCACAGGACTGAAGACCTGTGCCCTTTCATCGGCTTTGAGCAGACGAGCTCCAAAGGTGTTGGGGTGGGTTTCAGCCAAGTATCGCCGTGGTGGGGTAAAGAGCTGACGCGGGTGCCGTGTACGGGATTCGGAGGTTTCCAGTACGCAGCACTCTGCTCGCAAGTCTTCGTGTTGCGTAATTAGTACTATTTGTCAGAGTTTTGTCTTCGTTTACCCAAATGTGAGTTATCCCCATGGGCTATTCAAGGTGTGCTAAGAAATTAAATAGTCTTATTGCTCCCTGCTGACAGCTTGTTAGCTGAGCAGAACCGGCGGCTCCGTGGTGGGGGTGCTGTGTGAACAGGCAAAGCATTTACCCAAGTAAATACTCCGCCACTAATGAGAAGCAGCTGAGAGATATTTATTTTCTTCTCCTTCCTTCCTTATGAGATTTATTTATTTACTTCTAATTTTGTTTTTCCCACAACAAAAGATTGACATACACCATCTAGCTAGAAAAAAAAAAACCTAGGATTTTCCTCCTCACGTTTCCCGTCCAGTTTTAGGCCCCTCTGGCAGGGTGTCCTTCACCCTGCTGCGGCATCCTCGCTGCACAGGTCGGGTTGCTCCACCATCCCTCCTCCCCTGAGAACCACCTCAGCCCTTCAACTTTTCTTTCTGCAAATGGGCAGCTGTGCCGTGTGCGTTAAAGGGGGGACTGCTGGGGTGGGGAGCGGGGTGTCCCCCGCACCCCGGCTGCCCCGTGGGTGCCACCCCTCGTGCCCTGCCATGGCCTGGGTTCTCCGCTGACCTTTTCTCCATCCACCACGGGGTTTCTGCCTATCGCTATTGTGTAGATATCAAATTGTAACCCGTTCCCATGGATACAGTAGATTATAGAAAGGGAAGCGCTGCCTCTTTGCTGTGTCTTCATGTGTGGTTTTAGATACCTTAGATTTTGGATTGTGGTGACCTCAGCGGTTATAACGGGCAGGTGATGGCTGCAGCAATTACCCTGTGTATCTTTAATTGCAAACCAGCCCCTGGGTGTAACCCTGGAGAGGAGGGGAGGGGAGGTTTTGGATGGCATGGGTCTGGCCCTCCCTGTGGCTGCAAAATATGTGACTAGCAAAATATGTGTCCAGAGGACGTTGATTTTTGGTGAAGGGCCCTGCAGTGCTGGGTACGCTGATAAGCTGTGCCCACCATGTCCCTGCGGGTGACACAAGGAAGGGCCTTTAGCCGGTCAGTTGCTGCGGCTTGCGTCACAAATGAATCCAGGGAAAAGAGGGATGGACGGAGAGGAGATGGCACTGCCAGCGTTGCTGCCCTGTACCCTGGTGCCCACCCCTGCGGCAGCTGTGCTCGGTGTGCAGCATCACTGTGCCACCATCCTTTCACACCACTTCATCTTCGAGTCTCTGGCCGATTCAGTCTTCAGTAGGGGAAAAACTGGGGTTTTTTATTATTACAATTCACACCATGGGAAAGCAGTATTTCAACCAAAAGATTAGCCCCACTCAACTGTGTTGCCAGGCTCCTCTCCCAGGGGCTGTATTTGAGGAATACGTTGGCTCTAACTGGATGTTTCCGAGCCCTGAGCGGTTTGTACCGCGCCGTTCTGCAGGCTCTGCCCGGCATTTTTAATCAAACCACCTCAGAAATCCCTGAGCCTCCCCCGCCCTCCATTTCCAGTGAAAGGAGAAGTATTCACACCCAAATCGTGATTAATACGCCTTGAAAATCTGCAGCCCCAGCATTCAAGGTTATTCCCCAATAAGCCATCAGTTTTGTCATCGGCTCCTGGTAAATCTTCTGGCTGTGATGAGATGCAGCTGCTTTTAGCCTTTGATGTTAGGGCAGCGTGAATTCATTGTTCCGAGAGGCAGTCCCGGTGCGAGGGGGTGCAGAGGAGGTGTTTGATGGCTTGGACTCATTCAGGTCTGCAGCTGCTTAAACTGCGGCTGCTGGAAGGGCTGCGGCAGCCGGTGCCTTTGGGTTCGGTTTAAATCGCTCATTTTGGAACAAAGTCAGTATTTGCCCCAACTAGTCCCCACTACCACCGAGCACCTGTAAATCTGCATGTAGACAAATCCCCGGACCTGCGCTTCAGCTCTCTGCTGCTGATCAGCCAAGTGCGTAGGCACGTGTTGAAATCCCTTGGACTCCAGCAGGATCCGTATCAGAGCGAAAATTAAGCCCAAGCGAAGCTCTGCTGAACAAGAGCTGTCTTTGTGGGCATGTTTAAAATACCTGGCAGTGGGCTTGTGTGACAGAGGAGCTGGAAGGCACAAAAGAGGAGACAGTAGAGGCACGGCCATAAATTTCTTATTTTCCCGTAGCGATAACATCTTTAATGAGGTGCGTGTTGACGAGAATATAACCCTGAGGTCCTGGCGTCTGCCTGGCATCTTGACACACGCCAGCTTCCCGCTGCAACTTCAGGGGGAAAACCTGCCGAGAAAGCTGAAAGGTGTTATTTAATTAATAACAGCTAATTTGCATAAGTACCGGAATGTCGCTCAGCCTGTCTGGAGGTGAGCTTGGTGAGTTCACCTCCACGGGGAAACGGGGCGCTTCGGAAGCCGGGGGACACCATCAGTGTCACGCACCGGAGCCAGCAGCAGCGGCGCTCGGCGTGCTGTCACGTCAGCGCCGGTCGGATCCTGCTCGCTTCTTTGTATTTAATAAGTAAATCTACGGTACTTAGATTGAGCGTAACTGAGTGCTGTGGGGGCCCTAATGCTGGTTTAGTCTGTCTCCAGCTCGGCTCATCAAAGGCTGCGGAGAGCGAGGGGATAAGCGAGGCGTCCCGTGGCACTTGTGGGGCTGCACCGTGCCCAGACAACATCTTACGCTGAAATAATACGGCTTTGAAAGCTGCCTTGCCTCAGTGCTGGACAACTCCAAGTATCTGAGTGAAAGCTCTTATTTACCCCCGAAAAGCACGCTGGGTTTCACTTTGGTGGGAACTCCAGGGTCTGCTTCTCGAGAGACCGTCCCCAGCTCCTGCTGTGCTTAACGAACTTCGGAATGACCGTTGTTCGTCCAGGACAATAGGATTATACATTATTTAGTATTATTATTCATAATTTAGATAAACAGAGGAGGTCTCTCTAGCAGTGCAGAACATGTACATGTAAAATCCCCGTCAAATTATTTATTTCCATATAAATTATGTACTGTCAAAACTGCTCTACTGATCTGAAGGTTAAAGGCTTCATCACGGAAATGTAGCAGCTCCCCGTCATTTCAATCGGAATGTGATTATTAACAGAAAAAAGCAGCCCGGGGGTTGTGGATTTCCTATTGATCTGCTTCAGCAGCTCTGCCTGGCTTACAACAGTTGAAATAAATGAAATAAAAATACAAACCTACGGTTGTTTTATCTTCCCGTAAGAAGTAGGTCATATCCCCAGCTGAGCTGTATTTTATTCATACAAATACATTTTTACAATTAAAAATGCAACAAAAAACTACGTTCGTGTGAACAGAGCTGAGCCTCGTGGGTTGGGGCTGATTCCCGGGATTCGCAGGACACGGCCCCGCTGCCGGACAGGGGGGTCCCTGCTCCTCTGCCCGGCACCCGGGGCCCAAACCACCGGTCCAGGAGCAGGAAAACCGAGCGAGGCAGGAGAGGAGAGAAAGCGCTTAAAGCTCCCCAGATTGAGCTCCGTACAGGAATAATTATGGCTGCTATTTTAAGAAGTTGTTTAATAACGTTAAACCGATGACAGC
Organism: Alca torda; assembly: GCA_008658365.1. NCBI lineage: Eukaryota > Metazoa > Chordata > Aves > Charadriiformes > Alcidae > Alca > Alca torda. The sequence goes on from CM018086.1 coordinate 38,019,107, forward strand.
CTGAGATTATAACACTGCCACCTCCACACTCCTGGGGGCTTTTTCTTTTCTTTCCCCTCCCCATCCCCCCCCTCTATCAGCTCTGGTATGTTTGCATTTTTCCAAGCTTGTGTTCCCAGTTAACGTTCTCAAAAGGCTCTTGGGCAAGCTGGGAATGGCTTTGCAGGAGGGGAGAAGACGAGGCGTTGAAGTTCGACAGCAGAGCTGTCAGCCCCTCTCCTGGTGCATGCCCAGAGAGAGCGTGAGTGTGTTCGTGAGCAATAGCTGCATCTTCATTTGGCCCAGTAAAATATTTTGGGGCAAATCAGAGCTGCTTCCCATGGGGCTGAGACGTTGCCCCACAGGTACTGCGGCGTGCGTGGGGCTGCCGGAGGGCGGAGAGGAGCTGCATCCCCTGGGAAAACACACCTCTGAGCTAAACCGTGCTTTGGCTGTCTCATTTTCCCTATTTATAAAACAGAAACTGTATTATCGATTGGCATCTTGGTACTTTGGGAACTCTGGATGAAACACGTTGCCCTTAGTATGCATACAGGTAATTAGTAATGTTGTTCTGGAGGTTTAATGGATGGTGATTAGCACCGAGCTCCTCTTGGCAGGGTGCTCCCACCCCGGCGCGGGGCTGTGTCTTACCACTGCGACAGAAACCGGAGCTGCTTATAGAAACTGCCGTGAGAGGGGTGTCGGGGCTGTCTGGGGGACTTGCACCGCTGGAAGAATGAGGAGCCTGAAACAGAGACAGAAAGAATAATGAGCTAGAAAGAATGGGGCTTTCTACCACATTTTCCTAGTTTTATGGTGCTTCATTTGAAATAAGAGAAAAGAAAAGTAAAAATAGGGTTAGGTCCAGCTGGCCTCTGTTTGAGAGGGAAGGTGGGGAGGTGACGCCCTGCAGCTCCCAGAGGGGTGTGCGAGGAGGGTCCCACAGCCCCAACCCCAGCCCGAGCTGCGCCGGGGCCGGGCTCTGACCAGCCCCTCCTCTGCAAGCGGGGCATTACTGCGCGGTAATAAACCCTGTTTCCTCTCTCTGGCCGGCTCTGTCCCTTCCTAGGTGATGGCACTGAGATTCTGTGTACTGGGGTTGGTTTGCTGGGTTATTTCCTTTTGTTCTTGGGGGTAGAATTGTCCTTTCCATGCACAACACCATTTTCCAGGGACGGCTGTCTTCCTTCTCCGTGCTGGAGCTGTAAAGGAAACAAGAGGCTGGGAAGGTTAAAATGCAATTTAAAGTACTGTGAAAATAGATCTGTCAACCTGTCCTATTTGCTTGAGGGTCTCTGGGTTTTGTTTGGTTGGGTTTTTTAAGGTGTCAGGAAAGATGCTTGAAAATAAATTAGGTTTCATTTAGCTCAGAGTAACAATTAAAACTTGGAATGGTCAGGGCCTGTTTAGGCGAATTAATTAAAAGATTGGCACATAAATGATGTGTCTTTCACTGTCCTGGTCAGGCTGGGAAACCTTCAGACTGGGACGTTCGAAGGTGAGGCCATTAATCCAACACACATTTCCATCAGCCAGCCCTATAACTGTCCTTCATGACCTTCCGGCTGGTCCCTAACCTGTGATATTGTGGGCTTCTCCCTGAGGAGGTTTTCTCCATCGCTGCCTCTTCCAGCCTATTTCATTTAAAGCAATTTCATTCTGCATCTCCAAATTCATCCCCGGGAGTCTGAAGGAGCAGGCACATCTCTCCGTCTGCTGGCAGCACTCCTACGCGTCGAAGGCACCTGCACATCCCACCCCAGGGGCGATGGCTTTCCATCAGTGGGGTGACCCGTGGGAAGGGTGGAAGGGTAAGAAACCCTTAGGAAGTGCAGTCCCTGTTTCGTACGCCCTCAGTGATGGAGTTAGCATTTGTCACAATTTACAGTGAAACTGAGACAAAGCACCAGCTATTGAAAACATCAGAGAGAAGCTGGGGAAACCATGGGTCATGGCAGAGAAGGCATCAGACACAAAAGGACCCCTCAGTCCAGCGGACAAAGACACTACCAGGCTGGAGGAGGCTGGGATGGGTCAAAATTCAACCAAAACTTACAACTGTTAAAGAGAAGGTCCTGGTCTGAGCTTTGGCCCTGCAGTAGTGCTGGCGTTACGGCTCTCAGGCTGCTCACCATGTCCTGGGCACGCAGCAGGCGCGGGAAGTCCAGCGGCTTCTGCGGCATCCCAGCTGCAGCGCTCATGGCATCAAATATTCATGATCCAAATGGATGCAGAGAGCTCCTCCAGCCTGCCGTCCGCCTCGCCGGCAGGCCGCGCTCCTGCTCCTGACAGCCGGCATCAGACCTGCACTGCGAGCACTTGTCAGGGGGCACTTGAGGGACCTTCATGAACAAGGCTGAGGGAAGCCCCACAGACTGAAATATTTCAGAGGAGCCAGGACGGCTCCCATGAGAGCTAACTACCCCACGGAGACCAGCCTGTGCTGGGGGCGCTGTATGTGCTCGCGTCTGCAGCTGCAGGAGCGCAGCCTCCTAAAAGCAGCTCAGCAGCTCCAAATGGCGACGGGAAACGCTTGTTCAACCGTTTGCGGCGTGGGTACCAGGCAGGGCTGTGTGACAGCACCCGGCATCGCCGAACCACTGCCCCCCGCTTAGCACCCAAAAGGATTTCTTGCTCCAGATGGGCAAAAGCTGGGATAAAACCTACTTCTCCACCGGTTCCAGGGCACAAAGTCTCCTGCCTGCCCCTGCCCAATGCATCGTGCTGCCCATGGGCTCGCCAGCGGCTGGGCTCCGTGGACAAAAGAGGGTGCCAGCTCGATCCCTGTGCTCCCTGCCTGGGTTATGCTGCTTTTCAGCACTAAAAATTCATGACATTTGTTTTTCCCTTGCGAACTGCACCGGGTACCTGAGTACCAAGTGCCCAGCGGAGAGGTGCTGTCACCGCTGGGACAAGGGGAAAGGCACGTCGCCAGCCTGACGGGGCCCTTCTGCCCAACACCGGTGTGACAACGCTTCTGCCAGCTCCAGCGCTTGCGTTTGGCCCGGGCAGGGATTGATAATTAAATCGGGCACGGGAGAATCCTCACCCCTTTTTCCTTCATGTTGTTGTAAAGTTCATCTTTAATCCCAGAGACAGAAAAGCTGAAAAGCAGAAGATTTAAAATGTAGGTTTATGAACACTTTCATCACTTTCATCTTTTTTTTTCTTTTTTTTTTTTTTTAGTTAAAAATAATGGCAGGATGAGCGCGTGGAGCAGTTTACACCCTGGACTGCGCATCACTGGGATGCTGAAACACTTTGCTACAGTGAGACCTTTTAATATCTCCCAGCTGTTAGGAGAGAACGGCTGTTTTGGGGCTGGGGCTGTGCCGGCAGGGTCCTGCTCCCCGCAGCATCCCACAGCTCCCCGCAGCTCCCCACAGCACCCCACAGCACCCCACAGCACCCCGCAGCTCCCCGCAGCACCCCGCAGCATCCCGCAGCATCCCGCAGCTCCCCACAGCACCCCACAGCACCCCGCAGCTCCCCACAGCACCCCGCAGCTCCCCACAGCATCCCACAGCATCCCACAGCATCCCGCAGCTCCCCACAGCATCCCACAGCACCCCGCAGCTCCCCACAGCATCCCGCAGCTCCCCACAGCATCCCACAGCATCCCGCAGCTCCCCACAGCATCCCGCAGCACCCCACAGCATCCCACAGCACCCCGCAGCTCCCCACAGCATCCCGCAGCACCCCACAGCATCCCACAGCACCCCGCAGCTCCCCACAGCATCCCGCAGCTCCCCGCAGCATCCCGCAGCCCCCGCCGCTTGTTTCGCAGCTCCCCACAGCATCCCACAGCACCCCGCAGCTCCCCACAGCATCCCGCAGTTCCCCGCAGCATCCCACAGCATCCCGCAGCACCCTGCAGCATCCCGCAGCATCCCGCAGCTCCCCACAGCATCCCGCAGCATCCCACAGCACCCCGCAGCTCCCCGCAGCATCCCGCAGCCCCCGCGGCTTGTTTCGCAGCTCCCTCTCCTGCTGCTGCGGAGAAACAGCACCCGCTGCCCCGCTCCGAGCCACGCGGCATCAGTTTCTCCTGCAGTAATCTTACTTCTCAGTAAGGTCTCTCCTAATGCTAGGGGAAACTGCATGTTTAGAAGGCTCTGGTGTCTGAATTTGTGAAAATATTTACTTTAGAGCCAGCAATGGGATGCGGGTTTCAAGGTCCCGATGTTCTCCTCTAGCCAGGGACGAGGAGGAGCGAGACCTGGGCGCTTGACCGAAGCTGGGCAACAGGATTATTTCATGCCATGAACGTCACATTCAATATAAATTAGAAAGTTTGCTGAGGAGTTTCGGTTCTCTTCTATGACGGCTGCCATCCTGAGTGCTCCTCGCCCCGGTGCCGGACCCCTGAGCCCTTCCCTTCCTCCCGCAGCCGCAGCGCTCAGTGTCCCACACTGGCTGTCCCTGCGGGGAGCGCACGGCTTCTGGGATAGAACGGACTGAGTATAATCCTCGTATATTTTATATTGCTATCGGGATCAATACTGGCAGCTGAAACTCCTGGAGCGGCAGCGGTGCTGCTGTCCTCTAGAAACTGCTCCTTCTGCAGAAAGGAGTTTGTTCAAATAGTAAAAGCAGAGTTCAAAGTTCTCACTCAGATGTAACTCCCATAGTCTATTGGGATTTTGACAGATGAAAAAAATTTTTAAAAAAAACCCAAAGACTGGGGCAGGCTCAGCTAAAAAATATGTATATAGAGTACTGTTTGAGAGCAGAAAGGAATTAACCCATTTAACACCAGGGAAACCTGCTCCCATAGCGGCACACGAGTGTGCGGCTGGAGCAATTAACACAGGCAAAGAAGTGTGAAGTTGTTCAGCCTGTGGTGAAAAATGTTGCTCTGGGACAAAGCAGTGACCAAAGAGGAAGTAAATAACACCATCACCATCCTTGCGGTGCATCCGCTGTCACGGTCACGGTGCAGCCTCTGACGGATGCTCTTGCTCTGATCAAAACCAGCCACATTGCGGAATCGGCAGAAAACCTGGGGCTACCGGAGGGATGTGAAAAATTTTTTTAGGGAAGCTAATACTTTCACAAGCAGTGAAATAACGGCCTGAGCCTGCTTTCTGATGGACCTGGGACTTGTGGTGGATTCTCTGATGTCTGGTGGAGATACATCCCGCAGCAATCCTTCCCCCCGCAGGGGCATGAGCACCCTCATCTTTCATCCAGGCGTTCGCAGTGACTTCGCAGCACTCCGATATCGATCCAGCTCGTGTCCTGCATCGAAGCGAAGCAGCTCCAAGGTTCAAAAGGGGTGGAGAGAGACAGACAGGTCGACGGTCAAGTAAAGTTACAGATAGACAAACGTGCAGACAGCCGGCATTGCAGACTGACCACACAAACCACGTTTTCTTAGGAAGGAAGGGTAAAAAAAGAAAGCTGAAAGTTTTCTGAATTCTTAGCAGACAGGGAAAATGCTGTGAACGGGAATACAATGCAAAAGGGCTTCAGGGCCGAATGAAGGACCTCTAAAGTGCCACTTAAGTAGTACCATGATGGGGGAAAGGCAGCGCCTTCGAGCAGACAAAGCCAAACAAGAGCGTGGGCTTGGAAAAAGGGCACAGAAAGTGCAGGAGCAAAGGAGCCACTTAAACCAGCATGGAGGGGAGAACGCCCAGCCCTGCGCGGCAGAAAAGAGGAATCGGGAACTTTCTGGAAAAGAGAGGCAAAAACATAGCAGCAAATCTCCAGGTAAAAGCTTTCCTGCCAGCCTGGGAACTCACTGCGTGGCTGGTCCCACCAACTCCAGCGCGTCCTCCCACCCCTCCTGCCCCACACACCACGGAGGGCGTCTTGGAGCTGAGTAACTGATTTTGTTCTGTATTTTCCACTCGTCGGTGGCTCTGGGACCGGCTCTGGCAGGAAACACGCTGACTGCAGGTGTCAGGCTCCAGTTGCCAGATGCTGTCGCGTGCGATTACTGAAGACTTCAGCGTACCCGGACTTTGTGCTCTGTAGAAATGCTGCTTTTATGACATTCGAGAAAAAGGTATCACACTCCTGCCCTTGCTCAGGCATTGAGGACACCCAGTGTTTACACTGTTGGATATGGATGGGCAGAATGGGAGCAAATGCCCCAAAGGAGAAAGAGCCTGCCATGGGGAATATCCGGCCCTTCTCTGGGTCCGTAGCTCCAGGACAGGAACTTTATCACACAATAATGGAGCAGTTTTTATTCTGGCAAAAGAGATGCATCAATAAACACCTCTTTGGTGCGATTTCTGGCAGCTGAACTTTGATTTGCATGGCCTCTGCCGCTACCTCGGGGATACGGCTGCACGTAACGCATGGATTTTTGCTGATAAGAATTGAGTGCCTCGGTGTGGCCAGAATTGACCCATTCATTAGTAAATGCTGCCCTAATAAAAGCTGCCTCGCATCAGCCAGGCTGCAGCACTGCGCAGCTGAAGGCGGGCTGCCCCCGCTTAAATACGGACAGCCTGGGACAGGGGGATGGATGGTTATCTGGCAACCGCTGGAGGAGGGGAGACGGGACAGAAAGTGTCCATCATGGACAAGAGCTGGGTGAGCGTGCCCTCCCGCAGCCCACAGCGGCTCACTGAGGGCCAGAGCTCGGCAGGAGGAGAGCGCTCAAAACTTCCCTTGTACACTCAGGATGCGCCGAGACCAAGAATCCCCCTGAGTCTTCCTGTTGTTATTTTGAAAAGAAAGCAAATGAAAATGTTTTTTTATTAAAAAAAGACCCTATCTCAGGAAGCTGAAGACCTCCTCAATATCCGTTTGCATTATTAAAGGGAATGAATCATTAAATGCACCTTGAGATGCAGTCATAGGTATCAGGACAAATCAATCCCCAGGGAAGAGAGGCATCAGCTGAGGGTGTTATTGGCAGCTCCTCTTCAGGGCAATTTCGAGGTGCGCAGGCCCCTGCTCCAGGAGGCACCTGCCTCCTTTCACGTTAATAACTGCCACGCTGTGCTTAGCAGCGCGCGGGTCTCGGGCTACGGGGAAAGCTGCCGTGTTCCGGTGGGAAACCATCGCCCATGGAGGAGCCCAGGGCTGGCGCTGGGAGAAACCCAGCGCTCTCGCTTTGTGACAGCGCTAAAGGAAAAAACCAAGCACCAACTCTCGGCAATGAGACGCATTAGCATGACAGATGGCTTGCAGGAAAAGAAAAACTATCTCGGGTTTTGAGATTTGTGCTGACGGGCCTGCGCCACAGAAAGGAGCTATTCCAATTAGCATTTGTACAGACTAATTGAGGAGCATTGAGAGTATCAACCCAATTTGCCGCCATTGTCGAGCAGTCATTGTTCTTGATTATTTTTCTCAATTATCCCTTCAGTCACAAGTCTGGGGACAGAAAACGCCACTTTGGGTTTTGCCTTCCTGTGCCTGTATCCGCTCTCCCAGCAGGGCACGTGGAGCTGTGCCGAGCAGCTTTCTGGGATGCAGCTCGCATCCCATCAGCAAAGGTAACGCAGCTTTCCTGGGTACCCGAGGTTATTCCTGCCTGGTTAAGCAAGTCCATCATGAAGCAAACATCGTGATTCATCAATATGGCTAAAGGCAACCGAGTTTTTAGCCATACGGCCATGTGCAGCTGTCATTTCGCATTGCTGTAATGCAAACCCAGCCCGGGCTTTCTCTGGAAGGAAATTCCTGTCACCATCTAACGTACCTGGGGAGGGGGGAATGCCCCTCGGCACGTGTGCTGGAAGACGCAGCCCTGACACCCGTCATTTTTCTGTCTCCTTCTGTTTGTCAGTTAGCCCTGAGATGCCAGTGCTTTTTCTCCTTGCCATGTTCATGTGCTGTGGCTGTGCCCCAGGCTCCGGCACAGGGCAGGCAGGAGCCAAAAATCAGCACCTAACTGCAAAAACGCCTCTCGCCGAGCCTTACCTGCCAGACCTGCCCAAAGAAAAATGGGAAAATATTCTGCCATGGGAGTTATATCCTTTCAGGAACAGAAGGTGGCAGACGAGTTTGCTGCCAGTGCCTGGCAGAAGTAGCTGTGATATTACTCAAAAGTTGAGAAGTTGGATTTCTCGGGGCACAGCGTGGCGGCGGCACCCACAGCCCCAGCCCAGGGCAGCAGCCCCCAGCCAGCGGCGAGCTGGGCTCCGGGTCTGGATGGCAACACTGGGCAGACACCGCCTTTCCCATGGATGGGCTGACCTTGGAAACAGGCCCCGGTTGCTAAAGTCTGTGAATTTCTTCCCTAAAAAAATATATATTTGTTAGCTTTTAGTGTTTAAGCTACAGGCACGGCAAAGAACTGGGCAAATCAGGACATAGTAAAACCTATCGATTTATGTCATTTTTCAGTTTATGTCATTTTTCTCAATCTTTGGGGTGTTTTGTAAGGTGCTCATGTAGACAGCACCTAATACACACCTGAGAAGAGAGTGATGGAGCTAATCCTGAGCGTGGCCCACGCAGTGAGTCTCGTTAGACAGGGCAAAGCGAAGGCAGCACGCGCAGGTGGGGGCTCAGCCTGCTGCCGCCCCCCAGGCCCGCCCCACGCTCCGAGCCCATCCGTGAGCCACACTCAGGGCTGGCAGCCCCCAGCCTCCTGCGGTCGGTCCGTGGGCAGCTGGGCTTGTTTTCAGGCTCCAGTGGGTCTTGGCCCCTTTAATTTGTGCTGAAGAGGTGGGAGGTGATGGGGCTATAAAAGGTCTGCAGTGAGCAGTGAAGCTCCTGGGAAGGGTCTCTGCTGTGGCCGGGCAGGGCTGCAGCAGTCCTGCCTTGCTGGGGGGAGAAGGAGGAGGAGGGGGCGGGCAATAGCTCAGGTAAGAGTTCTCCTGTCTGCTCCAGCATTGCTGCTTTTCAACAGATTTACCTCATCTTATCCTTAAACGTGATTTTCTCAGGAGCCTCTGCAGGCAGCAGCAGAGGTCTCCAGCTATGCCCACTGGAGAACCTGCTGGGGCTGTGGTTTGAGGCTCCGCAGGTGAGCTGCTTCCCTAGAAAATTAAGGTTAAGCCGGGGCTGGGAAATCCTGTGTCCTGTGGTGCGAGCTGCTGGGGGGCCCAGGCTCGTTTGGGCAGCCGGGGACCTCTCTGTGCTGGGCTGTGGCATGGGCCCGAGGGGAGGGGAGAGGGCTTATTGATGTGAAGGGCTTCAAGTGAAAAGAAAGCTGCTATTTGCTAGCTTTAAAAGCCATATTTTTATGTTCCTGTCTTCACAAAAAAAATAAAGCTCTCCTGATATGTATATATAGACCACGTGCAGGTGAGAACAGGAGATGTTGCCCCCTAAGCAGGAGCAGGGTAGGGGAGATGAGCCAGAGAAAATAATTATGGTCCTGGTGAGGAATACTTTGATTAAAAATATGAATGAGTTCCTCCAATTCTCAACCAGAGAATGCTGTAATTACGTGGTGAACTCCTGAGAGGATAAACCACACTGCTAATTCCTCAATCCATCCTCCACTGCAGCGAAGCTCGTGGTACAGTTGGGATTTTCAGTTTTCACCTAATCATCAGGCTGCAGCTTGACGTTGCTCATCACCCGCTAATAGTAGCTGTAGCAAGAAAAGATGGTAAAAACAAATAAAAACTGATGTCTTTACATCTGGAGGGAGCTGTTTCTTCACCTCTGCTCTCTGACAGGGCTAAACTGTCGGTCATTCAGTGAAAAATCATATCCGGAGACAAATCCAATTTTCAGGAAGGTTTGGCTCCACCTGCTGTTTCCCAGAACAGGGAATTCCGTGTGTTCAGGTGATGATGGAAAGCTCTGGCTGTGCATTCTTTCTATACCAGGATGCTTCTTTTTTTCCTTTTGTTTATCTGTGGCTTTGGGCAAATTCAGATGAAAGCCTTGAGCCCAGCACAGAGCTGGATCCTTTGAGATCCCTGGTGGAGCTTTTTGACCAAAACCCTTATTTCTTCAACACTTGATCTTAATAACAGGCACTGACGTTACGAACAGATAAAGGTAAGTAACAAGCCTTTCCTACCCAAGTTAGACTAAATATTGGCAGTTCAAAACTATAAATGAAAAATAACTTTCCTACCCTGTGTCTTGGGAAAATTGGTAGGCCGTGCTCCACCTAGAGACAAGCAGGACAGCAGGAGGGGTGGATCTTCTACCCTGTTCCCTGCTAATATCCAATTTATAAGGAACACCTTTAGCTGGGAATTGTTTTCAACTGCAGTGCGTGGGTACTGGCAAAATGAGCTGTATTGCATTAATGTTCTCTTACAGATTCAAAAATGTTACGCAACAAAAAATTGCCAATTCACGCCACTTCCTTAATAGACTTTCTAGTGTATACTTTAAAAAAAAAAAGGCGCCTGGATTGTGGAGTTTTCTTTTCGAGCTGTCTAGGCTTGCTATCAGGAGCAGCTTCAAAGCCATTTTTCTTTTCATACGCTTGTCTGGTGTGTCTAACTGAGCGCGATTACTTTTTCCTAAATGAATAGATAATTTTGCCTTATAAATAAGTAGAACACCAGGACTTTTTGTCTTTGACACTATTGGGCTGAATCTCAGGATGGCTCAGTGTAGCATGTGTTCGTTATTTAATTGAATTTGTTCTGTGGGTTTTTTTTCCTTCTACCTGAATTTGTTTCCAAGTAATATATTTTTGCCATAGTGCATTCAAACACACTTGAAATATTAATGAGGCAAGTAATGGCCCGTTTCAATTGAAGTCTGCCATAATATGCAAGTAATCTTTCACAGGTCTCCGTTTTAGTAACGATGACGATGGAAATGTCTAATTTTCTCCCCAGCCAAGAGTTCTGGTTGGGTTTCAGCGTGCGACAGTCATTAGCTGCGCAGTGGCTGAACTCATTACAGCAACTGCTGGGAAAGGGGCTCTCGCTGGTGCGTGAGTTCTGACGCAGAACTGCTTTTCAGGCCACACCCTCACTTTTGGTCAAATTTCCAAGGCCCTTGTTAAATAGGCCAGCTGCTAGAAAAGCCAGACTGACTCTTCCGATGGTGACATGCTTTCGTGGCCATAACGACTTCTGGTCCGCACCTTGAGGTTTTGCCACCCCAACTTGCGCAGATCTCTGGGCTTTTCCCAGGACCAGCGAGGAGCCAGGGGTTGGGTGGGAGATGAGGCTTTGGCTTGACATGCCAAAAGGGTGCCGGGGGACGTGCCGACCTCCCCATCTCCCCATGCGTTGCCTAGTCCAGCTGCTGCCGGCTTGACGTTATTACTGGAAGGCCCCTGGGATGAAGTAGCCCTTGGAGAACTTGCCTGAAGGGTCAAGATGGAAAAACCAGAGCACAAAAGCTGCCTGTGGAGTTCAGCGTCACCAGTGGGGATGGGTCTTCACTGCAGTGGCCAGCTCAGACACGAGGGCAAGTGCCTGAGAGGAAGATGAATGCACTACAGAGAGCTCAGTCTCCTGGTTTCACAAGCGGTTTGTGGCAGGACCTTTGCTAATGCCATGGCTTTCCTGGAGTCTCAAACCTCTCAAAGCTGCCTTCCAGGAAACGCAGCCTCCTTTGTGACCCCCAGAGGAGAAAATAGGTTTTGAAGACGTTGAGAAGCTCAGCAGCTTTGGAGTGAATCTGAGAGAGCTCTGCATCACCTACAAACCCATTTTCCTTAGATCGCTGACTTCTTTCAGGACTGTCAGGCTGTTTTGTGCTTGAGCTTTATTCAGACCTTGCAATGAGAGATCCCCGTGTCCGGGTGTGTTGCTGTGGACTTGGAGCAAAAGCCGTTTGCGCTGGGCTGGGCTGGCGATGCCAACATGAGCCCTTTTCTGCAGCCCTGCCCACAGATTTGGTTTGGCGAGGGCAACAGTGAGGGGCGTCCCCGCCAGCGCTGGGTTATCCATGGGCACCGCTGAACGAGAAGTAAATCAGATTGACTGTAGGCTGCAAATAAAGACGCCGACAGCCCGGGCCGTTTGGGCTGCTTGAATTAAGTATCAGAGTCGTTCTGCGTTTTGTGTATCCCTTGTGAAGGCAGCGGCCCCTCTGGGATGAAGGCGTGCGGTTACGGGGGCGCTGCCCTTCTCTACCTGACACCCAGCCCCTTCCCCTGCGCTCTGTGCGGGGCTGGAAAGCGAAGGGGAGGAAAAGCAAGGCGCGGGTATCCCTGCTCCGTCAGGGAAGCCGGCTCTGAAAGTAAACAGCTACCCCAGGGAGGCAGGAATAAGCCCAAATCCTGGAAAGATAAATCACTCCGCAGCAAGCGCTAATCTAAGGAGCACGTACGCCCTGCTGGGGAGAGGCGCCTCTGCTAACTCCCAGCGCTGCCGCTGGCCCGCAGTGGAGGCATCGGCCTCAAGAAGGTGCTCGGAGAGGCACGTTTATGGGAGAAGCCCCAGAGCTGAGGGGTCTGCGGGGGACGTGGAGACCCCACACCCTTACACCAGCGACCAGCAGCCGTCCTCCCTTCTCCCCGAGCCGGCAGCCTCTGGGTCAAGTGAGCTGCCATATTTCCTGCTTCTGTTCTCCTGTTTTTGTTTTCCATTTGTCGCTGCCTGGCTGGCTGTTATGGAAATTGTCATGGTCCTGTTAGTACCCGGGAAGCACGGTGCACGCCTCGCTGGGTTTGCGGAATTACCGCGGGGATGAGCTGGCGAGTCACCAGGGTGTTTGTCAGCTGGCGATTCCGCTCCAAAACTGTTGCTGTTTCTTAAGCTACCGTATAAAAGAGGGTCTGAATGTCCTCACGGCAGAGACGCAAACACTCCACCTCCTTTCTCAGAATACCCTACGCATGGACCTGGTTAGCGGTTGTTTCTATATTTTTTTCTTATACAAAGCCGGCTTCACCTTTCTGCTGGTGGGCATGGGTCTTGTTCTGGTCTCGTCTACGCTGCTGTCAACTGGAAGTGACCCCTCTGAAGCCAGAACAGAAAATGGAGCTCCTTGCCGCGTTTACATATTCTGCTCCTTACAGCATAGTTTGTCCTAGTTTTTAAGTATTGAATGCCTTCGTAAGAATTTCATTACAGAGTGCAAGTTTTGTGGAGTGCGTTCTGCTAGCTTTGCTGGAGGTTGCTAAGCATAGTCTATTCTTCCTGAATCCTTTGTACTGATGACTATATTTGTCCATGCCCCACAAAAAAAAAAATAATAAAAATACAGCATGTAAGAAAATACAGTTCTGTGTCAAATTCCTGGAAAAAAAGACAGGTTGTTCTTGTAGGGGAAGGGCTTTCTGTAGCAGGAAAACCTTCTCCAGTGGCTCTTTGGGATGCAAATATGGACAATCTGAGGGTAATTTGGAGGATCTGAGACTTCTTGCCCAATGGTACCGCAGGCAGTGCTGATAATTGATTTCAGCTCGTCTGCGAGATGAACACCTGCTGTGCAATATGGCTCTGCTGCGATTATTCCTCCCTGCATGGCTGGAATAAAATCTCCATTGACCACAAGATTGGGGGCATGTTTGCTAAAATCTGAACCGCATCCTAGCGCAAAATTAGCGGTTCTGTTGCAGCCTGTTTTAAATACATCGCCGTAACACTTACGCGTTTTTGTGGATTTTAATGGGCTGCTTTCTTTCTAAGCAAATGTAATTCCATTAGTAAATAATGCATTTGGCCTCCAACCTGACTCGTGCTAATTACTCACGTGCTGAAAGGGGCTTAAATCTTGTTTGGAAACACTGTACAGTCTATTGTCTTATTAAAAGCACCTAATGTGAGCTTTTCTTTTTTTTTTTTTTTTGTCTGCAATTGGTCTCTAGTGAAACCAAATGGATAACGCAATAATTTTGCACTAAACTAATTATCAGAGCAGAAGATGCTAATGTGTCTTGCCAACTGTGTCTCGTGTCTCCTCGGTTAACGTGCAGCGTGGCCACAGCTATTCGGCAAGACTTTACGTCTGCGGAAGCAGAAAGAGGAGGCCGGATTAAGCTCGCCCCTTGCTTGCTCTCTTGCAGCCATGTTAACATGTTCCGGCTGTGCTGCCTCTGCCTGCACTTACAGTCAACCAAACATTAATTAACATTAATCAAATGTTTTTCTTCTACAGAGGACTTGCAAGGACTTGATTTACCGGGATTCCGAAGAGTATTGGACACGTGGGTTTCCTGCTTGCCAAGGTCCCAAGTACCCGATCTTCAAAAATTACACTGCTTCGACTGTGTTGGAAACTGAGGTACCCAAAGCCAACGACCACTTTGGAAAACACTCATGAAATGTTTCTTCAAACATTAAAATAGGTGTCTGGGCGCAGTTATGTGTGGTCCTGACCATCCGTACGGTGCGCTGACACACCCTACCAAGAATGGCCTCTCATTCTCAATTAGCTGCGGCGTGCAGTAAGGGTGAGCTTTAAAAAGTGACGAGACAAACTAAGAGTTTACTGAAATCGTGCCCCGACATGTGCAAAGCCTGCAAACAGCCCTGGGTGCTAAGAAAAATGTCCCATTCTTGGAAAAGAAAAAAAATTAAGAGTGAAAGAAAAGTGAGGTTCTACCTCGAGCGGATGCAGCGTGTGCTTCTGTAGCTCTCCTGGAGCAGGCCACATCGGGAACCAGGACTGCAGCTTTGGTGAGGACCGGGATGTGCCTGCCTGACGGCCGTTACTCCCCAAAACAAACAAACAAAACACTATTATCTTTGAATGTTATCCAGGCTAATGTGTGGAACTGGCACTGGGGAGTAAAGCGAGTAGAGGACACCAGGCTAAAACCATTAACTGGTAATGGAGTTTGGGTATTTGTCAACAAGACGCTCCGCTCGGGGAGCGGAACAAAAGGAAAGCAAGCTGCAGAAAAACAAATGCGTACTAAGCCTTGTCACTGATATTTATTTAACAGCCCGTCACAAGCGGGAAAGGCGAGGAAGGAGCAGCTTCAGTCCAAGGCGTCCGTTCCGCGTTGCATCGGGGTTCGCTCCGGGACCAGGGTCGGCTCTGCCACATCGCGTTACACCAGGCAGTTGTGAACCGACGGAGCCTGAAGCAGAGTGAGTGTTGGGAACGGGAAGTAAAACAACAACCCGTTGTTTTCTTATTCATTACTCGCCGCGGGTTTGGGGGTTATCCAGGAACACAGATGCTGTTTCAAGTGAGGCGGGGAGTTATTTTGCCAGACTGTGCTTGATAAGAGAGCACTGAAAATTGCTTCTGGGATTTGATGTTGTCCTATCCTGCCTCCAGAACCAATCATGCTGGTGGGGGTTTGGGTCTTCCTTTTTTAATCATAAAAACAACTTTTACAAAAACACCCTTTACTCTATTTTTTTTTTTCAGTAATTGTATTTTCTCCTACATTCTCTTTTTTTAGTCTCAGATAATTTTACTGGGCTGCACCTTCCCTTTATTCAGCTACAAACGTTGTTCCTGCCCCCTCAGCGGGAACGCCCAAGGTAAGGCTCCTTGCTTTTGGCGATGGAGATTCTGGCGTGTGGCTTCTCCTCCGGGGATGCTGCTGGAGGGATGCGCATTGCCCCTCTGGCTGCTGGAGCAGAGGTGACCGCTGGCCCCAGAGGACCTGCAGCGGTAACTGCCCTCGCATGGGTCTTCTGCCAAGCAACCTGAAAATAAAGCTTAACTGGATAGGAGATGGGAAAAGATGGTGAGGGTAAGAACCGAGGGGGCGGAAGGAGGCACAATGCCAGCTGAAAAATAAGCATTGTTCAGTTATCAAAGAACAAAATGAGCTTGAAATTCAACTAATAATTTTCATGTCTTTGCATCAGAAAATAATTTGGGAGGGGAATTGAATTAAATTATTGGAGTTCTTGTCAGAAACTGTAATGGCAAATGTTCCTCTTTCTTCCTAGCCAACCCCAGTGCTAAGAAGAAAAACGGTCAGTTAAAGAAATTGCAGCAAATAATGGAAACAACTGATTTATGATATTTCTTATTGTACTCTGTGAAACAAAAACACTTTGTGTACCGAGCATCTTCTGAGTATTGTTCCTTAAATTTAGCTCATCTGCATCCACGGAAGATGACTGTGCAGGTCTGCGTCTGGCAGCAACGAGCTGGCTTGGTGACTTCCCACTTCCATCCTCGGTGCCGGTGGAAGCACCGGCCGCCTTTGCCACGGAGGTGGGGTTATTAATCACGTCCTCCAGCTGCAGAAACGTGCATCTCCTGGCCGTGCTCGTATGCAGGAGACATCACCTCCAGGATTAATTGGTATTGATGAACTTGCTTAGCAACCACACGCCGACTGGTACGGATCCCTGGGGATGCGCAGCCTCCCCCATCCTCGGCCCAAAAGGCCAACCCTGTGGCAGATCAGCGCTGGGGCCCAAGGGGCAAATGGGGATGGGCTTGTGCCAGCTCCTCCACGGCTCCCCCTGCGCACATGAGCCCTCTTTACCCTCTGTCCGAGCCCGGACTGGCAGCTCTAACACCCAGCTGCTGGCTAACCACAGCCAGCACCTTGGGTTTCAAAAATGTTCCTCATGTTTCATTAAACTGATGGCTCTGGATAGGAGTCGCAGCAGCGGCGTAATCCGCGTGTTGACAGTGCCCCTGGAGACTCGGGCCGGGGATAACCACATCCTTTTTATACTGCTAATAATTAACTATTAAAACAATTTACTAATGGATGTAGTGGCTTCTTTAAATGATGAATTGATATGATTTAGCACAGCTATGAGATATGGGCTTGATGAAAATATTACTGAGTGCAAAGCCAGCCTGCGTTATAGCCTGTTGAGGTCAGAATCTATTAACCATAATTCCTCTTGGCCTAAATTCTCTTCATCTAGGGAACAAGTTTTTCCCCTACAGAAATTATTCTAAAACCTTCAAAACCAGAGCTGCGTGTGCTCTACCGTACGGCTATGTGTGGTCTCACCCACTAAGTGGAGGAGAGGGATGTTTATATAAGATCCAGCAAAAAAATATAGTAGTATTAACAAGCATAGAAAGTTTCTTAGATATTTGAGTTAAAAATGGATGAACTTTGGTGCATGAATAGATGAAACTATATTTACTGGCATGAATTGAATGGGTCCGATCAGAATAATGGCTGTTGAATGGGTGTAACATCTATTAATTGAATATGGAAACTAGCTTTACCTGACACTTTATTTTAATAGTTTTCCAGTATTTACACAACAGAAGTGTCACAGAAAGTTTAATTAGATATCTGAGATATCCCAGATCTTGTCAAATTAATTTCTGAACTCTTGACATTTCTGCGACAATACTGTCCTAATTCTTCTTGTAGCATTTTCTTAAGACTCTAATAACTAACAGTCGTGTCTGACAAAACAGAGATAAGCTGTTATTTCTCTCCAAGAGATGACAGTTCCATTTTTCAATGGCTGCTCACTGTTCTACTTCCTGCAGCAGCAAAATTTTCAGGCGTGGGACCGGCAAAGCAAAGAGTTACTTGCTGTCGGTAAAGGGTTTTTTCTTGCATCTAACCATTGCGCTTGGATGGAAAGGTCAGGTGTGTCAGCGGTGGTTAAGGCTTTGAAGAAGACAGATGTGTGTATGCAGAAAGAACATAAAGGGGATTGGAATAGCTTAAAGGAATAAGCAGAATTGGAAAGATCTGGGCTTTAAAGTTCATTCCGCTATCGAAGCCATTGTTAGCTCTCTCCCCCACTGAGGAAAAAATGTCTTGGGGGGAAAAAAGGCAGAAAAAAATGAAATATTAAATATATCTTTCTGGCTATCTATCTCATCTGCTGGAATTACAACAGTGCAAATTACTCCAAGCTTTTAGAAACAGAGTAGAATCCACTTCACTTTTCTTTCCTCCTCTGAAGCAGGACGCTGTTTCTTCTCCAGCCCTGGGCCGGGATTGTGCGAGTGAGTGCTGGCCGCGCTACGGAAGCGGGGGGAACACATGGTGCCCTGCAGGCTACAAGCCCGGAGAAGGTGGGAGTATGTGTGCGCAGCCTGGACCTGGCCGTTCTCTTATTCTCAGCGGGGCAGCTTTCTGTACGATAATTATGCTGGTTTTGCTTAGGCGTTTAGTAACCGCAATGTCCTGTCCTTAGCCCCCTGCTCACCTGAGGTCTGAGGCAGCCCCTCTGGTCCCCCCAACCTGTCCCCATACGCTGTGGCACCAGGATGCTCTCGCAGGATGGCAAAAGCCTGTGTGTCCCCGGCCTTTTGTGTGCGCGGTATTTTCAGTGGCCTTTAAGGCATCATCTTGGGACAGTGATGTTGGACTGCCCCGTCCAGCCCATTGCCACAACCCGAGAGGTCTGTACGGTGTTTTCTACATTTACAGCCCTCCAACACGGCGGGCACTGCGCAGTGTTCTCCTGCACCTCGCAGCCCCGCGGCTGCCCTCCGGGGAGCCCACGCACCCTCTCCACCTCCACGGGGCTGCGTAGGTGCAAAGAACAGTAAATAAAAGAGTACGGTTTGTCTAAACAAGAAGAAAATCCCCGACACGTAATTAGTTTATTCCGAATGGGAACGGCTTCTGGCACTTTCTTTTGCAAAGCTGCAGTTCGGGCTGTCCGTGGGTGTCTCACATCAGCCAATACTCATTAAATAATCCTTGCCGCCCATGCTGCCCCGTTTGGTTTGTCTGCCTCGGTGGTGTTCCGTGAGGGACTGATTCTGGAGATTGAAAACCTTCTGCATCTTCTCGTTACCCCCGCAATGTCCCCTCTGAGAGGGGATTTGAATTTCTGGTCCCTCGCATGTAATCTTTGGCGTGCCATATTCACCACTTCTATTTATTTTCCATTTTAACGCTTGTAAGACTGGAATGTTCCTTTTTAAAGAGGCATTACGGTTATGGGTAAAAAGTCAACATCTGCCAGCTTTTTCAGTAGAGATGCTGTGGGGATTTTTTTCCTTGCTACCTAGAAACCGTTGTATTAATAGAGATCTTATCGGAACGCTTGCCTGTGAAAATTGTAAAAATTCCAGTTAAAAGGCAAAAAACACTTTTGCTAGACGTATTCACCTAAATAATGCAAAATAAAAAAAGGGGGGGGGACCTGAAGAAGGGTGGTGTGGGGAAGGATCAGATGTTCATGTTTTGGATTTCCAAGTTCCCTGTAAGAACACGTACAAGTTTCAAGAAAAGCAGGCGCTTTCTCCCAAAAAAAAAAGAAAATCAACAGGACAGTTTTAATGAGCCTGATCATGAAGTTCGACAGTAGATGTTGACCTTGTAATGGCTCTCTGCCATGAGAAAGGAGGTTATTTACAACTAGAATAGCTGCTGTTATTTTTCATTCTACTAAGTAAATTGTAGTAGAATTACTCACAAGGTACCATTGTTGTGTGGAGCTCAGTGGAAAGCTAATTCATTTTGGTTGGTTTTGGGGGGGTTTTTTTGTGTCTGTTTTTTTTTTTTTTAATACCTCAGCCTCATTCTTGAATGGTTTTGTCATAGCTAGCTTAAAAAACTAAATCCAGCTGGATCAACATACGTGTGATGAACCTAAAACAGTATCTGGAGAATTACCTATTGAATCTCCTAGGCATATATTTGCTGGATACATCACAAAACAGCACATTACTTATTTGTTAATTGCATTGAATAATTATTCAATTGAGTCTATTATGAGAGGAAAATTTTTTCTCCATTAGCAGAGCTAAAAGCACATGGAAAACCTGTAGGTGTGTTCCAGCCCTTCTTTGCATAGATCACTCACAAAATACTGTCTTTTTAATAGTAGTGGCAGTAACCGTCTAATAACCTGAATTAGGAAGGCTCTAGCAATTGGCAAGCGTTCTCTTTTTCTCCGAGTTAAATGTTTTGTCAAGGCTTTTCACAACTCTGGCTGCTGCGATTTCTCGTCTTTCTCCAAAAGCCATTTTTCTATCGAGCCGATGAGACTTGAGCTCTCTTGGGCAAAACCTCCTGTTTCCTGGATGCTCTTTAACAGCCCTCGAGGGCAGCCTAGTGCCAGCGTGGCACCGGCCTGGCATCGTGGCTTTGATGGGTCCAGCTTGGCACTGGCCTTGCACATATGTGGGAAGGGGAAACTAAAGCAGGAGCTCAAGGGCTGGAAGCACGTGGTTCTGGGCACTCCACCCCATGGATGCTCGACCCATCCCCATGGATGGGTCTCTGCTGTGCTCTGGCTCCTCAGACAACCCCTAGTTACTCCTGCACTTCCCAAATTGATGGCAAGTCATCAGCCCCTGAGGTAAGTGAAGCGTTTGGCTGGGTCCTGCCGCCCCGGCACACGCCATCCACCGTGGCGGGGACGCTGGTGGCACCAGTGCTGCCCACCTCAGCAGGACCACTGAAGGACGGCGAAGTCCCACCAGACTATCCAGGATATTGCTAATCTCTTCCATGTTCTTCTAATCATCCTCCTGAGAAGAGTTTCTAGGTGGGTGAACAGAGAAGGCTGGTTTGTGATCTTACTCTTTCAAGGTGTTTCTGACTTATTTTTTGACAAGTACAAGGGAGGCTGAGGTTTTTCTTTTGCGTTGCTTTTGATTTGGTTCATATTTGCAGGAGACTGGCTGCTCTAGTAAAAGCCCTTTTAGAAATTTTTCAACATTTACCATTTACTGCTAAATGTCTGTTGTAGAACTATTTGCCCCCCCCCAAAATGCACACCACCATGGGGAAAACATTTAAGCATAACCTGCAGGTGTTAGCAGCCAGATGTACTTAATCACCAGGTTGAGTGTAGAAAGTTCAGTTTAAACTGTACCAAGTTCAAACTTGAGCGCTGGCCTCTTCTCCCGGGTGAATAATGGCAGGACCAGAGGAAATGGCCTGAAGCTGCAGCAGGGGAGGTTTAGATTGGATATTAGGAAGAATTACTTTACTGAAAGGCCCTGGAACAGCCTGCCCAGGGAGGTGGGTGAGTCACCATCCCTAGAGGTATTTAAGAAACGTGTAGATTTGGCACTTCAGGGCATGCTCTAGTGACAGAGATTGTAGGGGGTTTTGTGTGTGTGTATGGTTGGACTCGATGATCTCAAAGGTCCCTTCCAACCATGAAGATTCTGTGATTCTAATTTTATCCATGGCATTAACGGGATGTAAAGCGTTACTGGTCCTACCAGCTTTTCCCTCAGAGCTCTGTGTTACATTGGGGTCACCACTGGGTCTCTGGAAAAAGAAGCGGGGGAAGGAGAAAAACCTTGGAACCTTATGCTGATTAAAGATACTGTCTTTGTCCCAAAGAGTTTGCGGTTTAGCCGCGGAAGAACTGTTTGCTGAATAAGTGTGCTGTGACCTGGCCTTGAGCAGACAGGCAGCATTTGAGGTGTGAAGAGAGATAAAAATCAATAAATACACCATTTGCCATTTACTCAGCCCAAACAAAATACTTCATCGAGACACTGGTGTAGCTTTAAAAAGTGATAGCACAAATTACAGGTCCACTGCAATGTGTATGGCAAGGTTTTATGGCACTCTGCTGGCTGTATTTACAGCTCATTTAAAACACTGTGTCAGGATGTTCTGTTATTATTGCTTTTCTTCCTCTCCTCCTCACTGCTGCTGTCACGTAATAGGCCGTGGAACGGGGTTTCACGTACACGGTTGCTAAATGGGAAGAGGTGCACGGGCTCTTCCAGTGTTTAGTCCGCCTCGGTCGGCTCGTGCATTGGGAGTGGGTTTAAAGTTCTCTCCTCTTCTTGTTGAGACAATGGCAAAGCTCCCCCCTGGGTTTCCCTATTTCTCACCCGCCGTCCCCCCTCGCTTGCTGGTCTCTCTATCTGAAAAACTAACGGTATTGGAAGTGGCGAAGAGCAATGACATGAGAAATCCGTGACGGAGGCTTCAAGCCTCTCAGCTTGGGTAAGCTCAGTCCAGCGGAGCTTGGAGTCCCGCAGTAAAGCTTTGTCTGGTTCAGTATCCATCTCCCAGGTGCAATTCTATAGGAAAAGAGCTCTCTGGACCCATAAGTGTTACTAACATCTCATCTAGGTCATTTTTTGGGTGACGTGTCCTCAGCACCAGCGGCTGCAGCTCCAACTGTTGCAGCAGGCCGATCTGAAAGGATTTCCCGGTCTCTTGTGTAGAAATAAATGAACCGGAGCAAGCGAAGATCAGATACACTTTGTGTTGGATGCTTGGTCTAGCACTGACCTCTCAGAAGTAATGGCTAGCTTTAATTTTACCTTCCAATTTCCTTTCTTAGTAGACTGAGCGTTTATAAAACCTTTCCAAGTGAGCTGCCGGGGTGTGCTCCTGAAAGACCATCTCTCTGGTGAATAATCGGCTGAAATTCTAATGAGAAAATCCTTTCACTGGGCAACAGCCTTCCTACTCAAACACTGCATTATCAGCTCAGAATTATTCAGACAGATCTGAGGAATTTACTTTAGGCAGCTTAGGAGATAAATTCAGTGCAGCAAGTTATCATGATTGATTTAAGTATTTTAGACTTACCCTAAAAACCTGTTTTGCTCAATCCGCCTCCTAACACGTTCCCATTGAAGCCCTTCTTTTCAGGTTAAAATGCGATCTGAGCGCAGCGAGCAATTTCCCTTTCTCTGGCCAGGGGTAATTCCCCTCCATCCTCTGGGAGCGGGGATGATGCAGTGCTTCGGAGGCAACAAGCCCCCCCCCCGACTGTCTCATTTTACACTTCATGTGACTTCAGCGAGCCCCGCCGTGCCGCTCCGCTACAGCACCTTCTCCCTTAGGCCTGAGAAAGGAGCATTTGCTTCAAAGAGGATTTTATTTATTTTTTTTTTTAAATGACGTTAAAGAGACTAATGTTTCTTTGCGGAGCGATCGGGAGTTGGTGCTGAGGAGTCCTGGCAGTGGTCAGCAGGATGCGCAGGCGCCAGCTTGGAGAGGGCCCTCAGAAGCGCGACCCCTCGGGGGACACCTGAGCCCCCGATCCATCGTTCGGTCTGTCTGAAGTTCCTGCGCGGGTGCGTGGAGTAGCTGCGTGTGTGTGTTTGTATGGCACAAACAGCCCGTTGCTGGGCTGCTTACGGGTGCACAATTACTCCTTGGAACTGACTCATGACACGACATGACAAAACCTCACAGGCTTTTTTTTTTTTTTTTCCTTTTTCCCCCCCTCCCTCATTGCACCGTATTCCCAAAGAGAATTTGTATTTCCCTCTGGGCGCTGCCCTGAGAACCAACGCCGCTCGTTCCAGTAGTGCCTTGTCTGGATGAACCCTCGGTCAGCACATCCGCTTCTCCCCCGTCAAAAAGATAATGAGATTCTTCACTCCACTTCCAGCAGGTCTCTTGTGCTAGAAACTTCCCGTAGCGTCTCACCAGGATACTGCCTCTCTAAATCCTTTGACCCGTGATGCAAAATCAAGGCTCCAGTCCTATTAACCCATTGTTCTTTCCCCTGTTCCCTTTTTAACACTATAAACTCCTGAGTAACCCCCGCTCACGCTTTCCACTCATGCTCCAGATAATCTTTGACGTGGCATTTACCAGCGCAGTGAATTTCCCAGCTCCTAGGACATGGACAAGAGGTAGGACTTGAGGGGTGAGATCGCATGACAGGTAACGGGCACGGTGAACTTTAGATCTGTGAGATGTGCGCGATATGAGTTCATTCTGTAGCTGAATGTGAACACTACTGATATTTAATATCTTACCAGGAGGGATGAGTATTTGAAGGACAAGCATTCATAATTTGCTTTGACATTTGACATGATCAAGCAGGTAAAGGAATAATATTCCGTTCCTCCATTGTGAAAAAGATAATGAGTTTCATACCTATCGGTATGAGAAAAATACAGCCTATGTAGTGTAAAATGTGTGAGAGCTGCTATATATTCTTCCATAAATTGTGTATATCATGTTGTTTTGATGACCTATTCAAACACAGCATGCCTATCCTTTTTAATTTTCTGGTTTGCTGTGCAAGTCTCCAGCAAAAGAGACTTTTTTGAGATGAAAAAATGTTTTCTTCAAATTATTTATAGAAAGAGCAGTGCTACCATTGAGTCTGTCTCATCATATCATTCCTGGGTATCAATTTCTAGGCTCAGATGACAAACCATAGCAGCTACTTTTCCAATAGCAGCATCTGGCTTCCTGGCAAACCCGAAATGCAGTTATCTGGAATGCTTCAGAATTGCTTCTGAGCACATTTTATTTATTAGAAAGCAGTTGTGTTGCTTTGCTTCCCATGACTAAGCCAAAGAATATTTAATATATTAAAAGGAATAATAGAATCGAGGCCAAGCTGTTGTCCCTCAAGTGGCGAGAGAATGACGATATTTTTCCTTTAAGATGACCATTTCTTCAGCTCTGGAGAACAATCTGAAACTATTCACGCTGACTTCAGATGATCTTTTCTAGGACTAAAAAAACAAATTCAGTCTTATAACTCCTCAAACAAAATTGAAGTTCACCTTTTTCTAGACTCAGCTCTCCGAAAGGTGATGGTGGCTTCTCTGCCAGCCTTCCCTCGCTGGAGGAGGCAGACCCTCTGCACAGAGAGGGGTGCTTGGAGGTGCCGCTGTGTCCTTGCAATACATGATGAATGGCCATAGAAGGAAGAGGTGGGCCGGTGGGTCGGGGGCTGTACCAGTCCTCAGGAGAAGTGAATTCAGTCCTTGTTGTGCCACGGAATTTATGAGCTTGGCAAGTCATTTGGATCCAGCTCTGCAAAGGTCTCCAAATGTACTTCAGTAGGTACCACGCTAATCTGCAAGGTCTGATCCAAGGTATATGAAAACAGAGTTCCATGAGCAACTTTAATATTATTCCTTCTCAAATATACCTGTGATAGAACTGCTACCTTCTGCCACGTCCTGTGTTCTCGCAAGGTTCTTTGCTCGGGCTGGAGACCCTTGCACTTGCGAAGCTCTGCTGCTAATCTGGTGAGCTGAATCGAATCCCACCACTGCTAATCTGGTGAGTTGAATCGAATCCCACCACTGCTAATCTGGTGAGCTGAATGGAATCCCACCACTGCTAATCTGGTGAGTTGAATGGAATCCCACCACTGCTAATCTGGTGAGTTGAATCGAATCCCACCACTGCTAATCTGGTGAGCTGAATGGAATCCCACCACTGCTAATCTGGTGAGCTGAATGGAATCCCACCACTGCTAATCTGGTGAGTTGAATCGAATCCCACCACTGCTAATCTGGTGAGCTGAATCGAATCCCACCACTGCTAATCTGGTGAGTTGAATTGAATCCCACCACTGCTAATCTGGTGAGCTGAATGGAATCCCACCACTGCTAATCTGGTGAGCTGAATGGAATCCCACCACTGCCCTGTGTGTAAAAGGAGATTATCTGGCGCTGTACAAAATGTATGAGACATTTCTCCAGTTCTTCATATGTAGCGTAATCTGGAGGAAATTATTAAGGATTATTTTTTCCCTAATATCAGCATCAAATTAGATAGGAGAGATATCAAGACCCACAGGAGATGACAGTGGTCAATTATATAGCCTTAGCACACTCCTAGATGCTAAAATTTATTCTCACATGCATAGAGATAAAAGCTGAGAAAGGACAAGGGGGGATGAACTATCTGTCTGTTCCAGGCTTTGATGATGGTTAGACTGTATCTACATGAAAAGCTTTATTTAATTGAAGTGCTTATTTTCATTCTGAGAAAGAACTCTCTTGAGTTTTTCTTGAGCAATTTCCAAAAGTTTCTTTCAGTGAAATTCTGCTGTTATTTTTCTAAGAAGTGATAGATTTTATTTTTTTTTTAAAAGCCTAATCTATTAAAGTCACTGATTTGACACTTAGCAGCAGAAGCAGTAATGCTAAATGGTAACATCTTGCAGTTTTCTTCTGATACCGGTGGTGTCTCTGGGGCAGGATTTTGTTAGTGACAGTTCTCACTAAATTCAGTCAAAGCCGAAGTTTCATCTCCAAAGGAACGGTTACTCAGTTTAGAACTAAAATGATCAGGCACCGGATTCCATTTAAAGCTTTGAATATCATCATCCGCGAATCAAAACAATTCTGTCTCAAGTTTCTGTTTCTCCAGTGTAAAAAACTGGGTTTGGCCACTCGCCCTTGCACGGTGCCGCCTGGGGCAGGGGGCTGGATTGCAGGAGAAGCTGGGGGGCTTTCTCTTCTCACCGCCGAGAGCTTCTGCCTCTGCTCTGGGCTTGGAGCAAGGGGGTCTTAATCCTGACTGAGGAGGGAGGATGCGGCTGCAGCACACAGCACCCTGCCAAGGCTGCTTTCAACGGCAGGACGGCAGGGCCGTACGGTGAGCAAAGTCCGCGCATCGAAGGTTACGTGGTGGGCACCCCTCACCACATACAGCGCGTCGGGTAGATCTCACATTTAAGAAAAGACTCCACGCTTTTTTGCTATGGAGGAGCATAAGCACTTTTGCCTTCCTTCCGCCATGAGCGGGGATTATTCAATGGTTGGATTTAATGAATTCAAAATCCTTAGAAAACCACTAGAGCCAGACATCAATGTAAAATACTCCACCAGCTTTCAGTAGTGGAATATAATATTAGCTCTCCCACAATCTACTTTGTGCTTTTCAAAAGAATAGAGAACATTTTTAAACTACAGAAGATAGCTTGGGCAGAAAACGATTCTCTGCCTTGGATGCTTCTCTGTAACCCTTTAGGAGCCCGAGTTGTTTTTCACAGGGCAGTAGAAACAGAAACAGCTGTTTTCTTTGCAAAACTGTGGGGGGAGGAAGAGGACCAAGAGATTTATTAATAAATTCTGTTAATGTAGTGTTACCTGGCACGATCAATAGGACGGGAGAGCTGCTGCAGGGCTGGTGGCTCCCGGCCTGTGGAAAACCCCGCAGTTGTGTGTCCCCTTTCTGCTGGCGGAGGCTGCTGAGAACCCACCGAACCCACCACGATTCCTCCTGTCTTGTTGCACGTCTGGACTGGGAGCACTGGGATATTTCTGTGCCGAGTGGGAAGCCGGCCCCGGCTGCAGCCCATTCAGCCCTTGCCCTGCTCCTCGCCATGGAGAGCCAGCCATGAGCAGCTCTCCCAGGCAATACCGTAATACAAATAAATAATATTAATTAAGGCTCGATAGGTTTAAAAAGCTATGGAAATAGCTTCTCTCCTGCTGTTTCAGTATCTCGTTTTCCCACTCTGTCCAAACCCCCAAAGCCCAGAGGTACAAACATATATTTTAAATGAGAAGTTTGTTGAACCCTCATTAAACTTAAATGCCTGATCCAGTTTTTCTGAACGAGGCTTCACTCTGCTTTTGAGTTTACCTGGCTTCATTCGTCCGTGCCCAATGGAGACACTCATATAGGAGGTGGTTTTGGAAAGGCACTGATAGACCCACGGGCTACAACTGAAAAGAAAAACATAATTTACACGCTTGAGCCAAGCATCTAACTTTGGAGCCCTTCTGTGTTTAGAGGCTTCAGTCTGAGCAATTTGCCGAGGTCTCTGTGAAATAAAGACCAGAGTTTAACTTGTATTTGCTTTTTGCTTTCCCAGTTGCCATGAAAAGGAAGAGCAGCTGAACAGCATCTCTGCGCTGGTATGCGGAGCGGCGGAGTCACACAGGCACCTGCAGCCATCCACGCACCGCTCGGGAAGAGCGCTGTATTTCTCCAGGTTTGTAGCTCTTGTCCTCCCACTCCCTAATTCATATACATAAAACTGGTGTGCTGCCACGTTCCCTCCACACGGATGCATTAGCTGATCAGGGAGGCTTCCCATTCATCCAGCTTGTCACTCGGATGAGGTGAAGGCAGGACCGACTTGTCAACTCGCAGTGATGAGAGCCAGGGGTGGAAGCCTGGGTAATACGATAAAAAATGGTGTAGATAGTTCTCCCCTTGGTTTTCCAAAGGAAAATATTTTCAAGTGCTGGATTCTCTCCATCCCCTTCCAAACAGGAGGAAACCAGCAACCCCAACGCTTGCCCGCAACATCCTTGCGTAACTGATGGCAGGGTGAGTTGCAGGAGGAAACCGCGGCCGGACCCCCGCGTTGGCTGCGCGGTAGCTCCCCGGCCACGCGCGCTCCCCTTGGGGTTGCAGGGCTTTGGCCCCACTGCATTTGGCACCATTTCTGGGGTGATTTCCAGGGCAGCGGGAGGAAGGTGTGGGTAACCCACCCCGGAGACAGCAGTGGCGGCGCAGAGCTTTGCTCCCATCAAGTGGGCGACACCTTCCTCATCTCCCGACAAATTCTGGCCGGGCTCTGCTCACACCTCCCCCCCCCCCCCCCCCCCAACACACACACCCCCTCCGGGAAGTTGCCGCTTCGGACGCGGCCATCGCCGCCGGCACCCAGCGCCACCGAACAAAGCGAGGCCGGGGCTGCCAGCGCGTCGGGGGGCGCCCCGGTCCGTGTGTCCCCCCCTCACGGGGGTGCGCCCCTCCCTCCCGCGGCCGGGGCGGTGCGGCGGGGCGCGGCTGGCGGCGGAGCCCGGCCCCGCGGCGGCGGCGGGCGGCTCCCCCCGCTCCCGAAACCCCCCCCCGGCCGCCGCGCCCCCGCCGCCGCCTCCGCCCCCCGCCCCGTGACTCGGCTGCCTCCCGCGGGCGGCGGCGGCTGCCGGGCGGTGTCGTGCGGCCCCCCGCGCCCGTGCGGGGGACTATGAAGCACCATGGTGTGGTGTGACCGTGGCATCCAGATGCTGCTGACCACGGTGGGCGCCTTCGCCGCCTTCAGCCTCATGGCCATCGCCATCGGCACCGACTACTGGCTCTACTCCAGCGCCCACATCTGCAACGGCACCAACATCACGGCGGACGAGGCGCAGGGGCCGCCGCGGCGGGCGCGGGGCGATCTCACGCACTCGGGGCTCTGGAGGATCTGCTGCCTCGAAGGTACCGGGGGCGGGGGAAGCAACTTCCCGGGGGAAAACCGGCTGCGCGCCCGGAGCCGCCGGGCAGAGCCCAGCCGGAGCCGGAGCCGGAGCCGCGCCGCTGCCTCGGACACGGCCGAGGAGGAGGATGGCGTTACCGTGGCAACCGGCATCTCCGAGATTGCCATGGGAACCGGGCGGCGGGATGCGGAGCTCTGCCCGGGGGAGCTCGGCCCAGGGGGGCGACCTCGCTCCGCGGTGTCGTCGTCCCCCTCCCCCGGTGCTTCAGGGCTTCGGGGGCTCCTGGCGGGTTCGGGGCTTTTCGAGGCGCATCCGAGTCCACCAGCCTTGGGGGCGGGGCACCCCCCGGGCTGTGGCCTCAGGGGCTCTGGGGCTCAGCCGCAGCTCTCGGGCAGGACAGCAGAAACCCAAGTTCCTCCCTGTCCACCCTCAGACAGAGACAGCGGGAACCTGGTTGAAGGTGTTGTTGCTACTGTTCAAGTGCTTCAGTGTGGATTCGGGGTTACTTAATCCAGCCCGAGGGTCAGGTGGAATAATATTAACAATAAAAAGATTGGTGCTTTAGTGGCTGGGATGGGCAGCAGGACACCCCGTTCCCCACGGAGGCCAAACATGTGGCTTCCTCTCTGAAAATGGAGTTGTAGAGAAGGCGCGGCGGGTAACTACCGGGACAAAGAAACACATGGGTGTTTAGAGGATTTGGCATAGCAGATCGGAAAGCCCAGATGGGAAACAACGTCTGTCAGCCGAGTGCGTGGAGCTCTGACCGTGGGAAATCAGCACATCGCCAGGAAAGGGACACACACCACGGGCAGGCGCTGGCAGCGGGGGTCAGGGCCGTGGGGGCTCTGAACCCCCTCACCTCCCTCACCGTGCAGGCAGCCAACAGAGCCTCAGCGATGCTGGGTAAAAGGGAGAGCGTAGGGGAAAGCTGTTGACTTTTGCCGAGCTGCTTTGCGGCTCGTGGGGGTACGCTGGAGCGCAGCAATGCATTTGGCGTATCGGCTTCAGTGTGCCTAATTCCATCCACACAACTTGGCACACCTGGACTTTACAAACCTGGTTTCCTGGTTCATTCTAACTGACAGGTAGCTCAGCCCAGACGAGCCCAGCCATAGTGCAGTGGCTAGCAGCTGTGTTTGGAGGGGTTTTTTCTCCCCAGGAAAGACTATGGCATGGTGGAAGCACCTCATCCTCACATCTGTTCGCATCTTCTCCTTCTGCTAACAATTTAAGGCTACAGTGTAACATCCTTTTTCTCTTAAAATATCGAATTTGCTACCTAGTAATAGCATAGGTACATAGAATAGCTGTAGGATAAGAAAATATTTTTAGGCAATAAAGAGAGAAAGAATTACTGAGATGTGAAGGTTTACGAGCAGTAATAATGCTTGGCATTATAACTCCTAAAGGAAATCTAACTCTCGGTATGGGCTTTTATGACACCTGGAAAATGAGGGCTTGCGTCTGAGAGCTCGAGTTTGCTTGAGAGATGCTGAGCATCCTCCACTTGAACCGAATCTTGCGATCTTGGCTGAGCTTGTTCTAGTGTCTCCAGTCTCCATTTTCCATGGAAAATAAGTTTGTTTCCATCTTGCGGGAGTTGCTGAGCTTTCTCTGCTAGACTGGGCCTGTCTAGGAGAAATTCTCCAGGAGAAAACCCTGATTTTCCCGACATCAGGATTTCTGTATGGTCTTCCAGGAATCTCATTCATAGAAACGAAGCGCAGCTTTGACTGAAACTGGTGGAATTTCCCCCTTGATTTAAACTGAGCCTAAGTAAGAACTTTGTTTAAAAAAACAAAGAAGTCAGTGAAGTCGTGAGACATGGCAGCGTTGCAAACAGTGCCCAGGAACGGCGGCTGCTCTCCGCTCTCCTTGTATCCCTGGGGCAGCGCCTGTGCCTTCTGAGCACCTTTTGTTTGCAAAGGTGTTTGCTGAAAAATTGCACCCGCAGTTGTGTGCAAGTGACCCTTGAATCCGCACCAATTCAGGGGACTAAAAAGCATTTCGTGTGACCCATCTGTCCAACGGCAATTGAGCTGTTCTGCTCAAAATCCAAATGCTCATAATCGAATTACAAAGTTACAAAACCTAAAGTTGTCAAATGTGTGCTAAGAATGGACAAATTGAGAAAGCTGTCATCTGTTCGCAGATACAAGGAGCAGAGACTACGTTCTCTCCTACATTTTCAGTATGTTCTGTCTTTGTAAAATAAAATCTATAGATACATTAAATTATTCATGTTTTCAACCATATCATGGGACTTTGATTTCAACATGGAAAGGTTCCTTTGTTTCATAAAATAACAAAACCATTTCTAGAAGCTGATTTAAAACAACACCCCCTTGCTTGTTTCAGGGCATCACTCATTCGGAGTGGATGGGTCTTTTAGTAAAATCAACATAATAGTTGCAGATCTGAGGAGATAACACAGCAAGAAAATAATTTCAGTTACAGATTTTTATATGTGATTAAATATTCTGGCTCAAACCTATTTTTATAACTGTTTTTATGTTTTGGACTAATAATTATAAAAGCCTACTTCATTTATTTTAATGGTCTTAAGCACCATTTCACTCTTATCTCAAAAAGACAAATCTAAGACACAAGTGTGCAAAAGCTAAAAATGCCTTGAACAGCCTCTTAAATCGCTTTTGGCACCAATAAAGCATTTTGTGGAGTAAATTTCAGGTCAGTTGACATTTTACATTAAAATGTTTCTCAGCTGTATCCATAAAGCAACCTGTGTGCTGGATTTTGAACGGTCACCTGTTCCGTATCCTCAGTTCCACGATGTCAAACAAAATTGTTGAAACAGAATGGAAAACCAAGTTATATTGGCATTCCTCAACATTTTCTTGTTTTTCTTCTTTGGGACAACATTTTACAACAAATTAGCATCGTAACGATAACCGGAGTGATACAGTTCAGGGAGCCAGCATATTGTCTTTGCTTGGAGCTGCAGTTGTCTTGGGGATGAAATCGTGTTTCGGTTCTAGTAGTCGGTACTACTATGGAGCTTAGTCACTCAAGAAGTGGTGTTAATGATACATCCGTCAAACCCTTGCCTGTATAATCCCAATTTTGTTCTTTTAGCGTGTTTGTCAAAGCTGGAGGTAGGAGGCTCATTGAGTGGATTTTAGACAATAGCAGTAGTTCTGCATGGCTTTTTAAAACTTATACCCGAGGTGATTGCCTTAGGTAGGAAAATAATTCTTGGTATGAACGTGCGTGTGGCAGAAGTGGATGCTCTTCGACAGAGCCTCTGCAGTAAAATGGCCCGGGGGCTCCCTGGCAAAGCTGGGTTTTGGTTTTCCAGGGCCACAGCATCGACGATAACTGCAGCTTTGACAGCTAAAGTCAGACTAGCACTGGAGTAAGAAGTTTCTGATGACGTCCCCACGCAGCCATCCTGGCCACCCCTGAAATCTGCACCCCAACCCACAAATTAATAATAAGAGCAAATCAGCCCCATTTCAAGGGACTGCCGTTATGTCCCGCGCCCACACTCGAGCTGCAGTGGTTGTCACAAGCTGTGGGTCCCTGTCAAGATGGTGCAGACCAGAGTCTTGCAAACATAGCAAATGCTGTGTCCTAAAAACCCTTTCCTGGTCAAGCTAACCTGAGAAAGAGAGATTAAACCACCATAATTTTCCAGCAGCTCCTATTCCTGTGGTAAATGTGCAGCACAACTATGTAAGCGTTGCACTGTCTTAGTCACAAGGAGGATGTGCTATAAAAAAATCGCCTAGAAGAAAAAAAAAAAAAGATTTTAAAAACACCACTTCATCCACTGAAACTGCTTATCTCGGTGAACAATCGTGCTGAAGTTAATAGAACGGCTCACAATAGGGAGCTCTACGGGCCCTGTGACATCAAGATAGGAAATCAAGTAATGTACTTGTAATTTAAATTTATTCAAAGAGTATTTTATTAAACACTTCAGCATATGAATGTCTTTGAACCCATTGTGTCTACGGCTTTCAGTATTCCCTGTTTGCTGTTTACTTTTCAAGTGGTGCGATTGGTTATTTAATTCACATGGAACCATGTGTCCTTCCTGACTGGGCGGCCGGAACATTTATAATTGGGAGGAAGG
The DNA here is from genome assembly GCA_008658365.1 of Alca torda. Classification (NCBI taxonomy): domain Eukaryota; kingdom Metazoa; phylum Chordata; class Aves; order Charadriiformes; family Alcidae; genus Alca; species Alca torda. The sequence continues at coordinate 38,051,754 of CM018086.1, forward strand.
ATCAAGTAAATCATTTATGACTTGAAAACTTGCACAAATGCACATTTGCACAATTATTTGCAAGTTCGGCTTGGATGAATGCGCACAAACACGGGAACTGCAGCAGGCGCATGCGCTGCTTCCATGGAGACTCTTGAAAACAAAATAAAAATGCTTATACAAATGTTTGAGGCAAGCAAATAAAGGAAGGCTGCCATCCATCACCACTGCAAATTCATGGCTCATCCGGGAAGAATGAATATTCCTTAGTATTCTCAAAGCAATGCTATGAAGTCCCACCACCACCACTGTTTGTAATGAACTAAACACCGTGCAGACTTCATATTCAAATGCTATTGCCAGAGTTTTGTTTGTCGAAGAGCAAATGTTCTATCACTTCAGTGTCAGACGTGACCTGCCTTGGAGGTTATATCCACAGGCACACGAAGAGCTGGCTGGTTTGTACAGGCGTGTGAGCCCGTGTATGAGAGAAGGTCCGCAAACGGGTGTCTCGGCTATGAAAAACTCACTTGTCTATGCCGTGCCCCGTTTCTTGCCCAATATACACATATTTGTATGTGCATTCTGGGTCCTGAAGAGCAAACTTTCATCTGTGAGTCTTTCAAAACAAATGTAAACACGTTAGAGAAGGACTTTCCTGAGATTCAGCCCATGTTTTCATTCTTTCTTTCCATACCTCCTGCTCATGCCATCTCCGTTTCCTTGGTAAAACACGTGCTGTTGCGAGAGCGCCTGTGCTGCTCTCATTGTTTTTAAAAGCAATTCTTAGAGCTCCAACGTCATCTTTGCAACAGTGTTCGAAGCAATGCGGTTTTGTCAGCAATTGATGGAGTGATTTTTGACAGCCTTTTTAAGTTAATTTTTTTCAAGAGCATTCCATTTGCTAGAGAGAGCGTCTGAATTTGGAGCAATCTTTAGGGATGCAGAGTTCAATCTCTCGGAAATATTGTCCACAGTACAACGTATTTTAAACCACTGAGAAACATTGTGCTGGGGGAACTGTCAGCAGAAGATGGGTTAAGGCGTTATCTTCTCAAATTGAAAAAAAAGCACGGATCTCCTAAATGCACCTCTCTGAACATTTGTAACAGAGGCTCTCAAATGACGGTATTGATGTAGCGAAACATCCATTCTTCCGGAGATGCTCTATGAAACAGGGATCTGAAGCTAATTGACTGAATATACGTTGCTTTAATGAATTAATTTGCTTTCTTGAACTCGATCTACTCTGTAGCCAGTAGGGAGCTATCAGGCTACACGAGGGTTTTAGTTTTTTCTCTGTGGCTCCCAGCATGTCAGATATCCCAGGGCAAAACTTAGAGCCCAAAGACTTGCTGTGCATTAGCAATCCCCCCCGACGGCTCTAAACCCATGCAAGCACATCTGTAATCCAGCTGTAAAGCTTCTCCATCTGCACAAGGTGTCATGTGGATAATATCACTCTTACCTAGGTTCCCCAGGTGTTTTGTGAACAGAGTCAAGGCCGCGTTGGGTTATACACGTGGGATACCTGTGGCTGTGTTGTGCTGTGGTTACTTTTTTTATTCTGTACATAATTATACTGCATATTGTAGGTGGTTGACAGATGGCATTTGTGGTAGTATCTGTCGGAGGCGCAGTAAGTCGTGTTGGGGTTCGTGGGAACCTTTGCAATGTAATGTAGTCTTTGGGCTTCTTCCAGCTGCCGTTACCTTTAACTGACCCTCTGCCATGGGCTTTTATTACTCTTTTTAGCTACTGGCAGGAGCTCGTAGCCGTTGCATCTCGTCAGGGCTTGCCCTGCCTTCTGGCAGCTTGACTAACCCTCGCTGCCGCAAACTGGTAAAGCAGGCAAATACGACAATGTATTTTTTTTTTGTTCCTGTAAAATTTCAACACAGTAATTATTTCTCCGGTGGATCCCGTCCCGTTCGCTGCGTCACTTGTGCCCAAGTCCTGCTGTCGAACCCGTAGCTTCCATCAGAGGCTTGCCAGGTGCGAAACACACGAAACCTCCTTAGAAAGCTGGGGGAGAGGGGGTGTATACGTGTATCTCCGTGCCGCAGCCGTGTGTATCTTTGAGGAAACAGAGAAAACGAGAAAATCTGTTAGGAGGGAAGGCTAGTGCTCTCATCTCCTTTTTTTCATTCTTCTGAGGCAGTAGGAGTACTGAGGTACTGAGTGTAATGTGGAGTCTGTTATTAATACCTCTCAGCACCCAGAGGCTTAGTTGGTGCCTGTGTGGTTTGTGTGCCAAAGAGCTGAGCGGTAATTTCTGCATCCCCAGACTGGAAATGGAGAGGGAGGAGGAGGAGGATGGATGGGCTTGTGGGGCTGGGCTTCGCTGGGTTTCCTGCCGGATTTGGGGCCAGTTTTTTTATATTTCTGCACCTGGCTGGGAGGGATAACTGTGCTTCCTTCCCACCCACTTTCCTCTCGTACTAATAATAAAAGGGAAAAGAGGATGTGGAGAAACTGGGACACGGCGATAGGGCTGCCCGGCTCAGAGAAGGTGTATGAACACTACTTCAACCGGGTTTGAAGCATTTTGCTTGCAACTTATACATGCAATATTTTGTGTTTAAGCATGTCTTCCTTGAGGGACAGGATTAAGTGTGATTCTCCACCTACGTAGATTTAACTGCTTTCTAGGAAGGCGGTGGAATTATGCCAATATGAAGCCAATATAAGAGAAGGGATCGTAGATCTGTCCCTTCAATTGGACCTTTTCCTGCTGGTCCCTGTTTTCTGAGCCAAGACTCATCTCAGGAAATAAATCATACTATCAAACTGAAAAACCGGTCCTGCTTCCAAACACTACTTTGTGCTTAGCTTCATTTTAGATTTCTGTTTACTGGTATTTATTATGTCGCAGACTTATGGTTCGGCATCCAAATTCTTACCAACAGATGGCAAGGCAGGATGCACAGGAGTAGTAAAATAAACAGGATAAATGCACAACTGCCCATATGTCTGAGAGGCTGATACACATTCCTGATTTCAGAACAAAAGGATGTTTTCAGTAGGCAGCTCCAGTGCTGTGCAGGGCTTCTCGCTATTTTCTGCCTGTCCTAAGGTCTCTCACTTCTTCAGCATATTTTGATCAGTTAAATTACAACATATTTTGTCCTCTCTCTTCCATTCCCACATAGTTGTTTCCTTTAGTTATTTGTCTCCACTCCCAAAGTACATCAGTTCATTTTACCTTCAAAATTTTAGAGTGGAAGGTGGCTCTTTCCTGGGCTTCAGCTTGTATTTTTTCTTTCAGAGTGGTTGTTTTGGCTATTTTGAGCGGCACACTGAGGTGCTGGGGACCACGGCAACGTTTGAGATGGTGACTTTCTCTATATTGAGATTTATTATAATATTAATGATACGTGGCCTCTCTAATCTCTCAAAATAGCAAGCCCCAGGGCAAGCTGCCTGCAGGACGGATGGCCCGGCCGAGGCGGGCTTTAGCTAGATTTCCCTTCAGATCTGGGGGCGTTTTTGCCAGTTGTTGCGTGCTGTGGGTCAAATGCAGTGGAAGCGTTGAAGCAGCTCTTGATTCAGCCTGGCAGACAGCCCGGCCCCGCTTTCTCCTCCTCCTCGTGGCATCCTGTCCTCTGAACATCTTTGTTCTCATTCTCTTTTTGCCTCTCCTTGCTGAAATGTTATAACTGTCCTTCTGCTAGAAAGGTGCCTTCTGAATTAGCTTTTCAATGACAGTGCAAGAGTCTTTCTTTAGAAAACTGCTAGATACTGCCCCAGGTAGAAATTTAGGATTTTTAATTTCTCTTCTTAACTCTTGAGCATCTCTGTGCCCTCCTGCCAAGGAAAAATGAATAACCACGTCCTTGTCAAAAGGTGTGAGGTTTGGGTTCTCTTTTCTCTGCCTGTTTACTTACACGTTTCCCATGCGTTTGTCCAGGCTCCTGCTTACTTCACCAATAGCACTGTAACTTCTTCAATAGAATTGAGGCATTTTTTGTCCAATGTTATACGTGAAGGAATGCTGGATTATAAACACGCGGTCATGGTACAGAGAGACGGATGAAGGGAGAGCGCGTTATGGAATTACAGTATTTCCTGTGCAGATTGCCAGACCCTGATATGAATTAACCTCTTTTATTGTTCTTTTTCAAGCATTCCGCCTTTTAATTGCTGTTTTGGAATTGTGCCACTTAGTTGTGCCCTTTGAATGCTTCTCACTTAGCCGGTGCCGTTAGCCTGATAATGCCAAATATTTCAAAGATATTCAGAAGCAACAAGCATCCCCTGTTGGAGTGGGAGAGGTACCCGGTTCAGTGAGGAATTACCACCCTCGCTTAGCTGCCAGGGCTTTTTTCAGATTTAGTTAATAACCATTTTTAAGTCACTGCCAATTCTCCACCGGAGGTTTCAGATCAGTTTTCTGCCATTTATACCTTTTAAATAACGCAATTTTGTGTAGAATATGGATGACTGAATATTTTCTCCTGTCCAAATATATAGCACTCAATAACGTTAGGATTGTTATTGTGTCTTACTTGCATCCCAGAGGCATAGTTTATCCATTGTTGCTGCAAGGCATTAAAAAGGAATCATGACACGTCGCAATTATGACTTGAAATAGGATCTTGCCAGAGGTACATTGCCTGAATATAATCAAATCTAAAATACAACTTATGGCGTATACCTCTCTTAGAGCTGTGCACACCTATCTCATGGCTCACTGACTGCCAGCGATGGCTATTGGCAAGACGATGGATAATTTTGTTGTAAGGATTGCCGTGCTGTTGGGCTTCTTTAAAGCTCAGCCCCCAGCAGTCAGCTGCCCGTGGGCGAACGAAATAGCAAACTCTTAACACTGGAAGACCTTGTGACTGCTCAGACTGAGTTTTCAAAGGCAGCCAGATATGAAAGTTATTGTATATGACTCACTAATGGCAATAGTGGGCTTTAATCGTCTTTGTCCAGTGGATCTTCTAAACTCAGGAAAACCATAGCAATGCTCCTCTACGTGCTTGCCTACATTTTAAGGCAAAACTGGCCCGAGTTGGTTTCTTTGTGTGTCAGTTTGTTTTTAGCAAGCTGATGAAACAGCAAGTTGCGTTATGTCGCATCACATTTCTATCCACATGGATCATGAACAGGGTTGAAGCCCTCGGATTCACTGAACAGAGCTGTTACTTGAGACAGTGGAGTAAATAGCCCAAAATAGATTGTTACTCTCCAGATATGCCTCTGCTGATGGGGGGGAGGTTATTTGTTGGCATCTGTGAGCTGCCAAAGCTTCAGGAACTTGGATTCTAGTCCAGGAGAGAGGGAGCCCCACAATCTTCATCTATTTCCTCCCAAATTTAACCTCCCCTGGCCCCACCCGGCCACCTGACACGCACCCGGCCAACAGCGGTTTATTCTGTGCAATTAGAGCACGGCAACATTATTAACAATTCCAACTGGGTTTTATTAGGGAACTGTTGGAAAATGTCAGTATCAAGCAGAGCTATCCTAGACATGATAAAATACCAATTAATGTATCAGGGAGCTGAGTAGCAGTTTGGAAACGGCTTCTTAAAACTGGCGTTGCTAACCCTAACCAGTTGGGTGCGTATCCTCATCCTCCTGCCCGCAGAGCATCGTTATTTGCCATTACAGCAGTTCTGGGTTCACCAGTGTGCGCGCTGCAGACCCGTCTCTTCCAGACGGAGGTAGGACACAGACAGCCCCGATCCAGAAGCCCCTCCACGTTTATGCACGTGCTGAATCCAAGCCAACAGACCGGGCAAGAGGCTGAGTTTCTCGCCTCAGGCTTCGTGCTGCTGGGGTCTGCGCGCCCTGCGTTTGGATCAGAGCTGGTCCGCGTCCCCCCAGCTCTGCCCACTGCGAAAACACACTTTTGTCTGTCGACAAAAGGTGCTAGGAGCTGATGAGCAGTCTTTTCAAAGACTGCAGCTTGTGAACTCTAGCCGTATTTCCAGTGAAGGTTTGCCTTCAAAGCTTACGTTGCATTGGGAGTCAACAGGATCGCGTTTTTTAGATTACTTAGGTGTTTCCAAAAATACCTGTCCAAGACTATGCTACTATCTGCTAATCATGAGGTTAAATACCCTGGGGTTCTCCTCAGTAGGCTGAAGGTTTGCTTCAGAGGTTGGTAAGCGTTTCTCCTTTGCTCGGCACATTTTGCTGTACTCTTGTCCTTGCCTTTAGCGCTGGGAAATGCAGACCATATTGGAAGTGCTTCGGGATCCTTAAAGATGCAAGACCTGAAATAAAGCACGTAGTCTTTAGGAACGCTGCTAGGGCCGTGTTCACAGTATCACTTCTAATTACAGCTATTTGAACAATTCATTTGCAATGTCCTGCTATGGTAGTGCTTATTAAAATAGAATCCTCTGTATAGTTTGGTAGCAAATTAAGAGGGGAAAACATAGCTATCCCATTCCATCTGATGTCTTTGAAAGAGGTTTTCCCTCATAACTTGCTTTCTAGGGATATTCCCCTTATTTTCACTTGTGCTCCTGGTCTGATTTTTAATGACTTACTTTGTGTCTCTCGGTAGCCAATTCCCAGTGACCTTTTTCCTCACCTTATTTTAATTTCCGTATATAAACGGCAGCGTTCTAGCTGGAGCCAGTCTTTGGACACAGCAGCAAAACCCCACAGAGAAGGAAAAACAGGCCAGAAATTTTCCACCTGAATTCTAAGTCTTACCCAGGGCTTCGGCCGCGCAAGGAGCCAAGACGCTCACCTTCGGGATCAGAGGAGTGCTCGGACGCAGAAGCTGGACGAAGGGCAAGTGGTTCGGGATCAGGGCCGGACCTGGGCAGCCAGGACCTCGCTGTTGGCGTCTCCAGGCATCAGCGCGGGATGCGGCTACTCCCACAGGTTATCCCTTTTTTCTGGCGTGCCTGCTCTGCCCCGGGAGGGCTGAGCGAGTGGCTGCAGCTGGCCAGAATATGGGTAGGCAGTTCCTAATGCTGGTGTTATAGCATTAATGTACACCTCTTTTGGCGGCCAACTGGCACCGTGTTCAGCCTAAAATGTGTGTGTAAGCTCTGTATTAAAAGAGGCATAAGAATTAGCATGTATCAAACATGTCATTAGACACGTGCCTGGTAGACATAATGTAGGATAATGAATATGATCACAGGAATAAATTAATAACTGAAAATATTTTTTATACGTATGCACACTTAAAACAGGATAAGAACTAAGTGACACTTGTGTCACCGGTTTATAATTAAAATGCAGTGCTTGAATGGAAATGTAAGCTTCAATTAGCCAGCACGACCCTGCTTCCGGCTTTACTTCCCACTGAAAAGCAACGATAACAAGCTCACATTTATTATCAGAGTTTTTCCTGGAGCTGTGCACTGAAACATGCTCACATCTGAGCCCTTTCACTGAAGACATTTTTTCGCTTCAGCAGTTTGGCATGCCATACAAAGGCTCTCTGATTTTTAGTGATGTTCACCTCCTCTTACATAAAAATGTTTTCTGTGCATATTATTTGGTTTTAGTTAAAGTCCAGGTGCACGGGTTACTGAAGAACCAAAAGGATGGCTCATCACATAGCACAATGGGTAATTATTGCTGAGCTTCACTGTATTGCACAGACAAATCCTTTCTTGGAGCTCAGCATTGTAGCTCTGAGAGAAAGAAAATACCTACGATCTAGCCCAAAGTGCCACGAGGGTAAGAATAGATCCTTGGGTGTCTGCTTTGCCCATTTAATTTTTAACTATCTCGAGGGATACAGCTTCACAATTTTGTTTAGAGATACTATTTTTCATTTTATTTTCACCAGTGGGAAGTTAACACGTGTATAAATTACGAGGTCTCATGTGTTCCCATTTCCATCCCAAGAGTGTTTCTAGTTGGGCTTTCTGTAAAATGGTTAAATAATTCTCTGGGTTTGGCCCCCATTTAAGCTAAGATTTGTCTTGATTTAGGCACCATCCAGACAAAGTCTGGTGCTGCGTTCCCTAAGAATTGAGCTCCTGACTTCTGCAAGACAGGGCAGGGTCCGTGGCTGGACCGCTGAGCTCCCTGCGTAGGCGAGAAGAAAACTCAGGTGCCTTCAAAGAGCAGTTCTGGAACTGGGTGTGCTGGGTGGGGACCTACCTGTGTCAACTCGCAGGAAGGTTAAGGCTGTGCTGCCTCTTGGTTCTTGCCCATCTGTGCAATTTGGGTACCTGGCTCAGCGCTCCACGCGAGGGGCAATGCCATCCATCCGCTTGGGAGCCACATCCTTGAGGTGCCTTTTGAGAGCTGCCGACAGCAATGATGTCTTCTCAGACACTGATCTTGCCAATGCCAAAAGAAAATAGGAACCTTTCAGTCTAGGACTTATTCAGCCTGTCTTGAGGACGTGAAGTAGGTGCTTGGTTGGGCATTTTCACACCCTTCAGATTGGTCCATGTGCAGACAAGGCTACAGGAATCAAAGTCCGAAATAAGAAGGACAGGGAATGCCCTTCTCAACCAGCGCTTAGGACAGCTGGTGAAAGGGATACAAACCCTAACAAGCCCCAGACATAGAGCAGTTAAGCCTCAGAAAGTGTACTTAGGGAATTATGTCCTCTCTGACGGAGATGGGACCAAATGTCCACACGGATATCCTTCGCAATGCCCCCTCCAATATTTTAAGCAATTTCTACGGGCAGAATTCTTGTAATGTAGGAGTAGATGTCAGGCCAGGATATCTCATCTCAGAATAGATGTGTGCTCTTAGCTTTGGGTCAGGCAGTGATGTGTGGTGTAGAGCCCCCAGGGACTCTTCAAGTTGGAAAAACTACAAACCTCCTGGTTTTTCACTGGTGCTATTCACGTGGGACAGCGTGACCTCTCCAGAAAGCCTTTCCAAAGGCTTCCTGCAGCAATCTCTCTCAACAGCATTTAATAACTACCCATGGAGAAAATTACACTCTATTTAAAAGGCCAGAAAAATCATCTTCAGTTTAACTCTGCTGACTTTGGTAGAATTACACCAAAAATGAGTTTTGTCTGATATCCTTTCCCATACTAATGTTCAGTAGCTGGGCTGAAAAAGCCTTTCGAAGGCAAATTAAACAAGTTCAAATGGTGAAATATTCTTGTAATTTTCCTTCACACACGTTATTTCAGGTGTAGCTTGGAACGCTGCCCTTACAAGAGGCATCCCTTTAAATATTTATACAGCATCAATATGTAGGCACCTTCATACGTTTTTAATGATACGTTCCTTTCCAAATTAACCATTAGGTAACCCTGTTTTATAGCGTTCCATATTTTGCACTGCCTTTACGCTGCCCTTGGATTTTTATTTATTTATTTTGCTGTGGAACAATGAAGATGTCAAGGCAAGGCCCAGGGGCACTGTGGAAATCGAATTCTTGGAGCACCACCGCTGTTGCCATGGTGGACACACACTCAATAGCACACTGTGCTGCTCTGCAAGCCAAGGGGATTAAAACCCCGGCTCCGCTGCTGGGCCATGTCAGCTCACCGCTGTTACAATGGAGGCTCTTCGTTTCCATAATTGTAATTCCCAGGATCAGGAGGAAAAAAAAAAATACCGAAGCAAAACCCAAGCAAAGAGGTGAAGGCGCTGTGAAGGGGCAGGAAGCGGCATCTCCTTTCCGAGGTTCTCCCTGGGAGCCGCAGTTGTGTCTGGCAGGTTTCTGGATTTTCCAGAGGCTTTTCTCTTTCGTCTTCTCATTTTGTGTTAGTAAGATGCTGTGGTACACTGAGGTAAATGGGACAAAGCCCGACGCTGTCAACTGAGTCAAAGATCGTCACGATTTCGTCAGCCCTGATTCAGACTGAAAACCCACAGATGAGTGAAAGTGTTGGCACAAGCCATGGGTTTTTATAAATGTGGCATTTTTAAAGTCCTGTTTAATTATACCACATCATCGTAGCAAAATGATTTCTGCAGAAGCTGCTGGTGGCTTGTTTCCATCCTGGTTTCCCTCTCTGCTGTGGGGACCACAGGAGATGGCTGCACCCATAAGGTCACGGCCGCATGACCAAAAACTTAGCAAAGCCTCGGCAGCTTGACGCGTGGCACGGCCACCCAGGTTTGGGAGGGAGATTGTTCCCCTGACACAATAAAAAAAACCCAACCAAAAAAAAAGAGAGACATCAGAGCTTGTCCTGTGCCCTGAAAGCAAGAGCAAAATATTCCTGCGCGCTACTTCCTGAAGAAGAGTTGCACCCTTCAGAGCTGAAATCCACCCTCTCCTCTTGCCTGCGGAAGGGGGCCTTATCCTGTACTTGTTGTGTAAGAAAGAGCTTCAGTGAAGTCAGTAAAGGTTTTGTCTGAGGACAATGGGCTCAGCGGAGTCCTGAAATGCAGTTTCCCCGAGTTGCAGTGTGCTGCAGGAAGAGGTTGAGTCACAAGCAATCCCCTTGCAGGGACGGAGCGCGGCTCCTGCTGTACACGTGGCTGAATCAGCCCGAGCGAGGACGTCGCCCTCTCTACTGCTGCCATATGAGATACTTTATGAAAAGCACAGGGGTATTTTCGTATCTTCCCTCCTATGAACTGAATCTGGTACGTTTTGGCTCCGGCGGTGATTTGATTTGCTCGGTTTTTAAATGTACTGCTAAAGGGACAGTGTTTGCTCCAAACAAAAGCCGTCGGGGCTTGGCGTTCCCGACGTGTGCCTCTATAAGAAGCCAGGCAGCAGCCAAAATACAGGGAACTGCTCTCTTCCACCACGGGAAAGGCAAGGTATGGCCAAGCTTAAATTGTGCCATTATTTGAGGCTCTTCTCTGGGTTGCAGAGGCAATTTTTTCTCAGTATTTGCTGCAAACATGTTTAAATTTGTTCTGTTTTGGAGGCAAGTAGTCAATGCATCTGAAGTGCATACTTGACATATGTTTCTTTTCACATGCTGTCCTCCATTCGTTTCATGTAGCAGATGCTCAGTTTACGACTTTAAATGTATTCTTATTTACTAGAAATTATTTTAGAAAATAGCTGTTTAGAACTAAACATTTCCAGCCCTTCTTCTGGGTGCTGGGAGCTCCTTTTTGCAGCTGTCCTCTGGCTGCATGCAGATGTTGGCAGGTCGATTTGCATTTGAAGAGCTGGATGCAGTGAGCTAAGCAAGGGGGTTTTCTTCCCTGTCTCTGGAGGCAGTCGCTTAAACACTCCTTGCCAAATTTAGCCCCGATGCTACTCTTCTTAATTAACTCGAGCAACATCCAAGCAGAGTTTGGCCCATTGTTAGCCGCCCGTTTATTCCAGGGTTGAATTAAGCCCCCTGGCCACGTGAAAGAAAGGCTCTGATTCTGAACATCGATCGTACGACACCAAAATGCAAGGGCAGTCCTAATTCACAGCGAGGTGGTATGTACGAGCTGGTTTATCTGATATCCACTATATCGTCCCATTCCCTGGAACTGCAGGTCCAAACCTTCCAGCCGAGGTCTCTGGTTTACCCGGCTGCTGCACAGTACTGAACTCAAATCTTTTAGTAAAAAGGAAATCCTGCCAGCAAGAAAAACGCACAGCTTGCACTGCTTGATCCCCCTTCCTGGAGAGTACTCTTCTTTTTTTTTTGTATTGTTGTGTGGGTTTTTTCCCCTTAAAATAAGATTGCATAAGGAATTTCAGCACAAAGACCCAAATCTAGACTTCAGTCCATCCCATCGATGAAGGAAGAGGCACAGTCTTGATGCACAGCCATGCTGTCAGCCTCTAGAAACTGTTGCTCCAGGTCTTTCATGTGCATGATCCATCCACATGGACTCAAAGCGCGATTTAGCGGCGACCAAAGACTTCCGTGCTGTAGCAGGGAGAAAAGGTAACATCCAGAGAGCTGGAGCCCCGTCACGATCGAGGCCCGTAGACTTTGCTTCCTCTTCATTTTCTTTTTGTTCCTTTAGGTGTTACAAAACTGTCAGGGAAAGCTACATCCAGCGGGTGTTAGAGCACCGAACTGAACCTGCAGAAGCATGGGAAGGCGTAATTAGGGATGTCCTTCTTTTCACCTTCATTTCACTGCAATTCTGTGCTTCCCTGCCATGTCCCTGCCATGTCCCTGCCGTGGGCAGATGCTGGTCTCACTTCTCCCCCGTAATCTGGGGGATTTCTGCAATTTTCCAGTCTCCTTGTGCTGGTCTAACACAAGCTACAGCTGCAGCTGAGTTTGCTGCGCATCCCCCGGGTCAAGGCTGCCGTGAGGACAAAGTTACGCGCCTGAGCTTTGGCAATTTTGATGTCCACACGCAGGCATTAAAATGAACACTAATAACGCCTTGGGCTCGGCCTGCGTTTTGGAGCATTCGTGGCAAAATTCTTACTGGTGGCAGTCAAGTGCAAGCTGATTAATCACCCCAGCTGTGCACGGGGGCACAGTGCGCTTCCTTAAGGAAACGTGTTTACTCCAGTCCATCACCCGCCTCACGCGCGAAGCTTTTCTTGTAGATACCTTTTTTTCATCTGTGTAAGAGCTTAAGGGGAGGGGATGGGGCTGGAGAATGTCGCTGTTAGACAGGCGTGATGCAGGTGCCATGGCGACATGCACTGTCACCAACACAAGGAGATTACCTTATACGAGAATAACTAAGAACAGAATTTTTGACCTTCAAGATTTTCTTATCTGTAAACATTATAACCAGATAGCAGTGCAACCCAACTTGTCAACAACAAGAAATAAAAGAAAAATAAAACTAATTTAAAACCCGACAGTGGCAGTGGAATAAATTCTTACATTTATCATTTCAGAGGTTCCCATCGCTCCTGCCTCTTTTCCTGCAAGGTTTAAGTTATTAGATTTATTTTTTTCTACATTACGTTTACTCTCCTAAGAATAGAATACAATTTACAGAAGCTCATATGGATGAAGAAGCATTTTCCTTTTGTGCTGTTGCTCACACAAATTAACAGACACAAACCTGCACCTCCCAGCTTTCCAAAAACCTCGATTCATACTGTCAGATAAATGAATTCAATATTTGGAAATCTATTTTGAAATCCTTAAGAGAAGGAGGTGTGTTACTTGAACTTTCACTTAAAAAATACCCTGTATTTCAGATTTTGGTGCAAGACTTTATCTGGTCCAGGTAAAGGGGCGGATTCTTCACAACGCTCACATGTGCGGCTGGTCCTGCCAGTGCTAGGATCAGGGAAATCTGCATGAGAAAAGATCCTTAAAGCGAAGAAATGCGATTTGAGGACCTGAGCTTGCCGTAACAGCTGGAAAGAACCTAGTAAAATGAAATTCAATATCTGCTATTGTAGATCTCCCAGGTTTCAAGCCTCCGAGGCAGAGAATGATTTTTAAGCAGAATTTTAACTTGCGCGTGCATGAATTATTTCTAGTGACTTGCTCAAAAATAGCAATTTGAGGCTGACTCGCAATGTACTTACAGCGGCCTGGAGCGCGGCCGGGCAGCCTGCCCGCGCCGGGGAGCGCCGGCCTTTCTGCACACACCTGAACCAAACACCCGCCCTGGGTCCGGCGCTGCGGGCGGGGGACGCTCTCCCCGTCCCTTGTCCCCCCCCGGCACGGGTCAGCGGGGAACGGCCAGGGTTCGGGGTCCGACATCTCGCTGAGGTGCGAGCCAGCGAGGGAGAGCCGTGGCTCGTTGTCAGCAGGGGCTAACGGCGACGTGCTGTCCCCCGGGAGCAGGGGAGCGTCACGCTGCGTGACTCAGAGGCGCAGCTGAGTCACAGCCTCCCGTGGCTTCTCCTGTGATGGGAACGGGTTAGACACCGCATCCGAGATTGTGCTTGAAGTCACGATCCAAATCATTGTGTTCAGGCTCCTCGTTTGCTTCACAAGGAGAAAGTACGTTGCGCTTTTTGGAGAAGAGAAAGGAGTCTGTGGTGCGGGAGAACCAGCTCCTGGGTTCCCACTCCCGAGAGTGCTGTTAAGGAAAAAACAAAAATCCAACAAACCCCACCTTTAAAGCACAAGGGGATGACAGTATCTCTGCTGGAGCCCCTCAGAGGTCAGTGAAGGTACACCTGGCGTATCGAGCAGTCGCTGGTTAGCAGGACACATCAGCTGAGATCGCCTGAGGCGCGTGGAGCTGTTGTGGAAAAGCATCGATGTCTCATGAGGGTACGGCTCTCCTGCTCGAGAGCGTTCAGGAGCGGATCTGCAGAGGGGTTTGGGTGCTGCAACGTCCAAAATGTAGAAACTCAGCCAACAAACCCCAGCGCTCCGGACAATAAATGACACCCAAGAGCAAAGCTCGGGAGCCGGACCCCGATCATGAGTGGGCTGGCGTCAGGCTCGGCTGTGCAAACCCACAGGGCTGGTGTTTCGGGCTGTGCTCATCCTGGGGGATGGACATCACGCTTAGGAGTCATCTGGATGGAGCCGTAGCGGAGCAGGCATCAGTGCATGCCCTCTGGGATGCTGGCGCTTCCCTCGCAGCACCGTCAGAGTTAAATGGCAGGGCAGATCCTCACTCCCCAGGAGGTGTTTGCTGGCACCTAACCCGGTGAATCCAGTCCATGGAGCGTGAGCGATCTAGAGTCACTATGAAAACTTTCTCAAGAGCTTATTTAGGAGAGAAAGACCTGATGTGTCGGTAGCGCTGTGTGCAGGAGAGCTGCTGGAGCCGGTTGATATTTCGACACGACCGAGTATTTTTAGAGCCATCCTATGGTGCAGGAGTTTTAACTTCCATTTCACAGCCCTTGAAGCCTGGCAAACTTTCATTAACATTTGATGCCTGGAAGTCATGCGAGGTCTGGGGGAAAAGGGAGGGGAAGGAGGAAAAAGAAATGCACCTTTTTGGAGCCTATAGTTTGCAAAGTTGCTGTGAAGCTTAGAAAAAGCTTCCGATCCCTCCTCTTTGTACCAAGTGCTTTTAAAGTACCCAGAGCATTCAGAGGGCATAGCTAGAATCCAAACCATGGCTGTGGGGGAGAGTCTTGCTTAATTAAATGTTAAGTTAACATGTCAAATACCTGGAGTCTCTCTGGCCCCTGGGGATGTTCAAGCACTTTTTAAACAGAGCTTCCCGCCTTAGAAGGGTTATACCTCTCTTCTTCACCCCTTGTTAGGCAACTTTGCTAATATAGGGCTCTTTGACCCGTAAATCCCCAAACTATTTATAAGCCATCGCGACTCCACCCTAGAGAGGAGAAGGAGGGCTCAGAGCAGTTAGATTTGCTCCCAATTCCCACTGCACACGATGCCGTTTCTGCTCAGCACAAAGAGAGGCTTTTCTACCCAAATTTATACACGGTGAAAACAGCGCTTCCCTGGCTACAAGGCAGGTTTTCAACTGCAAAATAAATTAACAGAAACTCTATTCCCCGCCCCCCCCGAATACACACACGTATACATACACACACACATAGAGTCTCTTTGCACACAACGGAGGTTTTTTCATAGGCTGAGGGAGCAGGAAGAAGAGACGTATTTTTGTCTCCTTGGCAAAAATATATTGGCAGCATATCACTGAGTTGTAAAGATTGAGTAAGTACCAGAGCGCGGCCCCGTTAAGAGAAGCGGGTTTTGGAAAGCTGCCCTTTGGCTGCCTGCACCCGTCTGCCAGGACCGTCGCAGGGATGCTCCCCGGGGGGGCTCAGTGTGTGGGACCCCAAACAGCCCGTACGGGCTCCTGGGGAGGAAGAGGAGTTTGCAGTACCTGGAAACGCGGGGCTGTCAGCTCTGCATGGCAGCAGATGAAGTGTCCGAAGGGGAGAGGAGCTGTAAACCTCCCCCTGTGCATGGCAGCGTTCCCGGGCGGTCGGAGCCGCTGCCTGCCTCCCGAGCTGCGCACCTCTCGGGAGGGCTCGCCAAGGTGGTGACAAACTGGCCCTCTCCTGCTTTCAAAGCTCAGCAGGAAATATGGTCCCCGAGATGCTGCTGTTCAAGGGCAGGGAGAGAGATGAAGGACTGACGAGGGAGGGCTGTGAGGGAGTCGATGGCACAGCAGCCTGCGCCGCGGGGCATGGGGGCACCTGCCTTGTGTCCAGTCTTCCCAGCAAAAGGAGAATTTCTTGGCTTTCTCCTCCCAGCTGTGAACCTCCCCAGACGCTTCCATGCCATCCTAGGACAGCAAAAAGCAATAGGCGTCGCAGGTTACAGTGGAAGATGTGCCTGATAAGGGTTGGGACTCTCAGGTACATTATTTACATCCAAGTCTGAGATCCCAGGTTGGCTTGCCCAAAGCTACCACCACCGTTACCCTTCCCCGGCGCAGGCAGAGACATCGCGCAGTAAAATGCAATTCTGAAATACTGAAAGTAAACTCAGAAATCTCGGCAATAAAATATTTATGCATCTGTGCTTTAGTGCATTGTAATTTTGCATGATATGCTTTACTTTTCAAGACTGACTAGATTGAAGCACTTCTGATTCATTAAACACATTTTCCCAAATGCTGTTTCTACAAATGTTGTTGGGCCGTTGTGTTTAGTTGTATTTATTGGCTGGTGTAACAAGGAAGTTACATCTTCCATAAACCTGAGAGGAACCCACTTAAATGTGTTGCTCTGAATCTCAGCAGAGGAGAAAACAGCTCTAATGAATAATTAAAGCTTAAAGAGGTCATGCTGCTTTTGCAGTCTCATTTTTATTTGTCACTGCTTAGTTTGCATTAGGAAATAGAAAGTTTCAGGTGCAGGAGCCAAATGCGTTCATTTAAACAGATCTATTTGGTAGCCCTCTCCATTTTTATGTATTAGGTCATTTGTTAACTGTGATAATTTAAATCAGTCCTGGGAATTGTAAGTTTCAGGCTCTTAATTTCCATCAGGCAGTGGCTTTGTGCATCCCCTCACCTTCTGTCAGCAGCACGGGCACCGGCTCCGGGGCCGGCGGCGCGCGCACCGAGCTGGGCAGGGCTGCGGATGCCGGCAGAGCTGCTCAGGGAGGACCCAGGCCGCCATCTGGTCCCCGTCTCCACAGGCGCCACCCATCTGCCAAGCTCCTGCTCTCCTCCTAGGCCCTCTCCTCGCCTCCGGCCACCCACCGTCTCTCCTCAGCTCTCTCTCCCTCCCACTTTCTTCCAAGCTTCCTTTCCTCCTCCCCTGCGAACCACCTCCCGTTCCTCCCCGCTCTGCCCCAAAGCGCTCCTTTTCCTCCTCCTTTCCTACGTCGCTCGCTGCCTTCCTCCCCCAGGCCCTTATTCCCCCACAGCTGCTCATCGTTTTCCTCCCCTTCCCAAAGAGCAGCCTGCCCCATCTCCCGCAGGATGCTGCCCACAGCCGGGGACACACACCCCCTCCACCACCAAATGCCCGAGCGCCCTGAGCCTGCCAGCACCTGGCCTCCGTGAGGGTATGGCACGTTACGGGCTGCACGTACTGCTGGGAACCGGGACTGACCAAATCAGTAATAACTCTAATTCAAGCTAAAGTCCTTCGTATTTTCGTTATATTTTCTTCCAGGATGTATTACTGTTGCAAAATATTTTTGTTCCTTCTGTTTTTTCACACTGGAACCTCGTATTTCTAACCAGCAGCTCTGTTATTTGTTCCCAAGGTATGAGTTCCCAAGCCATGAGTATTCAACTAGACAGCACAGTCTCTTGGATGCAGCGCACTGATCTCTCCGAGTGGAGTGTCTTTTCCAGTAACGCATCATGCAGATGATTTTTGAAACCTTTGCCTTGCGTGTCCCAAATCCAGCCATCAGCAGGGTTTGGCAGTTAGACCCCTTTCTCCTAACCTTTAGATTCCCCGTTGTCATCTGCCTTGTTTCAGTCCCGCATCACTGATTGTGCATGATCAATCTCTAGAGGTTTAGTTTCTATGTATAACTCAACAAGCTGGCATAGAAATGAGGAAGACATGCTCCAAAATGAATGCAGATCCAACTCAAGGTCACTGCATTATGAAGACAGACATACTGCAAGCATTCCCTTCAATTAAGGTGATTTATGGAGTGAAATTTCCCTATTGCTTCTTCAATATCCAACTATTTTTCTAAATGCCGTCATCTTATAATGAATCACCATGGGCTGAAGAGACATGGAAGCATTACAAGATTCCAGGAGTGTCAAAATATCCTGCATATTCCTAATCAGTTAACTTGACTAGTGAGCTCCTGTATCACTGCTTTCCAGTGTAACCCTTGCTGGTTTTTCATGAAAAAAACTTTGTGGTGCATGGATGAGCCAAAAGAAGGTTTGTAGAGAAAGAGTTCAGTTCTACATGTCGGCTTACAGACATCCCCTGCTATTAGAGTAGACAATAATTCATTTTATGCAGAAAGGTAATTACGTGATGCCTTGTAAGCTTCTGCTACACCAAGAGATCTCACAAGGAGTATCAATAATATGAACCATTTTTCTACTGACTAGGTGTGGAAGGTTTTTCCATTACAGAAGCATCCTGCGCATGCTACCCCAAACATCCCCAAGGATTACCCAGCTTCTCGTTCTGAAGAGTTGGTTCTTAAAATTTTAGACTGCTGTATGACAACTGCAAACCTTACCTGTTCTGAAATGAGGCTGTTTCAGGAACCTGAAAAAACAGTAATTTAAGAGAGTATAAAAGTAGAAACTGAGAATGAGAAGGCAGCAAGTGTATGGAAGTTGAAGTGGCAGAAGGTACAGGGGACAAAGCATCACACATTGTACTGGGTATGTTTCATCTAGTTCAAGAACAGTGTTCATTCCCCAGACGTGACCACGACTGTGTCTCAAATTATAAACTCAGTAGGGACTTTGAAGAGACGTGAATGCCCCGTTCCTTAAATTTCCTCCCCCAGATAGTGACAAGCCATGATACAGGCTTTATAGACATGCTGTGATCGTGAGAGGTGAAACCATCAAGCCTTGCTTGATCACCATGTTAATGAGGGAGAACTGATGACTTACCGAAGTAAGAGAAACCAGATGGATAAAAACCAAACTATCCCTTAAGGGAAACTTGATTCCAATTGTGCCAACAGAGGAAAAAAGCACAGTTTGACAATGCGAAAATAAACACGATTTGTCATTTTGCAGCATATGAACGCTTCATCAGACAAAATGACTATCTGTTCTCAAAATTGCATCCAGTAAAATTTGGCATTTCAGCCCTCTCATAATGATTGATGGACTGGCAGCAACCTGCCTGAATGAGCAGTCTTTGTACCAGTGAATGGATGTCAGGGTCAAGAACATTGCGAGGGAAAAAAAGGTGGATTTTGGTCCAAATCAAGATATATCTGAACCCTCGCTAGTGTACAGGCCACCACAGCTTATTTCCCGTTGCTCTCTGAGGTGTGGCCTATGATGGGCACTGTGTAGTTACAGCTGTGAATAACAAGTTAGACTCTGACACATTTTCCCAAAAGTACTGTTGGTTACCAAGTACCTCTTCAAATTAAGGCATTTTGGACCAAAATGTAAGTGAGAGCTGAGAACTCGTTGGCGAATGACTTTCGGTTCAAAGCTGTGATGGGTGAAGGTGCTCACCTAAGAACCCAACAGCAACTCAAGTGTTAGACCAATTTTAGCTAAGGTAGAAAAGCTAACTACAAAACTCAGATGGAGGTTTCTATCCAAGCTCCAAATTCATTTTAAAAGGGAGAGAACAATTATATCGGTCGCCCAGAAACAGCTTTGGCAAAGCAGCAGCAGAGCAAAGTATGGAAATGAGCGGGGAGACAAACTTCTGGGCTGCCGGGATAAAGCACTGTGGCACGAGATGCAGGCCGAGACGAGGCGTGAAGGCCGAACACAGCAAGCGTGGGCCGTGGTGGTGGTTAGAAAATCAGACACAGAAAAGTGAGTTAACAGCCCCGCGGCAACTAGAAATGTCGACAGTCTCTTGGGACTGAGCCAAGCATGGGGACGCTCGCCGCGGCAGGGCTAACAGCACTGACTTGAAAAGGTTCCTCCAGCAGCATCACCAGCACTGCCCCCAGAAGATCCTGTCGTACCCGGCCTGAGGAATTGCCCCTCTTCCGCTGTGCAGATGATTTAGAAAATGCAAATGGAACATCAGGGCTGGAAGGATGTCAGCGTTTCTTCCTAGAAAACAGAGTCATTCCCTCAATTAGCTCCACAAAAAGGAGCAACAAAAAAAGACTAAGATAAGCCACAGAAGCCCCTGGATTCTTGGCCTCCTTGCCAACCAAGAAGCAGCAGAAGAGGACATGGATAATACGGAGCAAATTGCAAATGGTAGTAGGAAGACCATCAGCAATGCAGAGAGGGGCTCCCGGGGATGCCTGAGCAGCGGTGGTGGAATAACGCCTCACGCTCTTTTGTCTGCTCTTGGGCTAAGGAAAGGCGGCTGGGAAAGGGATAGGAGCATTGATGAAAAACCTCCATCATGACTTCTGTGGCCAAAATGCTGGTTTGTGAGAGGAACATGCAAAGAAAACGGAAATGCGGTAGCTCAAAACAACACGTAACATACAATCAACTCTTCCGTGCTTTGCTGCTGCCCTGCGTCTCCCTGATACTGTCGGCATTCGCTGTTGTAGCACAAGGACACTTAGTACTTTTGGCAGCAGTTTTGTAGTGACTGAAGAGGATTCAAAGGACAGCAGCCAGACGCTGTGATGTGTTTTATTAGCTCCCAGATGTGCAGGTGAGGTGAATCTTCGGGAAATGAGTTTCGCTGCCACGGATTTTCTGACATCACTCAGGGTCTCAAATAAAATCTTATAATGGAACAAAAGGCTGTCATAGAATTTTAAAGTTGTCGTTGGCAAAGCATCTTTTCTGCATCTGTTCATTTCTTGCACAAGTGCACAACACCTTCGATGGTATTTGCCCAGCTGAAAACAGAAGGTTGGCTGCTGAGGCTGTATGTACCCACCTGAATTAAAACTGACTGAGCCTCTGTAGGCACCTCCCTGGATGCCTTCTGGTGTAGGTAGTCCAGAATCTGGAGATGCTTTACCAGGCTGTACAAAATAGCATTCGGGTGTTACGTTGTGAGTTGCAGCACACTAAAATAATATTGCTCAAAGAGTAACATTTTTCATGCCACAACTAGAAGTCCCCACTCAACAGCAGACTTCTTCACCACCGGAGCGAGATGCGTCTTCTCCTGCGTGGCTGACTTCTTCGGGCAGTGGTGAGCGTCCACAGATCAGCTAAGGCACCACAGCTGGAGCCTCGGGAAACTCAAGAGTGTTAGAAGAGAAAAGGGTGGTCATGACGTAAAGGTCAAACTGCCCAAGCGCGAACCTTGCTGGTCACTATTTATGGCTGTGAAATTGGCACTCGGGTCAGTGGAGATGGCTCTTCAGAAATGTGGAGCATGAGCTCCACTACAGTTTGAGACCACTGCAGAAAAAAAGCCACGCAAGGAACAGAGCAACACAGCCTTCGTTCTGTGGGGAGGCGGTGAAAGGAGAAGCTGTGAGCTGCCTCCAGTTCCAACCGAGGGGGCTTTAGATAGGCTTTGTAGAGGAGCGCCAAGGGCAGGCTGCGGGCAGCAGAAGGCAACTGGCTCAGACACTGCCACAGGGCAGACAAGTCGGTGAAAGGGGATTTTAATATCCTGGAGTAAATACTTGAGAGTATTTACTCATAGAAAGTGTGTGATAAATGCAGGGGGGAGCGTTAGCTGCTACACGAAGGTAAGAGAAGAAGTGGGGTGAGGGCAGTGGTGGGACCGAGCACGTCAATGACAAGATAAACTGAGGCCTGTTCCTAGAGAAAACGTGCTTTTGCCAGAGTTGAGGGGAATGGCGAGCGCTAAGAATAAAGGCCGGGGTGCGAGCAAGCGCGGCCCCCTGCCAACATCAGCTCATTTCCAGGCATGTGGGCGGCAGCAGCTGCGAGCTGCTGGGTGCACATCTCCTGCAGTGCCGCCGCCGGGGCGCTCCGAGCCCTCGCGAGGTGTTAAACACACCGGGAAGGTGTTTTGGGTTTAAAAACCTTAAAGAGGAGCGAGATGGAGCAGGCAGCAAAAGCAACCGGCAGTTATTCACGTGGCAGTGAGGGGATGGATGAAAAGCTGTGAGCGGTGGAGGGTCTGTAGGCAGCGGAGGGGGAGGACTGCAAAAGGGGGAAATTCATGTCACAGCAGAAGACAAGAAAATGAGAGACTCAACGAGGAGTTTTGCTTTGCCCACCAGACAATTGAAAATAGATCAAAAGAAGAACCCAAAGGGTTTGTTAGAGCTGACAGCTCCTAAGGAAGAAAGTGGGGCAAATTTCATACATTTGAACATTTTTAAATCATTTTCTTTTTGCCTGGGAAGTAGAGGGGGAGCAAGCAAAGGAGCAGACCGGATTCTGATATCGCTGTTAGTGGATGAGACAGATTTGAGTCCACTGCACTGAAATCAGAATCTGGCCCGTAAGTGGGCAGTTCAGCTCCATTCAATGAGAAAAAAGTGAATCCTGAGTTATGGGATGAAAGAGAAGGAAAGGACCAGCTGGGCAGGGTGCTGGGCCGTCTTGTCTAGACCGTGCTTTTGCCAAGACAGGTTGGACCAGATCTTTGAGGTCCCTTCCAACCTGGTATTCTGTGACTTTTAGGAGGAGAAATAGAAGATTATTGTTTCACTGTCTCAACATCTGTAGAGAAACATGGTTAAGATTCAGGATAATTTCCTGCGTTTTAGACTCAGCTGAGATGAATTTCCTTTGGCCTGACCATGACACGCACAGACAGCTCGTGCCGGTCAGCTGGTTTGTGGCACCGTGCTAGCCCACATTTATGGGAATGGACTTCTAATCTTTTTAGATCCTAAGCGTTGGCCTACCTTGGCAAAGGTATGACAGTAACCCCAGGTACTAGCAGTGCTCTTCATCAAACTCACCTTCAGGATGAAACAGAAATACAAACTGTCATATGGACAAAATTTCCCGGACTGGCAGGACTCAAGAGGGTGTCAGACAGCATCTGTCTCAAAAACAACCTATGCTTTGAAGTTTCCAGATTTGCGAGGCTGTCACAACAGCCAAACTTTTCTCAAAGGCAGACACCCAATAAACGTGCATTTAACCTCCCGAGGCTTTTTTCTCTGCTGGCTCCATCCTCAGCGGAGCTGAAGGCGGCATTACAGCAGCAAATTCATACGGGGTGTGTTTTGCACACAACCTGCATCAATACTTCATGATTTCTTTTATAACGACAGCATTAAACATCCTCTGGCAGAGGCTCACAGGATCTGTGCTCATTCAAGTAACTTAAGGACAGGCCTGTGAAATTCTCGGCAAACAGCGGGAGACAAATAATCGAACTCAGGACAATTTAACATGGAAAGTGCCAAGTTACAGAGAAATATCTAATGCTGTTCCTTGTGGCCTGAGTGGAGAGCTAAGGACCATAATAGTCCCTGTTTGAGCATCAGCACCACAAAGCATGTTTTGAAAGTAAAAGGAGGTGCAGCACCCATTCCTCTTTTCAGGGGTTATTTTATGATGAGAGGGATGAAGAGAAAGGAAAGTTACCTCGGCAGCTGCATTCGCTGTGGTGTGTCCATCCGGCGAGACAGGGGAGTTGTACTGGTGGATAATCAAAGAAATGAACACAGGGCACAGATAGATGCCACGCTTTAAACACGCGGAGAGGAACAGTTTTTGGCGTGTCTGCTCTTCTTTGCTCACTATTGCTCAAATCACGCTGCAGAGGGTTTCAGAACTTGTCAGCAGAGAAGTCTTCCTAAGGAAAAAAATATATAACTGTTTCTTTCCTCCCCTGGCAGAGGCCAGCGCTGCCACACTCTCACGCACTATAAATAGAGGTTCTCCACTGTTGTCCAAGGGAAGTGCAAAGCCATGCCATTAAGGAAACCCAGTCCCACATGGCATGCTCGGATGGACACTGTGTTCAGGCAACTTCTGTTACAACAGCCCCGCTCTGCCTGTCACGCTCTTCTTGCTGTCAGTGATGTTGTCTGTCAGTCAGCCTTCTCTGTGCTGATGTATTCAGAAAACTTGTCATTTAAAGATTCAGATATTCAAGTGTTGCAGTAAATCAGGCTAACGTTTGGCTCTGGAACTGAAGCACAGCATTTAATCACAGAATAGATGCAACAAGCAGAACCACCAGGCCAAATTTCCCACGGCTCCTTACTAATTGCCTTATTTTTAATATACAGCCAGCTCCTTGCAACTTGTATTCCCTGTATCTGCAAGCACTTGCTGTCAAATGATCTTGAAAATCATTTTCTTCCACGTCTTCAAACCATCCCAGAAGACCCACCTTTGCCAGAAAGAACTCAGGTGGTAAGTGGGATTTTAGGCTGGACAATTACCGGGTGTAATTACCCGCCCGCAGGTGACTGCTGCAGCCATGCGACCCCTTCTGCAGCTGACATTCACAGCGCTCATTCCCTCAGTATAACCCCCCGCAGGAGAAAACCCTCCTTAACTCTATTAATAGTGCGCACGTGTGCGCACTCAGTATCTTTAGCTGCTCGAGAGCTACAAGAATGTGGCGCGTTGGCAGAGGAGAGCTTGATCCAAGGAGGTTGCAAATGTCTGGTGTCCCACGAGAATGCCAGAAAGGCTTCCTAATCAAGTCCCAAACGCGATGTTTTACTGCATACTCTCACCAACGAGAGCAGTCGAGAGGGCTGGAAGACGAAACAGTTAATTGAGCAATAGTTCTGCAGAAGCTGTTGATGGAGAGGGAGGCAGCGGCTCAACCCATCTATCCCCATGTGTCTCCCACCGCTATCAGATATCGCCTCCCGTAAGCTTGTGCTCAGAGCAAGGGGACAAAAATTGCTATTGACAGAAGTACCCCGCGGACAAGGTCCTCTGCTGCAAAGCTGCTAGCGTCCTGCATGGTGGAAACCTATTTTAAATGACAACAGAACACTAATGGTATGGAAAGATCTTGGTTTATATAGTTTTCAGGACTAGGGGGGAAGAGAAAACAAAAGTACAGTCTGTCTTGACAAATACTGTCAGACGTTCAAGTGCTCTGTCTTCCAGTGCTGATTCGTGCAAACACTTCCAGGGCATCGGGGAACGTTGTCATTGATAAAATACTAACCACGGGAAATGGCCTTTTCAAAGGCACAGCTGAGGGTGCGGCCAACAACGTGATCATGTAGTGCGTGGCCACAAACAAAGTTAATAAGCATTTGCATCATACCGCATTAACCAGCGCTCTCAGTCATCAAAAAATAAAACCCCAGTGAGCAATTCTGCAGTGGTGCAGGCAGGATTATTAAAGGGTTATTTGAGAAAGAGCAAGGAGAAGGTGGTATGTCATCGGAATTTGGGATCACTACTTTGATTTACTGTTGAAAACTCTATGTACTTTGAGATCTCAAACCCCAAAACAAAGCTTAATCTTCACTTAGGAACTACAGTTCCCTCCCTTATCACATTATCTGAGTACCTCACACTCTAATTATAGTTATCTGAACAACGCTTGGTGAGATTGGGAAGTACTAACCTTGTCAGAGAAGCCCTTGAACACAGAGTAAAACTGAGTCGGAAACAATTTTTAGTTTTTAAATGCCAGCTAAGTACACTGCAACCAGTGGAAAAAAAATGTTCTTGCACCATCAGCAACACTTCAGAAAATTTGCCTCTTCGTTATCATTAACCCAGATCCTGAAGTCCTGGCACAAAATTCAGAACAAAGATTATGAGGAGAAAACGCATTATAATATTTGTATTTCTAAAAGCATCATTTAAAACGTATCAGTAATCATTCAAAGAAAGGAGTAATACTCACAGCATCTCAGTGGGATATTATATCTTACTCTCAAGAGGTATCCAGAAGTGCTTCTCAATATTTTAGTATCTGTTAGGCAGTGACTGCAGTTTATTTATCTCTCTCCAGTGGGTACAGCGGCAGAAGTTAAATATTCCATCTTCCTCTCCAAAGGATATAAGCCACTGTCTCCACATACTCAAGCAAAGAAGAAAATCTCTCTTCCGCGTCACATCCTGGTGTGGGAAACGGCCCACATGCGACTTCACTGAGCGTGGACCAGGGGCCACCTTTGTCTACACATTTCTTCAAAGCATCCTCTGTGAAGCCTTCGAGAAGAGCTTCGAGGAGTTCAGACCTTGTGCAGGTGCTGCAGAATGGTTGTTTCTGAATTTAATTGAGGCGTTTCCTTTTCTGCCACATCTTCCGTTTCATAGCTTTTATTCTTTTGCATTGCTTTAAATGCAATGCACAGAGCTGGGTGTTTCATCAAATCTCAGTTGTGCTTTGTTTTTATTTTTTGTGTTTAAGTACAAGTCAGACTCTGCTGTTGTGCTTTTAAAGCTGACCACTGCTAGAATAGCTTCCACCCAGCTAGTTTTAATTTTTCCCAAATCTGAGTTTCAAAGCCCATCACTGTGAAAAGAAGCTATTGCTGCATTTCCTAGCCAGACTTTGTTTCTGATACTTTGTGGATTAGAAGAACCCTCGGTTCCCCGTAGATCACCAGAGTTCTTGATAGCAACGTCAAGCCTCACTGAGAGTTTGATGAGCTGCTGCTGAGTTATATGACACCTGTTAAGTTTATGGAAAAAATTTATCCGGTCTGCTGCTGTTATTAGCTATCCGGTACCGCAGACACTAGAGAGGGCCCTGAACCAATATCTGTGATCTGAACTACGGCAAAAATATCGGGAAGAATATTTTGGATTCCCAGGCGTTGATGCAGGTCCAAATTTCACAGTCACTTGCTATGTCTATAAAATTTGTCCAGAATGACCAACCTCAGTATTGGTAAAAACTGGAAATAGAATGGAACTCTCAAGCACATCTAGAATTTTCTGTTTGGGGCTGATTAGCCTCTTTTTTTCACCTCTGCTAGACTTGCTAATACTCTTTGATGTGAAAGGCTGCAGATACAAGCAGCAGGAAATGAAGGTCTCCAGCCATAAAAGAGGAGAAGCCCAGACACTGCCAATACCAGCGCATCCCGCCCTGCGGAGGGGTTTCAGTCCCGCGGTGGAAGGGATGGCTTCCTCTAAGAGAAGCTTCTGCTGAGGGGCCCATTTCATGCAGAAGTTTAATAACATAAGGCCGTTTTACAGAGGCCAAGCGCCTCCATCAGTCCATCAGTGCTGCAAACACAAGAGGCTCGGGGAGCAATTCAGTCTTGCAGACTTCTGGTCTCTTAGCTGAGTTTCTGGCAGTGGAACATTTGCTTGGGCTGATGCCCGTGTCCACGCTCTGTGAATGTGCAAGTTCCCAAGGCAGCCTTCGGTTGGCAGAGCTCCCCCCTTCACGCGTCTACCGCTTTGCAGGAAGTTGTGGGAGCTCGGTTACCTGTGGTACTTCTGTATCAGCTCTGGATGAATGCAACCAGGGTACCTTAGAAGTTGTTGGAGAAGTACGTAACAGACTGAGAGATGGCCCCGCCTATGTACACACAAGAGCAGAGTTATTGAAACACCTGTTTCATAGGAAACGAAGGTGAGAAGATTATTTAGATTTTTTTTCCTTAATTAACAGGAGAGGATAAAAATCAGACTTTGAATGTATTTCTTCTAAATTGGCACACCATAATGAAGAGACTCAAAGAAATGACTATCCAGCCTCAGAGGCCCTGTTATGCTGGGAGTGATTTAGTTTCATTGCATGAACTGCCATAAAAACAAGCACTGGGATCTTTAAAATCTGAATTTTGGATTGCCTCGCTGGAGAGCCATCAGGCGCAACAAGCCAGCCGATGGCAAACAGAGGCGTGCGTGGGCAAACACGCTTCGCAGGAGCAAGTCCCAGCTGAAGTGCTCTCCTCCGCCTGGCAGACGGGACGAGTTTGTCACTTCCAGATGTGACGTGAGCCACTTCTTGTTCACAGCCTTTGAAGTGCTGTGCAGAGAAAGCCTGAGCCGTTACCGCCGTTGGAGTAGATACATCATTTACTGGAAGAATTAAATGCACTGTAGTAGCAAACCTGCAGTTGACACTCACAGGGTGCAATTGAAATCCTCCGGATTAGTAATTCTTTTGAGATCTTTGTAATCATTGGTAATAGGTAGTGAAATAAATCCACATTTATATCCTACAGACTGCAGCTGTGCTTCTGTTAAAGTAGTATTAAGTGGTGGTTTTTAAATCCTTCTGCCAGCTCAAGCTGTAAGCACCGAAACTCCTGTGCAGAGGATAACTGGGCCTGCGTGATGGATGTTCCCGAGCACGAAAGCGCTGGTTAATGAATAATGGAAGCACCAAGGCAGAATCGCACCTCGGGGCTTGGCTCCTGCAGTCGCTCTCTGGGGAGAGGTCCCTGCGCAGCAGCAGCCTCGGCTCCTGCAGCTGGGACCGCACGTGGCTACGGACAACCGGCACAGAAAATAATGCAAAACACTAATGTAAAGCTTTACGCAGGTGGACCAAGTGCTGAACCTCATCCTGTGCAGTCGAGCGAAGGGTTCATCTGGCCCACGCTGGCGTTGTTCCTTCGGGTATCAGGAGTGCACGCTGGCGCCCTGACGGACTGCACTGGCCCCCCGTTAACTAAACAAATACGCCATTAAAAGCTGAACCAACCTTGAGGGGGACGTATGGGTTTAAACTGCAGCAGGAAAAGATTTATGGACTTGTTTTCCGAGCCTAGAGAGTAATTGAAGAGGCTTCAGAGAGTTCAGCTCTGATAAGGGGAGCCAGCACTTCCCCGGGGACGAGACAGGAGGGGTGACGGGTGCTTTGCTGCGGAGTGGTGGTGGCACTGCGGACGGGGTGGCACTCGGCTTTGCTGCGGAGCCCCAGCCGCGGAGCAGGGACCCGGAGTGACAGTTGCTCTAGGAACAAAAAGAGGCTTTGCGAACTCAGTATGCTTGTAAGATAAGCACGGCGCTGATAAAGTAAAGCACAGAGAGATTAAAAAAACCTCGGGAGAACCATATTAGTGGCAGACTGAAGAAAAGAGGCCAGGCGTCCTGGCTCTCCTTCCTTCAGCTAGGGTTCAGCCCAATCTGCCCAAAATTCTTGACCTCAGAGATGGTTTCTTGATGGCATTAAAAAAGTCGGTGATCAATGCTACAGGAGAATAATTTACTTGTACAGCCTGGGAAGAAAAGGAAATAGAACAGAGCTGGCAGAAGTGCCTTTAACTGGTTCTGTTCCTTATGGTTTATGTTTGCTTTGTTTTCATTTAGGAATCTACAAAGGACATTGCTTCCGAATCAACCACTTCCCTGAAGACAACGACTATGACCATGACAGCTCAGAATACCTTCTCCGTAAGTGGAAAGTAAAACCTAGTACACAGGGGTAACAGGCACGGCCGGAGAGGCTTCCCTGGCTCTCTCTCCTGTAGAGTCCGACCCAAGTCTTACTCATTGCGAGACCGGCCCAAACCCGGTGGCACAGAGCAGTGGTGACATGTGTCCAGTCCACGCTGCAGCTGACACAACCCTGACCCTCGGGGACCCCCATTTCAAGGGTTTCCTTCACCCAGGGGAACGCACGTGATTTTGGGGCCCGTTCTCTAAACATATGGAAATTGTTCAAATGAAAACTACAGCTGTCATTCCCAAATTGGCAAGGGTATTTTACAGAGGGAGCATTTGTCCGATCAGTGTATCCAAAGAGGTTTGAGGAGTGGGTTCCAGCTCATTCGGAAGCTTTTGCTAATGCTTAAACCCAACCCCTGTGCAAGCCTGGCCCTTCGCAGCTGCTGAGCCACCTCCCCCTGCAGTGGAATTACTGCCTTGTAGGAAGGAAGCTGAAATTTCTGCAGCTGAAAGCACAACCTCAGCATGAGCACAGGCTGCGGCTCCCCTGCATGGACAGCAGCCGTTGCCGTCGCTGCTCCGTGTTGGAGTGCAATCCCCCGCAGAAGTAATTCCATCCGCCAGCCTGGTGCTGGAAATAAGGGAAATGGTTTCGTCTCTTCGGACGACCATTCGCTCAGCTGATGGTCTTGGAACCCGAGTGTGAAACTTCCTGGACCCGGCAAAGTCGGAGTTAGACTCCCGCCTCCCCCGAGGACGCCTTGCCTAGTTTTCCTTGTGAAGGAAAGATCTGACCTGCCAGGCTGAAGGCAATGCCCTTTGCCAGAGGGAGGGACTGCAGTTCACAAGGTGTTGGGGAAGCTTCAGGGAGCAGGGAATGACGCTGCTGCCTGCAAGGCAAAACACTCCTCAATTATACTGCCATTAATTACCTGAAACACCACTTAAGGAACCACCCTGCCCTTCTGCTCACCCGCAGGAAACAACTTCTGGTTGCTAGGACAAGAAGGAAAAATAAAAATCTCCGAAAAGTACACTTTACCAGGAAACCCAGATTTTTTTTCATCTTTACTCTTGTCAATTTAGATCAGTCCCAGCGCTTGGGCGACACGATTTCAGCGCTCGGGCGAAGGCAGACTAGCACTGTGAGCACAGCTGCATTTATCTTTCATACAAAGCTTTGGAACTAACGTTAAATTGATGCAAAGTCAGCTTTAAGGAAAGAAACATCATTAGTTAAAGGACTGTAAAGGAAAGAAGAATTAAGTAGCATCTTGATGAAAATGTATGATGCCTTCATTATTTGGAGAAAAGATAGAACCGGGAAAAACAGTCTACAGCTCCTCAGTAAGACATGAGATCAGTAAACTGTTTGTAAGTTTACTTGTGACAGGTGTTCCCTAAAAGCTGTTTTCCAAAGTGACTAAGTACAGACCTTAAAAACAAGTCAGTCCAACCCTTTACGCCTTCTGCAAAATCCGGCTTGAGCTGCTGCCCCCGCGGAGGGGAGCTGGTCCTCGCGTGTTCTGCGCAGGTCACGGGGCTCCTCTGCTCCAACCTTTACGAGGAAAACTGCAGCTCCACTTAAAATGCGTGTGGTTGATTTAGAGATTACTGAAAGGTTATGTAGCTAAATCCAGAAGAGATGAGCTCATACGTGTATGTAATAGGGATCAAATCATTGTCTAACTAGACACAGACGAGGGGATCTTTGCATCCTGTTTCAAAGGAGACGCGAGAGCTTCTGTCCCGTTTTTGCCCTCTGTGCAACACCTCTGCAATCTGCTGTCTCCCTGTCTTTCACCGTGCTTCGTAGCCGTTTCTTGGCCCGAGTCTCCTGGAGGGCCACGTTGGGGATAACCCTTATTTCTCCACTCTGGCTTAGACGAAGGTACCGATGCCGTGTGCGTCTTGTGCACATGAGGGGTCTCAGCCTGCTCCACACTGAACAGTATGATATAGAGTCACAGAATGGTTCAGGTTGGAAGGGACCTTAAAGCCCCCCCAGTGCCACCCCCTGCCCTGGGCAGGGACACCTCCCACCAGCCCAGGTTGCTCCAAGCCCCGTCCAACCTGGCCTTGAACCCCTCCAGGGACGGGGCAGCCACAGCTTCTCTGGGCAACCTGGGCCAGGGGCTCACCCCCCTCACAGCAAACAATTTCTTCTAATATCTAATCCAATCTCCCCTCTTTCAGTTTAAAACCGTTAGCCGTCGTCGTATCGCTCCCCTCCCTGATCCAGAGTCCCTCCCCAGCTTTCCTGGAGCCCCCTTTATAGGCTTGAGATAAATGTAAACATTATGGTTGTAGCAGAATTGTGCCCTGGTTCAAAACCCTATTGAAATCAGTGAAAAAATGACTGATTTTAGGAGACTTTCATCCAGGGTGTGGGTAGGAGCAGGAGTTTGGATTTTGCCCTTCGGCATTCAGGCTGCTCGCTGCAAAACCAAGTGAATGACAGCCCCAGTGACAACTGACACGTGCACAGGAGCTCAGACAAGACCCCTCCTGTTCAACCTTCCCTATGACAACACATGCCAGCCTGTCTGCTTAAATAAAATTAAAAAAAAAAATCCCCTTCACATGTCTGTGCAGAGCTGCAGCAAGTGGCAGAGGCATCGCTGCCACGCAGTCCCCGGGGCTGCTGCCTGCATCACCCAACCGCATGTGTGTGCTCCGGCTTCCCTCCTCTCCTGCGTTTCCGCAGGCACATGGAAACCAAGCTGCTCCCTCCCGGCGCTGCAGGAAGCACCCGCACCTCTCCCTTGGCAGAAGAGGGGGTTTCAGCCATGCTCATGGTCCCCACACGCGTGAGGACACCAGAGCTCTGCAGCCATGAGGAGGGGGGCTGGGGACCCTGCAGCAGGGGCACATCTACGCTTCCACGCACTCCTTCCCTGCGTGCTATAGCATCCGCGCTGTATATCCATTTTCTGCATGCCATAGCATCCCCGCTATATACCCATTCCCTGCGTGCTATAGCATCCCTGCTATATACCCATTCCCTGCATGCCATAGCATCCCCGCTATATACCCATTCCCTGTATGCCATAGCATCCCCACTATATACCCCTTCCCTGTATGCCATAGCATCCCCGCTATATACCCATTCCCTGTATGCCATAGCATCCCCGCTATATACCCATTCCCTGTATGCCATAGCATCCCTGCTATATACCCATTCCCTGTATGCCATAGCATCCCCGCTATATACCCATTCCCTGTATGCCATAGCATCCCCGCTATATACCCATTCCCTGTATGCCATAGCATCCCCGCTATATACCCATTCCCTGTATGCCATAGCATCCCTGCTATATACCCATTCCCTGTATGCCATAGCATCCCTGCTATATACCCATTCCCTGCATGCCATAGCATCCCCGCTATATACCCATTCCCTGTATGCCATAGCATCCCTGCTATATACCCATTCCCTGCATGCCATAGCATCCCCGCTATATTCCCATTCCCTGTATGCCATAGCATCCCCACTATATTCCCATTCCCTGCATGCTGTAGCACCCATGCATAGCATCCCTGTTTTAAAGCCGGTTGCTTGGCTCCTGCCTTTGGGAGGAGAATAAAAGCGCTCCACCGAAGGAGGTGTCACAACGCATAGCGGTGAAGAACAGCCGATGCAAACAGACAGGACGGTAAACAAGGAAAAGAAAAAAAAAGCAGGGGAGAAAGCAAAAACCAGATTGCCTTAATGTTTTTTGATGTGCTGTCATTTTATTACCCGTATTGGGAGATATATGTAAAATCTGCATGCTACCTATGAGCATCCCTTTAAATTTCAGAGTTAAAAGTACTCTTTGTAGGAAAAAATACACTGTAGGGCTTTACAGGAAGAACAACACTGTTTGTTTAGTTTCTCTTCACATTAATTACCTAATATAGAAAAATTGTCTCTGGAGATTATTGCTACAAGTAGAACAACCCACCCCCTACATTTGGCATGCCTGGCAAGTTCCTTCTGAGGGTGTCGTTGAACCATTTTAGGAAAGCTCTTTGGTTTAATTGAAACCATTATAAACAGCATGACCATGAAATACAGGAAACAACAACCAGAAAGGGTGGGACACAGTAGATCTTAAGCCTGTGCTGCCTTTTGCCAGGACAAAAACAGACAGACAGTGATTTGGGGCACCTTCACCTCCTGTAGCAGAGCCTGACATTGCATCTTCTTCTAATAACTGACTCGAAAAACTGACCCAGAAGTCGAAGCGCTGTTACTTCATACCACGCTCGTGGGAATACACCCAGGACAACGGAGCGGGCTCTCGGCACTCAACAGGCTTTGATTAGAGACCGTACGCCCTCGTTACTTGGATTTGCCAATTACTGCAAGATGCTGTCTGAATAGTAATGCATCCGACTGAACTGGGCTTAGAGCCGGTTAGAAAATAGCCCCTCTGTAAGGGACGCGCGCAGCGGCGTTGCCCGTTCTGGTAGGAGACGGACTTTCCTCGCTGTTGCAGATCGACACAGGCATAAGCTTCCCAGGCAGGGACTGTGTTTTTTGTTTGATGTTTGCGCCATCCTAACGAGGGCTGGGCCCGCAGCTGGGGCTCCCGGGGGCTTTGCGGCGCGCACAAAGGCAATGCTGCTATTAAATGCCCGGCCCTGTCCCTCTTGCAGTCAGCGGGAGTTTTGCCACCAGTTACCAGGGGAATCGTTAGGAAGCAATTCGCGAGATTGGGAACGGCACAGCCATCAAAAGTAAAATGAGAAAGCATCAGCTGTAACATCTGGCCGTTTCTCCTCGGGAAACGGGCGCCGCTCACTGTGCGTGTCAGCCAGGAGGATGGCACCCGGGAGAGCCACGTCGCTAACGGCGCCGCATCAGCAGAGCGGTCCAGATGGCGGCTGTATCCTCTGTGTGCGCTCAGCCCCGCGGGTCCCCCTGTCCTCCCGCTGTGGTGTGGGGCTCCCACCCCTCCATGAGAGCAGCCTCTGACCCCCCAGCCACCGTGGGCATCCCTGGTACCTGCCGGGGCTCCCCGTGCGCCTTTGCCTTTCCACAGTCCCCAGCTTTGGGACAATCCTGTTTTCCGCAGCAGTATTCAGCATCGTAACTCCCCTTCTTCCAAAAAATCCTCTCTCTATAACAGTAGAGCTCACTCTGCCTTCCAGGAACAGTTACCAGGTTCTGCCCCTTCGGTTTTTACAATACAGACTTCTCTCTTCTTGTACCTGTTTATTTTTTCTCGGCCCTTTCGTTCCCTCCCTGCCGCTTCCTTTTCGATTGCTGCTTAGTCTTGTAGTGACACGACTTTGAAAGCTGGCTTCTTTTTCATTTTTTTTCAGGGATTTTATAGCCCATCCTGATGAATGGACTGAAGCATACAGAATTTTAAATGACTCTACTTAGCTGTCAGGAAACTAAACACAAACATCTGAGACACACTTGCTAAAATTTCTTCCTTAGAAATCGGAAAGGTTCCAATGTCCTTAATGTTCAACAAAAGAAAAAGGGGTTATTAGCTGTGCTTGCTGGTAACACGAATGCTGCAGACTTCGAGAGCTGTGATTTTCTCACCTTCTGCGTGTACCAAGGAACAGATCCTGCTCAAGCCGTCCCCAGACCTTGTAGGGTTCATAACCGGCTCATGAATCCTTCAGTGCCGCTCGCTGCGCGCTGCCGGGCCCTACTGTCACTTGCCCCGTGCTTTGTCAGAAGCGTTCTGTAGGTGGTGGCAGCAGGCAATGGCCGTAACGCTGGACTTCCTAGGAGAAAGCTCAGAAGATTTAAGCTACTCAGTTGAGAGCGTCTGTGACACGCTGGCCACCCACCCATGGCCTCAGCTCCCAAAAAACATGCCCAGAAATGCAGAATCAATGATAATTCCAGCAAAAGCCGGGGGGGGGGGGTGGGACTTTGTAATCTCCACACTCGCGCCTGAGACGGCATCTGAAATGATTCCTGCCTGTCTTGGCTTTCTACCTGTCTCCCCTCCAGGCATCGTCCGTGCCTCCAGTGTGTTCCCCATCCTAAGCACAATATTGCTGTTGCTGGGAGGACTCTGTGTCGGAGCAGGAAGGATTTACAACAGCAAAAACAACATTATTCTCAGCGCTGGGATTCTCTTTGTTGCAGCAGGTATGTTCTCCTTAAATTGAGTCCTTAAGAAGTGCTGCCTTTTAAAACTGAAAACGGCTGTTGGCAGTTGGCAGTTCTCTCCCTGTACCCTTTTCCTGGATCGAGGACACTAGCGACATCACACGAGGCCCATTTCTTAAGACAAAAATATGTTTTTGAAGCTCTGCAATAAATATATTCCAGAAAAGCTTTTCGTTTTCCTGGAAAAGGAAGCTGAAGTCAGTAACAAGCAGGTTCTACACTATTTAAAATGTATTAAACATTAGATGAATCGGGCGCCTCTTACATCCAGGGCCTTTTTTTTTTTTCTTTTATATGATGGCAGAAAATTTTCACCTATGATGGGTGAGACCAATTTTCAAACTAGAAACATCTGAGAGAGGCAGCCACATTGTTAATAGCTTCCCCTGAAGCTCGGATTAAGCATGCTGCATTTAGATGAAAATTCAGCAAGGTGGAAGAGAACTTATCTTGATCAAGGTGAACAGACAGAGCCCTGAGCTCAAAATGTATTTTTATTATTATTCTGAATGTTAGAATCCCACTAACAATATTAGCGAGCTCCCATAAGCTACTTCTTTCCCACCGTGACAATGAAGAGATGGGGACAAATCCTGCTGAATATTTTGGGATCCATGCAAGCATATGCTACCCAGATGTAGGTCTACTCTTTGTTTTTCAAGAACAAATGAAATCTTGAGATAAATGAAAGAGTAAATAAACGTAATAAAATTTCCTGCTCATAATCCTTTAACTGTTCAGGTCCAGAAAGTAGCGTGGCTTGAATTTTCGCTTCCCAGCCACATATCAGCTGATTTATGTTTTTCTCTCTCTAGGACTAAGTAATATCATAGGGATCATTGTCTACATATCAAGCAACGCGGGTGACCCAAGTGACAAGCGAGATGAGGACAAAAAGAACCATTACAACTATGGTTGGTCTTTTTATTTTGGAGCCTTGTCTTTTATTGTGGCCGAAACCATAGGTGTTCTGGCTGTGAACATTTATATTGAGAAGAACAAAGAGCTGAGGTTTAAGACCAAGAGGGAATTCCTTAAGACTTCTTCCAGTTCTCCTTATGCCAGGATGCCAAGTTATAGGTACAGGAGGCGGAGGTCCAGATCCAGTTCTCGATCTACAGAGCCTTCTCCATCTAGAGACATTTCTCCAGTTGGCATGAAGATAGCGAGCACCATTCCCATGAACGAAATTTCCATGTACACTCTTTCCAGAGAGCCTTTGAAGGTTACAACGGCTGCCAGCTACAACGCAGACCAAGAAGCCAGTTTTCTGCAGGTTCACAACTTCCTTCAGAAGGAATTTAAGGAAGGACTCCATGTCAACATGGTCAACAGGAGAACAACGCCTGTTTGAAGTACCTTCCTTCCTCACGCTTTTTGAAGAAATATTGAAACAGAATGGATACTGTCATGAACGAGAAGGAGCGATGTTAAAATACCCTCTCACCTCTTTAATTGTGGCGTGTGTGGAGATCTTCTGGACCAACATAAAGATATTACATGCTCGTAGCTTTTTCTGAAGCTATTTGAAGTTTGTTTCTTTCAGTTCTTGGTGTCATGAGATGAAGGCGGTTCATGTTCCTGCACTTTTGTAGTGTGTACAAAGCCTTGGAGAAACTGCAAAGGAGTTGCCACTGGTGTGTTTTAAAGGATTACAGAAAAAAATTGGTGTATGACTTTTTTTTTCTAAAATTGAGATCCCTTAATACAAACTTGCAAATATAATTTATAACCAAGCCCAAGGATGAATATGAACTACTCATCAAGCGAGCCACTTCCCTTTGACACAGCATAAGCTTTGCCTCTTTCAAAACAAAAAAAAAAAGAAAAGAAAAAAAAAAGAAAAAAAGAAGAATATTTTTGAAGGCAACACTAAAACTGACCTGTGCTACTGAAGCCGTAGAGCACCCGCGGACTGAGCATTACAGACGCCCCAAGGGGGTGGTAAGGGGGTCTCCCGTCTCTGGGTGTAAGGCGTCCCTCCGGGCAGCGCGGGTCGGGGAGAAGAGGGTGGGTGCATCTTGAAACACCTAGAAAGGGAAGGATTAAAATAGGTGGGACTTGAGCATATTTGCAAATATCATTTCTTGCCTAACATTTAGAAAACTTGAATTCTCATTGCGACTAGCCCTAGTGCCTGATGCGGCGAGGTGCTGAGTGCTGTCTGTCAGGAGCCCCTATAGACTACTTAGAGCAAGAGCGAGAAGCAGAGCTGAGCCGGGGTGGCCCGGGCAGGCCGAGCCGCCGGTTCCCTGCGACTGCATTCCTGTTTTCCTTACTGCTTCACAAGTGCAACACTAACGCTACTGGAAACTAAGACATCTAAGCAATGTGCGTAAGAAAACGAGAAGCTAATACGTTCGGACTAGCAAAACTTCCTGCAGCAATGGGAACTGAGCGTTAACAGAAGGGATGACAACTTTGTATTTTTTGAAATAGAACAAAAATAATCACCGTTTATGAGATATTTATTAAACTCTTTTTATTATGAATAAGTGCCGCATGGTGCAAGGTATAGTTGCTTTTAGATGGAAATGATGGTTCGACCTAATTTAATTTATTTTGTAATGATGAATCTACTTGCGTGCAGAGAGCCCACAGAAAACTCTATGCATCACCTAAGGGGGGAACTAATTTGTACCCTTTGCTTCTGTATGTTTCTGAAAAAGCCTGAATTTTTTTTTTTTCCTTTTAAATTCCTGCTTTCATTTTTTGCACTTAGGCTTGGAATCTCAACGCTCGAGGGCCTGACTCAAAGGTAGTTTAATTTAATAGTACTCGTGTTGATTTTAGCGACCGCTCGACCGAGCCATATGAGAATGAGGTGCCCGATTCCCCTTGGATGAATTAGGTGCAGTGAGAGAGGAGCATCTAATTCCTGTAGGTTCCTTTGAGTATACCTGTCGTCTTTGTCCAGAAAATCTCTGCTACCAGCAGACTAGAGAAGTGGCAACAAGAAAAAAAGGTCATGATTTGGAAATCTTGGCTCACTGGTGGTGGGAGATCTCAACCAAACTGTTAAAACCTCTTTAAGTCTTAATTTATCCTGTGATGGCCACAGCATCAGTGGCTCAGTGGTGGTTTGGACACGAGACTTTCAGCTAGTGGAACCAAGTTCTCCGGGATAACCCTGGAGGACCTGCCTTAACATCCCAAAAAGCAAGTTGAACCCCCCCTCCGCCCCCAAATAAACCCTGCCTACACCTCTCTCCTTGCAAGAACCAAGACACAATTCTCATTTTTAAGCTAAAGTCTTCCCCTAGTCGCTGTTAAGCTCTGCTTAGCCCTCAGCCTGGCAGAGCAACGTCGTTATTTTGGCGGAGGTGGGTTGGAGCCTTCATCCCTGCTAAGTAAGAGTTTCCATTCAGGTTAAAACTCTGCTGGGATCCTTTTTCAAACTTCTGAACTCTGAGAGCTAAAGCGGATGGAGTGATGGGAATGATTTAAAAGTAGAAAATGTTGTGCTACTTTCTGTATCAACGAAGTATGGAGAAAGATATTACACAAGCTTTTTAAAAAAAATCAAACAGAGGCAGACAAAACTTTTTTTACC
The DNA here is from genome assembly GCA_008658365.1 of Alca torda. Lineage (NCBI taxonomy): Eukaryota > Metazoa > Chordata > Aves > Charadriiformes > Alcidae > Alca > Alca torda. The sequence goes on from CM018086.1 coordinate 38,090,387, forward strand.
TACTTTTCGGCTAGGACAACATAAAAGAGTTCTAAAATTATTAAAGTTCTTGATGAAAGCTTTTTTTTACAAGAATCTTTATGCTTTCAAACAATAAATTATTTCCTACTTTTTGAGACTTCGTAATATTAAAATACTTTGATTAGCTATGATAGAAGTAGAAGTTTGCAATGAAAAAAAACCCAACCTTCTGTCTCATTAGTGTGTCATACTAAGTGCTAATTAATTTACATCTAATTATAGTCAATGTATTTTTCAAGTGCAATTTCCCAGAACTATTTGTTTCCCACTGTGTTAATAAACTAATAGTTAGAAATAAGTCCTCATCCGTGTTTACTGTAATTAAGAATAAAACCATTCCCTTTAAGACCAGGAGTTAGATATAGGCTGTTTCTCTAAACTCATGTACGTTGAACTGGAAGTTGACAGTGGGAGGTTTGCTTCCCGCGTTGGTTTTGTTCTTTTAATCGTCCTTCTCCAGCGAATGTGTTTAAAACCAACCATCTGGTTCCAGCCAAAGTCCGAAGCTTTTCTAGAGCCCAGATCGTACCTGCGGAAGCACGTGCAGCCTTTTTACACCACCTCAGCAAAAAGAACGTCTTGCCAAGCGTTTCGAGATGTTCCTCTTGGCCAGAGCCCCCTCCCCCCCAGCAGGGCTGGGTTCTGCAGCTCTCCGAGCGCGATGCCCTGCTTCGGCCCGCGCCAGAGCGTCTGCTCCTCCAGCAGGCACCTCGGAAACACGGAGCTGGAGCGGGGAAGTATTCATGGGATGCTCACGGGATACGGGGTCTGGACAGGGAACGAAGATGCAGGGAGATAAGAGAGACCAGAGCTTTCGTCCTGTAGGAGAATGGGGGCTGTGATTTAAAATTCATGCTCTACGTCAAATTTGAGTGGAATAATTTGTTCAACCAAAGCAGGAAAAATGTGGTTTCTTTTGAAAATTTCAGTTTAAAATATCCTCCAAAGATCAGTCGTTTCCTGTGGAAAACTTTGATTCTGACAAAACTGAAAAATTCGCAGCATTCCTGCCCATGAATGGTGTCTTGCTCCATGGCTGATCTGTCTGAACAGAATTAGATTGTGCTCGGACTTTGAAAGCACTCAGTAATAGCTCAAAAAAAATAAAAAATAAAAATCATTTGTGCTTCCACATCTCCCTGGTTTCCCTGGACAGCACTGAACACAAATTAGCCCCCATTTCTCAATAAGGCCTGCAGATATCATCATCATATCATTAACAATAATCGGTCTTTTGATATTATCCTATAACATACTGTAACGGCAGACCTAAAAAAAAAAAAAGGCTATTGGATCAGATTCGATTTTCTGAGAAACAAAGTTTCAGGTGTATCGTCAGCACTCTCTTCCTAGTTTCTCATACACAATAGGAGTAAAATGAGAAATCACTTCATAACGTCCGTACATCTAACAATAAACTATTTTTATATTTCCTTTTTCCTTTTTGTATGGATCACATATCCACAAGGGCTAATATACCATGTCCCTTGAGGTTACATTTCTGTCTGCAGTTCTAAAGTGTTATTTCCACTGTGCTTCAGTTCTACTGGTGTAATCACAACCATGTATAATGTACTTAATCCTTACTTTTTAAATAAACCGTTTTAAATGTATTCACTTTTGTGTGGAGAAAGGTATGTAGATTTTTAACTTCCAGATTCTCTGAGCTGAGATTTCTGTGTTTTATTTTTACACCTTTCTACCTATTTTGATTGCAGCCGGGGGTGTTACTGGAAGCCAGTGCATGAGAGAAAAAAAAAAAATCTTTGTGGCCCTGCAGACCACGAAATCTCCAGGATAAGCTACCTTCACAACATTTCCAGGCATTCGGGTAGGGAACTAAGAAAAACCTTCTTATCTCCAGCTTGAACTTGGCCCATACGAGCCACACTCTGGTTTAGGTGCCCGGTTTGAGGCTGGGGTCTTGGCCAGGGGCGCTGCAAATCACCGTCAACACAAATAAGCCAGTGTCTTCCGAAGTCCCAGCCCCAAGCCCGTGCTTTGCCTCCACCTTTTGAGGTTTCGTGTGAATGCGCTCCCGAGCGTCCTCCTCTCCCTGCTCTTGTCAGTTCTGCCTGAAGAAAGCTTGATCCTGCGCGCCGAAGCTCCGTGGAAGCCTTGCTCTGATCACCACCATGAACCCCCAGCAGCATGAGCGGCAGCCTCTCGCCGCTCCCAGACATCCCAAACCATCCCTGGATCAAAGACAACATTCCTTCTTCAAATATCTCCTTTAACGTTGCCTCCCCTTGCCTCCAGATTGTCTGTAACGATGAAGACTGACAGCGTATCTCTACCGCCTGCCTCTCCCCGTAGGTATGATCAATTGGCCCGTCTGGAGGGAGGCAGGAGATTCATCTTTTCAAATGCCTCCGACACCCGGCAGCGAAGCCATTTGAAGCTCCAGCCCAAAGCCGGTTCCCTTGAACTGAAATAAATGAAGGCTCTTCCCGCGTAGCCGAGCGATTCTGTGGGTAAATAGCCACAGCGTGTGGCTGCCCTGCTGTGAGCGGGGGTGCATCAAGAAGCCATGTTCTTTGAGGGGGAAGCAAAGACAGTCTTTAAGGCTGCAGAATGTGGAAAAAGAGTCCAGTGAGGAGGATGTGGCATTTCCTTGGAATGAGAAAACTAACGAACGTGGGAGGTGCCAAAAATAAAAGGGAATGAGGAGTGTTCTGCACCTGTCTGCGAAACAGCTCGTCTTACAGCCGCCGCCGCCGCCTTTCTTCAACGGAGCCGGAGGGATCGCTTACCGAAACGGCACACCCGGTCGGTACTTTAAGAGACCGGAGCCGTGGCTCAGACGCGCGGGCAGCGGGGCACGGCCGGCCCCACTGCGCTGCCAGGGCTGGGCTGCGTCTGGCAGTGCGGCGTCACGTCTCCTGCTTCACGCCCATGGGACTCTATTTAAAAAACAAATTAAAAGAAACAACCAAAACACACACACATTTTGCTCTTGCCTTCAGTGACGGCAGGATTTCAGCCCCAAAGTTACAGAGTTTTTGGAGGGTGCCGTTGGCGGCACCCCCGGGTACCAGCTATGCAGAGCCGACCATGCCCCGTGGTGTCACCGCACGGGGCAACGCAGGCTCCGGAGCTCCGGTACCGCTAAGGAGCTCCCGTTTGGAGAAAGCCGTTTCCTTTGAGCCGAGGGCAGACCAGGCGCGATCTCCCTCGCCCTGGGTTATTCTCCCCTGGGAAAGGTCTTCTGCAGAACGTCATTCTGCAATGAGGAAACCGCAGAATTTGGTCAATCTGATTGTGGCAAATACTGAGGCTGGTCTGGAAGAAATACAGAAAAGTGCAAGTGCTGGGGAGCGGAGCCAAGCCGACACCTCTGCTGGGGCACAAGTAATGCAATAGCCGGTCTTGAGACACCTCCTTTAGCATTTTCTCCAGTAGAGAAACATAATTGTGTCTCTCACTCACTGCTGCTGAAGTGCAACTAATTACAGCCCTCCCTGCTTCCCTACAGGTCCTCATTAATAGTCTGTTTATATTTCATGTGATATTGATTTTTAAATGTGAATACTTGCCAGCTGACACAGGGACACTGCAGGAACCGTTCCTAGAGGATTAGACATCATGGTCTTCTGCATGTGCAAAAAATTTTGGGGGTTTCCCTTAGTCCGTTGCTCCTCCAGAAATCAGTTTTTCTTCTGCATGTCAGACGCCCGCCTGGCCCACGGGGCCCACCACCCCCCCAGGGAGGGCAACGTCTCGCCCATGCTGGGACAGGAGTTCCAGGTTGGGGACAGAGGCTCAGCCCATGGGCAGAGGAGACTTTTGGCTCTCGCCAGGGTGGTGGCAGGGGCTGCAAGTGGAGATCAAGGGACTGACCTGGCCAGCAGGTCGAGGGAGGTGACTCTACCCCTCTACTCCGCTCTGGTGAGACCCCGCCTGGAGCACTGCGTGCAGCTCTGGAGCCCTCAGCACAAGAAGGACATGGACCTGTTGGAGTGGGTCCAGCAGAGGGCCGTGAAGATGGTCAAAGGGCTGGAGCACCTCTCCTACGAAGACTGGCTGAGAGAGTTGGGGTTGTTCAGCCTGGAGAAGAGAAAGCTCCGGGGAGACCTTAGAGCCCCTTCCAGTCCCTAAAGGGGCTCCAGGAAAGCTGGGGAGGGATTCTGGATCAGGGAGTGTAATGATAGGACAAGGGGTAATGGTTTTAAACTGGAAGAGAGGAGGTCTAGATTAGATATTAGAAGAAATTGTTTGCTGTGAGGGCGGTGAGCCCCTGGCCCAGGTTGCCCAGAGAAGCTGTGGCTGCCCCATCCCTGGAGGGGTTCAAGGCCAGGTTGGACGGGGCTTGGAGCAACCTGGGCTGGTGGGAGGTGTCCCTGCCCAGGGCAGGGGGTGGCACTGGGGGGGCTTTAAGGTCCCTTCCAACCTGAACCATTCTGTGACTCTATGAATCTATGATCACTGCATCCCTGCCGACAGTCCCCAAACGCACACCGAGGCCGTGCCGGGGGGAGCAGGCAGCAGCGCCCATGGGATGCAGCTACACCATCTCACACAGCAAACCCACAGAGCCCACGGGGAGCAACGACTCCACAAAACAGCTTCTTTCCCAGGGACCGGTGGCTCTAGGTCACTTTTTTTGGGTTGGGGACAAGGTTTCACCTCAGCAGCAGTAACGTGAGTGTTCGGTCTCCGGGGAAGCCGCTGCCGCTCACGTTGAAGCTCATCGGAGCTCGTTCACACGCCCAGCTCCGCTCTGCAGGGGAGGGAAGGATGAATATTTCCCTTCTGATTTCACTTTAGATGTTTCCTGGGTATTATTAGGAAACTCCAAACAAAACCAAACCCTGAGGAAAACCAGGTCAGAGGACCTAAATGAGAGTAAAAAAGTGTGATTCTTGCCAATACTGGAAGAGACACAAAGACCAACACCAATGAAAAAATTAATGAGTTTTCCCACCCCTGCAGTCCTTGTAGGTTGCAATTAGTCTAAAGCATCATCATTAGCACTTGCCTCCTCAGCAGCCAGAACCTTGCTTTGTGCCCGCATTTGCAAACACATTCACTTTCTTACACAACTTGCAGAGGACCTGTGGAGTTTGTAGCATCAGGGAAGCAAAGTCAGGATGCAGTTCCTAAGATCGACTGATGTCTAGTGAAATTTAACAAGAGAGTACTTCAAAAGAAAAGGCATTACATTTTTAATGCCTTCCTTTTCTGGTTTAAGGTCTGTTCCCTTTAGGCTTTTCCACTTTCATGAGAACTCTGGGTTCTGGTTTAAATTTAAGCCTCTAATACTTCTCCCAGCCCCAACCTGGCATATGACAGTCCTGTGCAGGGCTGTGAGCATCTTCCTACAGACGTGCCCGCGGTCTCTGGTCCCTGCCTTGCCCCACGTCCCCAGGGCCCTCTCCCGTCCCCTTCCCCTCTGACTTTGCACCACGTACCTTCGCTCCTTCCCGCAGCTCCCACCTCCCCGGCAGGACCAGGGCACCAGATGCCGTACCGGGTTCAGACATGTCACCCCGCTCCCCAGGGGTGTCTAAGCCAGCCCTGTCACACATCAAGCAAAGCAACGTTAACGCCTTTAAGTCATATTTCAATTGCAGTTATTTAGGATCAATATTTTTTAACTTATTCTTCACATTCTCTCCCACAGCCCTGTTTCACCTTAACTCCTTGCTCCAGATTGTCATCATTAATTTAAACTGAACCCTCTGCACCGTTATTTTGACATCAAATTTGGGTGTTCATAAAACAGGTATCTTTGGCATTATCTCGACATGATAACATGATATTTGCAACTTCCCACTGGCATTTTTTTAACCATTCTTTTGACATTCAGGTGCTACCACCCTCCTCAGTTCGGCATCGCAATTGTAATGTCATCTGCATAGTGGCCTCTGCATTGACATTATCATCAAATTAGCTTTACAATCAGCTGAAATACCAAAGGGAACGAGAGAGGTTGCCCCCAGCCCTGGCAATCTGGGCTCAGGGTGACAGAAGTCACTTCCGAAAGAAGGAAAGGATGTGCTGGGAGGCCACTGGAGTTACTCTACACAACAGGGAAAACCTGGGCGATGGGAAAGCGAGCAAGCACTTGCGAGGTTTGTATTAGGAAAAAGACTGCTCAGAATGCGTCAGGTTAGTTAAAAGTAATTATAATAAAAATAAACAATAAGTTTGCTTCTTTTGCCACGTCCTTTACGCCGCAGCGCTCGCTCTGGAGGGAAGCCCAGCTCGGGACTCCTTGCAGCTGAAGGCGTGGGCATGCAGCGTGCGGGCTCCGGGGCTATTAAACTATTTAGGATAAGACTGAACTCGGGCCCGACGCTATTATAAACACAGATGTTTTTATAACCTCGCTGAAAAGTTAATCGTCCTATTAATGCCTATTTCTGGGCATGCCGCAAGTCAAGGGATTACAACCCTCGAGCGGCGGCCGTAGTGGCTCTGAGCGAGCGCCCGCCCGGTCGCCTCGTGGGAATCCAAAACAAACCGTGCGGGACGGGGCGGAAAGCTGAGCTCCGCCGGGCGCTGCCCTCGTTATGTGCATTAATAGCCTCCTCACTGCGCCGGCTGACACAGCCCAGCAGCTGTCTGCGGCCGCCCCGCGCTCCCGGGCGGCGCGGGGCTGACATTTCCAAACACTCAGATGCGCCAGGATTTCGGGAGAACTCGTGAATCACCCGCCGCACTCTGCCGGGAGCACCGGGCCGGAGCGGGATGGACGACAACAAACCCCTGAAGGTCCGGCTGACGTTCTCCGTGATCCTGGTTGGCGTCTCCCTCCTGTTTGCAGCCGTAGTGACTGACCACTGGGCCGTGCTGAGCCCCAAAGTGGAGGAATATAACGCCACCTGCGAAGCGGCTCATTTCGGGCTATGGCGACTCTGTATAAAGCGGATTTTTATGCAGGAGCAAGGTCCCAAAGAGAAGGGCTGTGGGCCGATTACCCTGCCAGGAGGTAGGTGACCACCCGCCAATGCATGGGAGAAAGCACCAGGCGGTCACGCCGGGCTTTGCTTAGGAGGTTGCAGGACGTGGCAGAAGGAAAATAGGGTCCGTGTTCCCATGGCGCTTAATCCGGCATGGGGCTGCGTGGGGCTGGCTTCATGTTGGTCTGCAAACACACCTCGTCCCCATCCCTCTCGCCGTCAGCGCGCGCTCTGCTGCCTTGCCCGGCTGTTTGTGACCATATTTGAGTCTCCTGTGCAGCAACGACAGCGGAGGGGAGAAGGGGAGGAGGATCCGGCCACGGTGGAAACCACCGAGGGAAACTGGGATGGAGGAGATTTTGCTGATAGCAGCCAAGGGTCCCGCAGCACCCAGGCATGCTGATGGCAGCAGGCAAGAAAGGGGATTTATGGGTCCGCCATACGTAGCTGGATCTTTAGGATTTCCAGATCCATACAGCTACAAAGGAACAGCCCTTTCACGACTGGCATTAGGGTATCTCCAAGCTATTTCAATAACAACCGTTCCTCAGGGCAAGGAGGAACAGGGACCTGCGGTATGTTTTGCCAGCTTCCAAAAACAAGTCATAAACCGAGTTCGAAGCAATTTCTCAACGACTTACTGAGCCCCCTCACCTCTCGGCGAGGCAGCCTGGTCCCACACACGTCTCCATCACGGGCTCCTCCAGCGCGATCGATGGGGAGGGCGGCGGGGGAGCGGGCACGGCAGCTTTCCGGGAAGAACGTTACATTCCCATGGTAAAAGGAGCTCATTATGTTTTTGCTGATTGCAAAGTCAGCAACATTCGTGCTGCATGCACTAATACACTCCATCCGTGACCGAGCTACGCTGCCTTTTTAGACGGCTCATAGGGTACTGGATGCTTTCCAGAACAGAAATAACAGGATTGCCTTCGTGTTAGACTCGCCGCTAGAAATGAAATATATATGTTAGCACATCTTTGAAAATTTCCTGTGAAAAATCTTGCTGCCTGGACTTACTGTATATTCCCTGTATTACTGCAATTCTTTATCTTTTTGGCCAAATTGCACGTTCTGAGGAGAGGAGCTCAGCCCCGGCGTTCGGGTCTGCCTCTAACCAAATTTGGGAGTGTGTCATCCATATGCTTAATGTCTCTCGCGAAGGTACTTACGTGCCTAGAAACATATTCCTCACTGTACGCCTTTCCTCGCATGCGGAGGAAAACTCCCACAAAAGGAAAAAACAACAGAAATTGGTGCATAAACACCAAAATTGCACAACTGCGGGGTAAATATAAAACCCCTCAATATCCAGCTGTCTGCAAAAAGCAGATTCGCAGGCGGGGCAGCACGAAAGCAGCTCCTGTCTTTGACAGACACCGGCATGTGCTTGCACGGGCAGTGAATCACGTCCCAGCGCTGCCGTTCCGCCGGGCACAGCGCACAGCCCGGTGACGACGGAGGGGCTGAGCCACCCGCCTCACTCCGGAGGCGGTTTTCCAGTTTTTTAAAGATATTTGGGAATTTGGATGACATCCTGTGCCGTAATCAGCATCCGAGGTTTCAAAGGGCGAAATCGGCGCCTCAATTATAATATAAATATTTTAATCCCCGTTTTACTGACAGCAGGAACACAGCAAGCGGAGGAGGGGGAAAGCGCAGCCCCCGCGGATCCCGGCTGCTAAACGATGCTGCATCCGCATGGCTCGCGTTAGATTGATTTCACACTTCTGGGAAGAGATGTCGGCAGGGAAACACCGGGGTTGTGAAACCTGCAGCCGTCAGGAAAACGTGAATGAACAAACGTGCAGTAAAAGAGCAGGTGTGGGCACCGGTTTTCCTGAAAACCATGAGATATAAGCAGACATTACTGCCAGGACTGGAAAAGAAACATAAGAATTTATCACTGCATTAATAACCATTTACCAGTCACTCCCTGAGGAGGAAATGGATGGCATGATTAACATTATTTATTGGGTTTTGAGCTCAGCGCGGTGCAAAAGGGAGAGGATGGCTTGGCTTGCATTCCACAAAGCAGGGCTGTGATTTAGGCAGAGCTTTAAAATTTTACAGCGCTCTTCCGAGGATTTTGACAAATTGGAAAGGGTTCAGCATCCTGCCGTAAGAAATAGAAAGATCAGGGAGATGGCTGTTAAAACCGGGCAAATTCAGATCAATACTGAGACATTTTTACCCGTGGTCAGTGGGCACCGGGGAGGTTATCCCGGCTGTAAACGGAGTTCACCTTCACTGCCGGTAACCGCAGGGCGGGTGTTGCCCTACAGGGTGGGCTCTCGGGTGCCTGGGCGCTGGGCCGCGGCAGCGGGGATGCTCTGATGCTCTGCAGCCCGCGCGTCCTGCCAGCAGGTGAAACAGGCCCTGGTAAATATGGGAACCCGAGTTCACGCAACTGGAGAGGAAAAGTGCTGGAGCAAATGGGTTATCAGCAGGGCTGCCTCCTTCCCGGTGTCCATATGAGAGACTCACTCTGCAAGACTGGTACTGAAATTAATGAATTTAAGCTTTTTGGACTTACCGTCTCCAAAACTCAGTGTGTGTCGAAGGCCTTCCCCTGGCTTGTTGGCCAGGTCAGAGCCCGAGGTCTGGCCCCCTCCACCGCTCAGGCCTCACCTTAACACCTCCCCTAATCGCAGCAGCGGGACCCGTCTCCCAAAAAAAATCAGTTTTTTACGAACCATCCAGCCTGGCACAAAACCCCACATGCTGGCGTCCATCTCAGGTTCAAGGGCAAGGTGGGCTCCAGCCCCTTCCCACTCCAATGCTCACGGGTGACAGCTGCCACCTGAAACCCTGCATGTCCCAAACACCTTGTGGCCTCTCTGCCCTTTCTTCCCCCGTGAGGTCTCCATATTGCAGACCCCCAAGTTTTATCCACAGCTCAATGCGATTGCGTTTTGACTGCATCCCAGGGCTGTGGTAGCTGCCATCCAGCCCCGTGGCGACAAGCGGCAGGAGAGGCTGGTTCTGCACGAATAGAGGAAAGAAAAATTGGCCCATTTGCCCCTGCACAGCCGTCACCCAGGAATGGTGGGTCGGAAGGGAAGGGACCGGGAGGGCAGTAAGGGTGGGTGCCCTGGAAGGGGAGGACACTGGGTGATAAACCGTACGGTACAACCCTGAACTTCACGCGAGCCTTAATGACCACAGAGCCCCCGGGCTGTTCCCATCAGCAAACTGAGGTGACCTCGCGGCAGAGATAATGCAATTAGGGGTGGAGAGAGACAAAGATTGCCACAGAGTTTTCATCCATTATAAAACCCATTTTAAATCCTATCCATTATGTAAATGTGGCGTGACACAAATGGGCTTTTCTCTTATTCATGGTGGCACCAGAGAGGCATTGAAGTGCCTCAGGTCTCTCGAATAACAGGGAGCCCTGTTGAAAGAGATACTCCCAGCGGAGCAGAGCACCAAAACATCTTTAAACTGAAAGCAAGATATTATTTCACCAAAAGCAATCTAGTTATATTTCCTCACAATAAATACATGTTTTCCAAAAACACCTCCCCTAGAGCTAACCCACTTCTGCCATAACCCCATTTATCGCACCTTGGCAGAGCTTTGCTATGAGCCACAAGCCACGGAGGCGGCTCCTTTTCCTGCAGACAAGTCCATCTCCAAAACAAGGATTTGTGTGCTCCCTTCTGCGGAGCCTTCGCGGACCGGAGGGTGGTCCGGGCTGGTTTGGTTCACCTGCAATGGACACAGAGCTGCGCCGTGTCCTCCATCACACCACGCCTGGGTGGCTTCACCCTGGGCTTTGCGCAGTCAGCGCGCCCGGGGACTCCTTTCAGTCCAGCCTTGGAGAATTAATTAAAAGCCAAACCAAACAATCTAAGGCGAAGTGTTCCAGTTTCATCCCAGCTCCCTTCCCATTAGCACAGGAGCCAAAGTATCCCCAAACTGGATGCTCAGCCTCAGCCACCACTCAGTGGCTGGCCGAGGCACACAACCTCCGCTCTGGGGCTCCCAATTTGCAATTTCAGTCACAGAGGTCTGAGTTCAAATATGTTTCCTCCAGTCGTTTGCAGGGATAATAAAGAGCAGGTCAGGAGATGCCAGAGCTGAACATTAACCTAGTCTCCAGCAAGGAGAAGCTGCAGGTGAAATAAAAGTCAGCTTATAAAATTAAGTAGATAAGAGCGTCTCGAAGGAATCTTCCACTAATGGGCCCAAAAATGCTGCTTTACAGTTGCCTATCTCCTGGCAGAGAGAACATAAATCCTCCTTGAATCAGCAACTCAAAAATCTGCCATTTACATGACAGAAAAAAACGAGAAGCAGCAACAGGAAACACACAGTACGGTGGTGCCTTCCTGCCGCTAGAAATTAATGCTGTAAATAGCTGCCTAAACGCAGTATGTGCCCCCGTGTCCTGCACCCGGGACCTGGCTCAGGCTCTGCCCCATGGCCGTGGTCTGCGCTGGAGCAGCCTGTCCCAGCCGGGGTGTCAGAGAGGACCACAAAGTCCTCCAGACCTTCTCCCAGCATCTCCTGGAGACTGGTGCTAACGAGAGCTGCTGGTGTTACCCAAGTGGCCCCTCACTGCAGGCGCTCTCTGTGTTTCGTGCCACCTTGGCCCGATTTCCCGGTCCGATGGGATCCCAGCCCGGGGCGCAGGAGGGGCGATGGGGCAGGCGCGGAGCGGGGCCTCTCCAGCGGCTCAGCAGAATAGTGCAATCAGAGCTGGCGCCGCTCAGCGCGTCTCCACGATTGCACCCTTCCAGCCAAATTCCTGGTGACCAACTGTTCTCCCGGCTCCGCGCCCCTGCACACCTTCAATTAAATCAGTTATAAATAGCGAGAACACCCTCCACCCTAACCCTGCCGCTGCCAAAGCTTCGAGTCAGCACGTCCTCACCAGACCCTTCCCCACCCCGCTGAGGCTGAAGGGCCTGGGTATCCACCGACCCCTCCTCGCTGGCTGGCGCTCACCACCCTGAGTGCGAAGCAATAGCGTGGCCACCGGGAGACGCAGCTGCCAACTCCCCTCCTCCCAGTTCACTCCGTAACCCCTCTGTAAATAGCCCACGGACCTGGCAGCGTGCTCACGTAAAGTCCAGCTAGAGGAACTTCATAAAGTTCCCGTTATCTAACTCTGCCATCTTATCAAATTAGCTTAGTAGACCGCTCCCATGGGAGTGAACTTCAGCAAGGCCAGGTGGCACAGGAGCCTCTGTGCCCTTGGCTCGCAGGGCTTTGATCAGCCTTACCTTCCCTGGGCAACTGCTTGCGGCTTCAGACACCTTTTGTCTTTTTACTGACAGCCAAAACAAAAGCCCGTAGTGTCCCTATTGTAGTAAAACACCGTGTGCTTTGCTGCATCGCACCAGCCTCACCTCTGGGACCCCCACAGTGCGGTGACCCCCCCGGGCTGCTCCCCCCTGCCAGCTGCTGCGGTGCAGGGGCCTGCACATGGAAGGAGGGATGAGCCGGGAGGGAGAAGGTGGATGAGGATACTCCATCCTGCCTTTTCGGAGTCCAGGCTCACCACAGGAGCGGTGACCCTCCTACAGCCGACGGGGCGATGCCACTCCGGAGCGGGCTGGCAGCGGCAAGGGAAGGTGAGCGGAGATGCCAGCTCAGCTGTGGGCACAGCAGGTCCCATCACCGGGAAACGCAGCTACAGAGAGAGGTGGGAGCATTGCGTGGACAAAGACAGAATGAGAAGAATTATCTGTAGTTCACGTTTTGAACAGATGAGTAATCAGTGTGAAGAGCTCTGGGAGGGAGCCACGGACAAAAGGTATCAGAGGGGGCCTCAGCCGTGTCCCCGCTGGAGCCGGTGGCCTGGCATGTGTGTGCCACTCATCCGCTCCCAGACAAAACAGATCCAACTCCACGTTCTCTGGGCCACCAAGGATGGGGTACCTTAAAAACATTGCAAGTTTGATACATCGGTAAAAAGCAAATTCAGTTTTACTACATATTACCAGAGATTTCCAAGCACACCATATTTCCTTCTCTCCTTCAGAACACAACTGCTCCTACTTCAAGCACTTCACACCAGGGCAGAGCTCGGAGATATTTGAAGTAACCACCCAGAAAGGTAAGAATGATCCTGAAAAACATTTTCTTAACTGAGGGGACCACAAGGTCTAAAGTAAAGGGGTCCCCAAAATGAGGGTTCAGTCCTGGTTCCGCTGAAAGGAGCACAGGAATTTCTATCGGATACCACCAGCCGGGGAAAATGTAAAAAAAAAAAAAAAAAAAATGCTTTGAACAAGGTCAAATGCCAACTTCCCGGGAAGAATAATTTTTATATATGATCACACCCGTAAGTGTGATTTTATTCAAAGTTGTCCCACAAATATATAACAATGCCAATAGATAAGAAAACTGCAAAAATTCTTTTCAGCATAAAACCGACTTTACAACGTTGGCACTATCTGGCACTGAGCCTTTGCCATCGAAGGGAGAAGACATTAATAAAATCTAAATGAATAAACCATACCCCAAGCAGAGTCTTGACCCTGAAAAGGAGTACAGAGACTCTGTGACGACCATTAGGAATTTTTATGCTTCATATTGGTTTTATATGAAAGTCATGTAAAAACCAGAGCGATCAAGGGAAGGAAGGAACAGAGACCCTACAAAGACACCACAGTCAGTGTTTACAGAGCATGGATTTTGTAAACAGTCCCCCACAGACAAATGTCACATTTCTAATAAGTCCCTGATAAAGCCAAATATTTTTAGCACTCGTCTATTGTGCCCCTCTCCCTTTCTCGCTCCCTCATTAAGGACAAATTCCTTTCTTGTTTGCCACACGACATATTTTGCTGCGGAGTAAATGAGTTGCTGATTACATTACACACATTAAACAATCTGCTTTGCTTCCAGTGGAAATGATAATGGTGGAAAACCCTGCAGACAGGTTTTCTAAAAAAGCACTTTCCTAAGAGAGGAAAGACTGGGAAATTTAAGTGCATGGAAAAGCGTATCTGCGAGCTACCTGCTTTTGCTCATTTATATACTATCAGATCCAGCCACCTGATCTTAAAAATGCACCCGATGCCTTCTTAGTCATTTCGGAAAAAAAATCAGGAAGAACTTTTCTTTGAAGCAAAAGAAAAAGCTTAAGCCCCAGTAAAAGATTTTACATTGAAACAAACTCTTTCAGGCAGTTCCAGCACATAGTAAAGAGAAACATTAAGGAAATTATAATAGAACAGTGGTATGAAAAGCAATGAGAACAAAGAGGGATCCGCTGCTCCCTTTTGCAGAAATAGCTATGATTTGATGCGAGCTAATTAGTAACGGGCAAAAAAAAAAAAAAGTCTTCACGATTTTGCCTGGGAGATATTTTTTTTTAATGGCTTGAAAGGCAAATATCATCAGGCACTGTGATGTTCACGCATGGCTACACGTGCTAAATATTAAACTAATCTGGAAACGAATGCAATATGTAAATGAAGGCCTGAATTATTCAATTAGCAATTCTTCCCCTCCATTTGGGCCCTGACGTGTGCCTCGGCTGAGGGAAGCGTCCGGCGCACGCCTTGGCGGGCTTAGTGAAAACCAGAACATTTTATGGAGGGTTTAATGCTTTGCCCCAGAGAAGCTGGATTTTCACGGAGCTGGAAATCGTTGTCTTAAAAGGTGGGGGAAGGTGCTATGCAAACACTTCACCTCCGGCCTCCCGCCCGCCCAGACTCTGAGGCCTGTGGAGCCTACAGCCGCGTTTCTGCGTGGGTACAACCCCGGCACCACGCGCGGGCCTCGTCGGGGCTCAGCAATACGGACAGGGAATAAAAACAGCCTCGAGCTGTCTACTCACTGTGCGAGCAGAGCGTGGAGTGAGGGAAGAAACGCGAGCGTGGAGCCCAGGAAGGCTTCAACAATAACGTCTATGCAGCAGAGCTAAACCAGCTCCAGCCCAGACCTTCATCAGACCAACACCGGTGCCATGTGCTCTTTCAGAAGGCGTTTCCCCCTTTTGCTCTGTTTTTATACCCTTCTCAATCAAAAGGTACATGGCCAATACCTGCCCCTGCTTTCATGTGGGGGAAATACTCAATTCACCAGAGCCACCTCTCCACAGCAGCAGGAGGATACGTATTTCTCGGACTGACCTACTGCAAAGTCACCACAGCTGATGGGAGCGTGCTCAAAATTTGCTTACATTTGCATTTTTTTGGTGTTTTGTTTTGCTTTGGCAGAGTACAGCATTTCAGCTGCAGCCATTGCCATCTTCAGCGTTGGCTTTGCAATCATCGGAACAATCTGCATCCTCTTATCCTTCGGGAAGAAGAGGGATTATCTGCTGAAGCCAGCATCCATGTTCTACACCTTCGCAGGTAGGAGGCTCGGTGCTCACATACCTGCACTCGGTTCACAGGACAACGTAGAGAATCTTAGATAGATCCCGGGAGGATGGAGACACTTCTAAAAATCCCCTGAAAGTGGCATTTTCTTCCTTAACAGTCAGGCTACAAGTCCCCATGTGGTGAGGAGCTGAGGAGCTCTGAAAAGGTCCTCAGCAAGCATTACCCAGCAGCTTCGCTGTATTTTCTCCAACTACCTTTCAAAGGGGCATTTCTAGCATATTCAGTGCTGGCCACAGTCTAAACCAAGGATATAGACTATTCCATCTCATTTATTAAGACTCAAACCAAGGAAACAGCTGATCCAGGCCCAAAACACACAGCTGTCTCCCAAAACCACAAAGACTGCGTTTTTACGTGAGCTAATAATACCTTGGTATGCCACAGTGACTGAAAGACAAAGGTGCAAATTCTCACCTCAATAAAAAACTGACTCAGCCTTTGGAAGAGCTCCCTAGGGAATGCAATTATTCCTCCACCGCTTTGAGTTTCCCACCCAAGCCTGCCTACGAGATCACACAAGTCACCGACTGACTTGGATGGCCTGGGTTACAGCAGAGCTCTCGGCAGCTCTGAGCGTTGGTTCCTTCAGGCCTTGAAGCCAATGACTCACCTCCGATTCTCACTGCAATTCCGGTACGCAAAAAGACAGATGAGGTGGTTAATTAAGGATGAAAAATTGACAGCTGGTTATTCAACCCACTGCTCCTATCTTCCTTCAGGTCTCTGCATCATCATCTCTGTTGAAGTCATGAGACAATCGGTGAAAAGGATGATCGACAGCAAGGAGACGGTGTGGATGGAGTACAGCTACTCCTGGTCCTTCGCCTGCGCCTGCTCCTCCTTCGTCCTGCTCTTCATCTGCGGCATCGCCCTCCTCCTCATCGCGCTGCCTCGCTTCCCCCAGAACCCCTGGGAGACCTGCATGGATGCAGAACCGGAGCACTGATGTTCGCGGCACCCATGACAAAAAAAGCCAGAAAAGTGTTTTGAAATGTCTGGGTCTCACTATACAATGTGCACTCCATTAACTAAGGCCTTCCTGAATCAAGGCATGTTCAATTGTAATTCTTGCTCTGTTTCTTCTTTTTTTTTTTTTTTTTAAAGTGAGCAGAAAGAGCGTTCGGCGCCAGCGAGGGCCGCGGGTGAACGTCACCGCTCTGTGCCGGCCCGGGGACACCTTGGGCTGCTGCAGCTGGGGGAGAGCTGGGCGTGAGACAGCTCGTGCCACAGAGAAGACAGATTCCTTGGGGAGAAGATGTTTGGTGTCGCTGGGGCTAAAGCGCAGATCCACGAGGGATATGGGGCTTTTACACCTCCCCTGGTCAGAGAGAGACAGTGAGAAATTCTAGTGCGCTTCCCCGTCCATGCCATACTCCTCTACCCCCCCGAGAAGGGCTAGTTCACCCCTCTGAAATAGGTTGGGGATCCTTACGCTATTCTATTAAACTGTTAAAATTTGGGGGAAAAAAAAACCAAACCTGAAAACCCTAAACCCAACTTTGTCTAGCATTGGGATAAAACTCCCTCCTACAAATTTATACTCTACAGTTCCATTCTTTTTGAATTAAGCACGAAAACCCTGCAAGACAGTTTTTGTTCTGCTTTAACTTTGATGGCAAATCCAAGAAGTGCTGAACGTTAAAAGTGCTATTTTCCTTTAATAAAAAGCACAATCTCCCAGTAGCATGATTTTCTGGAAAACGATTTTGATGGATGAATCACTTGGCCCATCAAATTCTGCCAGGTCCAGAATGACAGTGTAATTCTGGATGGTATTTACCGCACGGAGCTCTCATTCACTCCTCGCGAAAGGGCTTTTTAAGACTGCCGTGCTTTGCTCACTGCACGCATACCTAAAGCTACATTTTAGGAAAAATCCTTCAAGGCAGCTGCCAAGAAGAAGAGGATTTAGACTGCAACACCCAGGAGATTCAGCCCCGAAAACACTACAGAAGCGCATCGCCGTCTACGCCTGCTTGGAGAACCGCGCACCCGCGGCACGGCTGACGGGGACGCTGCGGAGGCTGCTTGCGTTGCAGACCCCCCCCAGTGCTCCCCCGCCTGCAGCACTGGGGATACTGGGGGATACTGGGGGTCCCCCAGCGCCTCCGGCCAAGCCCTTTGCACCACCACGGTCCCCCAGCACCAAGAGGTGGGTGGGCTTTTTGCTTGGGTTGGTTGTTTTTTTGTTTGGTTGGGTTTTTGTTTTTTGGGGTTTTTTTACAGTTCAATTTTTCAGAATCTGCTCAGCATTTTCCCCCCCAAGTACAAAAAAGTATGTGTTTCACATTGCAGTTTTTTCACCCGATAATTTAAAAAGCAGGAGAAAAGGGAACTGAAGTGTCCTTCCCTCCACACTTACCTGTCCACAATTCTAAAAAAAAAAAAAAAAAAACCAAAAAAACCCCCAGACAGAACTCAGAACAGAAAATTTCTGATCATTTTGAGGAAATCATGACCTGTTCAATCACTTAAAGAAATTCCCCAGCAATAATTTCATGCTGGTGCGAGGGGCTGCCCATGGCCCCAGGCCGCGCGCACTGAGCCCCAGCAGCCCCCAGCCCGACCCCGGCATCTCTCCATTTCCCCACCAGGAGAGTGGCAGCGAGAACAGAAGCCTTTGATGAAGTTGCATTAATATTTCTCAAGCTCTTTGAAGCTGAAAAGCAGTACAAATAACACATATATTAAAGTTTTGGGATAAAGCATTCATTGGCGCTCGGATCCGAGTACGAGCTGGGAACTCTGCCTGTCTCTCATCATGAGAGACAACTGCAAGTCTTCGAGTTGTCACCGAACCACTGTGAAATGCAAAATGGTTTTGAAGTCTTATTTTAGGGTACAGAGCTGACACTCTTAACTTGCATTTGGATTGTTTGGGAAAACTGAGGCTAGTTTCTAGGGAGCTCCTTTACACGTGACAACAGAAAGAGAAGCAGCTGGCGTGACCCCACGGTGGCTGACCCCGGGGTGGGATACCCAGACACCCGCAACACACGTTATTCTAAGCAAAGCAGCTGGCAGGCACAAAGGCATTCCCACCATCATCAAAACGACCTCACCTCGGACGTGCCACGGGGTGGGATAAGTGAGGTTTGGGGACACGGGACTAAGATCATCACCCCATGAGGACCAGGCGCATGTGCTGTGCCCCCGGGAAGCCCTTGGTCCCCACGAAGCACCACCCCTCTCTCGCAACGCTTCTACTGGGACAAAGTGATTTCTCGGTGGCTTCTTACCCTGGTGGGCCAGCCTGCTGCCCAGCCAAGGAGCTGCTTACTCCCCTTCGCGATAGTCGTCAGCAATAACGTACGTGTTTGGGATAAACACATGCTGGAAGGTCTCACCCGTCTCACGCATCCTCCCGCTTCCGCCAGGGCTGAACCGCTTCGCCCAAGCCCCAGTGAGGGCAGTGGAAGGATTCCCAGTGAGGGCAGTGGAAGGATTCCCAGTGAGTGCTGGGGTCTGGCCCGGAGCAGAGGTTTTACAGCCTCTCTGGGATCACTTTACTCGTGGGGCAGAGAAAACACACAGCTCACAGCAGCGAGACCCAAACCCACAGGCAGCAGCTCAGAGGCCTCCTAGAGCTCTTCAACTCGTTAAGCTCGATTCCCTCTCTGCTCTAAGGTGAGGTTTTTTGATCGTTCGCTACTTCGTACGGTCCCTGCAAGACGGAGAAGCATGTGGGTGACTGCATTTTCCAGATATTAAGAAGTGCTGACAAGGGACTCGTGCATTAAATTGGTCGTTGGTATTCACAGTGGGAAAGGCACCGCGCCGACAGCGGGTTTGTTCTGCCATATCTAAATCTCTCTGCCAGGGAGCTGACAATGTATTTTGAGAGAGTTAATAAAAATGATTGGCCTTCATAAAGGAAAAAGCATATAATGTTGCGGGGGGAGCTGTGACCAGTTGAGTTTTCATTCTCTCAGCTGAGCAAATAGCAAGGAACGGCCACCAAAATTTCAGGAACATAGCAAGAAAACATGAATGAAACGTCCTTGCTGGCAGGGAGCCGTCAGAGCGAAAGGGGGATGGGAACCCAGCTGCTCCACAGCCCCGAGGCACACGGGGGGTTTGGGAGATGGCCTGAGAACCGAGTGGGAAACATGCCCCAGGGAGAGGAAGGGCAAATCAACCCGCAGAACACGCAACCACCACCAGCCGCCGTGAAATCCTGAGCGTCGGTCCTGCCATTACCAGACCCGTGGACACCTTCGGTCACGGGTCTCTCGGGCACATGCCATTGCCACGCCGTAAACCAACATCCCTGCCCATCACCGAGGTGCCCCGGCGCATCGCACGTGACATGGTATTGCGAGATTTCGGTTGGTGGAGCCCGGCCGCCGCACTGCAAAGCCCAAGTGTTAAACCACAGAGTCAACACAACAGAAGACGTGAAGCTTTTGGTGTATGTAAGAGTACGATTTGCTGTTGGGCAAAAGGCGTGGAGAGAATCTGCTTCCCTTATTTTTAAATGCTGCGTTGTGAGAATTTAATGTGCAGAAAAGGTGCCAGACTAACAGCCCTGCAGACCAGAACTGCCAGTTCAGCACGCAGCTGGGCGCTCGGCACAGCCTTGGTCTGCAGCGCGGCCCCGCAGCTCCGACACCCGGCCCCCGGCGCGCCGCGGGGCAGCGCTCGCCCCGAGCTCGCGGGTCACTCGGGTTTGGAGCGTGCGAGGGTGCAGAGACGCGTGCGTGCAGCAGAGGAAAGGCACACTGGGAAATCTCGGTACAGAACCCTGCTTTTCCCTCAGTCCCCGTCTGAAAAGGGCCAGCAGATGCCCGAAGCTCAGGTGTCTGACCGCCCTGGCATGTAATTTATAAAGACACAGGTACACTTACTTGATTCTTTTCTTCACTGATCTCTTCCCACTCAGTTGCTTCCTTGTGGCCCATCACCTCTTTTTTCTCCTTGCTTTGACAGCTGTGGAAATTATTTCTAGAAGGTCCGAAAGATCTGAGAGTTTTTGCCCCCCAGCAATGATGCCCTTGGCCCCGCTGCCGAGGGGTGCTTTGTCTCCTGGGCTTGAAGCTCTTGAGGAACACACCTGATACAAGAGCTCACCAACACCAAGAGACGGCTGTTTGCAGCGTTACACCCTGCCAGCCCCAGGGAGGGCCTTGGGGATGAACACCGAGCCCTTGGGCTCCGTCCAGCGTGCTCCAGTCGGGCATCTGCGTGCCAGGAACCCGACCAACGTGCAGAAATGGTTTATAGCATAAACTTCAACATCACTTAAAATAAGTTCCTGCTTTCACGGTGGGACAGTGGCTCTTTGAGTGTTGTATTACTTTTATAACTTAAATATTAGGCTGTATAACTTAAGTATTAGGCTGCTCTGTACCACAAATTACACCCACAGCAACAGGATCTGTTTTCAAGGCACCTATTCGATTTTTTTTCCCTTTCCATTATCACCAAGAGGGCAAGAAAAGAGCATCACGTCTTTGTTTTGACTGAAGTAGAGGATGAGATTGCTCTTGCTTTGTCATACTTGATCGATGTTCTGGCTCCGGTGAAGGTACGGAACGTAAATCCCAGCCATACAGCCATCACATACGCACACTCCGCATCCACACAGACAGCGAGCTGCTCTTCTGCTTTCGAAAAGAAACGCAGAGAAGGGAATAAACTCGGATTTCTGGCCTACTTTCTTTGTAACAGAACCAGCAGCTCGAGTCTGTTTCGGCAGGGCCGAGCCCCGGGGTTCGGTTTGTGCCCAGTGCCACTGGTCTCACTGGGAACACCCTGACGGCTTTACAGCAGGTCTCCTGTGAGAGCATCCGCCCCTCGGGAAGGAGCAAGTCTGATGGAAAACGGACTGACGACATCTTCTAACTAGTCTTGGATCGTTCAGATCACAGAGCATTTTCTGTTAATTTATCAGCAGCATATATTCATCCTTAGGAGGTAAAAACTTCTCAACATTTCTCAACTAAAGCTAAAGTTGCCAAAAACCCCCACACCGAGCTGACACTTCCGTCGCGTTTGCTGTAAATCCTTTTACTTCTCTTGAATGAAAGAAAAGAACTTGGAATGAGTCAATTCTTTCTCCCTGACACAGCTCACAAAAAGACAGTGGCGCGAGTATTGCTGCACCAACAGAAATAACCCATATTTCATGTCAAGGAATGTCACGTGCACATTTTTCCAGGCACCACACATCACCACCATCCGTCTTGACAAGCTAATTGTCCGCGGTGTTTCTGGGAAAACTAGGAACTTAAACTAATAAAACAAATGAAATGAGTTGAATGACGACATGGGCAGAGCAGGACGCACCACGGGCTTATTGCTCGGGAAACGCGCGGGCTCCGATACGCTCCAGTTCACTCTAAAAAGAAAACGTAGAGTGGCCAAACACACTGCTCTCACTGCTATTTAGGGCAGAGATATCACATCCACAGCAAAAGAATTGCTTATAGAGCATGGTCTCTGCTAAAAAAAAACCAGCTGAACTTGACAAACCTGGGAACAAAACGTTAATTAATCAAAGCAGGGAATGGTACTCCCAGGGGCTGTAGAGTCAGTGGAAGCATTCGCGCACTGCTAGGGGTCAGTAACGCCACAGCCCGCACAATTTAAGTAAAACGGTACAAACTCTGCTAGATGACAGCTTCCAGGAGAAAATATGGATGCGAGAGCTTTGGTTCTAATTAACCAGCTTTTATGCGTAACGCTATTTATTGGTTGTATTGTGGAAACACTTAAGGCCACCATCGGAACAGCAGCTGAGCACGGCAAAGGGTGAGGATTCACGCCGGACAGGAGGGAGGGAACCGTCCCCGTGGCACCTCCCGGTTATGAGGAGCTCAGCGCCGCGGGCAGACCCCAGAAGGCGTCCCCAGGCGGGTCTCTGCAGTGCCCTAGGGAGAGGGGAGCCGGGCACGCAGCCGAGGGGCACGCAGCCGAGGGGCACGCAGCCGAGGGGCACGCAGCGGCCGGGAAGCTAAGGGAAGGAGAGGGGAGTCCCAGGAGAGCTCTGCCCGGCGCCGGCAGCAGCAGAGCCCTCTCCAGAGCCAGGCAGCAGGAGCACGCCAGGCGAGCACGTTCGCACCCCACGCCGTGACACGTTCACCCGGGCCGCCCAAGGGAAGCGCCGCACCGTCAGAAGGTGTAGCCGTTATCTCAGAATCCATTGCCACGCAGCCTCTGCGCTCGCGGCAGCGCCTCCCGCTCCTTCCGGCTCGGTAAGGCCATGTCTAAAGCTTGGAGTTTCGTAAGAGTTTAGTCTTCAGACACACACAGGGAAACCGGCTGCCTTCAGTAAGCAGCTATTTAAGGGTAGAAGCTCTATTTGGGGGAAAAAAAAAAAAAAAAAAGAAAAAAAATTTTATAGTCCAAATACTTTTTTAAAAATCTTTCTCTCAATTCTTTATTAGTTCTTAACACCACACTGACGACCTCCCATGCGACATCCCGATTTTTCTCATGAAAAATTAGAATTAAAGAGAATAAAACCAGAACTTATTCCTGGTATTAAATACAAGCTTTCTAAATTTAGATTGGGATGACCCTGTCATTTAAATTTTCCCTAGACAACAACTTGGGTTTATTCCTGGACAAGGAGCACGGGATTTGGCACTAATTGTACTTTTAAGTGTGATGTTTTAGCCAAAAAAAAAGTCAAGGAGCCAAATCCTCAGTTGGTGCACAGGCCCAGGCCTCCATTCATTTCCTCCGAGTTGAGACAATTCACACAAACCAAGAATCTAAACTCATAATTTTGAATTTTGACCATAACTGCAACAGTTCATACTTACTGTGCAGCCTGAGCCAGTGCCCACTGCAGCCACCTGCGAGGCTTAATTTGATTTTAATAAGAATTCGATTAAAGCCCTAGAAGAGTTTACAATACAGTTTGGGGGTTTTTTTGAACAGCTATGACTTCAATAAACATTGGATAATGTGCTCTAAAAACAAAAGATCTCGCTCAGGGCCATATCCATGACATATAAAGGCTAGACAAGACATTTCAAAATAAATAATCTTTTGGAAAAAAAAAAATTAACTTTAAGAAATGCAACTGACTCACGGCAAACATCTGCAAAGCTGATAGGAGACCCCTACTACACCATCCCCAGACTCCTGGGTGAGAGCACTTAGGAGGATGCAGAACCAAAGCCAGCAGATTTTCATGAAGCTATAGAATTGAAGGCTAAGTCAGGGAGAAAACGCTCCTTTACCCATAATATTTTCAGTGCAGATAAAACGCCAGCGTAAAACAGAATAAAACGTGGTGAGATGCGACCATCTCCCCCTTAACTAATCGACAGATAGCAGTAAATTAACAAGTGACGTTTATTAGTTTGATATTCAAATATGGTGAACAGAATCAAAAGACTGCTCCATATAAATGAGTGATTTTGAAACCCCTGAAATTACAATGCCGACCCGGCGACGTGAAGTGCATTTGAACCCTACCTCTCCTCTGCCACGGCCCCGCACGTCCCAGCCAGACCGAGCTCCTCCCCGGCTACAGCGCTCAGGCACACAGGCTTCCCCCTCTCCCGGCGGCGCCAGCCGCTCCGGTGAGGAGAGCTGGCCCAGCTCCGCTGGAATAAAAACACTGAGGATAATTTACCCCGAGCACATGCCCGGCCCTTCCAAACGAATTTCCCCTGGAACCTATTTCTGCAACCGTCAGCTCGGCAAAAACCCATTTCACAGTAGTTTTGCTTGATTCAAGGTTGCAGAATTTGGCCTCTCCTCATTTTTGGGCCCTCTTGATTTGATGCCATATGCTGAAGTGCTAAGCAGGACTTGGCAGGGGCTCTCCCCTCCCCCAGCATCTTTTGTTTGGTATAGGCATTAGGAAATAAATTAACGAGTTATGCGTGCTTTTCTTTACAGCAAAAAGAAGGAAAAAAGCTTTTCAGCTAAGTTTCTGAATCATGAACCAGCAAGATTTATAATGAAAAATTTATATGCAAACCTCTGCAGCGTACTGAGTTTAAATCAACCCCATTATATAAAGACCCTTGCCTTAAAACATGAAGTCAAATGCAAAAAAAAAACCTGATTGTAACCAGAGCAAAAATCTGACTGAATACAGCAGCAGCCACTGCTCACTACTCAGGTGTCCCATGGACAGCTGTAAAAATCTGAAATCGCCCACACACAGCCCTAAAATTTTAATTCTTGTACGTAGTGAATGGAGGAATACCCCAAATTACAGCCAGCTCAGTCCCTGTAAAATATTTCCCGGATTTAAAGTTATTTCTTCAAGTGTAAAAGATGATTTACTTTATCTGGAGAAACTACACCCCCCCCCCGCCTCCCCAGCTGCAGAAGCATGAACAGCGTGCGAGACCACAAATCTTTATGGACAAAGTTTATCTTCCGAGTTTTCATTCACACGTTTTACTTTAATTTTTAAATATCCCATAACCATATTTTTTTTTCAGCTTGTATTCCTAAAGGGCCAGGTTTATGGAGAACTTATGGCAGAACTCATAGATAAATAACCTGGTAACCATTCTTGTCCCCCAGAGATTTAGATTAATTTGGATACAGCTTTGACAAACATTAAATCTCTTCTTTAATGATGTTCCTCAAACAAAACAGTTAGCAAAATATCTGAATTTCCTTGTATAATGTCACATTTTAATGTAAACATCAAATAATGTACCAAAAGTTTTACCAGAAAAAAAAAAAAAATTAAAGCGGCACAATTCTTTATACCACTGGAGAAGGGGGGAGGAAAAAGCCAGATTACAAACATTTACACATGCATAGTGGAAAAAAAATTAAACAAACAAACAAAAAAGTATTTTACTAAATTCACGCATTTTTTTTAAAATAGTTATTAAATCTACTAAGCACCAACATACCTAAAAATTTATTTTCAGCTTCATGATTCATTTAAAAAACCTATCAAATTAACTTTTCAAACAAGCTTATATTACTAGCTTGTCCAAAAATAAAATGTAGAGGTTTTTTTGTGTTTTGTTTGTTTTTTCTTTTTTTTTTTTTTTTTTTAAAGTATACCAATACTTTATATCTGAATGTTTCCAAACAATGGCATAGGTGTCTGCAAAGAATGCCTTTACTTTACCCTACAGTGGATGGAAAATACAATACCACATCATACAGAATCTAAAACTATAAAAGTCTGAGAATGCAGCATCCCTTCACAAAAAAGCTGATAAAACTGAAAGTATTTAGAAGATGCTGCACCTTTATTTAAAAAAAAAAAAATTAAATGAATTTAAGCAGAAATAACATACATTTTTACATTAACTGGCCATTTCTGGTACAGAAACCCAGCATAGTATGCTAATGTTATTGAATAAATGTAAATGCTACTTACAATCTTCTTAAATACAATTTAGACAAACTTTTTTTTTCTTTTTTTCCTTTTTTCTTTTTTTTTTCCTTTTTTAACGTTGTACAGGTAACCTCTCAGCTGCTAGTTTAACGCAACATATCATTAACATTACACAAATTAAAAAATAACGTGTGTGTGTTTTCCTACAGAAAAGCTTCCAAAAAAACCGACCCACATCAAAAAAATGCAAAATAATGGAATATAATTAAAAAATTAGTTGCAAGTCTAGCAGCAAAGCAATTAAGTGAGGATATATTTACTAATATAAACAAAGGGAATATTTGCAACTACAGGTGAAGCCCCAACTACCTTAGATCTACTGACACAAATAAAAATTAAATTCTCTCTAAAAAAAATAATCTGATTATTTAAAATAGGAGTAAAAGCCATTGCTACCTGATGAACTACCTAGGCTAAGTTCCTGAAACAAAGACAAAGGGTCGCTATTCTTTTTTGTCTGCTCAGGAGGAGGTTTGGGCTTTGGCGGAGCCCGCAGAGCACTTGCGTAGGACATGACGGGCTTGTTCCCCCCCGCGTTCTGCTGGCTGGTGCTGTTGGACTCCACGATCTGCTTGTTGGGCATGAGAGGTGGGAACTGGCCCAGGTGTTGGAGCACGCTGTAGTTGAAGGAATTGGAGAGCTGGATGTTTTCGGCCTTCAGGTGTTCCTCGGGGGGCTTGACCGTCTTCGGAGGAGCTGCGAAAGGAGGAACCAGAGTTTGGCTAAGTGAAGAGCTCCGACTAAGGAAATCTGTTACAGCGACCCCAAACAAGCACTGAGGGGTACTGAAACCACCTCTGCGGGTAGCCACCACCACCAGTTTTCTGTATTTAGTCACCCTGGGTCCTAGGAAATGTCTTATTATCCTATCTAGCTTCATTCCCAACCACTGGATCTTGCATTACCCTTGTCAGCAGTGCCGAGCAGCCTGACATCATTCAACATCTTCTCCACGTCCGCCTGCCTACAGAGTTCCTAACACCGCACCTGCAGTTCTGCCCAGCCGGCTCCAGCCGATGCACGAAGGTAAACTGCTTTGGAACAGGATACACTCTAAACACTTTATCCACTGAGACAGCACAGAGAGTATTTCACTCTTCTTGCTTTATAGCTTAAATAAATAGGCTAAAATTAAAATTTACAGCACCGTACATAATTCATCCTCAAACAGCAATTCAGAGTCCTGAATGCCAACCAAGTAATTATTGATATTTTAGTCTGAATGCATTCCTGCTAATTGATATGTTCTTGCTCCACATTTAACAACTCCTGTAACTGTCAGAAAAAATGGTGCTTTAAACCATGGGTATAAAACTGCTTTCAAGTGAATTTCCTGAATCCTAATGAGGTATCTTACTTTTGGCTGGAGAATTCTGCTGTCTCACACAGCTAGAGAAACTCGACACTGAAACGCAGGTATATGTTCTATCTAAAACAGCCTAGGAGCTGGGCAACAGAAAAATGCATATGGAAAGAACATAAGCAAAACAGCTTTGCTAGGGTTGCTATGATTAAAAAAAGAAAACTAGAACACAAGCAAAAACACCTCCCCACCATAACCACAGCACTCAAGAGAAGGCGAGTAATGACAAGCAGGGCCAGAGGTGAAAGCTACGTGCAGCAGAAGTGTCTAACAGAAGAAAAAATATGAAATAAACATCTTGAATACGAACTTAAATCACTTTCTTTCTATCAACAGAAAAAGCAATGCAAATCAAGCTCTCAAATTGCAATTTTGGAAAGTGCCTGCATGTAACAAGACAATTCACAGCAGCTCTCCCTGCACTCCGTAAATCCACACGGATTTAACCCAATCCTTGTGCCACAGACGTTTCTGTACTGGAAATACAAGCCGTTGGACGGTCTGGAGTCGTGATAGCTCACTCTCAGGCAACGAACACACAGGACTAGTCCACAGCATCTCATTCTCACGGGGTTTTATTTCATGGATAAAAATCAATAGTAACCAGAGACGCTGAAGTTACTGGTCATTAACCCTTAGCACTATAGAACACACTTGGGCTTTAAATATGAGCAGCACGGCCAGCGAGCTGTGAATGCGGAAAAGCACAGCGGCCATAAAAATGGAGATTTGTTTGCATGAACTATTGGATACAGGGTAATGTTGCATATACATTCATTTACAAAACAGAAACCATGCTTAACTACAACAAAAAAATATTTTTGTAGCAAGTGCAGATACTACTCAAAACTTGCTCCTTTCGTTTGGGATTTATTATTTGACAGCAAATGTGTTGATATGGTACTTTTCACACACACACACTTCCTCCGAGGACTTTACTCACAAAGGTGCTCTCAACCTTTACATGAAGGCACGGGAAGGTGGTACCAGCCGATCCCACCGTGGTCTCACCAGGGTTCTGAGCTCCCGGTAGACAACCACCGAGCCCAGAGAGCCACTGCGGAGACGGGTGCCACTCCTGATGACACACTGTCCTGCACTCAGCTCCTTCACTTTCAGTAAAAGTATAAAAAGACTGAAGGAGGTGCCCTGAACTCGAAGCTTTGAACTAAGGACAAAAGGTGCTGCCAGAAATATGGTTTTGTAAAATAACATTTTCACACTTTGGAAAGGAAAATGCACATTAGGAACTTAACTCTCGAGCGCTGCCACTGATATAAACAGCTTTTTTTCTGTGCAGTCTACACTGCATGGTTCTACTTCACAATTACTATACTATGAAAATACAAGATGTTTTAAGTTTATGAATTTGACCAAAAGCAATTAGATCTTTTAAGGGCAATAAAACCAACTTATAAATAACTTTTCACATTATGAAGTGTTTTTAATACACTGGAAGAGTTTTCATGTTTTTATTAATTCTATTTTTAATTATCATTGAAGTGTTTCAAGCAAAATCATGGAGAAGAAACTGTACTATCTTAGTAATTTTGTTTTTTTACAAACATTAAAAATATGGAGAACATAAGAATAGCTGCACTGCTCCAACTCTCTACTTGCAGCTTTTTTTAATCACTGAAAAGTTAATTGAGTTTCTCTCTGCTACACCAACCAGCACTGCTGCTACCGCCAGGGGAGCCAGGGTCCAGTGTGATTCCTCCACGGTGAGAGTTTGAACTTCATCATCACTTTGATGAAGTACCAGAATTTACAAGGAAATACACTGAAATTAGTAATTCAAGTTTGTGTCATTTCTCCTCCGGACTGTAGTATCAACAAGAAACATCATTGATTCTGGAAACAAATAATCTATCTTGCAAATAAATCCCATTAGTTACCTTAGCTCCTTCTGGCAAAACCTCAGTTGCACTTGAAAGCACTGTAAGAGCATGTGTGGGTTTACTAGAATTTTGGTGACAAGACTAAGAAGCAGTATTGCTTTTTGTAGATGGGGAATACCCAACAGTTTCTTCTTTAGACATCAGCAATGTACTCGGATGTTAAAAAGATTGCAAATGAAAATAGGATTACTCTAAGCAAACCTGTAACTACTAAAACAATGAACACTTCAAAAATCTTTGCTTAAATTAGTTGGGATTTGAAGAGATGGCAGGAAACACCTGTGAAAAAAAAAAAAAAGAAAGAAAACCAAACAAAAAACGAAAAAGCAACCAACCCTTTCATTTAGACTTGCTCACTCCGGCCTAAATAGTCTACTTAATGGAGCAGAGAGAAGCAGAGAAGCAAAGATCAAGCCTCTACGTACCTAACAGCTCCCGGGGTGGAACTGCTCTGTTGGCTCCGTTGCATGGAATGTTTGGGTACGGGGCAGATGGGGAGGAGTTTACCCACAACTCAGGTGATGAATAGTTGAAAGATGACTGGTTACTGTGGTCCTGAAGCTCTTTACACTGACCAAGACTGTCTTGAGGAGTGCTTAATTCTTCAGAACAAGCCTGGACTGAACTAGAGGAAATTCGTCTTTGGTACAACGGCCTGCCTGGTCCTCTTGGTTCATACTGTGAACAGCAAAACAGAACAAAAAAAAGGCCTTTTGCTCCTTTTATTCAACTACATGTATCAAATACCATTTTTCCAGCCAATTTCTTTCCCTGCAATGTCTTACCAAAAAAAAAGAAAAAAATTCCCTTGTATTTAGAAAAAAGATCTAATACATTTGAAGTCATATGTTGTATATTGCAGCCACTGATAATGTATTTTAATCCCACAAAACAGACACAGAATTTTAAAGGAAGTGTGAAGAGCATCAACTGAGATTCCTTAATTCTTACCAGCCTTTACATATCTCACTCCTACATGGGAGACGTATCAAATATTGAGGAGGAAGATACCCAACATTTACAAAGGAAGCCAAGGAAGCACAGCAACATAAAAGAGCATGAGAAAACGTTCAATTACAATATAGAGAGGAAAAAAAGGTCTCTCAGTTTCCAAAGGACAAATGAGTGACTTGTACTGCAGGACTTGGGGAAGCATGATCCAGCTGTATACTGGATTTTGTGTATGTATGAGAAGCGTGTGCCCTCAGGAGAAATAATGCAGAGAATTTTATCTGAAGTCACAGAAATTACTTGCTTCCATAAACCCTGTAGATCGTGTAGATGAAGATGGCAGGAGCTCCATTAATGAACCCGTTGGCTTCAAGAGTTCAGATTTAAGGACTCTCTAAACTTTCTTAAGATTCAAAGCACGTCTGTTGCGTTACAGTTTATTTTTATAAATCAACACAGTATTTGCTCCTTTCTGCACTGTACTGACTAACAAGAGCACAAATAACAGAAAAGTCATAGATGTAAATCTGGACTTGGTAAAGGGAAAACATTCTAGTGAAATGTCACAAAAATATAGCTAAATAAACATCAAATAACTTGCTTGCAAAGCCCCAATATCGATATTATATCATCCACAAAAAACAGACAGGGAAAAAAAGCACATGAAAGAAAACTGTAATATCCCATTCCAGCCACCACACTATTACGATGTATCAAGGGAACAGCACTTAGATATCCTGGCACCCTACTCTCTTGAGGATATTCTTCCATAGGAAAAAAAAAAAAAAAAAAATCAAAATTCAGAAGTTACTGCCTGAATCACACCCAACAAGTATACTTTATTGAGTTTAACAGGCAATTTGGTATGTAATGAGGAAGTTACCAAAGTTCTGGACACTTGCAAGTACAGGACCTGACAGAATAACCTAAGTATTCCCTTTGATATGCAGTTCAAATCTGGTTTGACTAAACACATGCAAAAGCTTTCAAGTATCAAGTCAATCAACAGTTTTATACATATTGATTGAGAAAACAGTTTAGTAAGGATACCAAAAGTCATGACATCTCCCCGATATCTGTCTTATATGAGGGATCTCTGTTAAAAATACACCTAAAACTGAATTTTTATTTCTTTGTGTATTCAGACCTACCTATCAGCTGAACTAGCAGTCTTGGAAACTTTACAAGCAAGTCTCTGCCTTGTAACACTTTTACTGCATTTGGCATTTCTGTCACACATTTCAAAAGGAAGAAGAAATAAGAACTAAAACGAATTTGCACTAATTACATAAAGGCTCACTCTATTTGTCTTCAGATAGCAGGAGCTGTCACAAACTCTACAGGATTATTTATTAGTTTATTAGTGCTGAAAAGCCATTGTTCCTATGTCCCGCTGTACTGACGGCATTAGCTGTTGTCACAAAGTATTAGATTTTATACAAGGTGGTATGTCCTAATGGACCGAGACGTGGAATTTCTAAACGTCTATAAAACCTTACTACAGCTCTAGCTGGGCCTGAGGACGCATTAATCTCTCTGGATCTAAGACAGAAATTTGTAAAATGCACCGGAATTCCATTTTAGTTATTTTGCTCGGGCACGTAAACAAAATATTTTCAGAAGTCAAAAGACAAAGTATGTATTATGTGGGATAGTGACGAGCAGGGATACCCCCACAGCTTCTGTAAAAACCTTGACAAAAATGCATCCCAGAACAAGTCATTTAACTTTAAGTAAAAATATTGGATTACATGCAGTCAGTGCAAGATTATCCGAGAATATTAATTCTGACATTCCTGGAATACAACCTGGCTCCAGCATACTCCATGTCTACGTATCATACACTCCTTAGCGCTCCGGATTCCAACTGGGATTAAAAACTCCTGTTCAGAACGTGACCTGTCCTGGCTGTATGAGCTTGCATAGTCTGCATCCCATAACACCCCCTTCAGCATCCAGAACGAAAAAAGATCGAGAGGGATCGAGGCAGCTCTAGTGTGGCAGGGTTTGTGCTGGAGCCAGGTCCACAAAGCACAGCTGGACACCCCTGCACTGATTTCCCCCCAAAATACTCAGGATGGCTTTTACACAGAATTAGCTCAGGCCAGGTGGGATTTATTAAATCAGGTTTTGTACCACGTTGAAACAACTGTACTGCTACGGTCTCCAGTTCACATGAAAAGGAACTCAACCGTATTCACAGTTTAATACCGAGCCAACTGGCTGGCTGATTCAAGATGACTTTCCAGAGAGTCATTTCATGAGTTTTCACCTGGGGTAGATACATGATACGCAGATAACAGAGCAATGATTGCAAAAAAACTATGAGTAACATTCAAATAGCCAAGACCTCCAGTTTAGTAGAGAAAATGTCATACCTGCAGTGATGATACCCACGAATACGCACAGGGCGAACAGAGAAGACAGAGAGAAAATTTTTACCTCACAGAAATTCCCAGTGTGATCTTTTAATACGTGAGGTATTTTGCATTCATGGCCACTTTTGAATATATAATTTGATATTAAAATGACACGACAATTGCATACGCAGAAAAAATGCCTACCTCTTCTAAGCTGTGGAGCGAAGAAGCAGATACTGCTCGAGATGCGAGTGGATGAAATGGCTCCTGACCGACTGCATGCTGATGATTCGGTATTTGTATAAAAGGGTTTTGTTGTGACCTGTGGGGCAATGGAGGTATACCATAATGAAAGCCCTGCCCCATAAGGTGATTCTGCTGGAGGTTAGCATAAGTCCACGATCCATCTGGCTGCAGGTATTTCAAGGGAGATGGGGTTATATGTTCAGATGGCATTGAGAAAGGGGGATTGTATATTTGGGGTAAATGCTGCTGAAATGCTGGGTTACTGGGTATTTCAATGTCTCTGTTGTTTTCAGTGAAGTTAGGAAAGTGACCGCTGTGGTTAGAGTTGCAGGAAGGAGAAGGGAGTGCTGGTGGGCTTCTGGGCTGAACTTGTCTGTATTGCAACAGTCTTGACTGAGGGGGTGGCATTTCAGCTAAGTCCCGACTTTCACTTTGATCACGGTGTGACAGTTCTCTCAGCAAATCCTGGAACCTGTATTGACAGAATAAACGTATCAAGAAAAAGAAAAAATGTTTTGCTGAAATCCCACTCTTTTTGAGGTGGAAAAAACTCAAAGCGCAAAACACTGAATTTAAATATACTCATCTTCACGCTTACTGACCCTAACTTCAAAGGATATGACCATGAGCAATCAGAAATTAGGCACAAGAGGATTAACTGGATGAAATACCTACCTGAATTATCTCAAAGTTTTAATAACTCTTGAGATTTCCTTTTCAGTCACAAGAATCAATTTTTTGTTATCTCTTAAGAGACAACCAAGGCAAGGATTTCCTGCTTTATTATACAAAGTAGTTAAAGAAAATTTTAACCCCTTAAAAGGCAAAAAAACAACAATCAGGGATTCCCCTCACTTGCACAATATACTTCCAAACTTCTTCAAAAGGTCAAGAACATTCAATTCAGCACTTCCCAGAGTCAGGTAAGAGGGCATTTAGATGCTTTACTATGGCTATAACAAACCAGATGGAAAATAAAGCATAGTGGGAGATGACACTAAACAGAGGCAATTTAAAAATCCAGCCTTTACAATATACATGATTAAAGCTGATGACCGCTGGAACCATTTTTCAGTTTATGTTCAACAGCTTCCTTTCTTGCCCCCTAATGCTCCATCTTAAATATAAGGGTTTTTTTTAGTCTGCTTTTAAAAGCAAAGGCTTTTTGAAAAGGAAGAAAAGTTTAGGTTTTATTGGGGAGCACTGCTTGGGGAGGGGTTGGTTTGTTTCTTTTCAAGCACATAAATTTGAGACTGCCAATTCAATTTGAAGAATTTACAACTTAAATAGGCCTTAACTACACTCGGACACCTCTTTTATAAACCCAAGGTTGTTACTCTCTATCCATTCCTTATTCCGTAAATACAGCACTGAAAAGCTCCATAAGAGTATTTTTTCTACTACAGCTTTACTACCCAATATACTAACAGAATAAAGCATAACACACAATAAAAGCATAGTTGTAAGTCAGCCTGCCAACTGTTTTTACCTTCATAATAACAGCAGCGAAAAGCAATACCTTTACGTGTCTTGCACTTGATCACAGTGTTACAGATAGGTGCCCACTGCTCAATTTCATACAAGCTCTGATGACTCAGTAAACAAATACCTTGAATATGTTGCCTCTGTTTCATCTTCTGTATTACTGGCAAGTTTCCAGTTTGCCCTAACTTGCTGCTGTTGATGCAATCCAATTGGTTGCTGAGGAAGATGTGGTAGATGAGGATGGTGATGGTGTTGATATGGAATAGTGCCTTGACTGAGATAGGCATTATGTTCATTCCATTGCTGTAACCTGGCTTGTTGTTGCTGCCTTATTGTTTCCAAAGCTACATTTCCATGCATACGATCTATAAAAATAGTTTTAAGAAAAAAATTTATCTAATGCCCCTTTTTAAAGATCTTTATGTCAGAAAAAAAAGAATACTTTTTATACAGTATATTCCAGGCCCTATTATACACTAACTGCATTGCAGTGTATAACCTGGTTATTTAAATCATATGGAAAATCATATAAACATGAATCTTCTAATAAAGTGCTGAATATTCAAACACGCCTCAAGCAGCAAATTATGCTCAATGACATTACTTATGGAAACTAACCCAGCAATGACCCAATTCAGAGCAATATGCCTGAAAAGGTAAATACCTCCCTTCATTTTCACTTCAATGTAGTTATAATTGCACACTCTGAATTTAAATGAAGAAAAGTCACCTACCTAAAGTGTCCCCTAAGGGCATTCCTGATGGATTCTCTTCAATGAAGTTGTTCAAGTGGGTTGGCAGAATAGGGTTGTGCTGTGCAATGGGCCTCAAAGGATTATTGACTTCTTGTAACATAGGTGGGGGGTGTTGTTCTGAAATCACAGCATCTACAGCAGGAGAATGCGGTCGGTGGGGAATTGGATTATTAAAAAAAGATTGGCTGGGGCCTGCCTGGTAAGCAGGGGAAAGCTGCGAAGGTGGTGGAGGCTGCTGATTCAAATGGTTATGCTGCTGAACTACCTGGCTTTGCTGGGGTGGCATTTGGTTTTGTTGTTCAGGCAAATGATTTTGTTGTTGACTTAAAAGGTTTTGCTGCTGTTGCAGAGGATATGGCTGCCTTGGTATCTGTGACAGGTGCTGGAAGTGGCGGTTGGGAACTGCATACTGTGAGTGGGGTGGGGTGAGATGGAGATTCAGCTGCCTGGGGTTAAGATTATCTTTGCGATGAAATTTAACATTAGGATAACCAACACTGGAACGTGACTCTGGGCTTCTATTCTGAGAATTTGCTTCTAAGTCAACCTAGAAAAAGAGAATGAAAAACTCTGAAAAATCACATAAAAAACCTACACAAAAACCATGTCAGTAATGAATAAATTCTTTAAAAGAGAGAATATTAAAAAACAAACAAAAAAACCCATCCGCAAACCCAAACAAGACAAACCCACCTGCTTGGATTCCAGAGGTTTCTTCTCAGGTGTTCGAATTTTACTGATTTCGGGTCCACCAGTGTTCTCACTTTTACCTAAAAGCATTTAAGAATTAATAAGTTTCAATAGAAAAATTATTATTTATTGGGGTTTTTTCCCCCAAGACACAGAAAATTTAGACTTATTAGTATAGCATTTACAGGATCATAGACATTTAATGTAATTTACCCAGATAGCACTTCTCCTTTAAACTCTGCACTTTGTTCATTAATCATCACTAAGTAGTTTTTCCAACTTAATTGCACATTACATCAGCAGTAGCTACCACTGGACTGCAGAACAGAGACATACGAAATTTTACAACACACACACATCCCAACTTTGTTTACTTTCTCCTCTGAATCTCTCAGTATCTTAGTTATTCTATCTGTAATGGCAAATGACAGGTTATTTCCCCAGCTCTGTAGATCCCTCGATGTCGCTTAGAAGAGACACAGAAAAAATTCTTTCCACGATACCCTTTTTAAAGTACAAACTCCCTCACACAAAATTACCGTGCAATGTGATTTCAACAACTAACCATTTCGACTTTGTTCATGTTGCTCCTTGTCCTGATGCTGAAGCTGCTGCTGCTGTCCCAGGCTAACTGGCGAGTGATGTCCCAGGCCATAAGGAATAGGAGACCCACGCCCATGTGCCTGTAACAGGTTCATATTATATGCCATAGCTGCTTGATGAGTAATGATTCGAGGGTCAACTGCAAACCTACCCTGATACCCCGTCCATGGTACCTACATAATTTAAGAAAAAAAGAAAAAAAAAGGGAAAAAGATGCAATCACATTAAAGGAAGTACAGTAACAAGCACACTGATATTAGGTCAGTAACAAGCAGTTTTCCACACATCGGATGACCTGACACGAACACACGACCGCTGGTGGTGCTGGGAAGGGAGAGCAATAAGGGCAGGCTCAGCAGAGATTTTGGAGGACTACCCTGGGAAAAAAAAATTGTATCAAAACCAATTCTTCTTTCAGTGGTTTAAAAATTCAGAGAGAAAAGACCGATTGACAAAATCTATTTTAACAAACTTTATATTAATCTCTTCTCTAAATAATAGAAGTGGGTGAAGTTCAAGAAAATAAAAAGCCCTTTCTCTTGGTAGTTAAGAGAGACATTAGGCTACGTCTCAAGGGGGAAACAGATAGAGAACCCTCTAACCGGAGGAATTCGTTATGGCCCTTTTACCACCTCGCGTTGGGATCTCGTAACACAGCAGGAGCGGGCACACCGCGCCTCTGCACCCTGAGTGAAGTTAAGAGGACTACTGGCAGAATTAAGAGACTATCGATGAGTTAAGAATGACAGGGCCACTCCAAACTGTCTATGCCACACCACACACGTATTGCAGATCATCTTCCTAAATATTTGCAGTAAAATCCACCTCCTGAAAGCATGTAAAAAAGTCAGGAATTTTTACGTTTTAAATTTTATTCCTAAAAGGAACGCAAAGGAAGACAGCTCTGTATCAAATTAGTTCAACCTCACCCCGTAGGGAATTTATTAAAAGGAGGAAAATGTACAAATAAGAGGAGAGTGCAGGGAAAGTAACCATCAACACTCAGGCTGACAAAGCATCCTTTCCTGATGACAGCAGACAACCTCCTCGTGCTTTTACCCTGGATATGGAAACTGCCTTAAACAAAGCAAAGAGATCATTTTATCTTGCATGAACATAAACACATTTTACTGCAGTCCCTACTTGTTTTGTGTAACAACTTCCATGCAGTTCTTTTTTTAAATTAGTATTTGCCCTTGAAATGTGCACTTTGAACTTTAGCTTTAGGCTACTTTCGCATCTGTACAATCTCAAATCATCTCCAACAAGCTTCTTTTCAAACACAGCAGCATCATTAGGACCCCAGTCTTCCCACTTCATTATTTTTAAAAATCCATCCTCAGGGAAGGTGAGCTCAGAATACTTAGTTCTAATATATTTCTTTTGATCGGAAATACATAAAAATATATTAACCTTGGAACAATAAGACAGAGCTTTTTAAATTATCTTGGTTTGATATTAATATAATGTGAGCAAGCATGACAAAGATACAGCTGCTGGCCTTCTCATTGCATTTAAATTTATTCATCAAACGCAGATCTCCAGTAAGCTAGGAAAAAGGAAAACTCCTTGACTTTGCAAAGAAAACCAATCTATAGCTGCCAGCTGATCTAACACGTACAACTGAAACTAGAGTCTCCACAGCAAGTCCCCTATAGAGCATCCATTACCTAAACTCCAGTTGAGGACTTATATAATTATTAAAACCCAAATGAACTACATGCCAATGTTTAGCATTACGAATGGAGTCAAAGACATCTGCACATGTGGGTTCCTTGTCCTTCACGTCTTCAGGAGTTGTGTACAACACATACGTGTTAATCCACAACATCGCTTCTGCTGCCCTGGTTCTTCCCACCCTATTCTCCTACCGGAATATCGGACTGTGGAGGTTAAAAATAAAGTAGCGACTGCTCCTTTAATTTGTGTAAGTTTTGGTGAGAGAGTTTTATTTGTAATACAAAATTCCAAACATAAATGTTGCCTAAAAGACCCTATTAGGGATCTTCGTTGTGTTCTTAAATGTCATTAAGGATTGGAGAGGGAACTGGTTTCCTATGAGGTTCTGGAAGGGGAAAACATCCCATTATTCTTATTTTTCTTATCACTTCACTTCAGACACCTCGCACTGCAGACATCCAAAGCTGGTAATTTAAACTGTATGAAGCCAATAAAGAGAAACAAGCTCTCTCTGAATCACCTGTGTCTCTCCAATGATTAAGAACTGGACTGGGCAATTAATTCAGATGCAGGTATCTCAAGTCAGATGAGACAGATCCCACTGGTGTGATTAAACCTAGAGCTGAGAAAATACACCAAATCATATGAACATGAAATTGCTTTTAGGCTGCCTGGAGGTATTTGTGGGAGTAATGTTTTTAAGTCCTCATTTTCTGGTGGTCCTCTGCACAGCCGCTCCTAGAGCCAGCTAAGCCCGCATGTTTGAAGCAAAGTGCTGAAAAAGCCTGCAAAATATTTACTGATTTTGGCATTTGTTTTTGTACATACAATAATTGTGGAGGGAGGGGGGGGTCTAAACAGAAAATGATTTCTTACAGGCAAAGGCACAGACATGACCATGTTTCCTCCATAGACAGCAGGTACATAGAGAATACTTGTCCCAGTGTGTGGATCTATCCTTTGAACAGGACTTGGAGATTTCCCCAGATTGGGGTGAGGTCCCAGAGGAGGAGGGGGAGGAGTATATGCTCGAATAGGATTTCCAATTAAAACAGAAGGATTGGGCTGAACTGAAAAGAAAGAAAAAAAATATATATATACAGACAAATAAAAGAAGTTACATACACAAAAAGAATATGAATACTATCTATTTCTTTCTTTTTTCATCTTAATAGCATCTACCTTTACAAAGCGTGCGTGCAAGTCTCTAACAGCATAGGTCTGACACACCGACAGAAAGCATTAATCAAATCCCATATCCTATTTCAAAAATCTGAATAAGCAGAAAATACCAGTTGAGATATAGAGAAACAGGTAGCTGGTAACTGCATCAATGAAAGAATGTCCCAAACCAATTAAATATGCTGACAGAGTAGCTGTTAAACACTGCATCAAAAACTAGAATCATGCTTCTTTCTTTAGCAGGGAAGACAGGCTTTAAATTAGTGCTCTTTCAAATTAATAACAAAATTATTACGCTGTTGCATGCTACCTTGCAAAAGTAGGATCAGTAATATCTGGATATATGACAGCACAACATAAGTTCGAAGTACATAATAAAACAGTGCATGCGATGTATGTCCTAACTCATAGTGCAAATATACTGGTAGAGTATTTTACATTATGAATTTCAAACACAGCCATTTTTATAAGGCCAACAACAATGTTGTGTTAAGGCTCTCACGTCAGTGTGTGCAACACCTATAAAGGGACAGCCTTGGAAAAACCTCATGTCCTCAGTCGATAACCTGTTTCCCAAATGCACGCAAGAAGTAAATGGCTTTCAAATGGAGAACAGACCAGACAGTAACTTCATGTAAATGAGTATCAACTTCGCTGAAGTCAAATCGGTGTGAGCTCAGAGGAATTCCTTCATTAACAGCAGAGATACTTACCAATTCCATCAGGTGGGAAATGGTCATTCTGGTTATGATGATGGACCTTGCCCTTTAAAAGAGAAAAACAATCATAGTAATGCTTTGCATTCTTACGTAAGCCAAAGCTTTTTATTTCAAGGAACATTATAATTAAATATAAAATAGAGTTTGAAAGAAGTTAGCCCAAAATCTCATTCTTACACATTCAACTGTCCAGTTCTATCACCTGACTATGAATTCATGAAGTTGGACATTAAATACCACTAATTCAATTAACCACTAGGTCATTACCAGTCCCTCTGGGGATACTCCCTCCCAAGGCCTGCGTTCAGATGCAAGGAGAGTTACAGCCAGCTACTTTCAGTTTCTTTTCTCACTATGTTATAATTTCCCACTGTCTCACTTCTTTTAGGAGCAGCACCTGGTACTAATGTAACCCTCCATATTCCTCTTCCATGGCGGCTCTTAGTGGCAGAATGATCCGTTTTCTTTTCCTGGTTTCAACTCAAGAACCTTGGAGACAAGTAGCTGCCACCAGTTTTACTCCATTGCTCACCCAGCCTGGTTAGACATTGTCTCCCCACCCAATCTCATGTATCTGCTTCTGGACTTTGGCCCCTTAGTGACTGCTCCTCCAAAAGTCCAATAGAGTCAAGAACCGGAGTACTCTGGAGAAAGTGTTTTTCCTTCGTGAATTGTACATTAGGAAAGGATGTTAACAGAACTGAGTTATCCCTCCTACACGCTCATGAGTTTACAGCATCAACTAATTAGTTAATATTCACAAACTGTGAGCACACATTCAAATGCCAGTATGCTCTTAAGTCTTTTGCAGGATAGGAATACCTTACTTAATCTGGACCTAAGTACATTCACAAGTTTAAAATAGATCTAAAAATCCTTTCATGCTGCAAAACTTTTCTTGCCCAAGAGGTAAGTCAGGGCATTTTTCCAGCGGTCTGAGCAAATTAGTCAGGGTACAAAGACAGGTTGTTTGACAATGTTGACTCATGCATACACCAGATGAAAGAACCAGTCTCTGAATCTTCTTCTCGTTTTCAAAATGAATTATTGAAAAAGAAAACAATAATTGCTTTTCATTGTAGTACTTAAACAAAAGAAATCTGTTTATTCACTAAAGAGAGCAAGATTCAATCTAAACATGTAGAGGAGCTACATGCCTTAATCACTCATGGTTAGTACAAGGCATTTCTGTATCTGTTATGCTGCCAGTTAACATCAAGCTGTATGTGCAGAAGTCTAACAAATCTCTGTTCTACCTACCATACTCATATCTCATAGGGGCCATGTTTTTAAAACTGAAATAGCAAATAATTACATAAATTTGTAAGAACAGCTGTCCTGTTGAACCAGAGCTTCAGCACGTAACGGTATCAGATTGGTAACTGTAAGTCAACTGGGGCCATTTGTAAGTTGGGGAAGGGAGGTGTTGGCTTTTTTTTGTCTTTTTCTTTTAATAGCTTTGATGGCTTAATGACTTCATTATAGTCTATTAACGACTAAACCGTTATCATTTCTCAAAGACTTCCAGACCAAGGTTCACTTCCCTATCCATCTACAGAACACCTAAACCTACACTTTAACTGATGGTGACTGAGAGCACTGGAGCACAGATACATTCAGTTTCCTCTAAAAACCTGCTCCAACTTCAGAGTATAAAACTCCTCATTACATAAAGGCACTTAGAGGAAACTCAGACCAAGATTTAGGTGACTTCAGGCAGTTAACAGCCTCGTCGCTCCTAGGATCCCCCTTTAGAGAACAGACAGGAGAAGAGAGTGTTCTTCGGAGAATTAATCAGGCCTGTGGTCCTCACTGACTGTACAAAGTATCTGGGATGACAATGGATCCCGATGAAGTGCCTGAATCCTAGCCGCAAAGCTGGAGCACAGGCAGTGAGCGGGAGATGCAGAGTTGTAAGATTCAGAGCCTAATTTACTATACAGTATCAACCCTGCAGGAAGCTCCGAGTTCTGAAAAACTTTCATCACCATTAATTAAGGCTGTGCCTTTCCATCTCTGCTGTCCCTCCCACAGTTCCACCGTCCCCAGCCAGGCCACACCAGGTGGGCACAGGCAGGAGCCCCCCAGACATGGCTGCCGTGAGGCACAGCAGGCCACAACCAGCCAGCTCCATGGTAGCTGTTCGCTTCTCAGAGTCAGGACTGACTTCTTTAAAAAATAAACAGCAAAGAGGTTTTTAGTGTCCCTGCATAAATCCAAGAGCAATTTGGCTGAATTAGAAGGTGCCATTTTTACAAAATCACTTTTCACCACATGTGAAAAACAAGGCCTGAACTGCACAGCTGTCCACAAACTTACCACAAAACACCGCATCAGAGGCTGTTCTCATTTTTTCGCTACAAAATACACCAGTGCTAGGTTCTTAATCTTTCATCTTTTAATGTTAAATATTGTACTGAGGAGGTCTAACATAAGCAAAGCTAACCATCTGCTTTTAACACTTGAGCAAAGGGACGTGTATCGCTTCTCCCAGCCATTTTCTGAGTGTGTTTGTGTATTACCTGCTCGCTTCACTGCTGTTACTGCACATGCTAGCTGCCAATTGTATTCAGAGGGAAGAGATTTCATTTTAATTATGATATAGGTGGTTAAAACACTCCAGATCTTAAACTGAAAATATAGTGCTGGCAGTTTGAAAGTGTCTCT
Organism: Alca torda; assembly: GCA_008658365.1. Lineage (NCBI taxonomy): Eukaryota > Metazoa > Chordata > Aves > Charadriiformes > Alcidae > Alca > Alca torda. Next base: position 38,132,602 of record CM018086.1, read on the forward strand.
TTTGATTTCTCCAGCACAAGTGCCTAGTTTACTAACAAACTGGAAGAAAAATAAACAGAACAGTCTTTTCACAAGGCTCTCACTTCCCCCACCCACTCCCTTTTTTGTGGGTTTTTTGTTGGTTTTGTTGTTTTTTTTTTTTATGTACTATACCTGCATTTTCAAATACTTTTCTTTCATTTTAGGAAACAAAAGATACTAATAGTGATGTTCTATTATTAAAGAAAATGCATCCAAGGCTGAAGCCCTCATGAAAAATGAGAGCGCAGCAATGACTTTTTAAAGACAATAATTTTTTAATTCAGGGTTTTCTGTAAGCCTAGTGTTTTGACACATGACTAGATGCTTTAGAAATCTGGTGTTTGTTTCAGATAGTAATGCATCTTGATGAAGAAACCAAATGTTCTCACTTACAAACACTCTTTTGGGAAGGACTGCCAAAGGCAAGGCTTTCTTTTTTGTACTGTTAAAGTTAAAAAGCCTGTCGTAAAAATTTCATTTAAATGATGCAGCCTGCAACAAAAATCCAAAGCTATGGAAAATATGTACATTTCTTCCTTCTTGTACAACAGAATTCATCACAAAGCTGACAACCTGAATTTTAGTTGCATCTCTAAACACAATTTAATTAAATTACAACTCAAATGATTTTGAAATAAACTACAAAGAACTATTAAAATGGAGTTGATTACAAATTATCACCCCCAAAAAACGCTCCAAAATTTAGTTTTATTCTTTATCATCCTAAAGAATGTATGTATTTTCATCACTTTTTTATCTGCTTTTATAAAAACAGATGATAAAATTACCACTGAGTGATAATTTCATCTCTCTGCCCTCTTGATGCTAATGAAATTTGGCCTTCTGAAGGACATTATCAGTGAGCTAATCTATGCAATATACTGTTTTACAACATATTTTTAATTAAATCAAACAATTATCTTGCATAAGTCCTTGAATTTCGAATGTGATTTTTAGATCAAACCAAATCACATTTGGCTATTATTTTGTGGTTTCCTTACGCTCCCTGTCACTGCCTATATCGACCCGGCAGAGCACAAGCTGCTTGGCACAGGGATCGCCTCTGTTCAGAGGGTTTAATTCGGCTTATCTAAATACTGAGGCCGAGATCCACGGCTGAAGTTTGTCAAGGTTACTGCAACACAGGCAATGAATATACCAGAGTGACCCAAGGTGTACATTTTAGTGTGGAAACAAGGCTTGGACAACCCCAAGCTACATTGCTAAATACTGTATTATCATACAAGCCTACAGCTTTCACTTGAAAATGCCGAGGATCCCTCTGGAACTTGCTTTCGTATCTGATCACATTGATGCCATTTTAAAATAACAGCTTGTTCCATAAACCTTTTATATCATTTCTCAAAAGGCATTTCTACATTCACTTTCACTTTCTGACAAAATTCACGATTGGTAAAACTTTACCTTTGGGGGTGACTGCTGTTGTTTGGTGGTATTCGCTGAATGTTGATGCCGAAGAGCTCGAGGGATAAACTCAGGGGCCAGTGGGTTCAACACATAAGTTTTCTTTAACTCCAAAGCTTCCAACTGAGCTTTGATCTGTTCAAATGTGATACCATGGAGACTTTCATTCTCATGACACAGGGCAATAAACCTTTCCCAAAATTTCCTATGGAAACAATTTTTAGAAACAATGAAAAGGAGTAAGACTCGATGTCTGTTGTTAAAATTAAAACAGATTTAACACAACTGTGTGGCATTTTTATTTTTCCTGTATGCTCCTTTTACACACCAAGCCATCCATCCTGCAACCCGATCCACACATCTGAACCCCACAGCACCATGCAAAGCACCTCTGTCATTTAAAATGGACGTACTGGTCTGTCCATGTGCATCAGATCACAGCACTGGGTGTATCTCACATTTAACAGTAATGTCATGGACAGGTCTAACCTGGACTTTTTTCCTAGAAGACCAAACACAACGCCTAAAATTCTGGAAAGCGTGTGATTTATAGAATTTATTAAAGCTCAAAGAGTCACAGGGATTATCCCAGAAGATGCCAAAAAGATTCTATGAATTTAGACAGATCATTCAATTCCAGTGTCACAAATATCAAAGTTGAGATATACCCTCAAAACTACTCTTGTGAAACACCTGAGAGTCACGTGAAGACTAACGTGTCAGGAGTATCTGGAGATCTTTGAGATCCTCCAGTGGAAAACAAATATAACCACAAATTTTATTGCATGTCAGATATTTCTATAAAGCATAAAAGAAATTTCAAGCCAGAAGGACAACCATCAGGCGACCCGTGACTTTCTCTATGAAAATTCTGTATCCAACTTTTTGGAGGGTGGAGCGGTTATTTAAACCATGTCATAAAAGAACATTCCCACCTGTCTTCTGCTTTGTCATGACATGTCTTTCTGTTGCTTATAAAAAAAAAAGTCTTTACGTTTTTAACATCCACAGCAGGACCTATACAGAAGTTTTACACTTATGATGATTTTATTTACGTTTTTACCCTCAAAGGATCTTTCTGGGGTGAAGTTACTTGAGCTTAAAAGATATTTAAATAAGATCTGAAGGTGTCACTTTAAAAAAAACTGATTGAGCTGTTCTCTTTCAAAAAAAACCAAGAGTAATGAAAGTTATTGTAAAGGTGTTCTTGACTACAACTCATTCTGGTTCACCCTTCATTAATAAGGGCTGGCCTGTAAGCAATTTCAGTGTTGTCTCCCCAAAACCTGTAAAATGAGATTGCTGCACACTAATTTTAAGAGCAGCATCACATTTTGCTGAGTAGCTGACCTTTGTGGAAAAGCATACATGTCTTTCTTGCAAGAATACTGTAACGTTACTGATGTATTTAAGAATTCAAAATAGTTTTCTCTAAAAGCCCGTCTTCTGTTGTGCTTTTATACAGGCAAGAAATGCTCTTTTAAAATTCAGGATGCAAGATGGCCCTTTTTCTGCATTTTGCTGTAAGGCAAATGTGTCTTGCAAGGTTTTAAGTGAGGATTAAAAACCAAAATTAAATACTTCACTGGGATGCTTTAATGATGGAACTCCCTCTGATGAATCAATTCAGTCACCAAACCTACTGCCAAGCACCACAAATCCACTGAGACCCATCCACTTTTGCTTAAAATGCCCCAAGCAGTCTCTCTACACATGGAACGCTTGTACTGGGGTGTAAGAACAGAGAATAAAATACTGCTGCCTCTGTCTTACAGTGTGCTCTGCAGTTTAAAGGGAGTGTCTGCCAAAACAGCCCTGTCTAGTCCGATTGTAACACACAGAAATGTAATGATTACCCTGGGCGTACTTCACAAAGCTCTCTACAACTATCATTACAGAGTCTTGACTCATTTTGACAGGTATTAGAATATTTATAAAATTCAAGTACTCTCTAAACTTTTTTGAGGTCTGTTTTTCCTAACGAAATGTCACTTCTTTCAGACTTCTATGCTCCTGTTGTACTAAAAAAGAACCATCTTCCCAGCAGCATGCCTGAGCCCCTCCAGCACTATTTTCAAAGAGTGAATGCTCAATTATTCAGTGAAACAAGACAATGGTGTATTAAAGAGAAAGTTTGAGATACATTGTAATAAAGCTCCACTGCTCCTTGTTTCTTAATTATCTTTTTGTTTTATAATTTTGAACAGCTATATGTTATATAAACAGCTGCTGGTCTTCAAATGGCAAATTCAATCCCTCACTGCCAAGACTGTAACTTACGTACCATGCTGATAGCCTATGCGTTTATTTTACTAAGTTTTTGCATGCCCTATTTCAGGTATTTTGCAGGAACCATACTTGGGAGAAACTGCTGAGCCCCCACGTTTGACAACTGGGTCCCCTTCGGGTATCTACTTTAAAACCTCACCACTCGTGAAAATTCAAGAGATTATCTTCCCCCACTAGGATGTAGAGAGAATAAGAGATACAGTCATTCTCCAACAAAACCTGTATTTAGACAGGTGGTTAGAGAACCAGTAACAGTCTAGGTGCTAGCTAGGCTAACTAGGGATTTAACTAGCTCTCTGACTTAGGTAACACTGCACATCCTCAAACCCAATAGTAGGGAAGAGAGGCAAAATTTATCAACTAAGAGTAATTTCTGAACAAGTGGTAAGATAAATCTCCGTCAGCACAGCACGGCAGCCTCTACAGCTAAAAGTCACGTGTCTCTGCAGCGTAAGTGGATGAACCAGAGACTGCACCAGACGACGGGAAGAGACACTCGTCAGTTGTGCATCGAGGGCTGGGAGGCACAGAGCTCCTGCTCATCAGGTAGCTACGTAAACCAGACCACGTCTAAAAAAAACAAGCAGGTAATGGGGAAAGTGAAATAAACCCACAGGCATTATTTCTCTTTTAGTAAGATGTTATTAGCAGTTCAGAGCAGATCACTGTATTAACGTATGGATACTCTTGACGTGTCCCCAGCAGATAAGTGGTTAAATTCAGGTTACGTTTCATAAATGCAGTAAACAAAGGTTGGGTTTTTCAATTCTTATCTTTGAAAAGCACATCCATTTTCGATGCAGTAGAAGAATACTGCTCAGGAAAGTAGAATACAACATAGATATAACAACTGACTGATACGTATTTTTAGCTGTATTATAATAATGTAGTCAGTGCAGTGTTTCCTCTCTTCGAGAAATAAGCCTCCGGGTTTATCTCTGATCACCTCAACATTTCAGCTCTTCCATCAAAAAAAGAAACCTCTGAAGAACAAGCACTTGGTATCCTTAACAACAGTGTTTACATCTCTCAGCATTTTCCACATTTCTTCATTTAAGTCTATAAAAAGTAAATTCACTCAAATCTCAATGAGTTTTTTCCTAGTGTCATGAAGACATATAAAAACATAAATAATGGTTTTCAAGTCTTCTGCCTTCTGCCTTCATATGCCATAATATTCAACTTTAAAATACATTATATCACAGTCTTTAACTCCAAATTATGTATTACTTTTATTTATATATAAAATTGTAACGGGTATACAAAAAAACCCCACCACTAGAAAATAAAACAAAGCATCTTCAATTGTTACTGTCAAGTAAAAATGAGAGCAACTATAAATATATTTAACAACAGTTTATCAATGACCGGTTGGCAGATATCTCACACTTTTTCTCTATAGGCTGATATAGATGGTGCCACTGTGACCCCTTGATAAGAAGGTAAAACCAGAATGAAACAAAAGCAAAAAAAACCCCAAAAACAAAAAACCAAAACAAAAAAACCCAGACTTGTCCACTCTTAGAGGATAGTAAAATGCTCTGCCTCTCACCTGTAGTGGTTTTCCTCACTATCATTAAAATAAAATAAAATAAAAGCGTCCCCTCTCCTCCCTGTCAGCAAGACTAATGCGGGGACAGAGCGGCCCTTGCACAACTGGACGCTTCCAGCTCCAGAGAGCCTCGGGAGATGGCAGGGCAGGAATTCCCGACACTGCCCAGGCTGCGCGGGGCTGCAGCTGCCCGCTCTGCCCGGGGCTCAGCTTCAGCAGCGCTGTGCCCCAGCTGAAATCCTGCCTGCACTCCAGCCTCTGCCAGAGCCGGGAACCAGCTCATGCTTTACCATCTTTACAGTTTCTATGGATATAAGTGTGAAGAATTTCAATTTCATTATACAGTTATTTTAAGGGTTTAAATATATCGTGTCTCAGTTGGCACCTAGAAGAACATCCATCATTTTACTCACTCCATCAGTCATAGATAAACACATTTCCTAGTAACCTCAGCCCTGATTAACTAAGGAACATATATAAAGTACCTGCATCTTCCAATGGAACATAAAGCAATAGGATCTCCCACCACAGCTACCAAGGATTGTGCTCTTGTAATGGCAGTGTTGAGAAGTTTGTAATTAGACAGAAAACCATAATCCAAGTCTTCTGTTGAATCCTCCAGTAACTGCTCTTTCCTTTTAATTGGCGTTTGCTTATGTTTGCACGTATGCCGTGTTCGTACTGTGCTGAGAAACAAAACTCTGAACTGTTTTCCTAAAAGGAAACAAAAAACAAACGTCCGAGATAGATAATGGTAGCTATTTCTGAGAGCAACACAATCAGACCCTCGCACACGCCAGCCAGATTTCACACCTAGATACTCTGAAGAACCGAGAGCTACCCTTCACATGAAGAGCTTTATGCAAGAGTAATAAGATTTAAAAATTTCAAGAGATGCACTATAAATAGCACATGCTATTACAAGAATATTTCCTCTTTAAAAAACTTATTTTTCATCTTGATATTAATCATTCCAGAACTTTCTGATTTTTACAATGCTGCCAATCAGCCAATAACAAATCTCGGACTTATTTATTCTACCTTTAAAAAGTTCTGGACGTTCTTGTTTCATATTGAAAAATTTCTCACATATACGAGTATCTACCATGAAAAAACAGAACACACCACTCACTGTCACTCAGTTACTTTATCATCTTCCTTTGTTTATTACTGACTAAAAGTGCAGCCTAGCAACAGGCTATGCCTACGCCAAATTCTTGTTATCAATGTGATCCCAAGAACAAATGTCTAAATTTGTGGACCCCTTTGTACAGTCTATTCCACAAACGCAAAAAATCAGTAAAACATTTTGAGGCTAGAGCCTTGTTACCTTTTCATTTGGAACTCTGTTTTTCCCCTTACAATAAAAATCCATCAGTTTGCACGTTTTTCACTTGATCAATTTATTTTTTAAGTAAGCTTGAACTTAATTTTGAAAAAAAAAAAGATAAATCTCACATCCATGATTTTATGGCTTTGGTATTTAATGTTGGAATAACTTGCCAGTTTCATTTTGATATATTAGTTTTTATGGGCTGTATCACAGCTCTCCTTTTGTTCTCATCGTTTCAAGATTATTTTAGTAAGACTTAGTTAACTTCACCAGTCACATTTTTTACTTCCTTAGCATATCTTTGAGACGCACAACTATTACTTACCCTGAACATTTAGCACTCTCTCTACACTGACATCAGACAGTCTTTTTTTCCGAAGTTCAGCCCGAATTCTGAACACTTGATCAGCGTAAGGCGTTACGACACCGATACTGCCATCATCCAACTTGCCCCAGGCAACAGGCCATTTTCTTCTTAATTCTTCAACACGCTCTACTACTTCAAACACCTTAAAAGAAAGTCAGAATTCTTAACAGAATACTCCACTGAAGATCATTATTTGATACAGAAAGCGAATTTGAATGTTAAAGCTCTAAAACATTTACATGTCACAGCACTACAGAGCCTTACTGAACAAGCAATAATACTATTGTGTTCTATAGTGATACTCTAAAATATCATGTATTAAATCAATGCAATTACTATACACTACCTTTTCATAATCTTGAAAAAAAAGTTTGCCCGCAAAAATGTCACCTTTAAAGTATAAGATGGGAAAGTACATAATAATCTTAATTTTCATGCTTATGCTCTTACAGAAATGTCAAGTGGAGTAGGACCTTTCTTATCATACTTTAACTAATTTCCATAAGTAAATATATCGCCTAAATAGGGATTATTTTATTTTTATTCTAGATTTTATACATGTCATATTAGAGTTTGATAACTCCAGAAAAAGTATATGCATATCAGAGTACAATCACTTCCCATTCCAAAGGATACCATCAGGACTTTCAGATTATTCATCAACTGCTAGTTCATCTCTATGAAATATGATTCAGTGTGCTACCTGAAAAGACTAATGAGTAATAAAAACTGAAAATCTCCTCCTGTGAGGAGACAGGCTCAAAAATGTTAAGTGGGACTTCTAGGGACTTTTATGGACATTTCAAGAACATGAAAAGCGATATAAATCACAACGGGTACGTACAATCGTATAAAGCACAGTAGTTCCTAACTGCTGAAAATCTGTTGTTTCATGCTGACTTCTTAGCATCTAAGATCTGATTATATGACACGCAGACTCATTTAAGTAGATTTTTTTTTTAAAGAATTAATCTAAACTGGAACAGTTTATTGAAAAACTCAGGAATTTTTAAAAAAATCAGGAGGAAACTAGTACGGAAAAAAAATCTCTTAATCCTTAAAAAGTCACAGTTTATTTTTTTAAATTTCAGATTTTCAGAGGGCAGTGAAAATATGTGGCTGTTTTTGAGCAAGTCCTGAATATAACTTTTTGCAACAAAAATTCTTGTATTTAAAAGCTAGTTCTACTGACAAAGAATATTAGAATAAACTTTGATACCTATTAAAACTGTAGTACAGATATAATGATCTTTTGCAGGTATTGTGGTAAGCTGTTGTGAAAGCATATAGCTTCTGGATATGTAGTTGGAATTAACACCATAAAGGGAGATTTTAGAATTAAGACCAAAAAGGGAAAGTGCATTTTCCCCGATGAATATTTAATATAGGTACCAACGAACCATAACATGCCCCAGCGCAAACGTCCACTAAGGGTCAAACAGAAAAAATCTCCCTCCTCATCTGAATTTCAGTTTTTCATGTTGGTGTTTGAGCAGCTGTTGTCCTTCATTTCTGCCTGTAGCTATTAATGACTCACAAGTTTCAGACAGTTATTTGGCCACTGAAGATATTTTTAGGTTTTTTACAACTTCTTTTAAATGGCAAAGCAATCCAACTAGATTAATCAAAGCAGTCAGGTGCCTTCGTTTTTGTTTTGCAGTAATGTGTCCAGAAGTCATTGGAGCTTCTTATTTAAGTAGATATTTTAATACACCAAAGAATGCACAAAGAGTGCAGCATAGCAACAACAAAAAGGTTGAAAACTGGCCATCGGATGAACTGCACCACTGTCAACAAGGGGAAACGCAGACAGCTCTCCCGTGCTTCACTGCTGTTGAATGGCAACCCAACGCCAGTTAAAATTTCTCATAAGTTTAAGAAAATTAGTGATATTTCTTTGGTTTCCTTTAAACGTCAAGGACATTTCTTAAGACATATTTTTGGTGGTGAAAAAAAGGAGTTGGGTCAACCCCTCCCTAACTTGAGGTGACTGGAAAAAGGCATCTTCCACTACGGAAAGCATTACCGAGTTGGGGGGAAGAGGGGAGGGGGTTATTTGGTTTTCTGTTTTTGTTTTTGGTTTTTTTTAACTCGAAGGAACGAGAATGAAAGTAACCTTTGAAGAATGCAAATAAATCTATGTGAAACAAACATATTGAGAACAAGTTCTCACTGAAAAAAATCTCATCTGCACATGATTAGTTAGAGACTGATCCTAACCATATTAAAGAAAACATGAAATGTTACTCCAGAGGGCTCTTATCTGAGTGGGAACATTTCTACGACAGTCAAAGAAATCTAAGTTTTACTTCAAATTGCAGTTACTCTCAGTTGCTAAGATACATCCATCAGAGTGTCACAAAAACTATCAGGAAAGACGTCCTCAAGAATGAGCCTGAGAGAACTATATGCAGCTTGCAATTGCAAAGAAAAAAAAGAGAAGATAAATTAGTGGAAATGTTTACTACAATTGCAATGTTCACTACTTCAGGTTCAGCAAACTCCATGTTCCCTTCTCTTAGTAGAGGACAATTTACGTCTTCTACCTACACTGACCATAAACCAATAAATCTGGGGGGAGCTTTAAGGAAAAAAAAAATAATCAAGAATAAGGCCTAAGAAGAGTTACCTCTGCGTTATTGTAAAAAGCTGTACTATTCTTTTCTTGCACATCTTCTCCCCGTGCTGTGAAGAAAGTCAAAGGGTAGAAATCTTTGTGTGCTGGCTGCTTTCCGCTTGCCATCAATTTGCCTTCATAGAAAAGTTCAGATGTATAACTGTAACAAGGCAAAACAGAATAAAATGTGGAGTCTACATATGAGCTCACTGATAAAATATGCAAATCTCACTGATAAAATATGCAATCACAAAATACTTCATAAGAAAAACAGAACCACTGATTACTATGCGGCATCTTCAAGTGATTTCTCTGAACTGATACTTCCGTACTACAAACGGAGCAGAAGGCACTAAAAATATGCTTTTCCAACACTTCTTCTACAAAGGCAGTATTTTCTTCTCATCTAAAGCACAACAAAGTTACTAACATTCTCACTAAGGTTTTGCTCAGGGGTTCTAGTGGCTTGGAACTGGGCCAAAGGAACGCTTGCTGTCTGGGACTGGTTGTACCCCAGGCTGGCTGGACAAGGAGCCTGCTTACACCAGTTCAGAGCTGTTGAACTTGCAAGATAAATTTACTAAAGATTTCGTGGGTACTGAGCAGGATCCAGGCCAAGTGTTCGGCTTTCAGGGAAGCTTCTCCTCTGCGACCTCTACTCCAGACCAATCTATGTTGCTAGTCATCAGAAACACACCCAGAACTTAGCTCCTCTGCTGGCAGCAGGCATTACTGAGAAAGAAATGAGGCAAGAACTACCTTCGTGGTGAAAACCAGGAGGGAAGAGGCCAAACTGAATGGAACAAGACAAAAAGCCAGCAAGAAGGGACTGCAGATCACTACTGCATGCACAACAGAGCTAAACTAACGTACTGACTTTCATCAGTTAGTGAATTCTGGTATGGTCTAACTTCTGAATGCTCAGCCTCCAACCTTAATGCTCTTCAGATACAGCTCTGCGGATGCAGTAACATGAAAACAGCCTGACATGGAGACAACAAAAGCAGGGGACGGTGCAGTCAGTGGGCCCATCAAGTTCTTCCGGGCTTCCAATTATTGTAGCTTAAGATGTAAATAACTGGTTGTGGAAAAGCTAAAGAAACTATCCTGCTACCAAACAACATCAAACAACTGCAGCCCACTGATGCCCAGAACTGGTTTACACGGGACAATCCTGAAGAACATGCAACTCTCCTGTGGATTGAGCTGCAGCAGTCCACTGCTGCCAACAAGCAAAACTCAATTTCTTCTGCAAATTATTTCTTAGTAATGAGTTCTTATTAAACAATAAAACACCCTTTCTACAAGGACTGTTTTTTCCAATTACAGCTCCAAAGTCAGGCTGAACTAATGGCTTCTTCTTTCCTTAGTTTCTTTTGGTTTCTTTACTTCAGTTACGTCGGTATGATTAATGAGCCCACCACGAGCCATCTTTCTACGCTTACGTCTGCCTTAAATGCCATGGTCCCATTTGTCAGGGGAAATTCCACATTATAACAAAAGTAGACGAGACAATCTCCTAAACGGGCCACCGTCAGAGCATTTAGCAGGTTTCACTTCACACGGCAATACTTTCGAGTGGAAATAGGCAGACTGGGCTCCCCCTGGACAGCATTTCTGCAGCCCGCACCTCGGTGGCCAGCACAGTGGACCCTCCTAGGAGCTCGCTGTCTGAACTCCAACTGCTGAAGTGAATTTTCGTGATCTGAGGCAAATTTCATGGAAGTGATCTCTAACCAAAAGCTGAACTGATCCCTTCCTTTTCAGATTCTCACTTACTTTGAACTTCCAACTTCAAGAAATGTATAAGAAACTTAGCATCACTCAGTCTATAATTGCAAAGTCCACAAAATCAAGACAGATCAAGCTGTGTAAGAAAATCTGTTACATTCTCACTTTTGATTCCCCAGAGCACTTAAATATTTCTGCTTTTGCTTTGAACACAGTGATAACCTAATTAGTGTGACTGGATACCAACATAATATTCCTCAGTACATATCTGAGCCAGGATTTAAACTTTAGCATTTTTCCCCGTGATTGCACTTATTCTTTCTAGCACAGCTCATGGATGAGCTCATTACACTGGCAGCCATTAGTTTATCATAGCATAAAAATGCAAACCCACTGATTAATGTCTCTTGAAAGAAGTGATAAAAAAAGACAACAGGAAAGAAACATGCCCAGAAAAAAATAGGTCAGATTTTGTTCATGGTTGTACACCCATACGTCCCTTACGTTGCAGACAGCTTACCATTCCAAGATAATCCACCCCAGTAATCCTAAAATTCTGAAACAGTCCAAAGAAATGCAGCCTCTATGTAACGTACCGCACAAAAGTTAAAAAGGGAAAGTTAGCTCTTCTTTGGTTTAGGTGCAAAGCCAAAAGCATCCCCACCTGAACGAGGGGTCTGTAATGCAACTGCCTAACTGAACCCCTGGCATCTGTCCTAGGAAACCGAATTTCAACCCAGTAACAAAGAATTACTCTACTAATGAACTTTGAAAACTATGATTCCGTTACAGAAACACGTAATGCTTCTCTCTTTGTTCAGTTGTGCTCGGCTCAGAGTTCTTTTGCTCCCTCACACCAAAGGAAAGCATGATACAGTGAAAAAGTTCACACCTACTTGATGATAGCTTCATGGGAGCGATAGTTCTCACACAGCAAGATCCTGCACGGAAATTCTGCAGGGTAGTGCTCATAGAGCCGATCAAGCAATGAAACATGAAGGTTTCTTTCCCTGGCAAATTCACTGTAGACAAAAGGACTGAGCTGTAATAGACACACACACACAGAGAAAATGTAACTGAATAGGTGGACTTGGAATTCATGCTCCCAACATATGTATTTTGCATCAAAACAAAAAGAAAACCTTACTTTTACTGTACATTCATAGTTGGAAGACATACCATGGCTATTCCATAGAAGTGCCCATTCCTACTGTAAAAGGGACAAAAGACCAGCATGCTCTTAAAGGAACAATAACACATTCAGTTACTACGTAAAGAAGAATCCTTATATCTATGGTTTTCCTTTGCGGTTTGCACAGATGAATAACTCAAAGCAGAGAGCTGTTTGACCAAAAAAACCCCACCAAAAGCATGTTTTGAGTGACATTACACAATTACGCTGACAAGCACTTTACTGTTAAGTTACCACCACAAATAGTACAGATCAGAAAATACAGAAATTTGTAACACAATTTTAAAAAGTTAAATGGAAAGTCATAGGAAAAACTAAAACCCAAGTGGCCTAGTTACTATTACGCTAAATTACTACTGGGCTTGTTTAAGAATAAAAACATCCGCTATTACAGCAGGAAAAATAGGAACAAAGATGATGAAAAAATATTTTTAAAATAAAATTTTAAAATGCAGAAATTAAGCCAATCTATTTTGTCATTCTGAATGCATATGATTCAGATTCTGAGTTTGAGTTTCACTTCAGACAATCCTGGATACCTCATAGAGCAGCTTCTGTAAGACCCTGAGCTATACATCAGCTCTTTGCGTACACAGCCCGAGCCACACAGGCCACGTCCAGACCGTAACCATCCAGCTGGGCTGATGCGATCTGGCCTTAAGTGGGAAGAATTCTAATCTCTTGAAGAGGACTTCAGAGATCTGTATATAAAAGGACTTCCTAGTCCTTGGGATTACTATGATCATGACTTGAAATGATCCACTAGTATTAAGTCACAGGTGGCAACACTACTTTATTACTATACCAAAGCAAACATCCACTCTAACCCTATTGTGAAATGTCAGGAGAATTAAAGGCAAATCTATAAAAACAAATAAATCTGGCCTAAATCAACAAAGCAAGTAACATCGACTTTTCCAAGCATACTTTCTCATGCCTACGGGCTACAAAGTGACATGCATAATCAGTGTTTTAAACTCTTCTAAACTCTAAATCAAGCAATTCCTAGGCACATTGCATGAAGGCAGTGGTTAGTTTGTTTCCTGTTTCTTACTTGTTCAAATCCTTACCAGATTATGGTAAAATAAATCTTATAAAATAAAAAAAAAAAAAGGTGTCTAAATCATAATACTCATTCTTCATATTCTTCAATTCTTTCAGAAATCACCAGGGAATACGAGTCATAAAAAGTAGGAGAAACTGCTACCCTGACTGTAATAATAACTATCCCTGACCTTACGCAGATAAAATCCCTTGAATTTTCCTTGGCTTCCCCATCTATTATATGACCAGTAAAATTTATGCATCTCCCTCTTTAAAATGAAATTTTACTTGCATATAGTTCAGCGGTTGACCGGCCCAAGTCTGTTCTACAACAGATTTCCTACGTAACCTTGGACAACTCACACGCTTTGTGCCTCAATTCCCTCGCTGTGAAACGGAGACAGCAGCGTATTCTCGCTCAGCAGAGATACTGGGAGTCTACCTGAGAGATTATGAGGCATTCACATACCACAGAAATTTGGAGCAGATAAATACCTTAAATATATAACTACAAATATTATATATACGCACTGTACATTCAAAAACTCTAAAGCTCTTACCTGCATATGGTCTCCGGCCAAGACAATTCTTGTGTTTTTATTAGCTAATGCCAGAGGCATAATAGTCTCGCACTCCATAGCCTGCGCAGCTTCATCTAACAGAATGTGTGTAAAAAAACCTGTAAAACAGATATCAGCAAATAAATGAAACCTAAAATATGATAAAATAAACAGTGATACCAATACAAGGAATTGTACGAAAAGTTCTGTATTCTGCTAGTAACCAAAACTAGAAAAAAATTCAGACTGGCTTATACAAATAAATTTCTAGCAACTACTACAAACCACAGAAACAATTTTCAAACCCATCGAATGACCAAGAGTGGTCGGCTGACTGCCAGTGACATTAGCAGCAGCCCACAGATCTGCCTTTTTCTTCTGATATACGTGAAGTTAAACTTTGATCTGAGCTCTCCTCATGCCGAGAGGAGACGTCTCTCGGCAGACCTCCCTCAGCAGGTTTCTCAAAGCTGAAAGTCTTTTCATCATCATGAGGCTTGAAGAGCTTTGGACAATGACAATGAAAAGGACTTCCTCATGTACTTCAGTCCTATTAACTAGTTTATATACTAAATTTCCCATTAAAATTGCACATACCTGAGCACTTTGCTGGTTATGGGCTTTAAGGAATGTCAGGGGGGGAAAAAGGAGCAGAAAGTGAAGGAAAATTGAAATTCAATCTTACGATAATGTTGGACCAAAAAGGTTTGTTGGGGAGTGGTGGAGGGAATGGAAATCTATGCACTGGATAACACACACTTGAAAAAAAAACGGGCCACAGTAGGTTCCTATTTTATGAAATGTAAATTCAGGATAGGTATGGAAGAGAAGTGGTTTTATATATACACTGAGATATATTAAGGTTTAAAACAAACTATTAGAGGACTTAGTGTGCCATCCAATTAAGATTATATACATAAAAATGTAACCATTTTCTTTGGAAAACATGGATTTCACAAAGCTGCACACACATCACTATGGTATGACTGTACGCAGCTCACTGCCAAACAAAGCGGTTAGTTCCATCTGAAGTCCTGAAAGACTAAAGGCCCTAAAGACCTGCGAATATTTACCATGAATTCCATAGTACTTTTCTCTATTGCAACAAATGCCTAAATGTAGCCATAAAAAATTAACCGTAACAACTTCAGTAAAGAAATTCCACGTTCTCCAAAAAGCAGATGGATTTCACTGGGAGATCAAGAAAACAACAAACCCTAAGCAGCCCCTGCCCCAACGAAATCCGTCTAATATATCGCAGTTTAGAAAACAACCCGAGAAGTATCACGTTAACATAGCACGGGTTTGTATGTGTGGGAGCTGTTTGCAAAGCTAAACAATTCACAACACAAGAAAAAAAAGCTCTCCGTGTGTATTTATGCTTACATGCTCCACTGAGTAATGACCGTAATAAGCATAACATTCAAAGTCAGAATCTCAAACAGAATTGTCCCTCTTGAATCTCAGAACCACCAGATCATACAGTACTGCTTCTTTATTTAGGTTTTTTTTAAACAAGGAAAAAACAGAATAGGCAAAAGGTTAATTTAAATGCCAGCAGTTTATAGCTTTGTAATAAATATTTACTCATTAATAAAAAAAAAAAAAGAGAAGACCATTTTAAGATTATCATTGTTTATTTTTTAACAGTTCAAAGAACTAAGTAAAGAAGTGACACTGATAAAAGGAAGACAATTTTCAAAGCTCGGACACTTCTGGTTTAGAGATTAGCTCACCTGGTTCAAGATCCAGTTGACACAGATACTGTGATGTATTTAAAGTAACAACTACTACTCGTTGCTTAAGAATGTCTTCTTTCTGTGGCATCTGAAAGGTGGAATGTGTGCTTGAAATCAAACAGTACTGATGCACAACTGGGTGGACAGTCTTTACCCAGCGATTTCTGAAATATACCCTAAAAAAGAAAGAGGGGGCTTATTTTCTATACAGGTTGAACACTGTGACAGCCTAATATTTCAAATGCTAATATTCTGTTTGCTGATAAATAAAAGTTATCTTCAGAAAGCAAAACATCACAACTGTGCAGAATTACATGCTAAAATGTCGTGGATTTCCCTTCCATTATTTGCTGCAGTGCAATACTACATACACAAAACAGTTTCCAAGGATTAATTCACATGTGAAAACCTGTACATTCTTCATACGACCCTCAAATCAACGTCTATTTCATTTTAAGCTATCAGTAAATTCATTTAAAAGAAATATTTTCTCAGATGAAATATAAATCTAGCCCATAGTCTTGGAAGTGACCGAGCCACATTGGTCTGCACGTTTCAACTGCAGCCAAAGGATCTTTAAAAAAAAAAAAAAACCAAATACCAAAAGCCATTAATAAAATCCTGTACTTCTTATACACACGCTGTATGTCTCCGTTATAACAACCGAACAGGAAGTATATTCACCTTTTTATCATGCAGGGCCATAATTACGATACACCGTATAAAAGAACAAGAAAACAGTGCCAGAAAGGACGGCTGGACTCTAAAATACCAGGACATCGTCAGCAAAGCGCTGGACTTCAAACACCTTCCCATGACACACAAGGTAATTTTAATCATCACATCATGAGATCAGTGACGAATTTTTTTTTTAAAAAGTGACGAAATGTTACGACCTAATGGAAGTCTAATGGAAGAGGAACAGGGAAGACACAAAGACTGTGCCCCAGAACAGAGCGTGTAACTAACCCAGCGACGGCTACAGACACACACCAAACCGCACCAGCTGAGGATCTGCATAAAGATGCCGAAGCGCTTCTGTACGGGGCGGTCCCCACAAACAGAGTCTGTATCAGTAAGAACTGTGCCTCTGAAGTGGAACCTTTAAACCACGGGAAACTATTGTACAGATATTAATATTTAGAATTAAAGCCACTTTAACTTATTCCAAAGCAAATTAAGATGAAATTATTTCAACCAATTTCAGTTCTAAATATGGGATTTAATGCTGTTTGGTTTATCCATCATTTATTTTCTTCTGATTAATTTCTCCCGCGTCCATATTACAAATCTCACATCATTAATGAAGTATTTAGAAAAGTGTAATTCGGCACCTGAGTGCAAAACACGTTTGCAGTGGCTGGACCGTGGATATCACGTGTCCAACCACGTTTGAAAATCACAGCTCCGTTCCGTGTAACGTGAGAGAAGCAATCGTTTGGGTCCAGTCCGGGAGCAAACAATACACTCCGGCGTCATTCTCACAACATGAACCTTCTACTGTTACCCCAATATATTTATTTCTTACCAGCCATCAGACTGATAATCTTTATTTGATGAAGTGTTATTACGTCAGCGTAACAACACGAAGTCATGGCCCAATGGCTAGCAGCAGGCAGCCAGAGAAGCCCTGCTCTATTCCCCCCAGCCATTCCGGCAGCTTTTCCATGATTTAGTTTCTGACTCTGAACTGCAGGTAACACGTTCCCACCGTCTCGCAGGAGCACCGTGAGGATTAATGAGTTCGTTGTGAGTTTATGTTTGTAAAGCACTTTGAGATTCTTGGATGAAACGTGCTATTGAAATGCAAAATATTATGGTTATTAGACATTATTATACCGTGCACTGTCTTTTATTACAAAAATCCACCTATGTGTGACTCACAGATTGGCTGACAGCGTTTCAAACTGCATTGCTGCTTACCCATTCACTTCTCTTATTTTGATGTGAGATCAAAAAGCTATCCCAGAGCTATTATTCACCATTGGCATAAAAACACCTGACAGATGTGACTACTTCGAAAATGTCGTGATATAAGTAAGCCACGCTGAACAAGGGATTTCTTTCTCAAGTGCAATTTGGGCTAATAAAATCTCCTGTAATTTCATTATTAGGTTTTTTTTTCCTTAAAGCTAGAGGAACCCATTACAAAAATGGGTTTTACCAGCTTAACACGAATCATAACATCTCCCCCTGCAACACACCCTTAACTTCGGATTAAAGCAGCAAACTCGCCTTCTGATCTTAGCACCAGCACACGCGGAGTACCCGAACGCCAGCAGAGTCGGGCAGGCACCAACCAAACATTCGTTAGTACCTGCAACGCTTCCTATTGGCGCGCAGCTACAGGTACAAAGGTGGGCAAAAACTGCAGCTGCAAAACCAAACCCCAGCTATAGCTCACCTAAGGGTGTATTTTCTCACATCAAGACTTTAATTCTGGAAAAATTAAAACCTTGAAGGCTCAGGTTTACCCAAACCACAGGCAGCAAATAGAGAGAGAACCACATTAAAATGGAAATCCCAGAAGACTATAGATGAGGGACTCAGTCTTCTGCAAACAAAAGCACTGAACGTATCCACTGTAGTTACTAATGCTGGGTTAACATGCACAGAATCTGCGTTTCACATGGAAATTCATACCGCTTTTATCTCTAAATGTGGCATCTGGATATCTACGAAAGCCTTAATTTCTGTGGAATTCTAGCCAATGAGGCAAAGAATGGAACAAACTGTCAGCTAACCTATGTTTCCATCAACTTCCCAGCCTTATGTCAAAAAAGAAATTTGCCCAAATATTTCTACAGAATGTTAGTTAAATGGAGTATTTTCTAATTTTCTGTGGTTTGCTTCCATTGATAAAGTTCCATCAAAGTACCAATTTGTACAATAGACTATTTGCAAAAGCAGTGAATTTAACTCAGTAATTAAGATTCACAGTCATTTCCTTGTTCACGTTTCATGCTGGGATTGCTCCTAAATCACTTCAAATACATTTCTAAAAGTGAATGAAGGGGGAGTCGAGAGTCGGAACCCCTGCGGGAGGCCAAGCAGAGTTTCATTTGCACCCCTGTCCCGTGGAAGTGACTCCTCATGACTCCCCCCAACAGAGTGAACGGGGACTAAATGTACGTTTTTCAAAACTTCTTTTCCCTGTTCTGAACTGGAAAACACTAATTCCTCCCAGCTCTTGTTAAAAAGCCCGGGATACTCCCTTCAGGCTGGGCTCCAAAGAAATCTTCTTGGATAAACTCCAATCCCAGCTCCTCAGATTTTGTGCAGTCAAAAGATCTTTGTTTCAGATCACCTGAAATCCCTCAAGCAAAAAGAACACAGAATCCAGCAGTCTCGTTTCATGCCTCTGCTAAAAAAACATAAAATAATAATAAAAAAAAAAATCTAAGTAGTCCCAAGAAGCCTAAAGAAAACTTTAAAAGCACCTGATTTCCCTCTTCCATTTCTTTTCATCCACCTCCAAGGCGAGGCTCATTCTCAGGAACAAGTATGCTCCTCGGGATGCGGAATACACGTGAAAGTTCTGTCTTACAACCTGAAAGTTAACTTTTTAAATCAGTCTTCCTTTGAGGATGGGCAAAGATAGAAGCTAGAGTTTCAAGGAAAAAAAGTAATTGGCTAAAGAGGCATTTATTTTACAAACTAACATTTGATAAGATAAATTCATACCGTTTTCAGTATGAGAACTTTACTCCAGGCAAACTGGATAACAGGGCAATGGTCCTTTAAAACCTGTTGGGTTTTTGGTTTGGGATTTGGGGTTTTTTAATTCAAATTCTGATCTGCTTTGATTGATTAATTTTTATAGTCTGGGTATTTCCTGATGCTAGCCGCCACATACTGGAGTTACCGGCGTTCAGGCCACGTGCGGTACTTACACACCTACGTTACCATCCAAATATTTACAAAAATGACCCAAAGAGATTTCAGCTGAGATCTTTTAAACAGAATCAACTTATTTTCTGACATTGCTGAACTGACAGTTAGCAATAACATATTTAGGAAAAAATGAAGATAAAAATACTAAAAATGCAGATAAAAGCAACATCGCCCTTCTTCATTTTCCTCTAGTGTTACATACAAAACTACCGTACGGATACAACTAAATTTCAATTTTAAATTTAATTAAATTTTATTTAGGTACAGAGCTTAGACTCAACATAAATTCTCAGTGTTCATTCTGACTTTGCATTTTCCAAAGGGCAAAGCATGTTGTTTTGTTAGGAAAAAATATTAATTTATAACATGATATTTAAACAGAAACCCCCAAACTCTAGGCTTTGAACTGTTGTGTCGCATCACTGGCAGGATAATTTATTTAGTGTACGTCTTACCCATCGCAATTTACAGAAATATCTACAGTTTTCAGAACTCAACGGTAAATAATTAAGCTTTCCTTCTTTAAAAACAACATAAATATTATGGTGTTGCCCACTAAGCTGTGCAAACATCTTTAGCACGGATACAGTTCAGCCAACTCATCACTTGTAGAGTAAATAAGGAAAAAAATCTAAAGCAAACTCTTCAGCCATTTAGAAACACATCAAACTCTGCAAGAAGCACATCCAGCGTTCGTAATTAACTCTTTCTGCTCCGCTTGATGCTTCCTTCAAAACATTGCAGAAGGCTCAGAGCAGCCTCTTTAAACTAGCAATAACGAACTTAATTTGAAAACATATCTCGACAACAGCCAATAAGGAAGGGAAGAGATCCACAATTAATTTCATGCTGGGAGTCTCCCATAGCTCTAGCGTTCAATTCAGATAACTGACCCTTCAACTCCTGCCAGACCAGGTCGCCATGCAGTCAGCTTTCAAACAACATATGCTTCTCAATTAGACATAATATTCTTTATTTGAAAACACACGTGCTTGTGGATCCATAAATAAATGTGTATCTATATATTTATGCAATTCCAGAGGTGCCCCCGTTTTCTAAAACTGCAACTTTTCCCAGAGACATCATGACTATTTGAACAATATCATCCAATCTCCAGCACCACTTTCTGAAGCTTCATAACAAATACTATGACAATTATACTTAAATTCAAACATTCAGTGACTTTTAAATTACGTGCTGTAATTTTCTCAGCAAATACGTATATATATATTTTAACCATAAGAAAAATCCCACTTTTGTTTATGTATGTTTTTCGTAAGTATTTCTGAGGTTGGACTATATAGTTGAATTCAGAACATAAAAGAAGGTAGCAAAAGCCGGGCAACAACAATAAAACTGTATTTAACTCCTGGCTCTGTTAAATCACACTTCGATATTCCCAAAAGTGTTAATTACACACATTTCTACCCACCACAAAAATCAAGACAACATAATGTTTTTCATCACAAAGTGCTTTACAAATCACCTTAAGACAATCTGTGTTGAAATACAACCAGATCAAAGGTAACTTTTCGAAAATAAGCTGCCGCCTTTGCCTTGGCCAGATCCTCAGCGTCTGTAAAATGTCAGACGGCAACTAACGCCAGCAAATCCAAGAGAATTTACACCTGCTGTAAATCTAGCCCCTTCACATAACTTCATTGGCTTTACTGACATCGCATAAAATATAAGTCCAGGATGGCTTTTAATAGCTAACAAGTAAACATACAGACTCATTTTCTTAATAATATAATAAACTCACATATTGGCACTCAGAAAATGATGCCCATAATTTAAAAAGCACATACCAAGCTAGCAGTACACATTATATATTGTGATTACTGTGCAAAATATTCCCTGGAGCAGGTTTCTGCCCAGAAGTAAATCCTCCTTAACTATTTCTATGCAAGTTTACCCTCCTCGCTCTTAAAGTTTCCACCTCTTCTTCATTTTTTCCTTAACTGATTTCCCCCAAACACCCATGGTAAGTACATTTAACCACATATACAATGGCTTCAAACTGCCTTACCAGAAGAGGCCAAACTACTTTCACATGATTCTCTAAATATATATCCTGTGACATCAGAATTTTTCTTCAAAAAGCCAGGTGGGTAGCCCCGGTTTCCAAACTAGCATTACAAGTGTAAGTCAAAATTTTCCGGAATTAAAATACAGTTAACGTCAATTTTATTTTATCATAGTAGCTTTTAGCGGAGCGTATCAAAAGTTTGCTCATTAGGAAAGACACATTCATCAATAGAATAATAAAAGCTTAAAAAAGGATGTCTTTATTTTTATTTAACAAATGACCCAAAATTATGTTGACAATGTTTCACATTCTTTTTAGTCTGTGTTTTTATAAGCAGTGCTGGTAACGCCAATACGCTTTTATATTTTAAAAGTTCTTTAACCTTTTTTATAGACACCTTTTCTTAAGAATAGTACTTTATAGATACATAATAAGCCTTAAAAAGATACCTGAGAGGTCTTGCCTGGGGATTGCCTGCTTCTACATATGGATGTAAATAATCCTTTATGTAGAGATCAGCAGCACTATTAGAATGGGTGCAAATGAGAATCCTGCTGGAATAAATGGTGCAAATGAAAAAGCAATGAAGAAACAGAAAACAATTCAAAGCAGTAGAATACAAAAAAAAGGAAACGGGGCCATCTTCCTGCACGCTTTTCTCTTAATGAAACTAGTCACTAACCTACCACAGCACGCATGATTCAGCCCGTTAACTCAAATCCTTCAGGTATGACAAGATTTCAAATTCAAACAGTTTTTCAATAATTATTTTATGATTATTAATCTAGACTTGATTTTAAGTAAGGAACAGCTTTTATTATCTAGCATACTGCAAAACTTTACATATCAAGCAAATCACAGTCATCCTACATATTGCCAATTTTATCTAGTTTTGTTCTGAATGGAAAATACAGGCTAAGACAATAAAATTACTTTATCATTCAAAACAATGACAGACAGCTTGGGGTTTTGTTTGTTTTTAAGCTGGATGGAAAGTCTATATTTCTACCTTTCACTTGAATTTAAGTAAAGAATTGCATCTTCTCTGCTACTCGAGTACTGCGGTACATTTAGTGCCCCATCTCACCTAGTATCCTGTTGCTGGAGTATGTGCTTGACTGCCTGAGCCAGAGTGAAGGTTTTTCCTGTCCCATAGGGACCGATGATAAGAACAGGAGGCAGTTGTATTGAAAGTGGAGTAGTGATAGCCAGAACAGCCTCTTTCTGCTTAGCATTTAGGCGAGGGTCCAACTGCTCATCCCATTGTCTGTACAAGAGGAGGCAAGAGAGGTTAAAACCAGAAGCTACGAGAATCTGCTGTCGGTCAGAAATAAACGATGTAAGATTTTAAAAGCTTTGAAGAAATTAAAGAGCTTGTACGCTACTGTATTGATTGTGTCATTCTGAGGCCCGTCGAAACAGATCAACAAATCTAGCAAAACAATCACATGCTTTAATCACAATACTCTGACAATATTTGCAATCAATCAGCTGTGGGGTTTTTTTCAAAAGAAATCTAATTACTTCTCAATTTACATTATCTCACCTCACAGTAATTAATCTGAATAGCACACATTTTAGAAAACGTATATGCTGCACCATCACCTGATCACAAAAGCAAGCAGCCGGACAGTAATTTTCTCCTATTGCTGTGCAAAACGTACCGTTAGTTATGTTCCTCCCTGCACTATTTACATCGCCAACTTTAAAAGTCAATAGTTACACAACCCCAGGGCTTGGTAAAAAATTATCTACCATGAAATTCAAAGACAATTAAAAAACTAATGGCTACCAATTAACTACAAAAAAAAAAAAAAAAAAAAAGATTTTTGCTGTAGCCAGCTAGCAATACCAGCATTAACTGGAAGATGCTTTCAGAAAATTCCAACGAGCGTAAGAGGTTAAAGATTTGTAGACACAGTTTTTAATGTTCCCACTGACAGATTTAAAAGTAGCCATGCACAGTAAAAAACACCTGTCACATATGGTCATATGCAGCACATATGGCCATACTTTAGTAACGTGATCTCTCTGGGACAAGCTTCTTACACACTGGGAAGGTTTCTATTTGGTAGTAGTTAGCAACAGGGAGTAAAATCAAGAGGGAAATGACTGAATTCCTAACTTTTAAGACAGCTATGAACAACAAGCTGGCAGGAAAGTCTAGGAAATACTGAAAAGTAACAGGCACGCAGAACAAAAATAGAAGAAAAACAGAGGGACAGAGAGTTTGGAGTCAGACAGAAGTAGTGAATCTTAAGGTGGGGCAGACCAAGCCACCAGATGGAAAAAAACCCCATGCATACTACATTGACTTAAGCTGAACTACAATCATTACATGTGTCACTTTTTATATATATATACACAAATACTCAAAGATTATACAAATAAATCATATCAACTGCAACCAGTATGTAAATTTCTGTAAATAGAAATTTCCTGACATAAAACCCAGAGGACAAAGTTCTAGCTTACTTGACTTACCTTCTTTTTATTGAAATCACTGATTACTTCCAAACCATTCCTAAACACTATTTCCTTGTCAGATTCACTCAAAACTTAACTAAGTGAAAAGATTGTCATTGATCCCCATTAGCTTTGTAGTGTAACTACGCAAAACCCACTCCCTTCTTTCTGCCTTTACTGTCAAAGCTTTGATGGATGCAGCATCCTCACCCAGAACACTGCACCCACCCTTCTATCATCTCTGTCCCTCCTACACTTCCAAAGACAAACTAAATTTTTTCCACTAATTTTTGCCTTACATTATCTCACTGTCTCAGGTTTCTGGCCAGATCACTTTCCTTTTAATCCTTGAGCTATCTTCTGATTTGTCCTGCATCACAACCACACTCTTAATTCTCCCCTTCAAGACCCCCCACAACTCATGGCACGCTGTACAGGCCATCGGCTCCACATACCGCTCCCTTCCCTGGTTTCGAAGTACAGAAACCTCGTGCCTCTTTTATCCTTCCCTGCGCAGCAAGAATACTGACCATATTCCCTGAGCAACACAGCCTCGCATGCCCCTTCCCTGATTTTCCTCTTGGAGACAAACTATTTTCACTGCATCAGCCTTAAGTTTCCTTAAAAGTATTTATATAACAGAGGGGTTTATATTTCGTAAAGGAAACTGTAAGACATGTATACAAAGAATCTCAGGACTGCTTGCAAGCGCAATGCCGGTCCTTCCAAGAATCACTCCCACACCTTTCTTAGTCATCCCGCTCGGTGATGTATCCCAGTTTGGGCTCGTTGCATCAATCTCAAAAGGCACTAACGGATTGCTCCTTGCAAAGAGAAGCTCCTGCGCAGCAAACTCCTCGTAACTGGTATTTCCATGCCTAGGAAGTACCGCGCACGTTTCCAGTGCAGACCAGCACAGCAGTAAATAACAATAGCAGGTTTGTTTGCTACAGCTACAACTGCAATGTCTGTAAAACCACGGCTGAACCGCAGGGAAATGCAATCACAGATTCTAGTCCTCAGAGGATCGGTTTGCTGTTTTGTTTAGAACAGTTTCGCCCCCTTCTCTGAACCACCCTCACCCTTAACGAAGGGCAAGGCGCGTTTCCTGTTCCAGGGCAGATTTCAGCCATCTGTTACGAGAAATTCAGTACTGCATTACCATACAATCTTCGATATTACAGTGTTTGTATTCTTGTACCTGTTGGGACTCCAGGGTATGGTGGGAGTCATGCTGACATCTGGAAACAAAATACTGTTGTCCTTAATCCTGTCCAAGGCATAATGCATCTCACAGAGGGGTAAGCGATTTAACTGAAACTGGAGTTCAACCTGCAGTACAAAATGAATGAATAAATGAATAGGGGAACCAAAACCCATAAATTTAGAAAACAATCGTTAGACTTCGCTGCATATGAGACATTTTTACCTTCCTGTAAACTACTGACTCTCAGAACAACAAACATCATTCAATCGAAAGATTTGCAATAAAATTAAATTGCTCTTTTTTTTTGTTAAGCAAAGATAAATACAGCATTTGCTCTAATGTAATTTTGTTGTCTGACTTTTAAGGTTAGATTCCACTGTACTTTCACAAAAAGGGAAAACATTCTTGGAGTTATTTTTGGAATACAAAAAATACTTCCAGAAAATATTATTGTCCTAAAACATTGTTTTTAAAAATATAAGCTTTCATCCCTTTTTGTAAGAACAACCTTGAAACAGTGACAGGCGAGAAATTTTTACAGATCACCAGACGACATAAATCAGATGTGTGACCAGCAGAGATAAAACCCAAACATTATTTATTTCTAGTCAACCAGTCTGGTACAATATAACTTGTCATTTATGCTCAACTGTTAGAACTCTCCAGAAGTTAATTTCTAAACAATTGGTTGCTTATCAATACATTCATTTTTTTTGTTCTCTCAATTACTTGTATTTTAATACTAGTAAATAAAAGATAATCCCAACAAAATCCTGGTACAAAGCCAGAAACAACATGCAGAGCACACTAACATCCCTGATTAAATTCCGAACTGAACAACGGACAGTGAAGTTAGTTTATATAGTTTATATATAAAAGAGCAAAGGGAAAAATACATTGTAAATTTGAACACTGGATAAAAGCAGCTCCTGGGGAAGCAACTCATAAAAACAGCTCACTCAGATTACCATTTACACATATTTAAATTTGCAATTATTAATCTCTCCAAAATCAAATTCATCTGATCGGAGCACTGTGCCAAAGAACTAAATGTTAACAGCACAGAAGCCTTTATACAAAATGTGACACAGATTTGCACTAATATAAGACAGCACAAAACCACCCAAAGCTGCTGAAGAACTTCAAGTGACTGGCACACATTTTTAGGTTTTTTTCAAAGCAATGCTATCTATTGCTGAATGCTTGTGTAGTTACTGTGCTAGAACTCTAATGAGCATTTTGTGATTAAATACGAGTAAATAAGTACCTTTCTGAGATTGCCAATGACTTGTGAGCATGCTGAGGAACAGCCAGCCAAATTACTGCAGCCTGTCCGGAACAGCACCCGTATAAAGCAGACCGCTAATATTTAAAATGTCTGTGGTCATCTTTACTGATAGCTTGCATAACCACTGTAGAGAAGCTGGTTCTGTACTACCAATTAAGAGAGGAGCAAAATCGGAACAAACGAGCTGAAGCTGGTACATCGGCACCATCCCTGAGGAGGGGGGCGAAGGTGCCGACAAACACCCCGTGCCCTCCCAGGGAAACGCCACGGAGGCAGCACCTCCGTGTCATTCTAAATGTACACCCCATGCCCAAAGCAAAAATCTGGTCTCAGATCTATTCGTTTTCTCCTCTAGCACGCACCGATTCTCTCTTAATCAGCCCATCATTACTTAATCACGCTTTAATCTCACGATAATTATTGCTACCAACCAGAAAGTTCAACAAACACAAAGCAATACTAGAATATATTTTGTAATTATCTTTTCTAACAACTTATATAAAGACTTTAAAAAGTCCTTGTCAACTAAAATAAGTTTCCCTTATATATATATTGCAAACAAAACCCAATTTGTTGTACTAAAGATACCTGTGGTTATCAAAATAAGACAGCAAACTTGGGAAAAATGGGGGGGGGGGAGGAAGAGTTGGAAAAGCAGACAATCATGTCTCTAAACACGACATGCCTCATCCAGAGCCATATAAACTTCTCTCATGAACCTTCTCCTGTGGAGGAGAATTGCTCCTATGGAGGAATAATTCGGCTTTCTAGATTTAGCTGCTTGTTGGGCCTGACGCTCCTTTACCCGCCCAGGAAGTCACTTCCTACCGCAGGGATCGCAGCTGTAAAAACCCTCTGGTGCACCAGCAACGTTTCCTACTTGGAGATCATCTCCTTCAGAAGGATTTGCAGAACACAGCTCGTAGCATTTCCTTTTTCTAGTATATTTAAATATTACACTGTTCATACTATTACATAGCATGTAAAATCAACACTAGCTTTGCTGAAATTAACAATGTTTGCTTGTATCGGTGCAGAATGTAGCCAGTAACTTCCAGTCTCTGGCAGATACAAAGACATTAAATTTTCATCTTTATCAGGTTTTACAGCAAGATATATAACCGTAACTCTGAAGAAAAGGGCGGTAACAACATGGAGCTCACTGAAGCGACTGTAACTGCCAGGAAAACTTTTTGTAAGTGGGACACATGAATGTTTAAGAATTCTTTTTCCCCACTGTGCCACCATGTATTTTATGGCTACTGTAGTAAATACCCTGGTCTTCAACAGCAGTGTGGTTTAGCGCTCGTCAAGAACGACAGCGCCAGCTCGTCCTGCCGAGGGGGCCCTCGGGCTTCCTTCCAAAGCTCCGTCCTACCCAGGTCCACCCAGCGCCCGTCCGTCCACCCAACAGCGTCCCCCAGACCTTTGGAAAAAGACTTCCACACAAACGCAATGGTCCCAGCCTCGCAGTTTGATCTATACAGGAAAAATATCTTTCCTCGGGCAGACCCAGGGCTAACAAAAGACCATCCAATATAACAATGATAATTTAAATGCAGGAAATCTGTGATGCTCATCTGAGCAACGCTGTAACAGCCCCTTCTGGGAGTCCGAGCAAGGTGCCTAGCATTAAATACCTCTTATTATCTACCTGCATTCACCACTTTCCTTAACAGCTTGTGATTTGTTTTGGTTTTAATCCAGTTTGGATTGAAACAAATAGTTATATTTGCTGTTGCAGAGTACCAAATGAGGCCATCTGTGAAGGAGAGGCATGTAACCTGCTTTAATACATATTCCACAATAAGAAAACAGTGGGAAAGGAAGTTAATCCATTGCCAGTTTCACAGAAGAGGACACAGAACAGAGTAACGACTCCAAAAATAAAACAGTCGTATGTTAGTTTGGTCACCAAAAAGAGCAGCAGCCAAGGGGGTTTAAAGCCCCAGTTCTCCCTGTCCCACCTCCGTGAACGGTGCACTCGATAAAGGCAGAATGGTGTATTTATTCCAGCTAAGCCACAACAGCCAAACAAGCCATCAGGAAGTTTCCAAGATTAATTTTTAGAAGAGAAAAGGAAGCAAAACACCTAACTTACCCAAAACACACAGAAATAAAAGCAATTTTGTCAATGTTTAAGAATCATATAGGGAACACTAACTCCACTGAAGACAACAGCAACATTCCCAGCATCTTTAAGAAAAATGCTATATACCCAAATTATATCCTCAGCTCTAACCTGAGGATCCCTTTCCAAATTTTCAGTCAATACTTAATCAGAAAAGATTTCCTCACAATTAGAATTCATTAAAATATAGGTAATACTTTAAGGATTTGACTACCAGTCCACTGATACATGTATGAAGCACTACGTGATTTTACAAATAACTTCAGGACCCAATTTTTAATGCAGAATAGATTTGCTGCCTCAGGCGAAGTTTTATAAGACGCTCAAAGGAAAATAAGCCAGTTACTGAAGCCCCAGCTCATTCTGCATTCCAGTGGAGGTTCTGATAGAATCAATTAGTAAGTTTAATTATTGTTTTAAGAAAACAAACACAAAGCCAAGAGCCCAGAACATAAGACTTCCCTGACCAATTATCCATGTTAAATTAAGATATTAGGATTCTTGCATATGTTTCCCCAAAACAAAATGAATGGGAGGAGATAATAGTTTGGTGGAAATGCATTCATGTCAAGCAATTCCAGTGACCTTAATTTGAGGTTATTTCTGTTTGGTGACAAGATCAATCACAAGGTCCACAGCAGACACACACTGGGGATGGGTGAGGAGTTTAAGCTTTTAACCTAACTACAGCTTTGTCTTCCCTCACATGCATTTACATCTAATGCACTATCTTGTTTGCAAAGCACGCTATTTATTTTTTTTTAAATGTATCCTCACCCATTTCCTGTTAACTGCAAAGTAAACAAATGCCTGATCTTACCGCTAACAAAATTTTCTCTAGCAAAAGTGTTATGACTCCTCATTTTGTGACTGAATGCCTCCAAGACAGACAAACATCTGCCTTGGATCTAAGTGTCAGCAGAGTGAGAGTCATGGAGGCAAGTGTTATCATTCTGAAACACAGGATATAGATAGAAAATAAAAGTATTTATTCACCTTCTCATGCCTCCATCTACCAACCCTCATCATCTTCATCAGGGAAATACTCTAAGTTGAAGACTTTTCCACTGAAGGACAGTATTCCTTTTGTTCTGCTATGGGCGCAGAAAGCAGCACAAACCCCATTCATAACCTCAACAGACCTTATTAAAAATTAATCTCACCTCAGGCCTAGGAACGAATAGTGGAATCCACAATAACAGAAACAAAAAGATATAAAAAGAATGAGAAGATACAACAATAAGGAGTCCAAGATGCAAGTTATCAAAGACTGAGTTCTAGCTGGCTATGTCAAGAGCAGCAGAGATATTTTTTTTTTTTAGAGGAAAAAAAAAAAGCCAGGAATAGAAAATTCCTTCCACTCCTTCCTTTGACTTTGTTAAGAAAAGGTTCCTGAGGTCTGTGGTGAGAAGAGCTATGATGGACAGAACGATGGCAGCCACATCAGAGAGCCTACGCTGGCAAAAGTCCATGCAGCAGGAGTGAGCAATGTATTCCGTGGGTTTAGAGTGAGAGGGTGGGTAGGCGTGGTGGGAGAAAGCCTACGAACTACCCAAAACACCTACCTGCAGGAAAATAAAAATAAGACAAAGCTTTCCTTTGGAGGTCCATAGAGAGGGCTTTGTATTTGAACCAGACATGTAAAAATAACGTCCAAGACAACTTTCAAATCACACTCTCAAACCCATGTGACATACAAGCAAAAATCTGCACACAATGCCTAATCACCTCAGACGAATTTTGCCAGAAGTGAAATCCATTAAAATGTTTTTTTTACTCTAACACTTCTAAAACATTATTTTATTTTCCAAATGATAACTCATCTATACACACACAACACACCCGTATAAATACATGTATATTTACGTATAAAAAGATTTCACCTATCTGAAATGCTCATCTGGGCTCTGCTTCCTGTGTTTGACGATGAATAACAGAATTCCTTTTCATGTCTTCAAGCAATTATTTTGGGTGGAACCAAAACAGACACAATGCAAACCGTTCCCGTACTAAAACCACTTCCACACAGACTCACCTGCATTTCACAATCTGCCCGAAGATTAAGTTCTTCGCAGCATTCCCTGGATACCCTCAAGAAGATATAATCCTTTGTTTTCTCCTCAATAGCTGCTTCATAAACCTTCTCTTTGGTTCCTTGGGTCTGTGCTGACTTCTCTTTAGTGACAGGCAATAAATAAACAGCATTGACTTTGGTCATCACCAGCCGTCCAGCCAAAGTGTCTTCCGAAAGCGTTTCAGTGAGCTTAAAGCGGCCAAAAAGTTGTCCATTTTGGGCGTACTTTGCACCTCCAGAAACACCAGTGAGCATGAAGCTTGCTACAATCTGCAATTGCACTTTTATGTTGAACCTGAGCGAGAAAGCATCGAGTCAGTGCAGAAAAATGCTCCCAGGTACAGAAACTTCATGCATTCAGACTGAAGGTTCACCACCTTACATTTTGACTGCGTAACTTCCGAACACAAACAATTACACAATTACAAATAGCCAAACGGCACCTTTGTAAGCATGCGGCTGTTGAATGTTTACACATTTTGACTTTTGTCCTTTTGACTATAGCCTATAAAACATATTCAAAAGAATCAACATCTATGAAGCTTAAAAAAAAGAACCTTCACAAGAGAAAATCAAATACTAGATTTTCTGAAACCAAAATACTTTAAGAGTGAATTAGAGTTGCTGCGTGTGTCCCAAAGCAGTAAAATCTTTTATTTAAATAATTTGTAAGCTTATGTTAGGTATTCAAGGAGAGACGTGCAGGCAAAGAACAGAGTTAAATTCCTATTTACGTGTCTCTTCCAGGCTGCACACCAAAGACAGTGATCTACATCTTAAAAGGTAAATGGTATTACACCTATAATTAAGAGGAATTGATTAAAATGCCTCGAAAAAAAAAAATCAGAATGTAGGCATTAAAATGAGATAACGTTATTTGAAATGAGGGACTGGCATCACCGGCTCAGCCATATAAGCCATCTATCCACAGGATTCCTATTAGCAGCAAGCTCCTCCTGTAATCGGAGACGTAACACGTTCATTCTTTGCAGTCACCGGTTTCTAGAAGTCACATGTGTAACACATTAAAGTGACTTATTAGCACGCCTCCTTCACCCCTCCCCAGTACGTAGTAATCTGCTCCTAGGGTGTTGGGGGTTCAACCGGCTTTTAGAAAGAACAAAAGGGGAAAAAAGTCTGTCACACGAACAATATTCTGTTCTCTTCTCATCAGCAACATTTTCCAGAATTTGCAACAAAAAGTAAAACACAAAGGTTTTCACAAATGAAGTCAAATCTCTTGGAAAAAAATTCATTTTCTTATAATACTTTTCATATTCATATTGGTTTTAGTTGATCTGTTCTTCTTATAATTTCTATTTTAACCTAATAAACTGGTAATTTATCGTTTAAGCCCTGCAGTGTCAATAATCATAAGCCCGTAACAATAAAATCCAACATTTTAGCTCACTTGGTAATTAATCATCTACCAAACCAATCAAATACATGTTTTTATGTGGCAAATCATGAGTCTTGCACAAACACTGCGAGTTTGCCCCCTTGTGGTAACAGTTGCCTCTTTACATAATACGGGCATTAAGTCACATCCAAATTTCACACTCCACTCCCAAAAAAGCAAGAGATGAAGACAGATTTGTTTGGTTCATCAGTAACCAAAGATTACTGCAATCGCTCAAAAGCCCGTACCTCAGGGAGCACACTAGGGTTAAGTGCAATCCTTCCAATTTCCACGGGTGCTAAAAAAAAACCCCAAACAAACCAAAAAGAAGAGCTTTCTTCTATGCAGGCGCTGCACTATTCCAAAGGAGCTATCAGCAAGTTAGCAACATCTCAAACTGCCCATGTCTCATTCGGATGATTGTTAAAATACTACATAAAACATGTAACACATGTAACACGGTAACCAAGAGCTGGGCATTATTACTAAGATACAATCACTCGCTATTGTGCATTTCTTTTGTGAAAACTTTCCTAAAGTTGAATCCCCATGCTACTGAATATGCATCAGCCCATTCTCAAACGTGGATTTGTAAAAATGCGCCGGAAAACAGTAATACTGCCGTTCTGAGACAAGGCACAAGTTAATGTCTTGATAAACGACTAAACTGAACCTGCTGTGGTAAAGGGAAGCTGACAGAGATTATCAAGCAATTTCCATTGAGTAAAATGACACCTTCTGGCAAACTGCTAAACTGCAAAATCCTCTAAGGATTAGATTCAAAAAAAATTAGAAGTTGCTTTTTTCATCCGTTCCTCACCCTTGCTTTGCAGATTTATACAAAATAAGGTTTTCAGTCAGGCTTACAGAAATCAAACAAAAACTTAGGTTTCCTCCTAAGCACTGCAAAATCCCAGCCTAACTGCAGTGTTAATGAAACGAGCTAAAAAAAAAAAAGCCTCTCGTTCATATTTAAAAATACAGAAATTAAAGAAAGACTTCGTAAATCATTAATCACTCCAGTACCAATACAAACAATAAATTCCCAAAAAGGCAAATAAACCCATTCTGAACAAAGCCCCATATAACACTTTCTTATTGTGGACATTCAGCACGTTTCCTCTTACATTTATACAGGTGGAGTTCAGACGGGTGCACAGTGTGACACCTACCTACATATCAATAAATTTAAGACATAGTAATGAGAACAGCAAATTTATCTTCCATCAAAGTCAGCATTTTAAGTTTTCCCAGCTGTGAAGATACATCTGCTCTGTAATTCTGGTAGCAGCCAGTGCACTGCACGGAAGGAGCCGTGTGTCACCTCACGCACAATTTAATGTTTGTACAAGAAAATACACAGTAATTTCTAGCCACCCCAACAATTTTATGCTGTTTTTCTTTTGAACATGCAAGACAGAAAGGGAAGAGTTTTAAAGACATCAACAGATGCACATAGGCAAAACTTTACAATACCACTCCAGTATCAAGATGAGAACATTGTTTAGCTTTTTCTTAAAGACTATGCTTGCATTTGGAAATTGGGCAGCAGCGGCTCCTTTATTCTAACCTTTATTACCCTATTTTGTGATGTACTCATGTGGAGTAAATTTTATAAATGCCTCTTGAAATACTAGAACAAACATCTTTTAGAAGTAAAGCTCCCTGAGGCTATCCTGAATGAACTCCCTTAGAACTGAGTTCAAGACTTTTTAAAGCCACTGCAACCTTCATCCAACACTTTTCAGCAGTTCCACTCAGGTGATTCCCCAGAAAGTCTGAAACAGTGTTTTCCTAGAAAGTGAGAAACCATCAACATTCTTAAAACCCAACAATTCACTCCAATCTGAACTGCAGACACTCATGTTATTCCAGTCTTGTCGTAAGAGACCGCGTTGACATCCCTACCAGTGTTACGATATACGTACACAAACCCATTAGAGAGTAGCAGCTCATCAACATTTTCACTCGCGGCACCACTTCAGAGGTATCACAGCCCACTTGCGTTTGTGTTTCTGGGCCCATTTCTAGGCTTGCAACCCTGACACTTCGCTAGAGAATAGCAAGTGTGTGATCTCAGCCGCAGAGGATCAGGAAAGTGTGCTAGTTTGAGCCTTGTTGCAATAAAGTGGGTCAGCTACAAGATCAAAAGAATATTTCTGTCATCAGCACTATCAAAACAGACGACTTCAAGAACATTATTAAAACTTCCTTTTATTCATCTACTAGCTAGAAAAAGAAGAGCAACAACTTATCGCTGCACCAAATTGTCCAAAGGGGAGCATTACACGCAGGATACACTTACTCTCTCACTTCCACAGGCATGCTGCCCTTTGGTTTCCTATGAGGCATGAGAGCGTAATTCTCACCGTGAAAATTCACTCAATAAAAATATTGTTTACTTTTATATCATATTTCATAACTTTTACTTTAAACCCACTTTTGTTTTAAAAGCCCTTAGAAAAGTCAACCCGATTATAAAGATGTATGATGGAGAACATTTCTGTATGCTGAAAACAGTGTTCAAGCACGACTCCTCCCTATGTCAGATTCCAGCCCAAGAGCAGAGCGCAGCAGCCATGAAAGATATGAAGAAAACAGTCCAATATACTGCCCTGCATCTGAGATACAAAAGAGAAATGGAACCATTTTCTGCTTTAAAAGCATCAGAAATACAACTACTCATAGTATTTTCTTCCTAAATTCCAGGGGGGTGAGTCAGCTGAACCTCTGCAGCTCCAGGAGTGGTTCGTCTTAAAAAGACACTGCTGGTTTGGAACTTAAGTAATTGATAGAACTAAATTTGCTACCAAATTAAGTTAAAGGGAAGTTAATCCTTTTCGGCTTTCTGTTCTGAGTAGTGTAACACTTTAAAACTCTTTTGTACCACAGGAGGGCAGGCAAAATTTTAACCACAATTATCAATCTACAGAAAAACAAAAGGCCCCATGAGAGTCTATGCATGGGAAGTTCACATCTTTCTCCTAATTTTGTATTTGTTCATGCAGCTAATCCAGTTGGGTAATATGTACTTAATACCTAAAG
Source organism: Alca torda (assembly GCA_008658365.1). Taxonomy (NCBI): domain Eukaryota; kingdom Metazoa; phylum Chordata; class Aves; order Charadriiformes; family Alcidae; genus Alca; species Alca torda. The sequence continues at coordinate 38,168,005 of CM018086.1, forward strand.
ATGTTACAGAATAAAACAAACAAAAAACTTATACTATATGCCTTTCATTAGCAACTTTTATTCAAGAGCTGCTTTTCAGACTATTTAGAGAATAAATATAATAAAGGCAGCTGCCACATCATTGCAAGATCAGAGTTTGATCCCCCCACAATTCAACCTTTTTCTTAAAAAAAAAAGAAAAATATTTTACACTCCCCCAAGGCCTTTTATACAAAGATTTCACATATTACTTTGCTATAACCTACTTCCACCACGGAACAAAAAGTATTACTCCTATTATTAGTATCTTTTTGTATAGAGCGCCAAAAAACTATGAACAAAAATAATTATTATCCAGACATTAACAAAACATTTTACAATAGCTGTTTTGTGCCTCCCATCATGAGCACAGACTGAAACATACAATTTGTTTTAAATGAGTATCAGTAAATTATATTTGTTAAGTGCTAGTGACCTTTATCACAAGTTACTATTTCCAGGCTCATATTCAACTTCATTTCCAAGCACCAGGAAGACTTAGTATCTTAAACAATCAAGTAGGTTTAATGGAAACAGTTGCCATTCTAAGAGGACAGCAAGAAATATCTAAGAAGTATTTTTATAAAGGTATCACTTACTTGCTAACTTCCTTATACTGTGCTATTTCCTCAATGTACAGGAGGTCGTGTAGCCGCGACTGATAGTTGGTCTTGGTCAGTGATTTGTCCAGCACAGATTGTGTGAATAGCTGGTCAGCAGACAGAGGGATTTGGTATCTGGTAAGAAGGCTCTTCTCCAATTCAGTAGTTTCATTAGGCTCAAATTCTACAATAGTCTTAGAAGTAGAATCCCAGCGCTTAGCTGTGGTTAGTAGCTGTTGCCGTGCGTGCATCAGGTATTCAAGATCTGGATGTAAATACATAACAGCCAAAGGAAATAAGTTCAAACTCTGTGTGTGTTTGGGTTTTATTTAAAAAAAAAAACAACAATCAAAACAACAAAAAACACAAAAAACCCCACTACTAAAAATAATCCCATTAGAGACAATGAACTAAATGTAGGTAAGAATCTCCTCTGCCTACAACAGCGTTAGTACGTTCACTGCTAGGAATTACCACCTCTATTTTTCAGGTGTACACAGAGAGCAAGCAGGCTCTCAAACAGTATCAGAAAATAAAATATTTTACAGATAGAAAATAAAATAAATACAGGCAAACAAGGAAAGCACTTTTATTTTAATAATTGCAAGCAACTTTGACGGACTTGGCATCACAACATGCTTTCAAAGCCTAGCTGCAACATCATCTCATTTCGAAAACATCAAGTAATGAAGAACCTTACAATACGCACTATAAAATTTAGAAGGTAATAAAAACAAGTTGATAAACTGCCTGGTAAGAAATCATTAAATTTGCAACATTGTGAAAACCTTTAAAAAAATGCTACAGTACCATAATACGTGTATTCTGCAGACAGTTGCATTACATAGAGTAAGTTTGCTAGGAAAGACTTTGGAAATGTAACCTAACGTGATATACACTTAGAAAATTAAGAGGAAATTAATTTTTCAGTATACCCTAATTTCAGGGAGCGCATAGCTTAAATGAGAAACAGAAGACCAAGCACTGTCTACAGCCACCCAAAATACACCCATTAACGCCACAAAACCATTATGACAACAGCGCATCAGTTCACAGAATTGCAGTTAGATTGCAAAGCTGAAAACATTAGGCATTTATAGTGAAGCTATGGTATCTTAATGCATTATCTCTGCGTAAGATTTAAGATAGGTATCCAGGATATCACACCAACGCTGAAAGAATGTGAAGGAAAAAAAAAAAGACATCTTCAAATTCAAATTAAATACTGAACATCATCCTGACTGTCTTTATTCTAAATGGAAGGAAAAAAGCTTTTTAGCAAAAGAAATCTCAGTTCAACTTGACTATGACTATAGGAACGTAGCTTATCTTACTGGCTAATTGCATAAATATGTGTTCAGTGAGAAGCCACATTTAAATATCTACCTCGAGCCTGAACCATGTTAGTAGCTACGACTGCATGGCAAGAAAAAGTCCACGTTGGTGTGGTTTCTGTGTTTGAAACATCTCACCATAAATAAGGCTCTCTCTGGTAGTAACAATACCTCAGATCACAAAAAGCTTAGTAATGATGCTGGGGCTGAGTTCTCCTTTGCTAGAAAGGCAGCCATTTCATTCCCAGCACCAGAGAGGCTTCCACTGGAAGCCTGACATAAACAGCTCCTGGCACAGACTGCGCATACGGTGACCCTTGTGTAAAGAGCATTTTGTACATTCATAGTGCACAGAAAACCTCTCTTAGTTCTCTTTTTCCATACCAAATAAAGATTTCAAAATTCATAACGGAGGCTCCACCACTAAAATATTTTAATGTTGACCTTTCTTTCCTGCCTGGGTGTCTACACAGGGCCCTGAGTTACACACAAATGTGGAGACCTCAGGCAGCTTGCTGTTTGAAAAGCATCTCCACGAGATCCCAATCCATATATACCCAAAGTAAAAGAAACAATGGAAAAAGACCCACATCCAACATAGGCTTTAAACTGGAAGAGGGTAAAATTTAGATTGGGTATCAGGAAGAAATTGTTTGCTGTGAGGGGGGTGAGCCCCTGGCCCAGGTTGCCCAGAGAAGCTGTGGCTGCCCCATCCCTGGAGGGGTTCAAGGCCAGGTTGGAAGGGGCTTGGAGCAACCTGGGCTGGTGGGAGGTGTCCCTGCCCAGGGCAGGGGGGGGCACTGGGGGGGCTTTAAGGACTGTTCCAACCTGAACCATTCTGTGATTCTGTGGGAGAGTAACGGAAGACTGGTGAGGAGGACTATGAACATGCTCAAGTGACTCGCCGCTGGAGTGCTAGACAACACATACATCCCACTAATCACTGTTCAGTCTTACGTGCTCGCAAGTAGAACATCTGCACTTAGATAACCTAAGTCTGTAATGGACTCGGGGACACCTTATCTAACACGCCTGAGATTCCTGCCCTGCTGTTGAAGAAGATCAAAGCACAGTGGAAAACTACGCCTGCTTGAAGCCTCGAAATACAGGTGAGAACAGCAAGTCTGAGCTCTCGCTCTCTCACTAACAAGGACTCTCTTGCTCTGCAGTGCCTGTGTCCTCTGCTTGCATGCCTCTGCCCGGGTGTTGCTTTGGAGATTCCCTGATCCACAAGGTATCAAGATTAAATTTGTTCTTTGCCTTTCATCCGTGGTTTTGGAGTTGTTCCTGCATCCTGTCTGTGTCGGCTCAACAGATTCTGTGATAGTTACCCCTTTCACTTGCCTGCTTACACACTTCTTAGATTACCTTAGGAGAAAGCCCAGGGTTTTTTACTTATGCTTACCCGAAAAGCACCTAGCGCTCTTTTCATTTGAATTAAATGTTAGTAACAACCTGCTTGAAGACTTCAGTATCCATTTGCTCACAGACAAGCAACATGTGAAAAGGAAGTATCAGTAACTAAAGCTAGGAAGTGCTATCTCAGCTCCATCCACCAGCTCCACGTGGACTTGAGTGGGCCGCTCCTTGTATCGCTCTGGTTAAGAGCTAGCTCACGCCAACAAGGGCCAAGACCATAGATTGGTCTGACTAACTCTGACTTTGCAAATAAGTAATGGTTTGGTTTTCTTGATCTTAAACAGGTTTACAACAAAAGGACACCTGTTCTCCACAAACTCAATGTCCTAGGAAGGCCGTCAGCTGTGATTACCCACACTGTTACACGGGGACCATGTAACAGCTCCTGAAAAGACCACAGCCTTGCTTCCAAGTCTAGCTTCTCATCCGCAGTGCAACATCCTCTGCTTCAAGAGACGTTACAACTTGCACAGCTGTTCTGCTCTTGGCTACAACTGCTTGGGTCATCTGGAAAGATCAGTTCATGATCTTTGGTATTTGCTATTTAGTTTCTTTCTGTTAGTGTTGCAAATGTTAACCTGTTAACATGAAAACAAAGGCCAGGAACAGAAAACTGCTGTTTTCTTCATTTAATCTTTTTTCTTTCTTTTTCCTTGTTCTTCTTCTTCATGCTTACATCCCAGTGCTACAATTCTGCTTCTTTGGTGTTTGTGTGTCTCCAATTTTTATGAAAAATTACCGTACTCTGTCCCACCCCCTTGCTTGCTGCCAAGCGACAGTGACCTATGTTTAGCTCTCTTATCTTTTACCATAAATCAAACTGCTTCCTTCTTTCTTGCACTTCTTCAAACATCTTTCAATTTGTTGACATCTTTCTGATAATGGAGTTACTTCAGGTTTGAACTGAGAGAACTGTTCTCATAAACAGAACATAACCCTTAGAGTAACACGTAGTTAATTTTTCTTTTTACTTGAACACACATGAAAATATAGTTACAATTCCTTTACATTTTCAAAATGCATCTCCACAGCAATTCATTGAATTACAAGCCTATACTTTGCCCCTTGCCTTTGACAACCCTAGTTAGATACTGCAAGGGGAAAAAAAATAAAAAAAATCAACTCCTCAAATAGTCTGCTGAATGAATTACCAGGTGTATTCTTACACAGAAACACTTCCTCTCTCTACTGACCTTCTCCTATGTGTTTAACATTTTCATCAATACGAGAACGATTATAAAAACATAAACATACTTTAACTTCCAGTGCTGCCTTCAGACACATACCAAGCTAGAAATTCCCACCATTCTGGCAAGATTTAGGAGCTTTATCCCAACACAGAGTAGTAGTCATACTCCAGTTATCTGCCTTATTTACACCCTCTGAAGCTTTTGTCCACTATTTATATTCACATATATGATGAACACAACATACAGTAAAAGACATTCACTAGCTGTTGATACAGATGCTGTTCTGCCCAGAAACGTAAGAAGAGATGGCATGAAAGATTTCCACTATTAAAAAAAATAAAAATTAATACATTACCTTCAGTTGAAGCAGCATCAATCATTACTCGTTGCATGAGGACTGGTTCTAATCCAAAATCAAACACAACAGTTTGGCGAAAAGTTCCAAAGATTTCTGTGTTAAAGGCTATACTGACTTTGTATATATAATGATCTATTCCATTCTGGACCATCTTTCCTCCTATCCATTCCTGACAGTTTTCTGGAACTTCTTGTGATACCTGGGTAGTGCTGTCTCCAGCAGATATTGCAACGATACTAAAATGTGGACGATGGGCATCATAAAGCAATGCCACTCGATACAGCATTCTTGCAGGCTATAAAAAAAATGCAAAGGTTGAAATGACAGTACATTGGAAAACCGACATTATTTCAGGAATATCTTCATTTGCAATCAGATAATGAGAGCTTATATGAACTCTCAACTTCTTAGAGCAGGTTCAAGTCCTGCCTGCTTTCCAGAAACCTGGGCAGTCGATACACAATCACCAGAGCTGCTGGGAAAAGAGAGAGGGAAGGGATGGTGCTAGGAAGTTTCTCTATTTTAAAAAGAATTACGCAATTGAAATCTTAACTGCAAAAGGCAGACTATGGGCTGCATTCTAGTTATTATTGACTCACTTTCAAAAGATAAGTAGTCCTACCTTACAAGTGAGAGCAAATGTCCATGTCTGATGAGACTTTTTGGTGGTGACAGTTACCGATAGCTCAGGATTATGTTCTACTCTCACTCCTTCTACACTTTCACTAAGCTAGATTAAAAGAAAAAGAAGATAACATTAAACTTCTACAGACAGAATCAAAATAACAACATTCAGGAAAAGGTAGTATTTTTTAACAGAAAAGGTAGTATCTTTTAACAGAAAGAGGAAAGAATGGTTTCCTAGATTGTGCAGGATTGATGCGAGGCCTGCACAGGAATTAATGAAAATATGTGCTAATTCAGAGAGACACGCAAGCCAAAGCTACTAGATCATGCCACGTAGTAGAATTGCCCATTTAAGGACAATAAACCACAGCACTTGATTTTCAAAAGCCAACTTAATCATAAATGTTTAAAGTTGAACAGGATTCCATTTGGAAAGACGGACGTGATACAATGAGGCCCAAAGACTGCATTTCCAGAAGACCCCAGATCTCACTGACATCAATGAGACACCAGGAAACTACAATCAGTCTTTCTACTCATTAACACATTTTGCATAAAGCCCACTCTTCCCAGATTTTAATCAACAATAGATGGACCGAAAACTCCTTAGGGTCAGTGGTAAGTAGAGCTGGTCGAATGTCACAAAAACGTTCTTTGGAATTCCAAACAGCTGCTAAGTTTGATCATATCCATACCCCGCGCTCTTCAGTATTCTAACTTTTTTTGAACATTTGGGGGACTGGCTGTTCTTCATACGAGTGCCTGCAGCTGCACGAGCAGGAGCCATGCACAAACAAGAGTATTCTCCGCTAAGTTGTGAAAGCTTCGCCATTTATTGTTCGCCAGTTTAAAGAGTGCTGCCATCTAGTCAAGGAACAGAACAATACCATGAGACTTGGCCGACCCATCCTGCACTGGGAATAGTAAATATGCAAAATGAACAAGCTGCGATTAAACCATAAGCTGTAATTCACAAACTCTACCGAATTTCTGAAAAGAATGAGTACATTTGAAGAAATCAGCTTAAGTCTCTGGTATCTTTGCAAAAAGACATAGGGCAGGATGGAAAGAGGAGATCGGTTGGACAATTTCTTGGTAAGGAGTAATTCGACCAGCTCTGATAGTAAGGGCCAAAAACAGGCTCATCTGTTAGTTTTAAATATGAGCACATAGGGAAGTAGTATATTTTTCCTTACCACTTTCTCAGGAGATAACGAATTCATCCATTTCTCAATCAAGGTTTCCATATAACTGCCCGAACATTGTTTGTTTTCCTTCTGCTGTTTTAATCTGATCAAGCGGGAAGCATATCGTTTTTGCCACTCTGTTAGCTCTTCCTGGGAATGTGCTGAAGTACACTGTGCACCGTACCTGCAGATCCCTTGCTCTAAAAATCTACATAAAATAGGAAAAACGATTATGCCTTGAACTTTTCGGTCTCCAATTAAAAAAAGAAATTTATCAAAATTTTACTTTTGAAGCCAGAAGGACATTCTTTAAGTCTCTCACAGAACTAAAGGCAGTTTGGTCCATGTGACCTAATTTGGAAATATATACATCTATGCAGCGTTTCCTAAGAGAGACAGCAGCCTCTCCCACTGCAAAGTCCAGAAAAGTGTATCAAATTTCTTTGAAACACAGGGGGACACAAGTCTTCTTAACGAATTTTCCAGCTTCAAAGAAGGAAGAATCAAGTGTTTGTACAGCAATTAACACAATGAGATCACGGACCATCCCTGAAATGATTAGGCACTGTATTAACATGAATAAAACACTGTTAGTCAGGGGCAAAGGGAAGATACAGCAAATTTCCTCCAACAGTTATGTTATTAGCTGATAAATACTCATTCAGCAGTTTTTCCTGGAGCAACAGTGACATCACATGGTCCTTTCTACTAAATACACCTACACAAAAATCATCTCTCAAGGAAAAGGGTTAATCCTCTTCTTTGTAAAGCGTGGATCAGTCTAAAAGGACCGATTTTTGCAGAGATTAAGGATTTGTTAAAGTACATTTTTGATTTAATGGAATGTGCTGATGCATCAAAATTAATGATATTCCCAACACCTGTACACGATTTAATCATTCGAGTTCCCAGAATTCATTGCAAGTGTGGGCAAACAGCTGTATAACTTGGGAACTATTTTTATGATTAAACCTTGTATTAAAATTATAAAACACAAGACTGTAGCATTATTTTTCAAACTGAAGCACTTCAAAAAATGTATGACAAAATTACAAATAAAATGGAGGGAGTGGGATGTACATTCTGAAGGTACGAAGAAAGTACTGGGTATACAGAATAAACATCAGGCCAGGAGGCTGGTTTGTTTGTTTGTTTTGCATAAGGAGACTATAAAGAGTTAATGTAAGCATCCAATTTATTATAAATAAAGCCAAGCAGGATAATAAGTTTATAGAAACTCTGTAAACATAACGGTATTTGAATTTCCTGTGAATATCTATGCATATACTTATATAAAGAATCTCTTCCTACAGTGATGAGCTAGTGTAAAACAGAAAGGATGCACCAGGACTAAATTAATACAGCGAGTCAGGACCCCACACCACTGATGAAGGCAGCAGAAGGGGATCAGTGGCTGAATAACCTTTCCATAGCAAAGGTACTATGGAACGTAAGGTGAATCAGAATATCAACTTTGAACTATGCGACAAAAACAAATAACACCCAAAAGCACCTGGATATCTAGGCCACACTTTTATCAGTGGTTATAATTTGATTTAGCATACACTTTTCCTTTAAGAAAAGTGTAAGTATTTAAAGGTTTGCATGCCCAAAACATAAATAAAATAAGCACGATATATATCACGATGTTACTAAAGGCATTCTCAAGCTATGTTCCTTAATACATTTTAAAGCAAAATATTTTTCTTGGCAGTCAATTTCAGTATTTTTATTGTAAATTTTCCAATTCATCATTGCATTAGAATGCTAAAGTACAATTACTATTTTCATGGCCCAAAGTAAATGGAATGGAAGCATATGGTGATCCGTTCTTATTAGCTACACAGCAGATTTAAAATCAAGTGGGTTTCCTTTTCATTATTTAACAGGAAAGTATATTACTTTAAAATTTGTCATCATTATGCAATTTTTCCACGTTCTTATTGTTCATATTTTTGACACTTTTTTTCTCATTTTTAGTTTCTTATTTAATACCTCCTACAATTCCATAGCTTCATTATCTAGAATAAATATGCTGTACTCCTACTGCTTTATGGCACCCGGGAAAAATAAACCACAGCTTCAAAAATTCATATTCAGTACCTGCAACTGCCTCCTCCTAAGGAACTAAAATCTTTAGTCCATGGTCAGAACGACACTGTTCATACGGATTTGCTGAGTAAGGCACATCCTTCTCACTGTAAGGGTTAACAGCGTGCATAAAGCTAATTACAGCTTCAGGGGAAAAACTGTTTCAGAGCAATGGTTGGAAACATGGTATAGATGCTACTCAACAGAAAATCATCACAGGCTAAAAACCGTAAATATCTGCTTTTTAAAAACGGCTGAATAGGCACCAGATATGATAAAAGTCAACAAGAGTGGCTAAAATTTAGCATCTCTATAAAATCACGCCAAAAGTAGCCCAAATTCAGCAATTCAGTCATGTCATTTTAAAAGCAGGTCAGATTCCTGCTCACATTTGTAAAACAATTTATTTGCATCAGTTAAATATATGACAGAATCAAGTGCATCATGATGTTTCCTTCCCGTATATCCTAACATAGCTTTACGTAAGGGATGGAGATTAACAGCACAAACTACCGGCAATATTGACTAGTAAACGGAAAAAGACAAGGAGGAGAAACTCCAACACAAGCCATTGGGTCTTCAGCAAGGCAATTCACCTCTGTGTGCTGGAGCTTATGCAAAACGGAAACAATGAGATCCAGAGGGAAATTCTACAAACTTTTTTTTTTTATCCAAAGACAAAGCCCATTTATCTGAAGGCATGCACCCTATCTGCTGTCACAGCACGCTTCACTGAGCTTCAGTTTGTTAACGCCATTGCCTGTGGGAACTTTTCACATCTCTGAAAATTGTACACATTAGAAAAGGTAGGGGGAAAAGATAGGTGCTGACCTGTCACTAGAAAAACGGTCCTCAAACCAAAAAAATTGAGCTAGTGATTCCATGTATAAACTGAGGTGCTTCCATGTAAACTGACCCTTCCAAAAATCTGTGAACGGATCAACTCCTCTTTTAACAAGTACTTTCATTTTCCTGACCTCTTAACCATTCTGTCAGCAGCTAAATAAAGGAGGAAATATTATGATCCCTTGGAGAATGTTGGTGTAAAGCAATGACTTATGACTTTACCTTTTACATAGTGTATATTCTTCACTGCTTGTGACTCCCCTGGGTGGAGGGCGGAACTGCCAGCCATCCCGGCATCCTGCAGAGATGGCAAAACTTCAGTTACTTTTTTAATTGGCAAGTATTTCTGCGTCAGATAGTAACTGTCCAGGGAGCCATACCTCTAAACATCAACCCAAAGTGCATTTGTACCCAAGCAAAATTATTCACCAAGAATTTTCAATCCTTAACAAATTCAGGTACAAAGGCTGTGAAGGCAAGTTTTAAACAATTTGCAGAACGGGGCAGGTTCTGATACAGCACTTTGACCAATAAACAGAAACTTCTGCCTCCAAATTCAGCCAATGAGGAGACAATTCTACCGCAGTCCCCAGGGCTCATCACGACAGTCAAGCCCCCTTTCTTGCTTTTTGATTGCTACGCAGTGCTGAGCGTTCAACAGAATCCAAGTCTTCCCATTACAAAATGAAGTAGCTTTAGAATTGAGTTACCTACCTTCTTCTAAATCTTCTACATGATATCCTGACGGTGCTTTACCAGCTGCCTAGAATCATATAAAAAAACCCCACAGTTATAAAGGAACACAAAACAATTTCATTAACAAGCACTGCTTTGGCTTCTTTGCTGTCAAAACGTATTTTAGAACAACCAATACAAGAATATTAATCAGAAGTCTGACACCACTTCCAGTCACAAACATGAATTTCATATTAACCTAACAAGTGGACTGAAGTCATTGATAAAAGGAAATCTGACATGAACACTGAGTCCACTCATTGTTAGAAGAAAATTTTAGAGATTTTTACAAGACCAAATTCCACCCTGTGATTGTTTTAGTGTGGACTGCTGCAAAGTTTTTAAAAGGCCAAAAGTCTAAACTGTACTGAGATGTATTTCAGCTTTCAATCTACCTTAAAAATAAAGCCCAAATCAACGACAAAGCATAAGAAGGAGAAAAAAAAAAAAAAACAGAGAGAAGTGGCAATTCAACCAGTAGACATTGCAGATTAACCTCTAATACAAAAAAAGGTGACTGAGAGGGCATTTATATTTGTTAACCAATTTCTTAAGTCATGATTATTACTTCAGAATCATTTCCAACAGGGAAAAATACAATAAATAAATTCTTTCTACTTGCTACTTCAAGAGAATCAACAATCTGTTAGCATCTTTCTCTACTTTCTCATGCAAGATTGCAATGAAAGGCTCCTGAATAGGTAGGTGGTAAAGACCAACAGACCAGTGGAAACGAAAATGTTTCCACTGGGATGTTCATAGTAGGCCCAGATCTCCTGGGATACACGAAAACAAGCCTTTCAGCTGCTTCGGGTACTGCTCATTGTTTTCCCAATAATATGCTCATTATTACCTCTGTTTCAGCAAGAAGTGTTTTCAGTCGTGTCAGATCTTTAGTTACCATCCCGTTCTGGGGGGAGAAAGAATATTAATACCTCAAACACATAAACCTTCACACGCATTAAACCACAGCAACAAAGCATTTCCCTCCAGCACCACCTCCAAGGGGAAGGGCAAGAAGGAAAAAGTCAGTTTGACTTACAATGCACAATCTGAAATGACATACTACATAACTGAGCAAACACTGCAGTAAAAAACGGAATTTTACACTAGCCAAAAATTGCACCAGACTTTGAGCAAGTATCAGTACAGGACAATGCAGGACAGCAGCACACGTAGAACAACTTGAGGAAAAAATATTCCTTACGAAGTTTAGCTGCCACTCAAGACAAATATTAATAGCTACAATACTTATTGACTGCTGTCCTCCAGAGCAGAACTCTATGCGCCCGGCAGCCCCGGGGGCAGCACAGCCCAGCGGACCAGGGCTCAGATCTATGCGCTATTGTAGCCTGGCTGCTGGGTGACCTTCGGCAAGTCGCTTCACCTCCCCGTGCCCCAGTCTCCCGTCTGCAAAACGGGGACAGTGATACCGTCTTCACCAAGCACTTTGTAAATTGCTGATGAGAAGCTCTCCACATGAGCCACACGCTGTATTTACTGAAACACTTCAGCTCCAAAGGAATCAACGTAATAAACTGTCGCTGCTGCTGTAGTGATGGATTCATTTCCTCTTAAGGATCTACTTTACAGATTACCAATTCCTACAGTTTCATAACTCTCTTTGCTCTGATGTAGACTATGTAACTTTTGGAGTTTTCACTAAAGAGCAAAGATTAGCCACGTAACTAAAAATAACTGCATACTCAAGTACACCTGCAGTAAAAATCTTTCAAAATTTAATTCATCTGAAATACATAGCTAAGTGTAACAATTTCACACTCACGTAAGTCAGAACTTTGATTAAAGGAACCCAGAGCTGTGGTTTTTATTTCAATAATCTCTTGCAGAAATTTAATTAAGTGCTACTACATTTATTGGACTTCTCCACATTTTGACTGTGCTACTGAGCAGCAGAAATTACTCTCTTTGCTGAAAACTTACACACTCAACAATTCTCACACTTCGGCTTTTTTCAAAATGATTTTTGACTTCTTCACCAGAAATGCTGCAAATTGAACCTGTTGAGCTTAAACGTATTAGAGCATAAAAATCAACAAGTTTTTAAAAAAAAAAAAAGTTACCAAGAATCATTCTCTTAAGTCACTGGGGAGGAAACTGGATGGATCCCAACTCTTCAACAAATTCATTCCCAAAGTTTGTTTCCTTTCTTCTCTCAGACAATGGCACAAGTCAGTAAATCAGCTGTTGATTTTAATATTCCTAATGAAAACAACTGTGTCTAACTACCTAGAGCTTGTAAAAACCTCTCAAATCCTGCTGTGGGATGACACCCTGGAATTATATATGAAGCCACCTTTATTTGTGCAATAGCTCAAAACAAGGGCACTGCACATTTCCTGCGATAAAGAGCTTTTGGCTATTTGACTAATTTTTTCTGAAGGCAAGTTTCCTTCGACCTCACCAGGAATTTCTCGAAACATTTTTTCATTAGAAAACACCAGCTAAACAAAGAAAAAAACCTTTCTTTATGTAACAATAGCCAACAGCCAGGCGGGGAGTGGGAATTCAGGATATATACCAGACAGACAAACAGAACTCCCTCTTAAAAACAACCTGCTGGTTAACTTAAGTACTAAGATATGGGAGACGTGATCCAATTTCAAGGTAACAGGCTCTCCCACAACACTCTGATGTCACTTACACATTCCCCGAGGTCTGACCAGAGCTGCTCTCGTCTGTGCTATGACCACGGCTCTGGATTTAGCATCACCAGCAGTTCATGGTGATGAACTGCACGCTATTTAATCTAGATTACAGAAATAAAAAGAACACTATCCTTTGGAGACTTCTATAAATGTCCGTAATTTTCCCCATACGAGTAGTCACGTAAGAGTCAGAACAGTTACTTACATGGATGGGGTTAAAAGCATCTTTACAAGTTTTGACAGTTCAAGGATGAAATAGAAGCTCTGAACTCAAACCCTTATCTTTGTCTCGAAATGGAAGCCTTTTTTTTTTTCCTGAAAAGCTTTTCATGCTGTCTTAAAACTTATCATGGGGCAGTTATTTAAAAGTCCTATCGATAATTTTTGTGCTTTGATGGCTAATCATCCTGAAGTGCATACAAAACAGTGTCAGGTGTAAGTTAAGAAAACTAAACAAAAGTTTGAGACTCACACAATTCCATTAAATCGCACCAAGTGTCCAAATTATTTTGCATTCCCTGAGGATTCAGAGCCAACAACGAAAAAACTTTTCAAAATCATAACAACTCTGAAACACTGGTAATGCAGCAACCCAGCTATCCCGATTACATATGCCTTCCCATACACTTTGTCTTTTTTGTACAAATCATTTTTGTTGCAACCTGCCAGTCAAACATATGTTCAGAAGTTTGTTATTAAACACGTTTTAAAAAAAGGAAATACAAAACTGCATTTTAAATTATGTAGATTGCGGCAAACCCACTTACCAGTGATTCACCCATCAGTGATTTGGAAAGAACACTAGACACAATTTGCAGCTTCCCTTTAAGATGCATGCAGCAGAGCACTGCACGGAAAGATCCATCGCCCTTGGCCAGCCCCTCTCCCAGCACTGCAACACAAACCAGCAGCTATTAGCTTCAGCACAGCATACATTTAAATAAACTATACACAGTTTCCCTTCACCTTTAACATGAAAACGATGTCTGAAACTTGGGTTGAATCCATGGCTTCCTGGAAAGCCAAGTCTTGGATGCGAAGGAAGTATTACTTGCTCTTGTCTAATATTAAATTGAAATTTGTCTCCCACCAGCTAAGAAATGCTGTACATGAGCTCAAACAAGGTTGTAATGTTTACATGCTAAAATAGACAAAAATTGAATGTGAGAAGGGTAAATTCAAATATCTGACACAGACACAAAGGACCTCCTCTTCACAGAAAGGGTAGAAAAAAAATAGCAACCAACAACCTCTCAGTAACACAAACATGCTCAGGAAGATCCATTCATGCTCACAAAAAGCATGCCCTGTCGTTTCCAAATATAGCTAACCTCCTCGTGGTCAATTCCTGCTACTTTAAAAGGGCTTTTATTCACTTACGCTGTAAAGTGCAGGATATAGGAACGATTGTTTGAGTCCAGAAATTTACAGGCTCCGTGTAACAGAAAACTTTCCTAACGCTTTCTAGCACTGGATCAGATAGCCAGCCAAACAGGCACTTTCATTGACACTTCCAATAGTGAAAGGATTTATTTCATGATATAGACGTGCTTCAGACAAGCAGGAGTAACACTTAATCATATATATTACCTGTCCAGAAAACGAAATGCCAGAGTGACTAAAAAGCTAGTAAGCTAAGCGTGTGAGTTGAAAAGAAGGCTGGACAGTTGTTTAAAATTACGAAATTATAATACATATTACTGTTACTGCAGGCAACATCAACATCTGTGTTTATAATGCTCCCCATGCAGATGCAAACAGCTCCTGTTAGTGCTAACAGGAATTTTACGTTCACCACAATTTCAGGATTACATTTTAGAATAATAAATCAAAACTCCTCACTCAACAGACGTTCACATCACTAACAGAAATCGCATGAAAGACTAAAGAAAAAATGGTCCCACAAAACATTTACATAAAAACCACTAGACATCTCTTCAAAATGAAATGGTAACTAAATCCTGTTTAAAGTGCCCCAAAGATTAGGCTGAATTTCCCACTCTGATGATACTGACCACATTTCCAAAAATAGCGCTTACTTCCCAAATCAGAAGCAGCAGTGCCAGAAATAGCTTTAACGTGTCTGACAGTTTGCTATTTTAACCTCAAAGATTAAATGTCCAATTATGATATCTCATATCATTAACTGCATAGTATCAACCAAGCTAAAACATACAGTTGCTCATAAAAACTTACAACACATTAACCAGTATCTTTTGGTAGAGATTTCTGTAATAATTTAACAGATTGTAAATCATTATCATTCCTTGCAACAATGCAAGCAGCACTATAAAAAACATATATTTCTCTAGCTATTCCAAAACGTACTTATCATTCAGGTTAAAATAAAATACTGTCATAGGTATGCAACATGTCAAGTCTTGTAAAAAGACAGAACAGCAGCTTGAATAAAGCTTTGTCTACTAAAAAAATTGTGAGTATCAAGCAGTGTGAGTATAAGGTAGGCTGTAGTAAGGTTGTTACTTCCCAACGATATTTCAAACATAAAACTAAAACTAAGACCTTTCAGGACCATAAACGCATATACTCTAAACTGTCAGATGCTGGGCTACAACTGACAACAGCACAACAGGGAACCACAACCAAATAGTTCATTCATATATTCATAAAAACATGGGGGGGGGGGGTGTGTATACAAATATATACACACACACACACCATTTTTATATACATGCATAAATATGGCATTAAGAAGTTGAAAAATGTCATCAGTTTTAGTTCTGGAAAAAATATTCGCAGAACAAGCTAGCATGAATTAAGGAAATTAACATTAAACTGGACGCTGTTTCTTTGTACTAATATACATTTGAAAGCTGTTTCCTCTACTTAATTAAAAAAGAAAAAAAAAGCAGATATCAGTGCTCCTATTCCACCCACTTCTATACCCATCCACTGAGAGAAGAGAAATAGTTAACATTACAGTTCCTTTGAGCTACTGATAAGTGACACATATGCCAAGAAAAGGTTTCACAGATGAACGTCACCCATCTACCCCTATGACAAACCCATCAGATCTCATCAATGAGAATACTATTCATTGAACAGCATTCTCCCTCCTCCCTCCTTTAACCATCGCTCATCTTTCCACATGTGTCTCTCTTGCTTTTACTTGCCACCATGAAAGACAACTGTGAGGTTAGTCAGAATATTATAACCTTGGCATACATCAACAGTTAAAAGCAGCAGCTTTAAAAAAAAAATCCAACTATTTTAAGAATGGTACTGACTAAGTGGTGTTCAGCCTTTTTAAATTTATTAAACTTTACTTTTGCACCTACAGAAAGCAAGTTTACTTTTCTTAGTTACGTTTTATGGACCTTCACAAGCAGGCTGCAGAGCCCCACAAATTCCCCAGACTATGACCTGACTATCGGTGAAGACAAATGCATTAAAAAAACCCAAACAAAAAACGTCCACCCCCCAAAAAAAACCACCACTAAACCAGGAAGGAACGATATAAAGATTGTCATTGCTAGTAGAGGAATGGCAGAACAGTGTATCACACAGTCTTTGTTACAAAACTGTGCTGTGAGGAAACTTCCTTTAACATTCAAGAGTAGTTAAGGAACTAAAAACTGAAAGGTGGGATCTACCCACCTTTTCTTTCCAAATCTAACTGATAAATTCTGTTCTAACATTTACCAAACTCAGCAAAGAGTTCTCAGAGAGTTTTGAATCACTTGCATGACATATGAATAACAGAACATTAGAAGGATGGTTAATTCCTTTAAAAATACCCGACTGAACAAGGCAGTGAAACGTGAAAGGCTCAGCTTCAATGTGACATATGCACATTTGGAAGCTTTAACAAAGAGGAATAAATGTAAGTACATCATCTTGATTTTCTCTCAATCAAGTCCCAAAATGCAAACCAAAATATCCACCATGCCCCTAGGAAAAGAGACGGAACACTCAGCTGCCTTTATCCCCGCCAGAATCCTAACACCATCCATTCACCCTACGTTCCTATACTAAAATTTCTATTAGCCAACTAGCACCCCTGTGGCAAAGACATGCATTTCAGTTCTGGTACTTGAAAACCAGTTACAAAACAGTGAGGTCTAAACAAAACAAAACAAAACAAAAAAGTAGAAAAAAAGCAGATACATAATTTTAACTCAGGGGGAGGGGGGGTGGGGAACCATCATTAGCAAATTAACAAATCTGGGCATCAGTTTTATAAATTCAGACAACTGACTGCAATTTATAACACTATGTAATAAAAAAAGAAATAAGCATACCATGCCTACAGTCTTCATCTGCTTGCCCATACTTTTTCTGAAAGGTAAAACATGAGAAGTTTAAAAATGGCAGTTATTCCAGTTAGCATAAACAACTACATGCTTGAATTACAAGTTTCTTAAAATTTTTTTAGAATCCATTACTTCATCCTTTCCGGGTGGAACATGTAAAGAACTTCAGTCACATGTCAAATATAATTTAATTAATTCTTAGAATGCTGACCTTTTTTTCAAATTCTCAGCAAATGAACATTATAAAAGAGGAATATGAATGGGCAACTGTATGTTTTATATGTGTTTGTAGGTGGTCACAACACCTAGGAAAAAATACAAAAACTTAACTTTCTTTTCTAGCTACTGTAGTTTTTTTTTTTAAACTTGCACTAACATGGTGCTGTTGAAATTTGTAAGGTATGTACTTTATTTTACTCTGTCTTATCAGGGGTGATTTTAAAAATTACTTCATTTAGTAAAACAAGAATGAAAATTTGGAGGGTTTTTTCTTGTTTTTTCTTTTTTTTTTTTCCACTTATAAGCCTTCAAATATCTGTATAATTCAAGTCTTCAATAGGAAGGTTTTGATTACAAGTATTTTTTCAAAGCCCCTGAAGACTTACTGCAATAGTTTCACCACGATGAACACGCAGAGAGGTGCCTCGCAGGATTCTCAGAGACACCCAGGTCAGAAATGGATGAAATACTGCCAAGCACCTGTCTGCACGTTGGCCTATGTAAATCATTTTCAGAAGCCAAGTCTGCAGCAACACAACTTCCATTTAAAAAACAAAATAATAATAACCTCAGTTATTTCTGAACCTCTTCCCCTAAGCAGCAGTAAGATAGGTCACATCTTATTTTAAGAAGTTTCCCAATTCTTGTTTTGCACACCGAATAGTCCAATTCAGCTATCTATTTAAAGAATGCTTTAAAATGCTCCCTAATCAGATGGGCAATATTTATTTTAAAGCTGCCCAGCAACGTCTTACAACTTGGCCAAACTTTTTCCAGTCGGGATGAAACTGTTTGTTCCCAATACATGAAGATTTGGGGTGGACAAGGCCCCTGTAAATCTGTAATAACATTTCCAAACCAGAAAGGTAAAGAAAAATGTAGGTGCATTGAACAGGTTGTAGGGTTATTCTTAAGCACTGTAATGTCCTTTCCTTTAAGAAAGTGAAGGTCTCTGATGCTTTAAAGGAAGGGCACGGATCGGGCAGCGGCATCACCGATCACTCGGGGTTGTGCCTCTTGCCTTGCATTTACAAACCTTTACAAAGGCCTCAGTTTTCCCATTTCCATTAAAACTCTGCCAGAGTCTCAAAGTTGCATCTTTCACCTGACATGCTCTAGCCTAGCAATGGAAAACTAGTACATGATCAAGTATTAAAAGACTAATGTTAGGCCTGTGCAAATGGAGCTGCATTAGGTATGAACTGGCTACCTGAATTCTGGCATTTCTTAACTTTGGGTTCTGAGTGTTTAGATTTACAACTTTAATTTCATGCTCGTTAAAGATACTGTAATTGGGTATATAATCCAGCAAAACTGTACAAACATAATACCCTAAAAACAGACATTTTGCCTTCCTGGAATATATTTGTGAATGTGTTTGGGTTTTTGGTGTTTGGTTGGTTTGGTTTTTTTTTTTGGGGGGGGGGGGGGGGGCGGGGGGAAGAGGGTTGTTTTGTTTTGGGGTTTTTGGATTTTTTTTTTTTTAAAGTATTTTTCCTCATTCTTTTACAGAACTGTGATTCAGACTCAAACTACTTAGAGGTCCCAATCCTGAAAAACAGACAGATCAGGGAAAACCACAAGACAGAAGCCTCATATATGCTTCAGCAAGTGGGATTCTGTGGCAAACCACCATGCCAATCACAGGAAAAGTCTGAATTTTATTTAAATCTTGACAGAACAAGATATTTGATTGCTCTTTCCAGTTCACTAGATACTAGTAAAGCGTCACACTCACAAGTTGCAAAAAGGAAGCAATTCTATACAGAAGAGTCTCGATTTTGATGCGGTCGATTTGTGCCTGGCATGGCTCCGGGAGGTGAGCTGGGGGGTACTGGCTGAGGGAAAGGAGAGCCTCTGTGCAATGCTTCACTGCCACTTCATAATCCTGCTGCTTAAGAGATTCACATGCTTGTTCACATGCCTTCTCTGGTCTTCTGTCTGCCATGACTCAGGGACAGAAATCCTAGAGTGGGGGCAGAGGGGATGATAAAATGTTGGTTAGCTGTATAATGGCAGTGACAACTTGCCAACCAACTTCCGTTCCCACCTCAAGGTGCTACGTCACATCCCTTTCGTTTGATGCCAGTCGCATTTCCTAGCCCAAGCTTTCTCGTTGACTAACCTCTTCCCAGTCTTTCCTCCATCGCTCCCAGCTTTTGGTTTTGATTCTAATTCAAGAAGGTATTTAAGCCCGCGACTGATTTTAAGAATATAAGTAGTGGCTTCAAATTTTAAAGTCAGCATGGATTTAAGCACTTTGCTACATAGAGGCTTTGGGGTCTCCACAGGCAACACACCCTTTGCTTTAGAAGTGACACAACTCATCCACCAGCTGCTCTTTCTCCAAGCCTGCAGCCACTTACTCCATGACACCTTTCCCTTCAAAGCGTTCTCACCTACTCTCAGGGGAAGGAGCCGCTCTCTCCAGCTGGGTGAAGCCCAACGGGGATGGGCAAGGAGACACAAGAACTGGAGGTCAACAGGAAACCACTTGTCTCTTCCTTCTCTTGGTTTATTTCCATTTATGTCTGCGAAAGCCTAGATACCCCTGCCACACCAACACCTTTGTGCACAACTTCTTAAATAATTTTAAAGTCAATATTTTTAGGGAAAAAAAAAATTGAAACAGTTTTGATAAAAATCTGTACACAAGACAGACAACATTAGCTGCCAATAAACTGAGACAAATGGTGATCCACAATCTAAACCACCAGTAGAATCATGGAACGGTTTAGGTTGGAAGGGACCTTAAAGACCATCTCATTCCAACCCCCTGCCCCGGGCAGGGACACCTCCCGCTAGACCAGGCTTCTCAAAGCCCCGTCCAACCTGGCAAAAAAAAAAAAAAAGAAAGCAAAGTATTACTATAATCCCTGTCTACATTCTCCCTTCATTGACATAATATTTACATATATGATACATATCCCTAGAGATACTGTACTTTAAAGCTGACTTCACAAAAACGTGTTCTGATAACTGAAAGAGGCAAAAAAGTAAGTTCCCATTTTCATTTTTAGCAAGCAGCATACTATCAGTAGTTGTGATTATGTATCAACTATTATGATTGTCTCAAACAATTATCTTTAGCCAACTTTAGAAATTCACTGCCAAAAAACTTCCTTTATGCTTTGTAGTTTTAGGGTTTTAACCAAACTAAGGTAAAGGAGCTTCAAGAAGTTAATCTGAAGGTCAAATAAATGCATTTTCCTTATATGAAAAATAATTCACTATCGCACTTTCCTCATTAACACATGCCTAAGCCAATATACAGTAGAAATGTAAACAAGACTTTTCATATATTATACAAGTGTTCTATGTGTTCCCTTTCATTCTTAAAATTTTATTTTTAGTATCAATATAGAAACATAAAGCAACATTGATTTTTCAAGACTATTTTGACTTAAACCACCTTCCCTTTTACATTTATATACAAATTTCTTATGTACAACAATGTATCTTCCCAAAAAAGAAGGAACACAAGCATGAATATTTTTCAGTTATGCTGACACAAATCTGTGACATATGCCTCTTTCTTAACAATGACCTTTCAAAATATTACCTCATTCATCCAGATATTTCTTTTTCTGCTAAAAAAAGTCCCCATTTTCAATGAGACTATGAACAGGCAAGTAGGTTGTGCATTTCCATACATGAGTCAATTCATTCACAGAGTAATTCTATGAACATTAAAGATACTCAGCTGGACCACCTAAGCACATGTTTCAATGATATGAATGTTAGGTATTCTTAAGTGTTTACGCAAGGATCCTTTCTAGATACAACCAAAAATTACACTGATTTCCATTTCACTAACATTTTAGGCCACGCTTAATTTTAGAAATCTAGGATTTGCTTAATAGTAACACAGTAGTTAATTGACGTTTTTCTCATGTACATTTTGTTTTCCTCCTAAGGGACTGAAAAGAGAGGATTTCATGAACTCCGCTGTACTTTGGGTTTCCTTACTTCCTGGCTGACATATAACCAAAATTCCTTTGACCAAAAGTCTCAGCAGAGCTTCTGTGTGTTTATTCCCCAAGAAACTGTTTATACACAGACCCCATCCCAACCCATCTGGCCAGGAGAGCTGACAGGCATTTCAAAGCCACATTACCCTGCCCTCCTCTCCAGCATGGCACCATCCAAAAGAAGAACATTTTTATTTATCAGGTGCCTTATGCTGGCTGTTTTGATAAACACTGAACTAGTCCATCTGAGGAGAAGAGGGATTTTACAAGACCAGCAGTGGCCTACGATACTGCAAAGGCCACACAATTGCTTTGGCCAACTTGAAGACTTAGGGGAGCACTTCAGAGGACATCACTGACCCTAAGCAAAAACCTGTGGATTAAGTTAAGTGGAGTTAAGAGAAGTCAGGACCAGGCTGTCTGGATAACTGGGCTAAACTGAGTCACACTATCAGTATTTCAGAGTGTAATTAAAAAACCCACTGAAGTCACAGTGCACAGGACGCAGTGACAGATAAGGAGCCGCTGCAGTGGAATTTGTTTTTTAAAAAACATCTAACCATAACAAAGAAAAACAGTATGTGGACAACATGTGGAAAACAATACACTGAGGCTCTCAGATTTCATTTCCATTCCATTTGCAGACACAAACACACACATTTATTGGGTATTTGCACCATCTACTTCAGCCTCCAGTCCAGGTGCTGTAAACTGTTCCTTGGAGTCACTCAACTCTTCCTGCTGGGTCTTTAAAAACCCGTGCTCCTAGTTTTGGTCCTCTGAGCTGCGCCTAAATTAGCAATCGAGACGTGAATGTGAATTGCAACCATGCTTTCTTAAAATCTAGACTATTGTAGTACCTGACCTACCCATATTTAGAATTACTTCAGAACAGTTAATATTTTAACAGCCAAGGAATGGAAACACTTGTCAAAGGAAATCTGAGTTCCATAGATGTTTATTTTCGAAAATTTCAAATGTAAAACTGGAATTTCTACAGTAACTCCAAGAGTAGAAATTATTACAGATTAGAATTGAAAGCTAAAGCGTCACAAGGTCTGCGCTGTATTCCCAACTCTCTTTGCAAAACTGAGCAAATAGCTTATGCCCTTCACTTTTTCTATCTGTAAAATTGAGATTAAAATACTAAGCATGTAACAAAACAAATGTCAGGATTGTTAATTTTCTCAAAACAGCCTGGCGAACTGCATGGCAGAAGAATTCTAAATTCGAATTTGAGAAACAATTTATTCTAACGGCAAAGCTTAATGCATCTTCAGAATTTTGAAGAAACAGCAAACAGGCATATTCCCACTATCTAAAATTACACACCCAAAATAGGCGAACCTGCCTTAGAAATACAGGCACAATATCTTATCAACAGAGCCTTTATCATCAGGGGTCAAATGAAAGCATTTCTTAGCTTTGAATCACCTCACAGCAGCATCACTGCCTACAGAAAGGCTCCCCATTTGTGCACTCAAGTAAAATATTTAAACACAGTGCCTGTGAATTCCACCTGATAGGACTATAAGCATCACGCTGACGGGCGCACATACAGAAGTTTACACAACTCCTCCTCACTGGCTAATCCAGAGGTCTAAATCCTGGCTTTATACTTCCAAAACACTGCAGTAGAAGAAAACTTACTGATCTTAATTTCTTTGAAGGCCAAGCGGTGCTCAGCTTAATTTACACAAAGTATCATTTAAAAGATCTGGCTAATTCCAACTGGTGTGACTTAAGCCTTGGTGTTTGTTTCAATGAACTGTGAGGGATTTTTTTTTTTCTTTTTTCCCCTACAACCAATGATTTTCAGGTTTGCTAATCCTCATGAGTATGTCTCCTTTCCAAACAGATTTTGTAAACAAACATGAAAAGAGTAACTAAAATCTAACCTCCAAATAAAACTGCACATTTCCCCTCCAGAAGCGCAGAGGGGGCTGGGAAGGGCAGAAGGGACAGTCTGAGGAAGAAGAGTGATAAACAATGTGATCTACATGATCATTTATTTCCAAGTAAACACTACTCCTGCCTGGTGCACAGGACGCTTTTGAAGAATTATTCCACAGTCTGATGAGTCCAACTTCAAACTAAAAATCACTGTAGGAGGAGAGAACATTGTGAACTAAAATTTTAGTGTTTCACAGCAGTTTAACTCATGCCTGTGCACTTCCATGCTTCACAGCTTACCGATGTATTTCGTGGAATCAAAGGGTCCATACATTAAGATAATGATAAGTTAAAGCACGTGACAGTTCCTAAAAAATTTCAAACAGATGCTTTTTCAATTCACTGTAAAGCATCTAGCCAGATAACTCTTGCTGTACTTCATAAACAAACAGATTAGAGGGCACAATGCTGTTCCTATTAATGTTACTGGCAAAATTCCCAATGTCTGCCAAGACAGAAGGATCAGATCCAAGGTCTCGCATGCCAAGCTGACAAACAGTAGACAAGTCAGTAAATATTTGCATATTTTAACCAGACATTAACATCTCTTGTAAAGATTTATGCTAAAGCAATGATGTTCAACTTGCAGTCCTACAGTGAGACTGGTAGGAATTTACTGTCAATTGAATATACTTCAAGAGCCACATCCTGGGATTCACAAACTGAAGCAAATGAATGAGACCCATTGCCATGGGGAACATGCAGGGGGAAGAGCCTCTCCAGCTGCCTCCCATTACAATCCATAACCCTTCAAACAGTTCTGCTGTGAGAAATAAGCACCCAAATATTCCTTGCCAAAGCTATTCAGCTGTGTCCTCCAGTTAAGAGCTGGCTGTATTGCAGGAAAGGAGCGGAGAAGGGTTTGCCGTTCCATTGCCTATTGCGGTCAAGCTGGCACGGGCTCCGAGAAAGCAGGGCAGGAATTCAGCTCATCCTGCCGCTCTCTAAGGAAATGCGTGCGGTGACCACGCTGCGTGTCCTAACCCTTTGTGATTTTTCAGCCCTTCTCACAAATTGGAAAAGCTGGCCACCAAACCGGACAGAAGTTTTAAACGTGTAATAAATTCAGGTAATACGTCAAGAAAAGATAGCTGTTCTACCATAACTTCCCAGCAATTCCTTTTAAAGGGCAAGAAGAGATCTACTAGATTTATTTTTGAGGTCGGTTTCTCTGTCCTTCCCCTGTAACTTTTCAACTTCAAGTCAATTTGAACTGAATTTCCCAGAAGTCGGTGAAAAGGGTCACAAAGACGCTGCAGGTTTTATGAAAAATGTGTAACGAGACAGATAACAGAGACCCAGATTTTTAAGTCCACCCAGGGAAAGGAGAAGTTATAATTCAGTCTCTTATTGATACCAAGAGGTCAGTCACCCCATCAGTTACTGCCATGTGATGCCATTTACCCAGCCACAGAGACAGCACCGTACCAAAATATCACTCACCAGCAGGAGAAAAATCCTACTTACTTTTCTTGCCTATAATGATAAAAGCCATAAACTGCGTTCATTAGCTTAACTGCTCAAGGATCCATCCAGTAGTTTCCAGGTTTCACTAAAGTAGAGTTTCCAAACTTTTTAGACTACAGACACTAGCAGTACACACACATCGCAGAGCTTTCCGAAATTTGCAACTGCTAGAACTGAGCTGTAAGCAATTCGCATATGAAGGGCTCAAAAATTTGTTGTTTCCATAATGCAGGAAAGTAGTATTTGGGAAGTCAGAAAATTGGCATGGACACAATCTGTGTTACTGAAGAGTCTTCTAGTTCCCTCTCCCTCAAAATTATCAGGAAAAGACTAACAAGACACATTAATTTACACAGGTATGGAAAGATCTGGGTTCATTTAATAATCTGGATTAATTACAATACATTGAGTACCCTACACAATAAAAATGTTAGCTACTGTGAACATGCCAACGTTACAGGTAAAAATGATGGGCCGCTGAAATTCAACTGTCTAGACTTTTCAAACCAACTGCATTTGTCAGTACACATACTAAAAGAGGGACTAATACATCTCTCTACTGTTAAATCATAATATGCAGTTGCTCTGGCATCTCCAGTGATCCCACCTTATGGCACGCTTGCACCTCAAGATAATGTTATCTAATTGTTTTTGTAGTACTCCAAAATTCCACTCAAGTACCTTTAGATTAGTAAAATAAAATTAAATATCTATTTATTTTCCTTACCTATAGTGATAAAAAAAAAAAATCTTATCTTTGCCTTAAGACAAAAGAGCATTTTATTCAAGCCTCCAGGAAGGAATAAAATGCAGCTGCACACAACAGAAGCCACTTAAAGACACACACACAGAAAAAATGCACTTTCCTAGTGTCATGACATATATATCGTAAATAATTCCACACTCAGAAATCATTTAATAAAATGAGAGTAGATAACGACAGTGCACTACACCAATGTGAAAGACTTAACAGAACAGAGAGAAAAAGGATGGCACATCTTTCATGTGCAGGGTGCAGAAAAGAATGATACGAAAGGTGCTTTTGCTTTTTTTTATTTTAAGAAAAATATAATAGCAGAAATCTTATACACTCATTTATTGCAGTTATGGCTGAAGTCAGTAATATTAGTTATACACAGTGCTCAGAAAACCTACTGCATACGTTACAGAACAAATACAAAAGTCTCCACCCTTGAGAGAGGACAATCTAATCAGTTTTCTGAAATAACTGAATTACCCTGGTTAACGTTGTACAACTCCAGGCAAAATGACCCTACTTTAAATTCCAAAAAATGATGTTAAATCTGAAATGGAGCATACAGAATGAGGAAAGCTTATTTCAAGGTTTTATTATATAGCATAACAGCAGCGAGAACTTCTGCTACATGGCCTCTAAGGAACATATGCTTGATTTCGGGAAGGGGGGAAAAAAGGAATTAAGAGGTTCATAGTGCCCCCTACCATTAAATACTCTGATTATCCTTCCACATTGAAAAACTGAAGAGGGCACCATAAATTAGGAGGATAACTGGTCACATAAATGAAGCCTTGAGTCTGATCCTGTGAAACACTGTAGGATAAACACATCCACATTTACTGAAAAAGGAAGAGGTGCCTGTGGGTGGTTTACCATTCACACAACAGCAACACAAATATAGCAGCAATTGAGATTAAGAGCAAATGCCTTCCGCACCTGGATCCTCTGTGTTCTTTAAATCACTCTTCATACATCACTGTGTGCCAGCTACGATTTCGGTACCGACACTTTCGTTATTATTTACACTTTATTACCTTTACTAATCTCTTTTATTTTGGAAGTAGCAGCAGAAAGGGCAATCTATACAGCCAACAGCAGCAACATCTATACGTGGACAAACTTGCTATCTTTGGCTGAATATAACTCATGGCCTCAGCATTTGTAACCACCTCATCCACCACAGAAGTATCCCTAACATTTTCACCTCCTGCCTTTTAAATTATCCTTTTTCCCACAGCTGTCTGAAAACATTACCTATCTTGATGAAACTAAGCAAAATCCATGGCAAGTCAAAGCACAACGTCTACCTGGCACCTACTCGCTTTGTCTGAAAGCCATCCATAACTGGCAGACACACGATTCCTAGTCACACAAAGCAAATATAGATACATATTGCAGTCATTAAAACTACAGTACAAATACTAGGTTGATAAGTTCAATACTCAAAGGCTGTGTAATGACGAAAATATCTGTACAAGCTCTTGTTGGCCCTCCTGTGCGTCTGCATTACAATACACCCTTTAACTGTATTAGTCACATACTACGTTTTCCAAGGGCTACCTGGCAGAAAGAGCAGGCAGAGCAGCGACCAGCTGCTAACGGGCACAGATACGTAGATAAATACTTCAGCATAGGGCCTAAGGCCTTATTTACTGCATGCTACTCAAATCTGGTTCTCAAGACTGCATTTTAATGTTTTCATTAACTTCTCAATAATGCTTATAAATACTGTGACCGAGCACTTCACAAGTGTTAAGAAAATATTTTTATCCTTCTAACATTATTCCTATTTTACAAAGAATTAAGACATTAAAACACATTAAAACCAAAAGTTTCCATAAACTTCTTATATTTGGATTAAGACAACCAAAAGGGATTTCTCCCCCCATTATGCTCTGCCCTGTACTATATAGTCCTTTACATGATCAAAGCGGAACACCCAGTGACTGCAGAGTGACTTACAAGTATTCAGTATTTCTCTACATCACAACATGTGAGCATTCATTAGAAATACAAAAATTAAATGTAGCAAAGACAGACTTAAGTATGATTTGCCTTTTTTTTTTTGCTATTCCCTAGTCCATTTCAGAAACACTTTCTAATTCATGCAAATAGTGAACCTGTAGTCCAACAAACAACTATATTAGCATTATAAAATAAATTATATGTACCCACACAGTATAGCCTCGTTTCTATTTCTTTCTTTCTAACACTAATATTTTTCTAATCTAAACCTCCTTGTTCAGCTACCTCCATCCCCACATTTATTCTACATATTCTACATATTCTGTCAAATTCAGTTGCTGCTTCCCCTGCGCTGCATGAAGGTAGAGCTTGTAGGGAAGTGGAACTGGGTATCAGGAGTACAGAAGGGGAATCCTCTGTGCTCTCATTTTTGCCCAAAAACCATAGCAGGGAGAAATGCAGAAGCCCTAGACTTCAAATTGTACAGAAATCTCAGGCTGAAGTATATTCACTGCAGGGATGATCATTTAGATTTGTACTAAATGCTAATTTGACCAACACTGAGCAGATTTTCACAGGGTTGATAACAAGTATATCCTTGGCAGAAACATCATACTATACCGCATCTCAGCTTTTACAAAGCAGCAGTATAGGACATTAGAGGGTTTATTTATTTTATTGTGAACATAAGAATATAGTTTTTGCCCAATTTCTAGAAAGACCAAAGCATGTTGGCAGAAGCCTTCACTCCCTCCACAGCACCTAAAAAGTCAGCCTGCGATAGACACCTACCATGGGAAATTTGAACCCAAATAATTAGAATTTGGCAAGTAATAACCAACTGAAATGAGGAGTGTGTCATAGTAAGCATCAGGTAACATAATAATAGGTGGTGCTTCTGCCCCACCTAAAGTTCTTTTGGCTCCTTCAGAGAAAATCTTCACGTAAACAATCTTTCATAATAACCGGGTAACAGCAGCAGTGTGTATTCCATATACCTACATGTTCTTTCTGCTTTCCGAGAGGAGAGTTTCTCACACTTATCCAAGATGAGGGCATTTTAATTGAAATATTGTCCCATGGTTACCATTTTATCCCCGTAACAACATCACCAATTACTTACTTTAAAAAAAATGCATTAGAAAAGTAATTTAATCTTTGCTTCTCCTAATGAAATTTGCCAGAGAAAAACAAAGGGAAAAATCAGCACTGCACGACCAGCCAGCTCTCTGTGGAGCAGGACCAACCTGCAAGTCTCAAACTCAAACACCCTTTGCAGAGAAATACAGCATTCGTATTCTGAAAGCTGTTTTAAACACCACAACCCACAACTTTTAAAACTATAACCTACTTGTGGCAGAACCTCTCTTTTAAACACGTGAATAACAAACAGGGCCTTGTTGCCGAGTCTCTCTGCAAATTTCACAATATGTTTAGTAATAGTTTTGACAAAAAAAAGTGAACACCATTAATCTTAAGGACTTACACAGTCACGCAATTACCACTATTCTTCTCTGCTGAGTCATAAGATATTGCCAAAAGTCCTTTTTGAGAAACGTCTGCTGTACAATATATAGGTACATCTGTGTATATGCAATTAAGCACCTGTCACCTAATTTTAAGAATGTCGAGCAAGTACAAAACTGTGTTCCCAAGGAATGCAAATGGAAGTCAAAGATTCCCAAGCACTCCAACATAAAACAATTATCAGCATATTTACAAATGTATTTCAGAAGTTTAAAAGCAAACACATATGTCACAGAGTTTTCCACGATGCTCACTGAACTTGCCACTCACACAGCGCTGTCTTCAGAGGGAGCACTTGACCGCAGTTCATTTGCCCACGTTCACCAATTTAGTCTCAGAGACAGAATCAAAATTACTAGTTCCTGACTTTCAGTCTTGTGTTCAATTCGCAGCTTCCTCTAATATAGCTGTATTTGGATTTCAGCAATAAAAGTATTTTTTAAATTAGGATATTACTTATCACAGCATATTCCCTTTTGGAAAGCCCCAAACTCTTCCCCCCCGCCCCAGCAGCTAAGCAGCTCCGAAGTTCAGTGGTTCGATCCAAGTTTTCTCCTCTTAGCAGGGATATTGTAGAGATGTTGAAACAGTCTTTCCTCAAATGCCAAGCTTTCATTTTTCATACAAGAACTTTCTCCACTTTTGACACATCCCAGTACTGCAAAGCAGCACACCCCTATCACTAGGGGATCCACCTCCAGAACACAGCTTTGATCACTAGGGCAAATGCAGATGCTACAGGTACAAATCACAGTTTTACAGTTGGATAGGGAAAAAAAAAAGCCCTAAGTTCATTTTTTGTATGAGATGAAAAATACAAATCACTCTTTCAATCCATTCAAGAGGCAAAAGAATGTATACATCTTCATGCTGACTATCAGTTACAGTGCACAGTTCACAAACTGAACACAGAAATAAGCCAGAAAGTTCTGACACAAAACAGGAAAGTTTTCTTTCAATATACCTCAGTCTTCATTGCAGCATTACAAGGAACTTACTTATTATAGTAGTGAATAATACTGTTTTTTGTTACACATTTATAAGTGCTGAGCACAAAAGGGTCCTACCATACCAGATTTAATAACACAATGATGCCACCCACAGACACTCCAAACGCATCTCTCCCAAAACCATACCTATTATGTAACTGTGTATGATATTTGTGTGTGCTGCTTTGAAAGTTCAAAGCAATAACTAACCTCCACCACTAAAAATTGCTATCTTTATTGTAAATAACCTTTGAAATTCATTTTTACATGACTATGCTTCGAATAATTTGGCATAATATAGCTAAGCCTGGTTTGGGGAGTTGTCTTATAACTCCGTATTTTAACAATATTAACCCTTCTGCATCCAGATAAAGCTTTTATAATGTCCCTGCTTCCTCCCCTCAAATGCACAAAGATGATACTACCAACAGGTTCAATTTTTAGACGTCTCCTGAGAATAGAATATGGATTCCCAAGTTCTCCTCACACAGCAAACCCTATGGGCAATGCCGTAACTTGTATCCAAAAGACAAGTCTCCCAGCGGCATTCACCCTACTCATTCCTTTTGAAATGAACATTAGAGATTCAGTCACGTATTTTAAACCCCACTCAAAGAGCAGACATCAGCAGGAATGAGTAACAATCCTACAGTGGTTAATGGCATAATTCTCACAAAACTTCGGAAGAAGAAAAGCGTTGTGTAGCCCAGCCAAACAAATATAAACAAAACTGCAGCCAAGTAATATCAGTCAGTTCAAACGACAAAACAAATGTCCTGCACCATTCCAAATGTGTGAGTGTCTTAAGATATGGCCAGAGTAGAGTTACCTCAAAACCATTAGCACAAACAACCATAATCAAAACCATCACTTCAATAAAATACCCACAGCACTCGGCTACAACACTGCGTGAGCGCAGATTCAGAAGTATGCTAAAAAACATTCCCCTTGACGACCTCCCCATGTAGACAATGAGAAAAGCCCAACAAATTCTGGCTCCCGAGATGGCAGAGGCTCAGATGCGAGGCAGCTATCGTGTCCGGCCAACAGCATTCGGGAATCCCAGCTAGTTGATGGGGAATTCAGCTAAGGGCAGCGAAGGAACATTACTTGGAAACACAAGCACACCGCCTGTCCCCGTCCCCCCAAAATTACCCCAGGAGAAAACAAAATTTTCACTTACAAAAATACAGATTGTCTTACATTGAGTGAAAAGGTATGTAAGGGAGAAGCATTATTTTATATGCTGCCAAAACCACTATGCTTTTCATTTGTGGCATTCTGCATTTATTATGTCCACAAAGATTTGCTGCTTTCTTGGTTTGCTGAACCACTAAATATTTTCCAGCAAATTAAACACTCGTGCCGCATTACTAACAACCAAGATTCTCAAAAACAGCTCTTGTTGTGTTATGTATTTCTCTCTTGCCACGGGGTCTGGAGGGCTCTGAAAGACCTTCTAAGCATACTTTAGCAGTGTAATTTTTACTGTTTTGATGAATACAGTATTTTGCTATATATAACTACAAAAATAAAAAACCTGTGAAATTCACAGACTGAAAGATCATTGCTAAATAACACTTACCCTAACTATCATAAAACCAGCTCCAATGAATCCACACATTGCTCACATTGCTACCCTTCGCTTCCTGCCACTCCAACAGTCAAAATTCTGTACCTAACATAATGCTACTCATCTTTTTCTTCCAATGTTTAGTCATTACAGCTCTGAGAATCATTAGCCTTCCTGCTGCTTAAAAACTGGAGAAATCATGAAATGTATTTCCTCAGACGACACATAAGCCAAAAATTCAAAACCTCAGTCACATCATTCTTCATGCAAGTGGTACTTCCTGAGACTAACAGAAACAAATCGCACAACAGTTTACAGTAACATCTCCAAAACATCTTTTACAAAAAACTCTTGCTACCAACTCAGCAGCACTGTGTGTGCGCTGCTTCTTGGAAAAGCTGTACAGGTCGGTGTGGCTAATTCTAAACTACCTTTTTGCTACAGTAGAAATCTTCTGACATCTGACAAAGACTCCATGCCACTTAGAGAATTTGACGGTTTGTACTCTTTCGGAAGTAGGATGGGACCACAGTAGCCACTCAAACTTTTTAGTCATGAAATGGAACCTCTCAGTGTAGTAAAATTACATTTAAGAAGAAAAAAGATTGAAATCTATTATTTCTTATCTTACTTTCCTGTAATAAGTCTGCAATTTGTTATTTTGGAGGACTCTGAGAAAAGACTGGGTAAATAACCAGTGCATTTCTATTAAATTTATGACAATGAATTTGCATATAAAATTATAGAGAAATAGTTGGATATTATGTTATGGCGACATTAAGTATCCTTTAACTTCAACTAGCAGTGCAATGGAAACACAACAGAAAAACAAATTCTCATCCATGGGTAATTACAATCTCCCTGCTTAAATTTCTAAGCACTTCTTTTCCTGCAGAAATACTCACTTTTCTATGTTTCTCAGACATGAGTGATTGCTTCTGGTTGAAGCCTCATGTTGTAAACATTTGTGTGAAGAGGAGATGAAAGCTCAGTAAGCGAGACTGTTTTTGAATAAGGAACTTGAGTCACATATCAATACCACCATAATACAATCACCAGAAGCTGGCCTGTCTCCGTAGAGCGGTCTGACCTTGCAGACTCCCAATTTCACTATCTATGAAGTTTAGTTATTTTCTTCCCCCCTCAAAAAACAAATACTAGGAGAAACCAAGCATTTACTTTCCTAGTCAAAATCTCCAGAAGACCAAGCACTCCTTCATCCCAGTGCTGTGTGCAAACTTTTGAAAAAAACTGTCTTTTTTTTAATATTCTCTCTCTTTTCTTCCTTGATGAAAAAAGAATGACAATCACAGAGGTCTCCCAAAGGGAGCAAGAAATTGAACACATGAAATAATACGACGTCTTTAAATGTATGACGTTGATATATATACATAAACACAAGTGCTGACTACTGCCAAAGGCCACAGAAGAAATAGCAGGAGGAAGGTTTTGTTTTTTCTGATAATCTAACCCATAATACTCCCATTTAAAGGGGAAAAATACATATACCATGTACTGGTAATGGGAACTCGCCTTAGGACCTCAACGAAAGAAGTGAGAAATTATTAAACAGCTATGATAGGCCAAGCAGGAGGGAAGATCAGGAACACAAAATTTGCTATTTTCTCCCCCACGATGAGCCACCTGCAACCTTCCAGAAAGAGGAACGCTGGGGACCCACTTCCACGAAGAAGCCTTTAACAACGCTAGGAAAAAAGGACAGACAGGATCCACGTTTACCGGGATTCTTGGCCTACTGATGCCCAAGGCAAGGGGAATGCCAGCTGTCCAACAACTCTATCCCTAAGGTAGAGCAGAATGACACCATCCTTCCTTCTCGTTCTCCAAGCCAGCTCCCATGGCTTTCCCTAGTTATTCAGGCTGCACACAGGGGACAGGATCCAAATTATTACAAAAGACTCTTCTAATTTAGATTTCACTCCCGCTACCAGGCCTATCTGGGTACCACTGACCTCAGGAGGGAATGCCAGTGAGGTGAGAGATTCAAGGGCTTTCAAATAATAATCTGAATTGCTCCAGCAATTGCTTCTGCCATTACTAAAATGAAAATACCTAGAACAAAGAGCAGTAGCAAATGTAAGATGGTAGTAAACAATGAATAAAAAGGAAAAAAACACGCTGAAAGTCAGAAAGAATATCCAACTATAATTGCAAAGGGGATTTTAGTAACAAAAATAATTGCCAACGTTGGAGAAAATATTTCATCAGACTACTAAATTAACAGAGTTGGAAAACATTAGTAATAATATTGCCTAGCTCTTACATAACCTCTTTCATCCACAGGCGTCAAGACTCTTCACAAGTTGCTAAGATTCACTATTCCTATTTTAAATTCCTTCAAAAGGAAGCATAAACAGGTGAAGTGATTTGCATCAGGCTGTCCCCATCTCTTAAGCACTAGGCCTGCACCCTATGCACTTGGAACCATTACCTCCTCAAACCTTCTAGATACTGTTACTTACATTTTTCGACATGGGAACTTCTCCACCAATCTAACCTTTGAGCAGAAGTTCTCTCCAGACTACAGCCCTTCTCCTGCAACCAGATCTACTAATCCCAAATCCCGGGAGAAACTTCTCTAAAATCAGTGAGAATTCACAAAGGGAAAGGATCCTCCATGGGAGATCAGGAAGCAAAACTGGGACAAATCACAGATCAAGGTGCTACTTCCACATCTCCCTTTAATTTTTAGTCTGCTGTGGAGAAACAAAAACATCACACCACTACCCCCAAAAAAAAAAACCAAAACCAAACCCAAAACAAAATAAACCCCCCAAACCCCAACAAAACCAGCTATTACAACCTTTCAAGTCCTAGAGCTGTCTCTTTAATAAGCCTCTGTCATAGAAAAGTTCATCTGCTCACTTAAAAAGGCACAGTGTCCATATCAATTAAAGGAGGGGAAATACGCACTGTGCATTTGGTAAGTCAAAAAAAATCATGGAGGTGAGGAGTGATAAAAGAAATGTGATTTCAGCTAGGGAAAATAAAATTTCCACTTTCATAACGAATTACAAAGAGAACTCAATTTTATCAGTAATAACACACAAGATGTTCCTTCACTTACCAATAAACTGTTCTGCTAATTAAAGTTCAACAACAAAAAAAAGCTTAACTCTGCTTTCCCCACTCACAATTTCTGCACTGTAAAAGCTAATCCTACCAAAGTCTGATTCACCTCAGAGCGAATCCCTCGGTTTGCATCCCCAGGAGGGGGAGGGAACGCGGTGGTCACTTTTACGCTCTCCCCTCATCTAAGTTCCAGCTGCACGTTCAAAATCAGCTCCTCGCTACCAAGGCCCAGCAAGCTGCCCAGCATCCCTAGACTGCCCCAGTTAAACAACCTTTGCCATGTAAAAAACCCCAGAGTTTTCATTCATAATCTGCTGTGACTCAAAAGTACTGAAACAAGCGAATTTAAAACATACTATTTTAAAACCTCCCTGTTCTACCAATCACTCTTGGAAAATAATGCAAACTTGCCAAGTGTCACTTCATTTAATATGGAGGGTTTTTTTTTTTCATTTTTACAAAGGAATGTGTCTTTTCTTAAAATAAATAAAGGGGGCATATTTTATCCTTTGCCTTGTTTCAATTACACTATTTATTAAGAACAACATTAGAAGACCCCAGCAATTCAAACCATCCCAACAAGACTAGCTGTGATGCACTCAATCTATCAATGGGGATATTCATTTTTAGGAAATTTTTGTGTCTTAAAATAATTCAGTTGTATTTCTTCAATGAAAAGCAAAATACATTATGTTACTTTAAAACTTCATCTCAAGCTCATCGTACCTCTGATAATGCAAAAATCCTATTACCTTGTTATCTCTTACTCATTTTGTCATTAATTGGAAAGCATCCTTGCAACCGTTTCCCCGCAGTTATTTCTTAATTTCCATCAATGATATGTTTAATCATGTTACTATAATCAAACAACAGTCTGATTAACAGTGCATGGAAGCCAAACAACTTCACTCAATTGGAAACTAATAAAAGGACACGATCCATCCCATGAGGAGTAACATATATGCTTCTCCTACTTGGGGATTTGTCCTAAAAAAAAATATATATATATATATATATATATATGTAGTGTCTCTGTTGGGAGGACTGCATGGCAACCTGCAGTGTAAACTCTCCTATTTTCAGTTTCACAACAGTTGCATTGTATTAAAGGCGACCCCAGGATCTCTGTCAGACCTCCCAACTTCCAGCCACTCGGCCCTGACAAAGCCTTCCTGCAGAAAACAAAAATATCAGCTTCTCCGCCAAGCCTTCGTTGCTCCGAGGGTTAATTTTACAACAGCTGTTAAATTCTTCCAATTTATTTTTCCATCCTTCAACAAACCCTACCTAAACCTTTTTTTTTTTTTTTTTTACTTCTATTTTATTATTGTTATTTCCTGGCTGTCGCTGGCCGTCCCCTCCCGCCCCGCCCGGTACAAAAACAAAGCTGACTCCCACCCTCGGCACCCCCCCGCCGCCCTCCCCGCCGGAGCACCCCCGGAGCCGGGGGGAGCCGGGGTTCTGCACGGCACCTCCGGCTCTCTAGGCTGCCCCCTCCGCCTGCCCCCACCGCGCCGGGCTCGGGGCCGCTCCGGCCCGCCCGCCGCCGGCTGCGGGCCGCCGGGAGAGCGCGGCAGCCCCCGGGGCTCCGGCCCAGCCCGCCCGTAAACAGCCCCGGGCGGCTGCCGCTGCAGGCCCCTCCGCAGACACAGGGCCCTCTCCAGCCGACACCGCTCAGCCTCCGGCCCGGCCGGCAGCCCCCGCTTGGCCGCTGGGCCGGCTGCGAGGCACCAAGGATCCCCCGAGGCCTCCCCGGAGCCCTCTCCGGCCGGGCCCGGCCACCCTCGGCCCCCGCGGGGGGCGAACGGGGAAGTCCTGACTTACCTGTCATTACTTTCTACGCCATCTTGGATCCACTTGTCAACGTCCCCACAAAGCATTGTGGGAAAGCCCTCCCCCGCCCTCCTCCCGGCCCGGCGGCGGAAGGCGGAGGGGACGGGACGGGGACCGGCACCGGGACCACCGGGACCACCGGGACCACCGGGACCACCGGGACCGGGATCGGGATCGGGATCGGGATCGGGATTGGGGCAGAGTGAAGGGAGGCGACGGCAGGCGGGGGGCAGCCACGGCCCGCAGCTCTCCCCTCACGTGAGGGCGCACAGCCGCGCCGCTTGCGCTGGAGACCGGCAACCTCGGGCTTTTTTTTTTTCCTTCTTTTCTTTTTTTTTTCCCTCTTTTTTCGCCCCCTCCCCTTTCCCGGGAAGGGTGTCGGCGCCTCTCCAGGCGCGCAGCCGCTGCCCAGCCCGGGGGCGCCGGCCGGAGCGCTGCCCGCCGCGGGGACGCGCTGCGCGCCCGCGGAGCCGCCGCCGTCCCGCGGGGTGAGCTGCGCACACGCGGAGAGGAGGTGCCGGCCGGTAAGCTGCGAGACGAAGTGCTGAAAATACTGGGTTTTATCCTCGCGGTTATTCTGCACCTGTGTTTTTTGGTTTTGTGGGGTTTTTGGTTTTTGTTTGTTTGGGGTTTTTTTGGTTTTTTTTTAATATATAAAAAAAAGTTACTTTCCTTAAAGAAACTCGCAGGAACGTGGGTCCGTGCACGAAGGCCGCGGGCAGGCGATGGGCGAGCTGACACCGCACACGGTGTTCTAACTACCCCATCGGCTCTTGCCCAAGGACTGTTGGTAACGCGTGTCTGGCTGCCCGTGAATCCCCGAAACTGCTTTGCCTAACAGTTTTATTTTCAGGGAGTAATCTTCCCTCTTAGCTGGGTTTTCAAAATGTTTGGCAATCAATTCTTAACACCGGCGCTGTTTTGCAAACCGGCTTTTTGCAGGCGATGCTCAGCTGCCACGGATGGGTTCCCCTCACGCTGCATCGGCCATCGTGCGTTGGCAAAGTGGACCAGAAACTGGGGCAAAGCAGCTTAATTCAGCATCTTAATCAAGTTTATCAGCAAGACAGGATTCTGATGTTTTTAACAACTTTTCCTTCTACTTTAATTAAAATAATTATAAGATCCAGATCATTTTAGTATTGGATTTTCCTAAATACATTTATATTTAAATTTACATTTAACGCCTCCTAACTCTTTGAAGAATAACCACCAGCCAAGCCTCTGATGCGTTGCCACTGCAAGAAGATACTTGTGCCCAAAGAGTATTTTCAATATTCATCAGTGTTGTGTTTATAAAGAGAGAGCGCCTTGCAAAAATGTAAATGCAGGAGGAAATAAATTAAAAGAAATCCTTTGCATGCGCAGCCTCCGACTGAAATCAGCCCACCTTTCAGTTCGACTGCAGAAGCAGCGCTGGGAGCGAAGCCGACCCAGCGCCTCACCAGCGGCCGTGCCGGGGGGAGCGGGGTCGGTCCCGGCCCCAGCCCAGGAGACACCATCTCAGGAGGGCCCCGGCCGCCCGCAGGGCCGCGGTCCCCGGCGAGCCCGAAGGGCACGCTGTGGCACTCGGGTGTTTCCCGTGGGCGCCGTGCGGGGTGAATCAGACAAAGGTGAAACCATGTTGAGGATCTGACTGACCGCGTATCATTCAGTCCGGGCTGTGGAGGTGGGATTAGTACGTTTCTTTTGGAGCTTAGTTGTGTTTGGGTCTCGGGGAGCTTTTGTATTACTGATACATTTTTCTGTTACAAAATGCAAGGAAGGTTTCCTTTAACATAAATTATAATTTAAAAAAAATAGAAAATAGAATGAGTTTTATATGTGCATGTATATATCTAAAAGTGTGCACATATCCTCTGGAGTTCAGTTCAGGGTGAGACAAACGTACTGGGTTTATTTTTCACATAAGCTGTCATTAACTTTTGAGACCGTTTGTCCTGACAGTATTTCTTTAGGAAATGCACTAGGAAAAAAATTGTGTGGCTACTGACTGAGCTATACGGGGAAGGATTTGTTCAAGGACAGACACCGTTTTTCCTGCTTTTTGCTGTCTGTCTCTGTTGTTTTAAAGTTCTTAGACTAAAAGTACTGAAAGGTGACGACTGCTGTAAAAATACGGCAACTCGGCATTGTAGGAACGGCCCAGAAAGGAGCCGGGAAAGTCTCTGGCAGCAGGGGAATCCCCAGTCTCAGAAAAAGTGCCGTATATAAAACACAATATGGAGACTGTGCCCTTGCACCCACTGGCTTTTATTATCTTGTTACTTAATTTAAATGTCTTAGCCCCCATATGAAGTAGGTTTTACTGTATTTTGTGGAGGGGTTAATCGTGTTGCAGAAGGCCCAAGTGGACGTGCCAGAGGGCACCGAGGGAGCCGGCAGCTCCGGGCTGGGGTTGGCTGCCAAGCACTGTTTTGTTCCAGTCCTGCCGCTGAGCCTGGATTCTGGAATAACTGTATTGTTCCCATGTGCTGCCCCCTCCAAGCTCATTCATAGTCTTTTACCAGATAGAAAGATGAGGACTGTTGGTACAAAACAAATTTGGGCTCCAAGCGCTCATTAACCGTGGAAATTCTGCTCAAAGTGCAAATCATGTAGCAACTGGCCTAAGGGATGAGATCCCAAATCCAAAGGGCCTTAATGTAATTGAACTTTAGCTTTAGAGCCATTTCTGTATAACAGCACAGAAAGCAGAGCGTGCCGCTGGCAACCAGTTACACGCTACATGGGAAGAGAGAGACTTGTGGCTTTTATTGACATGTTTCAATACAGTATTAGAGGATAACTTAAGGAAATAAGCTTATAATATTAGCTGCTGCTGTGGGAGGGACTCCCTGAGATATGTTTCTCTCTCTCCTTCATGTGTATTACCCCACTGGAAGCTGCAGTTTTGGTTTCCAGCCTCTGCAATCAAACACATCCTCGGCTCTCCGGGCTGAGTTGACAAGGCAGGTCTTCACTCAGCGTGGGCTGGCCACAGAAACACGTGCTGTGTGCCGGCTGCTGGCTTGCGTTTCCAGAATTGTCCGGACCTCTTAAGTTCCCGGAATCCCCATGTGCTGTGCTCATTAATGGGATTTCACGACAAGAGGAGAGCTCACAGTGCTGGGCTTCTGCTGAGGAATGGGGGGGTTTGCACCGATTGCAGCACACGCTTTCTCCTGCCCAAGGAGACCCGGAGCAGCCGGTCACCCGGAGGCTGGAGCGGAAGAAAAGCAACAGTATGCGTTGCAAATGTAAGAAATGCCAAAGGCACGATGGGGAGGCATGAGGCAGGAACAAAAGCAATGAATCTCTGCTCGGCATCATGAGACCTGACAGGACTCGGGTCCTCAAAAGCCTGACAGTGATATTTCTAGGGACTTTTTATAATGGAAAGATGACAACAAAACAAAAACTCCAGCAAATGCGGCAGTACCAAATTAAATCCCACTCTGACAATTTTTTTTAAGATTTCAAAACCTTTCAGATCTGAAAATTGCGATTTCCTGCTGGAAGTTTAGAAAGCCCAGCCTCCCCGGGATCGTAACTGGGAGGAAGCCCTGTACAGAAGGCACCGAGACATCCCGTCT
Source organism: Alca torda (assembly GCA_008658365.1). Classification (NCBI taxonomy): domain Eukaryota; kingdom Metazoa; phylum Chordata; class Aves; order Charadriiformes; family Alcidae; genus Alca; species Alca torda. The sequence goes on from CM018086.1 coordinate 38,208,277, forward strand.
CCCTACCCTTAAGTCAGGATTCTTTAAATCGTGACTGTTCACAGGGCTTCTCCCTGCTCTGTGAGGTTAAGAGCCATGCCCAGGTCCTCGGAGGATCTAGGCTCCTTGCCAGAAAGCAGGAGTTTGAAATCCTGGGGCCACTCCGGGCTGCCAGGCTCCCTGCCATGACGCTCAGATCTGAGCAGGGCTCTGGAAGGTGTGGCACGGATTCTGGAGGAGTTGGGAACGCAGAAACCCTCGCTTGCTTCGGGGCTAATACAGAGCTGGTAGCCAAAAGCCCTGGAGTCCTGGCTCGCCCACGAGCTGCGCACTCGGAATCGCAGCTATAGCTTGGTTTCTCCATTTTCAAAACAAAACTATTTTAATTATTTCAAACTGCCTCCACTGCTTTTTCTCCTTTCTCCTCAGACTTTTGCTTTCACAGGAAATTCAGAAAACCAGTTCCTATTATCTGTGACAAAGTTCACTCCTGTTTCTGGGAAGTGGCATTTCTTGAATTCCAATACAGAAAGCCCGATTTTCGATCAGCTCCACTCATGGTGTCTAACTTCAGAATACAGGAAAAACCATTGCAATTAACACGTAAGCGTAATAAGCACGTAATAGAATACATGCGGCACCAAACTGCCTCCCTGACCCCGAGCCTAACACCCCAGCAGGCATCTGGAGCAGTTCTCGTCTCCGAGAAACTAAACCGGAGGCCTGTCTCGATAGAGGTTCCAGGCCGACTGCAGTATTCTATTACGTTTTTATTGTCTGTGTTTTTAGTGTCTTAGCACGCTGGACCTTTACACATTTTTGAACTCCCTCGGAAGCAGCAATCATGGGAAGCTGACAGAAGTTAAGTGGTTTACCCTCTGCCACAAACAAGTCGGTGGTAGACCTGAGGTTAGATAGCAACAGTAATTCTTAGTCTTGCTAAACAATAAAGCAAACTGTTCCTAGGCATCCGTTAATGGCTGATTATTAGGCTGAAGAGCAGCAAGTTTTGATTTTCCACAGCGTGAAAATTCCCCTGGAATTACTCCAGAGGCCTCTAATGAACAGATGATCTCAACTTTGATCTTACTTCATAGTTATCCAAGGATACCATTTCTTCAGTGTGGACTCTTTAAACATACACAATTTCTAGAGCAAGTAATATTCAAACTAATTCATTTTTCCTTCGATCCACAAAATGAGAGTGTTGAGAAGCAAACAGCAATAAGGGATGTTGAGGGTACACTGCGGAGATGGGAACTACAAAGTTCAGATTAATGCAGTGGTTTGATCCCACATTGTCAAGATCAAAGATCTTCGATTTCAGTGCATTTTTCTTAGGGCAGCTGGCATGCCTTTACGTTGACCTTTTAATTGCTCATGGAGGAGTTACATCTGACATCAATCTGTATTCTTGAGATGAACTAGCACCAAAAGTTTACGGCTTGCCTTTTTTCCTGGCAACCTGGACGTGGCAACCTTTTCCAGAGACTCCAGCTACACTCCTTTCGTTTTCATTAATAGTGGTCTGCCAACGAAGTAAACCAAAACAAAATAAAACAAACTCCAGGCTAAAGGAACAGATTCTTTTCCCTTCACTTGGGCTTACCACACAGGCTAATAATTCTACAACTTTAAAACTCCTCTCTTTAATGTTGTGATGCGCGGGGAGGGGGGGCCGGAGGGCTCCTCGCTCGTGGCACCGGGCTCTGGGTGCACAACAGCTCTACCCTGCTCTGAGGACAGGGCTCGGGGGGGGTTCGCCTCGGGCAGTATGTTGTCAAACCAAGACGAGGGTGTAAGTGAACTCAGTGAGGACAAAAATCTGTTTTGGACCAAAAGGCAAAAAGCTTGATCATGGTGGATCTTTGGTATGAAAACAGACCGTGAAAGCGAACCTTCGTAATCCTTCTGAACTGAGTTTTAAGGTACCTGGGCTGTTGAAAGAGAAGAGTGCTTCCGTGTTCTTTCCAACGCTGACAGCAAAAGGTAGCTGGAAGGGGAGAGAAACCACCTCCTCTCTCCAACGAACTCATGCTCTAAATGCAAACAAAGGCAGCGGAGAGGGATGCAGCTACGCCAGAGAGGGAGCAGGATCCGCAAGAACCCCAGGAAGGAGGGCCAGGGAACCACTGAACCGTTCTGCTGTAGGATGAGAAGGAAAAGAGGGGTCGCTGGGCAAACAGCTCCAGTATCTCTCGTCTGGTATAAGTCAGGGTCCACAAGCTTAGGCGCTTGGGGTTGTAGATTCCAGAATAGATTTGCAAATGGAAGAAAAACGTTTACGATTCTGAGAACAGGGAGAGGTAAGTTCCCACTTCACCTGATGACTCACTGTTCCCTTTCTGATATCTCTCGCCTCAGTTTCCAGAAGATTTGATTTTGCTGCTAACAAGGTCAAAAGAGAAGTTCCTTTGCTCCTTCTCCCAGCAGCAGCCAGTTTTGCTCGTGCTACCAAGGCTAGCCTTGCAGGGAGCAGCACAGCCCCTTCTCAGACACGACTGTGACAGGATCTTATACAACTCATAGAATTGTGGTTATAGTGCAATGTAAGAAGTTAGATGGCAAGCATCCTATGCATTCTAAAGCGTCTGCTCCTCTTTCTCCCTTCACTCACTGGTAGCTCAGCTGCTTTTTTGTTGCTTAAATACAGTGAGCTGGATTGGTATGGCTCAATAAAGTTAAAAGCCTCCGAAATGACATTCCCAAGTTTCCCTTAAGCTATGTCTAAGGTCTACATTTCAAATGCAAATCACTGCTTAGAAGCTTCCATCTTTTCCTGGCCCTTCACAGACTTCTCCCACTCCAAATCCCGTCTGAAGTTCCCTGACTCGCTGCGCATTCGTATGGTAATTCCGTGCTCAGTGTCAGGTCTGAATGGAGTTCAGTGCGCTTTGAAAGAGACAATACACCATTTGCAATTATAATCTCTACCTAATTAGTTATGAACAGAATAGTTAGTTATGGCTAGCATTAAAAATTAGTAAAAAACAGCAAATTCAACAAAAGTCCCATTGACTCTTACTACACTATTCGTGCTACTATTTTTACTTTCTTGAAAAAACAGAGCAGGGAGAGACGGGGGCAGCTTCCCTCCATTACAAGTAGGTGAAAGCAAATAATAGGACGTTATCTCGTCTGCATATAACGCGCTCAGTTGAGAGGCGGCAGCTTTGAAGTACTGTCTTAGTTAATTGCATAATTGCTATTGTAGCCATTACCAACTGGAACTTACAAAACAGAGAAAATTAGCGAGCTGCACCAAGCAGACAAGATTCAGGGAGATTTCTCAGTCAGCTCAGAATTAATTAGTAAAGCCCATCTGTACTCCCAAGCCCAAGAAACAGCATTATTCTGAAGTATGCACATCCAGAATTTTGTTCAGACACTCTCTCTTGACAACGCACTATAATATTATCATTATAAGTTACCCCAGTGCATGCTACTGTAAAACCCTAGGATTTTATTATTTACAGAATATCATCTCAATCACAGCCTCAAATGTAGTCCAGCCACAGAATTATGTGTTAGATAGATAAAAGTATACATGGAAAAGAAGAAATCACAAGACTACTATTATACAGGCAATACAGTTTTATTATGTTCTTTCACCAATTGTAGCAAAAACATTTAACAACTGAATGAATAATCAAGGGAACATAATTGTCAACAGGAATTTCAGAATTATGTTCTACATTTTAGACCAGGAAGGCTCGACAGGGAGAAAACAAACCATATACACACTGTAATAATAGTCTCTATGAAGAAGATTTAATGCCTTCTTTAAAAGCACTGAGTACTGAGGCACCTTACTGCAGGTTATGTATCATCTCCTCTTTGGCAATGAGATGTGTGGTTTTGTTAACTAGGGCCATTAGCGAGTTGAGCTTGTGAGACCAGTCGTTGAGTATATTGTTTGGGTCCTTAGGCCTCTGGAAATTGATAATTCCTGCCAGCCTGTCCACTTTAGCAAAGATGGTCTTATTAACTACCAGGTTAGACAGGAACTCCTCCGATTCCTGCAAAGACAAGCAGCACGAAGTCAGGAAAACAGCACGTCTATCTACGAAACATCAGAATTCCTCCCAAACCGCATTAAAGCGCAGGGAACAAGAATTTCTTTATACTTGACAGAAATACAGCTGTAGTAATATTGTACTTAAAAAAATGCACAATACTTTAATATTACACGTGTTGGCACTGCAAGGCACTAGCACGATCTATTAAAAAACTTTTTTTTTTCATTTGACCTGTATCTGATCACGTTAATCATGTTTAATATACTACATCAACAGACTTCTGTGCTTTGGAGTACTTGGCTACACCGGGATCAGAACAAGCCATCTGACAAGCAAGGCACAGGGAAAGTCATGTGAATTACTGACCACTGTCAAAAAAAGGTTTATTCCGAGTTTGTGGAAAAGAGCAGATTTGATTAAAAGACAGTAGGGCCAATATGCCGTAATGCATGAATCTCTTTGGAAAGCTCTTGGAAACACAAAGGGGGATGACAGGAAGACAACTCCACCCCAGTTCCTAAAGTGCAGCCGTCTACAAACAGGGGCACTTAAAGGTGAGAAACCTTGTATCTTCAGTCAGTTTTAATCACCCATTGACAAGAGCTTTTTAACACCCACACACAAGACAAGCAGCTCTAGCATTTCAGTAAGACCTTGAATATAAATGAATTTTTAAGAGCAGCTTTTGCCACGGGCACAGGCATCAAGACATTGAGTTCTGCCTGGATCAAAAAACAGTTTTCTAACTGCCAGAAAGGCACGAAAATACACTCAAATCTTTGTATTGACTAGTAAAGTGTCAAATATTTGGATTAATACTATTACTCCCAACAGAATTTTATGCTACTTCTCATAAAAGAACCCAATCAACCAAGTTCACTCAATGCTCCCTGTCTATCTGTCCTCCTGGTAAGAGCTGGTAACGTGAACAGGGGAATTAATACTGAGGATGAAGGTAGGGGAGCTGCAAGGGTAACACGAAGACAGATAGACAGAAAATAACAAAAGCCGTATCCAGAAACACTCACAAACACACAAGTATAAACCCTATGAATTTTGTACCAAGCAGTGTATTTCTACAATGCCGCGTCTTTCTGCATTGTCTGTAAAACAATGCAACGATGATCTATCGGACCACTTAGACCTATTTAAGCTAGAAAGGGAACTCAAATTCCTATTAAAAGAGAACATTACTCTGCTGAACACTTACATTTTTGCCACAAACACATGCACACATGCACTTCCACGCCGTTTATAAAAGGATAAGCAAAGGAACACTCACATCAACGGACAGATCCAGGAGCTGTGCCATTCTCTTCATTGTAATTCTGGTATAATATTTAGCCATTATTCTAATATTCTGGAATAAAAGTGTTCAGAGTAGAGGGTTATGTGCAAAATATAATTGAAGCAGGCTGCAAAAATATAAAAGTCAATGTTAAAAGCAGATTAGGAGCTGTAGTGCTCTAACGCAGTCCAGCATAAGGCACATGAGGGAGTTGTGAAAGTTCTCTTGCTTGTAAAATGCATAAAAGTCTCTCCATGACAAAGCATTAAGTAATTAAATCAACTAATTACGAACTTGACGCAAAGCAAGACTTTCAAGTTCCTGCTCTATTGAAATGTGAATGCTACATCTCACAATTTGAGTGCAATACGCTCTTTTTTCCTGGCAACTATGCCAAATACCTATCTATAATAAAGATATATTTTCAACATTTTATTTGCTCGTGTAACACCATGGAAAAGGCAAGTTGTCTGCTGCCTTTCTACGTACATTTTTTGTTTGTCTTTGTAACTAAAATACGGCAAGCGAAAAGCATTTTTAGCTGAGGCATTGAATGCATAGCTAATGCTTAAAGACAGCCATACTTACATGTTCCACAACTCTGTTCTTTAAATCTTTCCATCTCTTTTCACCCTCCTCCGTACAGCCAAAAACATCTGTTGCAGGGCTGTCAAGGGATCCTTCTCTCAATTCTTTCCCGTACTCTTCAACTAGGGCAGTCCATCGCATCAGTTCCATGGTGGTAAACAGTTTTAGGAGGTCTCTAAATGGTTTAGTAAAGTTGATTTACAATCCTGTATTAATAAGGCTCATTTCATACTTAAATAGATCAAAGAAATAATTTTAAATGTTTTAATTTTATTACCATTAATATTCATTGTTCTTCATGAATGTACTCTGTAATACATCACGCAACCAGGGAGCAGCTCAAGTCAACTGTGTTTCTAATAAAGATCTTTCTCTTACAAAGAGACATTTATTTTAATGTAGAACTTGCACAATCATGAAAATCTGGCGGTATTTTTCATACAGCATTAAATTCTGAGATGCTTACACCAGACTCGGTGTCAACAGATCTCACTGGCAGAGCTAGTTTCAAAGACACTTTTTCTTTTACCTAAGAATTGTTTATTAGAAAGAATACTTACTTATACTTCGGGATTTCCTCTAACTTTTTGTCACTACTAATTCTGTGCACCAAATCGGACTGCTCATTGTCATAAGGTGAAAGAATAACATAAAGAACAACGCTCTTCAGTGCCTGTTAAGAGGAAAGAGTGTGAGGTGTCTTCCATGACTGAAGAGAGGAATTGCAAACACTGCTCCCAGAGCTTCGAGTTTAACATCTGAAAGGCTTAAGCCCAGCGTATTAAGAAGTTAAGGTGAAACTGATGTCACCTTGCAGAAACGACCCCCCATTCACAGTGATACATTTAAATTGACTCAGGTGAACTAAAATTGTAGTATTTAAAATACATACATGAAAAAAAAAATCTTTTCAAATGTGTAACATCTGTACTGCATACACAACAGTATCATTTAGACCACACTTGCACAGCTGTTTCTAATTTCTGCACTTCTATAAAACAGACAAGACATTCTCAAGATTTCAAAGACAATAAAATGATGATGTAAGTTATAAATATTCATTTGAAATCAACTTTATTGTATCTGTTTTCAACTAACCAATTTGTTAATATAGCCATTAAAAAAACCTACGAACAACAGACTGATGAGCTATTTAATCTGCTGTAAATTGATCTGTTAACGAAATGGGTATTTGCCACATGAAAATACAGACATTTTGGATGCGGTTTTTTTACCTGCTGCCACTTTTCACTTTCAGCCTGGATACATGGAGTATCATAAATGGCTCTATAGTGCTTACAGATGGAGAGGTAGGAGCCTTCATGTTGGTCCAGCTGGATCATTAAGTTGTAGTATTTCAACTTGAGTTTCTGAAAGAGGATCAAATAGTAAAATTAATACAGCTCCATGAACCACGTAAATTAAATCCAACTGGATACTACAAAACAGAGGGATTCAAATACACTTGGACCTGAAGAGAGGCAAGTCAGACTAAAATTGGGATGGGGAGAGGAAGAATCCTCCAGTGACTTACTTCTGTGTTTTCTTCTTGAAAAAATTTTGTATTAATTTTTTTGCTGATAATTTGAGTCCGAATATAGTCTTTTACAGCTAGACAGAGTCTCATCTGCTCCAAGATAAATTCTACACGTTCTTTCTTTTCCATTGAACCGTAGGTTTCCACCTAAAATGAAAATGTAACTATTTAACGCTGTCAAAGTCAAATCAAATGAAGTCTTAACTGTGTAAGAAGAGTGGAAGGTTGTCAGGGTGGGGAAAACAAAAAAAAAAAAAATCACCAGAAAAAACAGCTATTCCAGAGCAAGTGAAAATGGAGAAAAGGTTATTCAATTTGAAATTATAGCCCCCACTTACACCGGAAGAATCCACTAACACTAAACTCAATGCACTACCTAGAGAGTTGAAATCTTTTCCAAATGGGAAATACTGCACGGAACCTAACCCTGATACTATCAAAAGCAGTTAAAACTGAATTACACTTTCACTAATAAGAGTTCATCTCATTCCAGGCATTTCTGCAGACGTACCTGATTAAGTTCTAAACAATAATCTAAGAGCAGTCAGGATTAAGTTTTATGGCTGACGCAATTTTGAGTCCCATGGTGTGTTACCTGCAATTCTTGCAGAATAGAGGCAGCTTCTTTCACTTCACCATTCTGTTCTTTTATTGTTGCAAGTGTCTTTGTCAGGCGAGCACGTTCAATTTCCACGTATATCTGAAACCAGAAGCAGTACTTTAAACACTGGATTTCTCTACAGAGCGCAAACGCTAAGACCACAACCCCCCTAAGACTTACATTTGATGTTTTCATACAACCAGTTAATTCCTTGTGTATGCCTATACTATACTGATACTATCCACAACATACACAGATAAAATATGATGGATAGTTGACACACTGGAAGTATTTGGACTAATGTCTAAATTCATCTACCATTCTTTAAGCAAACACAAAAGGAATGAAGTATTAGATATTTTGTCTGCTAAAATATATTGAAACAGATATGAAGTTAAGACTAATGGTTCACGCGTACTAAGTACTATTGTTGTCAGTATTTCACTCACTCCTAACCATCCATAAATCAGCAATACTTGATTAGTAACAATTTAGACTGACTTTGAACAGGCAAAAGCCACAACAGCAATACATATTTACCTTAATGCAGAATTGTTTATTTTCTTTAAGTAAAGAGAATATTATGTAAGTAATTAACTTGGTATAATGCTTTGATATCACCTTCTGGTTACCGTTACCGTAACTGTATGTAACGCCTTGCTGAGCCCAGGAGAAATTAAACTAAACTGCTCATTTCTCTAACAACTTCAAATACATAACATTTTAAAAAGTTAAAATCAAATGGCATTTTACAACTCTGAAATATCTACATCATGGAAATATGACCAGTGTTTCAGCAAATTATTTAAATGTGAAATCTGGAAAGTATTTGCAGTCTTTTGGAAAGAAATACACCACTTGACTTCTCAGGTTAATTTTAAAATATACTTTTCCTCTTTTTTCAAGAAGCTTAAAAAATAATGTTAAGCTATGCTTTTAAAGAAGGTGAACATTTTTATTCTACCTTTTAGACATTCAGTCTTAAAACAAAATCTTACTTTTCCTTCTGTAACCATACGCAACGTGTCAATTAAGCGCAGTTTGACTGGTAAGTCTGTGATGTCTTCAACGTAAGTGCAGCACTGCTGGACCATTTTAGCAACTGCCTAGTACAGTAACAGAAAAGAAAAACATACTGTGTTTTTAGATTTCTCAAACACATTCAAACTATAACACTCAGAGATAAGTACTAAATAGTTTCATATCAAACTAAAGAGACTCATCTCAACAAAAAGCACGCAAGATACATCTAATCACTCTGATTCATAAAAATGTGTAAAGTGATGCCAGCGACTGATGCGAGAAGTCAATAAATGCTGTCCTCTCATTTCTTTCTTCTCAGTTTTTCCAGTGATACTCAGTTCATCCCATGCAGTTCTCTCTTGAAGTGGTACCCCTCTCCTGCCAAATCCACACAACTCTCACATGGACGGACAAAACTTATCTGTTTGCCCTGAGGCCTGCGTGGTGAAAGGGAAGGTACATCTTCTCTGGAGTGTGTGCACTAGCCTTTTGCTTTAGGACACCTGTAGACTTTTCAGGAAGGGAAGGAAGAGGGGTAATTATTTCTGACTGATGCTTTTCCATCTCCGCATATTCCCAAGTAGGCACTAATAAGCTAGCATCCTTCAGTGGCAAACACAGGTCGTGGAATATGTTCTTCTGGTAAAAATGCTGACAAAACTATTACAATTATTATTAAATAACCTACTTCTACAAAAAACAGAATGAAACTTCTAGGAACTTCTTCCTCAAGAAGAAAATTCAGCTGAAATGACACAAGTCTTCAGCCACAGTTTGTGCAAGTAAGAGAATTAAACTGTATTCCCCTTTTATACAAACTCCTAATGTTTCTGCACATTAAAAAGTAGGTAACCTTTTTCTTCCTAAAGCAATGATGCCATTAACACTACCTGTTGCTAACTTCTAATTAAGTCAAACTAAACACACAGTCCAATAAACTTTGTACCTTCTTAAATGCATGTGCCTTCAGCTATCCTGACAGCCAATTTCTTAGAACTGAATTCCAGAGTACAACAGTTTCAAAAGCAAGCGTGTAAAGCATACCCCTTACTTGATCACAATAAACTGCAATAACTCTGTTCAATATACACCTCATGTGAACATGAAAAATTAAAGATATGTCTACAATACAGACTGCAGAAGAGGGTAAAGATGAACTACCATCTCAAAGCACTTGAACGCACTGAAAGAAGAAAAGTCAGAGCTGTGTTGCCAAGAATGGCAAGCTGGACCACACAGAGATCAGGCACAAGGGGAAGACAGACTAATTCCAGACATCAGTTTCATTATTGGTTTTCATCATGGCTACCAAAAAATGTCAACAGATGCTAATTCTGGGAGGTGCTACAAAGTCAGGGAAGTCCCTACACACGAGGTGGAATCAGATACACAATACAGCTCCAAATAGAATTTTATTTTTTTGTTTCAAAGGATTAAATTCACCTGTTTTAACTGACTTCTTCTCTTTGATAGAAGAATAATATTTTCATTAAGAGCATCCCAGTCTTTAGCTTCGTAACACATTTTCACTATAGCAACTAAGATACGGGATGTGGAGACCATATCAGATGCCTGTAACAAAGAGACAGCGTATTAGTGATGGGATAAACAACCTGCAGACCTCTATCACTTGCACTTCTATTGTATGAAGGGAAAAAATACCCATTATATCTAGCCTCATTGATTTTCTTTTTAAAGAAAAGAACAAAAGAAGAGAAAGACTGATACTCCAGTTCCCTTCATGACTTTAAGGCAATGGAACAAGGGGGTGTGCAGGACAACCCAGAATAAATGTTGCACACCATATGCTACTTACCGTTCGTGTTTGTTTTTCCAAGGAGAGAAGGTTTTCAATTACTTCTTGCAATCTTCCTTCCTAATGTCATAAGCAAAGAATTACCACCATGAGTGAAGAAACAACTTAGTTTAAATTGATTGCAGCTCTAATTCTCGTGTAAGAAAAAAATGTAAGACTAGCCTGTACGCTCATTTTTAAGTATTTTACTCCTTAAAAAAAGAAACAGACATAGCACTAACTTTAAATATATGGTTCTACACACAGATTAAACTGGAAAGGTACTAGTTCCATTTTTGCCTAATACATGCTATACGTTGTCTGTCTCGAGCGAGAAACCTAGCAAGTTTCAGACAGGTTTGGTTAGCTCACATTCACTGACCCAGATGGAAGACTGATTTCCTTCCTAGCCAAAACAAAGTTTTAAGTAAGAGCAGATATGCAATTGGATGCCTTGGCCAAAAAATTGTTTTACTATGACTTTCATCCACATTCATCATATCTTAATTACAGTATATTATAGAAAGCATAAACTACATGCTTTACAGTCTAAGCATGGAATTATAACAGTCCTGCTTTTTGGGTTTTGACAACTCTATCTGCCTTTGTTTGGAGGAGTTAAAGATACCACAATGTACTTTTAGTCAAAAGTTGCAATTCCTAGCAAATATCTTGTAAAAAACGTTAATACGGGACAATTTGTAACAGCCCATGACAACTGTGAGGCTGCAAAAAAAAGGTTAGAAAATAGAAAATCAGTACCAAAAAGAAAAAATTAGATTTGTTTCTAAAACATACCTAACCTACTGAAATCTTTTAAACCATGTACAATGGTTTTTCAAGGACGTGCTCTTACCGACACAAAATTTACACGTTATGCAGCAATGAAACATGGTCACAGTGTCCATACCTACGCAGAGCTGTGCCTGTAGGATAAAACACCTGTGCCTATACAGTCTTAAGATAGTGTAAGATGCAATTTTCTTATGTTAAGGCTACTGCCTTCAGAATCCTACAATATGCTACATAGTACATGTCTATCGCAAGGAGACACGTGGATCAAGCAGAGTATTTGCAGCATGTAAAGAATCCAATGCCATCCTATTGGGACAGAACATAACAGCAAACCCAATCTGTCTGAGGTCTGAGATGCATAAAAATCTCTGCTACAGAACAAGTCCATAAAAGAAACCTTTTGATACACGATACGCATGATTACCTCTACAGTCCAAATAAACTAGACATTCTGTGCTCGTCTATGGCTGGGTGCACATTCGTGTTTGCTCAGCAGATGCCAGACACCCTATCAGCCTGCCATGGCTCTGGCCCTCCATTCCAGTCTTTTGGGGCATGTACATAAACGAGCCACAAGGATGCAAAGCGCTGCCTGTCTAACCTGACACAGGACCAATGACACGAAGGCAGCTTTGGCGCACAGCAGTCCTAGGATGAACAACCACCTACATGTCTACCCAGCTGCACTGCCCACGGAAAGTGGCAGCAGGGAAAAGCCACGTCCCTTCTGGTGGACTCGGGCCTTCCTGTCCCCTTACCCGCGGGGCTGCACGCTGACATCTCCTCTCGCCTCCCTCACCGCCCTGCTGCCAGCCCCGCCACACGCTGCCCGCGGAACAGAGCAGCCCCTTCTTCCTCCCTTCCCCAACGCGGCACGGCAGGGCCCGAGCCCCGGACCCCTCAGCACCCCATCGGGTGACAGGAGGCGGCTGCACGTCGCGCCGCGCGTCTCCCCGCCACCGGGCCGCCTCCCCGAGCGCGGCCTAGCGCGCCCCACGCCATGACTCAGCCCATCCGCACCGCCGGGCTCACCCCTTCCCCTCACCTGCGCCAGCCGCTCGCACTCGGGCAGCCGCTGGTCCACCGTCGCGCTGTAATCCACCTCCATTTTCACGATGCGGCCGTCGGCCCGCTCCGCGCCGCCCTCCGCCATCTCCCCGGCTCCGCTCCGCGTCCCCCCGCTAACACACACCGGAAGGAGCCAGGCTCTGCGCGCAGGCGCGGCCGGGGCAGCCCCGCGGAAGGCCCCCGTGCCGCGCCACACAGGCGCTGACGGAGCCACCTCCGGCCGTCTCAGGACCCGCGGCGGGCCGGGGGTGAGGGGATGCGCCATGTCTGAGGGGATCGGTCCCTTCCGCCGGCTTGGAGCCGTGCCCCGGCCTGAGGGGACCCCCGGGAAAGGGCATCTGGTGCCAGATGTGGGGCAGTGACTTCCCCATGGAGGCCAGTCACGGCACTCAGCTTGCCCTGCGGCCTCCTGCCTCAGCAGGGGCATAGATTTTCGGCACAGTCACCACAGCCAAGATGTTGCTCCTAGCTCGTGTGTCAAGAGCTTAAGACCTTGATACGGCCCCACGTGGGGGGTGGTGAGCCAGTAGGATCATGGTTTTATGCCGTTTCCCCACATTTTGAGAGAACCATGCCACGTTGTCGTGGCAGGCCGCGCTGCAGCATGGCCTCAGTGGAGGACTGCTGGTAGCTGGTGATTTCTCTGTGGTGATTTCAATGTATCTCATGTCCCAGCCAAAAGTAACTTAACCCTGCATTGCTGGAGAGGTGAGGAAAAGGTAGGAGACACAACGTTTCTTAAGAGCACAAGGACCCTGATTTTAGACAGTGTTGCACCATCAAGGTGTTTGACAAGTTGTGGGATGTTGGTTCAACACTTGTGGTTATAGATTGCCAAGGTCTCCCATTCCAACACAGGAGTTTCATTCACTGGAGAAATTCAGAGAAACTCACTGATATTTGCAAGCAAACAACTCATAAGGAAATACTGATCAGTGAATGCCTTATATCTTTGGATGTTACTTAAGACTCCCTGCAAAAATAAATTACAATGAAATTACATTTGTGTTATGTTACTTTATGACTATACTGCACACGTAACAACACGTTAATGTGCCAAAAGGGTATTTGAGATAACTGTTTTAAATCTTTTGTTTACAGAATTAAGACTGAGTTACTACATCTGCTACACTGGTGTAAATTCAGATTAATTCAATTAAGTGAATTCAGAGCTATAACAATGTATGTTGGAATTGTGTCTGATGCTTTCCAATTAGCGCAGCACAGACCATGGACTTCAAGTCACTTTCTGTTTGAATTCAAACTTGATTTTAAAAGTCCAGTAACAGAATTTATCCCTTATCCTTTATCATTTTTAGTTATTAATTGATCTAAGTACTGAAAATACATCCATGTATCACAGAGAGTGTATATGTTCTTTCCTAACTCTGGCGATTTACAAATTTTTACAGAGCTTTCAACACTCATTTTGAATTTAGCTTGTTGTAACATTAGTATATTTTTACAGTCCATGGATAGGCAGTGATGGCTTTCAGGGAAGTTAAAAGTCAGACGCTAATCTAATTGAACATATTCCCATACACAGTAATTTTGATTCAGACAGTGAGTGGAAGAGGAAGATTAACGCATATTGCAACTGTTATCTTCCTTTACCTACATAGATAAGCTGAGAGACAAGGAGGCAGCTTTTGCCTTCAACGTAGACTTCCTGAATGGCTCAAAAAAACCCACTAAATTCTTTTTCAAAAGGCCGTAGCAAAATACCTGGAGAAATAGCTTGACTTTTACTGTCTCTTATTATGACATTTTGCTGACACAAGTCCATCTGGACTTAATGTTCAGCATGATTTAACATATGGCTTTTTTTTCCCCCAGGTCAGAAGTGAAAGAAGAGTGAAAAATGTCTTATTTTTACAACTGATCATTGAGAGCGTGTTGCAGAGGTAAGAGTAATAGTTTCTGACAATTCACAGGAAACAAAGAACCAAAAATGAGGCATGCTTGGCAGAAACTTCCTGGCTAGCTGGAGCTAGACATTTCTCTCTCAGCATGTTCCCTAGAAGCGTTTGGTAAGCATGCTTTGTAGAGAGTCCCAGGACAGAAATCCTAGTAGGGAGTTGTAACGGGTATTGCTATGATCATTGGGTTTTTCCTCCATGTGTATGTGCAGACAGCACAAGACTGCCTCTGGCAATAAGTATGGGGTGACTGAAGAATGTCTTCCTATAGGTATGGAAGTAATTTTGGTTTCCATTTTAAGTACCTTCTGGATTTGACACACTGCTTTCTTTACAGAGATCTGCATGCTTTATTATTTTAAACAGAGCTGTAAGGTTTGGTATATGTTAAAGCCTGTAATAGGTGATAAACTAGTTTAGGTCTTTCTCCTGTCTTTATTTAAATCAACGTCTGCCTAAAATTGGGTAGCATCAAGGCCCTATGCAAAGAAGTTATCTTTTTTTTTATACTGGTTTTCAGCAGAAATCCAGAGATACTGTTCCTAATGAGCAAAACCACTAGCAAATCACTTAAAGCTGAAGATGTTTTAGATGTGAATTTGGATTACCTCTCATCTATAGATAATATCACAGGTATTGCCTTGCTTTTGCTATTTTGCATAGAAGTTTCAGGAACATACACTTCCAACACTATGAATTATAGCTACAGATTGGATATTTATCAATGGCTGTTGTCAGATTCGAGATAGAAGTCTCATTAACCACATTGTTCATACCTCAGTTGAAAACCCAGACTATTAACAGAGCTCCCAGATTTTCTTTTTCTTTATGTAGGTGTTTGCACTTCACTAGAAAGGGAGGGTGCGTGCAATATTGTGCCATTATTGCAATGGAACAGAAAAGTTACGTTGTTAGCTCCAGGAGATGGCACTGTGTCCTCTCTGGGCTAAAAATTATATACATAGCTTTGAAATGTACATTCAGAACCAATGAAAATGTGAGAGGTTTTGCACTTTCTTGTTATGAAACACACATTTCATTGTAGGCCTAAATTCATCTTTAACTGTCCCAAATCTGCTATTTCATCACTTCTATTTTTGCGAATAATTTATATTTAAATGCTGATTTATATTTTACCATTATCTGTACAGTGCCTTCTATTTTCATATTACTGTCACAGTGCTTCTCTGCGATACATGCTTTATAGCCATTTGGAAGACAGAAGAATCAGCAATATGAATATTTTATGATTTACCTGAGGTTGTCTAACAGTTGGGGTTTCTCAGCGTTTCAGAATTGGGTTCCTGTGCATATCAACTTGTAACTTAATAATGTGTAAATTGCTCTGAAAAACACAAAACCCAAGCATATTTAAAACCAATTTAACTAAAAAATTGCCTGGGGCGGAAAAAAAAGGAGAAGAAAAAAAAGGCCTCCTAAAAAGGTTGTGGCTTTGTTGTTCAACTTAGCAAGGAGGCGCTTTTCCACTGAACTTTCTGCGTGGCATTTGAAAGTAGCTGATACGAGAAAAAAAAAAAAAAAAGAGTTTTACTTGTGTTGCAAAATGCGCTGGCTGATAACGAAGGACTGACCAGAAGGGAAATGGGTGAGGCCTTCACATCCTGTGCTCCATCTCCCCGGTGCACGCCGGCTGCACCGAGCTGTCCTGGCTCTCGCACCGAGCGAGGGGCGAGGAGACCCGCAGCCGCGCTCCCGGCGCTCTCACCTCTCGCACCCGCTTGTAAACGTTGTGCAAGGTGCCTTGTCGCACCTCGGGCGATAAACTTCCCAAAATCTGTTTAAACCCGCCCGAGCGGCGGCTGCCCGCCTCCCCTTCCCTCCCCTGCCTCCTTCCTGCCGCCCCGCTGATGTCGGCCGCGCCCCCGCCGGGGCCGCCGCTCCCCTCCGCTCCGCGCCCGCCCGCGGCTGCGCCGGGGAGCCCGCGGCCGCCGATCGCCGCGCTGCCCGCCCCCCCGGCACAGCGGGACCCGCGGCGGCCGCAGCCGCGTTGCGGTGGAGAGGTGGGAGCCGTGTTTGGCAGCCGGGGAACGAAACGTTATAAAAAGGCTTTGTCTTGGAAATCAGCATCTCATCTTGCGCGCTGCCGGAGGTGGGGAAAGCCACATTTTCGGCTCGTTTGTTCTTTTCGCCGCCCCAGGCATGTCTTGACATAGCTGCGAGAGACTGCCGTTTTCGTACACTTCCGACGGATGTCTTTGGCCGTGGCGATAGCGTCTGTGGTTTGAGACTTGGTAGCGTATATCGCTGCAAGCGTGTGTGAAATTCCCATGATCGCAGGCTGAAGGAGGAAGAACTGGAAGAAAGGAGCAGTTGTGTTGGTTTTTCTTCTTGCTGGGTCAGCCTTCCTGGATGGTCGCATTACTCTCTTGTGGACACATTGTCAAGCGCATACAGGGAAAGAGGCTTGATTGTTTTTTCCCGTGATTGGTTTTCGTCGTGATCACCGTGCAGAAATAACCACTTTTCTCCCAGTTTTCTGGTCCGCACTGAGGCAGCAGGAATATGCTCATGAAGGAGTACCGGATCTGTATGCCTTTGACAGTTGAAGAGGTAAGCTCCGCCACTGCTCATGCTGTGGCTCTTACTTACCAAGGGTTTTCTTTTCCAAGGAGAGTCGAGCTTGTATTTGTTTTACTGAATATTTTTTCTTTGTGTAATGAACTTAGTCGGAGATGATTGGTTAGAGAGGAATGTTTTTATTGGAAAATAAAGGAATCCTGCAGGAACGAAGGTAACTTAAGTGTATCAAAAGCATTGTGTCGTCAGAATACGGGTTATAAAGATTTTCCAACCAGACTTTTAAGAAGAATCTTATGCATGTTTGCAAGGGAATGCTTTGTGCTGAAATCCTCTATCTGATAACGCATATGTCCAAAACCCAGATTCTAAATATATCTTCACCTGTGCTTAAAATACCGTTGCAGATGAACATGGCCTGGAACTCTAGCCCAGGTAGGGTAGATAGGTGATAATTTATTCGTAAAAACTTTTTTGTCATTTAAAGAAATGATGTGAAGTCAAAGTGCTTTTTGATGGTGTCCTCAACTCTGTTAGGAGCATTATGTCTTTATTTATCTGCAAACATCCTAGCTGTTTATTGTTTTAAGTAAGGTAGTAATACCTACATGTAACACACGTGCTATATAGTTACTTGTGCATATAAATAGGTGCGATAGGTATCTAGAGGCCTGATGGCATATGTAAATGGGATGGTGCTTTCTGGTTTATAGCGTCTCGCACGGATAAAAAAAAAAAAGTAGATGTTGTTCTATTTAGCCATTTATGCTATAGAAGTGGGCATTGCAGAGGGGGAACAAGCCCACTCTTGCGCCGAACCCGCTCCGCGTATCTTGCGCCGCGAAGTTTCTCTTCTATTGCGGGCGACGCCGGGGCCGCGAGGGGGCGCCCTGCTGCCGGCCGCCAGGGGGCGCCCTGCCCGCGCCCCGCTCGCCGCCCCGCGGGCAGAGGCTCCGCTCCGGGGGTCTGCGCGGGGGGTCCCAGGGGTCCCACCCCCTCCTCCGCGGCCGTGGGACGCTGCGGGCTGGCTGCAGCCGACGGTCCTGGGGGAGCAGCGCTCAAAGGCAGAGTATCCCCTTTTCGGCCCCTCGCCCCCGAGGTCATCACAAAACACATTTACTTCGCAAATTATTTAACGCATTTTTTGCTTAATTACATCCAGGTGAGTGTTTTGCGGCACAATTTTATTCATTTTTTGCAATCTGTGTAGAGGAGTCCCGAGGAGTATGATAGAGTTGTAATTTCAATGGTCTTTTTGTCTGTATCTTCAGATTTGGCAAATTAACAGTATTCCAAAACTGAGAATTTAAACTGCCAAATATTTACTTCAGGCTGCTCAGGAAATTCCTTCTTCTGCGAGCAGGACCTAAAAATACCACATACGTGCAGGTTTAATTCTAGCATTTTTCCAACCAAGTTATATAGTATGCTGTGATATTGTATGACATTATTCTTTTAATACATAATTTTATTTGCTTATTGTATTATCCTAATGTAGACAACGTTTTATCCAAGCCAGTTCATGATGTCCTCAGACTACCACACTTAGTTAATAACAGTTCATTATGTCATCAGAAGGGAGCCAATCTAATTTATTTTGAAAAATTGTCGTTAAACAAGATTTTCAGATAGAGAAAAGTTCAAAAATCTCCCAAAACAGAAATGGCTGATGCGTGGTGAGGCAGAAGACAATTTGGAAGTCTTTTGTTCTCTAGAATGTTAACAGAATTAATAAAGGTATTCATGCATCTTGCAGTTTCTCTTAGATTGAATCATCCGTTATTTAATCCAAGAGCTGCAGCTGAGATGCCTTAATGGAGGACCTAGAACATGTCTGATATTTAGTATGAATTTCATTATTAATTATAAAATGAACTAGGGCAAAATTGTGAATTTAGCAGATATCTTATTTTTGTTATGCTATTTACATACTAAAAATGTTCTGGACTGTATTTCTCATTGTGGTTCAACTTTGTGATGTTTTCTACAGTCTATGAAGGTGTTATTATCTTATTCTTCCTTTAGTTGCACATTAACTACCAATAATGCATGATATTTTTGGCATCTGTGTAGAGTAAGATGATGCGTTTTGCAGCCATTAGGAGGACATCATGGGGCAATGCTCGCCCTTCAAAAACCAAGAGACTTTTGATTCTAAGAGGCCCAAACCGCCTTCTGCAAGGTGCTAAATGACTCCAGAGTTCAGTGGGTTTTGATGAAAATGCAATTTCCAAAGGATAAGCAATTTGTCACAGGACTGGGATGTTGGGCCCTGCTCTACAATGGCAGTTGGGTACCTAACTGGCATTGACATTACTGGGAGTTAAGCACCTAAAGTATTGTTGAGGTTGTAGGTTTCAACAGGTATGTGAAAAATACAGTTCATTTTACACAGCTGCATGGCTTCCCTTTTTGCGCTGTTTTTCTCACTTAGGCTTTACAACTCTGTTTTTTCCGCTGTTTGAAAGTTCTGGCTTTCAGCCTGTGCACTTTATACATACATTCAAAAGCATTTCCTTGAGCAGTTTTCTTTTTAGCACTGACTTGCCAGTTACCCATACATAGAAGTCTCACAGCATGAATGAGAAAGAATTCCAGCTTTAGTCTGTGGTGTTGTGTTGTCAACAAAACCATGTCATTTTTGTGAAAATAGTAAGGCACAAGAGGCAAGAAGGAGTCTTAACTATGTCAGCCAAGCACCTGCACCCAATCTTCTGTAGGCAGATTTTGTGTGTAATGTGAAAAAACGTGCATTAAAATGTTGCGTAATGTCCAGTCGAGTAACTAGAAGTCATTACTTTGCATATAAATAAATATGGACACAGCAGTATAGAAATTAGTACTACACTGGCTACTAGGTCCTAAATTTATCTCTGGAGAAGAGTTAAATTAAAACTGATAGATGTCACCGTAACAGCAATGCTGTCTCCAGGTTTGAAGAGTTTCTGGTGGTGTTGTGAATAGGAAATCTGCATAGCTGGTCTTCATCAGCTACTGCAGGTCGTGTTCTTGAGGCATTCTTTCATCGATTCCCGTATTAGATAAGATACCCAAATATTTATGGGAGTTTTGTTTGTATACCTGTCAGCTTGGAGGCCGAATACTTTCTTGCCAATAAAACGTTTCCTAAGAAGTGTTGGTTGCTACAGACTTAACTATTCTTGGTGTATTTTGAGCTAGGATACAGGAGTCAGAGGTAAAGCTTTGTTCCTCGTTCATAAGCACCAGAAAAGACAGGCTGTTCCAGGAGTGCTTGCTAGGATGCTGTGGCACCACACTGCAGTTCTGATTCAAGGCTGACGCTGGCTCATTAAACCAAATTTTTATTGACAGTTATTTAGGACTGTTACATACATATTGTTGCAAGCTGCCTGATCAGCTTTAAAATAATTCAAGATAGGAAATATTATGTTAACTTATAAGCAAATTAGTAACAATTGCAGTAAGAACTTTGCAAATCAGGTCAGAATATAGCTGTTGGTTGACAAAGCCAATATGATTGCCAATTAGAAGTCATTCTTTATCTCATTTCCGGTACTTTTGGGAGACGTGCATGCCAATTCAGTCCTTTTGTTAACACTGAGACCTTATAAATTAGAAAAAGCCATTTCTTTTCATTAATACATAAAGCAAGCAAAATGTATTGCAGTAATTACTTAAGATATGTTACCAGTCTTCATCCCAGCTGCAATTAATAAACAAGCTTGCCTCTTAGTTATTTTTCCCCGTGCATTTTCATGTGTTAGCTCATTCTTACAAATAGTTTGTTACATCATCTGAGAGAATATTATAATAGGCTGCATTGTATTTTTTTTAATATAATCAGTTAAAAAACCACATTCCTAAGCAAGTGAAAGAACACCAAGCAATTGAAAAGAGCAGAGATGCTAAAAAATTCTCTGACTTGGGTCTCATTGCAAATCATAATTCCACAAATCTTCACAGGAAGGATTACACGGTTTTGTGCTTTTGAGATGCCTTTATCTGAAAATGTAAAACAAATCTGATAGGTTAGCATGTTACTGACCTTTTATTTTGGAAGAGGCAAAGTACAGTGAAGTTTATGATTCGTGTGGAAAGTGATCATTCTCTAGGGGAATAGGTGGAAAGACATTTTTGCTGCATCCTGTTGAAAATGGAGTTGTTATTGCTGTAAAGTGCTAATAAAGATGTGAAGCTAGGTTGTGTGTATATAAAAGGTGAACATCAAATAAAATGCAGTAGTCATCGTAGGGTTTTTTCCTTGGAAACAAGGATGACCATTAACATTTCTGTTAGTTCTGAACTGAACGTGTATGGCCAGTACCAAAAGTCCTAATAGGTTTTTCTTTGCTTTGTTCTTGATTTCAACCAAGATTTATCTCTGCTGAAGTTGGTGGAATTGCTCCCATTCTGTGCTTCAAATAAAAGCTAAGTTAGGTCTGTGGGGAGCACTGCCTGCACGAGATGAGTAGGAACAGCTGTATCGTCATGAATACAAACAAGTGGAGACCTGCAAAACGTCCATAAATGTAGATCACGGGTTTTCAACAAAAAATCTTTTCAACATGAACAAATTCTGGTTCTAGAGGTCTTGTGCTTGCTCCTTTATAAAAAAATATCCAGTGCTTAGCTCATTTCAAGCATTATGAATTCTCCCAGTGTGGGTTATTTACGTAAAATCATTTCAACAACATATGTGTAAACAGTATTTGTGTTCTCTGAATCTTGTGTACATTTCTTCTTTAAAAGATTTCATAGTCTACTGTTTTGTGTACAAAGGGTACTTGTTATAACATGTTTTATTCAGGCAGATTTAAAGCTCAATGAAAGCATTTGAGAAAGTGTTTTTATGCCCTGAGAGTTAGCAGGTGTTATGATATTTAGACATAACTATATGCATGTAGAACAGAAAAGCCTTTAGTTAGGGTATAAAGTGTAAAATACATTTTCTCTAAACTGTAGTTACCTACTGCAGGACCAGCTGCATATACTCATCCTGCAGTTAATACAGATGGATTAAATAATCATCGATTATGTATGGTTTTTTTAATTTCCCAGCTATAAGCACAGAACATATTTTCAGGAACATGTAAATGTATGGAACATTTGAAAAATCAGCATGTAAGCAAGAGGACTATAAGCAAACATAAGGTGAAGTCAGCTTTTCGTATTTAATTCAATTTAATTACTCATAAATAAAATAATAGTTGGACCATGTCATGACCGTGACCTCTGCAGAAAAAAGTGTATCTGGCAGTTTTGAGCTGAAGTTGAGCAGCAAAAATGAAGGCTTAATGTGCAATTTTCATTTAAACTATCAACAGCTGTAATGCGTTTATGGTCTTATGCTGATTCCTTCACAAGATACTAAAGTGCTGTGAGAAGTAAAGGACTTTTTACTCTAGTTAATCATTCTTTCTGGATATGCCTCCCAAGAACATCACCAGCCTTAACTTCTTTTTGCAATTAATACTGTGGATGCACTGAAACGTTTGTCTGAGGAGTTCAGGGTTAACTATTGATCTAGAAAAGCTCTTTACACCATTATGAACATCTTTTTACCCTTCAAAAGAAACCATTGTGTAGACTCTTGTTAGCAAACAGATCTGGTCTGGTCTTTGTGGGCGGTCATGTCTACTCGCATCCCAAGGCCCTTGCTCCATACAGTGTGACCTTAAATTGACCTTAAAGGTTATGGGCTGGGAAGAATCGTTGTAATGATATAACAGATAAAATAGATGAGAGAAAGCAGTGGAAGTTAGCTTCAGTACCGAATAAGAACAGCTATTTAACTTTCTTTTGGTGCACAATCTAGTTGTAAGAATGAACAGATGAAAGTGAGAGCTGTGCCTTACCATGGGAAGAAAATAAATACTTTGCTTTAGCTTGACCTTCCTGCAATAGTTGTAGTCACCTAGAGAGCTATAAAGCAACGCAATGCAGAGCAGATGTCAAATATTTGCAAGTAGAAGACTGAAAATACCCGATTTTCTCCTTTACCCCTGTTTGCAAATTTCAGTATAACTCTGTGTAAGAAACAAGACAACCTTTGTTCTTAAAGTTTCAGTGTAAATGATTAAAAAAATCTTTCAGTGGAAAGGATTAGCTATTACCCAAGGAACTCCAGACTGACATACATCTCTCTTCATCTCTCTTGCCCTGTGTCTCCTTGTCAACACTTGTTTTCTCCAAGGAGTATAGATAGCAAATAATACTACACAGTTGATTTGAAGGCTTTGTTGGCAAAATGTAGAGCGCAGTTCGGTGTTTCCCATAAAAGAAAATGCAGCTTGTCAGTGGTTTAGGACATTTTCTAGCTGAAGCGCTCTACAGGGCTTTGATGCTATCAAGAACTCCACAAAGTGTTTGTCTTTGAAGCATAATGTAGGTTCAGAAACAAAAGAACAGGGAGAGAACGACACAGAATGTCAATACTGGCTTTTAAAACTTAGTGCTTTCTGGTTTTTTTTTTATTTTTGGAATGAACTTAAATTTCCTGAGACCGTTAATTTCTTTTAAGAGTTGATGTGAGCACTGAATGATCAGCACTTATGAAGTTGTGGCCACTTTTGTTTACGTACCTACTAATGAATGTAGATGCCTATATTAGCACCCTGCAGTTTGATAACTCTGATATGTCAAATACATTTTCCCAGAGTCCAGTCTGTTTAATTTCCTCATCTGTCCAATTGTAAGTTTAGAAATAATACAAGTAAACCAATTTTCATGGGCTTTTTGCCTGACTGCACGTGTTAAAAAAATGTTAGGTGATGTATAGCCCTTAAAGTATATAAAGCCCTTTAGATTATAGGAAGAGAAAGATTTCTGTAATAACTAGGAAAGATTAAAAATTATATTTTCCTTCATGAGTATTCAGTTTAGTCTGGTAGGCATTTGTATTGTTAAAATCTGTTAGACATCATGTTCTTTTGTACAAAAGACTGCCTAGTCAGGTAATGGAAAACCCATAGTATATAACAATGATTCATTCACGTTATTCTTTGTGACTAGTGAGCTGACAAACATGTTCCCCAGGCTGTCCTTATAGAACCGAGGCAGTTGTGGATGCTGAAAACATGCAGGCTTTCCATCTTGAATGTCTAACCTAACACAGAAGCAACCATTAAATACTGTAAGGATGGAGACAGATAATACACCCATGCGAACCATTGAAATATACTCAATAATTGTGGGTGAGGGATAATTCTTTAGATCTATCTCATGGAAAACTTATTTGTTACTTAAAATATTTTTTTTTCAAATACTTATAATTTTCCTTATATTTTTTCCTTATCTTCTTTGGTTTGTAGAGCACCTATCATGACCAGCAGTATATTTTGTAAGACTTGATATCAAAATAAAGCAAACAGTGATGTTTCATGCAAATTTGCTATGACAGCCCTCCAGTGCAGCCTGAAGAACTTTGTGTAGGCATATTGTGTGTGTGTTTAGGTGAAATTACCAATGTCTGCATGCGTCTAGAAAGCAAGGAGAAAGGTGCTCCCCAGGATTATTGACTAGGTTTAAAAAGGAGTGAAGAAAAGGTAATTTAGATTTCAAGTTGGGTTAACAGATGGGTTTACAGTCTGTAGGTGGGGGAAACTAGACTTGAACTTAACCTGTGTTTATATATAATGCTTTTAGTCTAGCCTTAGTCTTGTTTATCTCCTTCTCAGTTCATGGTTTCTCCCAATTTTGGTTAAAAGTGATCAGCCAATTTAGAATCCTTGGATGTGTATTAAAATACTATTTTTACTTTTATAAAGTATAATGCAGGGTTCTAAATTGTAGGAATGACATTTTAATGGCTTTTCTTGGAAAAAAATCCTTATCTTCCATCTTTTTCCTGTTCGTGGTCTGAAAACGCTGAAGTAGTTTTGGATTCTATTAGTTTTGTGCTATAACAGTTCTACAGCTGGTTTTACAGTGCACAATCCTGGCTCTTGCATATACTTAACTTGCACACATACTTAATTTAAAGCACAAGAAGTCACATGTCCTGAGTCACATGCAGAAATGTTCGTAGACTGGGTTTAATAAAAGACTTGTTCATACGCTCTCCAGAAAAATCTCTATTTAGGACTTTTAACATGGCTGTTCTAAGATTAGTCTTGCCTAAGTGATTTAGGAATACTTAGACTCTGTGGGAATTGTTTTCTGTGAGCATACTGAGTATGTCTTATTTTCCATTTCATCACACTAGGTTTAATGTGTTGCCCGATTAATGACTATGTTTAAATTTTTTTCAGTAAAAACATTATTACAATGCATGACAATAATTATGTGATAATGACACTCCACTATAACACATACTGTTGCTGAATTGCTTGATTAACAATCAGTCACTGATGACAGTCAGAAACACAATTAATTGTTTAATATATTTTCAGCTTTTTGCTCTCATTTTATATAAAAGTAATTTTTTAAAAAAATAAATAAAAATAACCTTTTGTGCTAGCATCACCATGTTACTTGAAAGGCTACCAAAATACTGAAGTTCACTGTGAACCAAAAAATTGTATTTATCTGAAAGATAAAGACAATGATAATTCTATTCATAACCATGAAGTTCTTGCACATGGCAAGCTTGTATTTCTCCTGCTCAGACCTAGATAGGTTTTTTTAAGTAACCTCACTTGCTAGGCCATTGAATATACCAGTCCTAGCACGTATAATCTTATCTTCTGAAAGATGCTTGACAAATTTATCCAGCTATTTACCTGATTTTGTCAAGTTTTCTTTGAAAGTGACCTTTAAGTAATATTTTCATTTAATAAATTAATTGAACAGTGACTTGAAATAAGCCAAACGAAACATACAAAATGTACACAGGATTACAGTCGTAAGCAACCTGCCTGCCGCTTTTATCACATAGACTTGATATAAAATTTATTTAAATCTTACTTCAGTGGATCAGCTTTTGTTTTGCTTCACTCTGCGTGAAAGGAAAATCATTCAGTGGAATTTAGACCATAGCAATACCAGTGAGTTTTGTCACTGATGTCAGAGGACAAGATTTCACCAAATATGTATGACAAAACACAGCATGTTTTTAGAATATAAATGTTGGGAATTTAAATTCCATTTTAGTTGCACGGTGCAAATCTGAAATAATTCCATTGACCTCAGTTGATCCATTCCAGATTTCTATCAGTCCAATCAAAAGTAGACTTTAACCAATGGCTATAAACTAAAAGACAATGTGAATTTCTCAAATCTCTTATTCTTAACAAGAGAGAAACCAACCTGATGTCTCTAAATCTTTAGCATTCTTGCCTAACCTAAAAGACAGTTTCACATGGTTAAATTAAGGCCCCAGATTTGTATCAAACCTATGATAACGTCCTTGAGCCTACGCAGAATTAAATGATTACTGTCCTCACACTGCAAAACTTGGCAGTAACCTTTTCGCTCTCAATTTTCAGTCCTAACTTTGTAGAAACTCTGATTCTCTTTTCTTTCTCCCATTTTTGAGTCCTTGGTCATTCTCCCAAATAAGCAAGCCCAGCCAACCACAGCAGGCGTCTGGCCAGCTGGCAAAAAGCTGCTGCTCGGAACAACAGCCTGCTGCTCTTGCGCTGCCTCAGTCTTGCAGAGAATAAGGAACTATAGAGCAGACTAAAACAATTGATAATTCAGCTCCCCTCCGAGTACGAAGCTCAGGCTTGAGTCTCAGTATTCCCTCAGTTACCATGGGTCCTCCATGGATCTTTGCACCCGGGCTGAGGCTAAAGAGAGCACTGAGTTTCAGAATCTTTCAAATGTTTTGGAGGGTTGCTAAGTTTATTTGCATTTCCAAACTGTTTGCTACTCAGTTAAGCCTGAGGGGTTTTTATATTTGTTTTGCCTTTTTTCTTTTTTTTTTTTTCCCCCCGGTGATGATTCAGTATAAAAACATGTTTCCATATATTAAGGGAACTCTGATATACGTTTGGAATAGATTCCCCCCCGCATTAACTTCAGTGGAAGTAGAATAAAGCCTACTGGGAGGGGGGGGGGGCTGTTCATTTGTTTTCCACTGGTTTGCTGTAGCTTATTTTCTCCACTATCTCTGCTTTTTTCATGTCTGAACATGAACTCACTCAGAGTCAAGTGATGCTGAACTTCTAAATCTATTCTGAGTGGGTTTGAGATGAGGCAAACAACGTTTTAGTGGAAATGTTATGTCATACTAACAAATGCCTATGGATTAGTTAGTTTATTTCTAGGACCTCATGGGCTATACATTGCTATTTATAATTTAACTTTCTCAAGCAGCCACGACTGTGTTTATGTTACCATGGTGTTACTTGCCATACTTGAGGGTGGACGGTAAATGCTATAATTGAAAATAGATACTCCCACTGAAATAAGTGTAACAGGTGGTTATGTTTTTATTTAATCGTGTTGCAAGCATAATACAAGTTAAATGTGGATACCTCTAACCCTGCCTTTTCGCCAAGACGTTTCCAGATATGCCAGTTTGTCTTTAGTGGCCAGAGCTGGAGTAAACAACACGAGTGATTTGTCTTGTGACAGTCCAAGGAATATCAGTGGCAATCAGCGAGTATCCTCCACTTCAGACTTCAGAAAGCAAACGTTCTTAAGCAGGAGAAAAGGAGATGCCCTGATGCAGGGGGGAAGAGCTATGTCTTACCCTTCTTCTCGGGACCATACTCTAGATAAAGCATTTGAGGAACAGTGATTGCTGTTTCCTTGTGATTTCCTCATGTTAGCTCTCTTACCTCATCTCATCTCTTAATTTCCTTCGGTTGTCCACCATAAGGAATTACACATCTGTTCTGAGGTCTGCCCTATCTTAATACTATCTGGCTTAGTTTGACATTAGCTTCCACTTTCTTTAGCTTACCTTTCTGGTGTTGGCAACACACATCCTACTGGCAAAAATGTTCAAACCGTCCCCTTCTCACAACCGTAAGAACAGCTTGTGATTAAATTTGGTTAACTCTCATAAAATCAGTTAAATGTTTTATATGTAATAAATAATATATAAATCATAATATACACATATATATTTTTATATGAATACATATATATTTTTCCATTCTTCAGAGTAAAATGACAGAAATGTATGGATATTATCCCAAATTCTCCTAAATATTTAAGCAGGGGGGAAAAGGATTCTCTCAGAAATATCCTAAAATACGAAAATTAAATAATTCAAAATAGCAATATTATTTCACACTCTCCACTTACTGCAAAAAGTCATATGCCCAAGAGTATTAAGTAAGCAAGTCTGAACACTTCAGTCGGGATAGTATGGTTATTATCAGAGGCATTTGTAAAATACATTTTAATAGAACCATACAAAAGATATGTAACTGCTGCGATTGTGTGAACAGCGAAGTGCCGCGTAGAGATTCTCGCCTGAGTTCTGCGCAGCAGTCTCCTGTTGAGGATTTTTGTACCTTTTTTAGAAGTAGCTGTCAGAATTCCATATTTGCTTTTTTAAGTTTTATATCAACCAAAGGCTAATGGGGTCCTCAAATTTTTCATATACCTGAAGGATATAAAAATATATAAAAAGAATTTTCATCAGCAGGAGATGACATGTGCATACATAGATTTTCTTCTGAACTCAGTTCAAGGTTGTTCCTCAGTTTTCCTTCTGCATTTTGCCCAATGAATAAAGGAAAGCCAAAAAAAATAGTAGTTCAGAAGGTGGTTTGATTTGTCATATTTTGGTTTTAAGCTGGTTTACATTGGCTTGAAATGCTAATGTTATTTAAACCGGTATAACTTCCTGCGTACACAAGACAGAGTCAGAGTTTAAGTCTTAAAGCTTTGCAAGGAGGTCCTTAAGGCCTCTTACAAGCTTCTAGCAATTGCATTCCTTTCCACAGGCTGTTATATTTAACATCTTTATTTGTAGGCCTTTTCCACATGTAACAATTTTGGAAGTTAGACTTGCAAATTAAGTGAGCTACTTTAGCTTTCTAGGCTTACCTTAGAGGTAGCAGTTGATTGACTTTATTGTTACAGAAAAGCTGAGGACATTCCCTAGGGCCACTAACAAACTTCCATGTAACAGTAAGTATGCAGTAAAGCATTAGTCTTTGAAGTATTCATGCATATTTAATGGTAAGGAAAGAAAAAGAAAACTCAGCATTGTAGCCAATCCAAACCTTTGGCAAGAACAGTGAGTTAAGGAAAAAAGCACTGAGTTTGCAAGAGGTTTTTGATCAAGTGAAATAAAAAATGCAGTACTGAAGGCGATTAATATAGATTAGAATATCATGTCTGTTAAGGATTGTGTTGTAGATCTATGCATCCAAACGGAAGTTCGCTATCAAGCTTGGGGTTTTTAACTGTCTTGCAGAGTTATCCCTGTTCAGCTGGTCCTTTGCCTGGTCTTTTTGTTGCTGTAGGGCCTCTGCTTTCTTTTGGTGCTGGTACGGAGTCTGAAAGTCACCCAATCCTTGCTTAAACCAGTAGTGCCCTGGAGCTGCCTAAATCTCATCTAAAACAGACTGTTCACCTGGGAAGGAGCTAACTGGCATTTCTGACCAGTGTAGCCCATGAGGGTGTGGGAGTAAGAGTCTTGAGTCAGAATGCTCTTTTAGCAAAGTCTTCATCAGTTACAGACCAGAATTTTGTCTTGATGTTTAATGAAAGATTTGCCATTGCGCTCTACCAGGCTTCATTTTGTTGGGTTTATATCTGGTTATTCTGTGCTTTTCTTACCCGTTCTGTCAGCTAAAAGAAAATACGTGAAAAAGGAACAAGGATGGCATTTCAGAAGGCATTTTTCAGAGAAAGGAATTTAATAAATAGTAAGGTTGTATAGCAGTAGAGAGAATTCCCTTGCTTCATCAGGTGACAGTTAAAAGCATTTTCTGTTTTTTTTTTTGCAACTGGAAATATAAGAAAGCTACAGAGGAAAAGAAATAGACTTTCTGATTAATGAAAGCTTTGCCATTCTTTAAATATTTTATTCTGTAATCACTGACGTAAAAATAATTACAGAGCTGTCGGGGTATGTTTTTGCCTTTCTTATTTTGCAAACCCTTATTTTTCTTTTGCACTTCTGACATCTTCCAGTCAAGAGTTTCAAAGAAAAATGACTTTCACTCCATCTGCATAACAGTTCATCACCCCACTGATTTACGTGTGCAAATTATTTGCATATGTCAGATTTAAACATACACAGTTCTGGAGGCACAGTAAACTTTGCAAGTTGACATGTCTTTACATGATTAGCCTCAGTAAGTCAGCTGAAGATTCGGTCCCTTGTGTCCTTTCCATAGCAAATTAGTGCACTGTAACTGCTTATAATAGTCTAGAAAACAGGGAAAGAAAAGTGATATTATCAAAGTTTGAAAGATTGGAGCATCAGTAGACTTTTTACCATTTCCTGTACCTGCATATTGATACTAGTTTAAAACTATTTTTCTTAGGCTTCAAATATCAAACACTTCTCCATATTTTGCTTTTATACTGATGAGATGAAAGGTTCAAAACTGATGAAGTAAAGAGTTACTAGGTTTGTTCCTGTTAAATCTTTAGCAATTTTTTATAAACTCCAAAATTATATGAATTCTGTGAATCGTTTCTTGATGATAATCAGTGTTTCATTTTATCTGTCTAGTGAAGTTGCTGCGGAGGTTAACATTAGGGAGTTGTGTCAAGAAAATGCAAAGACTTGTGGGTGACATAAATCCATTCTAACATAAGTACGTTGTCCTTTTCAGGCAGACTCAAAACAACTTTACAAATTCATCGTTACCTTAGGGTAGGATGGCACTGTGGTGTGTATTGCATTTTTCATAAGAATGAGAACTAACTAGCCCAAGATTGAAGGCTCATGTACTCTATTCCTTAGGAACCATGAACTGGTAATAAGGGAGGTCTTGTTTCCTCTCAGTTGGCCTTGTGAGATATTTCTCTGTAATTCACACTGTAAAGTCTTATGTCCCTAGTAGTACATTTATATCATAGAATGGTTTGGGTCAGAAGGGACCTTAAAGATCATCTAGTCCAACCTCCCCTCCCACTAGACCAGGTTGCTCAAAGCCCCATCCAGCCCGGTTTGAACACCTCCAGGGATGGGGCAGCCACAACTTCTATGTGTTTTCGTAAGTAGAAGCAATAACAATGGCTGCGTGATATGGACTAACTAGTGGTAAACTGGGGGCTGATTGTTTCTTCAGTCTGTAGAAGACCATGGTGAAGCCTAAATTTTCATCCCTGGATTCTTCCATCTGTCAGGCGCAGAGGTGACCCTGTGTTGAATTTAGGCTAAAGAATTTTAAGCTTGTGTTCCAGGTGTTCATTGCCGCTAGGGTCAAGGAGATAAAGTTACTCAGCTTTTAATCTAATCAAGAGTTGCTCTCTAAGTGTTGCAGGCTGCAAGTCATCACTGTAACTCTGTATCCTCTCTGCTCTTGTTCTCTCCTTTTTTCTCTTTGTACTCCCTGTAATATGCCTCCTACTCCCTCTTTTAAATCCTTTTTGTAGGAGGTTAATTACAAAAGTGTAGCTTTCCATCCTTGTTGGGTTCAAGTTATTGCTTGTTCTTTTTATATATTGTTCATTGGGGATTTTTTTTAATAAGTTGTGCATGAGTATGCTACCATCGTTAATAAGTATGTTGAATGCTTTAAGACCTCCCACAAATTCCTCTGGGACTTCACTGGTGTCCTCTCTCCAGTGATAAAAATTATTTGTCTATTTATTTTACTTTTTTATTGTATCTTTTAAACAATGATTTATCCATGTAAGGACCTTTCTTCTTATCTCATGGCAAATTGGTTTCTTTTAGAACGTCTGGAAAGTGGCCTTGGCAAAACAGCCTTTTGATATTGAATTGGCCCGTATCAGCTAGGTCTGCTGTGTCTGCATACCTGTTGATCCCTTCAGAGACAGATAAAGACACAACTTCTCTTCACTAAAGCTGTTTTAACTTTTCCATCTATATTTGTGTATCCAAGCTGTGCTATTCACAGGTTTTTCTTTTTTCTTTTTTTTTTCGAGTAATAGGAGTCACCCTCATACGCTGTTTCTCAGGTTTCTGTTCAATACATTGAGGTGGTGATAGTAAACAAAAAGCATATGAAAAGCAAATTAACAGAACTCCTGTCCTACTTGGTGAAAGTATAGAATTTTAATTTAATGCCAACACAACATATTGAATTAACTGTTAGTGCAGAGAGACAGAATTCCGTTTAGGGAACTAGCTTTTTTTTTTTTACCATGGTTACCTGGTTTACTGCACTTAAGCACCAAACTTAGAGAACTTTTGATGACTTTTTTTAATGCTTATTCATTGAAATCATTGACTGTTTGTGAACTGCTTCTTAAAGAGAATCAGAGAGTTAACAACAATGATAACAATTAGGATTTCAGGGGGGTTGGTTTATTAATATTTTTGGCAAGCAATATTTGTTAGTGGTGTACAACAGTATTTCCAAATTATATTAGAAGTTGTTTTGCCAAGTGCTGGTTGGCCGTATGTCATATTCCTTAGTTTCCATTTGGAGCTGAGTCCATCTTCTGTCCATTTTATCTCTGAAAGGAATTAACATTTGCTTTATTTTAGATAAGAGCTCTTGTAGGACGCATATAACTTAAACTAATAGGGTACTGTGTTATGAGGCATGATGCTGTTGTTTATCTAGGCTTTGTCATTTCCAGTAGCAAGCATTGTTCTGCTGTCGTTTCATCACCACGGTCCTAGTTCATGCCCAATGCACACAGAATTGGCAGTCTTGAAAACAGAGATAAATTTCCATGTCCATGTTTAACTTTGATTTGTTCTTACAGTTTTGCTATGACCTCCTCCCACTGACTGTAAATCAGTAAGTGAAAAGCACACCATGTACACTATCTGCAGCCAAGCATTTGATATGGTTGTAATTAATTGACAGCATTCCTATAGTGTGCTGATAAGCAAGATTAGTACCCTTCTTGCGTCCACTTCTACTCACAGTGAATGAGGGGGAGTTTCCCTTCTTTTGCATTAAGAATGTAAAAATATGATCCTGAGAGAGAGTTCACTGAATGAGGAGCTGTGTATGAGACACAAGACAAGTGCTGTGCTGAACTGCACTGTGTAGAACTCCACTGGCTTTAAGTAAAGTGGAAGAAAATCCAGTAATTTATCTACCAGTAGGAAAGGAGGATACGTCTGCAGGTGTGTGAAATTTGAATCAAAGATTTACCTCAATTGTGGTATATTGGGATTGTAGTAATACATTAAATCAGTTTGCAATATAATCAATGGACCATGTTAAAAATTATAATTAAGACAGGTAGTTTTGTAGTAAGAAGATACTAACTTGAAAATAAATTTTCTAAGTAAGATCAAATGTTAAAAAGGAAGTAGTAGTTCTGTGGACTACCAACTACTGTCTTGTCAAAATCTTGTGGCCTTGGAAAACCAAATAAACCACTGCAAAACTTTCTCTGACATATTTCCATCTTTCCCACTTACGTAGGAGGTATATTGGTTGGATATAATGGTCAGAAGGAGGCACGATCAGGAAAAATAAGTGTGTGATCAAATGCTGATGGCAATATAATAGCTGACCAGCATTTGAACAGAGCATAAGGTTTGCATTAGGAAGGTATACTTTTAGGCTACACATACTTACATTTTCTTCCCAGAATGCTGAAGATGTCCCTGTTACTGTTTGTATGACACAATGCCAGAAGAAAATCACACCTGGTTTCATGACTCGGGCAAGTGCTCTTTGTCTTACTCTCCCACAAATCAAGTCATTTTTGCATATGACGTTCACATAAATGTGTTCTTTAACTCTGTTCTACCAGAGGACCAAATTATGTTAGAAAATTCAAACTGTTTCCTAGGGACTCTTAATAAAATTGTGGGATAGATTATTTGATAAATGGTATCTAATATGGACAAATTGGCACAAAATGAAGCATATTTTTGTCCAGTCAGTAGATTTCTAGGAGAGATGAGCTTGGCTCGGTAAGCACTAATACATTTTTCTTTTCTGTCACTTGTTACTTTACTGCCTCAACTTCTTTAGCAAGTGAGTTAATAGTAAAAAAAAAAAAAAAAAAAAAAAAAAAATTATTCATGTGGACCTCTATTCTGGAACTTAGGCAGTTTCATTGTCTTTTGTTGATGTAAAATCTTAAAACCTGTCCTCTTCAGGAAAAAAAAACCAAAACGTTTTCCTCATAAGAAAATTAATGCAGGAATTCTATTGGTCTCAGTTATGCTCCACATTCAAATAGAAATGACATCAGTAGATGTTGGGACCTTTTTGTTTTACTGATCGTGCTCTCCTGTAGCGGCTGTAGTCCTGAAACTGATGGCCCGTGGAAGCCTTCACTGTCAGTAATGGGGAAAATATGTCAATATAATAATCTTCTGAATCATCTTTTATAAGGCATTACTGTAGTCTGAGACAGAGTCACAAGCCACCAAAACATGCAAATCACATTTGTGTGAGTGACAGAGTGAGGGTGTCCCTGTGTTTAAATAGGGCATTACTCAAAATAGTACTATTCCAGCTTTCCATGGGAAAGTACTTTCTGTTCAGTGAGATGTTGTCTTTCCCTACCTAGTCATCAAAAACACCATCAATCCCATTTCCAGTGAGGCAAGCTTCTGTGGAATGTGACGTTTGTTATTTTCCTTACCTGATAAGAGCTGTATACCTAGATTTGTACAGAATGTAACACATCTTTTTTTTTTTTTTTTTTTTGAAATTTTTTATGCTTGAAAAAGGGCTTGTTCAGGAGAACTTAGCCCCAAAAAAATTATTTTCCCTGGCTAGATGCAGGAAAGGTAAATTCACTCTTTCTATTGTTTTTGAGCACCTTAATGCAGGGAAGGAAATAGGAGTGAGTCTGTTGGAGTAATGAAATAGTGTATGGTTGGAAGTAATTCAAAGGTTATGTCCCACTCCTATTTCTGCATCTGTTGAAAAAAAACCCCACCACTAGTGTAGTGCACAACTCTTCGATGAAATTTCAGAATTTATATATTACAGAAATAGAATATAGAATATAGTGTTCATATTATAATCATGCTACCAATTTGTTGAATGTTTTTGGTGGGATTAATCATATAAAATTGAAACCTACACAGGCCATGAACGTGTTCAGCCAGCTACCCTCCTGGATCTTCAGGCTTGATCATCTTTTCTCTGTGTGCATGGAATTTGTATAGGCATCAAGAATTTCATACTAATATATAGAACTGACTGTCAAACAAGACCCAGTGAACAGAGGTGATAAAATTTTTCCCCCTCAGTATTCAAAAGGGTAATTGCATCTTAAATATATCACTGTATATTTGGCTGTAAAAAGAAACTTTAAAATGTTATAGAACACAGGAACTAATGTGTCATTTCTTTTGTTAATTTTCATGGCTTCAGTTTGTCCTGTAAAAGAAAATGTTCTTATTCTTACCATTATTTTTTTAATTTTTTTTTTTTTGCAGTTTTTATTAGCTTAAATATTTAGAATGATCCACCGATTCAGTTTGAAGTGCTAAAGGGGATGTATTCATCGCAAGGATTAGTACCAGTGTATATCTCCTTCTGAACATCAAATTAATAGTTTGACTCATGGAGGTTAAAAGGAATTTTAAGTGCTGCTTTAATGAGGACAGACACTAACATCTTTTGATAGCTTGTATCGAATTTAAGTAGTATGCCTATCTGATATACTATTATAGTGGTGCCCGCTAGTGCTGCCATAATTATGGGCCTGTCAGCATTTCCATTACAAACCCCTATATTACAGCTGAAAATATCACTCCAGGATGAAGTTTTGTACAAAGGCTTTCAGCCTTGAATGAAGAAGCTTTCAAAATTAATTTTGCTGCTTCTCCGATTAAAAAATAAAGTTTTTAAGTGGAATTACGTAGCCTATTTAAAACACAGTTCCTGTTGACTTTAGCGATCTGGTAAATATTTAGCATTTCTTTGAATCGGATCTCTTGTGTCAAGTGGCACCTAGATCCTGAGGAACAAGGAGATAGCAATTGCTTATGAAGAACTTGGGTTTAAGCGATTTGCCTTGTGTCACCCAGATTTCTTAATTTCAGTAATTTCTCATCCTTATGCATCACAACGGGGTACTGTTTTCCTGGTGATGCCCAGAGGATACGTGCTGATGTGGATTCTTCAATTCATTTGACCTTGAGCTGGCACAGTTTTCCTTTCCCAGTATGTATTTCAGCTCTTCAGCAAATGGAGCAGAAGCCCTGTGTAAAATCATCCGCAACTACCTCGAACAGGGAGAAAAAGTTGTACATGATTATTTAATTGTGCCATAATATTTATGTACACACCTGCATTAATATCCTATAAGCTATCTGTCGCTTTTCCGTAACTCTTGAGTGCCTGGCTTTACAAGCTTGATAAGATTTCCTTACGCATAACTTTTGTTTGTCATTATTTTGGAGGCTTTTAAAAAAAGCCTCTGAGGAAAAAAAGCTTGACTATATGGCCTCATGTGAGCCACTGTCTGTATTATCATCACTGTTGGAACCTTGCAATGCAGTGCACAAACTTCTGCACTTGAGATAATGGAGGGTAATGAATAAAATAATCATTCCAACTGTACATGATGACATGATAGAAGAGAATAACGGAAGGAGAATAAGCAATAGAAAAAAACCCCATGGGATAACATACAAGGAAAACATATATCCTCTATATAGTAGGATCTGTGAGAGGCTTGAGAGTGGGCAGTAAGCACATAATATTTTGATAATTCATCTGGAAAGCTCTAAAAAACTTCTGTTGAGAATACGGAACTATAATTGCAAAGGCTTATATTTAAAGGTTTATATTTAGCCAAGGGGCTAAATATGAATAGATTTTCACATGAGCCAGCATAAGGTTCATTTTCACATGAACCAGCATAAGGTATTTATGCGAAGACTATGTCTCTTGAATTTCAAGTCCCTTTTCTAGCCCATTGTAGGCATGAGAGCCTTCCAAAGGAAAAAGTTACGACATTTATTTCTAACACAATGATTCTTTTTTATTTAATAAATACTATTATTCTTACTAGCAACTGAAATGTTCCTGAGCCATTCTGATTGTGGCTTTCTGAGCCTAAAGTAGACCCAGTAAAACATCCATGCAACTAAAATTTAGCAGATTTGTTACCAACAAGAGAACAATCTCTTCTAACGGAGGTTGTCAGCAAGCTTAATGATAGGTAATTTGTTACGTTCTCTGCTTTTACTTTAAATAGGTATCTCTTCAATTTAAGTGCTTAATTTTCATATTACTATTACTGGTGGCATAAATTTTAAATACAATCCTGTTAACAGAAAAATGCTGGTACTTATTTACACAATATACTGCCTATGTCAGTGTTAAAATAAATAGTTGATAGTAACATAAACTTGTGTTTTACTTAGCTGGCAATGACCTGCTACAGTATCAACATTGTTGCTAGCAACATAAACAGTGCAGCTAGTAAATACACAACACCTTCACTAAACCGGCTTCACTGGAATTATTGTTAGAGCAGCATCTTATTAAGTGATACTGCCAGCTGCTTATGATGCATTAGCCCAGATTTATGAAGACAGTGGCCATCTTCAAGTCAAATACAGATCAGGAGGAGCTGAGAATGGTTATTTGGCTTCAGTTATAAGCCCCTTTATCTTTCGTTCCAAAAAATAATAATAAAACAAAAGTCAAAGTTAGAAAAAGTTAAGAAGGAGCTAAGACTATAGGTACACTTCTGAGTGCAATATTGCAGTCGGTTATCTACACCTGGATTACCTGCAAATGTTAGCCTCGGTGTTGGAAACAATCTAGCCACGGTAGCCCAGCGCAATTCAACCAACCAAATAGCCCACTCTGAGCTTGCGCTGCCGTAAATGTCTGTATTATTTTTTATTTTCATGTTGTTTCATAGGTGAATTATTTGCTAACCCATAAATCTCAGCTTCTTTCAGCATCTTCTGCGTATAACCTTCTAAAAACACATCTAATCTTTCATTTCAATAAAATTTAAGGTTTTTGCACTTGTCTGAGCTTCTCGCTTCATAGGTATTCATGCAGATCTTGAAGCTGGTGGTGCTCTCTGAGAGGCTAAGATGAATTTCTTCTGGTTTTTAGTGTATTTCTGAAAGGATAAAATATAACATTTTTGTTCATGGTTTTGTATTCTTGCAGGGGCAATTGCAACTTTAGGAATTTCCATGAGGTTGTTGTGTCATCTAGAAAATTATTTTGAAGCGAAAATCCAATGGTAACCTGCGAATTCATTTATTGTCACTTTTTCTTTCTGATGTCACTGGAACAAGAAAAGTCAGTCAGATGGCTTTAATGAAACATTTGATCTACGGATGAGTGGAGAGGCAAGCATGTCTCTGCAAGTTTCCCTTTGGGACTGCTTGCATTTCTACACTTGAGAAAGTGCATATTGTGCTCTGTTGTTGCCCTGAACGCCTGTCTTCATGAAGATGAAATAGTAATCCAGCAGTGACATCCTCCAGTTAATCACGTGGCAAAAGTACTGTAAAGTGGAAAGCTGTTCCACATCATGCTGACTTCACAAACACCTTAGCTGCAAAGATAAAAGCATCCATTTTGTAAAGGTTGATAGTTTTGTGATATAAATCTCACCAATAGACAGAAAGGGAAAGAAAATAATCTAAAAATGGTCTTTCATTCCTGCGTGATTACCTTTAATAGTAAGTGGAAAACCAGTTCTAGTTTTGTCTTCCTGATGTAATGAAATACTGAATTATCCTTTCATTTCCATGGGTCAAAAAAAAAATAATTAGGAAATTTGATCCTTCATAGGCATTTATTCATATGAATGAATCTTTATACATTCTGGCTCTTAGTGACAGGGAAGTCATTTGTCGAATAGTTGGGGTTGTCAGGGCTTTGTGGTAAAGGACTAGAATAACAGTGTAGAGTAGCAAACCTCAAATTCAGACCTGGCTATAGAAGAGTACGTTGTCTCTCTTCCTGTGGCATACGTTATGGCTTATAGGAAGAACATACAGTCTTTTGAAGAAATCAGCCTTAGCAAATTAAGGCAGCGTACAGAAAGCTTGGTTCTCCGGTTTGTGTGAGCTCTGGCACAGAAAATGAAGTGACCTTCAGGGAGCCAGCTGCAGTTAGTGGATTCTGAACCCAGTCCTGCAGTCAGTGCTGCTCAGGAAGTTTCCTAAATCTTGTTTAGGAGACCACCAAGAAGGCGTCAGATCTATAATGCTGTGTGGTCATCCTTTTTCTCTCTGCCGTATTTTTTATGTAAAAAAGAGCTCCAGGAAGGTGGAAGGCTGATGTGAGAGCTGGATCTGCTAGCTTGGTACCAATGGGAGGGAACTATGTGACGCACATTTGCTATATGTGGAATTCTCTGGTGTTCATTAAGGCAGTATAGTTGGGTAATAGAGGAAAAAATAGCAAAGACAAATCCAAGGCTGTAACTCTGACTTCATCTGCTCTCTTCCCCACATTATATTCGGGTGCTATAATACAAATCTTCTGTTTGTTCTCAGTAACTCAGAACTAGGCGATGGGAACCCTCTGAGCTGTAAAAGAAGAGCTTTGACCCTTCGCTAAATTAAATTGAATTAAGCACACTGTGCCCTTTTGGAAGGCTTGTTTGGTTGTCAGATCTAAGCTTTTGTATTCTATGTTGATGGTCATTATGTGTTTGTATGTTAGAAATTATTGAAAGAATAAGAAAATAAAGCAATAATCAGTCATGCTTCCCAGACTCTCTAGTTTTAATATCACTAAGTGCCACGGGAAAATTACATGAAAACACTGTTTTGTCACCCAGCAGCCTTGAATGCAGTCTTGCATCTTTCCTTTCCCTAGGTGAACTTTGTTTGGCAACACCAAGTCTTATTCTGTGTTCAGGCTTCACTTTAAACATCTTAAATATTTATAATTATATTTACTGATTATGCAATTTAAATTTAAAGAAATAAGTTGCAATTTAAAAAATGGTTTTGATTTTTTTAATTTTTTTTTCTCCTCATTTTGGCATTAAATATTGTTTTTAAGACCACTGCACAATCAGTTCTGTTATATTGTAGTACCTGGCGTCGTACTTCTTTATAAAGTAGCTTCATTTATGTATCTTAGCTGTTCATTTGAGGTGAGTTTTTTGGACATCCAGATTATATCAGGTACCTATTGAGCTATTCAGAATCACGATAAGAGAATAGGCATGTGACAGGTTTAGTATAATAATCAACTGAGTATACGCTTTCAGTATATAAACCCGTAACTCTTGTCCACATGCATGCATCCCACTGGAAATGCCAGATTTCTTCCCACATATTGCCCTGCTTGTCGGCATTTGTGCTCACAGCAAGACGACCATTTGGCTCCAACAGCAGTAACACTGCGAGCTTCCCACAGAGCCAAACTGATAGCTGGCGCTCAGTGACAGTTGTGACCAGTTAAGACAGCAAATGTCTCATTACCATCCTTTCAATCAAAGAGTAGAATTTTATGCATTAATTTCTTTGCTTTTAACTAATTGTACACAGCCTGGATAGAAGAGAAGATTCAAGAAATACTGTTTAGCCTGGTTGTCTGCAGTGGCAGGAACTGGCTTTGATAATCTGAGATTGGGAAGCAGGTATATCGGATCCTGATAATCAAGGAAGACGCAGCTGAAGAATGCACAAACCCTGCTGTGAGCCTGTCTGTCTTTAACTTGCCTGTCTGAGGTGCTGGATGGCAGTTCAGCCACGGCAGCGAGCAATTCAGAGCGCACTGCCTGCGCAGGTGGTTATTTGCTTCTCAGGAGAGTTGTGCGGTCCATACCAAGCACAAGGCAAAATAAAAAACAGAGAATTTAGGTTTCAAAGTTGGATAACTAACCATTAACATTCCTTACATGTATTCATTCTGTGCAGTGAATGTGAGAGAAGAGGGAAGAACGCGATGTTATAAAGAGTAACAAGGGGCTGTAAAGGGGCAGCGTGCATCCTGCAGTAACGGTTTGCTGTGAGCTCCCATTGAACCTGTTCTCTGAACTACCCACCTAAAATATTCCTAGACAAGCTGCAGACCCCAGGTCCTGCTTAAAATACCGCATTCCAGGGTTTTCCCTATTTTGGGAATGCCTAGTAGGTAGTGTGACACCCCTCCCTCCCTTCCCACCCCAAAAGCTTTCACATGTGGAAGAGAGATTTACATTAAAACAAATCTGAGAACCAATGCATTAGCGCCCTTACGTTTGTTACATAGGAAATTCTGCAATAGGCATTTGCCGAGCCTTTGAGCTGTGGAATAAAGCACTGGGCATTCGCAATAAAGTTTAGCATTATCTGGTTAACAAAACTGATAGTTCATAAAGCTTTTAGAATAAAAAATTCTTTCATAAAATCGTGCCTGTAGAAATAGTAGAAACCATCTAAAACAGTATAAAAGCATTATTTGAACTTAAAAGTAATACTGTTATGAATATTTGGCTGAACCACATGCGTTTAAAGGTACGTTAGACTAAAATTTGATTACTGACCAAACTGTGAGACCAGTTTGGGCATGGACATTTTTAGTGACATTCATTCATGTTTTAATCTTTTCTTCCACCCTTTTCTTTAATTATACCTTTTTGTGTTCCCTGAGGAATACTTTACATCCACATAGCATATGTGAAAGAATTTGATAAGCTTTTGCGGATTCTTTATTTTTATGAAAAGTAATAAGTAAAACGTTAGGTTGATGGTTGGACAAGATGATCTGAAAGGTCCCTTCCAACCCTATGATTCTAGGTTTATCAAACAGGCAGATGATGAACTAGACGAAAGCCAAGCCGTGTTGGCATGCAACAAGTCCGTGTTCTTGCTGTCTGCTCTTTCTGAATTCTATAAAAAATAAAACACGTAGGAGACAAAGAGCTTTCATTGGGTTGCCATTGCTACAGCAACCACTTCCTCTCCAGGAGTTCGAACCACTGACTTGTTGAGAGTTTGTTGTTTGGGCAGTAGAAGGCGGTGGGGTAGCAGGAAAGGAAGCAGTGCTATCTTTTTAACTGTATTTTTAGACTATGGTGAGGGTGGTTTTTTTTAGCTTTTGTGTGTGTGTGGTTTAGTTTGTTTTTTAAATTATTGAGAACTACAGTAGAATGCTCCAGATTAATTCTCTGACTTCTGCACAAAACTAACTTTTTCTAATGTGAATGCATCTAAAGTCTTTGAGCTGGATGTTTTCCATGTTAAACGTGTGTCTTTGATAGCAGATTCCAGCTCTGAGCACTTGCATAAACGGTATTGGCGTGACTGTCGCAGAGCACCGTTCTGCTATGGGCTAAAGGACCAGAAGAAGAAAACCAGGTTCTCTGTAAAGAGATCTTATCTATTTATACATTTTCTTGTTATGGTTTTAGCTTTATTCCCTGGTGCTACCGTACACCATGAACTCTTACACCCAAAGGATCAGTTCCAAATGACGCAGCTGGCTTGAACTAATGAGGAAGTGGTTAACTTTGGAGTAGAAAAGCTGTTTGTTCACTTACGTACAAAGCTCTCTGGAGTCAACAGGAGAGTCTTGCCATTAAACTCAACAGGATTTGTTCCAGCCTAACTGGTCTTTTGGAAACTTCTCTGTAGCAGAAAGTTTGAACACCAAACAAAATACTTTGTGGTGGAAAGAAAGATATTCCCACTTACAAGTATTGAGAAATTGTTTTATCTGTTACTTGTGGTATCCAAGCTACTTCAGAAGAGTGCGCAACCCAGCACAGAAGCAGGAGCTACTCATCCTTCTGCTGTCTGTGGTGACATTACTGCTATTGCTGGTACCCAGCAGAGGTAGGGCAGGACTATCTAGGGTAACCTAGGAGAGTTTGTTAGTTCTCTGGTATGTTGTCAAGGCTCCATTTGTAGCATTGGATTCTCTTACATGCTGCGTATCTTCACTGACAAATGGCCAGCTATGTCTTACAGCTCCTGTGTAACAAGAGTGTAGGTATCTCTGTGGAAGGTAGAGATATTTATTTGCTATATAAGCTTGAGAAATTATATCCCATTTAACTCATGCATTATTACTTTAACTCTGTTAGTATGGGTAACTTCCTTTGAGAAAGGTAATCACTTTTCTGTGTGTATGCTTATAATGATGTATTTAGACCATGTGAAGTTTTGAGGGATTATGTTTGGAGCCTTATAAATGTTTGCGTTTTTAATAAAATTGTTGTAAGTTGGTTTGCAGTCCTTCGATTTACTGGATTCATCAGAATAATTCTGTTGTATTATTTATAATATGTTATGACAGACAGTATGCATTATTTTGATATCGGCTTTAAAATTTTCATTGACATTTTGCAGATATGATAATTAGAAGTGCACATGAAAGAATATTGCATGTGAGATTTTGGTAGCAGGATTTTTACAATTCATGCACTATAAAGATACAATATATTTTAAAAGGCTTTATTTCTCTAATCTTCATAAGTAGGATGAACCTGTGTAATTCTTCTGTGTTGGTTAAAATCTGCAGCTTAGTTGTAGTTTTCTGTGCCTCCCTCTGTACTGTTTCCCAGTTCTGTTCCAGAGAAGATGCTGGTTATGTTTGTAATGCTCTAGACCTTCCGACCAGGATTTGTTTGGGATCTGACACTGCTGAGTAAAAACAGATAAGCACTGGTAGAATGCTTAATGCTGTGACACCATCTGTCAAAAACATCTGCAGACCTTATAGCTTCACATTTCTGTATTACGATAAAATTGAATTAAGCCTATAGAGTCC
Source organism: Alca torda (assembly GCA_008658365.1). Taxonomy (NCBI): domain Eukaryota; kingdom Metazoa; phylum Chordata; class Aves; order Charadriiformes; family Alcidae; genus Alca; species Alca torda. The sequence goes on from CM018086.1 coordinate 38,252,087, forward strand.
TCTGGCAGTAATTCTTTGCCTTCATCCTCCCTTTATTCTACATGTGGTATTGAAAGAATGTCTGATCTGGAAGCTTTGGAGTCTGTCAGGCAGGCAGGAATGTGGTCCTTCTTGGAAATTTTACTTACGCTTACGTAAGAGCTTCCGTTCTCTCTGGTGCTGGGAAGCAGCAGTCCACTCATCTGCGTATCGTAGCAGTACTTGTACCTTCACGGTGGAAAAGTTTTAAATGCAAGGTTCTGTATTCTGTAATTAGTCTAGACAAAGACATTAGATGGCAGGCACATAGTGTCCCGAGCATCCTCGCTTCTCCAGCATGTCCGCTCCACAGATGTCACAGTCGCTTTGGGTTCTGCAGCAAACTTCACATTTCTTGCTCAAGAGTTTATTTGGCTGCAGGTTTGATTTTCCATAAGTCAATAGCAAGCAAACAGATTTCTCCCCTAAATGCACTCACTACATTTATTAGAGACTTCATGCATGTAAAAAAGGCATCAGTGCAAAAGTGGTAAGTTGCTGCTGTGGTGACTCATTTCAACACCAGGGGGTTTTGTCACTTGCGGGTTTATGGAGTAGGTACTTAGTTTGCAAATGTTTATTCTAATGAACTAAAATGGAAAAACAGCATATTTTTTTGTGTTAGTTTTGAGATTTCAGTGTATCTTATAAATCTAGGAATGGGGAGGAAAGTATGTCTTCATTTCCTTCTTATATAATTCAAGTCTTGTTCTTCTGTGCTTCCTTTCATCAGATGACTTTAGATAACCTTAATATCTTCATCACCCTGATCTCTAGGTTAGAGGCAGAGATGCAGGAGTGACCTCAACTATTTGCAAACACAGAATTGCATCTATCATTATTTTTATCTTCAGGATGCAGGCACAAAATGAGTGCATTTTAAAAATCAAATTGAAGTCAGTTTTGTTTTAGCAGATCAGTAACATGAAGCATTTGTGATAATCAAAGGAAGTATTATGGACTTTGAATATATTTTTGTTTCATTGGAAGTAGCAAACAAAATTTCATTTTCTTCTGAATAAGCTATCAGAAGGCAGGGTAGATTTGCCTTGTTCAGCTTGTGAATAGTAAGCACTAAATTCTGATGCTCGTTTTTTTTTTCATTTTATATTGTGTATCCTATGAAAGTTCTTCTTTTTTCATATATATAAGCAGAATTCTATTGCCTAAAATGCATCATAAAGAACTTGCTTGCCAAAAAACATAATTGCAAATTTATTCCCCTCTGTGATTCTGACAAAGTTTATGGAATCCTTTGTAGTCTCTTGGTGCTTCTAAACTCAAAGTTTACAGGCAAATTTTTTTCTGGAAGCATCAAATTCTCTGTACTTGAAAGTTGATGGGTTTGGTATGAGAGAGATTTTTATAAGTCACAAAAATGAGTAATTACTGCAGAAGAGTAATTAGAGAAAAGTAGCCTGAGGGGAAAGAAGCTCTACTTAAACATTAAGCAAATACCATTAGCCATGCAAAAAGAAAAAAAAAATTAAAAGTATGAATAGATGCACCTGTGTTGGGTCCATTTATAGTTAAACCAAACTCCTACGTCCATTTCTGCACTGTGTTGAATTTTGAAAGGGTCAAAGGGTGTATGCAACTCTGAATACTTCCAGCTTCAACTGAGCTGAATTGAAATAATTTTTTTTTTTTTTTTTTTTAAATCCTGCACTTCAGAGAACTTCGCTTTGCGGCTCAAGGCCTTTGATGCACTGCATTGTCTGGCTGTCCAGAGCACTTCCTTTCTCTAGCCAACAAAAACGTGTTTAATATGCATGGCACACAACTTCGGTTTCTTGTCTTTTCTTCCCCCAAAACTTGTTTATTTAATGGAAAAACATCCGAGTTTTTGCTGTCTGGTTTAATAAGGCAAGCTTCTCCATCACCATCGCTAATCCACGGAGACGTTGCTTTTCACTGCGAGTGCAATGACTCACGTGCCGCCCTGTATGTAGGGCTAGTGCACGCTGCTGAAAAGAGATCAGTGAGATAGTTCAAGAAGGAAGCCTACAATTTTCCATTCTGACTTTTTTTGGAACATCTGAAATGGAAATAGTACTTTCCTGGAATATCAGGAAAAGAGTTTGGGTTACTAAAAAAACTTTAGTAACCTCTACAAAAATTATGTTGAAGTTTTGCTTCATTTTACTGCATTCTGAGTTAAAATTTAATTTAAGAGACTTACTAAACAGCTCCTTGAACTTCAGCCTTCAAGTTAACTACAACCTCATGAATGAATTTTGGTCAACAAATAAAATGTGCTTTTGTATTGACTTAGAAAAAGCATCAATAGTATTTGATAGTTATCAAACCAGTTTTGAACTGTAAGGCAAAGTGAATTGTGCCTGAAAAACAATAAGCTGTAATTAAGGCACGGTGTATTTGTGGCTTAATCAGAGGCAGGTACTCATAAATAGGGACCGGTAGATGTGAGGAGGCTTTCAGTACGCGTTACTGACAGACTGGTTATAAGTGCTCAAGCTATATAATAAATCCCTTTTAGCTGTTCTTTCTGGTTTTGCGAACAGAGGACGTTTTCGACAGCCTCTTGAAAATTTATTTGCATCCTTTGTAGGAAATATATGTATCATCATGAATCTAAATAATAGAATATTATCTGTATTTATGAAAAAGCACATAATGTAAATGGTTGAAAAATTTAACCAGCTGACTCACTGTGAAATAATGTTAATAAAAACTGATTCTTAAAAACTGTATGAGCTCGTACACTCAGGATAAACAGCTGGCTTTTTTCAATAGTACAGCTGGTGTAGAAACATAAAATTACTACCATTTGAACAGGACATGAGCTATATTTGGGAAAACATTTGCATGAAAGCTGAAAATTTGCAACTTAATTTTCTTTTATTTTAATTTTCATTGTACGCTTATTAACCACCGCTCTGGACCTGCTCCTGTTGATTTCAGTATCACTCATTTAGGTTGCAAGCCATTATGTGCCAGGACATTGCAAATACAGAGTAGATCATATTTCTTTAGCTGAAAAGACTAGAGGAGGATACTGTCTTTCCAAACAAGTATGCTGTTGCTGAACTGTCATTCATAGGAATTTAAACAGATAAAGTATCTTAAGGATGTAATTTCTCCCTTGAAAAGGCAAAGAAAACATGAAAACAGTAAGAATTGCACTTCACAGCATGCAGAAGTCAACTGTTCCTGCTGCAACTGTTTGTTTGTGAGGCTACAAAAGCATGTTCCCATGAATTCGGCAATACTAAAGAAGACTGCTGATGCAAGTCAGCAGATGTGTACTGCATTGTGAGTCGCAGGTGCACGCAGGAATTAATTGAAAGAAAAATTTCAAGTTCAACTTAAACCTGAACTAGTCAGATTTTTTATATGTCCCTAGGGTAAGTGACATTCATACCACTAAATTACTTGTATGGTTTTCTAGGTCCTCAAATCAGAGCAGTGCATCATATTTACATTCAAATTTTAGGACCTAGATATTTATAGTTGTTATTATTGCTTTCCTGCTAAAGCTTTCTATAGACCTTGTTCATCTGGCTGTTTTTTTAAATAAAATTACTTAAAACCACTCATTGTACGCTAGTTCAGAAAGTACTGTTGCCTTCCTGACATTTCATTCTGTGTTTTCCTGTCTTAGCTTTAATTTAGTCTAAGGAGTACTAGGCAGGCAAATTACTACACAAGCAAGGTCGTTCCCTCATTTCTACTGTGATGAGGCAATGGACATCCTGGAATAGGGACAGCATTTTGCCAGAAATTGTATCTTTACTATTCAATTGGTGTAGGAAATTTTACACAGATTACCGTCCTGAGTAGTAATGACATTAATCACATAAAATCATCTATAGAAGAAATAACCCTTTGAAATATTTAACGTTAATTCTCTTGCATCTATTATTTCTCCGACTGGTTGTTAGTGAACACTGTCTTGATTTCTCATATGTCTTCTCTTCTGTGCCCATTTTTCTCATTGCTGGGTTTTTCTGTGTTCCCTTGTTGTTCAGTTCAGATGCTTCCTACAACTGATTTTCAAGACAAACTACCCCTCTAATATGTTTAAACCTAAAGATAAAATGACACTTGGAACTATGGCACTCACTTAACTGTGGCACCTCACTAATAATCTGTAATTAGATAAGGTCAGTCACGTAGATTTTTAGTGTTATTCCTTCTTGTAACGAGTGAATCCTTCTGTTGTTTCAGAAGATTGATTGATCTTTTGGATTGGTAAAAACAGATTCGCTTTGGAAGATGATAATTTAGAAAGCTGCCTTTGCTTCTGGAGCTACTTTCTCCTATTTGTGCTTCAGGGACAGCCATTTGAAAAACAACTATTCATAAAAACTTTGCACTTTGGATGTTTCCACATGGCAAAGCGAATGCAGTGCAAAGGTGCCTAGTTTGCTCCAAACGCATTCCCTTAGAAACTAGAAGTCAAATAGTGTATTGGTGTAGACTCCACACTGCTATTCACGCAGGCTAAAGGAGATGGAGTGTCTCAGTGGTACTGGGGTAGCGCTGCCAGGCGCTACGCTGGGCCGTAAGAACACACCCCTCTGCATTCTCTGGTTGCTATTCATGCCTTCCTTGCAGATTTTCCCAGCAGTCAAACCCAGCAGCACTTTTTTCACACGACCCTAGCCCACAATGTAGTTATTTTACCAGGAAAATTACTATTTCAGCTATATAAACTGTTATCTTCACACTGCTAAGTTATGCTACATAAGACAGACTTCCAAGTTTGAATTTACAGTGAGTTTATTTTCTTCCTGCACATGGCTATCTAGGCAAGAGGGATGATTATTTCAGTAGCAAAAAGTTTTCTACCTCTGCAATGATTACAAGTCTGACGAATTTCCCTCCATAGCAATGTCCTGCAGTAAAACCTCGGGGTGGCGGTTAACGTATATTATCAGGCAAGAGAGATATTTGCTTCTATTGCTTGCAAAGTAGTAGCTCTGAGAGCCAGAAGTCCAACTGAAACAAAACCAAAGCAAACAGAAACCTAATTCAAAAAGCAGGGCAAGCAGGAGCCAGTGCAAATCCACCAGTCCATGAAACATCAAATACCAGCACGTCGTGCATTCCTCTATGCTAGTTAAAACCAATCTAGGAACGTTAATAACAAGGAAGACAAATCACCTTGACAGAACCTGGAGCTTGTGTCATGGAAGAGATTTTCCTAAATTACTCTTAATAGCTATGAATCATCGTTTACACAAGTATGGGGAGCAGAAGGCACAATCTGGGTGCTCCATCAACCCGTCTTAGAATCGTCCACACGTGAGGGTTCGGCTTCAGCCTCCAGATGAGCACGAGGATGCATTAGGCTTCACCCATTTCAGAAGGCAGATGGAAGGCTGTCTAACAGCAATAACAACGTGAAGGATTTATAGTCAGTGAGGGAGATAAGAGAAACCACTTCTGTTTAAGTAATTACTGTTTAGAATTTAAAAAAAATTACAGGGGTGTCTTGTGGTAGAAGCACCAAGCTGGAAATCACTAGATTGAGGTTAAATTCCCTGTTCTATCACAGATGTCTCTTTTTCAGGTTGAGGTATTAATTTAATTTCTGTTTCAATTAATCAAATATAAAATAATGATAATGCTTTCTTTGCCTGTCTTCAATATATAACTGTAACTTTTTGTGTTTATGGCAGTGTGGGGCTTATGTCTTGACTGAGACCTGAAAACAATGCCTTCTAACATCAAAACAAAACACACAATAGGCAACTTCAGTGTATCTTCCTAAAGGAAGAGAGCTGGTCAAGCAAGTACGTTTTCAAACAAGTTATTCCAGACATAAAATGTCTCTGTAAAATTGCTGTTAAGAGATTGATTGAAGTGATGGGCAATGCATGTTTGGACAAGCAGCTTACTGGGGATCACCATGCTTGTCTCATGGTGGGACTTTGAGGAATAATCAGAACTTGTTTTACATAATTTTAAACACAGAAATTATTATAGAAGTGCTGAATAATATTCCTATTAATAATTTTAGTAAAAAAAATGACCTGAAATGGAGCCTTGGAACACATTCCCCAAGGAGCACACAAGCAGTCTTCCAAAGACTATGACTTGAAAATAAATCAGAAACAGTCAGTTCTCAGGTTGTTTTCATTAATGAGACAGCATTCTATAAATCAGAATCCCTTAATCAAATTGCTACTGTTTTGCCATAATCAATGTCCTTGGAATCAGTATAGCTTAGAGAGATACAGCTGATGACGAAGCCAATTTGTTATATTTTCTTGCTAGAAGTAAATCTTCACTGAATTGAGGTGAAGTGCTCACCTTCAAAACACCTGCTGCCATCAGCGGAGGCAGGATTGTGCTCTTCGCTGCCACAAGGAGCGCATCTGTGCATTAGGACAGATCTGTTGCAGTTTAGTTGTTCCTGGTTTTCTTCTTTTTCTGTTTTACCTTTGCAATTTTGTGAGGACAGGACTAGAAGCCACTGGCATGTTTCAGTATGAATCACTGTGTGAGAAATACTTTCCATTGTCAAAATGTGGTGTGCTGAACAGCCATTACCTTTAATAGGTATAGAAGACATTCAGCATCTCCTGGACTCCAGTTTCTGACTGCAGGGAGGGATCTCACTACTGACTTAGAACAATAAATTGCATAAATAGAAATGGCAGCACTATCCCTGGTGGTTTAGTCTATTTAGAAAAGTTCAACAATTCTTTTGAATATGAAAATTGCCATGTAAGATGAAGCCAATCATAAATCTGTTACGTTTTCTGTGAGCATTCAGTTAAGAATTTCAAGAACTAGTATAAAAATTTCAGATTATGGATAGCTTTGGCATAATTTCTCCTGTGAGAGAATGTTACTTTTCACATTCCACGTGAAGTTTGAAAGGTTGTACTCTAAGACTAGTATTAGATCAAAAACTGAACAATAGTCAGTCAGGCTGAAAAAAATTCAGGCATGTTTGTACAAGGATTTCTTGTGCAGCTTCTGCTGAAGACAATGGGAGTTCTAGAAATAAAAGACGTGTAGGATGGACCCCCCTTTTCTTTTTTCTTTCCCCTCCCCATCTCAAGAACACAAAAAAAGGTATTCTCATCTCACTTATAATTTTATTCAAAATCAGATTGGCCCTCATTATGCTGTTGCTAACATAAACCTTGTTTCTTGTGTGACTAAACTCCCAATAGGCAAACACCATCTGCCTGTGGAAGCAAAAGAGAGGCCACCGCTGAGACTAACTCGTGAGGGGTTCAGAAACATCACATCTACTACTAAAGCTAGTAGCGATATCCTTAGAAACCTCTAACTCCACATTCAGTGCATTTGTTTGTTGAAGTTCTTCCTCTGATATTGAAGAAATTTTCCCCTATTAAACTGAAGAGTTTTCAAACAAAGAGCTTTTCTCCAGAACCAAATTCAGATCAGGGGCCACTGCATGAAATTTTACTGACTTCCTTGAAACAGTACACCGTGTTGGAAAATTATCTTACAGCTAAGAACACAGAAATTCAGATTGTGATAGAACAACATAAATAATAGCAGCACATCAGTTTACCCCTGCAGGAATAATAAGTATTGTTTACTGCTATAACATGTTTCTTAAGTGATATTTCTCTACAATATCGATAGGAACTTAGAAAGAGCTGTGACTTTTTTTTCAGGCATTTAAATTTCATCAAGTTCTAAACGACACATCTTTGCTTTAGATTTTATTCATGTAAATATAAACATACACTTTGGAAAAAAAAGTTATTTTATCTGAAATAATAGTTTTGTACTATTTAGTCTAGTAAAGCACTGTAATTTCAGAAGTTAACTCTTTTCATCCTGCTCTAGAATGATATTAAAATTTTATAAACCAGATAAAAGCAAATGAACAGCACAGAAGGGAGCTCAGCTACCTTCTTTAAAGCACATGTAAAGGTTTCTTTTGCAGAATACAGCTGCTTCTAGCAGGGCTACACAGTCATTTCAGTAGTTATGAAAGGTGGATATTTCCAGTTGACTGATGTCAGATCTGTTGGTACGGAAAGTTATTGCCTGGGGAGAGGCGACCAGCAGTAGGACTCCTACAGGAGAGCTGCCCAGCACCACTTGTGGTGCCTTCTGTTTTCTCCGGCATCTCCCAAGTGAGAAGCGCCACGCTGAGCTGCCTCGGATACCTCCTGTGAGATCTTAGGTATAATTGGAGTGTGTGTGATTTTAAGTCTCATCAGAGAAGTAGAAACCTTTCTCTAAGCACTGACTGCAACATCTGTAAAGAAACTTCTACTTGACAACACTGATCATCATCTGAAGAGTGCAGCGGATATGCGGCGTAACCCTGTACTCAGATTTACAGCCTTTGTGATTTGATGTTTCGCTAGTGTTTTATGGTAGTATGGGTCCATGAAGGAACAACAGTCTCTGTTAGCAAAACATGTGGTGGTGTTACAGGTGAATATCTCTGATTCAGGATGCTGGAGCAAATGAGTGCTTTAGTGCGACCCCATTGTTAGTTGTCAGTGTGAATGTACATTTGTCTTGATGTTTCTGAGCCAATATTTCCAGCAGAAACTGTGAGGTCTGTCTTTGACCATGAAAACTGAGAGCAAAATTGCAAAGGACTGCATGGAAGTCAGAAATCAAAGCATGCAGTGATATGTGCCATCAAGACACACTTTGCAGAGTTGTCCATGGCAACTAAAAGTCATAACTTTATGGGATAACAAAGATCTCAATAGAAATATTTGGTTTATGGCAAATTGTAATTCCTTTCCCCTCTCCTCACTTAACCTCTTCATGTTCCACAGGCTATAAATTACTGATCTCTTTCTTTCCATTAGAAGATAAGCACCTTATCACCTTTCCTCTTTTCTAAAATCCTTATCCCTCCACAGGCAGTAAGCATCTTTACACTAGGGTGGTCTAATTGATACACATCTAATTAAAGGCAAAGCATTTTTTCTCAACTTGCATTCAGCTTTGAAGAATGTTGCTTTGATTTCAGACCTGAAGAACAGCTTCATGTGCCTGAAAATTCTCCTTTTTCCAACTGTACTAGTTGATCAAATAAAACATACTACTATCCACAACTTTGCCTTGCCTGTGTACCAATGCATTCATTTATTAGTAGTGAAAAAGAGAGGACAATTTCTCATGGAACTAGTTAAAAAATGTGTGTGAGGACTGCAGCCCTTCAGAGCCTTGAAGATCAGGACAAAATATTTAAATGTGACGAGAGAGAGAAAAAAAGGATTCAGTGGAGGCTAAGGTAGATAACTGGATTAGCAGGGAAGTTAATCTTGGAGTTTATCTCTTAAACGGGGACGTTTTGTGTGAAAGAGGTACCAGAGATGAGAAAGCTGAATATATGGCCAAGAGATAGTGCCAGCATCAAATTGTTTAAAGAGTATTAGTCCACTTACCATTTCAGTGAATGTCTTAGGAACTTTTCTATGTAGTGAGAGAGTAGATTCTCCAAAGTTATATAGGATATGAAGAGAAAGAATGATCATTCCAACAAAACAAACAAGCAAAAAGCCCATCAATCCGCACCAATTAAGAGGAGAAAGGAGAGGAAGAACATTATGTGCATAACACTGGAATTTCCAGGCACTTCTGAGTGCATGGCCAGCACTCATGCAGAGATGTACTGATTTTTTTTCCAAATGTTACAGGGGTCACGTTTGCACAATTAATTGACCCGACCCACGTGACATTCGCTAGTTTTATGACAACTGTATCTTTTTTTTTTTCCCCTAGACATCTTTTTATTAGTTCAAACAAGTTTTAAGAGTGGGTTATGTTCCTCACTGTGAGGAGATGTTTGAAGAAAGGTAATGGGAAAAAATCCTCTGAATTACCTGATCTGATTAGAGGAAAGAAAATAGATCCAACGTACCTCCCCCCCCTTACAGCATGTACCCCTTTTGCTCTTAAAGAACCTTTTGTATCTGCAGCATTTTTAGTACTTTGGAATTGTCAAAAAAGTGCCTTTGAGCTGATGCAAATCATTTGCTTCACTGTTGTAGTGCATGGCTGGCAAAGAAGGAGTAGGTGTCCGCTCAGTGCCAGGAGAAGGGAAATCCCTGTCCTCTGAGGTGAATGATCCGACGAGATGCAAGTTCTAAATCTCTTACACTCTTGTGGCCTCTTCCCCTGCTGCAGGAGAATGAAACGGCATTCTGTGCAATTTAAGAACTTCTGTAGGAACCCCTCCATGATCCTATTCTTTAGTATTTTGTTAGTAAGACTGTCTTGTTGGCAGTTGTTAATAAGGTCTGTGATAGTTTGGGGTTTTGTTCCCAGCTAATTGCTCTTTTGATTTGGGCTTTGAGGGCTTTTAAAAGTATGTGATAGGATTGCTGTTTATAATATGTAATAACTACAAGAATCTCATGGAGTTTTCTGAGGTCAGACTGTCACTATGCTTTTGTTGCTTATGCTGAGCTAGTACTTGGCAGCTTGTGTAGTAGCTCAGCCATTCTCTAAATTAACAGGTTGTCCTTTGTATTGAAGTGAATGATGTGATTGAATTGACTAGCATGTCTATGCTTAACGGGAAAGAGGGATCCAATGGAGAAAACTGGATAGGTCCAAAGGCAATTTGTTGTAAGAACCATGGTATGTTCAAGAATGTGGAAAGGACTCAAGTGAGAATAAAATCTCAAACCAGAAAATGTGTGGGAAAGTACAATTTTACTCTAAAATCTTTGCTAATGAAGGTTCAGGGATGTATGTTTTGTTATACTTCTCTGGAGGCAAAAGCCCTAGTGTAGATGCAGACATACTGAGAAAAAAATCAATTGCTGGTACAACAATTTATTCTTCTGTGGTAGCAACGTTGGGTCAACCCTCCTGGCTTTTGGCTTCTTGAGTAACTCAACAGTATATCGAAAAAGCGTCGTTTAAGTGCTTATGTTCATGTTAATAATATTGCCAAATCACTCATCTCAAACTTCTTTTTCAAAGGACTTAGAGTCTATGTGGGTTTTTTTCTTAAGAGCTGGAGCTCCTCTTTCTGTGAATCAGCAATAGTTATCGTGAATCTTTTCACAGGGCTTCATTATTTGGCATCGTGTTGGCATTACAGGAGAATCCTGTGTCCCACTGAATTTTATAGCTCAGTTAAAATCCCCCTTGCACGTTAGTGCATGGAAGCAGTAGATTAATTGTTTATCTATTCTTAACTTATATACTTAAAAATGCAGTCTGAAAATAAAGGACTGGCTTGATTCTTTACATCTGTATACACACAGGTTTTGTTATTTTTTTCCACAAGCGACAACCTGGACTTAATAAGATAATGGGAGGACCATGACTCATAGGTCTAAATGAACCTGCAAATGCTGGTTTTCACCCTTGAATGACCTTTTATTGCACATACAGCTAGATCATTGTATGACACTGGCTTTTGAATACACGTGTCTTGCATAAAGCCAACACATTGTTCTTGATTTTGCTTTACAGTACAGAATTGGACAGCTGTACATGATAAGCAAGCACAGCCATGAGCAGAGTGACCGAGGCGAAGGTGTGGAAGTGGTGCAGAATGAACCCTATGAAGATCCAAACCATGGCAACGGTCAGCTAACAGAAAAAACGGGTCTATCTCAACAGGCAAGTGCAGTAAAACTGTTTCTCTCAGCACGGGCTGTAATAAAAATTTGCAGGGAATATCCCTTCCAGGCAATAGCCTTTCTGTTTCAAGTAGAACACGATCCCATGAATACATGCTGCTTCCTGGTAGCCACGGGGAGAGGGAAGGTGGGATAGGCCGGTGGCTTGAAATAGAGAGATTAGTTGTCATTCTTCTAGAGTATCTTTTCCAAGAGAAAAAATTATAACTTGAAGTTAAGGATGTACTGAAAATCAGAACTTTTTTGTTTCCTTTTACACTTCAACTGTTTGTCATAGTGTTCTCCAAAATTAGGGCGGGGGGCGGGGGGAAGAAAGAAACAAAAAACCTAAAAAGCAAAAGAGCAAACACCTCACCCCCAAAAAAAAATCAAAACCAAACCACTAAAATGATTGAAGGGTTTCTCATTTCATGATTCACAAGCCAGTACCGCTTTTTTTGGTGACAAAAGATTTGTCTCAGCAGAGTTAATTGACATTACAAATGACCAGTAGGCTCGTAGACGATGACCTTCTGTACCAAAATAATAGGCTTAAAGGCATGATGGGCAAAATCGCTTTTGTTTCCCAAAAGTTCCATCATTTCTTAAAGTGAAATATGTGTCTCTTCCTATGGTGAAATTACACTCCTGAGGGTCAATGCCTCCATACTCAAAGGCTGGAGATGTTTTAAAATATATATATATATATATTGTCCTATGAATATATTGCTCAATCTGTTCCCATTTTTACTGCTGCTGATCTAATTGAATATCGCTGCTTTTCTGATGTTCTTCTATCCCTTGAGCCTGTTTCGTTTTATTAAACTTACGCTCCGCAGCATTTGTAGTGAGCATAGAAACACTACAGCTATTGCTTCTACATTGCAAGTTACTCCTCCACTGCAATCCTGACGTATCTAACCTTAACTCAGGCTACACTGAAGCACCAGTAATGGTGCACACACACACACGCAGAGTCCAATAATAATATCTTGCCAACATTTAATATTATTGTGATTGTAAGTCTGTTCTCTCACGGGCTAGATACAGGACTCTGCCAAAAATCAATAAATGTATTCCTGTTGGAGAGGTCCCAGAAGTTTGGTTTTTTTATGTCTCTGGAATTTCTCTCCTTCATGTTAAAAGAGATAAGGCTTTAAGCACTGAAGAGCATATTCAGAATTGCCACTTCAGGGTAATTCAGCAATAACCACAAGGACTGTGTCTTAGAAAGCATGTGCAAGACATACTTGGAAAGCGTTATAGTTCTGGTAGTGCAGGTGATGCAACAAAGGATCTTTTACCCAGAGACGGGTACGAACATTGACAAAGACGATCTGTGTGCCTGCAACAACTTGAGAGGTTTACCTAAAGCTGTGGTGGGTGTCTGAAGGCAGGTTTAGTGAGTTGATGATAATTATGAATACTCCTTGATGATCATCACCAGATTTGCTATTTGAATCTTTCGTGATTCTGGTTTGGTGTCCCAATGCCACCAGATATTGCAGTACTATTCAAGCTTTGTGGAAAGGATCAGCAAGTTTTCAGGCAACTATGGATTTTGCTGGGAGGCCAGGATCTCTCGGAAAGACTTCACTCAAGGAGATATCCTGCCACAGAAAGCGTGCTGAAAACTCTCCTCTGCCTCCCTTCCTTGAGGAACAGGACTCCTTACACCCTCATCTTTTCTTCTTCCAGGTGCTACCGCCCTAATGAACTTGAACTTGCTAGCTTTGCTTCACTTCATTTTGCTCTGAACTGATTTCTCCTGAAGAAATTTGAGCTTATATGTTTCAATGATGGTTTCTTGGAAGATTTGTGCGTTATTTTCATTTATCTTTTCCTTGCTTGCTAATACTTCAATCCTTGCAGAAGATTTTCTTGCTTACCAGTGGTTTCAGCTGGAATGCCTGTAAGAAACGCTTCCTCCCTATGTGCTGAGAGACTGGACTTCATCTGGGGAAGGAAGAAATAAAATAAAACAAAAAAAAAAAGGAGAGAGAATGTGATCAACAGATGCATGTGCTGATAAAATAGAAATATTGTATTTTCTTTCTCTGAGTGGACCCTTGGAACAATTCATGTGTGTCCATGGCTGTAACTCGCTTGCAACTCTGAGGATAATGTGGTTTTGCCCATAACATTATTATTTTGGAGCTGTGATGTACCAGCAAAGATAGGTAGACAGGCAAATACACTAAAACCAACAATACCAAAAAAGGGCAAAATAAGCAGCTGTATGTTAATAAAGACTTTACTAGTAAAATTTTCTAGTTTCAGTGTCAGCCTTAGTTATATTCAGAATTGTTTACTGCCTCTTCTCTCCTGCTGGAGCATGTTTTCAGAAACTGAAAGTCTGCAGCCTGAGGTATTATTATTTGGGCATCGGAGTAAAGTTTCGCAGCAGAACGGGAGGGAGCAGAGAGATCGTCATATAAAGGCACTGACAGAGGCTAACAAAATAAACAAAAGATCTGATACAGAGAAAGTCTATTATTGCAGTATGTAAAATGCTGCTTAAAAGACTGTACACAATAAAAACTTATGTAAAGAAACGAGTCTGGTTTTGAGCAATGTCATCAAAGAGCCAAAGTCAATGCACTTGACTTTGAATCTTTAGCTAACATACTAATGTCTGCATTTTGCCTCTGGACAAATACAATATTTAAGTGTAGCTAGATCATGGTTAAACAAGCCTTAAGATCCAAACTCTCTATTTGCTCAGAAATTTGCTAATATGGAAGTTAATCTACTTTCTGCACACGTATCTAAACGTAACCTGTTTCAAACATTTATGCTGAGTCCCTGAAGTCAGTGAATTTGTGGTCTCCAAAGGTCTGCCTTCCTTCGAGTGACTCCTACTGCATTCTTGTTCCTGGCAGCTTCAGCGAGTATAATTGATATCGTTATGAAAGGGTTGAAAGATGAATTATCATGAACTTGCCTTTTTAAATGTACGTTTGTTCATCACTCCTTCGGTCCCCTGTGTGACCAGAGTTCTGGAAATGACAGACCTGAGCTCTGTGGTAAAGAAAATGCTCCCATTCTTCCATAGTATTATTTAATTACCCTTTAACGAGCTTTCCATGTGCTGTACCCATGGCTTTCACTTCTGATTCCAGTGCTGTTGTACCACTGCACCAGTAAGTTCTCTTCACAGCTGAGCTCTGACCTGTGACTCAGTTCCATTAATTCTCTTCACTTTTGTAATTTACTTTTCCTACCAGCAAGATGGGAGTAATGCTACCTACCAGCTTCACAGAGGTGTTTTGAGTGATTTGTTAATTTTAATATAAAAGCTTCCTACTCGGGAGTTGGTGTTGGGAGTGTGGGAAAATCTTCATGCTAGGTGGGTTGAATGTAAGGTTTGTGTGCTGGCAGAGAATATGGAGGAAGAAGAAATAGTCTCTAAGAAGAATAATGGAATTGGGATGGAAGTGGACTGTAATCACACATTTACCAGTGACCTCTTGTTAGAGAGTGCCTCCCTGTGGCTAGGCATCCTGTGACACAGTTACACCTTGTATGGTCCAACCTGCTTTCGTCCACGGCCAAAGGTTTGCGGCCATAAATTCTGAAATCTGCAACCTGAATTAAATCTGATCAGCAGTTATTGCACTGGCACCATTTTGCTCGCTTTGAGAGGGGAACAAAGAGGCTTGGTTCATGTACGCGTGTGGAGAAAGCCGAGACAGAATGCACCAGCCACGGGACGAAAGCGCGGTTGTGAAGTCTAGGAATTGTATCCTGTGTCCTGGGAAACACCTGTCAAATATGAGCACGTTTGGAAGTATTTGTTTTCTACAATCCTCATAAGTCATAACATATTCTAATTTTGTATTTTCTTTTTATTTTCAGCAAACTGCCTAGCTGGGCTAGAGCAGTTGTTCCCAAATATTTTATGTTACAGAGAAGGCTTGGAATTATTATCCTTATACAATCACAGGTAAGGAGGCAAGCAGAAATGATTACTGCCTTGTACTTTTGGGGTAGTTTAGCTATCTTCAGAAGGTCCAAGTTTCATATTGAGTTTCATATTGAGCCACAGATACCAAGTTTCTTTACAACTCCTGCTGAACTGCATATATTTTTCCATCTTATATTGGCTGATATCCGGAAATAAAGATTCTAAATTATGGATAGGTAAAACTGGAGTGTTGTATCTGTGCCATTTCTCCTTGCAAAGAAAACCTCAGGTGCTTAGGTTCTGTGCTGACTTGTACCCTTCATTGTCCACAGACTTCAGTCAAATATAAATCAGCAGATTCTGACACAATTTTTTTTTTATTAATGTGTGTTTACTGTAAGGACCTTGCATCATGTTTTATTTCACATTTCTTTTTTTTTTCTTTTCCCTCATCATTCTTTTTTTTACAAATGGACCATTGGAAATCAGAATACACAGTAAGTTTTTCTTCCTCTTTTTATTCTAAAAATAAAATAATTATGTGAAATACAGTAGTGGAATCCAAACTGATTTCTTCTAAAAATAACTAATACATAATGCATTCAGTAGTGGAACTTTATTTTAGCTATTTGTTTAAAAAATTTAAGGTTAAATCTGAAGTGTTTCTGTGGGGATCCTATAAATTATTTACCTTATTTTTTTATCACTTCAAAATAATTTTATATATTTTAGTCACTGACTGTAACAAAGAGAAGCTTCTATAAAACAGGGCAAGGCTTTTAAGGTTTCAGTTATTACGTGGAGACATGAGAACAGATTTTATTTTATTTATTGTTTTATTAACTTATAAAATGCTCATCTCTGGTATAGTATCTGGGAAACTGTACAATCCGTAGACAAAATTAAACATAATCTGGGCACAGTGCCCAGAAAAATCAACTATTCTCCCTCTAGCAGAGCTAAGGCAAAATATAGCACATAATCATGAGAAAAATAGTTTAAATGTACTGGCCTCGATAATGTACAGTAAATTTCAGCAACCGTTGGAAGCTGAGGAGGAGGACGGTGCGCAAGTTCCAGGTAAAGGGACCTTTCAGAAACTCGGCCTTGATTTAGTTGAACTTCTGAACTGCAGATAAAACATAATCCACTTGTTTTTCTTAACTCTGCAGTGCTCCAACGTTTGTGCAGAGACTTTTTTAAAACCAGTAAGCATACAGAGAGGAAAAAGATTTAATGTGATAAATGTGAAAAAAGAAAAAATAAGGGATTTTAAAGGCTCAGATCTGAAAGCTGGAGACTAGAATTGAAACTGTGATGACCAAGTTTGAAAATCCAAGTATAACAAACTCTGGTTTTCAATAGGTACTGTACATACTTATTATATATTCTGCTTTGGGTCATGTTTGAAATTCATTTGACTGTCAGGGGAAACCAAATTCCCATAACGGACAGTAGTAATGAGGGAACAGATCCTCAGCTGCTTTTGTCGGAAGGTATCTTCAGTAGGGCCTGTCACAGCTTACATTAATTAAGGGTTTACCCTTTGATAGTAGGTTTAATCTTAGGCTGGGAATATGACATGTGCTATGTTGCGTTGATGTCTGTTACTTATACTCTGCTGTATATTTTTTCTTTAACCTGAAAGTCAATTTGAATTTTTTAACGTGTTTTTTTTTCTTAACTGAAAGAGACAAGTAGGAATGACTAAAGGGATGGGGGGCAGGACAGAAATATACACTGAATTTGAAATGCAATGCATTATCAAAACCAAACGGCAATGCTGTACTCACAGAATCGGGATCAGGAAGTGATCTTTATGTAATCTGATGAGACAACACTGGAACCATGTCGGTGAAGGTCTGTAGAAGGTATGCAGCTACAGAGATGTTCAAGAGCATCAGCAAAATGATTGCAGGGTTCAAGAGACTTGTAAGAACAATTAATCAGTCTACAAATGCAGAGGTAGGGAAAGCAGTCCACTAAGTGACAGTATAACTGCCTAAGGGAGCTGGGGACTAATACTCACCATGGTGCAACAAAACAGACTAGAAATATGGGGGTGAGATAAGGAACTGTATTTCAGACAAAAATCTAAAATACATTTTAATGGAGCTGATAGACTATGAAATTATCTTCAAAGGGAATATAGAGAAAGTGCCTTTGCCTCAAACTGTTGAATCTAGAACAAAATGTTAAATATACCACTGGGAATAATTCCTATCCTTGTCTGGAATATTTCTCTAAATTTTGGTCTTCTATATTCATTAGAGAATTCTGAAGAAAGAATAAGCACACAGACATTGCCAAAATAAGTAAGATCGCTTGGAAACCCCTATTCTTAAAGATAGTAAATTCCCTCCAAAGGGTCTGTGGGACATCCTAAGAATTAAATTGAAGCTTATTTTAAGGAAAACTGGTTCTAATTGGATAAATAATTGGATAAATAAAGCATAATCTTATCGAGGTCAAGTACATACTGCTATTAGTATGTTACACCTTACTAACTTTGTAAGTTCCACAATAAATAAAGAGCAAGGACCTTAAAACCTTAAAAGTTTTATTTCAGTATATGTTAGTGATTTGGAAAAGGGTGTGAACAATAGCCTGAATCTTGCTGAGAGTCTTAAGGTTTTTCAGTTGTAAAATGTGAAGGCTGTTGAGAAATTGCGTTCAAGCACATGACACTAGCATTCAGAGGTTCAATGCAGAGTAACTTCATCAGTTTGGTTTTCCTGTGAAATATTATGCATTTCATAAATATGACCTTGTTAAGGACCCTGAAATTAGGACATCTTCTAAGAAAAAACGCTTAGCAGGCATTAAAAATAATTTCCAGAATACTCTTCTCTGCAATGGTAGTATAAAAAGCCAACAGTGATTGGATGCAGGGGAACAGGAACAGAAATTAGAGTGTCATGATGTTAGTACTCTATAATCCGTGTCCAGGTATGAGGCATCTGCTTTACGGAATGGTGTTTGTTACACAGCAAACCCCTAAGTTTGACAGTAAACAGCAGAGGTCTACTACCAAGACTTGACAACTATTAATAATCTCTAAAGCAAACGACACACTTGAGATAATGAGATTAACAGAAGTATTGCACAAGAGATGATTTTCTTGGTGTGTAATAGGTGAAATATTGTAATGTCAGGAGAGCACTTTTAACGTCCACTCTGCTGATTTGCGGAGGAGGGTCTCATTAAACTGCAGTACAAAGGACTTCCTATCGGGAAGATGAGACACGGGGAATGTACCAGAACGCTGTATCAAAGTTTGAGCTAAGCCTTGCAAGCTTCCTGCTGACATTGAGAGGCAGGAGGAAGTGGAAAAAACACTTTCAAAGTTGAAGCCAAAGGAAGCCACCCAAAGCTGGGGATGCTATTTAAGAATAAGATACTCCCATGAAGTTCAAACCCCTGTTTTAGTGGCTGGGGCATACTTAAGAACTATATGTGAGAAAGTCTCTTAACGTAAAACGGGAGTTGCTATGGTTTTGATCTTGTAATCAAAAACCTGGCAAGGTATCTTGGTAAAGCAAATGTTTAAGTTTTATTTGTAAGTTCATTTAATATTGTCATTAGGTTGATGTTAAGCTCACAGATTTGCGATTCTGTATCTGGGATAGAGCTGCAGGGGAGCCCTGGGAAGTAACTCCCAGGGACAGGACCTGGGGACCCGCGGGAGCCCCCTGTCAGCTCCGCAGGCTCTCGGGAACGGCTGTTGCTGGCTGCTGGCGGTCAGAAAGAATTTCTTTGGTAGTCGCAGGCTGGAGCCTTTTCACTCGGAGGACGGAGGAAGGTGCCTTGCAGCTCTCAACAAACCCTTACGTGCCAGCTTATCACAGCGTTTGCAAATATGTATCTTTAATGTAAAATATTTATGCTATTCTAGATATGTGGACAAGAATGACTGAACTCTCAGAAGGCTTTCTTATTTTTCTTTCTGAGTTTGCCCAGCTAGATTAGAAATAATTAACTAGAAAGCAAACCTGTCTCTATTGCAAACCAAACGAAAAAGGATTGCATAGAACTAAGTTTCTTTACCTGCATCGGGGACATTGCCAGACAATAAGCGCACAGAGCAAATATCCATTTGACCTGTTCAAGGGACAGTTGAAATTCTGGACAAAAAGAGAGGAGCCTCAAGCAAACAAATAATCCGATCACGAACATACGGTGACTCAACCACGGTACAAAAATTCACATGATCAAAGTACACGGGAAATGAGCTGACAAACTTTAGCTATCAAGCTGGGGTACAAAGAGGTTAGGAAAAATACAAACAGAATTTAAGCAAACTCTTCTGACTTTGAAGGTGCAATTCAGATGCTTACCAGGGGTAATGTCAAATAGTTTTGCTGTCTGATCTGAACAGTGTTGTTAGCAATATTTCAATTCTGCGGCTAAAATTTTAAACAGCTGAATAATTTTTTATGCATAAACTATGGCCAGTTGTTAGTTTCACAAGTATAAGTACATAAAGCAAAATAAAGATAAAAACCGGCATGTTTTACTCTCTGCAAGGAGAAACAGCATTCTTTCACCTGCCAATGTCTCAAATTAACTTAGGAAACGGATATAAATTGAGAATATTATTGAAAAACAGTTATGGACCAGAAAGCGGGAGACAACGATTCCTTTGATGATATATCACAGTGACACTAATTCTGCTGCAGCAAATGACTGAGGCAAATAAATTATTTCAACTGGTATGTGTCAGGGCCCCGGAGTGATAGTTGCTAAATGTTCCATTATTGACCTGCTGATTTCTGATTACTTTTGAGAACAGGCATGTGTGTGCTTCACTTAGTCAGCTGCTGGTTTATCCATGAAGTAAATTATCTGGAAGGAATGTTTTTGCAATTGTTATTTTTATAATCAGATGGCTTGAGAAGGAAAAAGAGTTGTTTCAGATAAACACTGCAAGGAATCTGTAGAGTTTTTTTCCTGTGTTCTCTTTATCTGATTACCAGTGCTTGAAATTTGGATGTAACCCATCAGTCTTCAGTATACAAACTTTTCTCCAGCTTGAGTACATGAAGAGTCTGCAACAAAAATGCAACAGAATCTGTATGGCAGGATTAGAGCCTAATAAAAAATGACTACCAAATTCTTGCCCTCCTGTCCCCCAGTTTGGAACTGGCGGGGTGACTGACTGACTGGTGGCGTGACTCTGGTAAAACACAGGTTTGGTGCCTTTAGAGATCCTAGCAGAAGGAAGGCCCTGTCATATTTATAAGAAACAAAGAATATATTTTTAGAAAAACCTGTATTCTCATTTAATGGCTTAATGCCATTGAAACAAAGTAAATCAAACTGCTTGGGAGAATTCCCTTTTTCCACCACTGGCTTATTACAAAGCAACCCAAACCCCTCTCTGACTCATGGGATTGTCATTTTCACTTGTGCGTGCCGCTTCTCCCATTCTTCCCCAATAACCAGGTTACTGTTCCCATGTGTCGGAGAGGGAGATCCTCAGGGAAGGCAAAACCAGAGATAAGTGCTGAGTTTCATAGTGGTTGGAGGCAACTTGTTAGTTGACTCTTTCATCTTCAAGTTATTGTATGTAATACAAACAATAATGGTTTTCTTCCTGAGCTTGTTTATGAGAGTTTAACTCCCTTGCTTATTTCCAAGCCCTTTTTTTGCATTGTTCCTACTCCTTCCGCTCAACTGCCCTTTTTCTGCTCTTTGCCACCTTCCTGTGCTTATCCTGCTTTCCAAATTCTCCTCCCTCTTATTGAGTCACATCTTCCAAGTTCTGCCATCACCCTGCCCAGCCCTTTCCGTCTATTCTCTTCTGACTTTGTCATCCGGATTGATGCTGGCTTGTGTAAGTAATCTGTATCACAGCAGCTCTGGGTGCTCACATGCAGAGCTGCCCAGAGCACCCTGAAGGTAGTCAATACCTACTATGGTATTTGGCTATTTTCCAAAAAAACTTTGAATATTCACTTAAAGACACTGTCTTAATTCTTTCTAGCTGAAAGGAAATACTGTAATTTGAAATATTCTGTAGGGACATCACTGTATTTTCTTCACATACCTTCTTGCATATGAACCGTAGAGATGACATATTGTTTGTCCATACCCGTGTGTGATTTTCATTTCTCTCCCGCATCCAGGTCTCTCCGTTCTGTCCTCGCCGTTGTCCAGAGGCATTGGCAACCTTCCATGTTACATCCCTCCTCCCATTCCATCCATACTTCTTGTATACACGTGCCCCTGTTGCTGGGGGGCTGGTGTGCGTGTGTCTGCCCCTTTCCCCTCCCTGCCCCTTGCCGTGGGCCATTCCCTCATGCCTCAGCGACTCGGGACCTCCCCCACCCCAGGGTCCCCCTTTCCCTTTGCCTGTTAAGGAGAAGTAGGGACTCCATTTGTCTTTCCCAGGTTTTTGATCTTCAATAAAGAAATCCCATTACACACTGACTACCAAAACAGTGCCCAAAAATTTTGAATTCAAAGGATGTGGTATCTAGAAGTTACCCTATTAAAAAAATCTAATTTTGCTTGGCCAGTGTCATTTCATGGCAGCAGTTACCGTGTTCTTTAGCTCTAGGCTCCATGGAGATCGCTCTGTAAAGGATCCAGTTCCACCTGTATTGCCAAAACAATGTATATGATATGTGACCGTAATGAAAAACAATCATCAGCCTGAAAAGTGGTGGCAGAGAGCGCATTTACATGAAATGTCTGCCTCTCCAGGCTTTTATGTTAAGATTTAGGGGGAGGTGCTTCAGCTGCTTAAAAAAAATAAGAAGTGGGATTAATTTTTACTGTACAAAAATAACTCCCAAAGATTGTGGATTAATATTCACAAGGAGCAGAGTGAAGTGCAGCGATGAGGTCTCTAGCAGTTCTTTGGAAACCAAATGGCAAACGAAAGGCGCTAAAGGGGTATTGATGAAACAGCGCTCACTCACACAAAGCGGGTTACTGAGGGTACAGAAACCGTTCCCACTCACCCTCTGCCTAACGTATTTACTGGCAGCTACAGTAATTCCTTCAGCCACCTCGGGTGTAATTACTAGGCAAAGGTGATTTTTACGGTCCTCTCCATAACGCGGTTGTAAAACACCGTTCGTGTTTGACTGTCTCTTTAAGACTTTGGCAAGTGTTTTGGCATACTTAGGTTCTACCCTCTTCTTCTAAGTGTTGCTTATTGCTATGGCAACACTAATCACATCACGCTAAAAATAGGCCTTTCATTTTCAAGAGGTTATCTGTAGTGAATTGAAAATGCAACTGCGGTCTGTGTTTTCCGTATGCCGCTTTCATTTCACTTTATTTTAATCTGGAATTACCCAGGTTTATGTGTGGTAATTACTGTTACAGACTCCGGCTATTTCACTGGCTACTCTCTTGAGCTTTAAACTTCTCCTGCTTCTTCCAAAAGAGGTGCCAAAAATAGAAAGTTTAAAAAAAACCAAACAAACAACAATCCCAGAATAGTCTCCTTATTTGTTTTTGAGAGTCACAGGTGTCCTGGATTATAACACATCTAAAAAAATCTGGAGGTGACAATATAAAAGATGCCTCCTTTGGGAGCTCCACACAAAGAAACCTAATCATTGAAGACACTAGGAGTCTGAAGGTTTTGTCCTATTATGTAGACTTTAAGTGTAATTTTAGGTTAAATATTCAGTTTGCCGGTATTTTTTTCCACAAGGAACCTTGCAAGCTGTAGAGATAGTGAAATGGAAAATTGGAAGCGGTGCCCCATGCATTCCTGTGTGCGCTCAGCTATCCATGGGCTGCCAGGTGGGAGCTGGAAGAGCACACGCCCCGGGGGAGGCAGAGCAGAAAAGGAGTGGTGCTTGGGAAAAAAAGATCTCCTAAAAGGTTTATTCCCTACGATTCCCTCCCCGGTTTGATTCTGACTGTTGCATAACACTTTAATCCCCGGCTAAGTAAATATGCAGCCACGTAAGGAGGGGAAAAAAACCAACAACTTTTTGCATGATGAATAATAAAGTCTTTTGAATGCATAAACAGTTTTCTGGTTCTGCCAGAGCCCTCTGCCAATTAGTCAGAGCGCAGCTGATGAATCATGAGACACAGTCTGTGAAATGTTCAAAAATTTGGACCCTGCTAAGTGTTCCTGAAAGCCAGCGAGACCCCCCACAGCTGCTAAAGCAGTGGTTGCCAGTCCGCTGGGCTTCTGAGAGAGATATTTGCAATGGAGCACTTTTTGGTGAATTTTAGTTTTCATTTGGGGTAAATTCATGTTACCATCTATAATCTCAAATTCCATTGTTATAGCCCTCGCCTCTCTACTGAACACACGGGGAGGCTGACTTGTAGCTTTATGCAGAAAATGACTTTCTGCTCTCTAATGAGGTGGCTTGAGGTAAATGGCACTTGTAATTCTTCTTCTATAATAAGCTGAAGATCCTTAGTCTTTTCTTAATGTTTCTTTTTTGAAATACCAGACTAGAAGATATCTTTTTTTATTTAATTACATTTTGGGTCACAGGAAACAACAACTAGGTTCAAGCCGTGGTTTGCTGAGCTGCTGCGGGCAGCCCCATGTGGCCTGAAGTTCAAGATCTGAAATGGCCACATGTCAAAGCACCGGGATCTGACTCATTGCTGGTAAACTCTAGACAGCGGTTGAAAATAGTAGATATTTTTTGATAGCAAGGTAAAAGGGGAAATCTGGCATTTGGCTTTATTCAAAATTTCTTCTAACACTGTAGCCATGCTTCAAATCAATAGCAGAAAGGTTTTTCATATTTTGCATTTTTATCCTCCACTATACCTGGAACTGTGACGTAAAAGCAACTATTTTGATAAAGATAAATGGTTTTATGTGTTGAAAAATGTACTCCATCCATCAACTCCTGAACTTCTATAGTCAGGTCATAAGTAAAGGTGCTTCAATCGGAGCCAGGGACGAGGCGCTGCACTGGTAAGGGTGTTAGCTTTGTATTAGCGGTGAATGTGGCAGATGCTGTGCTGAAGTTCCTTCTGCCAACGGAGTTTTCAAACCCGCCACTGGGACCATGAGAGCAGCGCCAGGTCCTGTGGTGGGCCCTGCTACTACTGAAAAGAGCTGAGAGATTTGTGCTGCCCGGAGCCGCTAAGGTCAGCGTGGGCAGAGCAGTTTCCAAAGCCACTGAGGTTTCCCACGCACCACTGGACTCAGACTGTAGAACTTGAAAGTTTGCAAACTCACAAAGCTCTGCCCTAGATACTCGATCTGCTCGAGCATTATAGTCTTGATCACCCTTCCACTAGGGACAGATCGTTGATGTCATTTTGGTTTTATCAATTACTAGATTTTATTTAGGAGGTGTTGATTTTGTTTAATTATGTAGAAAATTAAATTTTGGTCCTCAAATCAAGAGGGCAGGTACTTAACACCCGCTAACGTGTGTAAAACATGGCCTAGAGCAGTAACCTTGAAATATGCAGACACAATGCTAGTAAACTGTTTTCCTAATATCTGCTCTAAACAATCAGTATATTGTAAATAGTATGACACACGTCTTTACCATTTTCAGTGAAAATGTTTCTAAAAGCTGTTATCCAGGCCAGTACAGTAGCAGTTACTGCATTCAGGACGCAGTACTAGTAACTGCTGATAAAACACAACCTTCCTTGGCAGTCTCCTCTCATTCCCTCAAGGTTGCTCTCCCAGGGGCCGCCCACCCGCCGAGGGCTGGCTGGTGTCAGCTCTGCACCTGGACTGTGACCCTCTAGTTACGCATCTTTGTAAAACACAAGGCTGCCATATACTACGTTTTTGAGATCAATAACCCATGTTTTTACCACCAGCACCAATGTAGTTGTTTTCCAAATGCTCTAAAAACTGTGCAGTAGAAGACGTCTGTTGTCAGGTTACATTTTTTTAAATCTGCTTTTCACAATCCACCTCCAGTAGTAATTTACTTTCCAACCCTCCATGTTCTCCTGCAAACACAGAAAACAACTAGAACGTTGGTTTGTGCTGTTTGAATATGAATCCTCTGAGTGACATCAAACATTGGTTTAGGACATGCTGGCGTCCCTGTGTCTCACGGGTCATTCCCTATTTTTTGTAGTATCGCACTTTATATTTTTATTACATTTTATATTTTAATTGTATTTTTGATCGTTTTCTTACTCTAGAAACATTTGATTATAGAATTCCTTTAATCAACCCTTTTATTCACTGTTCTTCCAGCTAATATAGTTCAAGGGTGTTCATTCCACCTTTTGGTTAATTTTGGAGATGCAGATTAGAACCTTAAGACAAACCTTGGCTTTTTTTTTTTTTAAACTTCTTTGGCTGTAGTGCCTTCTGTTTGCTAATGCTTTTGTTTGCAGATGCCTTTGGATGTCTGCCAGAATAGGAGGAACATACTGAGATACATGGTGAAACCTCAATTGGGAGAATATCTGGATTTTTTTGGTGTTAATTTGTGTTACAAGATCCCCGGTTCTGACAGACTGCTTATAAATATTCTGTATTTTCAACCAGCACTTCCTGCGGTATATAGATAGGAAATGCTTAATTGCCCACAAGACCCGGGTGCTAGGAACCAGCAGATCTCTCGCTGAACTTGCCCCGTCCTGCACTCACGTACTGCTGGCTTATTTTCTTCTTTTTGCCTCCCACATACTCACTCAATGAACACGTTGCGTAGCCGTTAGCTGGTCACAGTGCAGATTGCATTGAAACTCATAAATGTGCTACTCCACAGAAATCTGTAATAAAAGGTAAAACATTTATAAGATCTGAGGAGAAGCCTGTGTGGTCTGGGCATCTGCAGCACCAACACGTGACACGGGAGCATTTCATTGTGTTAATGGGAGGCAGTTTGACCAGAAGCTTTCCATGGCACCAGAGCCTTATTCTGGCAAAACTCTCTCATTTTTTCAACAATTAATTCTAGATGTGCTCATCGAATACTAGATATCTCGTGATGAGAAGAAGATTGAACAATGACTTGTAGGGTGATATCCATGGAATCGGGAAGTATTTTCTACAGTCTCAAAGGAGCTGGCGTCTCATTTCAGTTTCGTTGCACTGCAGCTGGCCGCCTAAATCACCTCTTTTCTTAGTCATCAGCCTCTCCCTTAGAAGAATTCTCCAAAATTTATCAAGTCCAAACTTGGACCGACAGCAATGTGAACACTGAGGCATAACAAAGTCCTCATTGTATAACCTGCGTGTACAGCCCAGTGAATAGTCCCAGTCTCCACGGAGGCACTTTGCCGTAGGCTGTTAGTGATGCATCGTACAAGGAACTGGCACTTCGGTTTACTGCAACTTTATGCAAGAAAAGACTTGATGACTAATAGTAAAGACGCTGAACGAGCATCCTTCAGAGCTCTTAGACAACTGCTCTGCCTATCTGAAAAGTTGATTTGAGAGAACTGAAATCCTAAAGAAAAGATATTTGAAATATTTTTTTTCCACTGAAATTATGTTGCCTAGTATTATAAATTCTAGTCTCAATAAGCCAAATAAATTCAGCAATCCACAGAAATACTATCTTACTAGAAAAATATTTGTGCATTCTTAATTTTCTTGCATTATTATCTGAAAATTTTTTTGGGTTTAGTATAAAGGAATTTCCCCAGCAGCTCATAATCCATCTTAATTTCATTAATAGGAAATTATGCTAAAATTCATTTCTCACTGAAAATTTAAAAAAACCCTCACACATCAAAGCATTGTTGTCTGGTTAGCACCTGCAGCTGGCGAACTGTCCTTGGGTTATTTCATATGGGGGACAGACTAATCTAGTTGATTTCGAGATCTTAGAGAAGTGAATTTATAACAAGACATTCAGGACGTTTGTCCTCATATGCATAGTGAGTATGAGAACTAGTGTATCTAGTCCTTCCAGAGTACTTATACTGCTTTATTTATACCTTCATTATAGTATTCAACTTTAAGATAGAATCTCTACATCCCTCCAGGATCATAAAACCCTTCGCTCTCATGTTCTGTGTACATTTACTCTTTTTCTTGAAGTAATCTGAAATAAATAAGAAAGCTGATAGCAAACAGGATGTACTGCATATGTCAGCTGACGAAGCAGGGCATATTTTTTATGTCAAACATATTTTTCTTTTGTTGCAGTGTTCATTTTTGCCTAAATTCTCCATTCATATAGAGACAAAATACGAGGACAACAAAGGAAGCAATGACAGTGTAAGTATGATGGCGTTTGCAGAATTTCATTTAATCCTTGTAGCTAATGGTGGTCAATATCCGGGGGCTGTGGCCCTTTCAGTCTGGGAAAAGGCCAGATTGGGCTGGCGTCTCTGCACCTACTGGGGGTCCTGTTCCTCAGCAGCTTGTCAGCCTGCACAGTAGCTACCTCCAAAGCACCATGAGATGAAAGATTCATGTACAGAACTCCCCTTCTGCACCTCACATCCTGCTTGTTCCTTCTCTAAACAACAAAATTTACATATATGCATTCAATCCTGATGAACATTTATGGAGAACAAAGAAAAGATTACTCTTTTTTGGGGGCTGTAATTGTATTCCACTTGATGTGTTCCACGTTCTTCTCTCTGAGCACAGGGCTTGAACTCAAGAGCTGGTAGGAAGAGCAAACAGGAAACTAAACAATGGCCAGAGATGAGAGATCTCAGTAAACAACTCCAAGGGAACAATGGCTGGACTACTGAGGTGATGCTTTTGGCAATCACTTACCAAAAGTTACAAAGTTCTCAGAGCTTAGAGATGAAAAGGACAGTTAACCATGCAAAGTCCTCTCTAGAGGAAGGGCGGGAGCGAGAGCCAGCAGCTGCTGATGGAGAGATGCTCAGGAGCAGAAGGCAGGAGGTCAGTCGGGTGTTGGTGTCCTGACAGGGAGCAGAGCAGAGTCACACAACTTGCAAGAAAGGAATAATGTTAGATAAAGCCAGGCGTGTGAAGATTCAACCCATGGACCAACACACAAATATGTTTCTGTACGTTTTGGTATGCTTTAAACAGTCGTTTGTTGCAGATTTACGAGAAGTTTCTTATAAGGGGGAAATACAGGTTAAAATGTCTGGAAAATTGATCTGTAAATACAGAGGCCTAACAAAGGAGTATTTGAACTCATTCTTGAGAAGGAAGACGGCAGCAAAGTAGATTTTAAGGGGTCTGAGATGCAGAGCCTTTGAGTTTCCAGGGGTGTCCCTCCTGCAGCCTTATTCAGGTTCAAGTATTCTGTTCTCCAGATGGGAGGTGCGTTTCCCTAAGCGCCATGGGCCTGCGTGTTAATAAGGCTGACAGCTGTTGCACTGCTTGTGGCAGAATAATTACCTGTAAAAGAACAAGGTATTTTTGAATCATGTTTTTGGCATACAGTCACTTTCCCGATGGGAACATGACAGGGATCGTGTATTGGCCACCAGACACCAACAACTTTCAGTCGCTGCTAGTCTAAGCCAGTTCCAGATCAGCGAGAGGGAAAAAAGAAGCGTATTACATTACCAACTATATGAGCATTATGTAATTTATGTACTTTTTAATGTCACTTCTGCTCTTTGGCAGCACTTCAATTCAGAGCAAGCCCACACCTTTGGTTTCAGGAGGTGCAGACTAGTTTTCTGGTGCATTATAATGTCAGCGTGAGAAGACACGTTCTGTCTGATTCCTAACAGAGGAAGAACTGAACCTATTTAAGCAGTGAATTCTCAATTTTTTTCTGTGTGTCAGTTTTGTGGCTAAAATACTATGAATCAAGCTGTGAATAGTACCCGGCCAGTGAATTTAAGATGAAAGTAGCACAGAGGCAGGATACTCAGGTGATGTAAACCAAGGAATCTCTACTCTGCTTGAATCCAGCTCTTCAAACGTCATTTTTACTGGAGTGCCAGTGGGGTAATTTATATTACCTTTATACTGGGGTACCTGAGTCACGGGCCAGGCAAGTATTTACCAGGACTGACGGATTTAATTGTCCCTTACTTGAACCGAGGAGGAAAAGAAGCTGAATTAGAGGGCTGAATTCCAGCCTTAATTTCCATGATTTTGTAATTCTGAGAGCTCTGCTGTTCACTGGTGTGAACACAGTCAACCAGTGGAAGATGTACCTTCGTTGCTGTTGCTCCAGTGCCATCGGCCTGGTGACACAGACGTGTGGTACGGCACTGAAGTGCTGGAAGGTTAGTCAACACCAGCCTGTGGGAAGCCTTCTGTTAAACCGAACGCCTCAGAACCAGGCTGAGAGTCAGTCCTGTTTCTGTTACTCGATGAGCAGGCTTAAACCTCACTTAATAAAATGTGAAGTTTAATTCTCCGCCTTTTCGGTCAAGTTTAGATTCAATTTCACTACGTTTGCCCAGTCAGAAAACAGGAAGCGCAGCATCCATTTCCATAGACACACTCTAGTTTTCTTTATTGCGACTGTCGACCTTGGCTGATGAAGAAATAATTAGTCCAAAAAATACTTCTGTAAATTTTGCAGTTGTAATGCAAAATACACTGAATGACTATTAATATTACAGTAATGAGGGTAATAATGCATGTCTGGTTTTAACTCAACTATTTCTAGATATATTTTTTGAGACCATACTGTTTTTTTGAAATCTTTGAACTCTGGTCTATTCTTCATTTCCATGCTATCTAATAATAGATATTGATTGTAAAAAGCAATAATTAGATATAAGGATACTAAATCTAATTCTGTTGACTAGTGGAAGAAAGCAATATAAATGCTCTTGGGTTCCTGTTGTCATTTAGCAGGCTGGTATATTATTAGAATTATTTTATTTAATATGTTGCATTGTTTGGTAAAATTCTACCTAATTACTGCAATGTATCTCGATGCAAAAATCCTCCTGATTTTTCTTCCCAATTGTCATGATAGAAGAATCTAGTGAAAGATAATGATATCTGCTTTGGAACTTGATTTTTCTACGTCTTAGACTTTGTCATCATTTTAACCTATTTTAAATGTGCTCGAAGCACTATTGTTCCAATCTGTTAGAGTTTGCACTTGATTTGCACAGATACAAACACTGCCAGAAGGAACAATGGACCACAACCCCCTTTATTTAGCTCAAACACTAACGAAGCTTGTGTAGAGGGTAGTAGTGCAGTACCATAAATCCATCCAGTTGTGATTTCTAGTGCCCCGGCGCAGCTGGTTTGGCTGTATCGCGGCTAGATGTCTGCATGGCAACTCTCTCCTTAGAAAAACAGAGGCAGTGTTGGATGAAGGTGTCAGTACATCAATATTGTCACTGCCACCTTGCAGCTTTAGAGCTTCGCTAATAGTGTTACAAGCTAGACCAATGAGTCGGGCCATTCAGTGTTTCCCCTTACAGGTCTTTTAAAAAGTAAACTTCTTAGTTTAAAGAGAAATTTTATTTTTTTTTACTTTTATTTTAAATTACAAAACAGAATGTCTAAAAATTAGAATGGCTTGTAAAATGTAAATGACATTGTAGGTGGTATCCGTAAGTACGTGAAAATACTGCTTCCCTATTGCATCCTTAGCTGCTAGGAAAGGCGAGGGGAGCTGCGGGGAGAGGGAGGTGCAGGTGCCTCAACAGAGCTTCAGCCGGCGCACACCAGCCAGCAAAGTGCTCATTAACCACGCACTGCACACTCTTCTTCCCCCAAGAAAAATCAGCAATTAGAGAATTTGAATGTAGATGCACAAAGTCTGTATTTTGAATATTAAAACCGTACGTCAAATACAAGAGAAATCTTAAGGTTATCTAATTAATGAAATGGTCAGAAATCACAGGCAGGAGTGGTAGAAGTTACTGCTTGTTTGGGGATAAATTAGTCTGTGGTTTTCACGAGCAGCCTTTGTTAACCTCTTTATTTGGGCAGATGTTTTCTTTTAGCAGACTATTGATTGGGCAGTATTTATGTCACATAAGGCTAATTTTATTCTAAATGGTCTCAGTTTTCTCTCCACCTCTGTTCTTACAATTTCCGTGCACACGACAGGCACACATTTCGTTTATTTTTAGTCTTAGTGGGGAATGCACCAACCTAGGCTTTCTGTTGATAAGAAAGGATCCACCGCATGGCTGGAGCAGATACCGTAATCAATGCTCGATGATCTCGCGCACGGCGGCTCCGTGTCTGTTCTTGCCTGCCACAGCCTGGTCCCGCTGAAGATTTCTAAGCAGCAACCTGCAGCTGAAGGTAGAGCAGAGGTAAGTGAGCAGGCTGTTCAACCAAATCACTGAATCGCAGAGGTGTTTCAGTTTTCTTATTTGTTGCAGAAGGATCATTATGTTTGACTGGGGTTTGTTGGTTTGTTTTGTTTTTTAGCCACAGAATTCATTTCTGCTGATATTTGGGCAGTGAATTTTTGCCATCTGATAGCATCTGGGGAAAGTAAAAAAGAACAGCTTGTAAGCATAATCCCACAGTTGCCACTAATGGAAATTCACTGTATGTAAAACTTAACAGTGCCTTGCTCTTTGTAGCACAACGTTTTGCTCTGGAAAACTCAATGGCTGGATCTTGATTGTTAAAGAATAACATGCAAGACCTTAAAATAGTGTTGTCTTCTTTCTGTTAAATGGCCATGATATTTTATAAGAATAATATTATTCTTAAGAGTAATGGAGTGAAGATTTCGAGGTGGAGTTATATTTCAAGATGACAAAGTACAGGCATCGTTGGGCACGTTTTTGTAAGTGTGTCTCAGTAATGCTGATAAAGTCATCACAGCTACAGCACTAATTCGTTGCCAGTCAAGAGGATACTATCAACCTGTTTCTTGCCTTTCAAAGATAATAGAGTGTTGAAAATGCACGTCTCAGAATGACCATTTGCCAAATGAAAACAAGAGGTCGTTCTGTATTCCATGCAGTTATAAATTAACGCCAGTATCATTTGACACATTAATAGCTTGAGCACGCTAAAACCAGCCAGCGAATAGCAGATATTATTTGATGTGCAGCCTCTGCAGATCGCAGTGCCATCGTTTAAAGTAAGAAAATCCTTTCCTGACAGTGAGGGCTAACTCTGCAGCCCTAGAAGTGACTGAGTGTACGGTATTGGAGCATTCGTTATACTTCATCCTTAATGGGTATTTCTCAAGTGCTGGTTGTGAAACATTTGACTGAAGTAAAATAAATTTTAGGTATGGCCAGCTAAGGAGAAAAGCTGTTTCTAGTTTTGCTCTTTTTCAGGGTGGGGTTTTTTCCCTATTTTTGTCTCCTATCTTAGTAAGATGGAACTAGGTTCTAACAAACTTCCATATAGCACATGGAAATTAAATGTAAATTCACTATTTAAGGAAACTGCTATGAAATACTGATTTCAGCTGCAATGGATT
The DNA here is from genome assembly GCA_008658365.1 of Alca torda. Lineage (NCBI taxonomy): Eukaryota > Metazoa > Chordata > Aves > Charadriiformes > Alcidae > Alca > Alca torda. The sequence continues at coordinate 38,284,828 of CM018086.1, forward strand.
CAGCTGTGCCCCGGCTTCGCCTCACTGTGCGACAGGATATAATTCTGTAAATTCTCCAAAGCATTGCTGGGGATCACTGCAAAGTGTGTCTAGGTCAAGGCCAGGGTCACTTTCAGGGATTATTTTATTTGCACCTGGACCTTTTCTGTATGATGGTGTTGAGTATCTCTCTCCTGTATAACACAGGCAAAAATGCAGGCAAAGCAGGGAGAGGTTAGCTTAAAATTCCTTCTGTGTGAAGAGCTCTCATTTTGTTGAACAGAACTCCAGATAGTGCGTACCGAGCACATATGGCTATTGCAGAACATGAGATAAGGCTGCTACTGACAGAGAGTGTGAACAAGTAATATGGTTCTGCCTCTACTTTTTGATTTTTCTAAATGAACTACTGAAGTTAATTAGGAAATCCAGCACTTGAAATAGATGTGACTTCAAAAAAACTAATCCCGGTAAATATTATTGATAGTGTATTATGGTCTTGGAAGCATAGCTACTTTGACAAAATTGCATAAAAATACATTTAGCTGTTCAGAAAGTACAGATCTAAATGAGATATTTTATAAGAGATGGAATAATAGAGGAGTCGTGACATGGAGATAAAAAGGAGGAGGGCGCAAGGCTGCTGATAAATATGGAACTGCCTTCGTGAGTTCCACTCCGGGGCAGACAGTGATATTCCCACAGCGTTCAGGGAGCCAAATTTACTGCTCTCAGGGAGAGAATTGCTCCCTATTATCTGTGTCCACATCAATAGTTTTAGCCAGTGAACAGGTTGAAATTGGTCAATTCCTGTAATCTTTGCCCAAGTAAATCTCAAAAGCAAATTAACAGACTTGGGGGGTAACTGAGGTTGGAACATGATTTACAGAAAAGTTACACGCGGCATTCTCCATGGGTGAAGCTCTGAGTGGGTGTTCTTTTATTTTAGAGCAAATTTTCCTTCAGAGAAATGAGAGTTAAAGTGGACCAGATGACACGGCCTGCAAAAGGACGCTGTAATAATAAATGTAAGACTAGCCAGTAGTTCTGACAATGGCAATCTAAGGAGACTAGAATTTAAAAAAAAAAAGCTTATTCCTGCAGTTATACCTCTAGCTTTCACATCCCATGAAATCTAGATGTAAACCATCCTATAAATGACAGATGCATGTGTATTCTACTCACAGAAAGCGCTTGTCATCGTACAAATTGCTCAATACCTGCAAGTTGCATGACTAAACTACATTTCAGAGATGGGAGAAAACACAGAGAAAACACAAAAGCTTCAGTGAAATATCAATATTTGAATTAAAAAAGGAGCGTATGTTGCAATTATGCATCTAAGCTTGGAGACTCTTCTAGCTGCATACTCCTTTTTTTCCATTTTCTTGAAGCACAGAGACAATGAATGAGTCCATATAATAGTGAGAAAGGCAGAGATAAATTTAAAGATATTTTTTTCATGCCGTTCATGTCATGGCCTGTCTATCCCACTAAGATGTCATCTTGAGATGTCCAGCTACTGCAAAGACAAGATTTAAGTTTGTTGGGATGCCTGTTGGCTTTGTTGACAGGGCAGGGAAATGGGGAGGCAGAGAGGGAAGAACAACGCTTTGAGGCATAGAGATTAACTGGAAGAAGGATTTAATAGAAGAGGAAACTTGCTTTATAGTAGAAATTCTCATCTCAATAAATTACATCTACACGCGGTATATTGAACAATGTAGTCATTTGGGCTGAAGTCTGCAGTTAGGCAGAGGTGTCTGATTACTTAGCACGTGGGATAATAATCATGTTTGCTACCATATTACCTGCCTATAATTAATTTAGGGGTGCTCTGCTTTTTTGGAAAAAAGTCTTGCAGCTCTTATGTGTTTCCTTTCTCTGGCTCAGCTGCATTTCTCAGCAATGGCTGACTAGCCGGGTATAACACAACAACTAAGAAAAACAGAGATCTCTCACCCAGAGCCTCACAAGGGACGGAAAAAATAGCCTCCAGAAAAAAACACACCCATCTTCAAACGTGTTTGTTTATAGCATTGAATTTTCTGTATAGGTTGCCTTATCGCTTTCATCTCTAACCACTTGTCTTTATTTTTAAATTGACCAGTTATTTAGCTGTTTCCACAGGAAATGTTATGTCCTGCCTGCATTAGCGGTAGCGGTAATTAGCTGCCTTATTACAGCCTGCTGACCACGAACTTTGCATATCCCCACTTGTACAAAGACCATTTTGCAGTAAAGACAGAGACGAACAACTTTCCAGCTGGTAATCCCTTGAATACATTCTTTGCTCTCAATGACAGAAAAAAGCCATCACAAGAGAGACTCATACGTTGTGAAACAAAGCCAACCCAACCAGGCTCAGGTCTGACGGGAGTCTCTGTGGTGGAGATCCGGGAGGAGTGTGCCAGCGCGGATGCCGTCAGCGCCTTCAGCTGGGTCTGGCGTGGGACTACTCACCCCCGAACCAGGTCGCCTGTGGTCGTCGGCCGTAAAAGATACCTTTTGGATTAGCTGCATGTGAATGAGGTTGAAGCCAGCAACTTAGCCTGAAGATAGAATAAAAAGAAAAATGGGAAAGGAGCTTGTAGAAAAAAGATATTATATTTGTTGTTGACTTAACATCGTCTCATAACTGACTTTCTGTACTGGCTTTGGCTATAAGGAAAAGAGAAGTCACCAGCAAAGTATGTGCCAGGACATGTCATTGTAGGCCAGGAGAAAACAAAGGGAAGTTATTTAAATCCAGCAGCACTTATATGTCTGAGGTATCCTGTGTGTTCTTTCTTTCCTGAGGTTAGAATCGTCTGCCAGGGGTTTTTTTTGGAAAATTTTCCCCAAAAGAAACTATTGACAATTGTAAAGATGACACGATTAAAACCTTTCTTCCGCTTTTTGCCTAAATAGTGATGAGTTTTCATTCCTCTTGGAAAGTGGAAGTGTGTAAATGTTTGTCTGCTGTAAAAAAGCTATCACAACCCCCCACAAAAGAAAAACCAAAACCCACAGCAAAAAGGACACCTCAGCCTGAATGTTACTCTTTGTTTTCCATTTGATTGTGTATTTCAATCTCAATTAATTAGTTGGCTTCCAAATGTAAAGCCTGTCCAGTTCTTTCCAATATAATATTTAATATTCTGCCTTTCTACATCTTCTTAAGGATACAGATTGTTCTCACTATTCATTTTCTGCACATTTGCAAATACAGTTGCACAGATTGGGAGCCTTATGCTTCTTTCCATGGCCTTTAATCTCTTCCTTTAAAACTTTTAAATTTCTCTTTGATCACAAATAAACCCATCCTCCCCACAGGTTTTAAGGCAATCCCAGATCATGTGCCTAGGAGAGGCAATAAGAGAATTAGAGCTAAGAAAGAAATCAGTCTTGTTCTCTAATGACTTCTTATTTTCTACTGTTGATAGAATGAGAAGATTAAATCTCCATCTGCAAATCTTGTGAGGAAAGTCTGAGAAGGGGAGAAGCATAAATGATTAGACGCCAGTTTCCACCAGCAAAGGGAAGGGAGAATGTCATTCAGCAAACTTCTGGAACGGAGGGAACGGTCAGAGAGCCCAAGCAGCAAAAACCGCAGAGTTGAAGTGGTTGAAAATTCCTCCTGGCTTGGCAGATTGGCAAAGGCATCTGTCATCCCCACTTCTGTCAAAGCATTTCAAAGAGAGAAAAAGAATTTAAAACTATATTACTTAGAGGTGCAATATGTGGATTGAGCCTGTGGCAGAGCAGGGCATGTTCCTTCAGATGAGATATTGGCTAATAGTCCCCACTTAAGTCCTTGCAAACGTGCAGAGATTGGAATGTGCTTAAATTTATTAGGCTTGTACTTAAAGCGTGTACTGACTCCGAGCCTCAGCTGACCTGGGAATGTCCATTTAACAGAAATCTCCATCACTTTATTTAAAGCTCAGGGCTTATGGTGAAATGCATCTTGTTCCAGAAATAGTTCAAGTGATTTCATCAAGGGACTGCTCTGTATATCTGAATTTGTTGGGGAAAAAAGTGAGGAAGCTTATGAAAAGCGACCTATATTATATCTATAAAACATAACAATTATTTTGACTAATCAACATAAATTTTTGCAAAACAAGGATTGTAGAAGGAAAAAGTACACAAATAAAATCAGGCTGGGGTTTCCCTTTGTTCTGTTCTTCTGCTGTTTCAGACATGTTAATGTTTTAGATCCAGTTCAGTAAGCATTCCGTCTTCCCTATTTTATTCCAGCCCTGTTAACTACCGAGACTAGTTAAAACCGTAGAGTGAAACTTCAGCTTTTCATTTATTTGAATTATGATTTCTCGAGCAGAGTTCTTTCCGGCTTGTTCCTTGTAGCCCATTGCTCTCTTTGAATGCTTTACATGGGCAGCTGCATCTCTTTCAAAAATAATAAAGTAGCATTCTTGTTGCTGAATAGTTGCTGGCATTTCATAGTTTTAACTGTTCCTCTAGGATGAAATGAAATTAACGGAGCATTCACTACATTTATTTAAAAAAAAAAAAAGAAAAGAGAAATATTTATGCTTCCTGGAAACCTTAGCTATAGAACATTGTGCCCCAAAGGAAAAAACACATTTTTTTGTTACTGATCCTGACAGCGTATGCACAGCTTCCCTGAATTCTGTGGCACTATTCATGACAGCCTTTTAGCTACCCCTATTTCCAAGTCCCAGATTCATGAGTAGAAATTTATTGCAGACATAGCAGGAGTCACATGGGTCACTAAGATGCCTAAATAATTAAATTATGGACACAGGCAGAGAAGTCTATTCCGCTGCAGATGCAAATGACCTGCATTTTCAAATATGCCCGTCATTGCCTTGCATAGAACAAGAGACTTGGTGTTCAAAACCAGGTCCTAAAGGATTATAATGAAAATAAGCTTTAGTGTTGCTGGATAGTGGAAATTTCCAGCTTCCACTGAGGGCACTTCAATGAAAATTGTTGATTCTCAGCGTAACGCAACTCAGCCTGACCAGCTCCCGCGACACACCTGCGTTTCGCTGTTGTCCTGGAGGGAGAAGGTTAGAAACATCCAGAGTCCAGGTTTTTTACAGTGAGGAATCTAGTTCAAGATTAGAGAATAGAATAAAAACCAATCCTAGTTGTTGACTTTGCTATTTGTGACCAAAGTCTCCATTCCAAAAAGTGGAGGAGGAGCAGCGGTGTGAGCGAAGCGCTGAACACAATGTGTTATAACTGTCTCTTCATCTGACGCAATGGTTTGTTCCCAAAAAAGTCTGTGGTGTAATTCATTGAAACTGTTGTTATCGTGCTTAGGAACACGTTGCTTATGCATGATCCTGAGACACTCATCTTCTTCCTCTGATGGCTGCAGCAGGCTGGAGAATGTGACGGTGTCCTGCAAAAGCGTCGCTCTCTTACGTCAGGGGCTGTTCGGGCACAAGCCTAAAATACATTATGTTGCACAAGTCACTGAAAATGGCTTGTAACCGTTTTTCCAGGTGGATTTTATAAGGGTGTTGTTCTGTTACAATGTGGATTTCTTTACTCTTGCAGATTTTCGACGAAGAAGCTAAGATCTGGAACGAGAAGTCTGCTTTATTGATATTGCCAGTGATGAAATTCCTGAGCGCTATTACAAAGAATCAGAGGTAAGAGACAACTCGATTGTGAAATGAAGAAGGGACTGTAGGAGGCTGCAGGAAAGCCTCGAGAGGAATCAAAATAATTTCAGTTTTGTATAAAATCTTGCTGGTCAGTCATATTTAAAAAGCTTTCAATTAGAGGGGAAGCAGAGAGCAGCCTCTCTATCTAGGTTGCCCAACACTTTCTTTTGCAGATTCCTTCAGCCTTTTGAGAGACTTTCACACCCTTATCAGAAACATCCTGTCCCACACCTTTGATATTCAGCTGAATTCATTCAAAGTAGAAAAGGACTTTTCTTTGAATCAGGAAGCTCAGCTGAGCGCTTGCAGGTCTGAGCGGTTTCAGCCATTACTGTTGTCCTTATTTGCATCCCGCCCCGACTAATACGTCACGTGAAGTGCCTAAGCCCAGCAAAGGACAGATGGTGCTGCAGTGAGAACAGGGTTGGTGCACAGTTGCTCGGGGGGTGACCATGACACAAGACCAAGAGGGCCCGAAGCATACATTCTGCAGGAAATTGCCAAAAAGCATCAATGGCAGCAGACACATTCACTCTCTTAACATTCCCTTGAAAATTGCTCCCTTGGATATTTGCTAGTGCACATCTCCGAAAAGCGTGTTTCTCTGAGGTCAATGCAATTCCCTTCTTTGAAATCACAACCCCCATGCAAACGAAGATGTGTCTCGATGCTTTAACCTCAGACTTGAAAAATGATGGTTTGCAGGAAGTAGCCAGAGAGGAATGATCAGACCCATGCTTGCATTTAATTTTGGAGACACGATTTGCCTCTGGAGCCAAGTATATATTCATAGCTGGCAATGAGTATGGCAGCTGTTCGACTATACAAAACGAGACTACATAATCATTTTTAGGACAGAAAATGAAGACTTGCCAATGAATATATTTCTATGCCATAGGAGACATGATTTTCAGACTCAGAAAGTCAGGTACTTGTTATCTTCCATTTATAGATCCTATTTCAAATTTTACGTACGGGTTATAAAACAAAATCGGGTCTACAGTAGAATGAAAAGTAATTTTATTAGTTTTCCTTAGATAATGAAACCCATCTGTTATGTACCAACAATTATAACACCTCATGAAACAGCTTATTGGTCCATCATCTCCTCTGAACTCCATGGACTTCTGGTGCCAGTTAGGAATGACTGCTACCATCCAACGGGTCAGCATTGGCTGCGTTGTAAAGAATCACGTGAGATTTTTCATCTCGGTGGGTGCACTTTCAGGAACTGTAAACACAAAGGTAACATCCAGCTTTTCAGCTTTCCTTCCCATTTTTAATAGCCAAATAGTAGCAGAATTTCCAGAGGATTAACCTTGCGATATAGAAATCAGCCTCATGTTAAGTGAGAAAAGAATTTCAGAGTTTTTGGTGCTGTTATTTCAAAGATAAATCTAGAGACCTGGTTCCAAGCAAAATGGAATTTTTGTATGGGTTTAAACAACAAAAATAGCCCAGCATCTGTTGTTTTTTCTGTACTGGTGGATGATTTGTATGATGGCTACGAAATTCTGTTTCAGAATTCAGACAAAATGGTAAGAACACCTTAGCATTTAACTGTGCACATACTGTGATTGATATTGAATTAATAATAGTTTAATTCAGTATCTTCCAAAGTTTACAAACTATGGGGGTTTTATGCTACTGTATGATGAATATGAAGCCAAATTCCCATTTCTGATGAGGCGTCTTACATAATTTAGGGACTATAAAAAGACTTTTACTGTTTGTAAATGTAATTTCCGTCTGTTTTCAATCACAATAGCATAAAGAAGTAACTCTATATAAATGAGAAACAGCCCGTGTTTTCCAAATAACAGTTTCAGAGATAATAAAAACCATTTACTGTAAGCGTTTGAAAGGTATTTTAATTACACTAATAGCAACAATTTGGGCAGCTTTTAGGATCATTTAATCTGAATTGCTACTAAGTTTAAAGATTAAAAGTGAAGTACAATCCTCAGGATTTAAAAATTAGATCCCACAGGGTAAGTGTTCTGACTCCGATCCAGGAAGACTAATGAGAAACGGTTTTAACTTCAGGCACATCAGTAATCTCTTCATTTCAGTGGATCTTCAGTGGATCTTCCACATGTTTCAAATTAAGACTAATGAGAACTTATGAGAACGGTTTAACTTCAGGCACATCAGTAATCTCTTCATTTCAGTGGATCTTCCACATGTTTCAAATTAAGCAAGTTCTGTATCAGGGTCAGCACACTTAGCAGCTTCTAGAAATGAGCTTTACATTTCTTTTATCTCCTGATGAAAGTGCATCCCTCTTCATTAAAAATATGCTTCCATTTTAACAGCAAATGTATTATTTAGTTGTATTACTGTATATTAGAGAGGTAACTTAAATAATCTGAAGCTTTCGTACACTACTTCAACTGCTTGCTCTTTGTAGTGCTTATGGGCCTGCCTGTAGATGGTGCCTTCTGATACCATCGACAGCACTAATTACATAGCTGCTATTAAGCTAGTATTTGAGATTTACGTTATTTTAGGGTTTAAAAAGTGCTCAGTTATCCTTCATTGGGTCAATACCAGATACGTTTTTCCAGAGCTGTCTGTAGGAAAGGCCCCTTTCTACAATTTGACTGTGACCTTTCTTTGAGTTAGTGCATCAAATAACTCATTGATCATAAACAGAACGGACCACAGCAGCTTTACTGTTGTTCTTTCATTTATATAAAGAGAAGATGTGGCTGGGAATGTATTGCACCGATAGCGCCAACAGAGGTAACAATATTGCCGCTGCCACCGGAGGGCTGGGGGGTGTCCAAGGGACCCCCGCGTCAGGCTCAGCACACCCCAGTTCTCTGCTCCCTAGCCCTGTCGGCTAAAAAACTGTTTTTCAGTTGCCCTGACATGAATCTTATGAACATATCCTTCCACTGCACTTACATAATAATGATCCAGACATAAAGAGACAAAGTGTATGAAACACCTTCATATGTGTAATGTTCCATTTGAATTGCATAGCTCATTTTGACTTGTGCTGGTACGGAAGGGAAAGGAGAAGTGTTCCATGAAAATGTCATGACGGGTGAAGGAAAAATTACTGAATTCAACTTTGTACATATCTGCTTTTTCTCTCCTCCTATATATTACTAAAATTGAAAAATAAAAAAAAAAAACAACCATAGTTAGATGAAGGCTTAAGGAGAGTTGGTTGTTTCACTGAGGAACACTTTAAAGGACCGCTGCCAAGAATACTGAGTGATCTCTTGACCAGAATCTCCCGTGATTTTGAATTCCCCTAAGAATGGAGGGCTTATCTGTCAGTGTATGCACAAAAGGACTTAAATCACCAAGTAAACGGTGAATCAGAAGACAGTTTTGTTAGCTATTACGAACACATACGCAGAGGCCGGTTCTGTGCCCCACGAGGTACACGGATTTCTGCTGTCAGTAGCGCTGCCCTTGTAGAAGACAGGAGGAGCGTACTGCAGCAATCCCCGGGTATCCCAAAGCAGATGACTCAATTTAATTTAATGACCATCCACAAACGTCACTGTGAGGTAGCCACCAGAGTACTTACCAGTGCTGCCACATCTTAAATATAGCTTTTTTTACAAACACGGACCTAAAAATCCGTAAGATGTTTATATGTGACATGCCAATTGAGAAAGCTTGAATCTAGATCCAAGCGAACAGGTTTGCCTGGATTGCTGTAAGAAGTCACGTGTGTTTCCAAATCCGAAGGTACACATTACATGGAATACAGAATTTTATATTTCTGTATACAGAATGTATGAGCCTACAGGTAAGAGTGGTTATACATTTCGTAAAGTCATTTCCTTGTGACTTACCATCAATGAATATGTATCACCAGCCATCGTCTATTCCCCATATAGACATATATATTTATCTAAATTATAGAAAAGAATAAAACTGAGCTATGCTGAAGAGTGAGGGCCTCAAGTGAATAATTCCCTGAAATGAACATTTACTGTAGCTGCGAGCTACTGAGCAAAATGTTCTTGCCACCATATTCAAGTTCTCAAAATTAACAGTGTTTCATTTCCTGTTTATAAAAAAGCAGTTGAGAGTTGGACGAATGGAATAACTTTTTAAGTTGCCTCCAAACAGAAAGATTTCATGCAGCTGCTGCAGTGTTCTTCTTCAATTGCTATCTTTTTTGACTTGAGCACAGCTGCACTGTAATGGGTCCAGCTTACGACTGTCCGGGCGCTCCCAGAATAACAGAACCTCTATCACGTTACAGAGCCAGAAAATTACGGTCGTTGAAGTAATAGCGCTGCCTGGGCAGCGAGTGTGTGCAACGTGTCAGCACAGGGCACGGCACAAACTGACGAAAAATCTCCTTCCCTTACTGACATCAGTTGTGAGCTTACGTAAAGCCTGGCTGCATTATCATATTTTAACACCTCAGGACTGTCCCGATATTGAAATTCTGAGTATTTAGCTGGCTCTTCCAGAAAATACATTCTAATGGAAATTCAAAAAGAGAAAAAAGAGTCTTTAAAAAATGACTCCACATAACTCTCTCTAGTAGCATCTTCACATCAACAAATCTTTCCAGAGCCCTAGCTCCAAAACCGAGCAACTACAGCTGATGATGAAATGCCGGATCACATGTATTAAAACCATGCAGGATTGGTTCTGAATTCAAGATCAAACAAAATGGTCTGCGCTCAAAGGGGGAAAAAAATTGACTGCACTTCAAAAGCAGTGTTGGAAAATATTGCAATAGGAGTCTGAAAAAAATGAATGTATGCATTAAAAGGAAGGAAGAATCTTTGTTGCTGGACATCTGAGTAGCAGCCAGTAAGAGACCAGGATGCATGGCGTAACGCGATGCGCTTTCACCTCTGCAGAACTTGTTCAGCTGGAGGATCTTCTCCCGTGCTAAAACGCCCGTACAACCAGCAAGGAGTTTTCGAGACGGACCGGTGACAAGGCTAACGAGATGTTCCCCGCAGGCTTCCAGCGTACAGACAAAGGGGGTGGTGTCAGCTGCAGAAGAGTACGGCATCTTCAAACCATGCCTGATACCATGGCAAAGCCAAGGGAAAGCATGCCTGTTCAGATTTGCAGGTTTTCTGTAACCAATGAATGTATTTCATTATTTAAGTAAAAATAACATTTCAGAAAAGGCATTGCAACAACCCCGTGCCATATTGTCAACACGCCAGTATTTGCCTCCTGGAAAGGGGGTTACAATTCCACATCTGATGCCCGTGACGTCTGCAGTCCATGAGGAAAGTTAAGTAAATAAATGCTAAATAACGGAATCTCCAACAATTCGCATGTTGAGGCAAGACGTGGCCTAAGTAAGAAACACTGGGAGAGTGCTATGTCTGAAACCACATCCACCACAGTGTGGCTTCTGTTTTATTTTATTGTAGTTTTACATTTTATTCCCAAGTAAGCCCAGCTCCTGGGTAATGATGTTTCTGCTATGTTAGCAGAGTGCTATTTTTAAATCACTCTGCACCTGGCAATAACGTACTGCAAATACAGAGTAGGTTTTGCTCCTCTGCGGCAAAAGGATTTGCCAGATGGGCTTTCCTAATAAATTGTGTCTGATAAAAGGACGAGAAGGTTATTTAAACAAAAAGATTTTAGCTATGCCATTACATTTAAAACAGATTGAGGACTTTGCCAGTAGATAAACTGAGCGGGAACTAGTGAATAGACGCGGTACTCTGTGGATGATGGCTTCTCTAGAAAGGAAGGCACCGGTGGCTAAAAGCAAAAATAAGTCACACACAAAATTAATGATCTAAATAATAACATAAAAATGGGGTCAGACCAAAGATCAGCTTGTCCAGTTCCCAGCCACAGACAAAAGTGTTTCGAACACGTGTGCCACAGCTCCTGCCCGGAGAGCGTGCCCTTCGCGCTGGCCTGGGGCCCTGGCACGCGGCTTGCAAATCGCCGTGCCTGTCACGGGAAGAGCCGGGAACAGCCGTGGGCCCGTACCCGCGGGTGCCCAGCGCTTCCTCCTGCGGCCTGCGGAGAAGTGAGAAATTTGCCCTGACTCACCTAACCAGGGAGCTACGGTGTGGAAGTCCGGAGGAGCAGCAGTGCTGTGTACTGATATTATTTCTACTTGAATTAATATAAAATTATCATCCCTGCTTCTTTTTTTTTTTTTTCCTTTTCCAGAAGGAACTTACATGCCTGATTGCAGAAAAGATTCCAGGCTGTGAATCTTAATCTGTCAATTTGAAGCCATGAGTTTGGCACGTGAAATCATTGTGGGTTGTGGTTTCATGTCAAAGTTCTCATTGATTTCAGTGGGCTTTGGACCAGACGGAGGTTATCAGTCCTGGTCACACCAAAGGTCCTTCTGGCGAGGCACGCTCCCTGTGGCTGTGGCCAACAGCAGAGGCCTAGGAAAGGTGCAAATAGGTGCAAAACATAGAGATAAATACAGAGATTCTTCCCCTAAATAATTCCTCACATGAACCACAGCACAAGCAATTGCTGAACCAGAATTTGTGTCTTTCTAGAATAGTCCAAGTCTTTTATAAACACCTCATTTTTTGGCATCTGGGTAAAAAGCCCAATGATGATAGTTTCACTTACACTAACGACTCACCTCTGTAAAACACTCCTGCCATTGCATTGATGGCCCAGAGACTAAACTCTCAAGTTCAGTTTGCTTAATGTTGTTGTGTATCTTACGTCCCACTACTCGGCTTATCCGCAACCTTTGAGTGTTAGCTCACCTGAGCAAGCACTCAGTAAAATCTTCAACACCTTGATCTTTCCTGCAGCAGTCTGGAAACCTGTTCCTCTGAATTCTTCCCGTTCCCTGGCTTCCATTCATCTGTCTACAGTTTTATAGCACCAGTACATTAATGTTTTCAGAAAGGCAGGAGTTTCCATAAAAGCTATTAGACAGAAGCTGCCCGTAGTGTCCATCATTGCCTGGCTCCATGCGTGAAACTGTCCAGCCAATTTGTGACTAAACATCACGTCCTTCCAGAAAAATGGACGTGATTAAGGGAAGCGACGGTGCCACCTCTGGGCACTGGTAAAGGAGTCTGCAGCGAGGGCCGATGTCATGGCTCAGTTGCGTTGCAGCAGGTAGATGATTTGTGGGCCACCAACTTAAGGACGATTTCCACTGTGAACCCTCTTGTCTGCTGGATTAACTTCACAAAAACAAGCCAAAACCAAACCAAACCAAACCAAAGGAGCACACTGCTTTCACAGCGTCCAGAAGGTTCTTGCAGTTTGAATGAGACACGAGTTTGATGTGTGACCGAGCATTCATGGAGGGTAGCTGCCCATTATTTAATTTTTATTCATAAATTTTGAATAGTTGATACTGACTCAAATTCATTACGTTAAATCTGTTTGGACTGCACTGAAGTTATTCCATTATAGGTCTGGTTATCGCTGAAGAGTTATAAAGTATCTCTGTGTAACACTCAATATTATTAAAGTGCGTATCTGAGATGCTTAATCAAGACAATGGCTCCATCACACCAGCACTGGTGTATGTAAGAAACAGCAGACCCTCCCTTAAATTAAATTTATTTTCCTTTGATTTTCCTTTTTTTTCCTTTCTGAATATTGTCTTACTTCTTCCCTTTTATTTTTATTTTAAAATAATCATTATTATTATTGTTGTTGTTATCATTATTATTGTTATTATATTGATTGCTTCAGGCAGTCATCAGTTATAAAACAACTCTTTCAATCAGGAGAGATCTCGATCGGCCTGAGGTCAGGCTTTATGGAGTGGAAGACTGGCAGCAGCGTGTGAGGCTGGGCCGGGCTGTGCGGTGGACCTGTGCTCTGATATATGATGACGCTGAATTGTTTTTTATGGGGATTTAACATTGAAACCTTATTATACTCTGAGCTTAAAGTTTCTATTTAGAAAAGAATATGTCAGCAGGAAAAGCAGTGACTTTCACAGAGGAGCAAGACCAGCGCCTCGCTAGAGCTTTGTGAAGGAGCTTTAATGACAGAGCTTCAGCTTAGGGATAAAAACCAGAAGCCAAGTCAGGAGATAACTGAACATCAGAAAAAGGGAAAGCTGAATGATATATAAGCTCACAATGAATGAAAGGAAATTAAGATCAGGTTAGTCCTATCAATTGTTAGTTTTTCTTCTGATTGTCTTCCATTTATCACATAATTTACGCATGTACTTAAATACGTTTAACTGCTTTTATAACAAAGGATGGATTTATAAGGTCTTCCCGGATCTCAGCTGTGGGAAGGCGGCACAGAGGAGCACTGCTGGTTATTCCTGAAGACAGATTTTGGAAGCTCCATTATGAATTTTCTGAAACTACATTATTTTTAAGTTTTGAAATTCGAGGCTTAACCATAAATTATTTCTATTGACAAGATGTAATTAGCAGGACTGGACATAAAGTGAGATGGAATTATACTCATATGGAAAATAACACTTTGACAGATAAAACTGTGTCTTGTATGGATAAAAGTAACCTTAAAAATGAACTAATGTATTATTGGTTTCTTGGTCTTGCTGTGGTAATTTCAACACCAATTTATTTGATGTTTTTCCAGTTAGTAAAAGGAGAGAGAGTTGAAATTAGTCATTCAGTGTTTTGCCCAAAGATACCGTAACTCAGCTGTAGCCAGAGACGGCGAAATCGGAGGAGTTTGATACTCAGCTGCCCACCCGGCTGTACGAGTTCACTCGGAACTGCAAATGGCATTGTCAGGGTCGCAGCACTGTTCATGTGCCGAAGCTCACACTGGAGATGGTTTCAGGAAGACGGGGGTGGGTAGGAAGTACGAGCAAGTCTCACTGAGGGAGCAGTGGAAAAGCAAGCTCTGAAGAAGCAACATTTTTTTTTTCCAAAAGCCATAAATAACTCTTGGAGAGCATTGTATTGTAATGACTTGCAATAATATATTTTCCTAGAGCAGAAATGTCCTAGACGATATTATTGTCAAAACACCTGCAGGAATATGCTGCCATCGATTCACTGGCTGTTGGACAAAAGACAGGATTTGATTTTAGTATCTCCTAGTGCTTATTTAAATCAATTTCATATGATTTTTCATAATGTTTATTAGCATGTTTTCATATTTTGCATCTTATCAAAACATTTACTTTAGCAAACTGACAAACAGGACTCACTCTCCTGCATTTCTCAGTATGTTTTCTTTGTTTTGCAGGATCCTAAATATTTCAAGTCACAGAAGACTGGGAGAGGCCAATTAAAAGAAGGCTGGAGAGACACCCATCAGCCAATTATGTGTTCCTACAAACTTGTGACTGTGAAATTTGAAGTCTGGGGACTTCAAACCAGAGTAGAGCAATTTGTGCACAAGGTCAGTGAAACAGGAGCTGTTTCTTCTCCTTCACATCAGCAGAACTTGAGTACTCCCTGCAGAGGAATGCAACCAGGGCTGTGTAGAAGCGAGGGAGCTCGGCCGAATCCGCTTTCAAACCTCTCTCAAGGTCTGGAAGATCTGGAGCAGAGCCAAAGAGTTCATCCCTGGGTATAAACTTGACAAAGCCTGGAGCTGCTCAGGTCTAAGGTTGAGGAAAAACTACCAGTAACATTTTCAATAGATAGATGATAGATATATGAGCTAAAGTATTTATGAGTATACGCAAGAACCGTACATGGAGCAATGATGTGCAGAATTTCTTACAAACAAGTAGTGGGAAAGTTTTCCGATCAGTCTACTGAAAAATTAATTAATGAATGGCGTAACAGCCATATTTTTCAGAGTATTGACCTTCCACACGTTTAAAAAACTGACAAGGAAAAAGAAGAGTTCCAGAACATCTAATCGCCCAAAGATTAATAGATTCTGTACACATTCCCGTATCCCCGCGCTAGTCAAAGCCATGATAATGTGACCCAGCGTTAGAAATAGATCCACTTCAAGTGGGAGGCTGGACCACAAGACCTTCCGAGCCAGTATGTCTGACTCTGTAGGGCATGTCTTTTTAGACACAAACATTTTAAATCATGTTGAAAGACAAGTATGTTACTTTTCTAAAATGTTTTTTTTCTACAGAGGTATTTGACCTTTTCCTTGTTTCGCAGGTGGTCAGAGATATACTATTGATCGGTCACCGGCAGGCTTTTGCCTGGGTTGATGAGTGGTACGGTAAGTATTCTCCAAATTTAGCCCATTTAAAAGGGCTGCTGCAAAGCTGATGACAATTAACAAGAGATTTCAGTTTGCTT
This sequence comes from Alca torda, assembly GCA_008658365.1. Classification (NCBI taxonomy): domain Eukaryota; kingdom Metazoa; phylum Chordata; class Aves; order Charadriiformes; family Alcidae; genus Alca; species Alca torda. Next base: position 38,300,627 of record CM018086.1, read on the forward strand.
TCATGGACCATCAGGTCCTAGTATAAGTTGTCCATGAAAGAGACGGAGCTATGTTCAGTTGCTCTGGAGCATATGGAGCGCATTTACAGCAGGTTCTGTGTGACAAGAGCAGGCTGTATTTTCGGCAGCCGGTAGGCAGCACAGGGGGACCCCTTTACATCCCATACATCCCAGAGTGTACGCATCCCACCCAACACCCTGCATTGTGGGCAGATAGAAGCTGCCAAGAGTCATCTATACGGAGAACCACATGCAGGTTTGAATAAAGCTTCTTATTCAGACCGCATTAACATGCAGGCATTCCCATGCTGCAAACTCCTGGGGCCTCTGATACATCACAATTTCAGCTTTTTAGGAAAGTTTTAAACTGTTAATATGGATTGCAATAAAGAAAAGATGGAGCTCTAACGTCCTTTCTGAAAAACAAATATAAATATAAAACCTACGGGGTCTGATTCAAGAGCAGCTGCATGCAAAAACCGTTCCGAGTCCGCGACCCAGCGGTAGGAATGGGCCCTTTCAATAGCACAGAGTAATCCTGAGTACCGAAAGAGCCAATTATATTTGATAAAATAAGCTCACGGGGTCTGTGCTTTTTACATGTATTTTCAGTAAGATGCATCCATAATCATAGACACTCGTAGAACAGTTTCTAAGACATACAATAGGAATTTGGGAATATATTTAGAATGTCTATTTAGACCCTCCTTAAGCTCCAGGAAACAGCGTTTTGGGCGTTTCATGGATAAGAATGACACCTGGCTTTCATCAAAACTCAGAAACATTCTGCATTGCTTAAAAGTAGTCGCTTAGCCCAGCTGGTGCAAACACAGACCTCTCCGGTGACTCCATAAACCTGCATAATTTTACACTGGGATCTAACGAGAAACTGATTTGGAAAAAAATTTGCTTTTGAAATCACAATGTTCTTATAAATTGAATAGTGCATGAAAAATTTATGCTGTAATGATCATAAAAATGCTGAAATTTACTAAAAATATCTTCTGGTTTGGGATAGCCAGAAACTAGTAAGAGAATTTTGTATCCAGTGAGAAAGAGTTCTTAGGATTTTTTTTTAATTTTATAATTTTTTTTTCTTTTTTTTCCCTGAAATGTAGTGATTCATTATTTTCCCTGTATGACGTCAGGGAAACTGACGACTTCAAATAAAGAAGCCTGACTTCACGTAAAAATTGAGCCCACAAGTTTGCCCCCAACCTACCCAAAATATCTATTGAAGTGAGACATAAGGAAATGTTCCCGGGAAGCAAAGAGTCTTCTGCCCTTTGGCAGGGTATTGATAGTGGGAACAAGTGAGTAATCGTGAAGTTAAACACACAAACAGGTTTAGCCCAAAAACATTTAACCACAGGTTTTCCCATCTTAACTCTGAACGCACCCTGTCAAAAATACTCTTTCCACAAATGAAATATCGGGCAGGATACACCATTATCTTGTGGATTTTGATTTGTCGTGGGGAGTCTTTTTACTAAATAATATAGTGTACTTTTAGAACTTAATTGTCAGGCTAAGTACAGAACCTACAAAAATCTGAGCTTACTAAAATGGATATGAAGAAAGGCTAAGTACATAGCAAGGTTTATAAAAGAAAAAAAAGAAAGAAAAATAAAGTGCAGAAAGTTAGTTTAGGTGCCTCTCTGTGCTGCCGGCAGCCCTCATACCACTGCCTTGTGTCACAGCTGCTGAGGCTTGGTGGCTAGAAACTGAGTATTTCATTATCCAAAGTGAGCGAACCCCAATTTATGTCCATCCAGTTCCATTTCCTACCTACGGAATGCAAAACTGCTCTTGACACGGTTATGCGTGTAGGGAGAGTTTTTCAGAAACAGACTTTTTAAAGCATCTGTGTGCCTCCATATGTCTATTAGCATCTTTTGAAACAGAAGGTTGAGAAAGACTGGGAGATGACGCAAGTCAATCAGATAATCAGTGTAATAAAATCAGTTATTAAACAACATGTTACGTTACGGGTATTACTGATTGATTACTGGACGTATAAATGTGTCTTGTCATTAAATTTACTAAACTGTATTTAGCTTTATTATTAAGAAAATCTATTTTCATGGTGTTATTTACTAATAAAGAGCATGTTCTCTGCTTGGCAAAGTGCATCCGTAGCATGTTATTGACATGGCTTATGAGCTTGTTTGTCATTCCAGATAACAGGAAAAGGAAAAGACTAAAAGAGTATGAGTTAGTGGCATTCCATGTTTCCTTTTGATCAAAATTTTAGACAGCATTTCGTTTTCACTGATGAAGTATTGCATTGTGCTACTGATATAACAGCTAAATTTTATCTTTCCTTAAAAGCTGCCTCCTAAAATGCAGCGAGAGCCTCGTATCGCCTAACGAGGAGTGGGGCAGTAGCAGAATTTGCAGATCCAAGTGGCACATAATAAATCAGAAAAAATGATAGCCTCAAGAACAAAACCACAATGTACGTTACCGAAGCTGGTACACATTTCCACGTATACTGTGCTGCTAAAATGCTATTTAAGTTTTATGGGTAAAAAGTTGATGGCTGTTCTCATGAAGCTCTGAAGTTACCGAAGCGTTTAAAGAACAAAACGCTGACAGCCTTCAGTTCACTTACACCTTACTCGCAAGTAGATTTATTGAAAGCATGGGAATATTCAGAAGAGTAAGGTCACAAGTCAATTAATTGGATTCTTTATGTTTTTACTGGAAGTGTGGTTTATGACTAATCATTTTAACATCTGGCATAATTGCTTGGAGTTACACAGCAAGCACCTAACAGGTCACGCACCGGTTTGACAACATCGGGCATGCCTGGACGCTGATAAACGGTTCTGCCACCAGCATCAGCCTGATCTGTGGAATATTTCTAATTCTTACAAGTCATTAAATTGCTTGAGGCTACAAAACTATTAACGTATTCACTATTAATTCACTTACCAGTATAATTAAGTGTTCGTTTCTGGAATCTAAGCTGATGTGTGCTCTAACATTAAGAATGTTTGCTGGTTATGAGATGTACTGTGCAAAGATAACATAAAATCTTTTTGAAAGTGCCTGGAAAGGTAAGTAGATATTTATAATATTTCTGTATCTATCCTTTATTCCAAAGGATCTTCTAAAATCTTTTTTAGACGATCTTGGCCTTTGCCAAGGCCCGCACTTCAATACTTTTTGCCTACCTTATGTTACACAGATACTCCTAAACAATTTCCACTCCTTCCTGTTCTCTGACTCCCTTTGACTTAACCTTCTTACACCTTCCTTGGCTGATATAACTACCTTTATGAGTCCGTTTCCATAAAGTTAGTTGCTCTGTGCTTTTTTTAAATCCTTTTTTGGCTTCTGCTGAAAGACTATGTGCTCCTAGAACCTTCTCCTTAAAAAAAAAAAATTAAGTTTGCACTGGATCAATGGAAAATGCCAACAATTTTGAACTCTTTACAGATATGACTATGGATGATGTTCGAGAATACGAGAAAAATATGCATGAAAAAACCAACATTAAAGTTTGCAACCAACATTCATCTACTGTGGATGAAATAGAGAGCCATGCCCAAGCACGAGTATGTCAATTTTTAAAACGTATTGCCCATCCTCAGCTGATGCCCCTGCAGAGGTCAGAGAAGAGCAACCAGCTGGTCCTGCTGAGCAGTCAGTGGAACGCGGGGAGGTTTTGCTTCAGGAGGAACAGGAGCTTTCTCCCTGCCCCTCCTTGGCGCTGCCGGCTGCCACTGGTGTCAGACAGAGTGGGGCTGGGCTCACACACAACTCCCTGTCTTCCAGGAAAACACAATTCTCAAATTTCAGTCGGATGCACAAAGAGGAAGTTAAACAGGAGTTTTTCTTTCTATTATTTGAATAGTTAAATAATGCGGGAGTTCAGAGTGCTTCAGTCAAAAAGCCAGGAACACGGGGAGTGGAAAATTTCTATGGGACTGATAAAATTTTTTGCTTCACCGGGGAAAAAGAGCTTATGAATTATTCACTCTTTTCAAACTAATTTTAATGTTGTCATTGATTAGCTACCAACAAGGTGAGAAGTATTTTCGGAAGTACACACAGCAGTTTGTGGAGAAGGGCGGGTTTCTGTGGAGGTTATTTCATTCAGGTTTTTCGGGAAATTTCATGAAGTATTTAACTTCCTAATTTGGGCACCTCAAATAGAGGCCTAAAATTAGAAATTATTGCTATCTGCAAATAGAAAAGATGCAGTGATAATTGCTTGTGAAATGTTGTTATTCCTTTCTTTCGACTAACTGTGCTGTATTGATGGTTTTACGCATGGAGTGAGGGTGGGGCAAGGCCTGAAGGGCCTGAAGCCTTTCCTTTGCTCTTACTCAGTAAAAATTGTCACCAGCCCGAGAAGATGTTACCTAAGCCATAACCAGGAGGGCAGTTCTTGGGTCTGTAACGCTGCAGCTCCGTTGACATCAAGGTTTCTCTTTAGCTGAGCAGCAGAGAATCAGTTCTCACTGTGGCTTTTCAGGATTTGGCTTTGAATGAAGTCTGCCATCCTCCGTTCCCATGTGGAAAAATTTCCATTGAGGTCAGAACAGAATTTGTCCTTAATGAAAAAAAAGAGAGAGAGTCTGAGCCTTCTTAGTCAGGGTAAGGGCTCATTTTACTTGAGTGTGTATCAGAACAGACAAGAATTTAAAGCAAGTATAAGTTAAAAGGCAAAAGTCGACTGAAGGGACAATAAGTATTTCATGCCTGAAATTAAAATGAATAGTCTTGGAGGGCACCGCTTAGCAAGGCTTCAATGAGGCTTCACTTCAACGGCCGGGAAACCCAGACATCCTCCTCTTTCACTTTCATTTGTCCAGGACAGCTTTTGCTTCACGTTGTACAGAATTCCTCAGTCGAAAACAGCTGACGTGAACGCACGGGCTCCCCTTGGTGTCAGGCTGCTTTTAAACCCTTTGAGTTCAGAAACACTGCGCACGCTGCCGCAGGGTGTGAAACGACATGTAAATCAGCAAGAGGTTCGAGTCTGTCTGCAGCACGAGTAGGTACAGTTCCTCTGGGACCATCTGTTTATTTCCACCACTTAGCTCAGATATGAAAATAGCTTCGTCCTCACCCCTAATAACTGGCAGCGTGGGCTGAAAAGGTCCCGGAACGTCGTCTGCAGGGAAGAGAGAAGGCAGCTGGCAACACGCACGCTTCTGTTTATTTGATATGGTGTTGTAATACAACATAAAGCTTCTTCCACGTAACATTTGCAGCCAAGGCTACAGATGCACGCAGCTGGGTAATATTAAAAATTATCGATGTACTGAATGTATAGGATTTTGTCGTGCGTATGGTAAGCACCATTGCCAGTCCTCTGTCTCAGGCACCCACATGGGCAAGAATTTTAAATTTATTAAAATGCTCGTGTTTTTATTTCTGGGGTTTTTGAGCTTTCAGAGCTCAAATAATCTATAAAATGGCTTAATGAGATACTTTAAATATACAAATTAACATAACGTTCAGTGCAAAACGTAGCATGTATTTCAGTTGGCTCGGTGGACATCCTGCAGGCGATGTAGACACGAAGCAGCAGGTTTCACAAGAGTTCCCGATTTTTTTGCCGAATTTACCCGTTTGTAGCAGATGTTCGCTCGGGGTTTCACCAGGGAAGTTGCGCAGGGCTCGGCCGGGAGCGCCCCCGCGGGCCCGCGCTGCCCTCTGCCCTCTGCCCTCTGCCCTCTGCCGGGCTGCCCTCTGCCCCCTGCCCTCTCCCCGCTGCCCTCTGCCCCCTGCCCTCTCCCCTCTGCCCTCTGCCCCCTGCCCTTTGCCCTTTGCCCTCTGCCCTCTGCCCTCTGCCCTCTGCCCCCTGCCCTCTGCCCCCTGCCCTCTCCCCTCTGCCCTCTGCCCCCTGCCCTCTCCCCTCTGCCCTTTGCCCTCTGCCCTCTGCCCCCTGCCCTCTCCCCTCTGCCCCCTGCCCTTTGCCCTCTGCCCTCTCCCCTCTGCCCTCTGCCCTCTGCCCCCTGCCCTCTCCCCTCTGCCCCCTGCCCTTTGCCCTCTGCCCTCTCCCCTCTGCCCTCTCCCCTCTGCCCTCTGCCCCCTGCCCTCTCCCCTCTGCCCTCTGCCCTCTGCCCTCTGCCCCCTGCCCTCTCCCCTCTGCCCTTTGCCCTCTGCCCTCTGCCCCCTGCCCTCTCCCCTCTGCCCTCTGCCCTCTGCCCTCTCCCCTCTGCCCTCTGCCCTCTGCCCCCTGCCCTTTGCCCTCTGCCCTCTGCCCTCTGCCCTCTGCCGGGCTGCCCTCTGCCCTCTGCCCCCTGCCCTCTCCCCTCTGCCCCCTGCCCTTTGCCCTCTGCCCTCTCCCCTCTGCCCTCTGCCCTCTGCCCCCTGCCCTCTCCCCTCTGCCCCCTGCCCTTTGCCCTCTGCCCTCTCCCCTCTGCCCTCTCCCCTCTGCCCTCTGCCCCCTGCCCTCTCCCCTCTGCCCTCTGCCCTCTGCCCCCTGCCCTCTCCCCTCTGCCCTTTGCCCTCTGCCCTCTGCCCCCTGCCCTCTCCCCTCTGCCCTCTGCCCTCTGCCCTCTCCCCTCTGCCCTCTGCCCTCTGCCCCCTGCCCTTTGCCCTCTGCCCTCTGCCCTCTGCCCTCTGCCGGGCTGCCCTCTGCCCTCTGCCCCCTGCCCTCTCCCCTCTGCCCTCTGCCCTCTGCCCCCTGCCCTCTCCCCTCTGCCCTCTCCCCTCTGCCCTCTGCCCCCTGCCCTCTCCCCTCTGCCCTCTCCCCTCTGCCCTCTGCCCTTTGCCCTCTGCCCCCTGCCCTCTGCCCCCTGCCCTCTGCCCTTTGCCCTCTGCCCTCTGCCCCTGCCCTCTGCTGTCTGCCCTCTGCCCCCTGCCCCCTGCCCTCTGCCCTCTGCCCTCTGCCCTCTGCCCTCTGCCCCCTGCCCTCTGCTGTCTGCCCTCTGCCCTCTGCCCTTTGCCCTCTCCCCTCTGCCCTCTGCCCTCTGCCCTCTGCCCCCTGCCCTCTCCCCTCTGCCCTCTCCCCTCTGCCCTCTGCCCTTTGCCCTCTGCCCCCTGCCCTCTGCCCCCTGCCCTCTGCTGTCTGCCCTCTGCCCTCTGCCCCCTGCCCTCTCCCCTCTGCCCCCTGCCCCCTGCCCTCTGCCCCCTGCCCTCTGCCCTCTGCCCTCTGCCCTCTGCCCCCTGCCCTCTCCCCTCTGCCCTCTCCCCTCTGCCCTCTCCCCTCTGCCCTCTGCCCCCTGCCCTCTCCCCTCTGCCCTCTCCCCTCTGCCCTCTGCCCTTTGCCCTCTGCCCCCTGCCCTCTGCCCTCTGCCCTTTGCCCTCTGCCCTCTGCCCTCTGCCCTCTGCCCCCTGCCCTCTGCTGTCTGCCCTCTGCCCTCTGCCCCCTGCCCTCTCCCCTCTGCCCTCTGCCCTCTGCCCCCTGCCCTCTGCCCCCTGCCCCCTGCCCTTTGCCCTCTGCCCTCTGCCCCCTGCCCTCTGCCCTCTGCCCTTTGCCCTCTGCCCCCTGCCCTCTGCCCTCTGCCCCCTGCCCTCTCCCCTCTGCCCTCTCCCCCCCTGCCCTCTGCCCTCTGCCCTCTCCCCCCTGCCCTTTGCCCTCTGCCCCCTGCCCTCTGCCCCCTGCCCTTTGCCCTCTGCCCCCTGCCCTCTGCCCTCTGCCCCCTGCCCCTTGCCCTCTGCCCTCTGCCCTCTGCCCCCTGCCCTCTGCCCTCTGCCCTCTCCCCCCTGCCCTCTGCCCCCTGCCCTCTGCCCTCTGCCCCCTGCCCTCTGCCCTCTGCCCTCTGCCCCCTGCCCTCTGCCCTCTGCCCTCTCCCCCCTGCCCTCTGCCCCCTGCCCTCTGCCCTCTGCCCCCTGCCCTCTGCCCCCTGCCCTCTGCCCTCTGCCCCCTGCCCTCTGCCCTCTGCCCTCTGCCCTCTGCCCCCTGCCCTCTGCCCTCTGCCCCCTGCCCCCTGCCCTCTGCCCTCTGCCCCCTGCCCCCTGCCCCCTGCCCTCTGCCCTTTGCCCTCTGCCCTCTGCCCTCTGCCCCCTGCCCTCTGCCCCCTGCCCTCTGCCCTCTGCCCCCTGCCCTCTGCCCTCTGCCCTTTGCCCTCTGCCCTCTGCCCTCTGCCCTCTGCCCCCTGCCCCCTGCCCTCTGCCCCCTGCCCCCTGCCCTTTGCCCTCTGCCCTCTGCCCTCTGCCCCCTGCCCTCTGCCCTCTGCCCCCTGCCCCCTGCCCTCTGCCCTTTGCCCTCTGCCCTCTGCCCTCTGCCCCCTGCCCTCTGCCCCCTGCCCCCTGCCCTCTGCCCTCTGCCCCCTGCCCCCTGCCCCCTGCCCTTTGCCCTCTGCCCCCTGCCCCCTGCCCTCTGCCCCCTGCCCCCTGCCCTCTCCCCTCTGCCCTCTGCCCCCTGCCCCCTGCCCCCTGCCCTTTGCCCTCTGCCCTTTGCCCCCTGCCCCCTGCCCCCTGCCCTCTGCCCTCTGCCCCCTGCCCCCTGCCCCCTGCCCTCTCCCCCCTGCCCTCTGCCCTCTGCCCTCTGCCCCCTGCCCTCTGCCCTCTGCCCCCTGCCCTCTGCCCTCTGCCCTTTGCCCTCTGCCCTTTGCCCTCTGCCCTCTGCCCCCTGCCCTTTGCCCTCTGCCCTTTGCCCTCTGCCCTCTGCCCCCTGCCCTCTGCCCTCTGCCCTTTGCCCTCTGCCCCCTGCCCTCTGCCCTCTGCCCTTTGCCCTCTGCCCTCTGCCCTCTGCCCCCTGCCCTCTGCCCTTTGCCCTCTGCCCTCTGCCCCCTGCCCTCTGCCCTCTGCCCTTTGCCCTCTGCCCTCTGCCCCCTGCCCTCTGCCCTCTGCCCTTTGCCCTCTGCCCTCTGCCCCCTGCCCTCTGCCCTCTGCCCTTTGCCCTCTGCCCTTTGCCCTCTGCCCTCTGCCCCCTGCCCTCTGCCCTCTGCCCTTTGCCCTCTGCCCTCTGCCGGGCTGCCCGGCGCGGCCACACCGCGGCGCCCGCGGGGGCCTTCCGCCCCCCCGAAGTTTTCTGTGGAGCCGGCTGTCCGCTGCAGGGTGGCTTTAATCTGATCTCATTTGGCCTCGACCTTGCAGGGAGGTGAGCAGCGGATTTGTCAGTTGGCCGTCAGTGCTTAAGTACAGGCTCTGGATGGAAAAGTTGGAAAATGTGACTGTGAAGCGAGAGGGAGCTCTTCAGGCTTTGTTAGGAAAGCGGAAGGGCCCCAGCTACGCGCAGGCGGCTGCACCTGGAAGTCAGTGGAGGCTGTGCCTGCGGGAAAGACAGTTTTTCATCCCTTGGCAGTTACAGTAGACCAACAAACGGTGACAACCCTTTACCCGTTCATGCTTCTCATCTAAGTGCGGAAAAAACCCCAACCTATCAGTTTTATTTTCTTTGAAGTTCTGAAAAATTCTACTTGCTGTGTATCTAAATGTATTCTTTAATTGCCTGTGAAATAGCTTATTTTTCCAGCAATTACAGAGGTAGCGCTCTTTATTCAGTTCAGAGCCAAGTAGAAGAGGAACCATTAGCACGTGATTAATGTACTGTACTTCTTTTTCTTTCCGTTAGCTGCTTATTGTACTCCAGCAATGCATTACAGTGGGAGGGCATTCATGTGGACAGTCACTTAGGGATATGCATGTTAAGCAATCATTCCGTGATTTAGACATGGGATGGAAGTAGTTCAACTGAGTTAATGAAATGATAATTTGAATATATTCTAAGGCATCTTTATCTTTCTTTCCTTCTTGTTGAAGACATGACAATGGATGAAGTCCGAGAGTTTGAACGAGCCACTCAGGAAGCCACCAACAAGAAGATTGGGATTTTCCCACCTGCAATATCTATCTCCAACATTTCCATGCCTTCTTCAACCCGCAGTGCTCCATCTAGTGCCCCATCAACTCCTCTCTCCACAGATGCTCCTGAATTCCTAACAGTTCCCAAAGACCGGCCTCGGAAAAAATCTGCTCCAGAAACTCTCACTCTTCCAGATCCAGCGAAAAAAACCCTTTAAATTAACCCAGCGTGTTTCCTCCCGATAAGCCATGTCTGCCGCAGCAAGAGTGATGTAACTGAATTTCTACAAAGGTCATGGTGGTTTGTTGGTTGTTTTTTTTGCTTAAAATAATCTTACTGGTGTGGAAAGATTACTTCTTTCCTCAGACTTGATCCTTAAAACCTCCAGAGAAGTGCATGCAAGGGAACGTAGTTTATATATTCCTCAAGTAGTGTTTCAAGCCATATGGTGCATCTTACTGATACAGAATGACAGAGTCTGAGGGCAACCCTAGAAAAGAAATTAAATCTTTCTGTAGCAGTATTCTACCTACAAATCCTCATCTAGGTCATAACATTTATAATTAGGAGTAGGTATTTAGTAAAGCTGCCAAGGACTTCTGAGGCAAATTAGTGCCAACTAAAATGCACGGTTAACAGGAAAAAACCCTCCCGTTTTCTTCTTTTATAGGTGATTTCAAATCCTTCCTGCTCTCAGGCTTCTCCTGTGTATTCACAAACCTTTGACCATTTGACTCATTGTACTTGAGCGCCAACAGCAATGGCTCGGATTCACATTTTGCTTAACGCGACTCAGGATTTGGGGCCTACCTAACAAACGCAAATCTTTTCAAACCTAAAATATCACTGTATTGAAGCCCCAATTGTAATTAATTATACTGACTTTGAGGCCATTGAACTATTTCTATCTTGCACAGAATTTGTAAAAGAAGCCGCCTATTTCTTGTAGATAATGTATTTTAATAGCTCTCCCTGTCCTTTTGTGATCTCCTAAGTCCGTGTTGGTGTTCATCAATGGTGTTCCGTATGTAAGATTGAGAAAAAGCAGCTGAATTGAGCCAGCTGAGAAGCAAAACCAATGAATTCTGTCTTTTCCTCACTGGAAGAAGAGTGGTAGTGACGCTGTAAGACCTTGAATGTAAAGGAACGAAAAGATGAGACTCCTTTTTCTTTCCTGACTCACATCTTTCCTAAACAGCACAATCTCTACGAACAGAAAGCTGGTTCCAGGCTTTTCCATCGTCTCTAGGGAAGGGGTGAACAAAATCAGTCCCTTTAAAAAGCAAACGAATCGTGGGGCTGCTCAGTCCCGCGTAGGGTGACGCCAGGGAAACAGAGGTGCTCTTCCTGGTCTGCGTGTGAAATCGCTTTTCAGTCTCAGGAATTAAAATGTAGAGAAGGATGCTTCCCAGTAGGGGACTGTAGATTGTGGAAGGAGGAGAAAAATAAATGGCAGAAGTGGCCTCTTCCTTCCTTCCTTTTCAAAACGTAAACTCAGTGAGAAACTTTCCCCGCTGACCCCCATTCGGGGGATTTGTTCTCTCTCGTACAAACGGCTCTTCAGCGACTGCTGTCGGTGTCTCTCTGTTGGCAGCTGTAGCAGACATTAAATAGGCCGCTGTTCAGTTCCCAGTGAGTGACAGCTCTCGCCTGAATCCTGTGATCGAAGTGGGTGATATTCTGTACCACACGGTACAGGGACAAAGAACCGGAGAGTCCTCCGGAGCTGAGCTGTCACTGGGTATCGAACCATCGGTCTGGGGATGGCCTTTTCCCCGGGCGCGATGTCTGTGCCGTCGCCTCAGCACGATGCTGTGTTTGACGGGCTTAACTGCACTGAACTCCCCCACGGCTGTGGGTCCAGCAGGAGTTACGTGGAATGTGTGATATTTATAGCGTAGTTTTAGCAGCAGGAGAGGCAATCCCACTGCCAGCCTGCGCTGAAGACAAGCGTACATTTGTTTGATAGTTAAAATCCTGCAGCGAGGGAGGTCGGGGAGCTCTGTGTAGGTCAGCCGTGGTCTGACTTCATGCCTCCCGCTCGCTGTCCGTGTTCTGCTTCGCTGCTCTGCTCGGAGCCAGTGGTGCTGTGTGAGCAGCCAACTAACGGGTGATGATTTTTTTGTTTAAAAAGAAGCGGCTGTAGTGATGCAAACAAAACTTTCCTGCATTAGTTTACGATTTCAGCTTAAAAAGTGTGCAATTAGGTATTCATGATTATAACTGGTCTAATCTCTTTATTATTATTATTTATGTAATAGCAAGATTGGAACATTGTCAGAGAAGGGAAACTTTTGAAATCATAAAGCATTGTTGGTTGTTTTTTCATTTCCTGAATTTGACCCATGTAGAAATAGTTTAGATCTCATCTACCTAAAAATCTGTTTTTCAATTAATCTTTGTCTAGTCATAATGCCCTGGTGCTTACATATTGCTGTTTCTATATGCATTTGGCGTCTGGGTTTGACACAGACTATTAGACCAAAGCAGTCGTACTTTTACTCGTATTTAACCGATTGATTTCCAGTCCCATGTGGATACACCCATTATCGTATTAAGCAGGTTTGGGGATGAGGCCTGTGTGAAAATGATTAACATACCTGAACAGGACGCACCTCAGTAGCGGCACGACAGAGGTGTAGGAGAAAGACACTGATCATGTCATGGAAAAAATGACAGACCGCTTAACGCTGCGTCTCCGTCGGCTCCTGCTGCTGCCGTAGCCCTTCCACCAGGCACTGCTCTTCTTGAGCATTACCAGATTTACCGACACGACAGCCTGGCTTCACCCTTGGCCGCGACAAGGAGCACGATCAGCCCCACTGCCTCCATGTTGCTTCCTAATGAAGGCAAATAAAAAGGTCTGTAACATTCCATTGCGTTGGATGAGAAACACCCCGGGCTTTTCATCGCCTCTTCAGGTACCTTCTGCTGCCTTCTGCTTTGCTTCCCCCACCAGCCATTACCCGTTTGGTCAATATGATCTTTATTTGTCCTTTTCTGTTTGGTTGGGCTTTGTTTGTTTCTTTTTTTAAGGTAGGATAACTTTTTCTAGAATATTCCCAGCAAACACAGAAAACCACAAGAAATTAAATGAAAAGGAAGGTCTGAATACTTCAGTGTAACATCTTGAGGCAAAGGCTTGTTTTCATTCCTGATTTTTTCACAGCGCTTTCTGTTGTATTTTCAAACATGTTTATTAGGAGGAAAATGGAAAGCATTTTGCAGGTGTCCATCACTTCTTTTGCAAAGATGAATGATGTGATTATTGAGTGGGTACGTCTTGAGAGCACGGTGCCAGCAAAGCTGAAGAGGCGCAGCGGCCGCGTCCCGCTTCTCTGCCCCAGTGACTGGAGAATTACCCGACACAGCTCTGCTGGGACTTGGCCAGGAACCCTTCGTCCAGGAGAACACCCTTCAGAGCAAATAATGTTTGTTTGTTTCTTTGTTTGGGTTTCTGTGGAAACCTTCTCCCAGCTTCGCTCGTACTGTTATGTACTTGGTATAGAACAATCATTACAAAATAACTGGCAATTCACTGCAGTCTTTAGAAGGGCAGATCTCCTAATAGATTAAAAAAGGGAGGTATCCATAAAGACTAGGAGGAGCAGCACATTCCTGAAACACACACTTAATGGGATTTCTTATGAATGTAATGGTTAATTTTGTAAATGACTGGATAAATCCTATGGAAAGAAACTATTTGCCCTTATTCTTTGGCTTTTTTTTGATTATTCTGGAAGGTGATGTTGTGACATCTAGTAGCCAATTCGCATTAATTGCTGCTGTAGAGATTTTGAAATTGAAATATTTGTTCCTTGAATTTTAGTTTGTAACAAGACCGCTGTATTTTGTTAAAACTGCTTTGAAGCTTGCTGCACTGTAACTTCAAACCAACGTGCTATCATCTGAAGTAAGCCAAATGTATATGCTTTTTATGAATTAGTGAGTGCAGTAAGAGAGGATTCATGATCTTGTCAATAGGAGCTTTTCTGTTTCCATTGTTTGGACTTGGTTTTATATGCGTAAGTTAAAATTGCTAAATAAGTCTAACAATGTTTTGCTTTAAATGAACAGCATGGTCCTCGAATTACAATCTCCTGTAGTTTTGTGGTGTCACTAAAACAGGTTTCATTGTTTTATTTCATTTCTGTGATAATTCCACATGAGACTGAATGTCCAGTAATTCATTTCGTTTATTTGGAGCAATGATGCTACATTAGGCAATACCTGGTGATCAGGCATCGCTACCGTCAAAGAAGGACCAAGTTTTGAAACGTTCTGCATGTTAAATACTGCAAGGCTCCGCAGAATTTGATTGTCGTATTTCTCATTCATATAACTTAGTTTCTGATTTTACCAAGTTATTTATTGTTTTTAATATTGTATTTTTCCTTGCATTTTGTTGTAAATAAACTACCAACAATTATTCTCTACAACTGTGGCTAGTTTCTTTTCCTAGGTCTCCTCTGGGAAGGAACGTATCGGTCAACATTTCCACCCCCAGCTCTGCAAGTCACTTCCTCAAAATTAAAAAGCACGGAGAACTGGCTTTGTAAGGAAAATTTAAACCACTTCCAAGGTCTGCTAAGTTTTGTTGTGCCTCAGCGTTTTCAAGATTTTATCAAGGCAGGTGCCCATCAGTCTGGTGTCGGCCCATTCACTTGTAAATGACCATTTGGTTGACAAGGAAGTTTTTCAGTGGGGAATCCAATTCTCTGTGCAGGGTTTGGCAGCCTGGTGTGGTCGTAAATACTGAAAAGGAGACAACTCAAACCTCTCAGAAGGTAAGAATCCGTCATCACTTGTCTACCAGGCATTTCATGTAGTCAACAGAAATTTCACATCTACAACGATCCTTTAAGTTTTTAGGTAGAGGCTTACTCCACAGAAATAAAGCTTCCTCTTGCACCAGAACAATGGTGGTTGCTTATTCGGTATAGAAATGCTTCACAACAGCTTAGGACAGGAGACAACGAACAAACACAGGCCTATAAAATATTTAAGGTAGAGATCACACGGTACGAGGACACGGAGACCACCGGACACCACGCAGCCCTGCGTGGCCCCGGGTCACGGTAAGGGGCCCTGCCCTGCAGACAGACGGGCTCTGGCCCAGGCTCTGCCACCCCCGTGAGGTCCTCACTGTCCTCTACCAGGCAAAATTCCAGCTGGGGTCTCCAGCAAGCGGGTACGCCAGCGGCAAGACCCCGAAAGGACTGTGCTGGCCACGCGTGGTGCCCAACAGCGGCCAACAGCTGGCGCGGTCACACGCCTCGCCGTCGGGCCGCACCCGCTTTCGCTGGTGGTTTGGTGTGAGTCGGGGTTTCTTACAGTTTGGGCTTGTATTGCTCGCGCTTCACTAAAATTTGCATACAACAAATTGGTTGTACTGTATCTTGTTGACCCTACCGCTATTAAAATTGGTGGAGTTGGGTTGCGCTCTTACAGACGTGAGAAAGTTTCACAGTTTACAAAAATGACACATGGGGCAGAAATACATTTAACTAAAATGGCCTTAAAACCAGCAATGCTTTATTGTGACAAAGCGAAACTACAGAAGCCTTTTATCCAACGTCCCCGTGCTAATCTGCATATAAATGACACCTCTGGGGCAGGAAGAGACTCCCGTAGGACCAGCTGTAGGCACGGCCCTGGGGAAGAGCTCATCACCACCGCGCACACGGAACGCCCCGGAATGCAACTGCATAAAGGAAAGGCCGTTGGTCGTCCTGGTTTGTAACAGGGTCCTGAGAGATTAATGGCTCTTCTTTGATTTTTATAGTATTTCAAGTACCCAGAACGCGTCGTATTTTTACGTCCTTTGCTGGCAAAGCCCCCGGGGGAGGCGGCAGGGCCGGCAGCCGCCGCAGGGAAGCGCGCGGCCACGCCACACTCGCGATGCGCCCGGAACCTCCCGAGCGGCCTCGGCCCTTTCCGCCCCCGCCCCCGACCCCGCCCCCAGCGGCGCATGCGCGCTGTGCCCCCTCGTGGCCCTCTCCCGCCGGGTCTCGCGCCGTGCCAAGTCTCGCGAGAGGCGGTGGCTCGCCAAGATGGCGGCGTTGTGCGAGAGCTTCACGCTGTGCGGTTTGGGTCCCAGCGGCGCCGTCGGGCTCGGCGGTGGCCTCCTGGCGCTGGAACCGGGCCCCGACCCCGACCACGTCCTGCTCACCGACCGCGGCCGGACGGCCACGCTTTTCAAGGTAACGCCCGGCCCAGCCCCGGCCGCTCGGCCTCGGGACACATGGCTGCTGCCGCCGGGCAGCCCCGGCCTGTGGGAGGGTCCCCGGGCGGGGCCTCGGGGCCGCTCTCCCTCGTGTCCCAGCCCGGCCGTCACCGGGCAGCCCCCGCGGCGACCCGCCGCCCCTCGGCTGGCTGCGGGGCCTTCGGGACGGGGCCCTGCCCTGCCCGGCTCACCTGCGCTCTGCCGGCGGAGCGGGGGGCGGCTCAGGCGGCTGCTGGCGTAGTTCTGCTTCTGCTGATTTTTCTCTCTACGTTCCAAGTATTACTTCCATCCCCAAGCTGCAGGGTAGGTGGCGTTTCCTTACAGTAAGCAGGGTGACACGTGTTTTGTCCGGCCGTCAGTTTTATGTTAGCTGCCATCCTGTTGGCTGGAGGGTGAAAGATTTTAGTTTGCAGCACTGCAGACTAGAAGAATGTTCTGGTGGCTTTTATCTTACTTTGCTCTGGTGAGACCGCCCCCTGCAGTGCTGCATCCAGCTCTGAGGGCTCCAGCGTAAGAAGGACATGACCGGCTGGAGCGGTGCCAGAGGAGGCCCCGGAGATGCAGCGATCTTGAATTGGTTTTCATATTAATGGAGCTAGGGATCGTATCTTAGTGGATTCATGATACAGCCTTCTTTGGGTTGTTTAGTCCCACTGCCAAGACTGTACATGAGAACATAAATATGTTGGTAAATGCCCCATATAGCTCTAGGCTGAGGAGAGCTCTAGTACCCTCGGAACACCCAGACAGGAATCATATGTAACATGAGTTGAGACAGTAAAATTCATTGCTCTCTGTCTCAATACTTTACACCGAAATAGGACAAGAAAATGCATGGTTCTGTGCAGGATTGTATTAGTGAGTAAAAGTAGTGTCTTCGCTTTGGAAAAGCCATGCGTCAAACCCGTGCTTCGTGACATAATCCCATCTCACCATTACAGGTCAAAGTTATTTCTGATGTGAAAAGAAATAATTCTAATTAATGGAGAATTTTTTCATGTTACTCTGAAACTTTTGGTATTAAAGTCATATTTTAATTACAGTGTCTTTGTTCTGACTCTCCTAGGTTTCGGATCAGAAGCCATTAGGCTGTTGGTCGGTTAAACATGGGCAGATTATCACATGTCCAGTTGTATGCAACTTTGAAACTCATGAATATATAGCTGTTCATGATGACAAGGTGAGATCTTTTATGTTTCCTTAAAGGGAAAAAAGGAAGTAGTGAGCCTTCTGACTGAATGTAGATAGGGAAGAAATGAGCGGTGCTGGATTTCTGGCTAAATGTAAATGCCTGGAGCTCTCAACACCCTCTTGCTGTTCATCAGGTCCTCTCTGCTCTTGGAGAGGACAGGGATGTGCAGTTCTACAGCTGCACAGTGTCTTCTTTTGTTAGTGACATGAAGATCATCTGTGCGGAGCACCAGTTGTTGGTGGCCTTTTAAAAACTGAAGCATTGTTAGTGAAGAATGTTTCATGCATACATTAAGGATAAGTTATTTCGCTTGTTGCAGACTGGTTGACATTTGGAACTGCGTGATTATTGTACTGAAATGGTTAAAATAGTTCATACTTGCATCCTTGTTTTTCTGTTCGTATTTTGCAGTTAAATGTTTGTGTACGTGTAGTGCTTGCTCAGCACATGCTGAACCTTTGGCTTTTTGTTGTTGATGAAATATCTTTCCTGACCTTTCATTGTTCTCCTTAGAACATTCTCTTCCAGATCAGGACATCTGTATTTTAGTCTGTCCATCATTTTGATCTGCTTTCATTTAGACTTCTGCTGTATTGGTTTCCTTAACCTTACTCTTTCCTATCCTTTCTTTCCAATTCAAGATTTCTGAGCTTGGTTTCTATTCCTATTTTCTCTGCTTCAGCTTCTTCCCATGCAAACTTCCCCTGAGCCAGTTTCCACTAAGGTTACCGTGAATACCTTCTGTATATTTTCCTACTGTGTTTCAGAGGCATGCGACTGCTACTATTTTGTGTGCTGAGAAGTCTATATAATTACTGTTTTACTGCGCTTAAAAAATAATGCTTCTCTTAAAGGTTTTAAGAATATGGAAGAACAAAGACATTAACTTGGACAAAGTATTTAAAGCAACAGTAAGTCTCTTACGTATGTTCGCTTTTATGTTAACATTTTGAATCCTGGGGGAGGGAAGGCATGTTAATTTTCATAGTACTTGTAATACTACATTTTAGCTGACCGTTATCTTAACTTGCACTTCTGGAATATTGTAAGGAATCCACTCGGACTGATAGACTTGATCATCAAAGTATTAGTCTTAAAGTGATACGTATCCCAAGTCCAAAGCTTCAGAGGACTTTCTGTAAAGCTGGTGAATTATGTTCAAATATAGATATATTTTTTTTCTGTTCTGCTGGTGGATGTGTAAACAACACTTTGTGCTATGCCGTGTAACAGTTGTTTGAACTCCTTACCCTCAATTATGTTTTTTTCTGATGTGATTCAGAAATGCAGTGCTCATTGGGACGCTTTCCTGGCTTTTTGTTGGGTAGTGATTAGAGATATTCACAGCATTTCAGAAAACTGGCCATTACTAGGCCTACCTTATTAGGAATCTTACAGGTTCATCATTCTTCTGTTACTCGTTTATTGAAAGAACTTTAAAAAAACCACATATAAAACAGTTGGCTTTCAAGGTAACGAAGAACAAGGTAATGAAGGTTCTGAAGAACAGACATTATTTTTTTTCTCTATAGCTTTCAGCTGATGTATACAGAATACACTCACTCCCCAATGGAGGGCCAGTGGTACTATTCAAAGGAGGAGGTGTTCGAACTTTAGATGTCCTTTTGGAAGCCCCACAACAAGAAATTGAAAACATTATCTCAGATGAAATCGTCAAGTAAGTGATACACCTTTATGAAGCTCGCCTCTTGCTCAGAGGAGTTGTTGATCATGATGAAAGTTGTTCCCTTTTTTGAAGGGGGTAGGGGAGAAATCTGACGACCGAGATCTTGGGGTTGAGTGGGTTTTTTCCAAAATGTTGGTTTTGAAATGTTAAAATTATTTATACAGATGTCCGAAAAATAAGAGGCTGCCTAAGGAGCAGCGATATGACTTTAGGTATAGCCCTAGAATTTAGAAGACATTCATACAGCTTTCTGGTTTTTAGGTGGAGTGAAGCTTTTATGGAAGGTCAACAACCTGTCTTAATTTTCACTACTGAGAAAGTGAGTTGAATGCTTTTTTAAAAAACTTTCATAGCAGCAAATCTAAGTGCTTTTTCTCAAATCCATCACCTGCTTCATTGGATTTTAAGAACTTTTGCTGAAATCAATATCCTGATTTAATCAATATCCTGTATGTGTATTGTTTCTGATCCAACAATTAAATTGAAGTTGTGTTGCTTTCAGGGCTGAGGAGCCTGAGCCTTAGAACTTCAGAGAGCAATCAAGATGAAATACAGTAGATGATTGTGTGATTCTTCATTGCCCTCAAATACTTGCTCGTTGCGAATAACTTATTAAATAGGATTCATGTTTAAAAAAAAATTATATACAAATCTGTCTATATTCAAATGCTTCTTCCTGTGAATCCATTTGTTGCATCAAATTAGAATTTTCTTTATGTGCTTGAGTCTGCAAGCTTTTCTGAATTAGGCTGTATGTCCCATAGAAAACACATTCCTAATTTTGCTTAATATTTGAAGCGGTACTAATATCTGAATTGCTGTTATCTCTTCTTTGTGTAAATTAAAGGAAAACTTTATTTTCTTTTTTGTTTTAGGATGGGGATTTTTTTGTCTATGTACAGAAACTTAAGATGAATAGTCTACACAAATACAAGCTTGAACAACAGGAATTATCTAAACCACTGAGTTTCACAGCATATATAAAAAATCAAATTATCACACTTCTGTGTTTGTGTAAGTTTTATATTTTCTAACGGGATGTGCTAATAAAGTGAAGAATTGTATGGAAGGCCATAAAATGTTTATATTTATCAATTACTGTTTAATATTTTTAGTTCCTTAAACTTTCTAAAACAGCTAGTGGTAGAAGTAGTAATTAAATCTTCCTGATATTTTAATGGCTGCAAAGACTGACTGTTCGTAAATGATACGACTTGTACCTTGCAGATCTCGTGCTAGCTATACTTTTATTTTGCTGCTTTGCATCATAACATGTCCTTTAAATATCCTGTATTATTTCTTCTTTCAGCACTCACTGGATTTTGTTGTCTTTGGATGTTCTCTTGCCATATCATATTAAATAGTTTTTCCACAATAACAGATGATAAAAGCATCACCACTTTTCTTTGACAGATTCCAATGACTCTGTGTACGAGGTTCTGATACCTTTGCAGCAAAATAGTGAAGAAGAGCAAATTTTGTCCAAGTCACTGTTACTAAAACTTTCAGTATCTGGAAGTGTTCTAAAAGGAACTTCTTTCGTTGTTCTTGATAAAGACCACATCGCAATATTAGGAAGCCTAGCTGCACCTGGTGAAGAATCCAAAGGTAACTTGAAAAATCAAATTAAGATGTCTTAAGTTTCCTTAGGTGAAGCACTAAGCAGGAAATAGTGCAAATAAAATGTTATTTGGCTCTTAAAACTAGTACGTAGTTGAGCTGTGCTTTTCGGACCACTCACCGAAAGATAACTTTTACCAGTAAACTACATAGTGGCTTGTAGGACTATGCTCACTGTTGTGTTTCGGTATTTGCTCTCATGCTGTTTGTGAAACAGTTGAGAAGACGCAGCAAGGGAACTCATGGATGGAGGGGAATTGAAAGGAGG
Organism: Alca torda; assembly: GCA_008658365.1. Lineage (NCBI taxonomy): Eukaryota > Metazoa > Chordata > Aves > Charadriiformes > Alcidae > Alca > Alca torda. Next base: position 38,321,335 of record CM018086.1, read on the forward strand.
ACTTGGGTGCTTTTAAAGGGATCTATGTGGGGAAACAGACCTAATGTCCTATAGGAAATCAGTCACTCAAATAAGTGAAACAAACACTTCAGCCTTATGCCAAAATTTCTGAAGTGGGGGATCACTGAAATGGAAGCCACTGAACTAGAGCATTTTATAACAAAATGTTCTTCCCGACTGGAGGCCTCACTGGCTGCTCTCCCTCTTACCACAGCTTCTTGTTTAAAGCTCTTCACCGGAAAACTAACTCATCTTTAATTTTATTTTCCTCGAGATCTAACCGGAATGACTGACTTCCTAATGTTGAATACATTACTCACTGAGCTATTTGAAACAGTTATTTCTATTTCCTCAAGTGTTTTTAACTGAAAGTAGCAAAGGCAAGTGTAGCATTTATGTTGCTTTTTGGGGTTGTAACATCTGTCTCTTGTTTTTCTTAGAGTGCCTAACAATATGGAATACAAAATTTCAGACATTGCAAACTTCAAAGGAGCTGCCCCTGGGAACCAGTGGACAGGTAAGCTCAATCTTTAATTCCTTGGTCCATAAGCTTTGTGCATTTGGCATGATGGCAGTGAATAGACTGGTGGGTTTCAGAGTCTGGAAGAGCAATGAATGCCAACTTCGGAAACAAAATTAATATTGACCAGTTGATAAGCAATTTTTGTCAGAATATTTAGCAGGAGAATGGTGGCTTAGGGCAATTTCTGTGATAATTCAGTACTGTCTCACTTCTGATGGTCTTGATTATTTGGTGGGAATGAAATAGCTAATTAAACAGAAAACCCAGCCAGTATCTATTCTGTGCAGACAGTTTGTAATTGAAGGCCTAAATGATCCCTGCATCTCCCTAAATAGCGTTTCAAGATGTTCAGGTGTCAATTAATGGTAAGTAAACTGATGCCTAAGTAACAAATGCACTAGTGAAGTAGAACAGCTGTTTCTGTCATGAAATTGCACAAGAGGGAATTTTAAAAATATCAGGTGGACTTAATGCCTTGGAGCAGTCACCATACTTTAAGGCATCCCTGGAACATACTTAACAGGACACTTCTTATTTCTGTATTTAAAATCAACAGTTAATTGCAGTAACATGCTAACAAGTGTTAAACCTACCAAAAATAATTTAAAATAATCTTACGCTGACTTCTAGTTGAATTTTGTAGTAAGGAGTTAAACATCACCTTGCACAGGAGCATGCTTCTCTGTTCATTTTCTCATTAACGATACATTTTAATATTTTGTAGTTGTGGTGTTATGAGGAAAAATTCTTTTTTACTCATGGGAAAGTGCTAACGGTAATGATGTATAAGTGTGAAACGTCATCCTTGGCAGCTGCTGTGGGAAAGCTCAAGGACAGTCAAACCCCTGGTAAGAATTTTTATAGTTACAGTGAAAAGATCTTGTTAAAAGCAAAACTTCTGAAATTGTATAAATATTACTTTAATACAGTCCTGTAAAATCAATAGAGTCTAAACAGCTTGAAGTAACCTAATACTATATCCTGTTTCTGGCAGTTAAATTTAATGTTGCTGAAAACACCAAAGCACGCAAATGCCTGAATTCATAGTGGCTTCACTTCAACTGGGTTGTCATTCAAATACAGGAATTACTGAAAATACTGGAATGCTAGCTATGAATACTGAAAACAAAATGAAGTGCTGTCACCTATAAATCTTTTTCAAAGAGTTTGTGATTAGATGGGGCAGTGTCAAATCTTTTTGTAAACTTTAGTTTAAAATCGTACTGTCATAGTGTCTTTAATTCAGCATCGCACTGATAAAATGTTGCAAGTAATGCTCACAATAAATTGTGTAGTAACTTCTTTTCCTCCCAGAGGCTAAAGCGGAAAAAACAGTATGCAGAAAGGCTCATAAAACTGGAAACTTTCTTGGCAGAAAAGGACTAGCATTATACTTTAGAAAATATCTATTAGTATAAGAAGTTGATGTAATATTCGTACTTTAATAAATATACTTTAAGCGCTACCTTCATATAGTTTTATTTTTGTGTTCACAGATGTGTCTTCATTCATAGACTGGAACACCCTCGCAGATGAAGAGCTGGTGGTTTCCTTGCAGTCAGAGCAGTCTGTAGCTCTAAAATCTGAGTCCAAAATGACTGTAAGTTAGCATTAGGAGCATGTGAGCTTTTTGTTTCATATCTCTTGTCTCTTCCCCATGCCGCTACTTTTACCTTTAGGTGTTGTCTCAGAAGGAACTTTCACTTTGTATTTGTCACTCGTTTCTAAAAATTTCTGGAATTGGACTACCAAGTTATTAATCATAATCTGCGCAGCAAGTTGACACATGAATTTCCTAGTTATCTTGATTGAAACTATTAAATATATACCACCTTTTGGAGCTGAATAATAACTTTTTGTTTTTCTTTATAATAGTTAAGATCAAAAAGGAGCACTGTTGCTAAAGTACAGCCAGATACCTTATCAGTTGGGCAGATCTTACTAAATCTAAAAGTAAGTAAACCAAATATCCTAAAGTAGGGGTTTAGACACTCTCATAATATTCTAGTTGTCTCTTAAGCTATTATTTTTTTCCATGTCCTCTTGCACATAACCAAGTTGACGAAGCTTCCTTGAACAGGTGACTTGGAGGATATTATTATGCTAGACTAGTATTTGGACATGATAGAATTTAAAGTTTTGTCTTAAGAGTGTGTTCTAGAACCGCACAATACAGCGCTTATAATAACTATCTGAATCCTGAAAACTTGCAGAAATTTGTTCTTTTTTAATGAAAATCTTTTCTTACAGTAAATAAGGTAGAGGGATTTTTCACCTGGACTCTGCTTTTTTAGATTCTGACTTATGTCTTTAATTTTGTTGAAGACCTTTTGGATCTAGAAAGTCAAAATGCTAGGAATTCCACTGCAAATACAGCAGTAAGCTGTTCAGTTCCTTTCTAAAACTCGATGCAAATGTGTGATACTTAAAGTTGCAGCCCTTCCTGTGTGAATGTACCTATAGTTCATCTGTGGCTGGACACCTGGGTAATATTACTGAATTAACAGGCAAATAATCCCTGAGCAATTATTGAAAGATACTGCTTACCCTGAGTTCAGAGTGAGTAATTACCCTCATTTGGCTCTTTCATGCTTGAGAGAGACTACCAAAATACAGAGTGGTGAGGGTTTTCTTGTAAATTTTTTTTTTTTAGCTTAAATTCAAAAATAACTCTGTTTCTACTTGGTCTAATTAGTAACAGTTACAGTTCTCAAACCTACGCCTTGTATACTTCTGAGTTATTTGTTATTTTCAGGATGCTTCTACAACTGTATTTGAGAATGAATTGAGACAATTGGTGTCAAAAGCACAGATGCCAGATTTCCAAGCCAGCATCGGATGTGTAATAACTGCTCTTATAAAAAGATGTAAAACAAATCCAAAGTACTACCCTCAAAATCTCCTGCTGCATATAGTCGAAACCCGAGACTTGTCTTACAGGTGATGATTCTACATTTTTTTAACTGCAAGGAAAAATCTTTAAAAATAATAATGAAAGAAAGTAGAAATCAAGTTCTTTATAAAGCACTCTTGAATTATCAGAATTTACTGCTGAAGGTGCTTATGTTCATTTTCTGATGAAGCTGATGCTTCCTGGATGGATTTTTGTGTAAGACAAGATTAATACTTCTGCATTAGTTGTCAATGTAGTTTTCAGTGGGTGTGGACTATGCAGCCTATTCTTTTCATATTTTTACAGTTTATGTCCAGATTTAATGGCTGTTGCTTTGGAGAAAAAAGATGTCCATCTCTTACAAATTTGCTTACAACGGTTTCCAGATATTCCTGAAGAAATTACTTATGTTTGTTTGAAAGTATTTTTAAGGTAAGTTGGAATCACTCTTTTTTTTTTTTCCTTTTCTTTTTTCTTCTTCACCAAACCAAGCACCTTAATAAAAAGATGTGTGTTGCCAATAATGGCTTTAATTAGGTGAGAAGTTAATACTGTGCATGAAATTCTTAATTCTGAGTACAGTGTATGTTGCAGTCTGACAAACTTTTTACAAGGTGCCTGTTGCATATCTTAATTCTAAAAACTATGTAAATGGTAATTAAATGAACATGCCTTTTGGTAACACTGCTGGCTTGAATGGCACTTGCATCCTTCTACATGTGTTGTTACAGCTATCTGTTTATGTTGCAACAGACTTAATTGGGAACTTACCTGGGGTAAGAAGCCCACAAAAAAAGACCAGTTCTCATAAGTTCACAACAAAAATGGTTTTCATATCCCCAGAAGGATGAAGTTTTAGGTAGGTGCTGTAACCAAAAGAAAAGACTGTTATTACTCTTTCTCCAGGCTTCCAGAGCAAAAAGGATTCTTTTTTTTTTAATTAGAAACATCAGATCTTGTTAATTTCATACCTTAGAATTGTCAAATAATTTTATTAGGAATATTAGGAATTAGGAAAATGTTAGGAAAACCATATAGGTTGAAGCAATCCCACTAACGTCAGAGTACAACAACAGTCTTGACTGGAGTATAAACAAGCCCATGACAGAACATCTAATAATACAGTAACTTACATTGTTGGAATGAGAGTAGTGCATGTATTGTTTGAGGTTAATAATTACAAAATATTAACTGTTCTTTCATGGCCTTTATTCATTCTGCAAGAGTCTATGTTTTAGTATATGGTTTTACTTTTATAGTAAGCTTCAAAGAGTTCATAGCGTGTACAACTGTTAGGTTGATGGCCTTGCTGATTTTAAAGCTAATAATTAAAAGTATTAAATGTCTGGAATTTTCTTCTACAGCATTAGTGAAGCCTATCTTCAAACAATAGATGTGAATCTAGAATCCGTAATCTCTTACACTGATGTTGAATTCAACAATAAAGAAGTTAAGACTGAAATTGTAGAAAATGGTTTCAATGCGGAGTTGGAACACGACATCTGGGATACTAAAATCACAAAGGAAACCCATCCGATGGCTGATGGTGAATTATGCCCTGTTGGGCCACAGAAGGCAGCATTATTGTATCCTCTGTGTGTTTTAATGAAGGAAATCAGTACATTATATGTGATGTGAATGTTTATATTTAGCATTACTAAAAGATCTGTCCTGTTATTGTTGAAAACTTCTCACAAGTTCTCATAAGAGAAGCTCCTACTTAGTAGAAAAATTGTTTAGAATATAAATAGAAACAATTAACTTTCAGAAAGCATCTGCGCCAATTTAAAGTGTAATAAAACTTTGTCTATTCAAGAGAAAATAGCATCAGTGATTTTGATGTTTACCTGTTGAAACGCATTAGCCAATTACATACTTGCAGTAACTAGAACTGTTCAAGCAAACTGTATTGTGATGTTTCAGTTGCTGAAATAGGACATCTCTCAAAGAACCTAGGGAAATATTTTAATCAGAATTCACTTCGGTTTGTAGAAACTGGTATTTTTCCCTGCAATTTTATTTCCTTAATGATACATACTGCACAGAAATGCTGTTCTCCAGTCGGCTTACAGTGAAGCATTTCTTTTGCCTCATCTGAAAAATCTTCCAGCTCAGCAAGCTGTTGTAAGTATGTTAAAATCAAAAAATTTAAACCCCCTTATTATTTTGCAGGGAGGGAAAGGGAAGAGAGTTTTTCAGTTGTATACCAGAAATTTGCCGCTCTTACTGGACTCTGAATCACAAACTAATGTATGAAAATGAAATTAAGATGCCTAATAAGATCTAATGTTAATGAATGTTACAGTTTTCCACATACATGTGGAATGTCTATTAATTTTTGTAGTCTTTGCTTACTTTAGAAAATATAAGTAAGAAACTCTGTTTATGACCCAGTCTACTTGGAAAATGTTTTTCATATTTTGTTAGCAAGGATAGTACCTTTTGTTGATTTGGATGCTTCTTAAGAAAGGAACAAGACCTGCTAATTTAGGCAGTTCCATCAGAAACAGAAGTTTAGAAAATGAGAAACAAACTATACACTGTGTATAATGCCAAATGTAATACAAATCAAACTCAAGTATTCAATCTCAGATCCTCTTAGTTTAAAAAAAAAAAAAAAAAAAAAAACCACAACCAAACTCCCTGTCCCTCAGAACCTGAAATATAATTTCAAGTATTGCACATACCATAGTACCTGACTATACATCTGGTTTTCCAGTGATTCAAAAAAAACTTCACACATCAGAACAAAGCTGATCTTAGCACTGACCCATCTCCTTGATTTCTTTTTTTGGAGAGAGAAAGAAATCTTTGACTTGTCTCAGCACAAGATGGTGTTGACCTGATTCTGACTATTAGCAATTTATTGTTGGCTACTGAAATGGAAATTGGGACTAAAATTGTTAATGTTGATACAGTTTTTAGTAAAGTTCCTAGAAAAGTCTGTCTGAATTAAATGTGACACAATCACAGGAACAATGATAACCCCTGAATGTAACTTTATGCTGAATATTGCTGAGAACTGTCAAACATCTAGCTATAGATGGTGTAGGAAAACCATAAAACTTAGTTTTAATGTGTAGTGTACAGGCATCTATGTTGCTTTGAAATTAATTTTTTTTTAAATCCTTAGAAGTCTTGCTGTATGCAGAACAAAAATCCTCAGACTAATAGATGTTTGTCCATTAAAAATGTTCTGACTTTTCTACTTTTAGCTGTTTCTCAGGTATTTATACTACCTGTATGTGAAATGCAGTGAAAAAATTAATACCACTCTTCCCGGAACGCGCTGTCCAACTATAAGTCAGGTGAGATGCTGGTTCTAAAAATTGTACTTCCTTTCATTTCTGTGGTGTGTAACTTAGTGAGTAGTCGTGAATAAAATTAACTGAGTTCTACGTTCATTCTATGAAGTATTGTCTATTAATATAACCTGTATGAAGTCAGATGTAACACAACACTTTTTACTATCAGAAAATAAATATACTGCCTTAAACCACATATTTTACATTAGAAGTGAAATTAGCTTTTAAAGCAAAATCTATGTCATTTACATATCAAAAAGTATAAGTTTTCTTGTTTGTCTTCAGATTATGGATTGGATGTGCCTATTACTTGATGCTCACTTCACAGTTATGGTGATGCTGCCAGAAGCAAAAGAGTTGCTTTCAAACCTGCATAAGTTTGTGAGAGCGCAAGTAAGTTGCATCTTTTAGGATAATTATTTCATTTTAGTATGGATTTAGAATAGAATCATAGAGTCTTCATGGTTGGAAGGGACCTTTGAGATCGAGTCCAACTGTACACACACACAAAAAAACCCCGTACAATCTCTGTCACTAGATATGGGTGTTAAGAATGGGGGGGGGCAGGGGGGCACAGACAACAACAAATTATATAGTAAATTGAATAATGTCTGTTCTTTGTACACTTCTTCCTGAGCATGAAATGGCACTCGTCTCTCACTCATTTTGATGTCAAAAAATGCTCTATTGGTTTGGTTTAAATATTTGAAACTGTGCAGAACCACAGCTGGTTCCACAGTATAATGAGGTATGAAAAGAAATAACATTTATTTTACTGTAAATAACTGTGTTCTCTTTTTTTTTTAGGTACGATTCTACTCCGAACTCAACAAGATTGAAGGAAGTTTGCAAGAACTACAAAGACGTAATCACGAGAGAGACTCTCAAACATATTCTATTGAAGTGCTGGAATTTATTTGAATTTTAAATGAATTATTAACAAACTTATTTTTTATTGATTCCTTTTATGATGATGATGTATTAGCACTCCACGTTGGGGATGTGGAAAGTTGTTTTCTACATAGGAGGAGCACAGTAACTCTGTACTACATGGGAGTTGTAAGTTTGAAACTTGTGTATTAAAAGCTCTCTTTTTGACTGGATGAGAACCTGGATGGTTGCTTATGTTTTAATGTGTGATTTTGATATATAATCATAAGAACATCCTAAAACGCCACATGATTCTTGGCAAAGAATTAGTAGGATATTTGCAGTAAGGCTTCAACTGATGTTTCATCAAATGAATTGACGCTTTTATTCTGTCTGCTTCTTTTTTACTTAACAGTTGCAGTCTCTAGTTAGGTTCTTTGGAGTTCTTGTATCTCCACTCAGGTTATGAACTACAGGTGAACTCATTTGAGTTTGCTTCATTCATTTTTCTGTTTTTAAGTTGTTTTTACTTTGTCCAAAGCTGCCTTTGCCATTTACAGACTTAGCTTAAAAAGGGAAGGGAGCTTAAGTGCAGGTATAGGGTTGTTACCTAACTCACACTGCTTTCTCTCTCCTATGTGTCGTGTTATCACACCTTGTTAGTGTACCCTTTTGTGCTTTCCTTTCCAGTCCAACCAGGTCCTTTTATGCTGCCTTAAAAAAAAAAATAGAAGGGAGGGGGTTGTGTGGTGATCAGTAGTTAAAATCTTGAATGGCAGTAATCTACAGCTGTTTTGATGCATCTCGTATCTGATAAGACCACCTGCATCCAGAAGCTGCCTACAGCGAGGGAGAAGGAAGAGGTATACCGCAGGAACTAGACTCCTCAAACGAAGAAGCAAAATGCAGTTATTTAATAGGATGTCTTCTTACAATCTTGATCTCAGAGGTTGCCATCAGACGACTGTTTTCTCAAGCAGAGAGACTGCTCCTCTAGAGCATACTCCTGCACAGACGTGCAGAATATAGTTACTGGACTTCAGCATAATTAGCTATACTTCCAGACTTCTGCTTTAGAAACTTCTGAAGCTTTCTGATGTTGAAAGATTGCATCCAAGATAATTTCTACTTTTTTTGCATCCAAGATAGTTTCTGCTTTTTAAATACTCATCTCTTGCAATTTTGCCTATATACATTTGAAGCTTTGGGGTGAGGGGAAAGGAGCATTAAAAATAACGTTCAGGTAAAATTTAATGCTGTGGACTTTGGAGTCTTTAAGCTGACCATACACCTGAGACCTGGCAGCACAGCTCAGAGCAAGAATTGTATCTTGCCTGGTAGATTAGAGCAAAGAACTAATGTAGCTGTGAAAATAACTTCTCTTTTTGGATAGTGATTTTTCTCCTCTGATAGTGCAAACTTAAGCATATGTTAGTGGACAGAAAGGAGACATCCAGTCTGATTTCAAGCAGAATGTTGGAAATCATTGTTTAAATAAAAAGCTTCTTAACCTTTGTCAGGTTAAGCTTGCCTGAGAATGAACAACAGCATTTTCTTCCTTTCTCTGGCTAGAGCTAGAACACAAGATTATTATGGCTGAAGTGCTAGGTGTATAACTTACTGGACTTCCACTGTGTAACTTAGAAACAGCTGCACACAATTAAAAGCCTTAAGACTCTTTGAAAGTTGACATGTTCTAGTTGTACACGCTGTTATGTCAGTACCAAATGTATGTAAAAGTAAAATTTAAAAAAGCATTACACTGGGCAGCTGGAGAATCGTATAGAGGGGTACTTCTTGGCACTAGCAGTAGTTGTTGAGCTCTAGCCTAACATTACATAGCAACATCTTGGTGTCTTATAAATGTGTATGTAATATTCTAGAGCTTAATACTTAAATTCAATGCCTAATACGTGGTAGGAAATAATTTGGAGGGAAGGACTGGACAAAAGCAGCTCAATAATTTAAGCAAGAGCATATGCTCACTTGTTATTAATGCCATCCAGCTGTAGGTTTTTAAGTTCTTTCCCTTACCCTTGGAGAAAGGAACCCATCCAGACAGCAGCTTGGAACAACTAGGCTATTCATCTTCTCCAAAGTGCCTTTTGAAAAGAGCCTTTCTCTCCATCTGTCTTGAGTATGGAGGCAGTGTAGGGCCTCCTACCTAAAATTCCTCTTCCTGCTGTATTCAATTCACTTATAAATATGTTCATTTAACTATACCATCAGACTCAAAATAGGAACTTCAAGTTCCTAATGGAGATTTGTTTGGTTCTTGACGTTGGACATGGGTGGGTGAGTAGGTTAAGGGGTTATAGCTGTTTATGCATCTATTTCTCCACTTACAAAATTAGAATTCTTTATGTCCTATTCAGTAAGCACTTCCATATCAACAACTGATAAATAAGAGATGGGATTAAGAGACAAGGTATTCTGGTTCACAGTATTCAAAAGCAAATGATTCTTGGCACCTTTGATCTACTACTACAGATACACAAAATCCAGAGTAGAGATGTTAACACTCTTATAATGCTACAGCCTGTGTGAATATTAGTGCAGTAGATGATACACTAGATATCTTTGCTAGATTCTCAACAAATGTATAGATGGCAGAATTCACAGGTGTGTTTTCCAAGATCACAAGGGGAGATAGTGAATTCTACCTCAAAACATGTATCTGTGTATTTTAAGAGTTACCACAACCCTTTCCACCCTTGTTGCAAAAATTAGCCCGACATAAGCAATCAGAAGGTAACTTTGAAAGATTCAGAATACAAATTGAGTATAAAGGTGTGAACGGGGTTAGTGATGTTGTCTACTGCTGTTGCGGTGTCTGCATCTGTACTGTGTCTAGAACATGGCCCTGAGCCTGTGCAGCTGCACCACTGAATATAAAAGAGATGTGGATAAAAATCTGGATATAAGAGTGCAAATTGGGCTAAACCCTGCTGCCTGGTGCCATTGTGACATTGTTGCATGCTTGACACTGTGGCAGGTTTGTGGGTTTAATGAGGTTCTCAGCCTGAGCAACAAGTTAATGAACAAAAGGCACTTCAAAAATTACTATAGAAGAATGCAAATTAAATTACACATGGACACGTAACAGCCATGCTTATGGCATGACCAGTATTGGGTTTTACATCACACAGAAGTGTAAGCAAGAGACTGAGAGAAAATGAAAATGTGAACACACTTATTTGCTAAGGATAAGACTTCAGACTCTCAGGGATCCCAAAGCTCTGTAGGTTTAGCCATGAAAAGAAGGCTGATTATAAGAAATGTAAGACGTTTGCGTGCCTTGGGCTGGGTTTCAATTTGTACTGCTTTCACTCGGGAAAGTGATACCCTGAATTCAAGCGGTGGCATTAGGAACCCAACAGTGCAATTGGTTTATGTAGATTTTTAGCCCTTTGGGGGCTCTGGCACATGGGAAAACACGAGGAAATACAAAATAGATGAAGCCCATCTCTGTTTTGTAGTGAACTGCAGACATAGCAGTTCAGAGAAAGTAGATGGACAAAAATGCAAATGGCAGGGCCTTGTGTGATCTTCTTGGTCTGTTTTGCTTTATCCTGACCCTGGCTAGGTAACGTTGAGCTGCAAGAAGGTTTTAATTTCTGCATAATGGGTGAAGATTTAAAACACGGCAAGGGATGACCGTGGCAGTGGGCACGGGGGGCCTACTTGGTGCTGGGGGAGGGCGGCCGCCGCCCCAGCGCGGCGAAGGAGGGAGACGTCTCCTGAGGGGAGCCCGGGCGGCTCTGCTTCTGGCGGGCGCTGAGGCGGGGCAAGAGCCCGGTGATGAGCCCCTGCCCCGGCAGAGGGGAGGGCAGAGCTCGTCGCCTACCTGCGCTCACAGCTGTCCCCCGCAGCGCTGCGCGGCCGGCCGAAGCCGTGGGACGTGAAGCTGAGGGGTGTCAGCCCGCGAGGGGGCTCCCCTTAGGGCGCGGGTCTTGCTCTGGGAGATAACGACCGTCGCTATTCAGGTGTGAGGAGACGGTGAGTCCGGGGGCAGCTTCAGCCGTCGGCGGGGCTGAGGGGACCCTCGTGGTGGGGCGGCGGTGGCGGGGCAGCGCCCCATGACAGGTGGCGGTGGGGTTTTGGGGGGCACACCGTGTGCCGGTGCTGGCGAGGGGGGTAGAGGCGGCAAAGCGAGCGCGGCTGTGAGGCGGGCAGAGTCCGGGCGGCGCGGCGAGGGCAGCCGGGGGGTGCGGAGCTGCCCCAGCGCGCCGGCTCCAACATGGCTCTGGCGGCCGGCGGCGGCGGCGGCGCCCCCTAGCGGCGGCTGGCGGGCGCGGCCGGTCACGTGAGGCGCTCAGGGCCTGCTGCCGCCGCCGCTTCCCCCAGTCAGAGCGGAGCGAGCCGAGGCAGAGACGAAGAAACAAGATGGCGGCCGGTGGCGATCCGGAGCGGGACGCCGGCAATTCGGATTGAGCCCTCGGCCCTCACGGCTCGGCGGCCCCCCTCCCCGGCCCGGATCCCTCGCAGGGGGGGGGAGCTTCCCCGTAGCCGCCTGTCCGGACTCCGAGCGCCCTCCCGAGCTTTCCTTCCCCCTCCCTTCCCCCCCTCGGCCAGCGCCCAGAGATGCGGGGCCGGCGAGGCAGGCCGCCCAAGCAGCAGCAGCCGGCGGCGGCCACCGCTCAGGCGAGCTCCCCGGCTCCGCCCGCCCCGGCGGGCCCCATCGGGGGGCTGAGGTCCCGGCAGCGGGGCAGCAGCCGCGGCAGGTGGGCGACCTCGGCCCAGGCGGAGACGGCGGGGCCCAAGCAGAAGGGAGCCGGGGCTGCCCAGGCCTCTTCCCCCGCCACCGCCTCCCCCAGGGGGGGCAGCAAGAGGAAGGGAGGCAGCGGCAGCAGCAGCACCCCTGGTGGGGGAGGCAGCAGCGGTAAGGGTAGGGGCAGGGCTGGGGCTGGAGGAGCAGGGGGAGGAGGCGGAGGAGGCAGCTGCAGCAGCCAAGGCAGGGCTGCCTCGTCCAGGAGGAGCATCAGCAAAGTGGTGTACGATGATCATGAGAGTGAAGAGGAGGAGGAGAGCATGGTGTCCGAGGAGGAAGAGGAGGGAGACCCCGAGGATAACCAGGACTCCGAGGAGGAAGAGGAGGAGGAGATAATGGAGGAGGAGGACGACGACGACTCCGACTACCCAGAAGAGATGGAGGATGAAGACGATGCCAGTTATTGCACTGAGAGCAGCTTCAGGAGCCACAGCACCTACAGCAGCACCCCAGGTAGAGAGTCAGTGGGATGAACTAAAACAAGTCGAGGGCACCCCACATGCTCCCTCTAGGTTTGCAAATACAGTCCGCACGCATTCTTCCTCCCATGCGTGTATGTAAGGGATGCCTGCAAGCACTCACAGGGAGAGAGGGGTATGCAAATTAACGACTGCAGCCCCACGGATGCAGGGAACATTAGAGGATGCTTACAAACACATGCACTAGAGGAGGGAGGGAGGGCAGTACATGCTGTAACAAGGGGATGCTTTGCAAATATGCATGGAGATTCTGGTGACTGCAGAAATGCATCATACACCAGAACATGTTGCAAACGATGTCAAAAGAGCATTCACTTAATATTTAAAAACAAGGGAAACGAGATGCATGCCTTGCAAAGAGGGCCTTTCAAATATATACAGGAAAGGATGGCTTGTGCTTGCAAATATAACTTGATGTTAAAAGGAAAGGAAGCACATGCAATGCGAAGTGGCCTAAAAAAAAAACCCCAAACAACCATAAACACTGAAAAATTTCAGGCTCTTGAAATCAGAGGTATAACCGGATCCAACATTTACTGGCTTTAAGACAAAACTAGCTTTCCAAGGAGGGAAATGAGGTGCATTGTTCAAAATGGAGATTGCATTGTTATAGTTTGGGGAAAAGTGCACAGGGCCTCATTGCAAGGGTGTAAACCTAGTTTTAGTTAAACACAGATATTAAAAGGTGGAGGTTGAGTCAAAAGTCTTGGTTTTAAATACTGCATTTACCTTAAGATATGGCAACCTTTAAAACTCAAGTAAGGGTTAAAACTCGTTAAACATCATTGTGATTATTTTTTTGTTTTAACCTCTAGTGGCAAATTTGGGCTCAAATTTTTAAGGCCTGCACTTCTGTTTGTCCTTAATTAGTTCATGAACCATGTGGGTTTCAAGCTTCAAAAATTCTTTATCTAAACTTATGCACTTTGGATTTATTTCAATTCATTCCAGAATGGAATTCAAGCTTAGAATTTTTTTTTTTTTTTTTAATTCTCTGAACCAGGAGAGTAGTTAAACTTAGGGATGACCTAGGAGTCTTGCTGAATTGGGCTGCGGGATAACAAACCCTGCTGCTGTACAAGTATTTGGCCAATTTGGAATGGGGGAGGAACAGGTTGTTGGTGAAAAGGCATTGCATCTTAATTAAAAAAGGGGTGTGGTTTTGAGTAGTTAGCTGACAACTTTTTAAAAGGGGGAAGTACTGGCTACTAAATGTGTCATTTGTTCTTATTTTGGTTAGTTAATGGTATCAGCTCATTATGTGACTTCATAATAGTCTTTTAAAAAACTCTATATGTCTGTCTATATATATATATATTTTAATCTGTATCCATATGCTCAGGAACCTAAATGAATCAAACTAAGTACATACTTTACTAAACAAATTTAATTTAGAGATTTTTTTTTTTAAGATGTTAGTTTACCTGTTGCAGGGATATCCTGCAATCACATCGAAATTTTAGAATATTTATTACTTTAAAGATTGAGGTCTAACTTCACAGAAGAAGAAAGCTCTCAAGTATTCTCTTGACTTTTAACTCTTCATTTTCTGCTTAGTTGTCGTAACTTTGATTTTTATTGCTTTTTGGGGGAGATGCTTTTGTCAGGGAAAGAATATTTTTATGATTCTACTTGGCTAGATCAGAGAACATATTTTTTTACATGAGCATCCAGGTTTAAAATGAGTTCTGCAGAGTATGGGTGTATTCAATTTTTGAAATGTACTTAAGTGTTTTGGCAAATAACAAGATAGTTCTGTGTGCATTGTTGTGCAAGTGTAGACAGGTTTTATGTGGTATTTAGGTATATCAGAAACCACCTTGATAATTTATATGTTTATTTCTCACTTAGGGTAACTTCAGTGAACTTTTTTAACATAAGTTTTAAGTGTAAGCATTTTCATCCTTAAGTGCTTTTTTTTTTTTATACTGAGTGTTTGATAGTTAAAATATCTCTGTTGTTATTTTGGCAATTTACTGGTAGTTCTCATTAGTTCAGTATTTGCCTAAAGGTCTCCTTCCCTCTCTCCCAGATATGCTGTTGCCCTTTCGCAAAGAAAGTAGGAACTTTTAATTCGATCAGCTTAGTCTGTGTCTTGTTTCTGCTGAACAAGTCCCGACGTTGTGAGTGTTGCTACACAGTGGTGGCACTCATTGAAATCTTAGTCTTATCATAATCCAGAAAGAGATACTTGACATTAGAACAGCATTAATAGGCAAGGAAAAGATTCACCTAACCTCAGTGTCTCTTTATCTGATAGCGGCCAGCGCAGAGAAGAGTGTTAAGAATTGGGCAAGCATACAGTGATATGTCTTCAGAGTTCCTTCATGGGCTCCAGTGCTCTCTGACTCAGGTGCATGCTGAGCCAGAATTGGTCTTTAGCTATGTTTAGATATGGGTCCTTTTCTTTCCTACATTTATCTTCAAAACAGACAAAGTGTAATACGCAGTGACAAAGTTCCTGTGGCTAACTGGAGGACTTGAAGGAGTGTCTCTTCCATTGTTTTAAACTGGTCTCTGAAAGAATGCTGTGGTGCCTGGTAGGTTTTTTCTGCTAGAAGAGATGCTGAACAATCGTTCTGCACTTACCTTCCCTCAATCACGTGCAGCCTGAATTACTACCACTTTCAGGATATAGTACTGAGGGCTGAAGAGTTCAGGTTTTGAGAGCAGGGCATTGGAAAATTGCAGTCCCAATCAAACTCTCCTTCCAACCAAGATTTTACACGTAAGTTGCATCCCACTTAAATGGGTGATGGACTTTTTACAGTTTTTTCAAACTTACATCAATGAATTAAAAGATCACAGTGCAACATCTCTAGCCAAGAAAGGCTCCATTTTTGTGCTCTGCTGGGGAGTCTACGCTGTATCTTGAACTTGGATGTGGGAGTACTTTTGTTACTATATTGTTATTCAAGTATTTAAAGAAGCAAAATCTTAGGAATGATAAATGCCTTTGATATAGCGCTTAATCGTGGTACAGTGAAATCTTATTGTGCGAATGTATATGACATTTATCATTGCTTTTTCTTCTGCTGGATGGACTTCTGGTAGAAGGATTTTGTGTGTGTGTGTGAGGTTCTTTCTCTTCTACCTTCTGGGGATACAAAGGTAGAGGTACTTTTAGGATGGTTATCCTATGTATCTTGTATCACTAAAGATTTTTTGCCATTACCTGTCCACTGTAAGTTCTACTTCAAAGTTGTCACAGCTGCATTATAGATATGAAGTATTTTCCATATGTTGCAGAATTTTAAAAGGATTTAATCAAGATGCCTAGAAGTCTTTCATTTTTTCCATTTCTTGATTTTCTTTGTCAAAACTTGGAAAGCTAGCTTTAGGAGGAGCAATACATCTAGATTTTGGCTGAGATAATAGTCATCAGTTACCTTAACAAGCAAGTACACAACAGTGGAGTTGTGAGCCAAAAGATTTGTCTTAGAATACATTAAATAAAATTTTTAGATGGATTTTGCTAGTCTGAGCATTTACAGTGATTGACCATTACTTCTGTTAACCAGTTACTTCACCAGTGTACTTTTCCAAGTGAAAGAATTTAACTGTAAACGAGGTGTTGCATTTTCTGTGTCTGTAGTAATTTTATATCTTAACACGTTTTCATGCTCTTGAAGAATCGTTTAAGTGGAGACATTGAGATACGACAGTAAGATATGCAGCCTCTTTTGTCTGTCGTGGGAAGATTTACCAGCCTCCCAGGCACCTTACCTAGGGTACCCTGTTCTCTGAATTAAACCTGGCATGCTCTTATTTTACCATTTAGTAATCTGAACTTTGATTTGTAGTCTAGAGGAACTATTGCTAGTTCATCATGCCGGTCATGAAAAGTATAAGATGAGGTCTAGCAAAGAAATTGTGTAGAAGGCCAAACGAGTAAAACTGTGGCTGATGCTGTTGTATTGACATGCAAATTTGCAGTTTATCTAAAGAGGGCATTTGTCTGTACAGCAAATACCGTACCATCGTCAAAGTACCTGTGTTATAAAAGGCAGAATAATTTGATGTACTGCAGATGAGTTTATTGTGCAAACTTTTTTTGTAGGTCTGCAGTAAAATTCCATAGCTGACCGTTGTGTTGCATAGAATTGGTGTTAAGGTGAATAAATGTGGATTTTAGTAGAGTGGGGCTGGCTCTCAGGGCTCGCAAACTTCTGAAATTAGTTACAATTTATCGTGAGTGTGTGCCAGCTAAGAAATTGTATATCAGAATGTTCCTGAAAATCGTTGTATTAGTGCTACTTTTCTTTTTTTTCACTTTTTCTTTTTTTTTTCCCCTTGGCTTCCTAGGCGCAAAAGGGTGTGTCTCTGAGTACTTCTCAGAATGACAATGTGGGATCTCATCTGCTACTTGTCTTGTGTTAGTTATCCAAATGTTAAAGTGATGCCTTAGAATTTAGGGGATTTGTATCCTGGCTCCTACTAAGAGTGTGCCAGTGGCCATAAGGTTGAGAAACTAAATTCTTAATGTAAAATGAATAGAGAGCCCTAGTTTGATTTAGAAGTGAACTACTGGCAGATGTACAAACTGAACAAGTAAACAACCAAAAGTTTTAAAGTTCTAAAACGGGATTTAAAGAACATAAAGACCTAGTTTTGTACAACTCATGGCAGTAGTCAAACTTAATTTGGGAGCACATGTTGAGAATTTCTGCGATATGAGTGTTCTCAGGAAGAAGCTCTCAGGATCTAGTCTAATAACTGGTTATTTTTTTCATTTGTGCTTCAACTTCTAAAGCTTTTGTGGTGCTTGGAAGGTCTCATTTCTAATGTCGATTTAGATATTAAGTTTAATCTTGTTTGTGGTTGTTTCTTTTTCTTTTTCCAGGCAAAAGAAATAAATTTGGGTTAGGTATGATTGTTGCAGAGCAATATTGAAATTGGAGCTGCACTTACAAATAGTTACAAATGCATCTTACTCCTTCAGAAATTTTTTTCTGGAAGAGATTATTTGACTTGTGAATATTAGAAACATGTTTACTGTTATGTTGGCATTTTTAAAAGGGAAAAAAGTGTTTTGTATAAGTCAAAGCCTTTAATTTTGGCTTATCCCAAGAAAAAGATTTAGATTTTTCTTTTTTGGTACTGCTTTTCATAATATATTCTTATTTTATGTTAAACTGCTTTTTCTTCTTTGGTGTAAGCTGAGCAAATGTTCTCCCAAGAGGTTGACTTTTAATTAAGGAACCAGTTTGGATATTGCTGTGACAAATGTGTAGCTATATCCAGTTTATGGATTCTGCTGTGGAAAAAAAAAAAAAAAAAGAAAAGAAAAATCACAAAAAAGGTTCTCTTACGGATTTTCATTAACTATTTTCAGTTTTCTCAGTGATATCTAACAAGTACTTGTGTGTTGCTGTACATTCTCATTTGAAACTTGACTGGTACAAAGTAGTAATACAAGGTAGTAATCAGACAGCAAATGTCTGATTCTTGTATGTTTATTAAAACCAATCAAAGATAGGACATTCTAGTGAGTTTAGGAGGGTAGTCAAAAGCCAAAATTTCCAGAAGCAAGGAAAACGTAGGAGAGGGCATCTTTTCTAAGGAGTACTCATGCTTCCAGGACATCCTATAACTGCCAGTTGGTCTTTATGTTGAGAAGTTTCTGTAGTGACTCATGATCTGGAAAACAAAACCAACCCAGTTCTATTTTACTAAAGATGGACTTTTATGTAAGAGTAGTGTAGTTTGACTTGACTTGTGGAACTTGAAGCCAAAAATTAATCTCTTATTGGGGGAAAATGGAAAGTCTTTTCACTTGCTGGGGTTAATTTTGTGGAGTGTGGTGGGGGAAGGGGGTGTCGTTCTATTTTTTTTATTTTTATTCCCCCCTCCTCTGATAGATTACTGAAGTCTCTGAAACTCCTCGGTCTGTCTCCCCCCTATACTCTATCAAGTTTATCCTTTCCACTGCAACTCTGAACAGGAACTCTAAGCTGGAGTCTTAGTGACTAAGTGCTGAGAAATTATGAGGAAAGGAAAATTTTTAGAGAAGAAAAATGAGACCAATTGTCAGCTTTCTAATCAAGAAATGCTGGAACCAGTGTTTATTTTTTAGATCATACCAGTGTCACGCTACTCTCCCTGTTTAAACAAGACAGTGGTTCTGGCAGAATATTTGTTATGTAGGACCTCCATCCACCAGTCCATTACTTGAAATATATTAGGCTGAAATGCTATGTTTACTGGTACTGTACAACTGGAGTGAAGGGATATGTAATGTAAGTGAGACAAGGAAAAACTGGATTTTTGTGATTTTTGTTAGGCTACGTGTGTGTGGTAATTGAAGCACAAAGAGCGTGGAAGTCATTATTTAGTCATGGTACAACCTTTCTGTATTCTGGACACTGATGTAAATAGTTCATTCAAATACTCTGTTTTAAAACAGCCTATATAAACCAGAAGATATGTTGAAGATGGTTAAAGTATTTTTAAGTTCCATATCCTCCTGTGGTAAAGAGTTAGACTTTCTCTTTTCTTCTTTCAGTCTGTGAATGAAAATGGAGACGTGCTTTTTGGTCCTTTTAAACGCCACTTCATTTTTAGATTTTGAAGGGGTCAGCATTTGAACAAAATAGCTTGAATAGATGGAAATTTAAAAAAAAAAAATTAATAAAGCAAGGATTGGGGCTTTTTAAAGTGCTTCAGAAAATCTGGTTTTGGGTGCTCAGCCTGTTAGTTCAGTAATTTCATTTTATTCCAAATATCGTTAGTGTGTTTTGCTTAAATATTTGTAATATGAATTATTTTAATAGATTATGGTAAGTGTAGGCTATAATTATCAATATCTATAATTAAATGTGCCATATGAATAAAATTGTTTACTCTTTAATCTTAATTACAGGCAGCTCTTCAACTAGAGAATTCAAAATAGGGAGAGGCAACCATTGCAGACTACTTCATCACTTTTGGAGACAACTAGTGAAGGAATGCGATTTAAGAGAAGTTTATGCTAGATAGAAGTGTAATGCTGAGACACTCAAGATGATCTGGATCCTGTAAATAGTCCAGTCATGGCAGCAGGAGGCTATTGGCAGATCAGTTTAACCTTCCAAATAAAGCTATGGAATTTGAATGGCATAGAAGTGGACATTTTCTCTCTTTGTACTGGCTCAAAATTGAAGGTGGAATTTGATCTAGGGATTTGGTTAATATGCAGAAATGATCTCAGAAATATACAATTTACGTGTAATAAAAATGTAATTTGGGGAAACTTCAGTGTGAGTAAATTGACTTTATTTAATTTAGAGTAGATACATCTAGATTCAGTTTAAAAGTCTGGCCAGTCGGGTGGTGCTTAAAGGAGACGTGACATCTGCTGGTACACCTGTGCTGGAATCCTCTTGATGTTTTTGTTTTAGACAAAGTAGTACATATTGCATTTTCTACTTAAAACAAAAAAACCTGCTGCTACAAGAAGACATTTCCACAAATGGGAAATTATTCAAGGCAAATAATGAAAATGATTTACCCAAAGTTATTTAATAACCAAGATAAATTGAAAAACGTTAATGGCAGTAGGTGATGCAGTAATATAAAGTTAAGAAAAGAGAGCAACAGTGTAGCTATGTTGACTGCTCAATGTGGTCCTTGCACTGAGTTTGTTATATTATTTCACTTCCATATATTATTTAAAATGCATATGAATATAATGCACATATGTAGTGTCCCAAATCAAAATAAATTTTTGTTATTGTTTAATCATCAATTTCATAGTCTACACAAGCTTACACTTCTCTCTTAAATATTTAAATTGAGGTCATTAAATTGATTATTTTTTAATCAATTTTCTCACAGATGGTACTCAGAATTCCCCAGGGAGGGCAAAATACATGACAAATGACAAATCCCAGAGCTGTCAAATCCCAGAGTCTCTAAAATAATTAAAAGTACAATAAAGTAATTTGAACATACAAATGTTTGAGGAGGCCAAAGCTGGATTTTTCTGTTTGGTTTTTTTTTGCCTGCCAGTGAATGTCAAATTCAAGCCTTCAGCAATTTGCCCTATGGAAAAGAGAAGATTTTCCTTGAAGGTGAAGAGCGTGAAAAGTTGGATATGGTTGTTGTAGGAAAACTTTTTTCAAAATTTGAGGGATTTTTTTTTTTTTTTTTTTTTTAAATTTGAAGAACAGTTGGGTAAACATGAACCGTGATCTTCCAAAAACCTTCACAGAACTTGAAACTGCTTCTGAGGAGTGTGAGCTGTATGGGATGCCATCACGCTGCAGATAATTAGCAATGAAGAAGTTGTTGTTATCAGAATTGCAGACAAGCCTAGAGTCCTTATTTGGAGTTCAAAACTGCCTTTCTTCAGCTGTCTGAGCGGGTGGAAGGGAGGGGGTTATGCACCCAACCAGCACAATACAAAAAAATTCAGCTCAAAAGAGAGACTCCAGCACTTTGACATCATTATATCGTATTCCATTACCCTACACTTTTAATTTAAGTTCAACAGCCACTTAGAATGCTTCAAGATTTATGAGCATCTTGGCAGAGAATGTCCATCTTTTGCACTGGAGATTGAACTGCTTGCTTTTGTTGGTTTGGTTTTGGGGTTTTTTTGTTTGTTTCTTAAAGGTATCTGGAGTGTTTCTTGAGATTGCAGTTGATGCATTAACCAGTAATACGTTTAAGCACAAATTGTTAGGAATTTCTGAATTTCCAATTCACACTCCGATCGTCTTCAACTTCAAGTTCAACCTGGGTACAGCAAATATCAGTAACAAATTTTAAGTGAAATTGGAAAGAAAAAAAAATAAATATTTGAAATACTATGCCACCAAGGCATTCAATAAAAATGTGTCTGGGATATTCTGCATCTTCGAATAGTTTTCTTTTTTAGCTCTGGCAACCAGATTATACGCAGTGCAGAATTGCTCAAAGCAGTTCAGTGTCTGAAAAGAGAAAATACTTGAGCTCTTGAGATGCGGAGTGTGATTCACGGCGTGGATCAGGAGTGTGGGGTGGTACGACGCAGCAGCCGTGCTGCGTACCGCCAGGCATAACACAAAGTAGTGGACGGATGAAGCAGGCATTTTATAACGCAATATGTTTTTCCTTATTGTCTGAACTATTAGTTTTACAATTACTTTTGAAATTTCTGTGCTTTATACCAGAGCAAACATGAAAATATGTAAATCGATTTAAGTAGAAGATGTGGTGTGAATAATGCAACCACATGGTTACATTGTAACTTTGTGTCCTGTCAACACCTTTATTCTAAACCTCTAATTGTACCAATATGCTTCCTCTTTAAGAGGAAGTGTTAGAGAACTTTTTCAACTTTTCCAGAAAATATTAGGAATGCCTCGTTTTAAGGTTTTTGCATCTCCCGTTAGTTTGATGTAACAGATATACCAGTGTTTATCTCTTGTGAAAGAGACATGAACAAAGGTGGTATAGGGGGAGTCTGTTTTTCAGTGAAGGATAAAAATAATGCATAGGACAACTATAATTTTGTTCTTGGAGTAGAAAATCTCAACAAATGAGAGGCAATAAAAGGAGTCTGCTTCTTGCAGCAGTGTTCCATCATTCTAGTTTATCTTTGCCTGAAATCGCTGGGGTGGGGGTTGTCACTTCTGATTAATTTAGGTAAACCGGGGTTATCGTTCTTGCTTTCTTTCTTGAAGTGCAGTTTCTTTTATGGCTTTACTGTGTGACAGACACCTTTTCCTGCTACAGTTGCAAACACTGAAAAGAATCCTAGTTTCTAGCTCTGCCAGCTTTTTGTGATATTTGGACTCTGTGAAGGCCATTAGTGATTTCAGAATATCTGTTCTGCATTGCTGTTGTCTTGCATGACCAACTGCTAGGACTGTTCCTACACCATCCTGCGATATTGAGGGAAGCTTCAGGACCCTAAAGTAATTTAATCTGTGAATGTGTGCGTGTGTGTTTTTCTTTGGGGTCTTTTAATTAAACCAACTCTGTTTTATGCATACATGATTTTGGATCACGATGACAGAAAAGTTGGGTTTAACATAGATATTTCTTGCTGTAAGAACGCTTTGCTTTGTGCCTGGCTGTGAAACTCCTGTGTTTTTGTGTGTTTGCCATGATTAAACATTTTCCCCTGATTTATGCGGAGGCATATTGGAAGACAGTCATACAAGCATTCTTGCATTTTCCACAGTCAGAACTCAAACTTAACTAAACTTGGAAATTTATTTTTATACGCAGATGATGTTGACCCATTACTTCTGTAATGGAAACATCTGGCAGTTCATGTTCTATATTGTTTCAGAGTGTCTAATTTGTTGCATAAGATTTCATTCTTTAAAGTTAGAGAGGGAGAGATGTATCTGGTGTCATCTTGCCATACTGCCTCAATGACTGATTTATTTTTCTTCTGGAAACATTTGGCAAACTGTCAATTATGCATCGAGATGTTTCTTAAAGGTAGCTCCTCTTCTTGGGAACTTTTTTTTTTCCCTTTTCAATGCATTAAAGTTTTAATGATGGTGTTTTCAGATTCAGCAGAAACTGTCTTTGAATATCCGCTTGCCTCAGTAGGTCACTTGTTCAGGGTTTTTTTCCCCTCACTCCCCATTAGACTTATTTCCTGTATTTATGGGAGCGTTGGAGGGAGTAGGGTGAGTTGAACAAATGCCACAGAGAACCATTTCCTCTTAATAGTAACATCCAGGATGACTAGAACTTACTTTATCTCTTAATTTTCTTGATCCGCTTATTTGGGGGAGTCTGATATTCACAGAATTTGATCAGGAAGTTTAATATTCCAGAATACTTGTGGTATCGCTCTTCAGTCTCAGATCACACAGCGGGTAATACATGTCGCTTTTAATTAAAGTGTGCCTATGGAGTTGCTGTTATGGACAACTTCATTTTTCCTTTGGATTTTCTCTGTGAATAAAATGTGTCCTGCTGACCACTTCTCTGTCTAGAATTGGTAATTACAAAATCAGGTTGTTGACCAGAATCTTAGAGGACCTAAAACCAGTTTTCATCTCAGTTCTCGGTTTTAAACCAAAATGATGGTTTTATGATTAGTTTATGAGATTGTCATAATCTTGAAGGTTGTGTGGTTCTCTTTTTTTTTTAAAAAAGGAAGTAGGTTTAATGTGTGCATCCTAATACTTTAACTGATTGTTGCAAAACAGTTGCGTGTAGCTGGATACTCTTCCGTCATTTCGATAGAAGATTGAAAGATTTTGTCTGTCTAGTAGTGCTGTGTACAGAAACTTCCCTCTCTTGTTTTTCCTTCTGCTTGGCATCAAGGGTAGTGGAATTAAAGGGAAGGAAGTGTAGCATCTCATCTGAATAGGCATCTGAGACTGAATTAATTATGCTCAGTGTCTTGTCTTTTGGGTAGTGAAACAGCTCTTCAGGTTAGCTTTTTGTGTTAGGCTTTGTCTTTCCATAATTCTATCTCCTCCTCATCCCGTGGATCTCTCTCCTGTTTTATTGAAGCATGAGGACAGTTGTTTTGGGGTTTTTATTGTTTTTTAAATTGGGAGTTTCTGAAGCATTTTCATAAAACATATATCACTCTTATTTCTGGCTTGTAGGTATCCAGGAGAAATATTCTAGTTAGAAAGCAGTGGACAAAAGTGATTTAGGTTCTGCTTTGCATTTTAATTTGGTTGAAATTGGTGTCCTAAGACATCTGCTTGAAATGATCTTTCCTGTATAGTCTTGCTGGATAGGAGAATAGCTTGCAGTATTTTAATACAAAATATCTATTGTTTGAAGCTTGATTCTTCAAGTTTAAAGTTAAAATTCCAAGAAGGAATGATAAACTAGTCATGCTGAATAAAAATAAAAAAAAATTCTAAATTAATATTTTGGCTGAGGGAAATGTCTTTCTTTTTAACTAATTTAAACAATTAAAATTCTAGACGTGATTTTAGAGGTTCAGTAGATGTATACTATATGGGAAATGCAACCGCCCTAAGTGTCTAAAGCAAAACTTCAGATAGGTTGTGTATTTTATTTTCATGCTGTTAGTTAAAATATAAGATTATTTGCTGAATTACCACATTTATGTAACCGTGAAGGTGTGAATCCTTAGAAAGTTTGACACGGTCACTGATGATAGATGTTTAAACATGTTGATGTGTGAATGGCAAAGTTCTTACTGTTGTTTTTTGTTCCAGGTAGGAGAAGACAAAGAGTGCATCGTCCTCGTTCTCCGATATTGGAAGAAAAAGATATCCCACCCTTGGAGTTTCCTAAATCCTCAGAGGACTTAATGGTGCCTAGTGAGCATATAATGAATGTTATTGCCATCTATGAGGTACTAAGGAACTTTGGCACTGTTTTACGCCTCTCTCCTTTTCGTTTTGAGGACTTCTGTGCTGCTCTGGTAAGTCAAGAGCAGTGCACACTTATGGCAGAGATGCATATAGTGCTTTTAAAAGCAGTTTTACGTGAAGAAGATACTTCAAATACTACCTTTGGACCTGCTGACCTCAAAGATAGCGTTAATTCCACTTTGTATTTCATAGATGGAATGACGTGGCCAGAGGTTCTGCGGGTATATTGTGAGAGTGACAAGGAATACCATCATGTTCTTCCTTACCAAGAGACAGAGGACTATCCTTATGGACCAGTAGAGAATAAAATCAAAGTTCTGCAGTTCTTAGTGGATCAGTTTCTTACAACAAACATTGCACGTGAAGAGTTAATGTCAGAAGGTGTTATTCAGTATGATGATCATTGTAGGGTTTGTCACAAACTTGGGGATTTGCTTTGCTGTGAAACTTGTTCAGCTGTGTACCATTTGGAGTGCGTGAAACCACCTCTTGAGGAGGTACCGGAAGATGAGTGGCAGTGTGAGGTCTGCGTAGCACATAAGGTGCCTGGAGTAACTGACTGTGTTGCTGAAATCCAAAAAAATAAACCCTATATTCGACATGAACCTATTGGATATGACAGGCATAGGCGAAAATACTGGTTCCTGAACAGAAGAATCATTGTGTAAGTAACTAATAATTTATTATTTTCCGAACAATAATATTGCATTGTATGTATTTTAATATGTACTGTAAGCTGCTGTTGCCATTTAAATCATTCTTTAGTCAAGACCGTTGCTTTGTAAGTAGATTTCTAAAGACCATGTAATTAATCCTTCAGTTTTCTCCAAAATAAATATTCTTATAATCTATATAAAAAAGGAGGGAAATGTCAGGGCCCCCGGCTTAATTTTAATGTGCCTAAAACACACAAATGTGAGGAAAAGAAAGGGAATTTTAATGAGAACTCTCCGGTTCCTTGTAAAAGTTACTGAAAAGTAGTTTAACTCTCTTTGTGATGAGGTGGTGTGTAGGGAACTAGTTTTGGTACACTGTCACAGGCTTAGGCAGTGTTTGGCTGTTAGATGCTGGTGCTGGTTTGATGGTCTGCCTTTGGAGCTAAGACTTTCAGAGGCACTCAAAGGTATTCCCCATAGCTATTAACTAGAAACGCAGAAAATATTGTATGTGAACACTTCTATAGGTGTAAACAAAGTCAAAATAGCAAGAAATGCCTGTCTTCAAGCAATCTACTTTGTATGTTTAATACAATTTCCTATTTCTGGTTGGTCTTGAGGTACTAATGTATCTCAAAACTTTAATAATAATCACACCCTTGTTAGTGAGGGCTTCTGCTCAATTTTTTTTACTTGAAAAGTTGAATCTGAAATCATAAAAATACTTCTAAATTTTTCACAAGAAAATAGCTGGACTGTTTTTTCTTACACAAGAATGTTCTTATGTAATTGTTCTCATAATAGAGGAGAAATAGTATTTAAGTGAAATTAATGATATTGTTAATTTAGGGGAAATAAAGAGGTTTTACTAGATTTCTTGAAATACAATTTTCCATTCAGTATTACGGAGAAAAAAAGCCACAGCTGAATGAATTTAGCAGAATTTCATACAAAACAGATTACAGTGGATGTTAAGATCTTAGCCAGTGTCTTTAAAAGGGATGGCAAGGACTGTTGATGGCGTTACATCTTGCAAACAAGACGCTTCTAAGGACTTGTTCTAGTCCTTTAAAATACAGTGCCCTTTCTCTAATGTATTGTTAGCTGATGCCTTAAGTATTAATTTCTTCTGCTCTTTGTTTCCCGTGTTCTTCTTTCACACTTGTAGGGGAAAAAATAAAGAGTCCATGTTTGATTATTTTTAGTTATAAACGCCACAGTAGTGTCAAGTAATCTTTTAAAAGATACAGGGACTCTTTTCTACTCTCATTTTTTTATATTCTGTGTTTATACTCAGTCATATGCCATATGTGGCGCGTATCATTCAGATGCTTCAGCAGGATGTGATGGTCAGCCTGAAGCTGTTGATATCCTAATTTTTCCATTGCCTCACATGTAATTTTCTACCTTCTTTTTCCAGAAGATGAGTTGAAAGTTTGATTTTTCGCAAAAAGCCTGGTTGTGAAGGGCATGTAGCTGATATTCTTTTTGCTCTAGTTACCTGTACTTTGATAACTTACAGTCTCTTCCGTGCGTGGGTTTTATATCTTTTCTTTCAAACTGTTGAGGAAAAGATTGTTTAAAGATGGGTTTGTCTCACTGCTCTACTGTACTGGCAGAACAATTATATTCTGCTTGCCATTAGAGGCCTGGGAATTAACATAAAAAAAACACCAGTGTGTCACTTGGGAGGTGATTTTAAGATAAATAGGTAAATAAAAGGTAAATAGGGAGTGCAACCCCCCCCCTCCCCAATGTGTAGGCAGGATGGTAATTATTTTTGACTAAACTTGGTCTGTGAACCAATGTATTTTTCCCAGGGAAGTAGAATATTTGATGTTCAGAAGGTTTTGATACAGGCAGTATTTCAATGTATTTTAAATGAAAATAAATCAGGCAGGTGCTTCTTGATCCTTTGAAATCTACACACCTGAAAGTTATTTACACATTGGTAGTAATTTTAGCTGCACTAGAGAAGACATCTTCAAAGGTTAAATGTATTGAATATTTTTTTTAATGATTTTGCATTCCTGTTAGAAGTTCAGTGGGCAAATAATTTGTTTAAAAAATCATAAATCAAGTTTTGTGAATGTAAGTTTTGTGTCCTAATTGGGATTTATTTAAATAGAAAATACATTAGTATTCCATTTCAAATCAAAATAGATAAGAACCGTAAACAATACAGCAAAAGGAAAAAATTTATGGGATTTTCCATTTTACTGATTTTTTTTGTTAGCAATTAAAATAATTTAAAGCATAAGTAGAAAAGTATTTTTAGGTTTACAAAGACAAGAAGAAATGCAGTTCATCCATTAGTTGTTTCCTGACTGTCTCGTATTCTCACGCGGATCATCGGGGTTGAAGGATTCTTTCCCTGCGCATCCCTGTTGCCATTAGAAATCACGCCTTCTGCTAGTGTAAATGTTGCTGTGCGTGCTTCCAGAACAGCTTCTTTCTGAAGCAGTGGTTTGGGTTAAAAATTTCTGAGATGCTCCTGATGGGATTGGAAGAAGCAGCGGACAGGCCCTTGTTCTGGTAGACCCGCAGCAGTAGCGCTCTTTAGCAGTGCGGTGGGGGATGTACAGGATCAACCAATTCCACTAGACTTTTCTGAGAACTTCGCCATAATTAATTTATGCATAATGTACCTTAAAACTTCATACTAAAGCCACTTCATAAGGGGAAAAATGTATTTACTGTAGAACTAAATTCCAAGGAAATACAGCTTTAATAATTTACATAGATATTAAACTCTGTACTTTCATTTTTAATGTCCTTTAGATCAGTAAGCTTGCTGTATTGCAAAACCAACCTTTTCGCAAATATATACTGAACAAGGTCAAACCATACCTGATAACTGAAGGATAACTTAAAGGGTAACTGTCAAATGTTAAAACCTGAGATTCATGAAATGATATTATCGTATCAGCTTTATTAAAATGAGTAGAATGTATTCACCAATGCCATGTGATCAAATATATCAGAGGAAACTAATAGATGTAAAAATAATCTGCACAAACACCAATTTGAAATCTTGCCCGGGGGATTAGAGAATTGAAATCCTAAATTCTTGCATTTTTTTTATTTTTCAAAGGGGTTTTTAGGGCTTTTTACTACTTCCCCCCTTATAAGTGTTATAAATCTGTCATACCACTGGTTTTCCCGTCTTTTAAAGGGTTTTGTAGTCTTGTTGTTCACTGATGCTTTTATTTCCACACTCACCGCGTCCTGAGGGTAATAGGCCTTGTTTAAACCCATCATTGTGGGTTTGTTTATCTTTTCCACCTCTTCTGTTTTACAAAGATGGAAAAGTGGATGCTGAGGGGGTCTCCTTCCATACATCCCCGTGAGCAAATATCAACAAGATATAAAATGAAAAAAAAAAAAAAAAAAAGGCAAGAGAAAATGAATTCCTGAGGTTTTGTTTCAAGCTCCGGGTCAGTTGCATTTGTTTTGCATGTGAAGGTTATTTCTGCAAGTTAACAAGTCAGGAAATTTAGGACTTTGACTTGCATTCTGCTAGTAAACTGCTGCAGTGTTTTCACAAGTTATCTTTCTAGAAATACTGAGATGCATTGGATTTGTCATATGTCTATGAAAGAAGATAACGAAACGTTGTTTGGCTTTCATTTTGAAAGCAGAAATAAGACACAAACTGTTTTCCTGAGTCAAACGTATCATTCGTGAAGGTCAAAAATAGTTTCAACTTTTTTTCTGCAAGATTTGTCATGCTGATTATGTGCTTATTGGATCCTCCTCTATTTTCTCCAATTAATTGAAAAGGTTTTGGATCATCATTTGAATAGATTACTTTAAACGTTTTACTCAGTTCTTCAGTTTCTAACTATTATCAGCATGGAATTCAGGAAGGGTTGTGTCCACTTCACTGTTACTTCACTTGAAATTTTCTAGCATCTTCTGTGTTGTCGTTTTTATCAGTCTTAAAACTTGCCTCTAAAGCCTGCCAGTGCATAGTTCCTGGCAGCAAAGGAGGCTGAAGGAGGTAGGAAATATTCATATGATTCTTGTCTCCCTTGCTTTGGCCTCACTTAATGAACATGACTCGGGGGAGTCCCTGGAGAGGAAGCAGACCTGTCCCAGCCCCGGGCTGGCAACGCCGCCTGCCTCCTCGGAGAACACTGGGAGTCGCTCCTTGGGTGGACTCGCATCTTTCCATCTTCCTTCTGATAGCCTCTCTGATTTCTTCAAAGGGTAATAAGTAATGTCCCTTTACCCCATGCAAGAAGGTGTTCAGGGAAAGTGAGCTTAAATCTCTTAATTTTTAATTTAAGTCTTAACTAACTGCCGAAAAGGATTGCATAGAACGATTTCTGCTGTAGTTCTTTGGCAGTTAGTGAGTTGGTAATGAGCACTCCAAGGCTTCCAGTGGCATACACCTCAGTCCTGAAAAGAAGTCTGACCAAACATGAGTTTCACGTAAGCATACGTAACAGCAAGCTCATGCCGTTTCATTTTCTGTCTGTGCTTTTGTCAAGAGAAAACTAATTGCTGAACTTCTGTTACTAAGGCCGTGATAGCCTTCAATTCAAGAGAAATTCTGTGCTCAAAACCCTTTATAAATTAAGTAGAAGGGAAATAAAATACTCCTGGATAACCTCATTGTCCGTTTCTAGAATATTATCTGCGCAGTTCTTTAATGGGTAGGTCTCGGATCACACATGGGAAGATTAGCTCTAGGTGCCTTCTGCAGAATATTCTCT
Organism: Alca torda; assembly: GCA_008658365.1. Lineage (NCBI taxonomy): Eukaryota > Metazoa > Chordata > Aves > Charadriiformes > Alcidae > Alca > Alca torda. The sequence continues at coordinate 38,351,846 of CM018086.1, forward strand.
TTGTGGTCTGGTGTTTTGATTCTTCACAGTGTCCCTCTGGCTTTTATGGGCCTGTAGTACAGCATACCTTTACTGGTAATGAAGGCTTTTTCTTGAGTTATATAGGGAAATTGAAGTTAACGGCTAATTGCTTTTCAGTCCAATGGAACACTGGAATAGAAAGAACTAATGGGAAAGGAAAAGACAGATGCTTCTTGGGATTTTCAGGTGACATACATACGCATCCTGGATGCTTTGCCGTAGCCGTAGCAGTTTCAGACTTGCTAAATGCGGGGAGAAAGTGGAAAAAGAAGACGACACTTGGATGATCACTGTCAAAATTTAATCAAGGTGTACAAGCCTCTGTGCCTTTGTGCTTGTCTGGACATGGGTACTAGCACAGCCTGACTTCATGGGGTCATGAGACGATATAAAGCATTCATGTTACTTATCTAGGTCATATAAGATGATGTTTAAATGGCATATCTGTCTAGCAAATAATCATGTGATGAGCTAGGGGTTCAAAACGAAAGGTTAAAGTTCCCTCTGGTGAGTTAAGAAGTAATTAAAGTATAAACTTAGCAACAGCATGTTATTCTACAGTCATGTTTGTAAGGAGTGTCTTGCTCTCGCCACTTCGTTGGACGTTTGCCAGGGAAATGCAGAGGGCATCTTTTCCTTTTTACTTAAGCATTTTGTTTCATCCTTTTCTTTCCTGTTGCTGTATAAAGCTGTATTCCTGCATTCTCATCTCCCCCTCCATCTTAGGTTTTGGGTGTTTGCCTTTATCTTCCTTTTCTGTGGCTTTTGTTCACAAAGAATAATGAAGGTGCTGCCATTCCTATTGTGGTTAGTAAATAATTTTCTTGGTTTAGAGGAAACATGGTTTAAATAATAATTTTTCTTTAACATAGAAAGCTACAGGCATAGAATATCCCATAGAGTCAAATGACTGTCAGCGTTCATCTGTTATTTTTTGATGTGTAGTGTGTGGGCAGTCTTCCTGAAATGAGCTGTTTTCTGAGAAAACTTGTCAAACTTCACAATGCTAACCTGTTAAAACTAATGGAAAGTTACTGGTAGCCTAGAAGAGTAAATGGGTAAAATAGAATTAGTTGCTTTTTATGAGCAAAGGCCTTTGAGACAAATTATAGTATTTCTTTGCAATTGGTTTTATCATAAAAACCAAAGTCTCTTTTGTAGTAATGGTTGTGATAAATTAGCACTTGAATTTTGAGTAATGTTGCCATTATATACTTCATAACCACCTTATTTTAGTAGTATTCTGATTAAGTTGCGGCTATTACAGTTGTTCCATAAATAGAATGTGGAAAATAGTAGATAGATGACGATCAAGTTGCCTTAATGGTTGTTCGGCTTTCTGAATTATCTGAGGCCAGTTTTTACCATCTTTAACATATCAGCCATGTGGAGGCAGCCAGTCAAGAGGAACACAAAAGAAACCTTACAAGGGCAGATCTTTGAAATGACAATCAGTTTTCCATTCCTATTAACAATTTGGTTTAGGATTATTAGTGGGCCATAGGCCTGTAATGCTTTCATAGGTAGTGCAAGCGTAGCAATCGTTTATCTCCTCTTCCGCTGTGAAGGCCAGGCTGATAAACCGTTGTGTCACCTCGTGCGGTGTTGCGGAAATGCGTGGTCCTGCCCACAGCCAGCCTGGATCCGGTGGCTGCTGCTCACCAGGACCCAGCAAGCCAAGCTGAAGTCAAGCAGCCTTCTGCAGAACCGCTTGGGGCGTCCTCCCTACGCTCTCCAGCCCTCCGGGAGGGCCTGTTACCCGAGATGTTTATGGAGTTCACGTGGGTCTGGTGGCCCTGTTGAGATGCTTTTGGCACTGTGGTCCTTCAGTAGTTTTGTCTCGGCTCATGGTGTTCTGGAGTACCCCAGATAAAAAAAGTGTGGAAAACCCTTGATCTTCATAGGATCGTGTTGTGATTCTGTCCCTTACTGATCCTCTCTCACAGGTGAATGCCATAGAGATACTAATATAAACTATTTTATGAATGTGACATTCTACACTTTGAATTTGCTAACTGCCGTTTCGTGAAAATGCAGTCAGAAACACTAACCTTTATGGATTCTGGAGCCATACCCTCTGTCATTGCAGTTTGTTTGCGACTTAGTAGATTACTAGTTACAGTAATGGTAAATACAATGAGAACAAACCCTGTTGCCGGATTGGACAAACCAGTTTTAGGGAGACTCTTCAAAAGCTTTCCTGAGGAAGTTGTCATGAGAACTTCTGAGGGGAGGGAAGCGAGAAAGGAGTATTTGGGTACTAAACTGGGTGTATATAAGTGACCTTGTGTGATTTGTTTATTCACATTCAGGTATTGGCATTTAATAGTTTTCTACAAAAAAGTAGGCTGATACTAATTTTTGTCATTTATCCAGATATTTTTAATTTTTTTTTATACTCCTACAGAGAGGAAGATTCAGAAAGTGAGGAAGATAAGAAAATCTGGTACTATAGCACAAAGATACAGCTGGCAGAGTTAGTTGAATGCCTAGACAAAGATTACTGGGAAGCTGACCTATGTAAAACTCTGGAAGAGATGCGTGAGGAAATTCATCGGCACATGGATGTGACAGAAGACCTGACTAATAAAGCAAGGGGCAACAACAAGTCTTTCCTTTCTGCAGCAAACGGTAAGAATGTTTTGTTTAATGGGAATAGGTGTTGCACTTCGGATCAAATGCTAGTGTATATGTATTTTATTATAAGAAGTTTATAGAAGTTGATGGAGAATTTCCATGCAGGTGTACCAGCATGGCTGTGTAGTGCTGACTACTTTAGCACTGTGTTTCATGTATTCCAATGGGACATGGAGTGGCAAAAGTATTAGAGCTCTAATATTTGCTCCAGTGTTACGGAAAGTGTGGAAGAATGCATGTCTCCTCTGCAGTTCCCCACCAACTTAATTCATCTGCCTTGCAGCAATAAATAGCAATATGAATCTGTGAAGGTTTGAACTTCGGTTCTAGGGAAGATGTGAAGATTAGGTACTCAGGTTTAAAAATGGATTTAAGTCATCACTATATAAATGCATAACTGAGCAATCAATAATTAGATCTTTGGAATTGTTTCTTCTAAGTGGGGAACAGTAGTAAGAAGTTCTTTATCTCATCAAAAAGAAGTAGTATTTATGTCATGTTATTTCTGCTCAGTGGCTCTGTAGGTGGTGGTGTGTTGTTTATTGATGGCAACATACGTTCTATTGTAGATGAAATTTTGGACCTTATCAGAGCAAGAAAAGGAGAAATAGTGGAAGATAAAAACACAGCAGATGATGAAGAAAAGGCTAAAAGTGATGTTGATAATGACCAGACGGATGCTGAGAGAGGCAAGGAAGAATCTGGAGACCAAGATAAAACTGAGGAAACATCCACTGAGGAAGATGCGGAAAAAGTGAAAAAAGAAGGTAAAGAAACCGTGACTGTGCTTTAACAACTTCATTTAAGTAAAGTGAATTTTAGTTAAGATCCTCACATTTCTTTAAGTGTTAATGGGATATTTATTTTTTTTTAATGATTCTCTAAGTTATTTTTTAAGTAATAGGTGACATTTCTCAGTTTCTTTGTGGTTGTATAGTTTAATTATTAAGTAATTTCAACAATTTTCCTACTTTTCAAGTTAAATACAGCTAGCTCGTCGATACCTTGGCTTGAGGTACAGGTGGCACTTACAGGTTGTGATCAACACATTTGTAGTAAGCAATATTACATCATTTTTAACATTGTTTTCCTCATCAGAATTAGTGTGTTCTTTGATACTGCGACAGTATTGTCTCGCAGGAAAAAAAAAAAGAAGAGAAAAAGAAAGAGGAAAAAAAAAAGGAAAGGAGAAAGCTTGTTTTTTAGCATTACCAAACAAACAAACAAAGCTGCTGAAGTTGCTTTCTAGGGATGGTGCCAAATGACACCTGAAACATACTAAAGAATATCCCTAAGTTTTGTTGTGCATTTTACTATAGAGGCAACAGTCGTTGGGGATAAAAGTAACTCTGTGACATCAAGCACTGATGACAACAACACAAATCCTTCTGCAGGAGAGACTAGTTGCTCTGAAGGGAAGAACGCAATGGGGTGTCAGTCAGAAACCTTTGATAGCGACAGCGTGGCAGAGAAGAAGGTGGCATCAGAGCTCCCTCAGGAACTCTCAGGTACAGAAGGCACTGTTACCGATGCCTCTGTAATTTGGGGAATCTGTTAAGTTTTTCTATCTGGTTTGTCCACTAAAATCATTCACGGCGCATATCACTCATGCTGTTTGCTTGCAGTGCCATCCTTTACTGCTACGTTGTCATTAACATTTCAAAGTTAATTTTCTTGCAACTAGTGCTTGGAATTCGTGGTCCTCCGTGACATTAGCATTTGTTTCCATGCCTTCCAAGATGACTATGGCTAAGCTTTTATGTTCTATTTTCTGTATATTTGATTTTTCCATAGTGATCCATATGATTGTTAGCATCCTATCAAAGTTTATTTCAAATTCTAATTCGCTGCTGGCTTGTTTATTATTTTAACCTCTCATTTACCGTATAAATTACTAACAAACAAAGTATTTTCATTCACGTGAGTAAACTGTTGCACTGAAATGTCGAGATTAAAATTGCCATGCCAGGAATTTTAAACAGATTTCAGAATTGTAAGCACAGGGGCTCTTGTTGTATTTTAAAGTGTTTTGTTCTGCTGTGACAGTGATTCAAAAGTAGTAATACACACTAATGAAAAAACCACCCAAGTTTTAGATTTAAGAATAAATGGTACTTGATTAGGTGTAACATAAATTATCAGTGTGGTATTTTAGAACTATATTCTATTACATTTAGAATTATATTCTATTACAAGCTGTACTACATAACCAGATGTCGTTCTAAACATCTGATTACTGTTAAAATAATCAGAATTTTGCTTTCTGTTCTTAAAAATGTAAAAATACTCTAATGTGTGATGTAGCCGTACTCAGTCTTTTATGTTTTAAAAAATGGTAGTAAACGTTTCTCTCCTACAGAAATAGTTCTCCATTCAGACACAGGTTGCACTTCTTGAACTTGCAGATGTGAATGCATCCAAACCTTGTAATAAACTTTGTTTACTGGAGGAGAAAATGAAAGTTAAGATTAATCCCTAATCTGGAAGCCTCATAATACACTTTTTTTAATACAGAAAATGTCCTAGTGCTTGGGACAAGAAGCATACATTTTAGATATTTAACCAAATTTTTTTGCCTGTTGTCATATATTTTATTCCATTTTAAAGTTAAAATAACTGTATAGAGGTTTAATAGAAAAGATACATATCCTATAACTTTGTTTCAGGCACGTTTATGGGTTCGAACTTTATTTTAAAGATTCACTATTATTATTTCTTTATTATACTTTCACAGGTAGTTTTCTCCTTCCAAAGCTTCTAGTCTGTTTTCAAATTAGTGGTCGTCTCTCGTAGGAGAGTGTGTGTATGCAGAGGGCTCTTCCTCAAGTCTAACTTACTATAGTCATAGTGATATTTCTGTTCCTGTTATGAAATTTCAGTTTGAGACTTATTTCGGAGGGAGGGGGAGATACTGAACCGGTAGTGGTGGGGCAGCTGCCCCCAAAGAGGGGGAAACTAAGAGTAAAATGCAAAGCCAGACAAGAATGTCTGTCACCATCCTTGTTAAATGCAGCGTGGGTGTGAGTCTGTTGTTAAGAGCCTTGTTTGGGTGCTTCCCCTCTCCTCCGAACTGCAGGCACCACGAGTGGTTCCGTCTGTCCTCTTGGTAAAAGGGGAAATGGATCGAACAGTGGCGGCACCCCCTTGGCAAAGCCAGAAATCAAGATACATTCAGGCTAGGGATCTTCTAAGAATCCCAGAATATTTACCTAATTGTCTTTCTGCTAGGAGTGAATTTGTCACAAAAAGGACGTTTTGTTCTGTCACGTTTCTGAATAACAACAGAATCCCTGAGGTTTCAGAAGAATTCTAGAAACGGAAATAAATCTCGTATTTTTTAAACAACTGAGCCATGTCTCTTGTGCACAAAACCAAGACAATGTTGTTTTGAGAGATTGTGGCTTGTTCTTACTGGGAAGCTGGAGTGATTTATTTCTAGGTAGGTGCAGTTTGCGGATGCTTTAGTCGGAAGGTCAGACGCGGGCAGGACGCCGTGGCAGCAATGTCCACAGCGGTCAGGCAGACAGTAACGAGGACAACCGAGGACCAAGAACGTGTTTGCCCTGCTGAGCTCGAAGCACCGTCTATTCCCATCAGATTGTAAGAAAGAGGCTGATATTTTAAGTTTGCAGAGGAGGAGTTAAGATACAGAGTGGTGCCAATTGAACTGAAATCTGTGGGATTCCTCAGAATTAATGTGCTGAAAAAAAGACAATCAAAGATTCCGTGGAAAACTGGAGGGGAACTGAAAGGTGTCTGCTTTGAGGAACAGCTAAAGCACAAGAAAATTGAAGGAGATAAAATCATAGAAGCTGCAGGAATACCAAATTTCATGAAATCTGCAAAACAAAGTCTCAGTTAGAGGGTTCTCTGTGTGTGCATCTATAGAAAAAAAAAATTGTCTTGTGTTTAAAATACATTCGTATTTCATCCAAATATGAATTTCAGTTCTTCAGAGCTGTAAAAGTTGAAACTGCTTGAAACGGAACAAAAAATACTTTCATGGATACAGTGCTCTGGAGGAAATCAATATTTTATGGGTATTTCTCTCCAGTCCAGCAAAAGATGTTCCTCTTACTTTTTTTTTTTTAATGAAAAATTTAAAGCTAGAAAAAATCGCATTGATCCAATTTAAAAGAAAAACTAAAAATGAAGTTGTTCTTTTGTAGAAGAAACTGGTCAGATGATCCCTGGCAACAGCAGCGGTGCATCTGCTGCGCCTCTGCAGCCAGATGTTGAAAACAGCAACGGGAGTGAGTTGGGCTCGGGGCAGAACGACTCCATTAAGACGCCTGATGATGCTGAAAATGCAGAGAGGGGATCCCAGACTTCAGAAGACACAGGTAATAATAATAGTCTCTCTAACTTTCATTTTATGCATCTTTTCTTTTTACTTTATAACTCGCATACATCAGTAGAAAACTTCCAATTTTTAAGTTTGTTTTAAAAGCCTGTTTTTCCTGGGCAGGAGAGAAATCTAATGGTGAAAGAAGTGATTCTCCAGGCGCAGGAAAAGGCACGCCAGGTTCGACGCGAATGCTCACAAGATTACGAAATCCAGATAGCAAGTTGAGCCAGATGAAAAGCCAGCAGGTTGCTGCTGCAGCACACGAAGCAAATAAATTATATAAAGAAGGCAGAGAGGTTTGTGCACATCTTGGAAAACTCAAAGAAGTATGAAAACTGTTTTAAAAAACTGATAATCTTCTTAAAAATAACACAAGTTATTTTGGCAGACTATGGAGGTACTTTTAAAAAAAAAAAAAAGAGTAACAACAAATTAGCAAATGGTGAAAATGTGGTATCACAGGAACCTTTTTTCCTCCTCCTCCTTTGCTCTTGCTCTCTGAGTTGCTGCCTTCAGAGTGGTTTGAGAGTGACCCAGTGCTCTTTACCACACCGGTCATAGAAGTTAGAGAATTGTTTACTGTAGCCAGTAATAAGTTATATGCATTTTCTCCCACTTCTGTCTTCAAATTTCTCAGAACTGGTGTGCCAAAACTACAACTTTGCGGTGGTTTGTGTTTGATTGTTGTTTGAATACCTAGGTAATAGCCACGTTTCCAGTTCATAGCAAATCTGTACTGGCAGAGTATGGTCATTTAAAGGCAATCATTGCAAAATTGTAGCACTGCTTGATGCAGACGAAAGTGAAATCTCTCTCTTAAATGTCTGCCAGTTGGGATACGGTTTTTTATGTATCTTTTGTATGGCTATAGGTTGTTTGTTGAGTTTTTGGTGCTTTGTTTTGTGGTGTGGTTTTGTTGTTTGTTGTTGGTTTTGGTTTTTTTTTTAAGTAGCCCAGTTTCTTCAGGTATTTAAGAAGTGTTTAAATGTAAAGAGTTCTTTGCAGTTAGTTGTCTGCATATTGTTTGGCGTATTAATTTTATTTTTGTTAACTGATTTGCCTTGTAAGTTAGCATTTAGCATATTTATTCATAAACCTCTCAAATTTGGAACTCAGTTATGAGTAATCAGACCAGTGATGTTATCCATGCCATGTTTCAAAGTCAAAGATGTTTGTTCGCTTAGCTACACGTATGAATTCCGTGACTTACCCAGGAGGGGCTCCACAGGAAGCTTACTGAAGTTCAGCAGAGCTGTTTTCCCACAGCTGTCTCCCTCCATAAGCATAACTCAGACCAGGAACAGGTTCCTGTTTGACTTCCTGAGGAGCCTGGATGATGGGTTTTTTAATGTTAAAGTTGATCTTTGGGAATATCTTAACTCTGTATAGAATCAGTGATGAAGTACCTACATATAGTATATCAGGTAAACAGTTATTTGCTTCTACAGACTGATGCGAGGTATTTTTTCATATTCTATATGTAGACAGTTGAAGCCCAAATCAAAACTAAGTAAATAGAAATATTTGAAACTTAAGTAAATCTTTAAAATCATTCTTTCTTTCCCAAGGTTCTGGTGGTCAACTCTCAAGGTGAAGTCTCCCGAATGAACACAAAGAAGGAAGTTGTGATGAAAGGAAACATCAACAATTATTTCAAATTAGGGCAAGAGGGGAAGTATCGTGTTTATCATAATCAGTATGCCACTAATTCATTCGCATTGAACAAGCACCAGCACAGGGAAGACCATGACAAGAGACGACATCTCTCGCATAAATTCTGTCTGACTCCTGCTGGAGAGTTCAAATGGAATGGGTCCGTACATGGGTCCAAAGTTCTTACCATATCCACTTTGAGGCTAACTATTATTCAGCTAGAAAACAATATCCCGGCGTCATTCCTTCACCCTAACTGGGCTTCCCACAGGTAAATTAATACATGAAAAATATATTTTCTTGTTTTACTTGTAATTTTGTTAACAGTATTAATAAGCAGTGGTCTTTGTTGATTTTTTTTCAAATCAGTGATTTCCAAGCACTGTGTGCTTCAGTATGTTAAAATACAAGATGACATGTTTGTGTTTTGTGACGGATAGCTAAAAGGATTGCACATTTGAATAAAGTATTAAAATATAGGAGGTTTTATCCTACCATTAAATCTACGTTGTATTAGTGCACGTGTATGTTTCAGGTTTTTATCTTTTTTCCAATTTAGGTCTAACTGGATTAAGGCTGTTCAGATGTGCAGCAAACCTAGAGAATTTGCACTAGCGCTGGCTATATTGGAATGTGCAATTAAACCCGTTGTCATGCTGCCAATCTGGCGGGAATCATTGGGGCACACTAGGTAAAATAAATAAGCATAAAAATCTTTTTGAATATGAGAACTTTACTTTGTTTTACAGTTACTAGTTCCTCTAAGCCTGTAAGAATTATGTTTAAATTTAGTCAGTCATTCAGCACCTGAATGTCATTGCTCCTGTGAAGCAAGTTGGTTTTCTTTCTGTGAGCCACAGTCTCAAAGTGATACAATTTTGGGAGACTAGGAGAGCAAATTTCAACACGCTCAGTTCAGCGGAGTCCCGTCTTTTGTCTCTCATTGTGTCATAGGAGCCGAAACTAAACGTGCCTGGTGTTAGACCCAGTGGCAGGCGGCGGTGTTTGCCTTACTGGAATAGCCAAAAAAAGCAGTGTTCCTATTGCAAGTAATACAGATAACCTGACACTGGGCTTTCCTCTTAACTTCAGATGTTTAAAATTATTCAAAGGGGAAGTATACGCAGCTCTTCGACTTCTTACAAGTTCCTGTGCTTAAATGTACTTAAATCTGTATGTGTTAGATTACGCAGAATGACAGCAATAGAAAGAGAAGAAAAGGAGAAAGTGAAAAAAAAGGAGAGAAAACAAGAAGAAGAAGAAACAATGCAGCAAGCTACATGGGTGAAATACACGTTTCCTGTCAAACATCAGGTAAGGTTTTCTTTTGTGTGAAGAACAAAAAAAAAAAAACCAAACAGAAATCGTTGGTTTCATACTCTCTTTCTGTTTTCATTTAAACTTAAAATTTAGTGTCATTGCATTATTCTCTGCCATTGGAATAGGAACCATGCCCACGTATTCCAGCACATAATCTTGGCCTGCACTAAATTTGACATGTATTATGCTCTTAGTGACACTGCCTGAGTTGACAGATGTTTGTCTGCAAAATGCAGCCTTTCCTCATGGAAGGGTTCTGGATGGTTATTGGAGTCTTGGCTGTATGTCTGTCCCTCGTCAGTGCTCCCCTCCCATCCCTGCTTCCCCCCCAAAAAAGCTAGCCTTTCCTTGGAAGGTATATAATACGATGAGAACTACTATAGAAACCTCTCTGTTCTCCTACAGTAGATATTAAATACTTTTTTGGAGTGTTTCTTTGCTCTAAATTTGTGTGTTGTAACAAATACAGGTTGATTCAAAAAACTTGTATAATCTTTCAGCTTTTAGGTAAATAGATTCTCATAGTTACACAGTTTTTAGATGTTACTATGATAGAATCAATTATCCGCAGATATATCTTTAATTTGAGATAGTACGTTATTTCACAAATATAATTCCACTTTCTTGAAAAAGTCTGTGAATTAAGTTTATTGTTTTGGGTTTTTTTAAATCATCTTAGGTTCTTAATACATACATTAATAATGCAGTAAATAGCACCATTAAAACTACTCTTTTTAAAATATTTAACAGGTTGGAAGCAGAAAGGAGAGGAATATAGAGTAACGGGATATGGTGGCTGGAGCTGGATTAGTAAAACGCATGTCCACAGGTTTATGCCCAAACTGCCTGGAAATACTAATACGAATTACAGAAAGTTGCTACCAAGTAAGTGTCTGCGTTGCTTACATTTTTTTAATTACTAACATGAGGCTTTTTATTGCTTATTCAGTTAATTATTTGCATGTGATGTTTCTTATGTAGACTTTGTTACAAATAGTGTTCCAGAGAAGCTTTTTTTGGATTTCTGCTGATCTTTGTGGATACAACCGGTTCAGTTGTCGTGGGCAGTTTTTAGCTACGTGAAGTTGTTTCAATTATGAAGTTGTATGTAATATTTGCACAGTTTTGGTATAGCCTTGTTTCAGTTAAAGCTAGATAAAAATTACGTAGATAATCACAAGGAAAAAGTAACATCTAAAATATTGATGTATATATACACTTTTTTCTCCCTCTGTGTTGACAGAATACTGTTAACCAATTTTATCTGATAACAATAGTTTTATAAGGAGAAAGAAATCGATTTCTCTAGACAGTTCAAAACACGCCTTCTTGCTTATTTGTTCCAAGGATTTATATTTAAAAATAAAGGTTTTGCACACTTGACTTCTAGAATGAATCCTGAACTGTATGAGGCTCACTTATAATAAATTTAATCTTGAGTTTCCTTTTAAAATTTGGAAAATGGCAGCCCACCCTATATTACCTATCAAAATTATTTCTTTATTCACATATTGATGTAATACTTTCCCTGTTGCTTTTAACTGGATTGTGCACGAAGTGGATGCTGGTGCTTTCAGTGTTGTCTGTACGATTGTTAAATTAGCTTTGTCTTGCTTTCTGTATTGCAGTGAACAGCCACTACAGTGTTAAGCACAGTTATTTGAATACTAACATCCATTCTGGCGTAACTGTAGAAAGCAAAATTATTACAAATTATTTGTGAATTTTCAGAGTCTGAATTAATATGCTCTTAAAAGGCTGGGTTTTCAGAAAGTGGTATTTAGTTTCCTGAAAAATGGGTGGGCTTTTTGGTGGTTTGGGGGTTTTGTTTGTTTTTGTTTGTCGCTTTGTTTTGATTTGGGTTTTGTTTGTTTGTTTTAAAGAAAAGCTGAACAGGGCTCAGGAAAAATAATTTAAATGAAACATTTTCGTCTCTGGTGGGGTTTTTAGATATTTTATTCAGTATTGCACTAAGCTAATCTATGATGTTACGGTGTATACTTAATTCTGTTCCTGAATTTCAGTAGTGATGTGTGAATGACTTGAGAGGTAACTAACATACATTAAGTGTATCAGAGTATGAAATATTCTGAATAATTGAAACCATTTAATTAATTTGTTAATAGCAAAGAGTGAAGATGAAAAATGCAACTTGGATAAACGAAAAGGTCCAATTAAGGTAAAAACAGAGAAAGACAGAACAAAGGATTCTAGCGACCTGCAAGCAAAAGGCAAAGCAGATGTTTCAGAAACCTTGGAGAAAGTAGAAGTGAAAGAAGAAAGTCGCGTGAAGAAAAAGCAGAAGTTGATACAATTTCTGAAAATTTAGATCATGCAAAAGACAAAGGTGATATGCTTAAGTTATTATAAAACTAGCTATTCATTACATACATATGTAGAAGCATAGGACCTCAGAAATAACTATTGAAAAACTGTGTAACAGGTTTTGTCAAGACGTTTTAAATGTCTCAGTTAATGATGGCTTACAGTCCCTTGTAGTAATGTCTGACGTTTTGTTCCCTTTTCTTGAAATCTATTAATATGCTAAAAGGTCCATTTTTTTCTTAGTACTTAATGTAAAAATACAGTTTGGTATCATTGTCAGGGGAGCTTACTGATTCAGAGTTATTTCTTCTTCACAGCTGAAAAGGAAATCGATGGTGAAAATGATAAAGTCATCAAGGAAGAACCTATGGATGTAGACGATGTGAAAATTGAATCCCCCGTAAAAGATGAGGATAGTCATTGTAAGCTGGATATAATCAATGTCAGCGAGGGATTTCATTTAAGGACTTGCTACAAAGGAAGTAAAATCATCAAAATTAGATGGACTACTTGAGAGACGAATAAAACAGTTACGCTGGAAGAAAAAACACGTCTAGAAAGGATGAAGCTGGAGGCTAGTGCTAAAACAGTAGGCATTCGATCTGTAAGCCCCCAGAAAAACATAAATGAGCTGCAAATGAGAAAAGTAAAAGAAGGAAGCCAGTTCAAACGTGTCTTCTCAAGATCAACCTATGTTTCAGATAAGACCCAAACCGACGACGCAGAACAGGACTGCTTGCCGATGGGCAGCATCGCTTGTACCAAGAGTGGTGAGCTAGATGAACCCTCTTTGCCTTTGACAAACAGGCTGTCGAAGAGAGAAGGCCGGCTGCTGGGTGAAGACTCACCTCGGTCCTCTGATGGTGAAACCTCCGTTCAGAATGATAGTAAGGAAAACAACCCTGAACCTATGACCGCTGGTAAGTGTCAAGGACAAGAGGTTCTTGGAGAGTCTGAGAGTTCCTTTGTGGATGGTTTGAAACAAACAAATGCAGAAGGTAGAAGCAAATGGGATGTTTCAGAAAAAAGTGAAATGCTTTTGCAACAAAAACTACCTGTTACCAGAGCGGCTCAGTGTGAACGTGAAAACTTGGAGCCAGTGGTAACTGAAAGCAGCTGTAGAAAAGATGCTCTGGCCGCTCTTGAAAACACAGATTCAGAAGGGAATTCTGAACAGCAGAGCAAAGATCCGGAAAACAATTGTATGATAAAAAGCCATATTGAACCAACATCCTCTCAAGAAAGTGAAATGGAGGAAGAAATTGCTCCAGGAAAGACTGAAAGTAAATCTGAAAATAAGATCATATTTCACCAAAAATCAGTTAGTAAAGATCTAGAACCATTTAAAAAAGAGCTGGTTTCTGAAAGAAACCTTGAAAGCCAAACTCCGGAACACATGGATGAGGTAGAAGTTGATGAGGATTTACGGAGCTCTAAACTAACTGAGGTTAATGGTCAAAAGAAAGGTCAGGAACTGCAAGTGGAGACAAGTACCATAAACAAATATCTTGATCAGACAAATCTAAACAGCGTTGCTGACAAAAAGAATATAAAGATGAAGAAACTGAGACAGAAAAAGAAAAATCAGCATTTCAAATGAATGGAAAAGACAATGACATTAAGGTATTATCAAATGATGACCGCTTAGTTAAGGATACCTGTGAAACTAAGGCGGGGGGTGATATTGAACCAAAAGTTAATAATATTAATAAATCCATTCCGGAACATGAAATGAAACCATTGACTTTTAAGGAATCTTCAGTAAAACCATTCATGAATGGTGACATCATGATAGAGGACACAAAGGACAAAAATAACGTGGACCCCAAGTCACGTCTGCAGAGTTCACCTGAGTTTGAGTCTGGAGAGAGTCCTCAGCCACCAGATGAAGTTCCCAAGTACGTGCAGAAAACTGAAGAAAAACAGCTTTCTCCTGAGAGATCTGCCTTGTGGGCTCTGCTGCCACACCAACGCATACTGTCTGTAAGAAATAACCTGAATAGTGAAACAGAATCTATGGAAACTGAAGTAACCGAGGATAAGAAGTCGCTCCATCGCCCGTAACCTCATGCGAGGAATCTAGCTTGAGCGTGACTTTGCTGATCAGAACGGTGTACAGACATATAAAATGGAAAATATCAATGGAGAAAGTAAAGTAAAAACTGTCATTACTGAAGTGACTACCACAACATCACTGTGTCTACAGAATCTAAAACTGTGTTTAAAGTTGCAGAGACTGTAGCTTCTAGTGATGAGAAAACAACAGTAGTATCGTCTACAGAAAACTGTGCCATATCCACTGTAACTACCACCACTACTGTAAGGAAGCTCACCACTCCAGCTACAGACAGCAACGCTGATGTCATTTCTGTACAAGAGCACAGAAAAACAGTGGTTACAACAACAGTAACCGATCACTGACCACCCGAAGGCACCTTGGTGACTTCCATGACTGTCAGCAAAGAATATTCCACAAAAGACAAAGTGAAGTTGATGAAATTTGCAAGACCCAAAAAAACTCGTTCTGGAACTGCCTTACCATCTTACAGAAAATTTGTTACCAAAAGCAGTAAAAAAAGCATATTTGTTTTACCCAATGATGACTTGAAAAAGCTGGCCAGAAAAGGAGGGATCAGAGAAGTTCCCTATTTCAATTACAATGCAAAGCCTGCCTTGGATATCTGGCCGTATCCATCCCCAAGGCCAACTTTTGGGATCACTTGGAGGTACATACTTTATGTTTTTGAAGAAAAGTTTAGGATGTGATGAAATTAATTGAATTTTAAAATACAAGTGGTATACATATTGGTGCCCAAACATGCAAATTTTGCTGTTTGTTATTCATAATTTTCTATATTCTGCAATCAAGGTAGAGTGGAAAACCTTTGTCCCATTGGTTGGTTAGGTATTTAAGTACATTTGATATAAAACAATTAATACTCTGTTGTTAGGGTACCGACTTCAAACAGTAAGATCATTGGCTGGAGTGAGCCTTATGTTGCGATTATTGTGGGCATGTCTCAAATGGGATGACATGGCAGCAAAAGCTCCGCCTGGGGGAGGAACTACGTAACAGGTATTATTTCTTAAATTTCTGGGTTTCTTAATGCAAAGCATTTCTGTAAAGGCTTGACGTTAGCTATGGCATTTGAATTATTTTAGCCAACAGTTTGTACTAGTTGCCGTTTCTTTACCTGGAGTATATTGGGTTGATTGGAGATTTAGCTTTTATTTGTTTTTTGTTATTAACGTATTGGGACTAATTTGTTGTAGAAACAACTGAAACTGAAATTACAACAACAGAAATAATCAAGCGAAGAGATGTTGGTCCGTATGGCATCCGGTCAGAGTACTG
Source organism: Alca torda (assembly GCA_008658365.1). NCBI lineage: Eukaryota > Metazoa > Chordata > Aves > Charadriiformes > Alcidae > Alca > Alca torda. Next base: position 38,367,505 of record CM018086.1, read on the forward strand.
TATAAGAAAAATTATTTGTCCCATTGGTGTACCAGAGGCTCCGAAAGGTATGTTTGTTTATACCTTTTTTTTTTTCCCCTTCCCATAGGCTCCTGCAGAAATGAAGGTAACTGGATCTTTATGTTAATTCAGACCATCAAGGGAGCAAATATAGCTTGACGTGAACTATTCATTCGTCTACGGGAAACAAATGGTGCATTTAACTAACTGATGTGATTTACCTGAAGCTGAAAGGCCTTCCTGTTTATAAAATGAGGCTGAAAAAGGCACTGAATCTTGTTTTACACTTTTAATTTTGTTTTATGATTGAGCCTAACGTGTGTGTTTTGACTGTTCTCTAAAGAAACTCCAACACCTCAGAGGAAGGGACTGCGATCAAGTGCACTAAGGCCAAAAAGGCCAGAAACACCCAAGCAAACGGGCCCTGTTATAATTGAAAGTTGGGTAGCAGAGGAGGAATTGGAACTATGGGAGATCAGGGCATTTGCTGAAAGGTAAACCAACTCAAATGAGCTTTTAAAGAAAGCAGTTTTCGTTTGTGTGTATATGTTGAATAAAAGTTCCCAGCAGGGAACACAAGCTCAGTAGCTGCAGTCAGTTAAAGCTGATCTGTGTTGCTTTTTTACTGTGCCTTTTGATAACGGTCAAGCTTAAAGTTGCAAAGCTAAACTGTTTGCTGGTACCAAAACTAACTTACGCAAATCTTACAGATTTGTTAGGACTAATGTTATATTAATTTTTCCATGCTTGTGAACTAATCATGGCTGTATGCTAAAAGGCTGTTACTGTAATGCATGGAAAGGCTTCAGGCTACTTTTCGCGTGACTTTAAACGCTGTGTGTTTAAATACTTCTAGAATACAAAGAAAACGAATGTATGCAAGCAAAGTAAAGGTAAATTCAGCCTGAGAGTATTCAAGTCATAAATAATATCTTCGTATGCATGCTTAGAGTTGGAAACATTTCTGAGTCTCAGAAAGAACTGTTTAAAACTAATGGTATTACATAGGTTGGTTGTGGTCTCAGATGTAACTATAAGTTCCAGTTTTGATTAATAGTTGCCTTTAAGGTCTTGCAGTAGCTTAACATCAGAGTATTTCAGGGAGGTGGCATGCAACTTCAATAGTTTATTTCAAAATACTTAAAAGCCGTGAACCAGTTTTTTAGGATCTTCAGTCTTGACGTTTGTTCTTGTAGAGCAATTAAACTGGATAAAATGAAATCCAGTTTGATGGTTGGATTTATGTGATGGTATAACTTGCTGTCGGTTGTGTCTTTGGCAGGGTGGGAAGGAAGAAAGGCACAGGCAGTTGAACAACAGGCTAAGGTTAGTGAACAGAAGAAGGCAGAGGAGTTCAAGGCCCAATTGGAGGCTCAACTAAAACACCAACGATTGGCTGCCCAGCAGGTGGGGGAGCTGTCGGTAGTCCCACCTGTCAGCAACCATGCACTGGTAGTCCACATCCATTAAAATATGAAAAAACAAAGTTTATCTTCCACCATTTTTCAAATAGTTTCCACTTCGTGTGCAAACTAAACCATCAAATGATGCTGCTGCCCACTGTGTACGTTCATTATTTTGAAACGGGGTTAAGGCAAGACTTGGCTTGGATATTTTTTTTCTTTCACCTAATTTATAACACTTAAAAAGGTTTAGTTGCTTCCATTTTAAATGGCTGAGAAGCACCAATCTCCAGGTAAGGTCAACAGTGTTCTGTGCTGTAATGGAGAGCTGCCTTGGTATACAGCTGACCTGGGAATACACTGCGTTTGTTCTTCATACTTCAGTCAAATTGATCTTTTGATTTTTATCCTGTCCAAAGTTGGCTGAATTAAGCCCGTTGATAACTTTAAAATATACATATATATATATATATATATATACACATGTATGTATGTATAGCTGTATGTGTGGGTACGTGATATATAAATGTGTGCAATTAAATTGGGAAACCCAGTGCCATGTGATATTTCACATACGTTATTAAGATTGTGCTTTTTTTTTTCCAACTTACTCCTTTTTCGTTCATCTTCACTGAAGAAAATACATTACTAGTGAATGAGCGTTTCTGATTTGTGGGCATTACAGCAGTATAATGCTAACCAAACACTGAATTTTAAATTAGTAAATAAAGAGATAATTCCACTAACATAAGGAAGAACGTTAGATTAGTTGGAATTTTAAAAGAGCTTGCTGATACTATTCCATCACAAAGTGGCTCTAAATTAAATGTAACGTCTTGACAATTACAGCACAGAAAGTTGCAGGGTAAGGTAAGGGATTTTGAATCTAATTTTTTTTTTTTTTAAGCAAGCTTCAAACTGGATTTACAGTTAAAAGAATAATTTTTAAAATCACTTTCTTAATGGTGAAGTAGAATGATGCAGTCTATTTTTTCCGTAACTGGCAGGATCTCGGTGCAGGCAGCTCTAAACTTAGGAACTGTAGTAATAAACTTTGTGTTATGACGGTGTACTGCTGATTGACATAGATGCAGGCTGCATACACGTGGTCAAGGACAAATATAGATAGGTATTTTTCAAAGTTTTTTAACCTTTCAGATTAATCTGAGACTAATTATTAAGTTTTCTTTAAAGTAAAAAGCACAGTGAAATTAACGTAAGCTGAGGATTTTAAAGATACTATGAAGGAAAATTTCTGGCTGTGTTGTGCAGGTCAGGGACTCCTGTGCTGTAGGGCACACGCAGCCTGTTCTTCAGTCCTGAAAAGAGACAGCATTTATTTTACAAAATCTGAAAATGCTAATCATCCCTTTCCTTGTTTTTTTTTTTTTTTTCCTGAATTCTGCAGAAACGGCTGGAGCAGCAGAAGCAGATCCCTGCAGCCGGCGTGGCCCCCGCGGTCACCACGGCCAGCAGCACGGCAACCACTGTCTCAACGCCACAGAAGGTTGTGGTGGGCCCTTTAGCGGGCCCAGTCCCCACTGGAACCAAAGTAGTACTTACTACAAAAGTGGGTTCTCCAGCTACAGTAACATTCCAACAGAACAAGAATTTCCATCAGACTTTTGCTACTTGGGTTAAACAAGGCCAATCTTCAACAGGTAAGGAGCCATTTCTCATGGAAAGAACACGTAAATGGGATGAACTCCATCACCGCACCTACATCTTCTCCAGAATAGATAGTATTATTACATTTCTTGTTATCTTTGCTCTTAACTCTCTCGCTAAGTCAGCAGGACACTTCTGAGATAATACCTGTCCAATTTTTCTTTGTTCAGGCTTGCTAGGTGGTCTTATTTCTGACCCGCCGCACGTATGACTGACCGTTGTTGTACTAGTAATCATTGATAGCTATGCTGTAACATACTGCTTCCAAGAAAGAATCTTTACCAAAGAAAGTATGACGCATTCAAAAGTGATTGTAAAAATACTCTTGTAGTTTGCTGTTTCGTACTTGAAAATAGTCATTTCATTGACTAATTACTCTGCTCTAAAACTGACTGTTCTGTGTACCTCAATAGCCACTAGCACAGCTGCCACCTCAGCCACAACCATTGCCAGCACAGGGCAGACCTTCCAGATCTCAGGCAGCCCAGTAACGATGGCAGGGAAAGTGATAACTAAGCTGCCACTCCCTGCAAACAGCAAGATTGTTGCCGTCAATGTGCCATCAACTCAAGGAGGTAGGGGAAAGGGAACGGAACTAAAAATGTATTCCAGCTTGCTGATTAATTCTCCGTTGACGCTATTTTCCCAGTGAAGTAAACTGTGCCTTGAAGGGGGAAAAAAGTATTTATGTATGTACAAGTTTCTAGAGCTTGTTCCCCCTGTATTGCATATTTGTGTCCGTAGGGGAAAAATGCAAGGGTTTTTGCCTGTAAATTAGTCTGCATTTCGTAGTGCAAAATTAGAAGTTTTATTTTTAAAAATGTGGAATGAAGCATGCTGTTTTTTTCGTTGTCTAAATTATACATCAATAAAACAACTTTCTTCACAAAAAAAAGCTGCTGTTCTTAGTTATTAATGCCTGCATCTGCTCTTCACCGATGAGCAAGAGTTTGGCTCCGAACTAAGATTAGTGTTTTTTATTTCTTGCCTCAAGAAGAGGACTTAATACTTTGAGATTTGTGAATGTGTATTGAACAGAAAAGCTCAATTCTCTGTCTCCGTTGTACTTAGCATCTCGGAGGTCATGAAGGCTACTAGTTTTGGATTGAAATTTCTTAGCTGACAGGAAAAGCATTACCCATTTTCTTCAGCACCACAAGCTTGTAGGTGAAAGGTCCTACTGGTCTCCTACATTTTAAATTAATCAGATTATACTTTTAATGGTTGTATAATACTAATTTGTGGCACCCTGTCAACGCAAGGACTTATTTGCCGTTACCATCAAACTGATCTTTGTCAAGATTCACTCTTTCCTCAGTCTTTTCTAAAACACCTATTTCCTAACTTAAAATGTAGTAGGACTATCAACAAAGTATAATGCTGCTTCTTTTTACAATATGACAGAGGTTCTCCCAAGAAGTCTTGAAAGACTCAAAGGTGTTCTAGAAACCTGGAGACTGATTGCTAAATGCCACCCTGGAGTTGCATTTACTTATTTTGCTGGCCATTTAAGTCATTAATGAATTCTCATTTTTTCTTTAATTAGGTGTTGTTCAAGTTCAGCAAAAGGTATTGGGTATCATTCCATCAACTACAGGTGCAAGTCAAACATTTACTTCATTCCAGCCAAGGACAGCAACCGTAACGATTAGGCCAAATACCACAGGGACGTTAGGCACGACAAGCACTTCACAAGTAAGGTGGTTTTCTGATTATTTAATGCAAAAAATATGGGTGCATGTCTTTTAAGTTATTGGCAGATATTAAAAGTTCTGTCTAGTCACTTCTCAATGTTTTTGGCTCATCTCAGCAATAGCGTTTATGGATTATTTATTCCAGGGAGGTACAAGAGTTCTTTCCAATTGGAAAAATTAATAGTTTAGAGCTCGGTAAGCCTTGGCGGCATGGGCATGGATGAAAAAATATTGGATCTGCTTGTATCTTGTCATTTCTTACTATATTAAAATTAAAAAAAAATATATAAAAACGTGTCAGGGCCATATCCCAGCAGCTTTTTCACAAGTTTACATCTGCACTCCATTTTGGTGTACGTAGGTAGTGCAAGGGACACCGCTCCGCCCTGGTATGACAGTAATACGGACACCCCTTCAGCAGTCGACGCTTGGAAAGACCATCATTCGAACACCTCTAGTGGTGCAACAAGGTATTCTTCCAGCCAGTAGGTTCATTTTAATATTTAAATTTCCAGTGTGAAATCCATGGTTTGTTTCTTCATAAATACTTTCTGAATCATGTGTCCCAATGCAAAAATACCTCGTTTTGATGCTTGACTTGTAGCACAAGTGCCTTTTCTGGCTTTTGGATGTGTCGGTTGCAGGCTTTGACAGTGTTGTTCATCTGGACACCGGGATCTTTAAGTCCATTCATTTGAAAATAAAAATAACAGTTTAGAACAACTGTGCATTGAGAAAGCTTTTGTTTTGTTTTTTTTTTTCTTTAAAAGGCAAGCTAAGTGTTTGAAGTACTCTGTAAGTATGTGAATTGAATTAAAATAGAAAACGTTTTGCAGACATTTTTAGTCAACCACACAGGCAAATGGTTTGTAAAGAAAACTCATGTGCAAACTGCAGTGTTTGCTTCCCTTGCCTGGTTGTACGCTACTGCGGGTTGTTGTGACTGGGAGGTTTGCTGTGCTAATGGTTAAAATGTTGGAAACGCATTTCTTACCACAAATTATTCTCTTACAGGTCAGACACAGCAAGTGGTGACTCAAATCATCAGGGGTCAGCCTGTCTCTACAGCAGTTTCTAGTACCAGCACAGCTTCTTCCAGTGCTGGACAGAAGACGGTCACAAGTCCGGGAACACCACCTCAGATACAGCCGCAAACCACGCCGCAGCCCCCTCGCCCTCAGCAGGGACAAGTGAAGCTTACTATGGCCCAACTCACACAACTAACACAGGGACAGGTGAAATATTTTACATCTCTGGGCATGAAAACGCGCTAATAGTTCTGGTACATCTTAGCAAGCACTTGGATTTCAGCAGTGTAGCGTATCTGCTCGTAAATTTATGTTTCAGCCTTCATTTGGGATGACCGATGGCATAATTACAGACTGAAAGAAGCTTAAATACTATATGTAAAGTCTTAAATATCTCTTCCTACTGTATTCCCGAGTAATATAACTAGCATCAGGAAAGTTTAGCACAATGGAAAATTCTTTGCATTAATAGCAGTAAGGAACATATTTATTCAGAACATAATGTTCATTCCTTGTCTTGTGATTTTATGTGAAGATTTAGTTTTCATTCATGTTATCCAGAGTCTCAGAGGAAAAATTACAGTAGGTGGAGCTGGAGGAGCAAAAAGTTCTTACAGCTTATGTTCAAATCATGAAGGTCTATTGGCAAAAAATAAATGTAGAGTCAAGCCATAGGGTAAAAATAGACTGCTGTGAGTTACCACAATAGCTACTCTTCAAATTATAAATAATATATATAAATTATTGTAATGTATAGACTACTTGTTGCCAGATAAGATTTTTTTCTGTGTGGAACAAGAGAGTTCACTTCTACACCAAAAGATTCAGAAGGTTTTTGTAGGGACCTTATTCTATTCTATGGGTTCACAAATGTAAAGTTCCGCGATCCAGGTGTGGGAGCACACCCGGCCTTCTCCCACCGCTGAGCTGAGCGGCGTCACGACCTGCCTGAGGGTTAGCGTAAGCAACAGAAACTCACAGCACATCGCAGACTGAAAGCTCCCGGCTGGGCAGGATCTGATACGTGGTTAGGAAATGCTTTCAGTGCCGAGAACTTTTACACAAACTGTTGGGGTTCTTGAGAAAGTAATTAATAGTATGTCTACAATTATCCGTGCTCTGTATTGCTTGTAAATTCTAGGAACAGAGGTGTTCCATTGTAGCTGCTTTCTGGCTAGAGTTCTTGTCGATATTTGGATGAAAACATGTGTAACTAATTCCAACCCAGTAATCTGTTGATGATAGTATTGTCAAAAGAGTATTTTAGTATTTCATGATCTCAGATGCTAGGTTTGGATTTTAGGAATATGGTGTGTGGTAAAAGTATTGGATTCTGAAATCCAAAACCCTAATTCTTCTGATTTTCACCAAAGTATGTCTAAGAAATATATCACTAATACATCAATATTAACTTTTTTTTTTTTAGGGTGGCAGTCAAGGATTAACTGTGGTAATTCAGGGACAAGGTCAAACTACTGGTCAATTACAATTAATCCCTCAGGGTGTGACTGTAATACCTGGTCCAGGACAACAGCTTATGCAAGCAGCTATGCCCAATGGTACAATTCAGAGATTCCTTTTCACCCCACTACCAGCAGCTGCTACTACAGCTAGCACAACTACAACAACAGTTTCTACTTCAACCACGGGTAAGCATTGTTCTCTTCAGCAGAAAAATCTTCCATTTAGGTTGCATGGGAGTTTTTATGCAGTTGGAGATGGTCTCTTGTTACAGTAAATTTGTTGGAAGTGTATTATAAGCTTAGAAATCTCCTGAGTTTCTGCATAGAGCTTTGCAGTAGATCTAAAAGGTTCAAATTAGTAAGGCTCACAGACACGTCATTTGAAATGAATGGAATACTTGTTTTTATCCTCCACAGCTACAGGGGAACAGAAGCAAGCTCAACAGGCACAGCCAACATCGGTGCTGCCGCCGGCTCCGCCGCAGCCTCAGGGTCAGCAGCAAGCGCAGCCGCAAGCGCAGAACCAGAGCGCTCAGCCCGTGCCGCTGGCCCAGCCGCAGGCGCCGCAGCCGGCTCTGCAGCCCGAAACCCAGACCCAGCCTGAATCTCAGAGCCCGGCGTCTGCTGACTCTCCAGTCACACCTGAAGCACAATCGTCCAAATCTCCAGTTCAGTCTCCGGCACAGACCCAGGCTCAAGGGCAGTCTCCAGTGCAAGTCCAGAGTCAGCCGCAGACTGCAATCCTTCCACAAGGCCAGTCCCAAGCCCAGCCTCAGCAACCAGCTCAGGTGCAGACTACAACCCAACAGCAGATTCAGACGCAGCCCCATGCTCCCATACAAATTCAAGCTCAGCTGCAGCAATCACAGCCTCAGGTTCAGACTTCGGTCTCAACCCTTCCAACTACTCAAAGTTTAAATCAGGTTCCTGTGCAATCCCCAACTCGTCCTCAGCTGCAACTTCAGCAGCCTCCAACAAAAGTTATTACAGTGCCTCAGCTTCAGCAACAAGTCCAAGTTCTCTCCCAGCTTCAGTCGCATGTTGTGGCTCAGATACAAGCCCAACAAGGCAGTGTGCCCCAGCAGATCAAGCTTCAGTTACCTGTTCAGATCCAACAAACTAGCCCAGTACAGGCTCACCAGATTCAGAATGTGGTGACAGTTCAAGCAGCTAGTGTTCAGGAGCAGCTGCAGAGAGTTCAGCAGCTCAGGGAGCAGCAACAGAAGAAAAAGCAGCAACAGATAGAAATTAAACGTGAGCACACCCTTCAGGCTTCTAATCAAAGTGACATTATCCAGAAACAGGTAAAGTTAACAGAAGGAAATGAAAACTTCATTAATGAAACAAATCTCATTTTAAATGCCTGTTCTTGTTAACAATGTTAATACATTTGATAGGCAGTTCATTTGATTCTTTCAAAGTTAGTGCACGATTGCTTTTGGCAATTTAATTAACTATTCTAGGTTAGTTCAGGACATCAGGTCCGTCGTACCATGTTCGCAGTCTTCTGGCACCTTCATTTGACTTACCACTAGCTGCTGGGACAGTGTATCTTTGTGCTCAGTTCAGGAAAGCGAGGTTATAGACAGGAGAGCTGATGCTCAGAACACGTGTACTTCCATTCCCTGCTGTAGGAAACTGAGGTTTCAAAGAGGTATCTGAAATGTAATACTGTTGGATGGCTGCGGGGCTTAAAAAAAAATAAAAAATATATATAATAGTCTCTTACCATTTTTTAAAATCAAACAACCAGTCACTGAAGAAATACTGCCAATTTACATTTAGTCCCTAGGTTTTAACTTGGCATAAGCAAAATATCCTACTCTGCAGGGGGTGGAGATGATGTTAATTTTCAATTTCATTTTCAAATAGTTGCTTTAAACAAGCACTGCTCCCCTGATAAAATCAGCTTTATTTTGTCACTGAAATAAATAGCACTTTTTTTCTTTAACTTAGGAAATGTCCTAGTTCTCCCAGTAATATTATGAAATACTGGCTAAAGCTTTCATATTTTATTTTGGATTCTGTATCGTCCTACAGGTGGTTATGAAACAGAATGCTGTCATAGAACACTTGAAACAGAAGAAGACGCTGACTCCAGCTGAGAGGGAAGAAAATCAGAGGTGAATATCCATCATAGTGCATCTTTACAGGCGAAAAGTTTTACATCTGTAACATCTTTTGATGGTGGTATAATAAAACACTGGTTTGTATAAGCTTGCTTAAAGAAACTTTGCTATTTTAAAAATTGGTTAAAGTAACACTCATAATGATGCTCTTTAAGTAATTGAATCCTGTATATTCTCAGTTTTATTTTGATTATATGTTTTTAAAGTGAAATGTTGCACTGCATGTGTTTGGAGCTGGCCACAGTTTTTAAATTCAAGGTACAAAACATCCTTAAAGGAGCACGGAATAGAGAATTAATGGTTCTCTTGCAGAAAAGCCTGGTTTTGTTTATCCTTTATCATGGCAGTTTATTTCCATTCTTGTCCACTGTACATCCCACTCTACAGAAGGAGATGAAGAATCAGAAGATAGTGCTATTCAACAAAAAAGGAGATTTTTATGCTTGAAGCTGCTAAACACAGATTTGGGGTGTTTGTCATTTGTCTTGGGTTATTTTGACTCCTTGTCACTAACGCAGTTGCTTCAGTCGGATAATCACAAGTGTGTGTGTTGTCAGTAAGAAAAAGAATTATGTTTTCTATAAAATTTTGATCATCAAATCAGAGCACAAGCTCTGTTGATTACAACAGTATCACTAGGTGCTGCTCACCTGATGTTCACAATCGCATAAAGAATAAGAGGTTTTGTCGTATACTCTTCATTTAATGGTGTCCACAAGAGTTCTGACGTGCTTGCTTCGTGGTACAGCTGGCTTGTCTTCTCCGAAAATGTAGTTGGGCTGTCTTTCCTGGTGAAGAAACAGACTAAACCGAGTAGATATAGTTCAGGTAAAAAGAGCAAAGTAAACAAAATTGTACAGCCCTACAAAACAGCTGGCGTATTACATTGTCATCAAAATACGGATGTATATCAAAAGACAGTATGTCTGAGCCTAAGACTGCGGAGTTAACAGCAGCTGCTTGCCATGGCCATTGGTATTTTGTTGCTTGCCTTCAGCTCACGTGTCAATGGGAGTTATTTTTCAGGGTCACGCTGGCAACAAGGAACATTGTTTTCTAGTGGGTTTGAAATAGAATGGGAAGGGAAAAGTACATTCAGAAGAACCAAAATACGTTCAATTTCTGATTGAAATGTAAAGCAAAATAAATGAAAACTGCAGAACAAGTGAGCAGGAAAAGAGATTTATAAAGCAGATGAAAAATTAAGCCTGAGTTGTCATTAGTGAAGAAATTGGGAACTGTTTTGTAGTGAATTTGATGCGCTGAAAAATCAGTCCTTACGCCAAAACACAAGAACTTAGTAATATTTGGTGGTCACTGGAGAGTGGAGAAATATGTTCTGGAAGTTGTTACAGGCTTCCAGCTTGCTTTCATCCCGCATCAGAATAAACAACACCCAGTTCTTTCAAACACGTTTGTGGAAACTGAACTGAGTGAAAAAACCTCTCATGGTACCGAAGCCTGAGCTTTGTTTGGAGTTTTGTGGGGGAAGGAGAGGAATGATCAGTGAAATGACACTGGGACTGGCCCTCTTGAGCCTAACTGGGGACGTCGTCTCTCCCAGCGGTGTGCTAGTAAATAACTGGGAGCGGGAGCAATGTGTGTTACTAAATTTGCCTTGTATGTCTTCAGAAATTTAGTAATTTAGCTTGCAACATGCAGAGACTGGAGAAATTAAGTGGTTCTGCATTCTCAACTGGGGATAAACAGGCGGCTCAGCACAACGTACTTTTCCTTTGTTTCTTCCCCCAGAATGATTGTGTGCAACCAAGTGATGAAATATTCTGGATAAGATAGACAAAGAAGAAAAACAGGCAGCTAAGAAACGAAAACGAGAAGAGAGTGTAGAACAGAAGCGCAGTAAACAGAATGCTACTAAGCTCTCAGCTCTGCTTTTCAAGCATAAAGAACAGCTGAAAGCTGAAATATTGAAAAAAAGAGCACTTCTGGACAAGGATCTACAAATTGAAGTGCAGGTAAGGACAGGTATTCTCAAAGACTAATTTGATTGTAAGCTGGGGAGAACATTCTGTGTTAATTTTAATTTATCTGTTTGCTTAGTGAGCTTTTAAAGAACCATACAGGAAGAAGTTCCTGTTGCGGATGTGTGGATCTCTGCGAAGCCAGTATTTGTCCTTTTTATGCTTCTTGGGTTTCATCTGGACTGAAATTGCCTTCTTTCTTGAAACAGCTTCTGATAAATTACAGCCAACGGGTCATAGTAGGCTAAGAGTGTCATCCCTTAATGTTATGTGAATTGTAGGTTAAGCACACTTAAAAAATTGCATATTTAAATGGCTTTAATTATTTTCTTCTGGTTAAGCATTGGGATTTATGTCTAGATTTTAATCCTGTCCTGGAATAACCATATGAAGTCCCTCCCTCTCTATTTATTCGTTTAACATACTTCAGGAGGAGCTAAAGAAAGACTTGACTAAAATTAAGAAAGAGAAAGAAAAAGCCCAGGCAGCTGCCGCGGCAGCAGCAGCCGCAGCCGCCGCAGCTGCAGCCGCTGCACCGCCACCGCCGCCACCGCCGCCACCGCCGCAACACGCAGCCGGCGTCACCTCCTCCTCCTCCACCACCGTCCCAATGCCAGTATCCTCCCAGAAGAGAAAGCGAGATGAGGAGAAAGATTCGTCAGCTTCCAAGTCCAAGAAAAAGAAAATGATTTCTACTACCTCAAAGGAAACAAAGAAGGACACAAAGCTTTACTGCATCTGTAAAACGCCTTACGATGAGTCTAAGTGAGTAGCGAATGCCGTAGCCTTCTCCTGTGCATCCCTAGCTGTAGCTTTAGTGTTTAGCTCTTAGCGCCAGGTAGTGCTAGAATCGGAGAGTATCAGCTGTTACTGCAGTGATCACTAAGGTGTAAAGAATAAAGTCTCTGTTTCCCACTAGCAGTTACAAAACTATTAACATACTTGATTTATACTATTAATGTACATTATTTATATTTCTACTTGTTTGCATGTTTCCATTGTATGACCTTTCTGTCTCACATGCACATACTCTTTTTTTTTTTTTTCCTCCTCTCTGTTATTCTTTCTGTTGCCGTTTTGCCTCTGCCTCGGAAGCAAGTGACAGTTCGATTTGAGCAATTTCTTGTGAACAAGTAGCTGATGTTCTTTAGAAACAGCTTTGGTACCGTCTTCCAATAAATTACTTTTTTTTTGTAAGTCAATAGACAGTAAAGGGCGTTCCGAGTCACTGGAGTGCAGTTCACTTTGGACAATGTTTCAGGTAGAGACGTTTTCTGTGTGTTATAATTTACATCCCAGGGTTGATGAAAAAAAGGACATGTAAGCATATGACAAAGTGAAAACTGCAGTCCTCTGTAGTTTGATTCTGACTGTGAACGAGGAAAAATATTCACACTATGTACAAAATTTGTGAAGAAATTCGGTAGGTTGCTGGAGCGGAAGATTGAGTGGGTTGCAGGGGATAGCGTTACGCAGCTCTGCTTAAGTAGAAGTGACTAACGTCAGTAATTAGCAGTGGTTAACATGTGGTAGCTGTGTAGAGATGTATGTAAATCAATTTGACTTCACAGCAATTCCGAGTGAGTGTGTGTCTGCTCAACAAGTGACAATACCAAAGAGTATTAATTGGAGTCATTTGGTGGTGACTGAGCTGCTGGTAACAGAAAGAAGCGGTAGAGGTGGATCCAGTAAGGGTTCTTCATTCCAAATTTAGGGCCAGGACTAGAGGATCTCTTGAGGTTCCTTCTAGCCTTTTATGTTTTTAGTATATATATGTATTTGTAAATGAAGTTGAGGTCCTTGGGGTTTTTTCACCCTGGCTGATCAGTAGCGCTGACCGTTACACCAGTGGGGGAAGTGGCGCGGTCTCTGCTGCCGTGGCTGGAGAGCAGCAGGTTTCTGATGCTGCTCCTGATTCACTGTTCTGAGGGACGTCACCTGTCTCGCTTCAAGTGAGAAGGTTGTGTTAGGCTTTCTGTCACCCTTAGGAGGGTACCCTCTTCTCGTTTGGTTGTGACACCAAACACGGGTCCGTGTATTCCTGCCGCTCTTGTTAGTAAGCCATGGAACTGTCACAAAACCAAAACGAGATGAACAAATTCTGTGAGCAAAAGGATTCATCAGACTCACGCTGGCTCCGGTGGGCATTTGAGTAAGCTGATGAGAAATGCGGTCATCGGGTGAATTTCGGAGGCCTGAATCGAGAACTGTGCTTAAATGCACGGAATAAAAACTTCAAGAAAATGAAGTGTTAATAACTTAGTAGTATACTTAGCAACATGATTCAGTTCAGCTGCTTTGCTTTTTATGAATTCTAAATTTTATGTTCTTAGAAACGATGACTGTACTGTTGAACTACATTATCCTTTCACTATTTGGAAAGGAATTAGTCAAGTTTTAAAACGGTTTTCTGATAAACTTTTTCTTATTTTCATATGTATATAGGCATCAGGTACTCCTCTTTGTGCTGGTGTCTCTCTTCTACTTCAGAAAAGATAGATGTGCTGCTTGAAAAGCTAATTTGTGGTATATTATGAATACCCTACACATTTTTTGGGACGTAGTAAATCCTCAAAAGTCATTCTGTTGTGTATTTTATTGCAAATCTCTTACGTTTAGTTCTCGTTTGTGATACTCCAGGGCTGTAGGGATTTGCTCGTGCTGGTGTCCAGGGTGGTCAGTAAGGGTATCCTTCTAAGATTCCTACTCAGGTTCCAACGTATTTGTTAAAGCGTCGTGTGACACCTGTTCCACATTCTGGTGCCAAGGTTCAGCATCTACATCCAGGCGTAAACGTGCTTCCAGATCACCAGGAGCAGACAGACGCGGTCCCTCTTGGCGAGGGGACGCGGGCTGAAGCGCTGGTGGTAGTTGTCAGAAGGAGCCGTGTCTGTCCATTCGTTATGGAAGGTTGGGTTGTATGATAATACTAATTATTTTTTTTTAGGATTTTCTGACTGAAAATTAAGAGAGAAGGCAGGGTCTGAGTATCCGGGACGTACGCAGATGCCCAAGAAATTAGAGATGCTTGTTTTGTGGAAGGTGTGCTAGCTTCCGTCCCGCTGCTGGTGCGCGGTGTCCAGCGGGTGGTGCTTGCAGGCTGGGGGCAGGAATTCCTACAGCAGCACCTGGCAGGTGGTTGGCGGTCTCCAAAATTTAGGAGGGTGGAGGTTCTGAGTCAGCTTGCTTTTGCTTAGGCAGAGAGAATGGACGTGTAACTTCGCCCATCTGGTTGATTGTCACTAGTCATAGGTATGTTTTGAGATATCCATACACAAAATGTCGAACATCCTTGCATAATATTTTACAGTTTTGTCACATCATTCTGTGCAAGGTCCCATTCCCATGATTCTTACCTGGTTCCCTTCGCTTTGTGTCATACCATACCTGGTTCCGTCACACAGCTGTGTCCGAGAGTAGACATTATTCTCTGAAGAAAGGTCCACGTTCCAATTTGTCGCAATTTTGAGTAGTTTAATATCTGTTTTTCAGTGCGCCCTCTTCCCTCCCCCCCCCCCCCCCCCCCCCCCAAAAAAGATTATGACAACCATGTCCTGACCCAGTTTTCTTCATATCATGTTATACCAATATGTACTGTACACATGGCCGGTATGCATGTTCTTCGTAGTATACTTGTAACTCCTAGCTGGTGTTTGCGCTTTGCTTTTGTTTTTTAAATTAACTGAGACCTACATTTTCAAATCTTAAGGAAATGTTTCAGTGGCTTTTGAGCTACGGTTTTGAAAATGTAAATCTTTTTCTTTGGCCTTGCCTTTTTGTGCCTTTTACAGTTTTTCACACACGCATTGGAGACATACGTTTTTAGCCCAGTTTTGTCAAAAGTCTGGTTACATATCGATGTGCATTTTAATGAACTGTCAATTTAAAATTGACCCAAGTGACCTTACCGACAGCGTAGCTGCAGCGTGAGATGTTAGTTTGTAAGGCTAGAACGCTAGGAAGCAGGGAAACAGACAGAAAATTGAAGAGAACAGGCCAGCGAGAGAGCACATCAGAGAGAAATGCAGGGAAAAGTGCCATGCCATTTGAAATGACAATTACATTGTCATTTTCATTGTGAATACTTTTAGGTTCTATATTGGCTGTGATCTTTGTACTAACTGGTATCATGGAGAATGTGTTGGCATCACAGAAAAGGAGGCTAAGAAAATGGATGTGTACATCTGTAATGATTGTAAACGGGCACAAGAGGGCAGCAGTGAGGAGTTGTACTGTATCTGCAGAACACCTTATGATGAGTCGCAGTGAGTTCTGATAAGAGCCTCTTATTTGATGTTTAGGTAGCAAACTGCTCTGACTGTGGTTACCTGTTCCTTACAAAGCAAAAAACAAGTTATCCTGCATTTGTTGTATTCGTTTGTGATACAGATTGCTTTTCGGTAATTGTCTTCCTCTCCAAAATGTTTCTATGCAGTAAATGTTTAGGAAAAGGGACATTTTCAGGGTGGTGAAAATGTGTTTGTTTTGTTTGTTTGTCTTAAAAAAAAAAGTACTTTAAATTGGGAATTTTTTTTTTTCTTTCTTTAAC
Source organism: Alca torda (assembly GCA_008658365.1). Taxonomy (NCBI): domain Eukaryota; kingdom Metazoa; phylum Chordata; class Aves; order Charadriiformes; family Alcidae; genus Alca; species Alca torda. The sequence continues at coordinate 38,383,421 of CM018086.1, forward strand.
AAGGGATGGTTAGAAAGATCAAAAGACAAATGTAGTATTTAGTGGAACTTTTTGTGTCTGATCTGCATAGAAAGTATAATTTTCACGTGGGGGTATGTGGTCGGTATCTTTTACCATAAGGTTTGTGTCATGGAGTGCCCCTCCTGTATTCAGTTACAAGGCTGAAGCTTCCCTTTGACAAATGTCTGTACGGAGTGAAACCAGCCCTAGCTGTAGCCCAGTTTGCGCAAAACGTATCTTGAATTATTTTGGAATACTGGTTGGGTGAAACTGCTGGCATTACACTGTTCCTTTCAACTCTAAAGCAGGGGAATGACTTTTGAAATCTTGATTGCTTGAAAGTGCCTAGTCTAAAATTTAGAAACTAATTTTGAAACGGTCTGTAATTTAGCCTGTTTGCAAATACAGAAGCAGTTTGAATAGTGTAATTAGAATTTGTCCGTCTGAAATATTACGTTACGCTGTTGTATTTGATCATGCCAAGCATCTGCTTGCGTGCAGGGGATTGCAGGTTTATGTGTTTAAATGTGACCTTTATATTCCATAGATCAAGTCCCTGACATTTTTTTGGCTCTTGCAGATTTTACATTGGCTGCGACCGATGTCAGAACTGGTATCACGGGCGCTGCGTTGGCATTTTACAAAGCGAGGCGGATCTCATTGATGAGTACGTGTGTCCCCAGTGTCAGTCCACGGAAGACGCCATGACTGTGCTCAGTCCCCTAACGGATAAAGATTACGAGGGTTTAAGAAGAGTACTACGTTCCTTGCAGGTGAGAGTAAGGATTGCAGCCAAGCGGAGTGATTTACTCTGTAGGACGTATCTGGGGAGTAGGCTTTGGTTTCTCTTCTAGTAGTTTTGAGTCTTTGTAAAAAGGAAATAGCAAAGCTTTTTTTTTTTTTGTGAGAAATGCCACTGTGTCAGCTGCAACCTTGATTGGTATCATAGTGCTGAGGAATACTTACAATAATTAGCATATCGCTGCTGCTGAGTTAGTGAAACTAAACCGTCTCCTCGGTGGAAGGCTCGTAAAGGAAGCAGGTTTACTTGGAACAGCAGGAGGCAGAGCGGTCGCCTCGCTGCACAGCGGGTAGAAGGTGCAATGTTCTCTTCTCAGATTAGTTTTCTGTAATTTCTGGTCTACATTTCTCTACTTTAATCTCAGAGATATTGGATTTCAAGAGTGTTCCCACAGAAAGTCGTTATCAGCATGTAAATGGTGGCATCCGGATAACGAGGATTCCCTCACTGTCTGTCACAGTGTATTTCTGGACTGTCTGTCACTCCCAGATACGCCTTTGCTGCTACAGCTGTAAAGAAGTTTTAAGAATTTTGGTAAAATAATTGTGTGGTAACGGAAATCCTCAAAGAGCAGTATTTTGTGTTGTCCTGTATTTTGCAGGCATTTATGAAAACAAATTAATTTTAGAGTACTTGGAAGTGAAAGCAGTGGCTGATTCCTGGGTGTGGAGAGCCAAGCGCTCTCGGTAGAGTCGTTGCGTGCGTTTCTGTGCAGCCTGTTTAGCGCCGTATCCTGTTACGTCTGAATTCCACGTTGTTTCCTGTTCTGAAGACCAACTACTCAGTCGTTGACATTGAGCTTTAAAATTTAAAACTTTACCCGGTCATCAGATGAGAACTAGTTACCTGTTCACATATGCTGCGTTTCTTCCTTAAATTCATCTCTAGACCCCAACAGATAAAAGTATAATGAAAATATTTAGCTAATAATAGCGCAAATTTAACTTAATTATTTTTTTTAATTATACCTTGTTTTCCTGACAGGCTCACAAGATGGCATGGCCGTTCCTAGAACCAGTAGATCCCAATGATGCACCAGATTATTATGGTGTCATTAAAGAACCGATGGGTAAGTGCTTCTCGGCAGTAGCGTGAGCGAGTGGGTTTGGGGGTTTGAATATCAAATGAATTGCCTGCTGACCATTTCCATGCTGGGCATCTCAAAGGTATGTTTTGCAGAATACCCAGGTTTTGCCGTGAGGCAGATGAAAGAATGTGATTTCTCACTGATATATTTGGAAGCTCCTGAGGGTTAATAGATCTACTTTGAGGCTAACTTCTTAACCCTAAATACTGTTGGACTGATGTATGAAATGGGAAATTCAGTTCAGCAGTAGGATGGAATTCTTGTTTTTAAATTACTGCATTTATTTCAAGAGGACAATTTTGCTATGTTTTCTTTGCTTGGGTTTTTTTCTGTCTTTGTGCATCGGTTCCTCCTACAAGGGGGGGGTCACGTACTCTGGAGTTTGAGGAGGACGCGGTGCTAATACAATTAAGTGTGACACGCGACTGAAGGTGGAGTTTAAAATTATCTTCATCCGACTTGATAGTATACCAAATTTCGTGCTATATGTAGTTCGTCTTTAAAGCTATACGAACAAGAATTGATTGAAACGTAGTGGGGGGGGGAAGTGGCAGAGGAGATGCTGCAGCTCTGCAGTGTTTTACTCTGATCTCATCAGACCGCAGCAATTAGCTGGGAATAAGCTAGGTAAGCGTGCCAGTGTGCAACCTCTTGGGAAGATCCACCTGCTGCCAGAAATGGTGCTGCTAAATGTGGTTCCTTTCCTTACGGTGACTGAACCAATACCTTTTCGTACGTCTGAGCTAGAGCTGGTCTATCACTTGATCTTTCCCACCTACTCCTTACTGATCCTACAAATAGGAAAGTTGAATTTAGTATCTTGACAAAATTATAGTATGTTGACTGAAAATAATACCTTGCTTAGAAATTGTCTCCTTTTCTGTTCCAAAGTTTTGGATTGTGCCGTTATGAAAACGCTAAACAGCGCCTACTCCATAATTGATGGGTTAAAGTTTATAAGGAAAGCTCAAATAACAATGTAATTAAGCATATGATGGTTGAATGAAGTAAACAAAAGTGTATTTAGCCCTTTCTGACTTAACTTGTAGGAAAATAAACTTGTAAGTATACAAGTAAATATGTGTAAAATACACTGGGTAATCCGGGCCCATCTCCGTTTGGTTTTACACGTTCTGGCATTACTGGCATTTCAAAGCAAGCGTTTTAAGGGCATTTTCCAAGGGCAGGTCATTGTTTTTCCAGCTAAAAGTGCCACTACACATTTAGACAGCTACGTTTATAATTGGCAGTTCTCGTTCCTCTCCCTCTTTTTAATTTACATTTGCATTAAAATAGGACAATCGCTGCTTACTTCACCGTTCCGGTCTCGTTAACGTGTCTAGTCAGAATGGGAGCTCTGGCATTTCGCATGATCCTGCACTCGAAATCTCTGTCGTCTGTGCCGGGAGGCAGCGTGCATATGCCCGTGAGAACGGGTCATTCATTCACAGCAAGTCAGGAATTCCAATAAATAGAAGGTTTCAGTAGCTGTTACATGTACACGAAGGGCTCCGTACAGTGAGGGCTCTAAAGAAAATAAAGTGCAAGTAACTGACTCCAGATTTGTCTGACTTTTTTTTTTTTTCTCCTAATTTCTTCAGAAAAAGCAAGTAGCTTCCTGCAAAGACCCGAGTTTTCCAATGTCATTTTGATACTTGCATTTTACTTTAGCTGCACACGGCATATTCACGTGTGTTTGTTGGGAAGGAGCCCTGCTGGTGTCCCCACCTCACAACCAGCATCCCGGGAAAAGCAGCTCACCCGGATAGGCTTTGCTTCCCACAGTCTCACGGTACGAGCATCTGTCCAGGATGAAAATGTCTCATTGTAATAATCTTTGGTTTCTTTAAAGACCTTGCCACCATGGAAGAAAGAATACTGAAACGTTACTACAAAAAGGTCACGGAGTTTGTGGCAGATATGACCAAAATTTTTGATAACTGTCGTTACTACAATCCCAGCGACTCCCCTTTTTACCAGTGTGCAGAAGTTCTCGAATCATTCTTTGTACAGAAACTAAAAGGATTTAAGGCAAGCAGGTAAGCTAAAATCTTCCTCATCTTCTCTTCATCCTCGTGTTCTGTTGTCCCCTAAAATCTCCTTAATGCTTTTGTGAGCTTCCCGTGCACTCGTACAGGGATTTGCCTCTCCGTGCGCTTTCCTGGACAACAGCTTTTCTTTTCAAGGGGAAAAAAAAGATTAAAATCTGCTCTGTAATAGCCAGCTGTCATTTTCCATCAAAATTAAGGCTTAAATATGATTTTATGGAGGTTACTTTGTAATGTTTGTTCAAAACGAGTTGTTAGGTGCAAATTTGGGCAGTATCATAAATGATTTTTGGATGACACTGTAAGTCATTGCTGCAGGGAACTCCCCGAGACTCCTTTCTGATGGGGCAAATACTGCGTTTGCCTTGTTGTGACCATGTTCTGCTGCGCGCTGAATACTCTTCAGATGCTAAAAAGAGACAGTCCTTCCATGAAGCTTATAATCTAATGAAGGAAATTAAAATACTTTAATTTTTACTACCTTCTCTCATCTTTTTATGATTTCCCATATTTGAAACAGGGAGAAAAAGTAAGGTTTAAAGTAAGATATGGAAAACTGAACACAATTCAAAGTTAACTATTTAAAATTAAACTTTTTTTTTATAATGTTTTTCTGTCGAAGAATCGATGTAGGGTATTTCCCTAAAGGAGAAGAACACGCAACTCTGCTACAGTTTTTTTTCTTTTTCTTGCCAGCTGTGTCTGGCAGCCCGCACAGGGGCGCCGCACGGCACCAGCCAGAGCGCAGTGGGGTGTTCCGTGCGGCTGTTCCTGAGCCCGGCCGACTCGCGCCAGTGACGGGGTGTGCGGGTTTCTCCCGTGTCACTGGGGTGTTGCAGCATCGGGCAGCTGGGACCGAGTCACAGCCGCTGGGTGCCTGTCAGCGTCGCTCAGGGTCCGTGTGTGCGGGGCTTCACCAGGGGTGACGGCTGTAGCTGGCTGCTGCTCCGGGGGCTTAGTGCGGGGTTGGATCCGGCTGTAATTAACCAAATGGAAAGCCCCGCCTTGTATCCGGCGTTGTGGAAGCTGTCTGATTTTGAACACGCAGTGAGAGTAGGATTGATAAGAAGGGATGGGATCAAATGAATTAGTCGAGCGTTTTTCTTTCCAATTTGATACTGTATTAATGGTTTTTATCAGGCAGTTTTCAACGCATGTTTCCCTCATCTTGCTTTGGCTGTTATCCAGCATTCCCTGCTTGCACGCTCATTTCTTTGCTGCATCTTATTTGTTACTGTTTTTCATTTATACCATCCGTGTTTTCTTTTCTTGCAGATTGTGATATCTTTAGTCTGAACTTTTTAACTGGAGTCAAAACTGGATGTTGGGGTCACTTTGTTTTATTGTACAATTCGATGACATTAAACTGCCCTAAAAATCCAGATCAATTGTCTAAAAAGTAAATGTTGTTGAGTTTTTGGTTTTTGTTACCGGCAAACACGTGCCGGTGAACATAACTGTATTAACGAAAAAACTGTCCCATTCCTCGAATACTGTATTGAGAAAAATGAAAAATTCATTTTGGAAACCATGTATTTTATTGTTTTATTTCCAGTCACTAATAAAACTGTGAATGTCAAAGAGGAGTTTTGCTGAACTCTGATTAGCAAACGTGATTTTTAACGTGCCTGTTCAGTTTTTTCTATTAAGTTAATCCAAAGACTTCTTGAATAAATTTAAGCAAAGTATACGTTATTATAAATAGTCACAATTTAAAATGTCTTTTTTTTTTAATGGACTACTATTCTGTAAATATGAGAGTAAAACTGATTTCAGGCATCTTGGAATATTCCAGTGAGACACTGCATTTTACAAGCACTGAAATATTTGTATACGGTAGGAGGAAATGTGCTTAAAATTCAGAGGGAGAGTTCTTTTAAGTGTTCTTTTTTTCTGAAGGGGAAAAAAATAAATGGAAGCAACGTGGTGGTAACTCCCTCCTTGTGATTTACCCTGGGCAACACTTTGCGGCGACTGTTCTCCACCATGAAGGGTGCTTAATTCTTCGCTTTCTTCTGTATTCTGCAGGTCCCATAACAACAAACTGCAGTCTACAGCTTCTTAGAGTGCAGCGTGTTAACCTAACACACGAGCAAGAATCTGGTTGTCTGAACATTTTTAATTAAGAAGCCAGATGTTTTTAGTCAGGTTATCCTGACGAGACTTGATGTAAACTGCGTTTTTATTGGTCGCAACAGTCAAATTATATTCTTGGCTTATTTTGTCCAAAGGACAAAGAAATAAAAATCAGCAGCACCACTTTCTTGTCAAGATCAAATTGTTGTACTATTGTGGCAGAAGCAGGAAAACTTTGTTTTGTTGAAGGAGAGAGAGAAAGAGAGCAAGAAAAAAGATACAGTAAATGGGGTCACGTTTAACTCCATGGAAATGCCACGTCTGTTCTTCAGTGAAGAAGCTGGTTTAAAGTCCACACAGAAAACTTTGACTGTATTTATTTATTGTTGCAAAAAAGACGCTTTTTTATTGCTGCCCTCATTTGTCAGCTAATTATTTTTTCTTATAAAATCCAGCCCCGGTCACATGTAATCCATTCTGTATCTTAACATGATTCCTGTAGGTAAAAGTACAAGACGACCTCTAGGTGTCTTTTCTTTCTATGAAAGGAGCTGCTATGTACACATGTGCACACACACACCACTGGGAATCAACGATGAGTTTATCATTCATGGTAGATAAAAACAATTAAGCTTGCATAGAAGTTGGGCTAAGCGGTCATGGACTACAGACTCTGTTGCCTTGAATATAACAGTACAATTTGTCATTTACTCTGCACCAGACTGAAACGAGTAAAATCTATTTGAAGGTATCTTGTTTGTAAACATTTGTCAGATTCTAATTTTTTTCTTTTGTATTAAAATTCAAAATATGGATGTATATGAAACAAAATAAATGGAGATAATTGTTCTCCCCACAGACGTAGGTGTCTCTGAGTGTGCGCTAATACGTTTGTAACGCTTTGGGGATGCGTTCGGGTGTTTCACGTGCTGGGGCGGGAAGCGACCAGGGAGGTCCGGCTTTATCTTGCTCCAAAGGTAGCATTTACTGCGTTCCGTTCGTGAGCAGCTGTTATCCCTCCGTAAAACTTCTGCAGTGGTGCCAAAATTACTGTAACCAGTAACGTGGTAGGAAGTACTTTGTGAAATGTCACTGCCCACCGCTGGATTAGGTGATATTTTGCCGGATGCTCTAGGAATGTAAAGTACGGAGTGGGATCCTGGCTGGGAAGGGCTCTGGACTGCTCCGCTGTGTCCTGCCCGAGGAGTGCTGCTCCGAGGGATGAACTGGAGCCAGGAGAAGATGCCAATTGCAGATGACGTTGCTGTTTCTTTCCGATCTGTCGCTTCCCCGTCGCGTGCCCGGAGCTGATGTTGCCCGTCGGTCGCTCTCCGCCGCGGTTTGTGTGCGGCTCTGCACCCCCGTGACGAGCTTTTGCACTAACTCACACTTCTGTTCTGCAGCGATCTGGGATTTACCCGATTGACGGATAAGCTCCTTTTGGGTTTAACCTCACACCTTGCTATGCAAGAACCTCTTCTGTTATTTTTTTTCTTAAAAAGATGTTGCTACTGACCACACTTTCTTACACTTCCAGGCTCAGGTGTACAGGTTCTTCTGGGATAACTTTATCTAATAAAAGCCCGTGGTTTTTTGTACATACAAATGTTGTCATTTAACCTCTATGTGAAAAGTAATAATTGTTCAATGTGAAAACAATAATCCATTTATGCTTCTTAAAGTTGAAGAAGAGTAGTTGCATTTAGGTTATGTTGTCCTTTGACGTTTAAAAGAAATGCTGCATATTGTATGCATTGTGTTTTTAATGCAAAAAGGAAAAATCTCAACTTTTAACAGCATTTGAACATATCCTGCATCTCATCAAAACTTCACAGTATTTCTGTACTATTTATTCCTATATAAATACATATATGACATCATTTAAAACTTTCCTACCTGTAGGCCATAGATTGCTGGTTTTAACAAATTGTGGCAAACTGAAGAGTACTTTTTTGTACCTTATAGGACACATCATCCTAAAGAAATAAAGTAATGTGTTTGACATTGATTTGGTGGTGTTGCTAATGAAACATTTCATAATGTTAATTGTATACAGGTCTTGGCTTTGCCAGGTTATATATAACTGCCAGGGAGTCGGGTCGATGAGGGGAGTAATGCATACCTACCATCTAATGCTGAGGGCCTCTTTTAGTGTTTTCAGTTGCCGTGGAGTAGGTTGAGGTACTTCTCTTCATTTATTACTGGTTTTCTTTAATAGTTTATTTGTGTTACTGAAAGTATATCGGTCTTATAATTAATGCCCGCCTTCCTTAAAAGCATGGTAAATTCACAGGATTTGTGATCTCTGTTCAGTCGTCCTCCTCTTTGTATTTTTATAAATTTTTGCAACGTTTGTTTCAAAATGGTCATATATTGTAATTCAGATTTTGGTAATGTGAGCTATACCAACGTGGTTGTCTTTTTGTCTCCTCAAACAACTTTGAAGCAATTATCCTTGGTCTAGATTTAGTTCTGTGAAAGTGAACGGGGTTTAAAGCAGAGTAAAACATTTGGCTTACCCAAAAGCCTTGAGGTAACCCCCGGAAGACAACGGTATCCCTGTACACCTGGATCTCTGTGTATTGGCTGCAGAATTTCCGTGCTTATCCTGCTGGGGAAAAAATGATGTAAGGTATCAAAAAATGAACTATTAGGTATCAAAATTACGGAGGCAGCTATTGCATCGAAGCGCTGTCTTCTTACCAGTGTCGTAAATGCTGTGAGGTTTTTGTAATTGCGAGTGCAAGATTGTGGAAATCCACTTGATCTGGGATTTTTTTTTTCTGGAGTATGTTAATTAGCATCGGCTAAGCCTGGTAGGAACAGTCGTTAACACTCCTACTCCAGCTGTATCTCAGTTGGGCTGTGAAATCCAGTGGCTCGGGGCTCAGCTGTTGCCATCAGGAGTGACCTCCCAAGCAAGAAGGGAAAGGTAAGGTGACTGTAACGCACAAAGAGAACACGGAATAAATGGCCCTTCAGGCTTGTTTCTAGAGCAATAGCTGTATCCGAGAGGGGTGCAGAGCTCGTGTGTCGGTTACTGGCATTTCACTCGTGTTTTCGATGTCATCAGCACTGCTGTACTATTAATCTCTTCCGAGAGACAATCAAAATGAGATCTCGCCATGGATGTTATTTCTGTAGCCACGCTTTGCCTGTTTTAGATTACAGTAATGTCTTGGGGGTGGGGAAGGGTGTTCAATTGCTGTTGTGGGCGAATGGCTGACTGTAGGACTCGCTGGTTAGTCCCTGGACTTCAGTTGAAAATAGAAACAAAGAAACTCGAGATGCGCCTGTAACCCTTCCTCCTTCCTTCTCCCGTCCCTGCCCGTCCACCCCAGTGCTTTGATTCATTGCCAGAACAGTCCTTCTGCCAAATCAAAGGCCCCCTCAAAATCTCTCAGGAAGATTCCATCTCTGTATGCCGCGCTCCGTGCGAAATCTTCCACCTAACAAAAGTGGGACAGTTTTTAGACGGACACGAGCTATGAGTGAATTTGTCCTACAGTAACAGCCTTCTGGGTCCCCAAATACATCATGTTTGTTCTTGGTGTTTGGCTCCTATTCTATATCAAGAAATACTTCATCCCGTGTGCCTTACCGCCCATCCGCCGCTCCATAGGTTTTCGGTGACACCGAATCGAGCTGCAGACGCATACGAGGTGTTAGAACTCCCTTTGCTTCAAAACAGAAAATGCTTGTAAAAGCCACTGCTTCCTGTTCCGGGGCCCATCGTATATACCACTGTATGTATATTCAGCTAGACTGCATTTTCCCTTTTTTTTATATAAATATATACCTTAAAATCCCCAGCCGACTCGTCAAACAAGGAGATGCCATTATTTAGTATCACTGCGTAATCCTTTGGGATCTTTCAGAACCCAGGAAACTGAACCCAGAACCCCGTGAACATTTTATCAGTTTCTTGGAAGGACTTAGGATCTGTGAACGTTGACTCTTGGAACAGCAGCATTAAGACCCCCTTTGCAGATGTCTCATAGGTTCTTACATCCCACCACATTAAAGGTAGTAAAAGATTGTACCTTTGATTCAAAAAGTAACTTTACTGATGTGCACGTACAAACTTGGCAATGTTTCTCATGTGAAAAGGACATTCTGTACACAGTTCTAGGGCTGAACTTTTAAGGAACTGACGGTGTAACCAGGCATACAAAACGTGCGTGCAGTTCCACGCTTATTTTGCATTCCTTGGCATGAACTTGTGCCGTTATTTGTAAGCCTAATTGGGCATTTGTGTTGTGCAGTTACGTGATTTGCTTTCAGTTAGTGTATTCATATACTCAAATAATTACATAGCTATTTTGTACGCTTCATGTGAAAATCCAGCTGTTTGAAGAATGATGTGATTTTTAAAAGTAGTATGGACATGTTTGAGGATACCAAAACAATACAAGTGATACTTAGTTTTGTTGGTTTCTTTTGAAGCAAATGCATGTAATACTTCAGGCAGAATTGTGTGAAAACACGATGACCGCCCTCTATAGATAAAGCTGTGGTTAGATGGTATCGTCTAACATTTGTTTAAGGTTAAGGGTTTGAAAGCGCAGTTACCTCTCATGTACCTGGAACAATGCCTCCGGAGTTTTACCTTACAATTATTACAGATTATCGGGTACGTTACAGCAGGGGAGGCAATAATAACCTCTGTCTCTGACAACCGCTAACACTCCCTAAACTGATTTTTGTGTGGAACTTCACAATATACGGATACCTAGTCAAAACATTCCTGTAGTGTGTTTATTCTGGGAGGTGAATTCTGCCGCTGCCCACGTCTCAGACGGAGATCACTGGAGTCCTATCGACATTCAGTGTGAGCCGCTTGAACTTGGCGATTCCTTTTCCTGTTGAATCTCTTCACGTAGCTGCTGCTGCTCCTAAGCAAGCCGTCCCCTGGCCTCAGGCGCCCGCGCAGGAACCGCAGCAGGTTTGCAGGGATCTGTCGTCTCTTGTGGTAGATCTGACCCATCACAATGTATCTGCTGCCTGCAAAATAAACGAGACTTCTGTGCCATGAAGAAAGCATGGATTCATTCGCTACTCGCTGGAAGGGCAACAGATTTATGAGTAGATGTGAAGTTGTACCCTGTAGAAATACCTGAAGGTGCGGCTTAGTACAGTGGCACACTGAACTTCAGTGGGGCTCGTGGGTTGTGCTTGTGGGTTGTGCTTGCACGGAAATAACGATTTACTGTGTTGTATTGCAATTAGAAGCTTTTGGGGAAAATACTGGTATTTGATGAACTTGCATTTAGGAGGAAAACTGGACTACTTACAAAGACATCAGCTTAAGCTCCTGCTTAAATTTTTTTGGCAATCCTGAAAACTTGCAATCTTTTTGGAACTGGATAATGTTAAGAAAGAACTACACAGCCACCTGACTTCTTCACACACTTGGTTCTCTTCTGAAAATTTAGAGAAACTGGGAGGGAAAAAGCCCTCCAGTTAAACAGTAAATACCTTTTTCTTACTTTGTTTTTCAAAATACCACAACAACCCAGGATAAGCCTATTGAACTAGGGCAGACTAAAATTGCACTGCATGCAGGAGGTATAGTGGAATGGATTTAGCTGGAATTATTTACCAAGTTTAAAGTCCAGACATGGTTTGCTGCAGTTTAGAGTATCCACAACTAGAATGTGAACTCGAAAGAAGAAGCCATCAGGAGTAATATACAGGTGACTCATCTTGTATAATCCATCGCTCTTTACCAAAAGCGTAATCAAGTGGACTCCATTCCCCAGTCTTTCCATGTTATAAACAATTCCGTTCACTGCTGTTTTAAGGGAGGGAAAAAAAAAAGCAAGCATCAGGTTACATATCTTGGTGGCAGCTCAGGGTATGTGTGAAGGCTCTCATTTAAAGTGCTGTAAAGTAAGTCTCGGCAGAAAGCCTTTGGCTCAGTAGTGGGCAGTCTTGAAAGCAGGGGTTGCTTCGAATAAGCACATTCGATGAGGACATCACCTTAGTATTTGTTGAGTTGCTAACTTGTGCTTTACAGGTCTGAGATATTTCTTAGTGAGTTTATAAAATGTTTCAAAAGTGATTTTCGTACTGTTTTCCATCCTGATATGTAGAAAGTGGGCATACTTACCTAACAAAGTAAAATTTTCAAATTTAAAACTTCACAATGAAGTCCAAAGCTAACCTGCTAATAAAACGCTGCAGCTTTTGAAAGAAAAGGCCCTTGTCATACCAAGAGGGAAGGGCACCATTAGGCCATGTTGTACGCTCAGACAATCGCTTCATGCTGTCCACCCAGTTTCTGGTTTTGACAAGTGCTGAGCTGACTGCAGGAATCAGAAAACAGCAAAGGTTTTAGGCAGGTAAGGCAAGGAGGACTTCTGTAACTGGCGTTACACCCGCCCCACTGAGTCAGAACTTTGATTCAGTCATTAATTCCTTAATCTGCACTGCAAATGTAAAGAAATGAAAAGCTCTTTCTGATCACTGCAGTGGAACCTTGGCTGATGTGTTGCTCTGACCATATTTTCCCTACCTGTCTTTTTTAATTTGAGATGAGTGTTAAAGGCTGAAATGTACAAAGGTTGGGTCGCTATAAGGCCTATGTTTGACTGGAATGCATGAAAGTGGTACAAAATAAAGAATATAGCATTTGTAGAAAGCACTTCCTGACTTCTCCATTTAGAGAAAACAGATGTCTCATAACATGTTTATATTCTACAAAGGGAAACATCTGTTACCACTAGGCATGTATTTTGCTTATCTCTTAAAATACTGTGAGAAAAAGTTGGTATCTGTTTCACAACTTTGTAAGCGCAAGGCAAGATTTCAGTCAGAAAATGCTTGCTCTTAAACACTCAGTTCAAAAATGCCAGGCTATTTTATACCATCTTTAGGTCCGTCAACTTGGACACAATGACTACAGACATTGAGTCCTAAGGAACTTTAAGAACGCTCTGTACCAAGGGGATCACAGTTTTATTTTTGTTTGGTTCTCCATTTTATTTTAATTTGAAACTTCAGCCCCCAAAATCACAAACTTGTTCTAAATAGTAACACAGCTACAATGTTTAATCTTAGAGTATCTAAAACAATTGGTCTTTTCAGTTCCGTTGGCCAGCAAGCAAGAGCACTGTCTTCCTCCCAGGAGTGGAAAGTAGAGAAAACAGAGCAATACTAGCCCAAGGTAGGGAAAGGGTAAGACTTGGTAGCGTTTGTCATAGTGCTTTAATAAAGACCTGTGATGGGTCCGTTTAATGTATTTAGTATCTTAAAAGCAGAAGTGTCAGTAGTAGATGAGCAAAAGCAGCCTCTGCTTTGTGTGGTTCCTGGAGGACACAACTTACCGAATTCACTTGTGCAGTAGGCCTCCACTTCATCTCTCTCTTTCCTGCACTCGGTCAGACATGCCTTCTCCTTGTCGCCATCTAGAAGAGGCACACAGGCTGAGGGACAGCAACAGGCCCTTTTGGGATATTCCATACAAATTAGGCCACCCAACCTTTGGAAAGCTCAGGCTACCCCTTGCCAGAGCAGGCTCTCCCCTTACCTTTCTTCAGCGTGCTGAAGTGGTACGGCAAGCTGGATGACTGGCGGTTGGTGACCCAGGAGGGTTTGGTGACCTTCTTGAAGGGATCAGTGTGTTTATAGGGCATTATCTTGTGTGGTCGGTTAAAGTGATCCAGCGTGTTAGGATCATCTGACTCCACTGCTCCGGAGTCTGGAAAAGGATAAGCCTCCACTAAGGATGTCATCTTTTGGTAGGAAGATGCTGTGTGATGGAAGTGAGCCGACACGCTGTTGGCAGCCTCGGCCAGCCGTCTGTCCGTGTGCTTTCTGTTTGCCTCGTTGAAGTCAAAGGAGGCGGGAGAAGGCCCCTCAGTCGGGCTCTCCAGGGGCAGGGCCCCTCCATACTGCAAGAGGTGTTTCCTCAGCCCCGTGCTGTTTTCTAGAGGCTTGGTGCGTTTCTTTTTGTCTGATGAGAGAGAGGTGATTTCGGGAGGTTTTGGCTGCTGCAGGTCGGTGGGAGACAGAAGCTGGCGTTCCGTGTGATTCTCCCTGGCGCCGCCGGTGCCCCAGGCGGGCAGTTTGAGGTGACCGGGTGCAGCCACTGCTGAACTGTAAGCATCTTTGCTGGGAGTCTGACTGGCTTTCTCAGCGTAGGGCAGGGATCCTACAAACAAAAAAAAGGAGGGAGTGAATTAACGTTTTAATTTTTTCATTCCATGTGCTTCTGAATGGGAAGTGCCTGGCAGATTTGAGGCTCTAGTCTGTAAGTGAGGCCTTCAACAGTAAGACAATATAACCAGTAAATAGTTCAACAGATCAAATATAGTAAAACTCCTCATTCTTCTGTACTCAAACATGGAAGGCCCAGTAGGGAGAGTGCAGCTGTGTGAGCAAAACACAGGAGATTTGCATTTTTACTTTATTATTGTTGCAAATTAAAAACATGACTTATAAACAAACCCTTTTCTCAAAAGCCTGAATCTCCAGGGAGCATCTGAGGAAACAAGGTTCACATTGCCATTTGGGATGCTTGTTTAAAAGACCATGACAACAGAACTATTTGGTTTTCCCATCCATGGGATGCCTTATTGACAATGTCATCTGGACTCTTCAGCAGCTTTGGGCTTTGAATGCTACTGAAAAGATGTTTATCCACAGTTTTGGGTCTCTGACTTTTGCACTACAGAGCTGTATAGTAGCAGTACCATAGCCTGGTAGCTAGGCTGTTGCTGCCGAGTAACAATTATTTCAAGGCTTTTCTTAATTTGAGAGGACAAGGGTTGAGAAAGAGAGGAAGTGTCTGGGAATCTACTGAAAAATGGAAAAGCTTAATGACATTGTTCACGCAAGCTGGACAGTCACCAAGACCTTCGTTTATACCTTCACCTTGATCACTTGGACCTCACAAAGCAAAATTACTTTCCATTTAGCCTGGGAAGAGAGAAATTTCCTCTTGCAGTTCATCTTCCTTTTGCTTTAGTCCTTCACTGCATGCCTTTAGTTAGCCAGCACAGTTTTAAAACAGTTCACCCACACACAGCCGCTGTCTGGGTGTTCGCTGTCTGTGGTTAGCATCGTGTAGGAGGCTGATCCTAACTCCTTATGTGAAAAGAGATATTTGACATACACAGATGAACAATGTCCCGGTTTATCTTCTATAACTGACTCAACTGCTGACCTTGCCACTTCTCCCCTTTTGCTCTCACCAGCTGCTGTCATGGGAAAGATTCCCTGATATTTGGGCTGGCCACACGTAAAGTCAAAAGAATGTCCATGAAGAAAGGGGCGGAAGAAGTCCAAGCTAAAGAAAGCAATAGGCAAGGGTATGCTGGAGATGTTTCAATATGAAGCTGCGAACTCTGAACAGGTGTTCTGGACTTGGTTTTATAAGTATACTTTTCTACCAGTTTATCATGCCTTCTCAGTCATGCATTGTAACAAGAATTAGTTCATTTTTCTCTACTCAATCCATTCAGGACCTTGAGATTCATTCCCCTATGCCAGCACATTCCCGTCTAGCCCTTGCAACCTAAGAAATACAACTGCAACATAATCAGCTCCTGGACTTCTCCTCCCAATGGAATAGAAGTATATCTTATTTCTGCATACCAATGAGGTACTAAAAAAAAATTAAAAAAAAAAACATTTAGGACAGCTTGCTGCAGGCACATGTGACAGCACAGAGCATGCTGAAATAAATTAGGAATCTGAAGTTTACAGATGAGGGGAAAGAGACTAAAAGGGAAAGGTCACATACAAATAAAAAAAATCCCATATGCAGAAGCAAGTCAAACTTCAGTTGTGGAATGATGGCTAGCAGGATTCACGGCACCAGCTAACTGCCTGCTTTTGGCAGGTGCTCTTAATTCTTTTAAATGCTGACAAATCAAATATTGCAATTTACATTCCCATCCCACAAAACATGTTGAAGTGTTTCTTTCTTGAGCCCTTACATGATTACTGCTACCGCTTGCTGAAAAGATTACAGCTGAAGAGGGCTGCTCGGGCAAGAATTTGTAGTAATGTGTTTAGCCTCCCCTGATACCAAAAAGGCAAATATGCCCCAGCCCCGCTTTGAATGTTAACAGACTTACCGGCCACTGAGCTGGAAGATGATCTAATGACAAAGCAGAGGAGCCAGAACACTTTGGTTGTCATTTTGAAGTAAAGTTTTTCCAGACACAAAATGAACTGGAGTCTTTTATGCCCTTCCCCCGATTCATGCTAATGAGAGGCAGCCTTAGGGGAAACAGGAATCACTCACTGGACAACCCACTGGAGCAAGACCAAGCTGCTGCCGTCCCTGCTAGCCTCCCACTACCCCTGCCTAGGACACCCCCTTCCCATATAGACACCCGTCTATACTGCCTCCAGTCACCTGTGTTTATGCAAATAACATACAGATATGTGTTTTTACCAACAGATTTTTATTTTAGGGGAGGGTCTTGCTTCCTATGGCATTTTGTAGAGAAAATCATGCAGAACAAACACATTTTTACTGGATGTGGGGAACTACATTATAAAGTGCACGTGCTAGATGCTGGAATCACCTCTGTGATTCAGCTTCTGTACACGATGTGCTTTATGATGAAACATTTCAGTATTTCTGGCCCCTTCCAGTTATGCAGCTGGTAATCTCATCTTTTAGTTTTAAGAACCCTTTCCAGTGATTCTTTTCAGACTGAAAAATGTAGAAGTTGCTGTCCAGTCCAAGGGAAAGCTCTGCTGACCACAGATAAAGCTTTATTTTTAAATCTGTATTTGCTAACACAAAGAACTCTGAAAATTTTCACACAACAAGCCAATTCTGATTTGGATTACTGAATTAAGTAGGCTTATTCCTATGCTCCCAACCAAAATGGGTGACCTTATTGCTAGACAAGATTTCCATTGTGACAGTTTATCTCACTAGCTGATACTGTCATGAGAGTCAGTGAACTCATTTGTGCCTCTAAGGTCTGACAAACAATTTAAAAACCCTGTAAAATCACTACCTCCCAGCTCCTGAAACTCATCCCCAAGAGAAAATCTGCCCCCAAAAGAAAACCTGCCTGTGTCATGTTGTCCAACTATTGCCTAGTTTAAACAGTGTTTGTTTTGTACTACCTCAATTTAGCAGTTCAATAGAAGTCTTAAAAGTACAGGGCTTTATCTCAAGCAGCTATGGCTGAAGACACAGAAAATAAGCCAGAATTGGATGCAAAATAAATGAAATTTTAACACATCTGTTACTCAGTGTGTTAAGTTTTTAGTGCAGCATTTATTAATCCGTATTTTCCTGTTATTTTAAACATTTTCATTCCAAAAGTATCCCAACACAGCTACTGTAGAAATGGGAATTTAAACTAAGGATGGGGCAGAGATGAGCTCGGATGTTCTCTGCCTGCCCCATCTCCCGCTCAGCCGGCGCGCGCACCTGCGGCAAGGAGAGAAGTCAGGGGTGTGAGACTCCAGCTGTTGAGGGCTGTGCTGAGGATGGATGGACGGACGGACACGTGAGTGTCCTGCAGCCCTTCTGTGCTCCAGGGAGTCTTCTGTTTAAATTAGCTGGTAGTGTAACTCAACCCATATTAATGTATGAATGAGTTTCTCCTAACTCTGTACTTGGGTGGGACCTTGACTGAAAGGGCAGTCGGGGCGTTTGTAGTGTTTCTACCGTTCAAGACGCTCCAGTTATGCCAGCAGCAGCGGAGAAGGAGGAAGCTTCCCGAGCAGGACTCCCTGCTCTGAGGAAAACAGGGACCGCCGGGGCAGTGGCCACGTCGTAGCCCGGGAGGCCGCAGAGCGCTGTGCTGGCAGCGGCAGGTTTGCAGGCTCGGGTTCCCCTGCTTTACCACCAGAGCTCTGCAGGGCCCCCCCAGCCCGACCCCGGCCCGGAGACGGCGGCCCCCGCGCCCCGGCCAGCCCACCCTGGGACCGGCGCCTGAGGAGAACCGCCCGCCCGCCAATCGGCTCCTCGGGGCTCCCGGAGACACTCACCAGCCACAAATCTGCGGCCGCCACAGGCGACGCCGGCTTCGGCTGCCTCACGCCAGGGACGGGTCGGCGGGCGGAGGCGCTCGGCTGCCTTAGGATCCCCGCGGGACGGAGGGCGGCGGCGGCTGGCTCGGTGGCGCCTGGCAAGGGCCGTGGTGCCGGCGGGCAGGGCCGGCGTGCCGCTGACAGGGCGCCGATTGCGAAGGGAGCGGCTGAGGGAACTTGAGGCCGTCCCAGCGGCGTAGCGCGGTGGTAGCTCGGCTCCGGGTCTCCCCCACCGGCCTCGGGCGCTGCAGCGGCGGGCGGCGCGGCTAAAAGTAACGCGGCGGGTCCGAGCGGGGATAATAACACGCCGCGCTCTGAGCACCCGCGCTGGATTTACCGGAGGGCCACAAAACTTCTGTGGTACGACCCAGATGGGACTCGAACCCACAATCCCCAGCTCCGGAGGCTGATGCCTTATCCATTAGGCCACTGGGTCACCCAGCAAGAGCTTTTAGCGCCGCGCTGTAAGAGCCCCGCCCGGACGGCGCTGGCTCCGCCCCCAAAGGTGCTTTCATGTTCTCCCCGCTCGTGAGCGGGAGGCCCCGCCCCTCCGCCTCGGCGCGTCGCGCGAGGCGGCCGTTACCGCCCTCCTCAGGGGACCCGATCGTTCCACAGCTGCCCCCTCACCGGGACCCTTTTCCCTTCACGGGCCTCCCGGCTTCGCGCCACCGTCCCGTCCCTCCCGCTGACTCCTCCGCTGACATTATCTCCATCCGTTCGGCTCCACACTGGGCTTTCTCCCCTCACGGGTCTTCCAGCCCTCGCGGGCCTTTTTCCCTCCTGCGCACCCTCTGCTGTGGCGGTTCCCCACCTTTCTGTTTGTCACCCTCCCTGTTGATAACGGCCCTTCACGCAGTGACACCGCCCTGCCACCCCAAGGCATGTTCACCCCATATCGGCCTGACCTCACACACAGCCACCTCGCGTTTCCAAATGGCCGGCAGCCACCTCCCTGCCCTGGAACACCCAGCCCTGCACCCTCCTCATCTCCTTCGTCCAGGTCACGCTGCTCCAGACCGCGGACTCTCCAGCAATTTATGACCCAGCAGACTTCACGCTGGCCCTCCGATCCTTCTGCACACCAGGTGTCTTACTTTGATTTCTACTTTTGAGCTGGTTTTTTTTTTTTTTTGGTCAAACTAGTCCTTTTTCAGTATCTCCGTTTATGACTCAAGTGCTTTCTGTTCTCTTGACTTCCCTACTATTCCTTAAATGTTTTTGTGATGTTTTTGTTTTACAAAGGTCAGAACTGTAAGGCCTAAAACAAGCTATGTGAAATGTTACTGGTAATTCCTCTGCAGACGTCTTTGTCAACTAGTGTGTGCATCTGCAGAGCAGTATAAATGTTTAATGTAATGGTTTAACACACCAATGTATCACTGTGCAACTCTGACACTTCTCTGCCCTGAATTGTACATTATAGGTGTCGAAGTGCTTGAGTTGCTGGCAGAGCCATGTTTTTCCCCCAGGTTTTATGGTTTGAATTACACCTTCTGTGAAACAGGGTATTCCTCTGTATTCCATCCCTTGTGAATAGGCCAAACCCATCTGAAACAACCCCGAATCTGTTGATTTTCTGGGCATGCCACAAAGGCAGGCATGCTTTTTTTTGTTATTCTGTACGATTTAATTTTGATCTGTCCTGATTGCTGTTGAATTGCTTTAAACTGCAACCTCACATCCCGTTGTCTTTAAATTCCTGTGTGCCACATTTCTGGGAGATGACGGGGAGTCTCAGGAGAAGGCTGTGGTGACGGGGCAGTTAGTGAGGTAGAAATTACGTGAGGAAATGGCACGTCACTGCCTCAGACCGCTCACAGCGGGACAACCTCCCCCCTCTCACTCCATCAAGGGGGGCAAACCCCGCCTGCCACCCGGCTCGTCCTCGCGGGCGGGCCCCCAGAGGCCCCCGAAACTACAACTCCCGGCGTGCCATGCGCCGCGTCCCGGCGAGCGGGTGAGACGGGAGCGCAGGGGTGTCTCCGCGCGTTGAATGCCGGGAGTTGTAGTGCCGAGGCGGGGACGGCGTGCGCGAATACGTGAGGTCTGGTCCGCCCTTCCGGGAGCACGGCGGAGATTCGTTCCCCTGCATCGCGAGACGGGCTGTATTTCAAACGGGCCAATCAGGAGGTTGCTATGGCTCGAACGGGCCAATGGCAAGGCGAGGGCGCGGGAAATTTAAATGCCGCCCGGAGCGGGTGAGGGCAGTGGCGGTGTGCTCGTAGGACAGCGGCTGCTGCGTGGAGACTGCAGTGGAGGTGCCCGGCCCCTGGGGTAGAGGGGGGGAGCCTAGGGCGGTGGGAAGCCGGGTGAGGGGCAGCGGGGCTCCGTCGGCGGTGAGGCAGGCCCTACGAGGGGGGAATCCCTGCGGAGCCTGTCGGGTCTCCGCAGTCGCAGGCCGCTGGCTGGAGTGAGGCTGGCACGTCCTGGAACGGGCTGCGCGGTCCGGCTGAGTCGTGGGCGAAACGAAGGCCGTCCTTGTACGGTGGGTCACCTTGGAGCTGACTGAGGTGCAGGGGCCTGCCTCTGTTAGCGGTGTAGCTGCTACTATGTGCTGCTGGCTGCACCAGCACAGCAAGGCCCCCCCGGGGACGTTCCCAGTGCGGCATCTCGTTGTTACCATCAAAAGGGGTCGGGGTGGGACTGGGTGGGGTGCCTGTGCAATACAGATATGACGCAGTGAAAGTAGTTTTTAACGTATGTGTGCTGTCTATGGGAAGGAAGGTCAATCTTGCTCCTAAAAACAATGACTCCAATAATGTTTGTGGCTGGAAGAGTTATGAAACGATGTATGTGTGTTTACTGCTTTTGTGTTAATGTTAGAGCTTGCTGTAACACCTAGGCATTTAAAGAGACAGCTTTTATGTCTCTAGTATCTTCTAGCAAGATAGAGGCTATTATTGTATCTAATAGGGACAGGTGTGTCTCATTCTCAAGTATTGATCCTAGTTTTTAAGCTTAACTCTTGGAAAGTAAACTTACTGTTTATTATTTGCTGTTTTCAGGCTTATCTGTGTGTCTCAAAAATCTAATAAGCAAGATGTCTGCTAATGAGAATACTAGTGCAGCAGCTCGTTTGAACAGATTCAAGAACAAAGGAAAGGATACTACCGTGAGTATTTTGATGCACTTAGTATTTTAGCTAGCTCTCATCTCTTTAAACATGAGTTGTAAAAGCCAAGGACTTGCTATGAATGTGTATTATCCAGGAAATGAGAAGGCGGCGTATTGAAGTCAATGTAGAGCTGAGGAAAGCTAAGAAAGACGACCAGATGCTTAAAAGAAGAAATGTTAGCACTTTACCAGATGATGCTACTTCTCCACTTCAGGAAAACAGGAGCAATCAGGTAAGTAGGTGCTTGGAACAGGCACACTTGGAGGTCTTGCAATATGAGCTCACGCAGCCACACTAGTATGAATCCCTTCTCCTGTGGGACACAGTGCTACTACATATACATTACCAGCTTAAGTCTATACTACCAACTCTAATGGGCAACACTCTTAACATGTAGCTTAGCCAGTTGTGTTTAAGCCTACTGTAACAGTGGTGTGAAGCACTTGATTAAAGAAAGCTTTCAGTAGTTCAGACAAGCGTAGATAAAGCTGTGGCTGATGAGGTTTTGTAGTATCACATAGTGGTATAATCTTTTAATAAAGGAAGAGGTAGTAAAATGGAGTCTATTCATAGTATTGCATAGAAGGCCTCTGTGGTCATGAAGTCACATGCCTTTCCCAACAAAGTGTTCATGTAACTTCTTATTGTACAGGTTTTGGCACACTGGACAGTTGAAGAAATAGTCAAAGGAGTTAATAGTAATAATATGGAGCTTCAGCTACAGGCTACTCAAGCTGCCAGGTAAGGAGTTTAGAGGTGACCAGTTCAGCTGTGCAAGCCAGTAACTAGGCAAGGTAAAAGAATCGGTTTATGAGCCTGTCTACTTACGGCAGCAGCTATGACTCTTCTTATCAGACAGTATTTTCAAAACCTGAGTCAGCCTTACAGACAATGTTTGGGTACACTTAATTGAGTCATAATTTTATTGAAATAGTGTGGCTTTTGAATGTTTAAATGCCTGAACATTTCACTCGGAAGTAGTAATACTTTCTGATGGTTTTGAGGTAGTAAAATGGACAGTAGTCAGTCTCAGACTCGTAGGAGTAAAGGTAATAAACTCTTTGTTATAGCAGAATAAGGTACCTTTAAACTGTGTTAACACTTGACTACAATATTTGAGTGCAATGATCTACTTTAGAATAATGTGGACAGTAGGATGACTGGGGTTTGAAGTATACCAAATATTCCTTTTTGCTTCAAATCTAAAGTCTCTTTAGCAAGCTTGTATATTGCTGCAGTGCTGCTTCTGGCAGTCATTAACCTGTCTGCTGAGAAACCTCTAGCAGTTCAGATGTATTATGACTCCTGCAGGTCTGCTTTATTTCAGAGTCTGAACAGAACCTCTCATATAGTGAAGACATGCCAAAAACAATGTTACAGAGGTTTAGGAAGATAGTGTTCAGCTTGTCTGTATTTCTCCTTCATGTTGTGTTGTGTTGCTTTTTCTGAATGTTAAGGCAATGCTAAACCTTTTCTTTTTAAATATTAATCTTTTTAGACTGATGAATGGAATCTGTTGTTCAGATCTCTGCAGGCAAAAATAATGCTTTTTGTTTGTCTTCCTCCATAGGAAACTCCTCTCAAGAGAGAAGCAGCCCCCAATAGATAACATAATTCGGGCTGGTTTGATTCCAAAGTTTGTCTCCTTCTTGGGTAGAGCAGACTGTAGCCCTATTCAGTTTGAATCTGCCTGGGCGCTTACCAACATTGCTTCTGGCACATCAGAACAAACAAAGGCCGTAGTAGATGGAGGGGCTATTCCAGCTTTTATTTCACTACTGGCCTCTCCCCATACTCACATCAGTGAACAGGCTGTGTGGGCGTTAGGAAATATTGCAGGTATGTCAATATGCTACACAACCCTTTCAGACCGGCTCCCTTCTTTAACATAGGAGGACGTTATTACTGACATGTCATGTAGCATGCTGAGCTTCTTCAGAACTCTG
Source organism: Alca torda (assembly GCA_008658365.1). Taxonomy (NCBI): domain Eukaryota; kingdom Metazoa; phylum Chordata; class Aves; order Charadriiformes; family Alcidae; genus Alca; species Alca torda. The sequence goes on from CM018086.1 coordinate 38,406,507, forward strand.
TAATGCTTCTCAAGTAAAGACATGCTCTGCAATTTAGAATATGCTATGGACAATTTTTCATCTTCAGTCCTGGTATAAGATATCTCATGCAATACCTGGCAACCTGTGGGTAGCATTACGTGGATTGCTTCCATGTTTTGATTCAGTTTAGATAGAGCTATATAACAGTCCTACAACTGTTATAGGGCTTTTTCCACATACCTCACGTGATGGTTTTGACCTGTCAATGAGCTCTGCTGTGTGTGTTGACTAGAAGGGGGAAGGGAGGAAGCAGATAGCTCACATAATAGTGTAGGTGATAGCCAGTGTTCTTACTGATGTGAAAGTACAATATACTGAAGTTTCTTGTGTACCTTTCAGGATTACTTGATTTGCCAGTGTTGGATGCTATTCTTAAAAAAACAAGCAAAAAAAACCCAAAAAAACTCCAAACTGGTTAAAATTAATAATATAGTTATAATATTTGTACTTGCTGTATTATTATGGTTTCCAACAGCTGTGCCTTACAGAGAGTAGTGAATCCTCACACAGAAAATGAGCACAATAAAAGCCTTCTTTGATTGGAGTTTTCTTCAAGTTTGTCCTTAGAGTTTTTTTTAAACTCAATTGTAAGGCACTTCCTGTACATTGCAATAGAATAATTCAGTCTGACATTCCTTCAGCATTATACAGTAGAACCCAATCATGCAACCAATTATTATAATGTATTTGAAGTCCCATGTTGTGGGAAGAGCTCTGTTCTAGTAGTAGGGCTTAGATATGTTTTCAAAGAAATATGCAAGTCCCTGCTTAAAAATGCACTCTAAGAAAAGCTGTATAAAAACATACACTAAATTACCTCTTTTTCCAACAGAAAAAAAAAATTAAGCTCAGTGGCTTGATTAGAAAAACACATGCTTGCCATATGACTTAACCATGGGAGTAGTCCTTCCATCCTCATTTCTTCTTATTTTATCTATCCCTTCTTAAGCAGAAGAATTCCTCCTCTAACACATAATGATTCTGTATGCACACATCCCTCTGGTCTGGTCTTCACCTGGCTATTTTTCTTATTTTCTCAGGGGATGGCTCTACCTATAGAGATCTGGTTATTAAATTTGGTGCAATTACACCACTGTTGAGTCTACTGGCTGTTCCTGATCTCTCCTCTCTGGCTGTAAGTTGTGCAGTACAATTCCAGTTACAGTTACTAATAAGTGAGCAAAAGAGCTCAAGTAACTAAACAGTTCCTACCCATTTATTTCAACTCTTGCAGTCTGGATATTTACGCAATGTTACCTGGACCCTCTCAAACCTGTGTCGTAATAAGAATCCTGCGCCACCCATAGAAGCTATTGAGCAGATTCTTCCAACTCTTGTTCGGCTCTTACACCATGACGATCGTGAGGTGTTAGCAGACACATGCTGGGCACTGTCCTATCTAACAGATGGTTCCAATGACAGGATAGAAGTTGTAGTGAAGACAGGATTGGTGCCACAACTTGTGAAACTCCTGGGATGTAGTGAACTGCCAATAATGGTAAGCTATCAGACATGCAGATTGCTGTTGCTTGATTTGAGTTGTGAATAAAACTGCAGTTAGAATAGTGTGCATGTAACTGAATTATTCTTTTCATATGTAAATCTGATGATTGGCCCAGGTTTTGTGTGGGTAAGACTTTGAGCTTCTATCTTGCCTGGAGACTGCCCCACATGAGGCATAGGCTATTGCTGTTAAAGACTATCAATCTTCTTTACATAATCATTGGATTTAACACACAGGCCAGCACAGGAGTCAACATCTTTTAAAGCTTGCTTGTAACCCTAAACTACTGTTCAAATACTTGTTCTAGGGACAGTGTTTGAAGTGGGCTCTGTGCACAACATAGTATAGTATAATAAAACTGCATTAATACTTAGGAGATGGTTTTTCCTAAGCTCTGCCATGGATAGTTTTTTGCAGATTGGCCTCGGAAGGTGTGCAGTCTTGGCATGACTAATGTCTGCAGGTGTAATGCTAATGAGGTGCTTAAAACTCACCAGTACGTAGCATATCATGCTGTTAACTGGGAAAGCTCGAGCAGAGGGGCATCAAGTATGGCTGTACTTGTTCAAATACAGATTAGATGATACCTCTTTTCTTAAGTTCTATTTCATATTTATTTCAGACTCCTTCATTAAGAGCCATAGGAAATATTGTCACTGGTACTGATGAGCAGACACAGATTGTTATTGACTCAGGAGCACTATCTGTCTTTCCAAGTCTCCTTTCTCATCATAAAAACAACATTCAGAAAGAAGCAGCGTGGACAATGTCCAACATCACTGCTGGACGACAGGACCAAATTCAGCGAGTTGTGGACCATGGTCTTGTACCTTATCTCATTGGTATTCTCAGGAAGGTAAACAAAAGCTTTATTTACTAGGTTGAGGCTCTTGCTATTACTACTGCTGTTTGTGTTTCAATACCCTGCTTTTACTTTCGTAGGGGGATTTCAAATCTCAAAAAGAAGCTGTGTGGGCTGTGACTAACTACACAAGCGGTGGAACAACTGAACAGATCGTGTATCTCGTTCAGGCTGGTGTCATTGAACCCCTACTGAATCTTCTCTCGGCTAAAGACAGCAAAACTGTGCTAGTTATTCTGGATGCTATTTCTAATATCTTCTTGGTATGTGGATGGAGTAGACTTGGTTATTGTCCAAGGTGTTGCTAATGGTTCTCCAGTAGTTGGTGACATGCATCTTTCCTGAGGTTATCCCATGCTTGTCTCTTGCAGACTGCTGAGAAGATTAATGAGACTGAAAAACTTTGCCTCATGATTGAGGAGTGTGGAGGTCTAGACAAAATTGAAGCTCTTCAGTCACATGAAAATGAACAAGTGTACAAAGCCTCATCCACCCTGATTGAGAAATATTTCTCAGCAGAAGTAAGTGGCTGCAGGATGATTATTTTTTTTTTTTCCATTTTTATTTGCTATTCTAGCACTGACTACTAGGCTGAAATGCTACTGGCTCTTTCAAAACTCTTCTTTTCCTTCTAGGAGGAGGAAGACCAGAATGTTGTACCGGAATCTACTGCTGACAGCTACACTTTCCAAATTCAGGGCAATACTCCAGATACTTTCAACTTCTAGGTCTTGCATACACTGCAACAACCTGCAAGTTGTTTGGCACACAAATGACTGCTGTCTCTTTGTCTTAATAGTTCCTCTTGGGTTTTACTGTGTTTTTTATGTGACCTGTAGCACTTTGTCCAACTGAATCATACTTGAACAGTTCAAAACTGTACATATTATGTGAATTTCTAACTGTAAACTTCATTCTTTCCTGTACCTGTAATATATACACCTGTAAATACTCATTCTCTTTCTGGCTATTACTGTCCCTGTCATGCACAAGAATGCAAGTGGGCAATACAGGCTTCTCGCAAAGCATGAGCCACTGCTCTGCATAACCTCTTCATACCTATTACATTCTACATAACCTATTGCTGTAATCAATACAGAGTAGGCTTTTAAAGAGGATTTATGTTTAAAGTTCAATAAAGTGACATCAATACATTGAATCGAACTCTGTCAATTGCTCTTAAAAGGTGACTATGGTAAGTATACTTAATTAAAATGTATAATGGCAAAAATGCGGGCCTAAACCATGAGAGATACAATTCTGAAGATGGTGGTTTTGACACAGCTTGGTCACCCCAAGCTCTGACTTCTGCATATAGCAGCCATCTATGACTGCAGAACTAATGAATTGCTGCTTCTCTCTAGATATCTCTTATGGAAATATGATGAGTTTCTACCCTATTCATAACTGAGCTAAACTATCTTCTGCCTTTTTGGAGAAATATTTAAAGATTGTAGTAGCACTACTTAACTGCAAGTAATTAGTGTGGAGGAGGTATAAGTACAGCAGTTAACCAATTATAAATATGTTCAGGTAGTCTTAGCACAGAGCACAGGAAATGCTTTGAAGCAGTTGTCTGCTCTAAAGAGCAAAAACGAAGGGCCTCGTCTTGGACTGACTCTATTGCCCCTCTGCTTCTAAATTGTACTTACAGTAACCTATGCTGTCTCTTAAGGTCGTTGTGCAGGATTGGGTTTTGAAGGCGGGGGTAGTAGTCAGAGAGGAAGAACGGTAGTCCTATTTTCCAGCTTTTTGGAAAAACTTGGATTGAGCTATTTCATTAACTGGAACCTCCCCGGAGTCGATTTGTCTGAATAACTAAATTGACTCAGCTCTGAGCTTTTCTAGCTCTTATGATGGTGCAAGGAGAAGTCAGTTTTTCTTGGCTAGATTTCTCATAAGCATGACTTATTTGGAACATAACATGTCACTGCAGTATTGTATGTTAGGTATCTTTTCAATTATTAATAGAAGATGGGGGGAAAATCTAATCTGTAAGCAATTCTCCCGGAGTTCTCATAGGCTTTGCTTCACCCTTCATGAGGAGGGTAAAAAAAAAAAAAATCGGACAACAGAAAAAAACCCCTTGTACTTTGCTAAGCGAACCTGATAAATGAATCTATTTGGTCTTATACATTGATCTGCTTGTGTGCTTTCAAGTCTATTTTGAAGTGCATATAAATATATAAGTGCATTTGGGTGTAACTCTCTTTAAATTCTTCATTAAGAATACTTGATCTTAAAAGGATGTTCTTTCTAAGCCTAGATGACTACCATTCTCATGTATGCCTACCTAAAGACTTACTTAAAGGAGTTATTGCTAATGTGGAAGATGCTAGTCTCCCTTCCACTACTGTGGTGCAAGTCTACTACTGTCTGTTCCATGTTTGCTTGCGAAAATGGTACCCTCCCTGATCGGAGGTGATGGACCTCTTTGTGCAAGCCGCTTGCTTGGATCTTAGGTACTGCTGGATGGTGAAAAAGTTACAAAAGGTAGCAGATGATCTGTCTGCATGTATATTCGTATCTCTTCTTATGGTTAGTAATAGTGTTCCCTGCAGAGCACTCGCTTGTGCACTCGCAGCCTGAGCACGCTGTGGCTGGGCTGTTCAAGCCATGTGAGTTCTTCCATCAAGCTCACAACGTGGCCTTGGAGACGCTGCTGTTGCTGTCACTGGTGTATCAGCAGGGGCTGCAGATCTTACCTGTCACAAAAGACAGTCTTGCAAAAATCACAGTATCCTGAACTAGTTAAATATGACTTCTTACTTGTGAGTGTACCGCTTTAACTTGTTTTTCTTTACCCCAAAACAATGGTGCAGCAAGTAGTAAGCTTTCAGATCAATAGCTATTGCAACTCTATTGCATCTTCTACTTGAGGACCTGATGTCAGCGTCACTGGCCTCCTGCCTGTGCTGTCAGGGAAGGGTGAGACCCGGCTGCAGCCTGTTCCCAGCCCTGCTGGCCTCCTGTACCTGCAGGGTACCCAGCACCTGCAGAAGAAGCTGTAGGCAGTGACAGATGGGGGAGCAGAACCCAAGTCTAACACCACAGATACCGCAACCCCCTTGGGACCACATTCCAGCATTATCTCAGGGGTACCCATGCAAAGTGGAAAGAACCATCTGCCTTGCAATGCCCTTAATGTTCTGGGGGGCTAAACCAACCAAATAGGGATTTTATGCATCTTCTGTGAAGCCTCATGTGTCCTTTGCTTTGTTGTCAAACCTCCAAATTTCACCTGAAAACATCAGTGTTAAAATCACTATTTTGTATGTAACTGTCTGTAGAGAACTGAAAGAATTAACCTATCTAAAAGCAGATATGAAAAGTCAGCTTTAATGAATGAAATCACTGCTTCCATATACTATGTTTGTAGGTTTATAAGGGCAATGACAGAATGACAGAATTCTTGAGTAATTTTAGATTTCTAGCTCTGTGAAATGCTGCATCTTCCAGCAGAGGGTGCTACAGGCAATCGCACAGTCTCGTTTGCCTCTACGAGGTTGGTGCAGAGTTCCATCCAGCCTGGACCACTCAGGTATGATGTACTTTATTTCCCTATTAAGAAAATACTGAGATAAAAATCCATCGGGGCACCTCTTGTAGTTACAAAAAATATTTATGTGCTAATTCCCGAGTATTTAACCAGACTAAATATGGTATCTCAAGGTACTGTTACTTTGAAAACCAACTTACTTTAACTGCTTTTTAGTATATATGTAGTTAATTTGACTTCTATCTCCGTATATAAAAAGGGGATGAGAACACAGAACACTTGTTGAATAGTGTCTCTATTTTTTTTCCCCGCAGTACTTGTTTCAGAATTATCTAATATACTGAGTTAATAATAGAACACTGCAAACTCCTCTCTAAGTGCCTGACACCTCAGTGGCTTAATAATTAACTTTTGGGGACGGAGACTTTATTTTTATCCAAGAAAAATGTGTTCAGCCTATCCACCAATGAGCCCTGTTCTTGGCAGCACGTATCTCCACAAGCAACAATCTACAGTGATTACGGGTGAGTCACTCCTTGTTCTAAGAAAATGCAAACTAGTTCTGAGGTTAGGATCACAGTCACCTGTTAGGCTGCCTCTCTAGCTTAAAAAAGCAGTAGGACCAAAAAGGGAGAGGAGAAGTTACTGTTCCTTGTTCTTGGTTTGTTGGGTGGGGGTTTTTCGCGCATTGCCCAGACAGATTTAAGAGCTAGCCTTCTTTATTTGGCACAGGCCTAATTCAGGACAAGGGCTGGAATAAATACTTGGTGGCCTGTGTGTCGGTCTGCCAACTCCTTGGTGCTGGGAGCAACAATAACAGACCCCTGCCGACATCAGCTGCCCTGGAATGCAGCTGTTACCAATGCTATTTTATCTGTGGAGCGAGGGCAAGATCTGTCTAACATCCCAGCAAACGCAACCACCTCTGAAATTCCGATGCTAGCAGGTGCTGCGGGTGCGAGTGCTTCCTCTTGCTGTTCCCAAAGATGCTGGGCTCTGAAAGAGGAGCAGAGGGTTTGCAGTCCTGTTCTTTGATAGCCTGGCTAGAAATGGTTAGAAAAGCTAGAAATGGTTAAATTAAGAGAAATCTATTCCTTTATTTGCCTGTGATTTAGACTGTGAGATATTCTCTTAAGTGAAGCTGCTTCCTGCCACCCTGTACAGAATGATTTGACTTGCACAGAACTACACAGTGGTATATCAGCAAAAATGAACAGCTGTAAGCTTACAGGAAAAGGAATTCACTAGCCAACAATATTTCACACATCTCTTCTGTTTCTAAATCTATTTTGCAGCACAGCAAACTGCAATACAAGAAAGTTGCCCACAGAGGTCCAGAAAGTAGCTGGTAGAATAAACCTGGAGCCTGGGAATCCTGATGTCCACTCCTCTAGCTGACCCATGGCACCTCTGGTCACCATTAGCCTCTTGCTGAATATAGGATTATCCCAGCAGGATTCAATGTCTTTTGTGATAAGGTATGACATAAAATGTAAGCGCAGGTCTAAATTTTGGGAGCGTGTATCATTTGGGGGAAAAATTACCATTATTCAAACCCGAAGTCAGTCATGAAGGTTAATTGTAGTTAGTGATGTTTGGCCTAGAGAGGAAAACGTTGGCACTCACTTAAAACCTAATAGGAAACACATTAACCCTTTGGCCTGAGTTAAAAACTTAAGCTTGACTCACCTACAGGGGAACGTATTAGGAGAAAAGTCTGAGGGAATTAGGTGACCCCTCCTAATGGGCAAGGTACACCTCATCCAATTGCAAATTTCAGGAAAAAAAAATCCAATGTTCACAAGAACTCTCAAGCTACAAGTGTGCGAAGTTATTCACTGTGTTTGGAAAACACCCCCTTATGACTGATCCTCAGCGTGGCACTGATAGGAGTCAGGCAGAAACTCGGCATGTAGATGGCTACGAAAGAATTAATTTGCCGTGAGTTTCATAGCACTTCATATGGAATAAGGGTCACTGGATTCCAGTCCCGTTTCTGACTGCGGAGCACTGTCTGTCTCAGACTGGCTCCAGGAAACGGACGCTCTTCCGCAGAGACCAGAAGATTTCGTGGAAGAGCCGTGGCCCATTTCCAGGTTGCAGTTCACCCACTGCCTAGGGAGTGTCGTTAGTGGGAGGGAAGTGAAGTTGGGATTTAAAGGGATGAGGAGAGGGAAATTAAAGCAGGGTGGGGAAAAAATCCCAATAATTCTTATTAAGCAGAACTTGCTTGACCACATTAAAATGTTGCGCTAATCATTTAAACAAAACAATGGGCCAAATCCAGAAGTGATGCAGAAATTGTACGTCAGGAAGGGAGTTTCAGTTGACTGACATGCTAAAAGCAAAATCAATGGCGTGGATTTCACTGCGGAAGAGGTTGGATTACACCTATGAGCTCAACAAAAGAGGCAGCATGAGGAAGGTTCTACTTCATTTTGTATCTTTCTCAATTTGCATTGCAATGTGAAATGAAAATCATGGGGTCATCTTCCGAAGGTGTGATTTTTTTTAGTTATAGATATAAAAAGTGGAAAGCTGCTTAACTTGTTATCTGTAACAGATTGCTTTGTGTATAGGTTCACAGTGGTAAAATCGTTATAATCCCAGGAGTGTGTAACTGTGCGCTGTGGGCATGTGGAAGATTGGATGTACAAAGTTATCAGAAAATCTTGAATAATCTCCAAGGCACATTTCCATCATCCAAATCACTTCATTTTTACCCACTATATGAAACAGATGTAAAAATAGCTCTTTCATCAGTGGATTGCTACACATATTTGGGCTGCGGAGGTCCAATTCTGTTCAAAGCAATTCAGTGAAATCATTTGCAGAATGTTGCTGTTAATCAGAAGCAGCAATTTAACGTTACGTCTCCATCTCTCCTCCCGCCCCCAGCTCCCCTTCCCAATTCTGAGCAGGAAATGACACTTGGATGGAGCTCAGCGTACTAACTTTCTGGATAGACTCTCTAGGAATGAGGAGGGACTTGAATTCTCTCCATATGTCATTTCCTTTCCCCTAATGGCTAAAAAAAAAACATTGCTGCAGTCCCTATAACTTACAATAGAGAGAACATTACCCGTATAGGAAAACAAAGGCCGGGGGGCTGGGACAGACAGGACATCCACGTTCCGTTGCTGAAGAACTGCTTTCCAAAACTTGCCTTGAATTAAGCAGGAATCTTTCTCCTGCATAGAAGGATTGTTTTATATAGTTCCTAAAATTGAAGCTATTACCCCATCTGTACTTAAGAGTACATCAGCACCTGCAGGCTGTGGCCAGACAGGGATTAGAAAAGGAGAATGTAAGTAGAAGAGGAATGGTGCGAGATTTAAATTAAGTCAGAAAGGAAAAACACAGGTGATTGATTTTATTAGAAATTATTATATTCCCCATTGTCAGTCTTCCTCAATTTTAATAGCAAATAATCCTAGCAATTACTTAAGAAAAATCAGAAGATTAGCCCACTCCTGCAACCAGCTTTTGTCCAGACCACCTTTAAAAACTTTTCTGTTCGGTATAACCAATAGCACATGCAGATATCGTACACTGCTGCAAAACATAAAACTTGGTCTGCTGTATTGCACAGTGGATTTGCAGCTGTCAACAGAATTCACTGTGCCATAGTTACAAACAAAAAAACCCCAGGAATAAACATGATAAAAAAACCGAACAGCACAAAACATTTTAACTAAACGGGGAGCTTACTTCCTTACAGCCAACCAACTGTTTTAGGCTCAAATCGGAACATAATGTCTTTCTAGCAATATAATCCAAATGTTTCTTAAATTTGTAGCAACCAAACTGTGCCAGGCACTTTGCAGAACAAATGAGAGATGACATTTGCTCAAAACCCCCTGAATTTTGCAGTCGGCGAGTGAATGCGTGTGCACGTAGGGCTTGATGCATCTGCTCGTGGGATGATTACACCTGACTGCAGAACCGAGACCTCACACCTTTTATTAGACACACTGCCTAATTAGATATATCGCCCCTGAATTCTACCACTAAAAAAAAACCAAACAACACTCACCAACAAAAAACAGAACACCTTTCCTTCAGTTCTATTTTAAAGGTTTTCAAGAGTGGAATAAAAGGATGAAGACACATGGCGACAGGTTTTGCTTAAATTACTTTTAGCACTTCACTCGACCCACTAACCTACTTAAATGTCTGCTGTTCTTATCTGGCATGCAACCTTGCTTTATAATTTTTAGGACTAAATAATTTTAGACATAACTCTCAAATTGATTTCGCAGTGGACTCATGGGTGATTCTGTTAAAAGAAAGCACAAAAGAAGCTTGTACAGGTCGTGGGATGGGTTTGGTTTTTCTGCAGTTCAGAAAGTGCTAGGAATTGGATTAAAAAAAGAGGGATTGTTGTCTTTATGGAACCTACAAATGCTTTTGTGTCGTGATTGATCTTATTTATAGATTTAGTATTCACATAAGGTGTTTATAAATGTCCACAGACTCGCTAATGTAAGACAAAGAGAGCGCTTCCCCAGCCGGTCAGCCTGGGCTCCCACCAGTAGCTCACGACAGCGGGTGGGCACGTGCAGAGTGCGCGACGGATGGTGGCTCACTCTGAAGCGCAGTGGTGGCTTCCCCACAGCGCAAAATAATAATCCTGTGGGGTTAAGGCTCTGTTAGCTATTTTTGTCTTCGAACCTTGCAGATTCAATTACCTGTAGAAGTACACCGTAATGTGATAATTTGATAAATCTCCTGGAATTAATCATGCCTCTTGAATGGAAGTCTTTGGAAGTAACTTGTATGAGGCACATGGAAAAACTTCCAATTGCTTGAAGAAACATAGAAAATCAGAAGTACCAGGTGAGGGCTGTTCCAAGTGTTCACGCTGCGGCGGGAGGCTTGCTTTCCCTGCCCACGTTAGACAGGCGGAGGAGCTGTCGCCAGCCTTGTTTCCTGTATTTGTCTCTATTAGCCACGGGCCTTCAGGTTGGAACGGGATAAATTGGTCCTCTTGAAAACCTCAATTCTGTAAAGCTAGAATCATGATATTTTAATCCCTCTACCTATGTAAGTAATGATGGCCAATAAGAACAAGGTAATTATGACAAAGTCAAGGCTTATCAGGTAATGTTCCAGGAGTTTTTTGGGGAGTCAGGAAGACAGCTCTGCTTTCCTTGGCTGCATGGATGGAAGGTGCATCATAGAACGTTTTTTACTTCTCCCAAAGCACTAGATTGGCGCAAGCAGGATGTTCACTAGGCAGACCAAGAGATAGATTTAACGTGGCAGCTCCCTTCCAATGGATCACTCTTGTTCAACAGTGTCGATGGGGTGAATTTACAGCAGCAGGACCGAGTCGGCTTTTGGCATCGCTGTCAGTGGCACCCTCCTCTCAGTATCAGCATAATTAAGACTCAGAGAGACTTACAATATTGGAGACTTTACAGCTCATCTTTTGCAGACAACAGAATTGCTATTTCAAATTGATGCTGGGCCATGGGGGATAGGAAAGATTAGAGAAGGTTTGGTATTTAGTGGCTAAATAACGTGGCCTGGTTGAAATACAGTGGTGTATGTCAACTCTCTTAAATGCTTGTTTGGGCTGACAGTCTTCCTAACAACACTTCATTTGTCTAAGTTGCGCACCGCTGGGACCAATACACTACGTCAAGTTGAATCAGACGATATCCGGAGACAGATGTAGTACAGTAGTAAAGTAAATTCTTGATACGTGTCACTCAGAGGAGACTGTTTCTAACTGTCTAATTCTGTAAGACCTTTTATTAACCTATTTATGTCAGCCAAATACATCTAAGGGTGAGATTCTGCAGTCATTTCATTCACAAAGCAACACGAGAAAGTCCTGCAGAGCAGTTGCATGAGGGAACATGCGGTTCTTCAGGAAACCTTAGCAATTTCAGTTGGAATACTTGCATGTAGCTCTCAAAGCACTTGACAAAGCCAGTCATCCGAGAGTCTGTTAAAGAAATCGTATTATCGACAGTATTTTATGGCTAAATAAGTAGAAATTACGAAAGACTAAAGGAAATATTTTTCAGAAATAGACCTTCTTTTTGGCCCAGGACTTTTGAAGACCTACTTTGTACTTTGAGTCTGCATTCCTACTGATTTTGCACATAAGACAAATCAGGGAAAATTTTTTGTGCCTAAGATACTTCACTCCGCTTAGACACTGAGTCCAGGCTCTGCCCTTTGTCCCAGGCTGTTAAAAATGTGATGCAAAGCCTGCCATTGGGTCATGGGTTGTGAGGACACTGTACATCCAACAGCAGAGAACAGTGTTGACTCGAGCTAGACAACGGGGCTGGAACCCAGGTGTGACCCAGGCATTTGCCAGGACGTGGCTTCTCACGATAGATTTACCTCATTCAGAAAGTGAATTTTCACCTCTGGCTGGTAATAAAATGCAACACATCTGTTTAAGCTATGTTCGATGCCTGTCTCCTTAAAATCTGCCTTTTTTCTTCTTCATCTTATAAAGTTGCATTAGGATAGTGCTCTCCTGCAGGACATGATGAGGAAATAACGTGGCTAAAGAACTGCATGGAATATCTGTGCATCAGTTACTAATCTGTTCTGGATGGATGGACTTAGAAGTTATCTTAGTGACTAACCACTGGAAAATCCTGTGATATGGGAGCTCATGCATTTTTTTGTAGCCACAGCTGCAGTCATTTCCCTTCAGAGACACATCATTTCCCCAAGACACATCCTGTCTCAGAGGGCTATGGTGTCTGCTGCTCCACGCTCCTGTCCCCTTCTCAGTAGCCAGCATATGGGTGGAGATTTCCTTCCTAGCTTCTTCTCTTGAAAAGCTTCATCTTGAGCTCCAGCTTGAGAAATGGATTGAGTCTTGACCTCTTGCATAAACATTGTCTCTGCATGCCAAAGGGAGTCTTAGTGAGAACCAGAGCCCCTGTCTAGACACGTTTCTTCATCGTAGAACTCTGATAGGTATGTCTTCCATTGCTGGGTTAACTCTCCTTGTCTCCGAGCAGTAACAGCGCCGGAGTTAAACCAGATATGTAAGCATGTGCGTCGGAATACTTTAATGCAGCTTGTTCAGTTCACCAGCAGCGCAAACAGTGCTCCAGTCTGATGATTTCCACAGTCTGCAAAGGGAAATAAGGAATCTTGCACAAAGGGAAACTCTCTGTTTCTAGTCTTTCTTCCTGAAATACAGGAGCACTTTGTACATGACTTCAGTATGGTTTGCTCCTTTCATACGAAGAGCGGCAGGGAAGGTAACACAAAGCTTTGGGGAGGGCAGAACTCCATTCAGGAACAGGACAAAAATGTGATGGATCTGCAATGAATTTAGGAAGTACTTTCTACAGTAAGAAGTTATGAACGGATTAGAGAAGGATTAGAAGAAAAACCTGCCAAAGGGGCAGACTAGAAGAATGACGCCCATTGCAAGCAAAGATGCTGGTGGAGCGGGTCGAGGCTGCTAACCTCGCCTAATGAGCGTCTCGGGACATCAACGTAGATAAGGCCTACTCCCCGCTCGTCATTAGGCACTGTATTATCACGATACGAGAAGGTCCTTGCTTTGAAGACCCTTGCTGTTAATGGTGGAAATTGGCTCGGGACAGACAGTACGTGCGAGTGAAAAGTACGTGGCAGGCAAACAAACTAACGCTTCTTTAAAACGATGTCTTGCAAAGTGATAAGCAGGAATGCTTTGAAAGGGAATGAGTTAATCAGGCAAATTAAGAAAGAGGCAGGGAACACTGGTGGTGTAAAAGCTCATCATTCTTCACAATTTTTTTTTCATTTATCTTTTTTTTTTTTTTGACAACATTAACAAAGCTTTACTGAAACAAGAAAAAAATTGATGTGATAAGAAAGGGAACAGACTTGTGTAAATATTTCAAATTTTCAGATTAAATCAGACCTAAAAAATTTAAATCTTAATGGGGCTGCCTATGTGTATACTGCTGTAATACTTTTCTTCTCAGAACTACACCATTATGTGGCAAAAATAGGCTTTTAGCATTAACAGGTGCACATATAACGGGAATACATCATAGAGAAAAAGGAAATGGAGGTGTATTTCTCTTCTGATCGACTTTGTCTGTAACTCCATGATCTCCAGGGGTGGTGTTTATAATTCAACCACGACAGGCTCTGGGAAATTCAGTAAAGGAAGACTAGTAGAAAGAAGTACAATCCAGATAATTTTAAATATCTGTATTTTAAAAATTGTCTCAGGAAAATAGTTTTAACCTTTTAATTTACTCACAAAAGCTTAACAATAGGGGTAGGACTCTCTTGCTTTCTTGATATCATCACAGAAGCTGGGGAAGAACGTGATATAACACCAGACAGCTCTCATTACTGCTGAAGGAATGTGGTGTGATTAAACCGCTGAACAGAAAGAAATGGAATGCAATTCTTACATGCTGATTTGCTTTGAACACATACCACATGCTGAAGAATGAGTTTCCAGTGTACTCTTCCGTTTAAGAGGACCTCACCTCCAAAACATTAACTACGACTATCCTCTTCTGAAAACAAGCACTATTTGGTTAAAGATGTTTGTTCACATTTCCCAGTGCCCAGAACCACTAAATCCTTGGAGAAATACCTGTGAATGCAAAGCCTTCTTTTTCTTCCTCTTGGGAAATTCAAGAAATCAAAGCCCTTTTTTGTGCAGCCATAGAACTAAAGAAGTTTTTGTATTCCTAAATACTTCTTCAAAAGTTTCACTTATATGATACCAACTATTAAGTTATTTTGTTACAGACTCCTCTACAACCGTGTTGGTGTCCTAAAGATGCCTGAGTTTCCCCCTTTTCTAAACATTTCCTCCAGCCCTTGAGACTGTGCCTCAGTTGCTGACTCCTGGCTGGAGGAGGCTGGACGGGATTCCCTCCCGCGTCCAGCGGCGAGGCTGTCAGCCAAGAATGGAGCTGCGGGGTGATGCAAGGCACTCCCTTCCCTGCGGATCTGCGCAGCTACCTCATCTTGAAAGGATTTGTTGCTCAATGATATCAGCCCAGAGTGAAACACGGATCACTTGTCAGCAGTTAATGATGGTATTTGCTTGCTTACCTCACAAGATCAGCGCTATGGAGTGTGAGACCTCTTCTCACCCTTGAAATGGAACTGCATATAGACAAAACTTACTGTAAACTGTTGGCTTCGAAAACCTGAAGCAGGAACAGCGAGGTATTTGTTCCATCAATCTGAGTATGTTTTGAGAACTTGGGGGATAACACTGGCACAAGAAACGGTGGCTCATAACATTCACGTAGAATTCTTTCGTTGGAAAAGCAGCACTTTCAATCATCAGGTACTGTCAGTCTCTTTGGTCTCCTGCATTCCCTGCAGTTCTTGGCACTTTGCAAGGCTTCCCGACCTCGGCTCACTGCAGATCTTGCACAGATCCCCCAGCGAGCTGTTCCCCTTAAATTCTGCTTGGCAGCTCTCCTCGGTGAAGGGGAGCAATGAATGAAAATCCTGATTGCCCTACAGAAGTGGGAGATGTGACAGGACAGAAACATCTGTAGGACACCCAAGGTGCAGCCATTGTAATGCTCATACAGCGCCAGAAGGGAAGCAGCAAGCAGTTTGCATCTGGTGCGTTTGTCTATCCAAGCGCAACCCGATCTGGGTCATTTCTACAGACCTTAGTCAGGAGAAAACATAGTCCTGACCCAAATGGGACATGCAGCATGCCTGCAGATGCTAATTGAGAGCTAAAGCCCCTCTTCCCTCACCCTGTTAAATACATAACTACAGTATAGGACTTCCTTATGTGTCATTGATGCATTTTGGATGTATTAGTAAAAAGCTCAAGTCGTGTAGGTGTATTTAAAAATAAATCAAATCAAAACAACCAAATACTGCACATTTTTTAAAAAAAATGCACAACAGTAGCAGCAACCTTGCAGCCAGTGCATTTTATATAGTGACTCAAATGCACAAACTGTCAATTAATGCCCTAACACTTGCAATATATCACAGTGTTTTCACTGAAAGGTGAGCAGGCTGTCCAAAAATCTTAGAAAAACTTATAGTTCAGCAAGTTGCCTTCTGAAAAGCAGTATGAAACTAATTATATTTCATGACCTTTAAAAAACACTTTTAATGAAAGCATTAAAATGTTCATATACCTACTGAGCAATGAAATAGTCTATTTAATCCCAGTAGGGCTTTTTTGTTGTTTTTTTTTTTTTAAATGTTAGCATTGCAATTAATGTCTGCCACACTAGTTATCCATTAGGAAAAGATCATGTAGCAAAAGTACTATGTTTAACATAACATTAAATACTTTCATCAAATTATATCAGAATTGTTGAATGCTGGGTCCACACTGCATTGCAAGGCCCCAGAAACAAATAATTGTCATATGTTAGGAAAAATCTAGAGTAACCTAGAAATATGTTAAATATGTGAAAAGTGGCGCTCTGTATTTTGTTTTTCTGTTCTGTTCAGCAGTGGCCACGTAACGTTGCAATATTTGCAAACCATCAGCCATTTGCTTTATATAGTTGGTTTTAGAAAAGGATAATGACCTGGCTATGTGAATTTGCAACAGAGTGAAATTTTAATAGTATGACCTTCAATTAGGAAGGCTGATTTTTCTTTTTTTTTTTTTAATGCAGGAATCAGGACACCTGGAATGTCTTTGAGGTGTGTGTGAATTTAGGTAACTATTATGAAGTAACTTTTCCACTATTTCAGTGCAGCATATATGCCATGAAATCACCAGATATATCGTGTTTTGTAGTAAACGAAGTTTAGTCTTGACTTTTTTCAAATTCGCTTTGCCTGAAGAGCGGGTAAGCAACGAATCATCATTTTCTCTTGTGCCCTGGCTGTGCAGCGAAGTTTGTTTCCAACGCCTGCTGGCTTTGGATTGCACAGGCAACAGACACAGTCCTGTGCCAGGGAGGGATCCCAGGGCCTGATCCCAGGACTCCTCCGCTCCCAGGTGAAGTGACATTGGAACCACAGTGCCACCACAGCAGGGAGCACTGGAAATGTCCACCTGGAAGCACACATTGGGGGGAAGGAGAAGTGAGTCCACACATACCCGCCGTGGAGAGGGGTCTCATTTTAAGGGAGGAAAGCTCTGAGAGCTCCCCACTTCCAAGGCCTTCAGTGGGGAAAAAAATCAGTTCCTCGCCCCAAATTTGATTTAATGAGGCCCAAGCCCTGAGCTCTGTCAGGGTGGGACTGCCCTAAACATGCTTATAGCTCAGTTGTGTGTGTAACTTCAGAAAGGAAACCTCCTGGGCTGTGTAGAAGCTAAATTATAAACTCTGTGAAGTGCAGGTCATCTCTTCATCCCGTGTCTGGCTCCTGATCCATACGCTGGGTCTGAATCTACAACTACCCATATAATAATACTTCACACGTTGCCTCGACGGGAAGAAGCCAGTGCAATGACACAACCAAATGACTTGTGTGCAAAACATACTGAATATTAGCAAGGTCGTTAGTATGAATAGGTGTGTGGTTTATCAGCTTAGTCTTCGAAGGTAAACTTTGCTGTGGCATCCTCCATAGCTTTTCTGGGAGCTCTTCCCACTCTCCAGCTCCCTCACGGCAAGTGCGGCAGTGCTGGGAACACTCCGAGAGTCAGTTTTCCTCCGGGATGGGAGTCAGGTTAGGCCACACAGTGTGGACGCAACATTTTAATTTATTATTTTGAGACTGGCAGTTCACAGAACCAGCCCGCTGATCTCTACAAAGCGCAGATAAGCGGTGAATCAGTCCAAAGTTTAACAACTTCCAGGGCCAGTCTGTCACACCCTATCCACGGACACACACTCCCAGCGCGGCTACCCACATTTCAGCCTGGCTTCGAGTCCCCTCCCGTGTGGCCGTATCCCATTTGTACCTTTGATTCTCCTGCCCCAACTTCCCCACAACGTCCCCACCGTCCTCACGCCCCGTCTCCCTCGCCCCTCCTCTCCCGCCATGGCAGCGCACTGCCCTTCCTCCGACTCCCCTCAGCTCTCCTGAGGAGAGCCCCAGCCCCCGATGCGGTTCCCCCTTCAGCAGCGCCTGAGGCGGGGCGGGAAGCGGCGGCGGGCTCCCCCTGCCCGGCGGGGCAGCCTCCCCCGGGGGCAGGCCGGGCCGGGCCGGGCCGTCTGTCCGCTCCGTTCCCGGCTTTGTTGTGCTCTTCGCCCGGGCTCACGGGTGAGGGGGCGGGGAAGCGGAGGGAAGGGAAGCGGGGAAGGCGGCCGCGTCTCCTCCTCCTCGGCCCCGCTCATGGCGACGCTGGGCACATCCGGGCTTCTCCTCCTCCTCCTCCTCCGGCGGCCGCCGCTGCCCTGAGCGCCCAGCCCGACTCCATTAGCGCCTCCCCTCCCCCCGTCTCCCTTCCCGGACCCAGAGGCAGGGGGAGCCCCGGGCAAGGCAGCGCCGAGCCCGCGGAGCGGCCGGGGACATGTCCAACCAAGGGGCCCGGCGGAACGGGCCCGTCAAGCTGCGACTGACAGGTGAGGCTGAGCGGGGCAGGCTCCGCCGGGGCCTGGCGGCGCTGGCGGGGCGCCGGCCGGGCAGGGGGGAGGGAAGGACGGGAGGGAGGAAGCGAAGAGCAGCCGGGACTCCGGGGGCGCGGAGCCCGGCCTCCCCGTGGGAGCGAGGCGAGGAGAGCCCAGCTGGAGGGGCGGGAGCGGGCTCCCTCCATGTGTCTTTGAGGTTGAACCTGGGGCCGGAGGAGTCCCTCAGGCCTCGGGAGGGAAGGAGACGGTGAGCTCTTCCCTCCCCTCGGTCCCTGCCCCGCCGCCGGCTCCGCGCCTCCGGAACAACGCGTCGGTGTGGGCTCGGGCCGGGCCGGGCCGGGCCCCCTCGGCCCCGGGGGCGCCGGGCGAGGGGCAGCCGGAGCGGCCGGTGCCAATCTCGGGCACCGGCTCCTCTTCCTCCGCACCCCGGCGTGTGTTCGCCCCTTCGTCTCCGCGGCGTAAACTCGAAAGAAACTGTCACACTCTTTGTTTTGGTCTCTTTGTTTGTTGTTGTGTTTTTGTTTTGTTTTTTGACCCGACTTCCTCAGTGAAGGTTGTGCACAGTTCGTCTGGTAACGTGCCGTGTGCTGCCCTCTTTCAGAACACCGCTTGATCTCTAATATTTTAAAATATCGTAAAAACTGTTCACCTGCGTCCTGGAAAAGAAAATAAGTTGTTCTACAGTACTTAAAAGTATGTTCTTTTCCGCATAAGAACGCGAGTAAATAGGTTTAGAGAAAATATCTTGGAAGTTCTGCTAGAGCTTTCCTGGAGAAAAAATAATATTACAGGAGACTTTAAAAGAAAAGAGCTAGTTCAAAGTATTGTAAGTTCCTCGGCAGATAAACGGTATTTTGTATTCTGAAGTGTCAGTGTGTGAAGGTAAGCGGTTAGAAAATAATAGATAACACTGTAAACACTCTTCTCTGCCTATAGTGTATGTAACTGGCTTGCAAAACAAATGTGTTTAAAAAATACTAAAAGAGTTGATATATTTACTTTAGGTGCATGTGAAATATTTCCAGTTTTAATGCCTGATGAAGAGAGGTGCTTTCATACTTATTTTTCAAAGTATGTTATTTTTATAGGGAAAGTAAAAGGTATCTGCATATGTTTTACTTTGGAAATACGTGGACTAAATTTGTAATCTAGTTTTCATGGAGATTTGTGAATGTCTATATATTACACTTAGAAATAAAACTCTTAAAATAAGCATAGCTGGGACGGATGCATGGAACAGTGCTGCCTTGTTTTTACAGGGTGTTTTGTAGCTTTCTCTTCAGGTTATTGCTTTATTGATGCAGTGCTTCAATACTTTTTTTCCTGAGCAGCGAGCGCCCAGACTTGCTTGTCTTTGAAACATTAAAAATGGTCTGTAGCCTTGTGTAAAAGCATGGAAAGTGCTGTTTAGGGCGTTGCCTCTTTCACCTTTCGATTTGGTGTTCTATTTTGTTTCATATTTATTTTATTTTAGTTAAGGTTTAAGCATATAATAAAATTATGTCTGTGACAATGTAAGTATGTTACAGGGAGTGTGAGTAATAAATAGGCAGTAGTTTTGCATACTGAGTTTTAGTTGTGTTGTCAGCCCCTAAAGAAGCAGGTTCAATCTTAAGGAACGTTTCTGAGGGGTTTTTTGTTGTATTTTAGGAAGGGAATATGCAGAGCACAGAACGCTGCAAAATTGTCTTTCTGGGGACTATTGCAGGGTTTGCAGCTCTTGCAGTCGCTGAGTACCAGTTCTGTTACTTGGAAGCTTCTGTGAAAGATCAGCTTATTTCTCGAGTTAAAAATGCTTGAGGTCCTTCATGCTTTTGCTACTTCTGAGTTGTTTCACATAAGGTCATTTGTTGTAAGGAAGCTTTGCATCTTTAAGAAAAACACTGAATTTTATTAATTCAGCTGACATGTTGTCAGTTCTTGCCTAGGAATAGTTTTAAGTGTTCTGTGTGGTTTTGATTACCCTTTTTGACTGGAAAAGCAGTTTGAGAGCTCTTGAATTCTAAAACTGTTTGGAATTAAAAGAATCTGTATATCCAGTGTTTTTAAAAGTTTATTCTCAAACTGACAAATGCTATTTAATCTTAATTTGCTTTGGCTGTATGAAACTAGCAGTCTTCTGTTTTGGCTTGAGTATTTATAGGATTAATTCTGCAATCATTGTATAATGCTTATCTTTTCTGTTCATTATCTCTAAATTAGATGGTATAGATTAAAAAATGGATTTCAAGAACTGGATTCAATTAGCAGTTTTTCAAGACATAAACATTAAAGGTTTAGATGGAAGACATTGTTTTGACTGACTGGATAAATGACAGGGTAATGTTTGATGTGAGTCCAAGAACTGATCTGGAGCTAGTGCCCAACATCTCAGTCCATCTTGAGGAGCCAAATAAAATATTTAACCTAGGCCTCATTTTGCAAAAAAGGTTGATTCTTTGTTGGGACCTTAAGAAAGTTCTGAGAAATGTTTGGCATACCTTTACACTAAGTGTTTAACAGTTTATTTAGGTCTGGGTTCCATAACACAGAAAAACCACAGCGGTGGCATACTTCTAGTAAGTTTTTATTTGGTTTACAGTGCATCTGTGTTATACGTTTCTTATAAAAGGTTATTCTTTTGCTTCTAGGTTTAGTTGTCTGTTGCAAATACCACTTGAATCTGTAGTAACATGTATGTCAATGCATTTTGCGCAGTCCTGAGCTAGAAAATCACTAGATAATTGATAAAATCCAAAGGTTATGCCTTCTGGTGATACGTCACTTCTAGTATGAGATGTAAATGCTGGTCCTGATTAAAATATAGGCAATGTAATTTAAGTTAGCTGAAGTCTAGAATTGCACTGGTCGTCTCCAAAATTTATCTTAGCAGCTTGTAATTATCCAAGGAAGCTGTAATGTAAGGAAAGTTCCTTCAACTCTTTTGACACTTTAACCACCATTTTATCTAGTCCTATCCTGAGTACATCTGAGTTCTGCAGAAGCTGCAAGTGCAGTCATCCCCTTCCATTCTTACTGTGATTTTTCTCAGTGTTGCATTGAATTTGTGGATTTGTAAATATACTATACTCTGAGGAAGAATGTACTATTCTTTCTTCCACCCTCCGTGTTGGATTACATTGATCTCATATTCTTCAAAAAAATTAAGAAATGACCATTGCTTTCAGTTGCTTGGTAAATATTTTATGACCTAATCTGTGAATTATCCGATATTAAAATAGTTATATTTGACTGCTTTCACTTGTGTCGTCCATGACAGTTATCTGAATGAAGTCCGTAGGGCTGTTTTTATCACGTAGAAAGACATATTCTAAAATTGGTTTGAAGTCTGAAAAACTACATGGGTACTAGAATATATGGAGTTGAATAAAGGTTAGTGCATGAATTTATTTAATGTATTATAGCTAGCGTTTGTGTCAAAATAGTTAACAGGTGAAGCTACTTTGATAGCCACAAAGCCCAGTTACACTGTACTCTAAAAGGTGGTAATAAATATCCCACAGATAAAATTGGAATGAGCTTGAAGAGTTTTGTTGGTAAAGAATCGGAGGTAGGCCTGAAGAGTTGTTATATCTGGTTTTCCTCCTCCTTACTGTAAGCTTTCAGGTTTCCTGGCAGGGTTTGCTAATTAGGGAAATAGAAGCACTGATCTTGTGTTGTAGAAAATGGACAGCATCTTGTCTTCTGTCCTACTCTCTCTCGTTGATTTTACTGTCTATTCATTCCTTACAGTGCAAAGGTGGTACTGTACTCTAAGATTATGGTGTTGAAGGAAGAAAGTGCTGCTTTTTTTTTATCAGTTCATAGAAACTCTTGTTGTGATGCTAATAATATTTCTCGATATTTCTCAAAGAGATTTATTGTTTAAAAAAAGCCAGAATATTCTTTAGTTTTGCAAAATAACGTGGAATCTCCAAACCTGTTTTTTGTAGTGGATAAATCTAACAGTTAAATTAATACAATCAAAACCAGTGGTTAACATAAATCCTAAATTCTCATTAGTGCTGTTTGAAGCAGGACTGAAGTTTATGGACAGCAGAGCCTGGTTGTGGGAATGGCATTGCTGATTGGTTGATTGATAAAGTAGCTACTTATATTTTTAAGTAGCAAGGCTATGGTTTCATAGTTGACTTAAACGTTACTGCAATTTTAGGTCAGTTTAAAATCTGAGTGCTTGGGTTTTTTGGGGTTTTTTTTGTTTGTTTGTAGTCCCTGGGTTTTCTAGGCCCTCTCTTGTGTCAACTCCACTGACTGCAGCTATGTGATGAGCTGAAAGCTAATCCTACCAAGAAAAAAATAGTTTTTTGCACTGAAGGGGAGGGATGCACTCAAGAAGCTGAAAAGAGGGCAGGACCGCCTCTTCTACCAGCAGCCTGTAGTTAGATAGGCTTTGGTCAACAATAAAACAATGGGTTTCCTTCATGTAAGGTGTATTTGACTTAATGACACATGACAACTAAAAACTAGTACGAAAGAAATTGGAATCAATAAATTACATAGCAGGTGGATTAAACTGGTGCAGTCACAAGAAAGTCAATAGGCACGTGTCTAATAAGATTGTATAGGGATTGGTGGATGCTTGGCCCTCAATATTTTCATCAAAATATGAAGTGTATGTATGTGTGTATATGCTTTTTATATATACAGTTTATGCTTATAGATATTTATATGCATGTAAATCAATTGTGGATTGCACAGACGTCAGAGAATTGTAATAAACAACCGAGCAGCTGTATGGAGCAGTCTCAACTGCTTGTTCCAATGGGATCAGTTTATACAACAAAGTTTTATTCATCTGAGTATAAAAATGGGTATCTGTGTTCAAGGATACGTAATGGAGTATTGTGGCAAGGAAAACAAAGATCAAAAACGATTTGGGGGAGGAAATCATAGTAGGAAAACAGTTCTATAGGAGCTCCAATGAAAAGAGCAAAAAGGCCCAATATTCATCTTTGGTTGTAGAATCAGGAAAGCATCAAGTAGAAACTCGTAGAGGATTTACGTGTGTAGGGAACATATGGGACATATGTTGGAGACATATGGGAAATCTGCAGACAGTCCTGATTTTAATGTTTAAAAAATAAAGCTGTTGGGGGAAAAAATAAAATAGAAATCTTGGGGGTGGAAAAACAGCGAGTAATTTTTAGAATTGTACTTTTCAGTTACATTTAGAGTTTAAGCTGTCCTTTAATATCTGTCTGTGTAGCTGAACTTAGCTGAGTAACTCAACTAGTGGTGACAAATAATTTTCTTTTCTCTTTTTTTTTTGTTAGTTAATCACACTGAAAATCTGATCAGGCCCCAGATGAAGACATTTTGTCTTTGTGTCCTTAAGGTGAATGGGTTGATCCCTAAAAGGAAGACAGCTTTTAATGTTTTGTTCTGTTTTATCTCACGGCCTTTGAAGTGTGTCCTTGCTTTGCCATCTTACTTAAAATGACATCTCACCGTTGGGCCAGACCTTTCTTGCGGGTGTTTAAAAAGGTGGATGATTTCTTTGGGTGTCTTCCCTGCTCTCATCACAATAATGAGATGGCCTGACTTCTGACTTGGCTTAATGGCACGAGTACACTAGTACACAGGCTATTACATGCATGCTTTAATGTATAAAATGACACATGCAATGCCTGAGATCATTCCAGTGACTTCTGAGAGGCTGGCAAAGATTAATCTCAGTAATATCATACAATGCATAGAAAAGTAGCTACTGTGCTTGTCTGCTATTAGCAAAGCGTGTTTCCTGTTTGGTAAAGAGGATCAAAATCTGGAGGGACACTTGTCAATAGCATGTTCAAGGAAGCAAACTGTTGACTCTTACTTGCTAGGTAAACTTTAAATACTTTCAATGAAAGCATAGATAATAATGCTCCTAGCTTTAAAGAAATCTTCATCTGTAGATAACAAAGCTCAAGACAAAACTGGCTAGGCTTTATCAACTGCATTTAAGTGGGGAGACTGATACAGAATGGAGAATAGGCATGCTCAAGATCCTAAAAAGGGTAAACCTGGTAAAGCTGGGATTTAGAGCCACTATCTTTTGACTTTCTGCTCATGGACATTGTTTCTCTTGAGTTTAAATCCACAGAAAACATGGTTCTGGTTTAGGCCTTCTGAGACGGTGCATTTGGGGTAATTTGGGTTCAGTTCTCTCTTACGTGCCATATTTGTGTTGCACTATCAGCTGTATTTTAGCATGCTGCAGATTCTTGGCAATTACTTTTTTTTTTTCCTTACTTCAAAATAGGGTTCTTTGCTGTTCCTCAGGCAAATTAGACTAGGAGGACAGATATCCCCCACAGTGAGTAAAAGGTATTGCTTAGATGAAGTGTTATTCACACTTTCAAAATTCTGAAAGTGAAAGAAAAAGTAGCAGTATTTGAGTTTATGTGGCTGCATCCTGTTGTTAATTTTCTGGGATGACTCTTGGCCTGTGTGTATATAACACAGCTTATAAGGATTGTTTTCTTGCAGAAAGGGACTCATTCCAACCATGGAGTGTAAACGGTCAATGCATCCTTTCTGTAACAAATTCATTTAAGTTGTTTCAAATACGCAGAGCATGTACAGACTATGTCATTTACAGGTCACAGTAAAAATATGTACCCAGATTCTACCATTCATGCTTAAATTAGCATATGTGATGCCATCTTGCTGTAAATGTCAGAGTGACAATGCCATAGTAAAGCTTTCCAACTCCCAGCACCGTTTTTTGGGATGTGTGCATCCCTCTGCTCTGTCCCGGGCTCTCAGACGCGGTGGGCTGTGAGGCGTATATCCAAGTTAAAATCAACCTCTTCCTCTCACCCCCCTTTTTCTTTTTAGCTGAGTGTTGAGGACTGTTGTGGGTTGGTTTGTGTGTGTGAGTGGTGGCTGAAGTCAGGCAGGTGTCTGCAGAACAGCAGGCTGATTGTGGGACTCGGGGCGTATCTTGGCTGATCTCATGAAATAGTTTTAAACAAGTGACATACACTCATTTTCATTCTGCCTTGACCCAGATTTTAATATTACTGATGGAGTTAAGTGGAGTCATAACTAACTATGCCCGTAATGATACTTCTTTTTAACGTACCTATTTGATTTGGAGTTTATAGATAGATAGATGCATACATGAACTCAATTATAGGTGCAGTTTTGCTTGTATTTAATTAAAGGTGGGAATCTGCATCAGTAATACTAGATTCATATTCTGAAAACTTGAGCCAACTTGGTAGTTTCTTTATAATACAAATAAAGATCACACTATGCACTTCTAAAACTGCATGTGGTAAAATGCCTGCTTTTTGCGTATTGTAGGATGTGAAAAAAGTAGATGGAGTGTACTCAATAAAAGTTTGCTGTTTCATTTTAGTAAAAGGTAGTCTACTACCTTTTGCAATTATTTTTCATGGGTAAATGGACTAAAATGAATCCTCTCCTATTCTTCGTGGAGGAAGAAAGATCTTATCTGGGATAGAGTGCTTATAAACATGTCTGGTTTAAAAAATTAAAAAAATAATCCTTAAATGTGTGTAAAAGAACTAAATGTCTGGGTAGAATGCATAGAATTACATTCATGCTTAACTGCTTGGGATTAGAAATTCATAGCATTAATTGTGCCATGTATTTAGGTGTCCTTATGACAAATAATTCTTCAATTCAAATCTTAACAGAAATTTTTCGCCTTTTATTGTTCCAAAATTATTATTTTGTGATGTGTATAAATATTTCTTTTCAGAGAAAAAGCTCTCATCCACTGTTTTCCCTCAGGGGGTTACTAAAATAATGGTTTATAGATTGTATGCAGGAGTAAATGAGCAGTAGCATTGTGCCTAGGTGTAGTAGTATTAAGGTATCCTTGTTATTGTTTAGCAGCAAAATAAGTCTGTCTTAATTTATGGTGATATCAGATGTGACATAGGAAACTTTATAAAGGTGGAGCTGGTGTGGGCAGGTGGTGTCATTCGGAGGCAGAAGGCGTCACTTGTACAGGCTGAACGGGGCAGAAGTGCTGAAGAGCCGGCTGGAGCAGCAGCGCTGACATGGGGACTGAAGGGACTCCACATATACCAGGCTTTGCATCACTTTATAGTGGAAGCGGGAAACAAAACACTGGTTCCTGTAATTGGGCTAAAGCATACAGAAATATCTCCCCTGCGTTTCATGCTGCTGATTGCAATACTGCTCTTGGCCAAGTAGTAATGATTGCATTTTCAGTGTAAAAGTCTGAAGATACTGTGCGTTTCTCTCCCTCACGCTAATATTAATACATACATTTTAAGAGACACAAAATACATGTGTTGCTGAGTAGTCCATTGAAGGACCTGGTCCTCACGTATGCTGAAGAGCACTTGCTCAGCATTACTCATTTGAAATTAAAAATGACTGGCTTCTTTAAGGCTGGGTTCACAGCATATGACACATTAATTGACCAAACTTTAAAGAAAGGTATAATGCATGTTAAAGTGGTAATTTTCTAGGACTTTTATTTAGAGGATTCCAGTAGAAAGTTCAAAAATGTTTTACACTGCTATTGCGGAAGTTTCTTGGTAATTGAAGCTTGTGAACAACTGTAAAAATGTTAAGTACCATCTTTCGTAAGTTCAAATGGGTTGTACGCATGGTGTTCCTAAATGTCTAACTATCAGTTCTGGATGTTTGGTAAAGCACAGGGTGTTAGTGAACAATGTCTTCAAATGTATATATCACACATTATTGTAATAAACTGTTGGTCAAGTATGGATGTGTGGAATGGGGAAAAATTGCTGTTGACCTCTGTTCAAGCTCATTAATGCCACTGCACAGGGAAAATGCCTGTGCATTCTTACGGAAGCAAATACTATCTGTAAATTCAAGATGCCATGCAATAATTCAGGTTTGCCTTAAAGAGATGGATATGTGCTTTTAATCAAAAAGTTAAAGGGTTTAAATCTTTATGATCATACTAATGCAGGAGTGGGCAAGACTTATCCTGAGGTTATGATGTCATGTTATATTGCATCCCTTTTGTGAATATCTTCCACATTTGGGATTTCTGCTTGAGAAGTGGGTCAAAGGATGATTTAAAATGTTGTTGGTTTCTGCTTTCTTCTGCAACAGGAAAAGAGAAGGCCTTGAAGGAAAAAGTGACATACAGTAATTTTCAGTAGTACAAGCGTCGTGCCTGGCTTGTCAGAAAAAAAAGTATTTGTGTAGTCTTCTCTCCCTTCCTTATGCTGTTCCTGCAGTTCATAATGTTGTCCCAATAGCTGTCTTACAAGGGGATGGTAGAAGGATCCTGAAACTTCTATATTCCTGTCTACAAGGACAATAAAGTCTTTGGTTCGCCTCCCTAACAGCAAGCGGTTGTTCTGCCTGGGGAGGTACTATATATTTACATTTATCTATAACTCACTTGCTTCTCTGGCCAAGAGATCACGAAGAAATTTCTACTCATTTGTGAAATCTGAATGTGGCATTGTGAATATGTGCCTCGGATTTCCTCATTACAATATTTATCATTTTTCCTGAAAGTTCCTTTCCTCTGGTGAATTGTTCATCCTGTAGAGTAAGTCAGCTATTTCCTGTGTATCAGCATAATGTAACTTAATCTGTGCCGGGCAGTACTTTGGACCCACTCAAAAGCTTTATATTTTTTGGAAGTTTATTGAGATTTAGAAACTTCACTGTCTACATTTAAGCAGTTCTTCCCAGTGCGGCCCAGGACTGGAGATGCACTTGTCTTGTGCCTACCCTGTGTCACTGTGGTGGAGTAGCAATAAATAAAAAGAAAAATTGTCCCTGGTCAGCCTGACCCTTCTGAGTGTTACATTCGCGCCTCAGCAGCACGGCGAGGAGGAGCACTGGTTCCTGCAGTTGCTTCTACTTCATCTAATTTGAACACAATTTTGAATTGCTCTGTCTGTCTGAACATCTTGGCTTTTTATTCACTGTCAGTGGAATTTATAACTTTAGTTGAACTTGTAATACCAAGTTGGAGCTCATTACGCCAACTATGGTTGGTGCTTCCCATTATAAGACACTCTTTTCTGTTGCTGTTAAGCAGCCTGGTAATGCTGACGTTTTTTATGCTGAGTAGTTATATTGGGCTGAGTTTATTTTGGGAAGATTCTCTTAAAATTCAACCAGTTGCAAGAGAGAGAATAAAATTGTTGAACATCTTTTAAACAGCCTTTATTCTTGTGAATCCTTTATTCTTGGGTAGGAACACTATCAAACAGGGATATGATAATAGGCGGATGTCTCTGTATCAGCCAAGTAAGTAGTGGTGCATGGGTTTAACAAATGGCTGGGACAGGAGTTGATCTTGTCCTGTTATCGCCAAACTTGGCTGCGTGCTTCCAATGTGAAGAGAAGCATTAACTCTAATGCAGAGGGTTCAAAAGTTGGATGAGGGTGAAGAAGGAGGAGGGAGCGACCTGGAGCAAGGAACTGTCTGGGACAAGTGAGTGGGTGGTGGGGACTGATTTTGGCAGAACAAGGTGCTGGGATTCTTTGGTGCCCGGACTCTAGTGTTGTTGCAGTGGACGTGACACGGGGCCTCAGGGGCAGCCCGCATCCTCATGTTCCCAAACTTTTTAACCCCGGAATGCTGTTACTGTGCATGCAATGTTATTGTTAGTGATTGGAGTATATTACTTACAAGAAGTTGTCATCTTCTCAGAGGTGTTTTATAAGAACTTAAGATACATAGCAAATGCAACTGTAACCACTTCCATTCTTTGCATAAAGGACAGAAGTTTAAAAACAAACAGGAAAAAACACCCACCCCAAAATTTCTCCCATCTGTTCGTTTGCTCCATGTGTTCATCACCTTGATCCTGTATAGAAGAAATAGGGAATTAAGGGCTGGCTTCTAAGTGGCCATGATTCATAACGTAATTCTAAGAAAATCTTGTAGATAAGATCAAGATTACTCCTTACGTGTAGAACAAAAGGAATTCTTCAGCTTTTAGCAAACTTGAGAAGTTTTTTTTTAAAAAAAATCCTTGATTCTAGGAAATGATGTGATGTCTTGGTCACTTCATTAATGCTAGTATTTTCTTGCTTTAAAAGGGTTGGAAGACTTTCCGTTAAGTAATATGTGATAATAATTGAGATCTGTAGTTTTTAATGTTTCCTTGGATAATTTACATGCCACCTATTCACAAAAGTTTTGCATTACAATTAATATTTTTTTTTTTTTTCAGATAAGTGTTATCTGCTACTGATGAGTTAGTTGCGTGAAAGATTTGACCTTTTTTAGTTAGAGTCAATACAAATACGTTAAATACCAAGTGGACAGAGAAAGCTATGGCAGTCATCATTTGTGTACTCGGATGGATCTTGCATCATATATAAAGATTTCTCTATGAAAGAGGGAAGTCCTCTAATTTTACATAGTTTGTCACCACCGGATTTGTCCGGGAACAGCTTGTGTTGGTGCATTGAGATACAATATACTGGGCTTTGTTTATACTGAGTTGCTTGTGCTGTGAAAAACCTTGATCTTCATTGTCTCTATATATTAAACACAAACACATAGGAGCCTGCAAGAGTTTAAACAGTGAAGAAACAAACCAGAAATTACGTGTAGTGGGCAGGTGTATCTGCAGCAAGAGAAAGGCATCGTGTTCTATTCGATGTTTCTTTTAGGGGCTATTCAGAAAATTGCTATATATAGACAAAGTGAGGAGAAGTTATGAACGCTGTCAGATGTATGATTTTTTTTTTAAAGTTAGCTAAAAATAAATGAACCGATACAATGTGAAACTGCAAGGTTTCATGTTAGGTAAACTGACAATATTGTCTAACCATGAAGAAAAGTGAGCTTTTTAAACTGTTGTCATACTTTTCCAGTGTTACTTGATGATGCTTAACAGCGCTTCTCTTTTCCCCCCAGTGTTTGATACAAGGCTGAAACAAAGTCTGCTCCTATGAAGACTTCTCTTCCAAAAGCTGCTCATTTTCACACCTTGTTGAGACTTGGGCAATTATAAAGCTATTAAATGCTTGGTTTTTTTCAGCTGATCCCCTTTTTCATGATTTAAGGTTTGTGAAAGCCCTGACTTTTTCCCAGGGGTTTGTTCTGGAGTCCCTGTGATGTTCCTGAATTGAGCTTTCTAGAGGTAGTGCTCTGCGTCTGTCAGATGTGCACTACATGCACCACCTTTGTGCTGAAATTAATCTGTTTATCAGCTTAACAGTGAGTTGTCAGAGTTTGAGACGTGAGCTATATCTTTATTGTTTTAAGACTATAACTTAAATAGCTAAAGAATAGAGTAGAGTTTCCATCAGATATGGTGTTAACTGTATTTCATGGAATTATCTTTTTCTAGCAAGATTTTTTGTTATTTGCACACATACACGTTTGGGTTTTTTGAGGGTATGCTTTCTTCATTGTATTTGGCTGGGGTTTTTTAACTTTTTAATTGCAGTATTTACAATATAGTTGTCTTTGTTATAGCGAACCATTTTATTGTTTCAGAAGTGAATGAATCATATATTCTGGGTTATTTTTTCCTGGCAAATATTTTTCTTTAATGATTACTCAGGACTAGCTTAAATTGTAGACATGAATAATACTTGAAATACAGTATCTGATTCATCATTTTGAGTGTTACAACAAAAAACCTTGTGAAAATATGTATATAGGTCTTTTTCCTTGTAGTTGCGAGAACAATGCCTTTACAGAGAACTAGACTGGCTGTGTGGCTGTTGTAGGGCAATGAAATAATACTGCTTCTCACTTTTTTCTGCCTGCATCTCCACTTGCTAAAATCCTAAGATATTCTCTTTCCCAGGTTCCTTTCCTCTCTTTCCCCTGGATGAACAGGTTCTGGCTCAGCAGCTGTGAGTGCCGCAGGTCTGTGCCCCCTCTGCAAGGGGCAGGGGGCTGCTGCGGTGGGTGAGCAGTTACTGGGGTGGAAAGAGGATGTTCTGCAAATCCCCACAGAGTTGCTCTGATCCCCTGTAGATAGGTGTGCCCTGTATGTAACTGGGATCTTCTCATGTAGGTTTAGCTACATCACAATCAACTGCTCGAAATTGTTTTTTCCCTGTACCCCTAAATTTCTTGTGCGTCGCATCCTTTTGGTTTAGGAACTTGCTAGAACTTTTCTCATTCATACCATGTGTTAGCAATGCTGCATGCAGTCCTCCCTCTGTATTCTAGAAGCAATCTGTGCTACCTCTGGCATAAATGATCTCCAGCTCTTTCCTATGTGGAGTTTGTGCTCTTGATTTCTCTTACTTATTTTACAATTCTGCCCCCCGCCCTCCCCCGCCATCTGAAACCAGTCAAGACATCAGCCTGTTTTGAATGCTGTGTGGATATTGTCTTGAAGAAAGATGTTAGCGGGGATCCTCAGCTGGCCTACAAATAGGTAAACGCAGCTAAGTTTTTAGTTTTGGCAAGAAATACAGCAGAACATGGTGTGGAACCTGCTCACAGTAAATGGCTTTTGTGTGTTGAATCACACTTTGTGACTGGCCTTCCCAGTCAGGCCCAGGTGGAAGAGTTCAGGTGCGCTTCCTACACTGCTCACCATCGATTAACGAAGACAGAAAGATTTCAATGGTAGAGGTGAGTGAGCAGCTCCACCACCCCCTGAAAGTGGAAGAGAGAAATGTAAATACTCCTTATTTTTTTTATTAGCGGGGTGGATGCGTTCTCATATTTTTGTTGATTACACTGAGTTTTAAAATATTTGGAAGACTAAAAGTATCAAAAGAACATGTAATGGGTGGGTGTGTGTTTCTGTGAACAGAATGAGCTTTTCAAAGTGCAGCAGGAATTCTGGGCAGTGCATAAAACCTGAGAAGCATGAGTCTGCCTTTTTGCATTTGTATAACTGGTTTATGTAGTCTAGAATGTAAGGACTTAAGTTCTGGTAGATTTTGTTTAGGAGTAAAAATGTCATACACGAATTGCTTTTTCGTATGTTTCCCATATTCTCTGTAGGTAGATTTTAAAAAACAAACAAACAAAAACCTAAACAAAAAAAAACCCACATACTTTCTCTGTTGCCCCTACCCTTTTAAGCTGCTGTCCAGACAAATATTTATAAACAGAAAGTAATGCAGTTTCTTTTGCATGTACAAAGCCCTGGGGAAAATGAGGAAATGTTTTAGTGAGTGTGAGGCGTTTAATACTTTGTTTTGCTCTGATTTATCTTTCAAAGAGCTGTGGAGGCCTGCCTAAAAAACTAGAATACACTCCCTATGAGCTTATATTACCTTTGTTTAAAATAGACCTGTACTGCTGAAACTCAGGAATTCATGGACAGAATGACTAGAACAGCAAATATGACTTTGAAAAAATGTGGTTATTGGATAAACTGGTATGAATCCAGCTGCTGTGGATAAATTGATTTTGCTGTTGCTTTAAATCTATGATGTGTTGGTATTTTGGCAGAGTAAGAAAAACAAGGATATTAGAAAGTAATTTACTGCACTGGGATTAGTAAAGAGTGTTCTGTTTCTATGACTGGGGCAGAACAGGATGGTTTAGATGTGTCTGATAAACAGGACGAGGTCTAGTCTGACAGCTGGCAACAATAGCTTTTGCTCAAAGTCAGGTGTACTAAATTAGCAAATCTATTACAAGGATACAGGAGAAATCTCACAGAAGACAGCCTTGTAGGCAGAAGTGTTGCCAAATGGGAAATGATTCATCGTCTCTGAATGGGATGAGCACTGAGCAGAAGCAGTTTAAACCTCAGACTGCTTTGGCTCATAAACCACCAAATATGCGATTAACACTTTATCTTCTCCAATCCTGTGTGTTTTTTATTGTCTCCTGAACAGCAATCTGTATTTAGGATCAAAATCTACCAGACTCGCTTGTTTGTGCTAATTTCTCTTTTGTAAGTTTGAATGTGTTTAGGTACTCCCTTGACTTTTAGCTAAATCACAAAATGTTTGCATGCGTCCTAAAAGCACCTCCATCTTGTCACCCTTTGGCAATTTCACCTTTTAGCAAGGACTGTTATGTGTCTGGAATGCAAGCGTGACACGAGTGATGCTGGCAGAACTTGGTGAACTGTCTTAGTATAGTTTATTTGCTTATATTTAGTGAAAATACATGATTAGCTGGAGATGTAGTTTAATGTAGTGTGCCAGTTCTAAGGCGGTCACTGCATCTTGATTTTTAGTGTTCTAAAAACTTGTATCTGTTTGACATTGGCAATGCCATTCATAGTCTACAATGCACAAAGATAAACAGGAAATATATTTGTGAATTCTTAAATTTTGATAATAATCAATGCAGAAAGGAGGTACAGTTTACAAAGCTAGTTGAAGGAATGTAAAGGGGGAAAAGGCTCGTGCCCTCTTTGTTCCTATAGCTGATGAGAGTTTAGCATGTCTCCAGTCTTGTTTAATATAAATTGTCGCATTGGCTCTAAGATATGTAGATGATAGAGAAACAAAAGGAATTAGGTCATTGGAAGGTGTTTAGTGTTAAATAATTGAGATGTAAGAAGCTAGCTGTGAGAGGAAAAATTATTTTCTTGGTAACTAATATACCGGTTAGCAAATAATTATATTGGTGGGAGAGGGGGCTGGGATAGCACTCAATTAGCAGTTGAGATATCCAAGGAGCAGTGTGCCCAGGAAATGAATGTTAAGATTCCTCTGGAAAACTGGGTCTGGCATCTTACCTTGCATGTGCAACCATGTAAGAAATAGCAGAAATCAGGAGAAGTGATCTTTAGTATAATGCTTTATGAGTGGAACTGCAAGAAGCTGAGGGTTTCTAGAGTGAGAGGCACCAGAGTGAATGGAGGGTTTCCATTTCTGTGTCCACTCACACCTTCTGAACCTCCAAAACTGGTGTTTGAGATCAACAGAAGCACTTGGCTGTTCTGCCTTTGTAGATGCCTAGTAATAAAATATCCTCTAACTTCTTGGAAATACCTTCCTGGATTTTTATTCATCTGCTATACTGCTAGGAGTGTTGATTCGCAGTGTTAAACTTTTTACATTAATGTAATCAACTTGATACTCCTCCTTTCAGTCTCACCTGCTTCCCGTTATCTTTCTTACTCTTCACTCTCTACTGTTTATTATCTTCTGCCATGTGCTCCTCCTTCCTCCAAAAAAAATGCCTGTCTTTTAATGTCTTGAACATTGCATCTTCCCAAGAGGTTTGTGAAACTGTAGTTTAAATTGCATGGTAAGCTTTTTTGGGCAAGATTCTTTATTTTCGTATATTGGCGAGCTATTTCATCTGAATCGCTTGGTGGTCTGTTTCTTCCAAATCCCTTTTATGTTATTTCTTACAGAAGTATATAAATTTTACGGACTTGACTAAATAATTTAACCAACTCGTGTAAAAACAAAGCAAAACAAGGAAAATGAGGCTTTAATATAAGTTGCTTTACTTCCGTTGAAATAAATAGGATTGCTTATCCAATTAGCTCATCTCTGTTTAACAGTAGCAGCTTCTTAAACTGGTTTGATCTGTAGAACACATCTGTTTACGCAGAGAAACTAAACTGAATCTGTTCATATTAAAGGACTGCAATAATTTGACTAAATCAGTTTATAAATTGTATTGTCTATTGACGTAATGATCTCCTGGAGATGAGGCTGCAGGGTTATCTGATGGGGGGGAAAAAAGACCGGACTGAGGTACACGAGAATTTTAATAATATATGAATGGGTGACGTTGCCTTGGTTTTCTGTATGTACTTTCTTTAAGCACCCGGCATTTTCCCCGCTTATATGGCATTACATTTCTGCAGGTAGAGACAGAGTTACAGAATCAGAGACATAAGCTTAGTAACCAGGTAGAAGTGTATATATAGTCATCACATCTTTCTGCTGACCCTGTTTTTTTTGGCAGAAGCCAAACTGTCAAGTTCCAGAGGGAGGCAGGCTCCAGAGTTGAAAGCACTCCACTAAAAACAATTTCCCCCCAAAAAGTAAATATAGTGACATTGTGCTTAAGTATCTCAACTGCATTAAAAGAGGAGGGGGCAGGATCCACACGTTACCAGGGAGAGAGATCAGAATCCGTGTCTGGAGTTGTGGATATTGATGATAGTGCAGAAGGATGTGACGAGTACATCACTCATCTGTATTCCTTCTAGAATATGATTTCAGTAAATCAGGTGTAGTAATAAAACAAAATTGTGCTGACCTAGGAGGTTAGATTGAGGCAAATGCTTAATTAGTGATTTTTACTAGTGATAGTATTGAACTCTTTAGCATTAAGTTTTGTTTACTAGGGAGTGATTTAAAAAAAATCACTCAACTGTTTCAAGTTGTATATTTGAAATGCTAGAATTTACTTCTTTTTTCCCCCTAACAAAAGTTGTCACCTTAGCTGTTGTCATGTTTTAGGAATTGTTTCTTCTAAAGCAGCTGACAATCCTTTTGTTCATGTTGATAAAATTAATCTTTACAGCATTTTGCTGGAGACTGGCATGAGAATTACTCATGAAGGGTAAATGATGGACGTGCTTCTGGTGCCTTTGGTTTTTTTCCTTTCGCCTCTTCCCAGCAGTAGCAGTGTCCCCGTAGGATCCTGTCTGTAGTGGAGACAGAATTTTGAGACTTCCTGTTTAAATCAAGTGTGTGACCGTGTCTCGGCAGAGACAGCAGCAGTCCTGCAGTCTGGAGAGCTGCTGGTGTCTACAGTTCCTGGTACCCAGGAGTCTGGGTTAGTTGCAGGTGCCTCTTCTCTGAAGCCCTTCTTAAAATTCAGGGCATTTTTGTCTGTTTGGTAATTAGATCATGAATTTCTTTTGTTGTTGCCTCTACTATAGATCATTCAGAGGGTGGAGAGTTTTACTGCAGTGAAACAAATCCGAGGGCTCCGCTTCTCGTTAGCGTGCTTTCCCCCAGCATGTTTTCAGAGGTGCATGAAATACATCAGATAGAACAGAGCTATAATTTGTTTCTTGTGTTAACTTTTCTCCCATCCCTGTTCCTATCAAAACAAGCTGAGAAATATATGGGTAAATTTCCATGTTCCTTTTTTTTATTTACCCATCCTCAGAGGAAGAATCCTGTGCTCCCTAAGTATTTTGCAACTTGATAATTTTGGACTAATCACTTCTGTCTAAACTGGGTCTTGGTTAAAAAATAGCTGCTGGGATTTCAAACAAGTCTTGAAGGATTGAGGTAAGGTTTTAGCACAATGATTCTTAAGAATCTGAGATACGAGTACCCCCTTTTCTTTGCCTGAGCTCTTATATGCTATTTTATTTCTATATTTCAAGGATAATTGAGTTAATGCTTGTAATGGAGTTTACTTTGCTCACACTTGTATATAATAACCACCTCTGCAGGTTTGAGATTAGTTAATCTTGGTAATGTGACTTTAAATTAAAAGTTGGGGGGTTTTTTAATGTGAATTATGTCTTTAATACTGCAGGAAGATAATAAAAAAATTGGAGAGGATCATGCAGCAAATATAACAGCAAAGCTGGTGGGTTCATTTATCTTTAATGGATTTCTGTTTCCCACCCTGATTTTCTTTACTGTAATACAATTTTATACTTACTACAGATATGAGAAACAGAAGAGAGAACTTTGAAATTGATCTGAAAAATTGATCTTTAACTGCTGGCATTTTTTTAAAGTATTCTAATAGCTATTAATTTGAAGCTATATTGTTCCCCCTCTCCCCCAGCTGACCAGCATAGTATTCAGTCTTCATAAGCGGTGTATTTATGATGACTTCACAGTACAGTAGTGGTTATTCACATGTCAAAAAATGGACAAGATGTGAGGGTTAGGCCATTTTGGAGTAGGGTGGGGGAGTGAAGTGGAATTTCTAGTGCGTGAAAGTCCGGCATTAGAAACATCCTGGCTGGTCTGAGAGGCTTCATCCACACTAAACCAGGAAATGCAAATATTCGCAATAGCCTTTGTTTTCTTAAAGTTTCCCACGTGTTACTTCTGCTTCTTTTTCACTGTTGGAGGCTGTGAGTGAAGCCCTAGAGTACACAGAGCCCTGGTGGGGATGGTTTCATCTAGCAAAAAAAAAAAAAGGCAAACCAGAAGCAATTTAAGGTTTTGCATCTACATGGAACTGTCACTGGTTCAAACGTGAATCTCTGCAGAAGAGATTTGTAAGCCTTCATGGTAAGATCTGAAATGCCTGGGGAGGGTTGCTACCTTCATTGCAAAAGTGGCAGCGTGATTTCTTTCCTTCACCTCTTGACAGGCGTATCAAATAATCCGGACAGATGAATGGCGCTGGTGCTGTGTGTGGCAGTGAGCCCATCGCTGAATCAATCTCGGAGACATGAATGTGTTAGTTGCTTGAAGGAGGAATTCAATGATGTGGGGGGGTTTGTGTTTTGTTTTACTTTTGGCTTGGAGTGGAATAAGGGAGGAGAAGTGGAAAAGGAAGCCTTTTGTTTACAGTAAAACAATACTGTGAAGTAGACGTCATGATGTTAAAACAGGAGTCTAAACATGGCAAATGTGGGCAGACTCCATCTGGCCACGTCCACGAGCAGTCAGACATCCCTGGCGCAGGCTGCAGAGTCTCCAGGCGCTGTCGGGTCGCGTCGTCCCCCCCTTACGGGAATTTAAAATAGCCCTGGAGACTCCCTCCCAGAACTTTACTATTGCATGAGATGAATGATTTATTGGCTTTAACTGTTTCTATTTGGTGATGCAGTGCATCTTTATTAACATTTCTTCCATGATAAATGCATGATATTTTCATTTTGAATTTTAGTCTCCTTGAGTTACATTACGTGCGAGTAATATGGGTCTAGAATTCTAAAACCAGGCAAAGCATAACCCTATAGGCAGAATTTAATACAGTGAATCTGTTGGAAAGAAAATTTTACTGTTACTGTGTTAGTTTCTGGCATATTTTGCAGTGATTTAAAGTATATTGCATTATTAGGACATTTTTCACTTCCGGAAAATCCATATTGCCGTTTGGTGTTTGAATGCAGGTTATTGTGGGTTTGTTTGTTTAGTCCCAGAGGAATAATTCCAATTTGTTTAGACACAGATTTCTAACTGACAGTGCTTATAAGCAGGTGCATGTGATCCTTCAAAGTGGGTTTCATTTTACATGTGGTATATTAAGGATTTGGCATCTGGTTTGTGTCGAAGTTGAACTTGCAGAAATGTGTTTATGGGACAATTCAGATTTTTAACAATTATTAAAGGAAAATCTTGTTAAAGGTGCTTTTCTAGTACTAAGGGTATCCTAATTTGTATTTTGAAAGTGTATTTAAAAGCTGTCTACCTTGTGTTTGGGTATCAGCCTAGCCATAATGCTTTTATGTGTCACTTAGAACTAGTGTTGAATTATTTTTTTTTCAACC
The DNA here is from genome assembly GCA_008658365.1 of Alca torda. Taxonomy (NCBI): domain Eukaryota; kingdom Metazoa; phylum Chordata; class Aves; order Charadriiformes; family Alcidae; genus Alca; species Alca torda. The sequence continues at coordinate 38,445,118 of CM018086.1, forward strand.
TGACAGGTTAGTATTTAATAGCGCTTTAAAAATGTATTAGTACTTCTGAATCGTTCTATTGTATATTCCAAGAGAGACAGTTAGCATGGGCACATGATTCTAAATTTACATTAGATTTAAATTATGTTTATAATTCTGAAAGAGAATTGGAAATTAGTTTCCTACCATTATGAATTGTAAGTGTACACGGCAAGAGTGTGGGCAGATAGCATCCCTTCCAAGATGTCCTGGCTCCCATAGCTCTGGGGGCAGAAGGGATCATGTTACGTATTTCCTAATTCACATCAGAAAAAGATATCTAGGTGAAACAGCCTGGTGATGGTGATTTGAGGTTTCCCTGGCTGCTCCTGAAGGCAGTGCTCACCCTGCGCTTCCCTGCTGCAGAGCCACGGGTGTAGTGGACGCTTGAGAGTGTTTACATCTAATTTAATCCGTCAGAGTAGGTCTGAAATTGGCATCAGTTGGCCGCTGTCCTTGGGTGAACCGGGCTTCCCTCGGCATGTCCTGTGGCACCTTCATCTCGGCGTGCGCTGCCTCTGTACTGCTCACAGGAAAAAAGCATTGGGGCAACCAGTGACCTTTTTGGCTCACTCGCGTCTTCAGAGGATGGTGTTTGGAGATGTAATTTGGGTAGCACTGAATTTCAGATAAAATATTGGGGAAAATAATTCAACCTTTTTAAGAAGGGCATGCCAACCTCCGTGTTTGTATGTTTTGTACTGACTCTAGTTTAGAGTTTATTAGGTTATTCTAAATTTCTAGTGCTTTATGAGACTCAGAAAGGGCACCTGTCAGTAAGTGAAGTGCTTGAAAGCAGTTGCATGTATACTTGCAAGAGAAATGCTTTTTAAGTCTGCTTTTTAAAGGAAAAAAGGTGGTTTTTTTTGTTTTGGGGTTTTTTTAATAAATGTTTGGAACTGCACAACAGAGACAGGAGAAAAAACTAGCAGTCTGCATTAAAATGAAAATATCAGGGGGTGTATTTTGACTTTAGAGCTGAAAAACTCACTGTTATGCCAGGCACTTTTACAGCACAACTGCAAGTTGCCACCAGAAAGGTATCCCGGTAATGCTCCCTCCTCCGCAGCCGTGTGCTCCTGCGGCTGCCCCTGCCTTCGAGCTGCGGCGGGCCTGGCTGCGGGGTAAGGCAGGGCAGCTCTTGGAGCCCATGGCAAACTAATCCATCTCCCCAGAAGGCTCATTTTCTGTTAAGCCAGTTCAGCTTCCTGATCTACCTTGCATCCATCTGACTGCTAGACCTGATCTGGGAGAGGAGCAGCTGCAGCCCTCCTTATTGTTAGGTGCCACGTGAAACCCCCCAGCTCCTGCTGATGGGTGCCTGTGGTTGGAGGATGTTCAGCTGCTGCCTTCTTTCCCATTTCACCTTCCAGTTTCCTGCTTTACTCAAACCCCCTGTGTACCTGTAAAACATGCATTTAAGTTTACCAATTTTTGTGTGTACCTTCTTGACAATAATCGATTGCAATCTTCTAAAATGCAAGAATTTCATTAACTGAAAGTAAATTCTTCGTTTATGATCGTGTCCTGTCACTTAGTTCGTTCATCTGCAGAAAAAAAAAACCTTTCAAAGGAAATTAAAATTGAAAGGAAATGAAAACTAAAGGAAAAAAAATCCTCAGAGAGATTAAATGTAAAATAAAATTTAACATGAGTAGTTGGGATAAACAATTTTATTTCAAAACCTTGATTGAGAAAGTTATTACCTCAACAGCTGTATTTGCAAATCTGTATGGTATTATTTACAGCTCTTTGTTCCATGAATAGTTGAAGACCTCCTGTTTTATATCTTCCCATGTGGGAATTGAAGCAGGTCCAGGGAGGGAGTGCAAGGAGAAAAATATAAGTTTCTCAGTTGCGTGCCAACAATGGAAGAAAACAGTAGGAATTTGTTAGAAACATTTGAAGCATTGAGCGATCCTGCTGGAACCTGTGCACAGTGTGCTGTTCACCCGTCGTTTTCCTCTAAATAAATAAATTTAGGAAGAGTTTTATCCAATGTGGAGAGAAGTACGTTGTGTCGGCCGCAGGTTCGAATACCCCAAGCACTTTCTGGGTCCCAGGGGCAGCCGTCGGAAGACCAGGAGGGGTGTGTGTGCGCTCATTTGTCTCCCTCCCTCTCCCTCCCCGAGCAGGCTCATTCCAATCAGCAGTGTAATTGGAATGCAACCACAGTCTGGAGGAGGAAGGGGAATTTTTGGCAAGGAGAGACAGAGCAGTTGGGAGCTTTATTCAGATTAAAGCATAGACGACCATTCATTATCGGTACAACACACATTAGCAACAGCATAGCATTGTGTTTCTACAGCTGGGACTTATTTTAGTGATTGTATTGCGCTGCGTATTACATGCAAACAACTGGGATCTGATCACAAAAAGCAATGCTAATGGCTTTCATTAAAAGATGTTGTTTCTGTAAGGGGAAGAAAGACTTGTCTTCAAAATGAACTATTGTGGTAAAAATTGATAGGCAGCCTGTCCTTCTCCTCGCTATCCTGCATGTTACATATGTTTTGGAACAAGCACTTTTTCTGGGAGAAAAACCCTTGGGGAAAGAAAAAAAAACCAAGAGGAATTATAATGTTAAAACTGCTGGTTGGATTCAGAAGGCTGAACTAGTTTTTCTGTGGTGATGACACGTGAAAAGCCAGAAGATTAGTAAACATAATCTTAGCTGCGGCCCCGAGTCCTCCTCTTCCCCCCGTAAGCCCGGGGCCGGCTGCGGACGCAGCGTGGGGTGCGTTCGGATGTGGGTAGGAGGTGGGGGCTGTTTTGGTACGAAGTCACGTATTGAGTTTTAAATGTGTTGATTATATGTCTCCTGCTGCTGCTTCAGCTGGTGTGCTCGCTTCCTCAGACATTCGTGATTACTTTTTATTTTCTTACCTGTCTTCGTGTATCTTTCACCAATAGTATTGATGTCTCTCCAGTATATACATTTAAAAATTATTTACTTAAGAAGATAGGTTAAGAAGGATTAAATTTTAATACAGACATTTTAAAAACAAAATATTCCTATTGTGATCAGCTGTAGTCTTGAGGTGCTAGTGCTTCATGTTGCTGGGTACGAACACTTATAATGTACATGGGTACAAACCTGATAATTTGTCATAAATCAAGAGACGCACTATAACAGATAGATGAGAGTACAAACATACGGGTAATGTAACACTACAACGTATCTGTGTGTTAAAGTAGTATAATTCCTGTTTTGCAGGTGTGAAAGAATGTGGGGAACAAATTGGCTATAAACCCTTCAATATAGGTTGGAATTACCCGTGAGGGTTGAATACAAGATCACTACCAATGTCCCAAGTTCCTTAAATTCGGATAACATTTCCTTTCTTAAGAGTGTCCTTCCTGGACACTCCTTCTCGCTCTGATACCCTGCCATTGAAGGTGAATAGGATCATTGAAGACTCTTGATCGTATCTAAGATGTGGCGATTCTCTGAAATCTTGTAGATCTTTATCACTTTTTGCTTGTTTTCATTGCAAGCATCCTACAGGAGCACTCTCCACTTCTTCCCTTTAAGTATGGAGAGCTTGTGTTATATGTATATACACGCTTACTATTCTGAAATATACATTACGCTATTTAAGTATGTTTAACATAGAATGCCTTCCATAACAACAGTTTGATGTCATAAAAAGTTTGATTTTTCTGTAAAAATTATTCCAAAGTAAAAAGCAGTTATAACAAAGGAGTTCTTCAGTAGCTAGCAAGACTAAAAAGAGTTCAGAAAACAAGAAAAATATTTATCTTTCTATAAAATTCACATTTTTCAATAATCATAGTTCCTTTCAATTTTTTTGTGGGTTCAACCAATTATTTCATCCCCCTCTACAATTGCATGTATATTTTAGTAGCTAACAGATAAATTGGTTTACAGAAGTTTGGGAATATTAAATATTTTGCATTTACTTGCAGTCGTTAAATTATTTTTCAGTAAACCCATTCTTTGTCAGTCACGGGAGTAAAAAATCAGAAAAAGGAAATTGGCAAACGTGAGTCACTTAATTCCTATTTTTGAGTATTTGAGAACTGCGTCGCAAAGCAGTCACGGAAGGAGACTAGGTAGCTTATTATATTATGCTCTCTTCATGTTTCTGTGAACTGACCTGAGCAGCATGTGTTAGAGTGAGATCATAAGGCATGATAAAAAGATATTTAATGAACGTATAGTATGTAAAACTGATGTGCATGTTTGTCTTGGCACGTATATATTGTTCCTTCAAATTGGAATATTAATGTTCTCTCTTCTGTAGACTACCCAGGAAGTCTGTAATAAATACAAAACGTAGCTATCCACTGACTCATTGATATTTTGTAATAAATACTTTATCTACATATGTGTACTAGAAGCCATTAATGTCTTTTGATGATGCACTTATGGTGCAATGCTTCCCCCCCTTTCTTTTTTCAAAGCAATGTCAATATATACAGGCATTGGTTTGTGTTCTAGTTTCTGAAAACCTTCAGTGCAAGTTTAAATAGCGTATCTTTTTTTTTGTTTAAAAATAATTTTAATAAAAAAGTGTTTTAAAACAAGCACATAAAAATAACAAATAACCTTTGTCAGTGCCCCTGTGCCTCTAGAGGATCTATTAATGGTGCAGCTGCATAGATCTGATAACGATGTGGGTTTGGGTCCAGAACCATCAGCATTTTAGCTTGGCTTTGTCATGAAAAATAAATCTTGCTATGGTTCTTTCTGTTTTTTGAATCTTTGGCTCAAATTTGACATAGGATAAGAGGTCTCAAAGATAATTAAGTCCCATGAGTTTTATGAGAATCATTGCCTGGCTAAAGAGGAGACCCCGGCAGTGACCTGAAATGGGAGGAAAAAGCTGCAGCGAGAGATGCCGTGTTGCGAGGCCACGGGAGAGTCTGCGTGGGAGGGTGGCTGCCTAAATGCCTGACCGGTGGGAAAAGCTTCAGCTACGGCTTTCAGTCAACCGTAACACATAAATCCATAGGAAACCAAACTTCCTTAGTTTTTATTCTCAAGGAACTATTAATCAGCTGGTTATCAGAATATTCAGAATAGGTCTTAATACAGTGTTGAAACTGTTAGAAAAGAGTGGAGCATAAAACTCTGGTACTTTTCCCACTGGTACTTCTCCCACTTTTTGTCCAAAAAAAAGTCCTGAGATAGATGAGAGTTCTGTGCATGGAAGAAGATTGTTTCGCTTAGAATTGATCTGACACTCGCGGGACCTGGGCTTTTTCACCTAGAAGTACCTGGCAGGGAGGGTGTTGTTAATGGGACATTTCTCGGCGTCTCTCCTGGTTTGTTAACCTGACAAAGCCAGAATGAGTTGACATCTGACTTTCCTTAAATGTGGTTACTAGAGAGGGAAATCTTGAGCCAAAAATATTAGTTTGTTCACTCGCGGCTAATTGTTGGGGCAATGGTTATTAGTCTGTATGTTGTGCCTCTGCCCAATCTTATAAAAATGAGACTTTGGTTAAATTGTGCTGGCAGGCTTGCTTAATATTTTGAAAAGAATTGTTCATAATTAGTTAACCTTGCAATTTCTCTCTCAAAAGATTAGTCAAACCTCTTTTATTTTGGACATTATACAATTTCAGGAGCATATTGTATGGCTCGCTGTGCTGTAGATGAATTTTGACTTAACTATTGGATTTAAAGCCTTCAGCTTTACTGGATGCTTCTTATTTCTTGTAATAAGTGAAATTGTGGAAATAATTATATCTTTCTGAGATATTTTAAAAAGCGGCCATCTATATAGGCATCTATATTATGTGAAGTTTTTCACCACTAGATGAAAGATGGCTGGTGAGCAGTCACCTCTTTCAGCCCTTGGGTGAGCGGTGCCTGTCGACAACTCAGCCTGAGGATATTCTTGGTGTAATAAAATTGGATGGCTTTAGTACCTGTGGATTTTTATTACGCTATTCTAAGGGCTTTATTTGAATGCTTTGTGGAGCAGACGGTGATGTGACAGTCTGTTTCCTATACATGCTTGAACTCCAGGTATCAGAAATACCGAAAACATTTGGGACTATTAATGTTTTACTACTGTTGACTGTTTTCAGTGAAATTACAGGGTGAAAATCCCTTGAATAGAGCTCTGCTTTAGGATTACCATTATGTCTTTGAATGGAGAGAAATATTTCTTTTTTACCTTTATCATCTTTAAAAAAAAAAAAAACTAGTAACCTGGAACCAGGCTTTTTTTTTTTTTCTGGTTAACAGTATTGTTACTAGCACCTCCTTGCGTCAAACTAATAATACTGAAGCTTTCTTGGGAGCTTATATATATACACACCTTTCCTCAATGTGCAGAGGATGGTTTAATGACTACCTGAAGTCATTAATAGGTCTCCCCTTCTGTTTTATGGAGGACCAAAACTCGTTAGACCCGAGCAGAGTTTTAGCTAGATTTTACAGTGCTTGAATTCCTGTGGAAAGCAGTTTCACTAAAGTCAACATCTTTATGAATGTAAAAAATTGGGAAAACATTTACTTCGCTGATTTATAATAATGTGTAACTTTGACTGTGCTGCATCAGGACTATTCAGGGTGGTGCTTCTCTGCCCTGACCATGGCCATCTCCTGGAGTGCTCAGGGACCACCTCTGCATACTTTAGTTTGGCATATCCTGTAAAAGAAATTGGAAAATCGGTAGCCCCGCAGGACCAATTTGAGGGTATTCTATGGGGGAAAGCGTGACCAATTTTGGTTTTAGGTGGTGTCTGTAGGATGTGATTTTTGGATGCGCTTTTCTGGCTTTGCATTCCCTGCTAGTAATAAATATTGGTGATCTCATAGACAAAATATCCAAGGGAATATATACCGAGGAGGCTTCTGCAGCATTGGTTCCAACCAAATACTCTTCCCACCTCCCCTTTTCTTCTTTTCTGTACTAGCAGTGGGAATTCATGCTTTCACTCAAGACCTAAGAATCCTGTTGTGTTATCAGTAAATATTTTAATGTTTCACAGGGGAATCTAGTATTTCCTGCTTACTAAACCTGGGGTAATAGATAAGGATATGTAGTTGAACAGTGGTGCGTTTTGTGAGAAGTCTTCTGTGTGTACCTTGGCATCTTTATATGAAAGTTGTCCCCTTTGACCTTTTATTTATTTATTTTATTTATTTTTATTTATTCTCCTATGAGATTGTTCTCTCCTTGGTATTCTTAGTTGACAAATGCAAATGGTCCTCCCTTTTAATTTAAACAAAAAAGCCTGAAACAATTATCAACTTCTACAAATAAAACATATCTTTGAAGCCATCAAAACTCCGGTGTTAGAACTTAGTCTACCCCACCCAAATGTTTTTCAGGTAAAAACTTTTATTTAGTTTCCACGCAGGGTAGCAGAAGAGCCTGGACTGTCTAATGCACTATTCCTTATGGTCCAGGGAGCTGTCGCTGGTCTGTAGAACCCAACATGAGACCCTGCTTGTGTAACTCCACTCATTTTACTGGCACGATTGTCTGTGCCACCGTATGGTGAGGTAGTTGGAAACGGTTCAGTTCCCTCACTCGGTAAATACAGAGTTGGCAAAACCATTGCGGGGGGGAAAGGCATGTGAAACTATTGCCTGAGGAAACCACTGCCGTATCACTTCCACTATAGTCTACCTAAAGGTGAATTGCCAAAAGATGACACTTCTGGCTCAGCTTTCAGGAATTATTTTACATTACAATATAAATGGTGTAGGAGCATAATTTGTTTATGTTCATTTTCTCTGGAGCAGGATTTTCTGGAATGCTGGACAGGTAAAGTGACTTTTTTTTTTAAAGTTCGGAACCAGTAACTTAATTTTGTATTTCTGTTTTTCTTACAGTACTGTGTGCAAAAAACTTGGTGAAAAAGGATTTTTTCCGTAAGTAGCTGTTAAAATCTTATACGTTTATAGATGGGATAAATACTACACAGGTTCTGTACATCAGTGTTTGCAAATGATCATTGTATTAAAATATTTGCATAAAGAGGGTTGGGGGCTTTGATTTCAGGTTTAATTTCAGGGCTTCTAATTTTTTCTTAGGTGACACTCGTCACAGATTCATAATAATAATTAAAACACTGACACACTCTCTCTGTTTTTGATGGGGGGAAACAAATTTACACTCTCAGGCAAATTACATGTTTTTCAATTAGTGCCACATATTTATTAAAATGTTCTTCATATAAGAACTTTCTGTCCAGCAGACAGATCTACATCTTAATTATTAATAATCATGTCACAATACTTACCTACTCTGAAATTATATTTTAATTAATTTTAATAATGTTTTGAAAGAAGTGCTAAGAGGTGGATGAAGGAGGCAGAAAGGAATGTTATTGGCTGTGTAGACAAGCGCACACAGATCACCTGCCTGCCGCCTCCCGGCTGGGAGTGGGAAGAATTGGAAAGATCAGACCCAAACTTTGAAAAGAACTTGAAGAGGGATTGGTGAAGAATTAGGTTGTAATTTGTCATACTTCTAAAACTTGCTTTTGATTTTTTTTTTTATTTTTGTATTGGCTGCAAGTTTTCAGGTGTTTAACAGTTTAATAATGCCTAGAAAAAACCCCTCAAGATTTGAAATCTGTGATGTATTCCTGCACTGAAGCACAAATCTCGCAAGGATGTTCCCCCCCTTCCCCACGTGCTTTGTCTGAACCTTGTCTTGAGCCACTCCGCTGCTTGACTGGCTCCATCGTGAGTCACCTGAGGAAGCGGAACCGGGACAAAACTTGTGCTACAGAAAATGTGAATAATGTTTCCCAGCCTTAGTTCCTTCAGCTGACTCACTGTGCACTCACATGAGGGGAGGAATTAGTATGAGGGGGAAAAGGGCTAGGACCGCATGACTTAGGGGCATTAGTGGTGGGACCATCCCTTTTGGGGTCAGTTAATAGGCTGGTTAGAATAGCAGTAGAGTTAATTAGTAGGTTAGTTGCAGTAGAGCTAATTGTAGGCTGCTCTGCTCCTGCTTCTTTCCCATCCTCGCTGCCTGCACCATCTTTACACCAATTTTTGTTGATCAGCTGAACCTCTGTGAGTGGTTTTGAGGTACTGAGCTAGCAGAAAATGAAGTAGAAAGCTAGCAGAAAATAAGGTGGAGGTCAAAAGCAAGAATAATCTTGGTATAGGTAGTTTCCTGTAATACCAATAACAACCGAAATCGTGATTATAAATAATTGGAAGAATGCCAGTCTGTTTTCTCTGCCTTTTGCTGAATTCTTTCTACACCGAGAATTTACTCGATCCTGAATTAGGAAGATGAAGGTGTTCAGATTTTTTTTTTTCCCCAAGGTGTTTGACTTGTACAACTTTTTCTTGGTCTATATCAGTGAAATAAATTGCTAATTTAGCTATTTCCTGTGCTTAGTATGTCATGTTATTCCCCTCATTAAATATGCTCTCATTTGTGAATATAAGGCAACTTTATATAAAATATTAAAAAAAAAAAATATATATATATTGTGCAATGATACAGGACTTTACAGCATCCTGATCCATTCGCTAGTTTTTTTTCCTTTTCCTCTTAGGACTTCCTGATCCATTTGCTAAGGTTGTGGTGGACGGATCTGGCCAATGCCATTCTACAGATACTGTGAAGAATACACTTGATCCAAAATGGAATCAGCATTATGACCTGTAGGTGGTAACAGTGATAACCAAAGGTTTGAAGTGAAATCCTCTAAAGTACAGAGACATTGTCAGATGTTCATAATACTGTCCTATTTTACAGCTTCAAAAATATCCCAGAATTTATTAGTTTCAGTGAAAAATACATGTGTCAAAATACCACTTTCTAATTTCCCTCAAAATCTAAACACTGCACTTGGTTTCCTAGTGATGATGTCTGCAGCATGCTTTGCATGCATTAACATAGCATTGTTTTATTGTAATATTTTCATGTTAACGCTTCTGTAAAATGAAGCAAATAACTGACAGTATTTCCCTCAAACCGCTTTTCTCTTCATGCTGTTTTTATCTGTTGCAGTGCTGCAGTGTCTTTTCTTCTCTGTGCCTCTTGTTTTCTCTCCTTTATGTTATTTTCTCCCCCAAATGTTCTTCACACTATAAATTGTTTTGTTGTTATCACTTGAGCATCTTTCAGTGCTTTTGAGCAATATAATCTGTATGGCATGTGTGTCATGTTTTTCCTCTGTCTTTCTAAAGCATAGAATATTCTGTATAAGTTATTAAAGCTTTTTTTAGAGAGGTTTCTCTGCGTTTGTGCATGCTTTATTTTCCCTGTCTTTTATCCTTTTATTTTTTATCTTTTTCCTTGGGATGGAAGATGAGGAGAGAAGTGAACAATTTTGCCTCATTGTATTCTGCTTTCTAGGGCATTGTTCTGATCTCTGACTTCTTTTCCTGTGGCTCCATTCCCTATGCATATTATTAGAAATTGTTTGAGCGTATTTATATTAGCTTTGGACATCACCAAACCTAGAGCAAATCAAGTATTAGTACACAGAGAATTTCTTGTCCCCCTTCTTCCCAGTGGAGAAAAGCAGCTTGATAGGTCTTTCATCAGAATGTGGAAGGCCTGATTTAAAGTGATGTCTTTACCTACTCTTTATTTGAATATCCAAGACTAAATATATGAAGTCATTGTTCACAATGTTTTAGTGCAGTATACAAAACATTTTCGTTATTGCTTAACAAAATATCATAGGCAGTTTAGTTAAATAACAGCACTTTCTCTGAGGAAAGCTATAGCATTAAGTTTTATTATTCAAACTCAGTCCAAGCTTGGATTCTGCATGTGAGACTAATTCATATTCATTAGGAAAATGGATATAAACCAAGTTTAAGTTCATGTAGAAGGAGTGGCTCTTTTTCATATTTAAAGAATTCTAAGTTAATTTGATTTTTTTAATGTTCTTAAACCTACCAAAATGTTGATTCATATAGAATGCAGATTTCAGACCTCTGCCATTCTGCATCCTCTCCAAGATTTGACCATCCATTTGTGAAGATACAGCTTAAACATATTTTTTTTTTCAACAGCCATTAATACTCTATGCAGTGCCCTAACGGTGAAATCTGCAAGTAGGTTGCACTGATATTGCAGTTTGTTGCCACCAAAAATGGAAGGTCCCCTTTCTCTCCCGTTTCAGCGCCTTTCCCAATTTACTGCATGTGTTCATGCTCCTTCTCTTACACTGGCTCCATCTGGCTCTGGGTAAATGGATTCAATTCACTTAACCCACAGGAAGGTAGCTGGGGAGGGGAAAAAAACGTGTGTAATTGTTTGCCAGTTAAACGGGTTGCATTGGGTCGGTAATGGTGGGCCCATGTTAGCTTGCTTTGGGAGTGAGCTTTTGTAGGGAGGCTCTCCATCATGGCCACTCGCTGTCCTGTGGCTTCCTTCGTGAAGTGTCTTGGAGTACATGAACCCAGTTGTGTTGGATGGAGCTGGACCACAAGGTGCATCCCCTGAGTACCACCGATGCTCTCCTGCTGCAGGAGTGAAATGCAAGCATGGACTCTCATTGTTGTTTAGTTCGGTGGGCCCCTTAATGAGCGTTAATGCGTAGCTTTACAGGGATAAAAGGAGAGTAAGGTGGAAAGGAAGGTGCTGCCAACATGACTTGAGTGCAAAGCCTTCCTGTAACCTTTGTACAGGCAGGGAAGGGATGCTTTTGAAGGAGGAGTGGTGGGCCATTGTTTGGCAGTTATCTGCCACTAAATTCTGTGTTGAAAATGTCAGTGGTTCCCTGTGTCTTCCCCGGTATCTGCCAGTTGTGACTTGGTGTTTGAAGTGCTGTGGTGACAGTGACAGTAAGCAGCTGACAGGAACGGGTTCTAAAGGATGCCAAGCGCTCCATGGGCTAAGGACGTGGGGACTTGGTTCCCTTCTGGAGAAAAGCAGGAGCAGAGGACGTGGGAAATATGGGAGGATGTTAATAGGCCATGAGAGTAATGGAAAAAATAGTAAAACCTTAGGAAAAAAAATCCTTTCTGGTTATAGTTTTCAAGGAAGAATGAAGAGAAGGTATTTTTATATTCTATTATAGAACAAGTCATGCTTCTATCTGGATACTGTTGTTGCCTTAGCTTTGAAGCAAAACTGTGATTGCAGTCCACATCAGATTATAAAAAGCAGAGACAGAAATGGGGTTTCTGGTAGAATATCTTGCTTGGGCAGATTTGGGGCTTCTCTTGCTGGATTGTCCTAAGGACAATGTGTGAAATATTTTGTGTGCGGTGTTTTGGGTTTTTTTCTTCTTTTGGGAAGAACAACCCTAAAAAGTTTTTAGTTAGGATATTCTTCTCAATATGAATTACTTGTTCTGTAGGGAGAACTGCTTTGCTTGATTCTGGCAGTTGAATTCCCTCATGACAGAATTATACACAGCGTTTCTAATCCAAAATAAAATTTAGCATTATGTCAGGCTTTGTAATTTGAAAATAATCCTTTATCTCTCAAAATTTTCTTCATAATCATTTAACCCCTCTTATTGTCCTGCCTGTTATTCCTTACTCTGTGGACATTTATTTCTATTCATAAACATCAGTCACCTACTCTTCAGTTCCTATTTAAAACAGCAGTAAAAGATTAGATCTCTTTGATACAAAAATTTGCTGCCTGGCTTTTATCTTAAGGTGACTTCACTGTCATATACCCGGTGTCGGGTCTTAGCTTTTCATCTGCACCAGACATTAAGATAATTAACTTCTAATTATTGGGGGGGGGGGGGGGGGGATTAAATATATATGAATAGTGACCATCCTACTGCTAAGCACCTGATGGCAAACCTTACAGGTTACAGGGCTTAATCTTTCTTCTCGTCTTTTAAAAATAGTAGGTTTTTAGGATTTCCTAATGTTTACCCTGACAACACGCCATTGGAACGCCAGTCTCTGCCTTGTGACGCTTCCCCTGCTAGAGGAAATGCTTTGCACACCAAGCATAACAGATGGAGTCGCGGTGGCAGCTTGCCTGCTTCTGCCACCACGCAGCGTAGGAAATCAACCCGAGGAAGGTGCAGTTATGTAGACTTTTTTGAAAGGAAAAGCCTGCTTTTTTCCTACTGTGAGGATTTCTCTTGTTTTTTAACTAACTGTAGTAGGCTTATGTGCAGTAAAACTGTGTCTTGGCTGCGTTGGGTGGATTGAAGTGTCCCCAGCCTGGAATTTGTATAACAGGTTAACGCTGCTGCTAATCAGCAATCTCGTGTATCATGTATGTGCAAGTGGCACAGTAAGATGAATCTGTTGTGATGTATTTATGCAATAATGTCTGAATTAAGTTGCTAATTCTAGAGAATTTTGTGGCTTGCTAATCTGATTCAGCATAATAGATATTCTGTTGTATAAGATTTTTTTAAAAGGACGTCTGCAGTGTTATAAAGAACAAAAAACGTTTTGCTTTTGACTTACATGTTTCTTAATTCAGATCTTAGTGTGAACGAAAGCAGCTGAATTAGTTGCTTAGATTCTTCAGTCTAGATGGGTGTGTGTAAGGGGAGGGGGGAATCTGGGAGGCTTTCCAGAAAGAAATTGCCAAATAGTTGCTGTCTGGATGCAGTTTAATGTCAGTAAAATACCATGCTTGCCCTGGATGTATTCCCCTTCCTTATTTTCAGTCTTGTTTGTGTTTTGCCTATTGTTCAAGCCTTTCCTCAAAGCTTTGAATAACCAGATTTAACACATTTACAGACCTTCTCGCATTCAGAGCATATAAACACTACCTAAACCAGGGGTTCTGAAACTTAACAAATCCCCTTTTTTCCGTTCGGTGATAGCATGGATCTCTCCTGCAGCCTTCCTGTGCTCACCTGTGCCCTATAGCCTACTCCAGCCCTCCCCACCAGCCTCCGCCCTTAAAGCATACAAGTCATACGGTCTGTTTGTCTCTAAGAGATATTTGTACCATGATCTCCACCAAAACCTAGTCCTGGTCCCATCTTTATTCTGTGCCCTTCAACCCCAGGCTCTAGCATGGAGTTGTTGCTCTCCTTTGTTATACATCTCAAATGATACCTCACCCAACTTCTACAACTCCTCCTCTTCCCAAAATCTCCTCGCTGCAGGTTCTAGTGCTGTTTGGTGCCTTCACATTCTCAAGCCCCTGCCCTAGCAGAGTCGTCTTACTCCCCCAGCCCTAACCCCCATTAGTTATTGCTGATGATCCTGGATTTTTCTCAGGGGGAGAAGGCAGCAGCGCTGCTTAGTGCTGGTTTAGACAATCCCATCCTAGATTAGACTCCTAAAGAGCTGTCAAACAGCTTTACCTTCTTGACGTGGTGGTTTAGACCAGTTTGATGAAGCTGATGCCCTTTGCATTTAGGTTGAAAGCGTTCCAGGGTCATGGTTAGCCCGTATCGGCAGATCTGGCCATTCCAGCTCAAGCACATCAGGTGCATAAGTCTTTGCTGAGCTTCTTAGGTGGGTCTGGTAGGAAGATCCGGAGTGGAAGCCCATTTCGGTTGCTGCTTACTTGGTGTGGCTGCTTTTGCAGTGTCTTGTAGGCTCAGCTCAACGTTGGGCCGGGGAGGAGAAGGGAGCAGCCAGTCAGTGCTGCGTGTCTATGCCATGGTCCTGCCTAAGCCATGGCCTCTGGCTGGTTCTCTCCTGACCATCCCAAAGGCTCAAACACCCTTCGGTTGCTACCAGAGATGAGAGCAGTGTCAGGGTGAAGAAAGAGAGAAGAGAAAATCAGGATGATATTTTTCATTCTCTCTTCACACCTTCTTCTCCCCCAATCTGAAAACAGCTGCTATCTCAAAGCGTAATGTTACCGTTATATTAGAAAAACTTCAGAAATTGGAAAATGGAGAAGCAAACTAAGTAATTTGTCCAGGTTGTAGAGAGAGTCTGTGTGACAACATGGATTAGAAATAGGGAATTCCTGGCTTCCAAGCCTGAGTTCATACCTCTTGATGTTGCATTTTTCTCTCTTCCTGATCACAAGCCAGATGTACTCCCTCCAGAAAGAGGGGTGTTTTTTTTCACGTTCTGCTTTTCTCTACCAAGCTGAACTCTTCAGGGAAAGTGTATATAATGTCACTTGATACCAAACCTTCCTGAGGGGTATATTGGCTCAGAAGGAAATAACCACCTTGGCAATCAAATTATTTAGACAAAGTTGCAATTCTCCCTGTGTGTTAAAAATGGATTAAATTTTTTTTGAGGTTCCAGTATGGCGTGTACTTGATTTTTGTTTAGAAGTGTTAAGAGTAGGCATTTTTCTTAAAATTTCCAAACACTCAGTTCTTACCCAGGGTTCTAATTTTACAGATTCAGGAAGTATAGGAGTTAACAAAATGTATATGGAAACTGAATTTCCAGGTTTCCACTTCATTAATGCTAATCCTGTTGTCTCTGTTGAAGTACTGAAGCTGTGAAATGATATTGCTGATAGGGTAGAGCAAAAAAGAAAAAAAAGCCCCAAGAACTTGAATTATGAGGAGGAAGAGAGAGGCATCCAACAAAATGGGGGCTTTGTGTTTTTTGTTTCTCTTTGTTTTTTCTTTTTGAACTTAGTAACTTTATTTTTTTGGAACATTCTTTAATAACAAATAAAATTCCTAGCTCGGGCTTTTATGTTGAAACTTTATTTGCCAGATGATGTAAACCAAATGTAACTTATCCACCAAATGAATTGGAAATGTCAGCTTGTCCTACTGTCACTCTTTAAATGCAACCATGTATTTTCATGCCTGAAATTATGCAGAAATATAGATGAAACATTTTGGTATAAAGCCAACTAGCAGTTACTGAACTATTTCTTTTCTTCCTTTGGAAAAAGAAAAAAACCAAATTGAGTTTTTATTTGGAAAATGCAGCTTGTCTTGCTTATTTCTTTTAAATGTGTGAATCGGCCAGGTTTTGTGGCTCAAAAATCAGAGCAGGTTATAGCAGTAATATAGAAGTCGTCCCCTGTTTGGTATGGGTGGCTTACTGTCTGCATCTTGACCATGAGAACCTCACCCTGAAATGTTACGGTAATTCTTGGAAACTGTGTTGTATATTCAGCTGTTCTACGTATTATTCAAACTGTTCTGTTATGAAATTGTTTTTAACCATATACCTTTGACTTTTTTAAAGCAACAAGGAAAACTGGAAAATTCAAGACAGGTCATGATAAGTCTTTATTTTTAAGTGCACCTAGCTTGTTCTCATGAGAATTTATTTTAAGTACATGAAACATTGTAGACTGCAACTGTGCACGTGAATACCCATCTTCATCTCTCGTTTCTTTATGCAAAATTGGCATTGTCAAGGTTGTAAGGCCAAAAATCTGACCTATATATTTTGCAATCAGTTTCCTATTCCAAAAACTTTGGGGTTTGTTTGTGTGAAGTTTGTGTTTTGTTTGGTTGGTTGGGTTTTTTTAAATGTGCACTGGTTATTTTAAACCATGCGTATGGGAATGTGCCTACAGTTAGGCTTTTCTGTCTCCTGTTTCTCGGGTCAGTCCCTGTCTGCAGGTGGGAAAAAGAAGTTGTCAAAGCTCTGCTTTTTGAAAAAGGAAAAAGGGGAGAAGCGTTAATTGAGAACTTACCTGCTCACAGCTGCAATTTTAAGCCATGACAGTTAGTTCAATTGTTTGGTTTGCCAACCTTGACAGTATCATTTCTATCTTTATGAAAATATTAAGATGTTTTAAAGCTGAAAAAATCTCAGTCAATGGGGGAGATGTATTTAGATGTTGGTTGAGTTGATCAGTTTTCTGTCAAAAACAAACAAAACAGCACTTGGAACTAAACTGCAGAATTTGTGGCCTGGGAAGGGAGAACTACAAGCCATTCTTGGGATCTAAGCCATAGTTAAAATTCATTTTCCTCAAGTTGAAATAATAATTCAGTATTGGCAAGAGCTGATTTGTCTTAGGTGTTTTGAAATTGTCCTCTGAAAGTTTTGAAAACAAAAACCAGTTGACGAAATAATTGCTTCTGAAGAGCAAAGCTTCAAACAAAAAAGTAAAAATAAAATAGCCGACGGTGTCCAGGTCTCCCCAGGTCGGTGAAACGCAGATCTGGGCTTTGCAAAGCATTCCCGTGGTCGTGCTGCGAGGAGGCAGCCCACGGGTGAGCAGGGGCAGGAGGGGAATGTGGCACATCTCGACTAAGATTCTGTATGAGCTTTTTATTATGGGTCACATTCGTAATATGTAATGTGTGTTATAAACAGGGCCTTGCTGAAGTTTTCTTAATAGTGAAGCGGCTTCCCAAAGATTGGTTAACTGCAGATGTGTAACTAGGTTTGCTTTACATTTCCCCTGAGCGCTCCCAAGAGCTCCAAGTGAGGGTGACCTGCATTGCCGGGGGTTGGAAGAGTAGCCTGAAGAGCAGCGGCAGATGAAGTGCTGCAAAAGGATGCTAAAACTATAGTTTCTGTCCTGGCGCTTGAACCACTCTGCCTGCTAACGCTGCTCTCAAACACGAGCGTGGCCGTTCCCTTTGGTTAGGCTGAGCGTTCCCATGAGTCTGAGCTCAGAGGTGTGGTCGCCGGGCCAGCCCACAGCCTGGTCGTGTCACTGTGTTAAACGGATTTCGGTAGACTTTGGATTCACGTGAATGCCTTCTTCCCGAATCAGGATTTTAGATTGGTTTGTATTCAAGTACGCTCCTTCATAAGACATGCTTTCATTAAAGTATAATGTGTCCCTCTTCTCTGAAGATGACTTATTCTCTCTTGCCGATACAGTGTGTGTTAAATTTTTAATGTAATGGTTGATAATCTTTTTTTTCCCCAAGGTGATTTCTGGAGCATCTTCAAAGTATTCAGTAAGTGCCATTCACAGTACTGTTTTTCCACGTTTTTCAGATATATTGGGAAGTCGGATTCAATAACAATCAGTGTGTGGAATCACAAGAAAATTCATAAAAAGCAGGGAGCTGGTTTTCTGGGTTGTGTGAGACTTCTTTCAAACGCAATCAACCGCCTTAAAGACACTGGTTGTAAGTAAGCTAAAGACTAGTGTTTCTTCTCTTTCAGACCAAACTTTCATGCACAGACGTTTTGAAGAGTGACAGTTCTTATTGCTTTTTATAAAGCTTCTATATTCTAATTAATTTAGTAGTTTCTAATGGTGGTTTGTGGCTGAGGATAGCACGGGTTGGTTTGAGAATGTAACTCACCTTTGGCTTTTCGATTCCTTTGCCCCGTTACCATAGAAGTGCCGCAGTCTGTTGTGGGTTGTCAAGATTGAGCTTAATGTGTTGGAAGTTTAAAGGAAGACAGATTCTCATTACCTTCAAATTATCTTTTTATTACCTTCAAAAATGCAAGTCTTAAAGGATAAATGAAAGGGGAAATCTATCTTGAAGCCAAATTCATAGTTTAAAAATTAATGGACCTTCAAAATTAAATAGTAAATTTTGTCATAAGATATTAAGTGCTTTATAATACTTATAGTGCTTCATATTTACTTTTTTAAAAGTTAATTAACATGCAAGATCCTATTTTCTCATTATCCTAATGGATGCCATTTACTTCACAACAAAATTTGGCGCCGTGTTTGTGATGGAAAAGTAATGCTTGGCTATAGACGTAATTAAAAAAAAAAATAGTGACATGCTGGTAGAGAAGCGTTGTGATTCTACCTTCAATAATGGGTTCCTTGGCAATAAAGGCATAACTGAAGTTCTCATTTTTAAATATTCGTCACTAGATCAGTGCTTCGGTGCGCTGTGCTTTGCTCAATTTGAAATTTTACCTATTTAGCGTGGAACATGTGGGGTGATGCTGCAGGTATCTGTGCTGTACTAATGAGTGTTGAGCTGGAAGCGCATTATGACAATGGCTGGTCTTCACAAGAGAAAAGAGTTCAAAATACTTTACAATCACTTTAGGCATCCAATATAGGATAATGTAATTTCTTATTCATCAGAAGAGCTTTGTGAAGTGGGAAAAATGTTACAGCAAAAGTATTCTAGTCTTGTTTTCTGATTTTAAAATTATGAAAATTGAAGTCTTGGCTGAAGATTTTTAGTTTTGCTTCCCTTCCCCCATCTCTTGAAGTCTTAACTATCCTGCACCAGGCTGAATTCCGTTCTGATGGTTCTTCAATGTGCCTTTCAAAGGCAGCAAAATATTGTGTGAGTTACGCTTTGTGTCCTTGTTTTGTAGATCAGAGGTTGGATCTGTGCAAGCTTGGGCCAAATGACAATGATACTGTTAGAGGACAGATAGTAGGTAAGTGAAGGTTTTTATCCGTTAGTTCTCTTGGAGCTTAATAGTAGCTATAGAAATACCCTTCCTAGACATCAGTTTCCTGTAATTAACTTTTTTTTTTTTTCAAATTCAGTGTCTAGTGCCAGAGTCGTTTGGACCTCAAGCTAGGAGTGTGTATGTAGAGAATTTAAAAGCAAAAAACAAACAAAGAAAAAACCCCAAACAACAAAACAAAACACACAAACCACCCCTAAGCAACCCCCCCCCCCCCAAATCTTATTATAAGTGTTAGGACAGATAAGACCATAGATAACAGAAAATTTCTTTAGAAAGCTTTTAATTTCACTGTAAAGAATGGTGACAATTTGAGCCTGAACTCCTTGTAAAAAACAGACTACAAATTTCGTGGCAATTGAGAGTTCCAGCAAAGCTTTACTTCCTGTAGGTTTTGTGAAAGGGTAGAACATCTTGCTGTAACAGGAACGAGTTGTTGTCTGGGATGACTTGGTCAATTCATTTTGTGTTTTCACGGGTTATTAACAAGCCTGTCACCAATCTCAGTAACTGTGCTTTGTCATTCTGCTAACTCATAAACCTTAAATAACTTGAGAATTAAAAAGAAGCTGGCAAATTGAAAAACAAGTATCCACAAACAACTTCATAAACACTCTTTCTGGTGCACTATAAGTTGTTTCAGAAGGCAGCGTTTCTAGTTGGTCAATATAAGGAAGTCTTTATGGCAAGATGTTAATGAGAGTATTTGGACACAGGGGAAAGAAAAGTGAATTTGCGTGCTCAGTTTTGTGTTAAATTACTAGATCAAATAATACCCAAGCAGCATTCTTGTTTTGTCAGCCAGGGAAAACTATTGGAATGTCAGTCAGCAAATAAGGGCTTCAATGCATTTGCTTGCTTTCCTCAAAAGTGCTGTGTTGAATAATACCTATGACGTTACCTCTTCGTGTTGCTTTACCCATGGGTCTAGCATCTGATCTGCAAGTGTTTGCACAGTGTTAAGATAGAGAGTGAGGTGGCACAGGAGAGTCAAACGATGGTAGAAATGCAGACTTGTCAGTGCACTGCCGACAGTTCAGACCGTTCTTGAATATTAAATTTTCCATTAGAGCTTGCACGGAAGAGTAAAGGTTAGAACAGTCATTTTTCCAGGGTGCATTATGTTGTCAGTTTGGTTTGCCTTTTGGTTTTGCTCCAGTATACTGGTCCCCTGATCATTCATGCTGTATGCATGCGATTTTGTTTGTGGGGTTCCTTTTAAGAGGAAACTGAACTGGCTTGTTCAGGGTCTGCTCTGAGCAGCAGCGATCTGCTCTGCCCACAGCAGTCCTTCAGATGTGGTGGCACCAGCAGGGACTGTACCCTCACACCGTGACGTGCTCTCATGCTGCCCTCCAGAGTATGCAACATGCATCCGTGTCATCATGACTCAAGAACGCTAGCATTAATTAAACAAGAGAAAAAACCAAAACACACAACAAAAAAACCAAAAGCCACCCCAAAGCAGAAAGGTGTCAAGGCTGTTGGGATGCCAGATGGGAAGCCTGGGGCAAATACCATGCAGTGTGGGCATGGCAGATACACTTCAGAGATAACTAGTTGTCAGAGATAACTAGTCAGCAGTGTGGGCATAAACTAGACTGACCAGTTGGCTTAACCTGGTGTGATGATGAGAAGTGGTGTAGCCAAAGCAGCATTAGCTCTTTTGGCATGCTGCTGGGGCTGTCCCTAATTAGCAGGAGCTGCTGGGTCGTACATTGAACCTAGGAAAAACCCAGTTTGTCAGGTTACGGTGGAGATGGAGAATAAATCTGTATTTTCTGCTTTCCACTGTTATCATCAGAAAGGTCAGATTTCCTCCGTCATGGCTGTGTTTTAATTTTAATGCATCCTTGGTAAGATTCCAGAGACTCCTGTCTTTATATTATTTAAATTGTTGTTATTAATCTCCTTATATTCTAATCTTTTTTCACTAATGCAGTTTTGTTGAATGGGTGAATGAGCCTGAGTAAAACTAGGTAATTCCGCTGCAGTAGTTACATGGTGGAGAAACCTTGATAAAAAGTAAGAAGATAGAATAAGTTATAAATACAGTCTCAGTCCTTCTAATGATAAACTGGCTTATATTAAGAGGCTGTGCAAGATCAGAAAACAATATTAAAATGTAATTGATACCTTCAGCAGATGATAACCTTACAAATCGAGTGCGCAGTGGGTATGCCTTTATAATTTGGCACAGGGAGCAAGGGGATCTTTCTCTTGACTACCTGGGGTTATCTTCACAGGGGGGAAGAAGAGGGGACGCTTGTGAGTAGTGGATGGAAAGGGCACCTGAACTGTGTCTTAATCTTGCAGCTCTCTTCTGTGCCACCATTTTATTTCTGATGTGGCGGTGCAGAAACAAATGAGTCCTTACTCATTACAAAATGAAGCCGTGCACAAATTTTGGTCCTCACGTAGGCAAAGAGGAGGTAATTGCCTTTGTTCAGTTTCATTTTTGTCTGTGTGTATTGCTTGCCAAACCTTGCCTACATGCAACAGTGTGAACTTGTAACGTGTGGGTTTGTTGCAGAATAAATACGTCATCTAAGATTGTGTTTTGGTTGAAGTTAAATTTAAGGTGTCTTTGGCTCTAAGAAGTTGCTTTGTAACGTTAGTGTTCATGGAAGACTAGGAATTAATATTGGTTAGGAATAAAGCAGGCAGGTGCTGCAGGGCTCCCTGGGTTGGTCTGTTGAAGGCCCAAAATCCTGAGCTTCAAAACATGTTGTTACAGAAAACTTGAATTCTCTGGCAAAAACTGCCAGTACTACTACGTCTTTTGTGATCTTGACAGAAGTTTGGTTGTGTCTAGATTAAGGTCTGTAAGTTTATTTCGCTGCATACGGAAATAGGGCTTGAAGACAGTTGTCCAGAGGTACAGTAGTGCCACCTCAAGAAATGTGTGCCACAGCACGTATTTAGCTTTTTAAGCAATTGTTTTATTGTTAAAGGCAAAACAAAACATCAAAAAAAAAACAACCCCAACCCCACAGGAACACAAGTGTCATAAATTATTAGATTGGACACTTGCAAATTATGATATTGGGAACAAAAGCTGCCTAAAAAAATCTTAGTTTTCATAACTGTAGTACAAAAGCTTCAGGCATAAATATCCATTACAATGAAACGTTAAAAAAAAAAAGTAATACAGTTTTGCTGAAGGCAGTAAGGGCTTTTCAGGGTGCTGAGCACTGCTTTGTGTGAGTTGCATCTGACTTCTTACCACTGGTGTTTGAAAGTAGCCAATAAACCAAACGTCTAGTGCTTCTAGCAGTTAATTTTTGCCTGATTTTGTGTGTGTGTGTGTACGTGCGTGTGTTGAATCCCGTGTGCACACAAAATACAAAAGGGGGAGTCAAAAACATACAGGAATTTCTTATTTTAGTCCTTTCTATTGGCAGTTGTCCCATCAGCCGTGCAAATGTGGCACTAGCACTGTCCCCTGGGCTGTCCCAGCCCTGCGTGAGGTTAAGCCACCCTGCTGCCGCCAGACAAGTGTCACAGTCCGTCTCCTACGGAGAAAAGTTAATGACAGCTTCAGAGCTAACTTCTTTTTCTGGCTTCACTTGCGTTCATATTTTTAAGCTAACTTTTTTGAAGAAAGATGTAGAGAATTACACGTATGAAAACACACGCTATTTCTGTATAATTCTCTTTGATTTGTGGGAAGGAAAAAATATCCAGAACGTGGCTCAACCTAGTCCTGCAAGTGGTACCATTTTTCTTTCAAATATAACTGTGATTTGCATTCAGATGTCATATCTTTAATAATTCTTTTATTATCTTAATAGTAAGTCTTCAGTCCAGAGACCGAATAGGCACAGGAGGACAAGTTGTGGATTGCAGTCGGTTATTTGATAATGATTTACCAGATGGGTAAGCTGACATCACTGTGGTGTAAATACAAATACAGCTCATACAACAGACTTTTGCAGCAATGAGTAGTCAGTGTACAAATAGGTTAACTTATTTTTATTCTCATACTCAGACTTCTGCAGTTTTGAATTTAGGAGCAGGAGGTAAGCCAGCTAGGATACACAGAATAGTTAATAATTTGACTGTTGACTTGTCTCTTCTTGGAAAACGAGGGGTGGTGTATATATGAGTAAATGGATTAAAAAATATACTTGTCTAAGAAAACATATGTCTTATAAATTATAGAACTGATAAACTAATATAATATTAAATCACAGCCAGCAAACTGACTTCATCCATGCAGTAGTTCTGTAGCAAGGTAGTGAACACACGGGCCTGGCCGCCTTCTGCCGCGCTGTGCAGAGGTGTACACTGCTATAAAAATGGATCGCTTTTTCTTCCATGTAAATCGTGATCGGAAAAGGTAATGGAGCCTGAGTTCTTGCTGTATTTACCTGCCAAAGGCTGAGTTTAGGATTTTGATTTGTCCCTGTGAGAGTTAATGACATCATTAACACCTAAACCAGTTTTGCGAATACAGAAAAATGCTGTGTTTTAGGCTCTGGTGCTGTCATCAACTTTTTCAGAGCAAACACAGACCTTCTGAATGTGGCTCTTGGCAGGTAGAGACAGGAGAAACTGATTTTTTTAGGTGATGAATTTTGAAACATAAATTATCATCTAAGTCCTAAGCAGCATTCTTTTGTTAATTTGGAGTCTGAAGAAGTCAAAAACATTTTTAAAAATCTTAACTTCAAAATGTTCCTTGTATAAATGTTGCTTACTTAATTGTGTAACTGCAAAGCTAGCTGTATAGCCTCCTGTATTTTGGAGTGCAAAAGTAATAATAATTAAAAAGTCATATTATTTGAAGGTGACTTTTTAATGAAAGGAAGTAGTACCTGAAGATACTATGAAAGCACTTACTGGAATCAGTGGTCAAAAGATGTTAAATGCATTATTAAACGTGGTGTTTTCAAGAAGCTTCTTTATATGGCTCTTTGGATTTAATTAGAATTCAAATGGTTATTGAACATGAAGGTGTGATATTGTTAATGATATGCCTGGTTCCAAGAGAAAAGTATGTATAATCAGTTCGGAGTTGAACTTCCATTTGTTTCCTGTTACCTTGTTAAGCTAACATGATTCATAATAGTGTAAGTCTTCCTGAGTTGGCATTTATGTTGGAAATATTTTGTGCCCTGGTTTCCTGGAAATACCACTCACTGCCTTATCTCTCAATGTCTGAATGCTAGGTGGGAGGAGCGGAGGACTGCTTCTGGAAGGATCCAGTATTTAAATCATATTACACGAACAACTCAGTGGGAGCGACCAACACGGTAAGAAATTATTTAGGAGGCTGTGCCTATGATGAGGTTTGCTTGCTGGCCAGGAGCACTGAGCACAAGCGATTCTGAGTGGCTCTAACGGGGTATTCGGTGTTCCTCCCAGTCACTCTACAAATGCTGTATGCTCTTCTTCTCTAACAGCCTCCTCCTTCAGTCTGCCTGATATTTAACTCAGAAGAATCATTCTGACTAGATTTATTTTTTCCTCCCCTAACACTAGCATCTTTGTTTTCTTGTAGAGGTGCTATGGTAGACCTCTGTAAATACATTCATTACAATGTGCAGACATTGTAAGGATGAAGAAAAGAGATCATAAATAGCTGACAGACACGGTCTATGTACATGCTATGACCATGTAATCCAGAACTTTTAAAGCTGATTGTTACAGAGCAAGTTTCAAAATCATGACAATCACCTTTTCTAATAACAGTAATGTGTGTTGCGAAGCTGTTCCTCAAACCAGTTTTGCTGTTACCTGAACTGTAGGCAGTGTCATTTCATGTTTTTCAGACTCTTCTGCAGACCATCTGTGCCTTCAGACTGTCTCTTCCCTCCTCAATAAATAACTATTTCAGTCTCTGTATGGGTATATTTGACTTAAAATAATCTGTAATGTTAATGCTGACAGCTCTATATATTTGCGGTTTTCAAGTGGGTGAAGGCACTGAACAGCTTTTTAATTTACCTATCTGTATTTTTCCTGGTATGTTAAAATACCTATTCTAAACTCTAGACACATTTACAGTAGAAAAACAAATGCAAAATATGTAACTTGTTTCAGGGATTTCCTGCGTCCTTATCAATCCCCCTTTAACCCATTTTAAATCCTTTTGAAAGCAGCATTGAGACACAAAACCATGTAATTCAATGTTTCCTCTTGCAGTCAAGCACGCAAGAACAACTGTTTTTATCTTACTTAGCCCTTGGTCGCCATCCTTGCCTAATAACCTTCCCCCAGAATTGGAGGGAGTAACAAGGCCTGATCGCTTCCTCAGCCATATGAAGGCAAGGTGGGAGAGTTTGGGCTGTACGCTGCTCATTTAAAAAAAAAAGAAAATAATTTTTCTGTCAGCACTGTGTTTAAGGTGGGAACTGCTCATGTGAGCGTTTGATATGATCTTGATACTGCAGCATCACGTACTAAATGTCAGGTCAGACCCTCAGATAGGTGAGGAGGTTTACTAATTACTCTGGGATGAACCAGTGAGTGCTGAACAGAAGCTTTCTGCCCATCAGCGAGGTTTCCTGCACAGCAAGTCAACTCTGCAGTTCTGCCATCCACAAAGATTTCCTGAGAGCCCCTAGATGAAGCCTCCACCCACAGAGATTCCCGGAGATCTTCCATCAGGCGCGTTGTGTAGCCCTGTGTCCAGGCAGCAATGTGATTTTTCACATTTTTTCCCCACAGGCCAGCATCTGAATACTCCAGTCCGGGCAGACCCCTGAGCTGTTTTGTAGACGAGAACACTCCGATTACAGGAACGAACGGTGCGACCTGCGGGCAGTCGTCAGATCCGCGGCTGGCGGAGAGGAGAGTCAGGTCACAGAGGCATAGAAATTACATGAGCAGGACACACTTGCACACTCCTCCCGATTTACCTGAAGGATATGGTATGCAATTTAAAATATTTGAATTGTGTGTCTCCCAAGAAACTGGGAAAATGGGTTGTGTCTTCTCCTCATATGTAAGATCCTTTTGATTCCTTAGTTTTGGGAAATCAGTCTTTGTGAAGTTTCGTATTCACTTTTGTTCTTAGAGTTACTAATTTATCTTTATTTCACAGAGCAAAGGACGACTCAGCAAGGTCAGGTCTATTTTCTGCATACTCAGACTGGTGTTAGCACGTGGCACGATCCGAGAGTACCTAGGTAAGAAGCAACGAAAGTATATTTAAGGTGTTTGAGCAGTATGTTCCTCAGAGTTTTCTCTCTCTCATATTATATCTCTCACTCTTGGCCCCAGTATATCATTTTAACAAGTCATTCATCCAAATAGATGAGTGTCCAAGTTGTTCAAATTGTTATTTTAATGCAAAGATGGAGAATCGAGAAATAAATTACAGTGGTGGTTTGAAAACAGGTGTAGTTAACTGCTTCTAGATCTTGCATGTGAATTATAGCCAAGTCCAGGTTTTAATACTCTGCAAAATAACGAAATAGAAAGTAGGATCTGAGCACTTACAAACATCTGGATTTATCAAGATACTTCAGTGAAAATTGAGTTGGGTATGTGTTTTTAATTCAGACTCTGGAAGTTAACAAGACCTGAGAAACTATCAACATATATTTATGAAGAGCAAACTTTGTGACAAATAGGATAGACAAACACGACCATTTTTGGTGGAGGAGCAGACAAAGGGGAAAACCTGGAACATCTACAGGATGCCCCTTGTATGTTTAGACACGCTATTTTTAGTGAACTACAGTCTCATCGTTGAATTAGCTTAAATTTACTTGTCCGTGAGAATTACTGTCCCATGTTCAGACTACCAAACATAATTTACTCCAGGAATGGGAAACTTGGTACATTTTTAAGAAACTAATTGGAGACACTGGGTCATAAAAAGCCTGGAAGCTGAAACAGTGAGCTGTGTTTGAAGTGCCAGGATTTTGGGTCTTTTTAAAAACAGGAAGGTTTTCCATTTGAGTATATTAGCAAACATCTAAAAATGCACAAGCTTTTTTACAGCAGGTTTCCTGTTACAGAGCAGAAATGAATATTTATTTTCGTTATAATGCTCTAACACTGATATGCCTAGAGCAATCATATATGCTTTCAAGCATCTCATTAGCAGCATATAATGAGAAATAATTTGGGGGAGAGGGGCAAACAGGTAGAGAAGCTGAGAGAGCCTGACCTGTGATTAAAATACTCAAACTGCTATTTCTGTTGTGGCTATTTCAACACTTAGGAAAAAATAAATCTGAAGTAAGTGTCACTTTAGTTTAGTGTCATTATTTACATGATGCACCCGTGTACATATTGTACATGTGATTATTTCTGATGAGTTTGAAAGGAAAGAAGGATAACAGGAAAACTATTGTTAGCTTCTGATTGTTATTTTTAAAAAGTAATAAAAGAAATCCTGTTAAAAACTATTGCCTCCTAAAGTCTGGGGATGGGGTTGTAAAATCATGTGTGCAGTTTGAAATTGCCAGCCAGTGTTGGCATTTAGGAGAATTGTAGCAACTTTGTCAGTTGCTGCTGGTGTTCATTCTCATGGAAATGGATTTTGGATATCCCGGGAAGGATCAAGTGCCTCACGGCCATAACTACATTGCTTTTTTCCAATGATTCTTTTGTTTTTATTGCTACTTTTGTGTTACAAGGATATACTTTGCTTTGATGCATTATCCGTAGACTTGAGCGTGCGATACAGCTGGCAGCTGGGCATTAGGAAGTCCATGACTTCCGTATCATACAAAACTAGAAACTAGATTTATCTAACAAAATTATATTGGATCTAATCCTTAAGTTTGTAGTGTAATAGTTCTGTATGAACTCTAAGTTAGCGCTGGTGTTAGGTGTGGCAGCAGAAACTGCGTGAGTGTCACTGAGCACAAAATTTGGCTGTTTGCATGAGGCCAGAGTTTATGTCATTTCTAAGGAATATTGTATTTTTATGCTAATATGCCAGAGTCATTTAGTTAATAAAAATAATCCCCGCAGTTCAGCAGCAGCGTGTGTGTGGGTAATATCAGCAGAAGCTCAATTCCAGAGCCTTGTGTTTCCATTAGTGGCTTCTCAGCCTTTTGAGTCCCTGCAGACGGCATCGTTTTAGCCATTCTGCCCCTCGGCGCTTTCCAGCCCCCAACTCGCGTCACGCTGGGAGACCTGAGGACTTACCTCACGCCGTCAAGTGCAGCTCTTTGTACAGGTGTATCTGAGGTGTGGGTTATATACGTGAAAAATGAGTACACTTACATTTTTTGAGGACTAGTATTTGTTTTCAGTGAACCTCCAGAATGAATCTACATCTTCCTGATTTCAGCAGAATTTTCTTGAGACCTGTGAAGTGATCTCTGTGCTGCTCAGTGCGGAGCTGAGTCATTGGTCATATAATACTTTATTTGAAATATTTTGTTAGAGAGCTGTTTGCTTCCCACTAGCGTTTGGGGTTTTGGGGCAAAACCACCTGTGGCATACACACACATCCCATGCGTAATTCTTCATGGAAAGTATAACTCTTCAGAAATACAGTTTTGTTTTGTAGGAGCTTTTAAAGTGTGATTCAGAGTTCCTTACATGACTAATGTTGTTTTAAAAATGTTTTCTGTCAGCATTGGTGTGGAACTGCAATTCCATTTTGGCGAATATGGCAGTGGTCTTTATTTTTGTTTTAAGCCTGTATTAATTTAACATCTGAAGTTAGTTTGTAGAAATGAAGGTTATTTGATAAGAATTTTTTCCCCACGGCATGTGTTCTGGGGTGTGTGTTTTTTCTTTGGTGGGCTTGCACCTTGGGAGTAGAGATTCCAGCTGAACAGATCAGGTTTCTGAAACAATACATTTTCTCAGGCTTCATGGAATTGTTCTGTTACATTTACGCTTGTTTGGCTCGGAGGCCAAATGCTGAGGTATTTTTCATTTTATATTTGTTTTCACAGGGATCTTAGCAACATCAATTGTGAAGAGCTTGGTCCACTGCCTCCTGGATGGGAGATCCGAAATACAGCAACAGGCAGAGTTTATTTTGTTGACCATAACAACAGGACAACGCAGTTTACAGATCCACGGCTATCTGCTAACTTGCATTTAGTCTTGAAGTAAGGGGAAAGTTTCCAGCGTGTGTTGAGGGTAACGGGGCTGAGGGTAACGGGGCAAAGAAAGTGATTCTTGAGGGGTGCTAGATTTTATATCAAGATGTATTCTGCCATTCAGGGGTACAAAAAGCATATTAGTGGTGTTCTTTAACACGCTAACAACTTTGTTACATAGCAAAGAAAACAGGTTTGATTGTTCTTGGGGAAAAAAAAAAAAATCTGTAGCAGCATTTAGGCAGGAATGTGGCTGTTGTGATGCCGGGAGCTGGGGGCAGCAGTGGGGAAGCAAGTGCTGTCTGGTGAAAAAGATTTGCCCATAGAATTTTTTCTAACAGTAAGAGAGACACTTTCTTTCCTCTTCTTTATATGTCACACTACTTCCAGTTATGGACTACTCGTTTTAAAATACGAGGTTGCATTCAGTAGGCAGTGGTATGAAATACTGATGAGTTAAGCCCGGGCGCACAAGTGCCCAGCTATTCTCCTGGAATAAAGGAGAAATAATTTAGCTCCTACCTTCAGTTTTAGAGTAAGGCTAGTTGAGATATTCTCAAAATAAGAGCCCAATAATTTAACTCAGAAAAAAATAATCAAATAGGAACTGTATTTTTTCTGCCTGAGTGTTTTCATATCGCGTTTTCACATTGCAGTTTTTAAGAGAAGGGGGAAGTCAGAAGAATTCTGGCTCTTGTTTTTATTCCCTAGGCACTCATTTCACACTGGGGGATTCTCTACTAAAAATGGAACCCAAAAAAGCAAACAAACATTTCTTTTATTTTGTGTAGACATGGCTATCGGTTTCTCCAAGCCATTTGGGAGTTTGACTCTTATTGTTTTTCCCACTAACACCTTTTAATACTCTTGGGAAACACCTGTAAAGAATTGAGTAGGTGTTAAGTGGAAGAAACAATGAAGAGTTGGGTAGACAGAAAGCCCTGCAGCCCTGGGCAAGAGTAAGTAGGAGGAATAGTCCTTTTAAGGAAGTGAATCATTGGGAAGAAAAGCTGAAGGAAAGAATAATGGGAATAAGCGCTGAAAAGACAAAGCCGAGGAATGGAAAGTAATATCCAGGAGGTCAGCATATCTTTTGTGTAATACATAAAAGCTGGCTGGCCTTGTCTACCCAATATACACTTGAGCTTAACAGCCGACAAGGGAGAAGAGTCTAAATATTGACAAACACGCATTTTGTTTAGAGAAATCAGTGGTTATATATGTGTATATTACGGAACTTTAGTAAGCTCCCATCATCCAGACACTGGCACTTTTGGTGTTTTTTGTGTTTTAAATTTAAAACGAAGAAATCACTGCTAATTTTAGCTGACTTTAGATTGGTAGTTTCAAATGACCATGGTCTTGAAAAAAACTTAACAGTGGAGGAGCATGTTTGCGTTTGAAACACAGAAAAGTTCATTAAATTAATTCGTATTTAGATATTTCACCCGAATAAAAACTTCAGACCCTCTTACTTAAAACAGTACAATTCTTAAACTGTAGAAAATTCAGTTAACTGGACTACATTTGAAATGCTGTCCTTCACAGGTAGGTTTATTTTTAAGTGGCAGTAGGGTCGTAGTAGCTAGTTCGACATGGATTGTGGGGGACAAATACATAGCTAGCTTTGTTACCTGGAAAACCCAATTTGACTTTCAAGTTGCAGAATCACAGAACCATTTTGCGTTTATTTAAGTTTAAAGTACTACTTACTACAGTGTGCTGAAGTTTTTCATTTGTACATCTGTCTCTCATTAGGGAAGGATTTCAGAAATTCAACCAAGAGTGTCATCAGCAAAGTCTGCTGCCTGATAAATCTTTTCTGGTGTTTATTCTTTTATTGCACCAAACAGGATACGTGAAAGCTTGCTTCCCTCCCCTTCCCCTGCCTCCCCTTAAGCCCACCTCCTTAATTGTTCTTAAAAAAAAAAAGTAGTTTGCCTTAGGGCCTGTCATTTTCTGAGAAATAAGTTTAGTATTTGGGTGGGATGGGTGTGATAGTGTTTTAGGTTCAAAGGCATAAGAAAATGTTTATTCTCAGTGATACTGACTTTTCTAATCGAGCTGAGTAAAGCAGTTTCTTCTTCCAGTGATGATGTTATAAGTTATGAAAATAACCAAATTTGTAACCCCGTTCTGTTTGAAAATATTGGCCAAGAATTTGTGATAGGTTTTGATAGTTATGGCACCTGAAAAGTACTTAGCTGTATCCTTAAAGCACCGTACAGAGTCAAGCATAGTCATTCAGCTGTGAATACAAACTAAGAAATTAGATTTAATTACTTTAAGCATTGCAGATTGTTTAACTAATACTGCACTGATTATTTTTACTCTAATATGGAGGAAGGCATTTTATTTTTCTCCTCCTAGTTCTGCCCTGGTTTAGATTGGTTTAATTTGATGCACAGATGTTAAATTCATGCTCGTTTCAGAGATGACGTTTTCTTTAAGACTGACACTGACTAGTTTGTGTTTAGGGGGCTGGTTCTTCTGTGCTGTTAAAGGCACTATGAGCGTATGCTCACTTTAGTACGTAGTAATGAATACAAGGAATATTTTCACATGTTCATCCTTCTGGAATTAGAAGGTTCAGAAGATAAAACAACTATTTTGCTTTAATTTGTATATCAAGTAAATACAGTTAAGTGAGGCTCATTTAAAACTATTCACAAGTGAAGAGAAATGACCATGCATGTAGCACAAATGACATAGAGCCACGTTCTGGGACCACATCGAGTGTGTGTCTCTAAATTATTGTAATGACTTGGTTTCTCAGGAATGACTTAAAATAACTGTAATTTACTGTAAGACCAACGTGATCAGCTTGAGAATAAAGTTAAGGTAGCCTTATCTTAAAAAACAAAACAACCCAAAACAAAATGAATAAAACCAAACAAAACAAAACCAACCAGAAACAAACAACAAAACACAGTAAAACGAACAAAATTGAGTAGGCTAACTTCTGCAGTTCTGCATCCCAGGGTAAAGTAGGAAAATTTCTCTGCATTATTCCCTCCTCAGGGCCCAGGAGTAAAGAGGTATTAGTATTAATATTAAGCTTTGAGTTGTTGCTGAAGTGATCTACAATGTGTGCCATTGCGGGGCTTTCTAAATGTTAGGCTTGTAAGACTACTGATAAAGATTTCCTGCTCACCTGGTGTTAGTTTCCCTTGACGGTGGTTTGTGAAAAATTGCTTTAAATAGAAGGTTTGCAAATAACAGAATAGCTGTCAGAACCACCAGGCAAACTGGGAACACCTCCCCCTTTCTTTTTTTCAGTTGCCAGTTCTGAGTGTTCCCGCGGTAAAAGCCTGCTGGAGTTGGTTGGCCAGGAGAGCTTTCTAGTAGACCTTGTTTCAAAACAGACAATAGGCTGAAATTTTAAAATATATTAAAACTGTGTTTGATTCCATCTAGTACTTTTTGGTCTTTGATGTTGAAAAAAAAATGTATTAACATTCCGCTGGAAAACATTCTGAATTGTAACCTTTCTTATTTATCCAGTAAATTCAGGGTATTCTCACGTGTTCCACACAGAGATGTTCTTCTCATGGTTTAGGTAAAATACAGCTTTTATCCTGTGTTGTTTGGAAATGCCATGCTAAAAAGCCATAAAAATATCCACTTACCGTGGACAAGAAATTACATTAGAGAGGACATCTCTGCAACACGATTAATTTACTTTTCCTAGTAAGAAGTCAGATTTACAAAATCTCTTGGAATTGCTAGTAAAAATACTTGTTTATCTGTGCCAATTAGTTACATGTGAACTCCCACATTCCTGTGGTCCAGACTAGGCCAGGTACAAGGGACGAGGGCCCTGCCAAGCTGCCAGTACAAACATCTTCTTGTAAGCTTACTCTTTTTCAGACAAGCCATTTAAAACAGACGATGGTATTGACTGTAGATTAGAGGCATAGCGTTTGGCAGATCCCTGAATTTTAAAATGGAGGAAGGCAAAACATGCAAAGGAAATGTGGAAACGGTATCTGAGAAATTCAGTGTCAGCAGCTTAGTAGTAAAATTGTATGGATAATACCTTATTATATAGTGCTGTAACCTTTTCATGCTTTGTAGAGTAGTACTAATAGAAATAACAAGCCCTAAAAATAACTGATAGTTGCCAACAAAGACAGAAGCATATGTCTTTAGTCAGGATAAAATCTCTCTGAATTTCTTTTTTTACTGGACCCAGAGAATTTTAGCGTAATCACAGTAATAATCATAGTAAATTGAAAGTAGTTTAGTTACAAAGCCTTAACCTTTAAGAAACATCTGAAGAAAATCGGGGACGTGTGGCACGAACGTCTGCAAACAGCTGTCTGTGTTCCTAGCCGCCAGAACCAACTCAAAGACCAGCAGCACCAGCAGCAGCAGCAGGTCGTGTCCCTGTGCCAGCTTCCCGACGAGGCCGAGTGTCTGACCGTGCCGCGCTACAAGCGAGACCTGGTGCAGAAACTCAAGATCCTCAGGCAAGAGCTGTCACAGCAGCAACCTCAGGCTGGCCATTGTCGTATTGAGGTCTCCAGGGAAGAGATCTTTGAGGTAATTTGAGAATTTGACCCATTTCTTAACATTGAGGGAGGGGGAGGAGGGTTCTTCATAACTGTCTGAAGTCACTCAGATGAAATCTTGAAGTCTGGAGTTAAAGCTGGAATTTTACGGGTGGCAAATGGGAAGAGGAAGCATTTCAAGGGGATGTTAAGAAGGGTTGTGTAATTAAAGTAGATGTATTTACCCTGTAGAGAAGCAGAAAAATGAGGAAAGCTTTCCCTGTGGCTGGAGATGTAGAGACTGTGTCAGGGGCTGAGGAAGGAGCCCAAGCACTTCACGTATTTGAAGATACTGTCTCACTTCTAATTGGGTCTGTTACAGAGGGAATGTTACAGATTTTAATTGTTAGTGATCTGTGATCTATTGTAATTTATATAAAATCACTATTGAATAGCGTTCATCTTTGTAGTTTGGATTACTTAGCATCTCTCTCAATTCTGGTTCATTCCCCCCTTCTGAGAATTAGACCCATTTTATGAATTGTCTAGGCTTTTGAATGACCTGGGATATCTGCATTTTATTTTGTGACATTATTCAGCAGAATAATTCTGCTGCATTGATTAAACACAGTTACGATTCATTGGCTTTTTCTGCAGAACAGTCTGTCGTCTTGAGAACTTTATCACCCATCCCACCCATCCTTGTTGCTTTTTACCCCACCCACAAACTTGACAGCCCCACTGTGTTGTCACAGTTTTTTCCCAGCCAAAAAAGATTTGTGTTGGTCTTCCCTTTGGAGACGGTCAAATCCCTTCATAATCAGCTAAAAAAGAAAGGGAGGAAAGGCTGCTGTACTGCAGCGAAAACTATATGTTCTTGTTCTGAAAGCTGAGTACGTTGGGTCCCAGACACACCTACCTCTTCTGGTCTGCAAAGCTGAAGATTGGGGCACCGATACCGGACATAAATAAAAACTAGACTTCTTTGTTTTAGTTCCTTTTTAAAAATCAGCATTCGTTTTGCCTCTTTCAGCTTTCTTTTTGTGTTTTCTTGCTGAAGTCTTATGTTAAAGGAGTAATTCTGTAGATCCGCTGGGCTGGCATTGATGCTTCTGTTCTTCAGATGCTTCCTGAAGGTTCGCACATGCGTTACACCCAGAGTAGAAGCTCCATTGTTGGCTTTTCACACTGCAAAATTTCTGAGCCTTTATGCAAAACAAAAGGAGTTTACTGACATAACTTACAAAGAAATTAAAATCTATGTGAGAATGAGAGAGAGACTGTTCTGATCACTGAACACCTCTGGAAATTTAACGGAAGGTGGTGGTTCTCACATATCTGTTTTACTTAACAAGTGTTACCACATTTGTAGAAAACTAAGTAACAGTCTGTGATTTGAGAGGCTGGTTAGTATCTAGGAAAATAGTATCCCCCTTAGTAGTATCCCCTTCGGACCCAGAGTCTGAGACTCCCTCCATTTCTAACAAACAGGAGTAGCTTCTTGTCTGAAATAGCAGTTAATAAAATAAAGTGTTATGTGTTTACAGGAATCCTACAGGCAAGTCATGAAGATGAGGCCAAAAGACCTGTGGAAACGATTAATGATAAAATTTCGTGGGGAGGAAGGCCTTGATTATGGAGGCGTTGCCAGGTAAACAGTCTCTCCTCTGTCTCTTCCCCTGCACCCCAAGCCCACCACCTACACCTGTGCGTTGAGTCCTGAACCAGCCTTCTGTCAGCCCTGTTTCTCTTTACATCACTCTTATTTATATTTGTTTCTGTAACAGATTGTATGTCTGAAGAATATATTTTCAGATAGTCTTTTAAAGGGAAAACTACATCAAAAAAAGAACTAATTTATTGTAAATAAATCAAAGTGCAGGTTACATCGCATCAGACATCTATCACGTGCAAGACAGGCTTTTGGTACCTATGGAAATGACTGTATTTTTCTTTGGTTAGTAAAGCTTGGGTATCTGAGAATTTATGCCACTAAATACTCAGCTTTGTGGCATAACTTTGATCAAAAATTATGCTTTATTGCAAATTGTCACTACTGTTTGAAGCAAAATGTTAAAAACTAGCAGTTAGTAGGGAACTACAGTCTGTCAGGAGTCTATGAGGTTATTTTTCACTTACTTATAAAAAGTGACGTAATTGTATGGAGATATTCTTCACGTGTTAAAACAGCGTTAGGAATTGTACTGGCCAGTTGCACAGATGCTGGTTTCGCTTCAGTGAAAACATTCCCCACCTCTGGCGTGGGGATCTGCTCTAAATCAGCGTTGACTCATCTAGGAGTATTCATTGTTTACATTGCACTGCATTTTTTTACCATTAGTGTTCATTCCAAAGTACAGTCGATGCTCCCAAACAGCCCATCCCCTGCATCTGCCCTTGGCCTACGGCAAGCGACAGCTGGGCCCCAGGCTGTTACGCTGCCCCTGTCTTCATGGGTTTGCAGATGGCCAACGGAGTCTTCACTTCATCCGTTCCCAAATATTTTAACGTGCTAATTAGCCATAACGAGTAAAACGGTCTTGTTGAATCAATTACTACTAATTGTTTGATAATAGTGTTTAAAATATAGAAGTTACAGACGTTATTGTGCGCTATTTTGCAAAGTATCTGCTCGTATTTTCCAGCCTGGCTCTTGTTCCTGGTCTGTATGTCGTGGAGCCTTTGCCGTCTCCCATACGTGAATACAGGAAGACCAAACTAGAACGTGTTGTGGTTTTCCCAGTTCTTAGACCGTTACTTACCACTTTGTGAACGTGTAATTAAAATTATTCCATCTGTTACCTGAAGACAGGTTGTATTAAAAGCCTTGACTCAAAGATCTCTGCAGTACAGTCCATAGAATACGTAGTGTCTTGTCGCAGTGCATGAGGGATGAAGGAGAATCACCGTCAGAAACTCTCTTGGAAATAAGTAACCTGGAGGAAAATCTTGGAAAGCTGGGAAATACGTCAGTTGTCGGGGGTGTGCAATTACTGAGCCAGTAAAAGTAATTCTGATTTCAGCCTTACCTAAGTGTGTTCAGAGAGAACTTCTTTCACGTTTATGTTTAACAGTAAGATTTAATAAAATCACACTATTCTGAAAAGATTCCCAGTGTAGGAATGCATTTGTCTAAAGTACACAATCAATTATTTTCTTTTCTTCAGGGAGTGGCTCTACCTATTGTCCCATGAAATGTTGAATCCGTATTACGGTCTTTTCCAATATTCGCGAGATGATATCTACACGCTGCAAATCAACCCAGACTCTGCAGTCAACCCGGTACGACTAGTAACGAGCTCTGTAAATGACTGGTTTGTGACTGGAAGTTACATACATCTGGAGAATGTTCTAGACGTAGGAACCTAATTCTCACATTAGTATTGCTAGAGACTGAATTTGTGCAATAATATGATAATTTCTTTTTAGTACTGATCAAAGAAACTTCTCAAATGTGTTCTTAATTTTCTGTAAGATGTTGATTTCTGTTTCCTTTGGGAGAAATTATTTTGATTCTTAGTAGCAAGACTTGTGGCCTGGAAGCAGTATACTCAATGTGCTTTGTATAAAAACAAACAAAACAAAAAGCTCTGGATGCGTTGGGCTTTTCATCTTTTCTTTGTATTGAAATTGTCTTTCATATTCAGCAGATACAACCTGGAGTTCTTTTTTAGCTGAATGGCTTAGTCTTTCCTTTCAATTCTAGGAACACTTATCCTATTTCCATTTTGTTGGCCGGATCATGGGGATGGCGGTGTTTCACGGACACTATATCGACGGGGGCTTCACGTTGCCTTTCTACAAGCAGTTGCTAGGGAAGCCGATTACTTTGGATGATATGGAATTGGTTGACCCTGATCTTCATAACAGCTTAGTCTGGATCCTGTACGTGCTCCGTATTCTATCTTACAGCCTTAGAATTCTGTCTCTGTTAACGTGTGATAATGTTCTTAAATCCAATTGAAACGAAATGAAGTATATTTTGATCTCCTGCTCAGGCAGACGTAGGAAACATCTTTCTTGCACAATTCAGCTTCTTTAAATGCAGAACATGCTGAAGGTATTCAAATTTGTGGGGCGGGGTGGGATACATCATAAATCTTAATTTATTAGTTTTGTCTATTATTAACAGTAACATGTTATTGAGATATAACATTGAAACTTTTATATTGGTTTTAAAATATAACACAGCAAAAATGTATGTTCACCTTTTGCTATTGAAATGCTGTTGAAAAACTAAATGGTGCTGTCTGACGGGCACGTTATGGCTGTAATGTATTTGCAGAATATGTTTTCACTGAGTCACTTGCTTATTTCTTTCCACCAGTGAGAATGATATCACGGGGGTCTTAGACCATACGTTCTGTGTCGAACACAACGCATACGGGGAAATTATTCAACATGAACTGAAACCCAATGGCAAAAGCATCCCCGTGACAGAGGAAAACAAAAAGGAATATGTCAGGTACATCAATATCTATTCCAAAGTTTTTTATACTTCCCGTGGTGGGGAGGAACTCTTACTTATTTGAAGTAATTAACAGAGTGTGGTGGTGGTGTCTTTTCCCCGAAGCGGTACTGGTGTGTGTATTCCTGTCAGTAAGGTCTTTTTTTTTTTTTTTTTTTTTGGCTGGATAAATTGCAGGTTTATTGTATTTGAATAAATCTTTCACAAAACCAATTTGCATTTGCTTGCAGACTTTATGTAAACTGGCGGTTTTTACGAGGAATTGAAGCTCAGTTTCTGGCTCTACAGAAGGGATTTAATGAAGTAATCCCACAACATCTGCTGAAGACATTTGATGAGAAAGAGTTAGAGGTCAGTCCGCTGACGTTACGTTACGTCGTCACGTGCAAACGCAAGCCTGAGGCATTCTTCTGAGGCTGAGTAACAGGCGAAGCTGCGTCCCCAGTGCTTTAGGGGTTTGCAGGTGCACTGTTGCAAGAAATACGGTTAGTGTAAGGGGTGACCAGGTCACGCAGTCGCTGAGACCGCCCGTGCCTTCCACTCGGAGCCAGGAGAGTGCTTCTCCAGGCAGCATTTCATAGCAACAGCGGGAGTGCTGGAAGAGGAGACCCTCTCCTGTACCTGGCGACCAGCTGAAGCTATGGAGAAGCACTGCAGTGACCCCAGATCCTTTTGGAGAGCGTTAACTCCAGCAGAGGTGGTGGTGCATATTTCTCACGGTGCAGTTTCATGATATTAAATTCAGTGCTGCCAGGAAAATAGTCTGTCGCTCCCTTCCACCTCCCACCGCGTGCTCCCGGCCCTGACTTTGGTGTCAGGCAGCTCTGTGGTTTTGCGGAGCTGAGTTACGCCGGACTAAATTGGCCCTGTAAATACAGCATAAGGAAGGGTGCTGTCTGGTACCATCACCGACAAAAGGGCTACAAAAGGTCAAGATCAGCATTCAAACAATATCCTGTCAAGGCAAACCCCATAGATCCCAAGCTTGTTTTAAAACTGAATTCTATTATACAGTCTGTTAGCTGTGGAGCTGAGGTTTTTGCTATATAAAATGGCCACAAGGTAAATTATTCATGCTTTCTTCTGTTCACTGCACTAGAATGTCAGTGATTGCTCTTCTCAGCCTGAATATTCTCATTCGTCAGCAGCGAGACGGCCGCTCTGCTAACCCAGGGTCATTTTGCAGATGCAGAGTAAGAGGGGACGATCCGGTGTTCTTAACCGCTAGAAAATGTCCTCGTAATCGTATTCCTCTTGAGATTAAATGGACCCGTTGTGGATCTCTGTTTTAGAAGCGCTGAAAGCTCTTCATCCGGAGGGAAGCCTGATTTGTATTACGTGTGTGGTGTGACAAGAACAAGATTCCTTTTGAGGGCCCAGAGCTGGACCAGCCAGACTGCGCCCGTAGCTGCGCTTCAGCAGGAAACAGAGTGCAGATGTGAATCACGCCAGCACTCACACGTGTAGAGTTTGTGCTTCTCTTTTTTAATTGACAGGTCAAGACGCTTCCATATAAGCTTACAAAAAGGTTGATTTTTTTTATTTTTTTAAATTTGAATTGAGGCCATTTAAAAAATAGATTGTGTACAAAGTTAACATTAAAAAAATAGAAAAGTTACATTTCTGTGTTACTTTAGGTTAGTGAGAGGTTATAACTTGCCTTTGGTATAAAATCTGTCGATTTTTCAGTATCACTTATTTATCAATTGGCTTGTTCCAAAACCATTTTTTCTATTGATGAATGATGAAATATTTCATTCTATTTTAAATTTACAGCTCATCGTTTGTGGACTGGGAAAAATTGATGTTAACGACTGGAAGGCAAATACTAGGTTAAAACACTGTACCCCAGACAGCAACATCGTGAAATGGTTCTGGAAAGCCGTGGAGTTTTTTGATGAGGAGAGGCGAGCGCGGCTTCTGCAGTTTGTGACCGGCTCATCCAGGGTGCCTCTGCAGGGCTTCAAGGCGCTTCAGGGTAAGGCTTCTCCAGAGGGGCTGGGAGAGGCCGTGGGACGGGGGCAGGAACGCCAGCTGAACAGGGGGCTGCCTGGCTGCAGCCTGGCTTTTTAAGAGCGGTTTTTAATGGTCTGATGAATAACAATCACAAATAGTCTTTTTTGTGCGTTTGTTCATTACCTTGTTATTCAGCTGTAAATGGCTCTTTTGTTTCAAGTCCCCACTTCCTTCTCCGGCAAGAAGTTCTGATCAGCGGAACCATCTTAATGGGGTTCTCCTTGTGGGTTTTTTTTTTTCTGGAAGCCTGTTTTTTAATTTCTTTTACCAGCCCTCATCACCTGAACAGCCCTGGGACCAGAAAACACCAACACGCGGCGCTCTGCGAGTCTGACAGCAGCGGCACTTGGCAATGCTGGCTGCTTTTATTGTAATCACAGGCAGCCCAGGGATCAGAAGCAATCACCTTAATTACTGACCTGTCTTCTGAACTTCGGTCGAAGCTCTGGGTGCGCTGTAGCCGCTCTGGCCACAGCCCGTGGTGCTCTGTTAACACAGGTTACCCGTTTTACCCTCTCACAAGACAAGAGAAAATGCCCAGGGCAAACACAAACCATTTTAGCAGGTAGAAGATTCCATCAGAACACAAATGCTGCGATACAGCTGCCACACAGAAAAGCCAGTTGTTCTTCATCATCAGACAGAAGCCCTCGTTTTCTTTGTCCTCTGTTCTTGAGCTCTAAAATGTTCAGGTGCATTAGAAGCTCGAAATACTGAGTTTAAGACCCTGGTTACTTTAAGTGACTAGGTTCATTAAGTATGGCTCTTTACGTGGTAAGTGTTTAACATTGCAGAGGGTGGAGGGACTTGTTTAGGCAACCTGTAGCTCTTAACCACCTCGGAACAGTTAGATCAGCCCTGCTGTTGGCGTGCTCGCTGTGCTGCAGCGCCGCGCGGGATGTGTGTGCGGTTGGGAGAATGGGAGTGACGCCAGTTTAACTTTATCTGCGCTGCACGTTTCCGTACGACGATACCAGCAAAACAAACAAAGCCCGCTCTCCTACGGATACGAACACGAGGGTTGTCAGGTTTTAGACCGAGTTGTACTGATAGAGCGCAACGAGCTCCTGTTCTTGTTTAACAGCAGAGAGTCCCCATGAGTGGATCGTATTCCTTATTGTCTGTCCACTCGGGAGAGAATTCGGTTTTGCTAAGGTTGGGGCATTTGTAGTCTCTTCTGTCCTTTGTGAAACCTTCAACATACGTTAAGTCTAAAAGTCTGCTGTGCTGCAGTCTTTTTTCTTTAGCAGGGAGATCAAGGGGATCTCCGTGTAGTCACGTTAATTGAACAAAATTGTAAGAAGTTGGTGTTTTGACTCCTCTACGGAATTTGAATGGAGTCGTCCACTACTGCCTGTTATAAAATGGGGACAGATGCAGCTGCCTGTTCTCTGGGAAGGGTGAGAGAAGTTAAATTAAAAACTGTTAGAATTGTATAGTGCCCTGTGTAAAATAGGTATTTTATTCTTGCGTATCAATGCTTTGTTCTTCTTTATCTTTCAATGGTTTAAATAACTGGATAGTTATCGTATGTGGGTGAGAGGAGGAATCTGTCCGATAGGCGCTGTGAGTTTAAGTTTTTTTCCTGCCTGTTTATGATTTTGGCTTTCTTTGTGCATAGCTTCTCTCTCTCTATGTTGAGTACAACAAAGAAATTGCATATTGTGCAGCACAGCGGTAGTAGAGATCTTTTCTGGCTTTTCAGGTGCTGCAGGCCCACGACTATTTACAATCCACCAGATCGATGCCAGCACTAATAACTTGCCGAAAGCTCACACCTGGTAAGACTTGTTCAGGCCTCTGTTGGGATATGTTGATGAAGATCCATTTGCTGTCTCTTTTTTCTTTTTTTTTTTC
This sequence comes from Alca torda, assembly GCA_008658365.1. Classification (NCBI taxonomy): domain Eukaryota; kingdom Metazoa; phylum Chordata; class Aves; order Charadriiformes; family Alcidae; genus Alca; species Alca torda. The sequence continues at coordinate 38,487,154 of CM018086.1, forward strand.
TTCACCCCACCCCCCTCCTTTTCTGATGTAATAAACACTTTCCATTATAGAGTAGTAAAGGTGTGAAAGCTAGAGATTGCTTTAGAGATTGCTTATATATATATATAAAATGAAGTTCTGTTGGGTTGGCCTTGTTAAGTATTGTTTTGTCATTGTTTCAAGTACATTAAATGAAGTGTAAGAGAACTTTGCTGGGTGATGCTTGGTGTCGCAGGGAGCTGAGACTTCTTGCCTTCTCTCCGCAGCTTTAACCGAATAGACATTCCTCCTTACGAAAGCTACGACAAGCTGTACGAGAAGCTGCTAACTGCCATTGAAGAGACGTGTGGGTTTGCTGTGGAATGACCCGTCACGGCCTTACCCGAGACTCTATTTATACTCCTGTCAGCCAGAAGGCCCTTCCCTCAGCCAAGACTCAAGAAATGCTTGAAATACAGGAAACTTTCCCTTTCCTACACTAGGACACTGGGAGGGAAAGGACAACTTTGGAATTTTTTTTTTTTATTTCAAGAAAATAGGTTCTGTGGTTCCTGCCATAGGATCATTCAGCTGCTATTAAAAACTAATATCTTGAACATACAGAATGCTGACTTTTCCTACATTTCAACAGTTAAGCAGTATTCTATACTTAAAGACTACTACTATTTTTGTAAAAGGTGATCTATTATATTTGCCTACCTGATTTCTATTCTCAGATACCAAGACACTTCAGCGGTCGGTACAAGTCACGTTTCAGCCTGTTTTAAGTGTATGATACTGAACAGCATCTATACCTGCTATTTTTGGAAAAAATATTTTGGATTATCCTAACTTTGCATAAAATTGGCTGAAAGAATCATTAATCTTTTTAATTAAAGCCACTTACATGTTAACTGCATTTTCTTATAGTAAAACCTTATATTCTGCAATGTAAATTCAACTTAAATGTTACCACAGGGGGCTTTTTTATATTTTTCAAGCATGAATTACAAATACGATGTTTTGGGGTCCTATTTATATCACTTGTCAGATTCCTTAAACAAAATTTCTAGTGTGAGTGACACATGCTGTATTTGGTACAGTACTTGTGTTAACATGTAGAATAGACCTTTTTAATGAACAGTAGACGTTTTGATTTTTTTTAAAACAGCATTTTTCTAACAAGTCTGTCAAGAGTATTTTTTTGTTGCTTTTGACTTTAAACACTGCATTTCTCAACTTTTTACGCATGCTGACGAGGTGATATTTGACAGCAGAAGCCTGTCAGCAGTTCGTTCCAGAACGCATCCCGTCCGGTCGACCAAAGTTTGTTTGAATGCAGCCAAATCACCTTCTGTATTTGTCGATGCTAAAGATATATCAGGTAAAACACGTTGTAATCTTTGTCTAGCTGCTCATGACACGTGGGTTTAAGTTACAACTAAGGAAAAATGGTGTATTAACTGAAATGTGTGTAATGTGCTTTGAAAATGAGGTTTTAAAAGCACATAATTTATTGATTGTAGGGATGGAAGTAAATATATATATGAATTATAACATGGGTTGATCTCTTCGAAGGGGAATAAAATGCACTACCAGTAGAGGGAACTGAACTTCGAAGTTAGTTTGGGAATTCTCAGTTAAGATCTGTCTGATCTGCTCGTGGCGTGTAGATAAATCGGGCTGCTTAAGAGACGGTGGCATTCTCCTCTCAGCAGTGTGAATATTTGGAGTAAGTAGCGGGTTTTTTCCAATCAGCGTTGTGGTGTTTTTTACCTTAGGTTACAATTAATCATCAAATCTGCACTATTTTTACACTGCCAATGAGAAGAAAGTCAAGGGTATTGAAAATGCTAAAAGAATGGGATGTAAAGAGCTGTTCCGTTTTTGCAGTGTAAGCCACCCGCTGAACTAGCTCATTTTCTGTCTCTTCTGTGGAGCCTGAACTTAATTTTGTTCTGCCAAATCTGACTGCCACAGTGAGTAAACTACTACTGGATGTTGTGTATTGGAATAGTGGGCAATGGACTACTTCTGTAGAATTGTGGTAAGAATCTGGTGAGCCAAATCCACATGTTCATTTGATTATTATTTTTTTTTTTTTGTACAGCTGTTGCTGGAAGGTTTGTTCTAAGAGATGCTTCCCATTCTGGGCTGGCTGCAGAGATGAGGCTACTTAGGGATGTAAACATAAAGCCAAGAAACTCGCTTTGACAGCCAGGCTTGCAATATGTCAGACCCTGTTTTTCTTCCTTTCAAGGGCCAGTTACACTCACGTAGAACGGCCGGTACCTTTGTGCCTACAGTTGGGATCCCCAGGTCACAGCTGTCAGGCCGTGCCGTTAGTGCTCCATCTGGCCGCGTTGCCTGGGAGAGCAAAGTAGGTCGTTGCCCAGCGCGTTTCACACTCGGTTCTGCTGCCTGTGGTTGGGACCACTGCTTCAGACACTCCCAAAGACCTCCTCACCCCCGCAAGTTGTGAGGTATGATGTGAATTCCTATGTACAGAGACAGGTTTTGACCACTGTTCACAGGATGGATGCTCCAGTGTCGGAGAAGTGATTTTTTTTTTCTTCCCCTACCCCCCCGCTCTTTCTCAGGCTGAAGCCTCCCTGGTTGTGAAACATGAAAAATGTAAAATGCAGTTTGATCCAGCTTTTGGGAGAAGTCAGGACTCTTATTAGGTGATGGGAGGGGACGATACGCTGCTGCTCCCTTTGCACCAGGCAGCTCCCCTCCGCACTGGCTAAAGGCTGTCTCTGGAGTGGCTCCTGACCACACCATCTGTACCCACCTCCCAGGAACCTTCTCCCTGTCGGCCTACGTGGGCTGGTAGATGTTTGAATGCATCGTTAGGGCCACCCTTATATCATAAAAGCTTTTTTGAGGAGGGAGGAGATGAGCTCTGCAGAATATAGACTCCAAATCAGCTGATAACTAGCGTTCATTTTCACAGCAGCCTTAGCAGAACATCTGCTTGCTCTACCAAACACTTTGGTAGGGCATAGAGAAATTTTTTTAACTGCCACAGATAAATATTGTAAATTTAATATATTACAGACAAAGTAGACAAATCTACATTTGACTTTCCATAGCTGACAGATGAGCATGAATATACCAAGTATTTTGAGTGCCTTTCTACCTTCCTAATGACTGAGAGCTTTAACTAAAGCACCTCACCGCCTAGTCAGGTGTTCATCTGAAAATGTTAAAGGGTTGATTCCTTTGCAAAATTTTGTTTCGTGTCAGCTACTTTCCCCTCAAAAAGGTGCTAAGCCTAATCTTGCATTTTAACCTTGGACTTTCACCCCATGATTAATGTGAATATTTATTTCAATGTGTCCCTCTTACTGGGTTTTACTTTATCTAGTCTTTAGTTGTTGTAGAGAGATGTCACATCATGGTTTTATGCTGTTGCTTTTCATTATGAATGTTTAATTATGAACAGTGACTTTTGTAGATTTCAAATATACAGTACGCAGTTGAGTTTCAGAGGATTTAATTTCTCGGTGTAAAGAGTTTTGTAATGGTGCTTTGTACAGTATGTATTCTAATTTTTTTTTGCACATAGTTTCAGTTTCCCTAAACTGATTTATTTGTACCAAATTTTTGTGTTGTACTGAAGTCCAGAGCACACAAGCCGTTTTTTAAATTCTTGTTCTACAACACTACATCTGTATTGAACTTCTGGTGCGTTTAAACTGGCTGCATTGATGGAAGTAAAAGCTTTGCTTCTATACCATAAGTATGCGTCATACAGCTTCATGTAGCATGCTCCCATGGCTTCGGATTTTAAACAGCACCATGTAGTTAACAGGTGCCATTTGTTGTACTTTACACTAAGTAGTAGGTTTCTGGCTCTGCCACGTCCTCAGAGCTTTGTCTGTAGTTGTAATTAGTTTATACAAGTGTAATTACTCCTCCACAAACTGACAGTTCTTAGTTTAGCATTTCCATTGTATTTATTACAGAGTGTTTTAGCATTGGTATCATTGTATTTTCACCCAGCTGTTACATGAGCTTTAACAAAAAAAAAAATCTGTATAAAATGGTTTTTAAGTACTTAATGTATGTACCCCTGCCGAAGTTGAGCAATAAATTGTATGCTGTTTGCACTGTCACAGCATCAATGGTTTTAAAAGTTTTAAGTTTTTCTTAATTACTTCACAATGTAACAATATCGTTTTTAAGTGACTTTGTTTCCGGAGAAAATACTTAAAACTTTGTGTCTTTCTGTTACCTACAATAAGGATTGTGCTAAATGTTCTAGGAGTGGTGTCTCAGCATTGGTGTCTCCTTCAAAATTCAGCAAAGCTAAACCATCTTCCTTAAAGGAAGAAAAAAGGTAAATAAACCTGGTAAATACTTGTTAAATTTGATCAACTTAACTGATAAGTGTTGTCCCTTAGATGAAGACTCACAATGAGCCTGGTTTAGGGCAACTCCCTGGAGATGATTGTTACGAAAGGCAGGGTGTGGGTTTCTGGGTTTGGTCTGGTGTTTAAGTGAGGTGTATGGCGCTCTCGCTGCTTGCAGTTCTGTTTGATCTGTAAAGGAAGCATCTCCAGCTGCTGGGGGCTTTTTTCTCTGCTTAGCTCTCTTTTTTTCTTCCCAATGCATGAGTCGTAATTCACTGAGTGTGTTGGCAATTCTGTAAGAGACACCCTCTCATGGTAAGCTTTAAATATTGTATATGCAATGCAATTAATTCTGGTATTTTTATATCACTTTTCACGTGTGCAGTTTTAAGCAAGAACTCGTCTACTAGAGCCTGTTTAAAGTTACACTTTAGTTCATCCTCATTGCCAAGATAAACTATTTAAGAGTTGCAATTTTATCAAGCAGAGGGGACTACATCAGTAATGAGCTTCACTAATTATTATCTTGGTTTTATGTAATCAGTTCTCATAACCCATTGTTTTCTACTTCAAACTACTTTTTCTAGTACATTTGTAGCATAGGAAGTAGTACTTCGTATGCTTTGCCATTAACAAGGCAGCAACACCAAAACTGCAGATAGTATTGTGTAGAATGAGCAGCCCTCCCTAGCTTAATATATTTAAAAATATTGATTTTGTGTCAGGTTCATTGAAGGCATTCTCTAACTTGTCCTTTCATGGGAAACTTGAACCACGGATGTTCTTTTAAAGACCTTCTTGTTCTTTCTGAGTTTTCCAATCCAGTAATTTCTGGCTAATGGTGTTAGTGTGGCTTTTCAACTCCAGCACCAACAGAAGCAGCAGAGACATAGAGGAGGTTTTTAGCTTTCAACTGTTCCACTAAGACAAAACTTCACTAACGCCCACTGACTTCATCCTGCTTCCTTTGTGTGCGGCTCAACATTATCTCAGCCTTGCTAAGAAGGTAGAAAGTAGTTTAAAAACTTTATTGGTGATCATAAAAGTGCTGTAGAGACCCCAGCAGCTACACCTCTGACACGTCAAAGTGTCAGAGCCAAATATTTTAGAGGAAAACACAGTCACACACCATCTTCCTGTTACAGCAGCTCTCAAAGACTCTTGTAGTCCTAGCCAGAGACAACTGCAGGGATATTTACCTTAAGTCTTACAAGAAACGGCTTTTGCTATACTGAAAGGAAGCCATCTGAAGTCTAGATTTCAGTCTGTCTGCTTCTAGCTCTTGAAAAAATGTGTCATCATCACTTTGCATTATTGCTGCCTGCAGTTGCTCTATTTCCTTTTCCATCCTTGATCTCAGTTCTCTTTTTGTTTTCTGTAGCATCTAGAGGAAATGCAGACATTAGCCACAGCACATAAAAAAGACAAGACATTTACACAAAATTAAAAATACTCACTTGTGCTTGTGCTTTCTCTCTGGTTTGGATTTCTTGGCGTTCTTGAGATAAAGCTTCTGCTAGCATGGAAAACTAAGCATAACGTGTTTGAGTTGAACCAATTAAAGAAAGGAAAGACTTCTAGTGGAAAAAAAAAAAAATTAACTGTCTTTGCAGATTAAGCTTTACCTGATCTTTGTAAAAGTTCTCCATAGACTCCAACTCATTTTGATGCTCTCTCCTTTGCTCAGCACGCTTCTCTTGAGCGTATGCTCTCAGGTCCTTCAGTCTTTGCTTCTGAATTTCTAAGCCTTCTTCAAATAAGTTCTTAAATATCTGCCAGCAATTAAAAAAAGCAAACCTGAAGCCTTCCCAGAAGCTTTTAAGTATACATTTACATTTTTCAGCTGCTTAGTCTGCTGATGGAGCGGTGATCACATGAAGACAGGTCATTGCCCATGAAAAAGTACAGAGTTACGTATCTAGTAATGGTGGTACAGACACAGCTGAGCTGTTTTTGTATTATTTGTTTAGCTGAAATTCTGATAGCTAAAATAAATTTTTATTTTAGTTTAGTCATTTGACTAAGAAAGGAGCTAGAACAGCAAATGTATATTACGTTTCTAAAATCACTTCAGATAACCCGACAGTGCAAGCCAGAGCCTTTGAACACGCACTGTGATTTACAGCACACCCTGCCTTGTTGTCCAACCTCAGACCTCCATCCAGATTTCCAATAGCAGGAAATCGAGCCTGCACTCAGGCTTTCCATTTATACAAAAGAACACTTACCAGCTACAGTGCTGTGCAGCTGGAGGCAAACAGTTCTTAAATCGCCACTAGTGGATTATGCACTAAGCATCTAGCCTTTTATTTTAAAAGGTTGAGAATTGTGCATCTGCTCTTGCAAAGTGTAATAACTCTACTTGCTTTCCTTAGCTCTGATGTCCAGCCCTAATTAGAGATCTTATCCGTCAAAAAGTCCACTTTGTTTAACAAATATAACTGAATAACAAAGCTGTCTTTTTGATCAGTTTCCTTAAGTGAAGATTTAGATTGTTTTCTTTGGATAGTAACTATAGGAACAACTTCTTAATCCTACTGTTTCTGAAAACTCATTTCCCCAGTTTCTCATGTTACCAGCCCTGTTTTTCCATACTGATATTCATCCTTTCTCTCCATCTCTTAACCCCCTCAAGCTTCCTTTCTTCTTTTACAGTGGTTTGCTCTAAACTGTATCAGTGTTTCCAAAGAAGGAACCTTTTAATCTGTGGCCTGGACTGACCAGTCATTTAATGCTGGCTCTGAACTCTGTTCACTCGCTCTGTGCGCTTGTACCAGTATTTGAACTACTGGACTATGGCTCCTCAGTGCTGGCGTCCAAACGAAAAAGAAGAATCCCACACTTGCAGAGCAAGACATCTTGTACTTACCCTTTCTTCCCGTGTCCTAGCCCGCATCATCTTGGCATGCAGCTGAACCCGGTAATCTTCATAATATTTCCTGGCTCGAGCAATTTGCTGGCGCTTCTCTCTTACTTTATTCTGAGCCCATTTCTGTCGGCAGATACGTTGCCTAAGTTCTTGCTAAAAGGAGAACAGTAGCTGTCAGACCACCAAGCTTCCAACAGATATTGCTGCAGGCAAAGCTGTGTTAATCATTACTAAACAAATAGGGTCCTTTACTAAGGATCTTCTCCGTACCCCCATTTTACACTGCATTTACGGTTTAAAGCTTTAGTCACCACTGATTTAGCAAATCAGTGCCATTCAGAGGACGATATAATTAAGGAGTCAGCATTGCCTGGTAGCTGGTGTTTCTACCAGCAACACCAGGAGCCTGAAGTTTCTCCTCCTTGCACATTCTTAGAATTTGTTTGCCCTTTTAAAGCAACAGTGCAGTGTAATGATAATGTTCCATTCCCATGACCTCTGTAGCCACACAGCAAACAGATTATGTGGCATTTGAGACCGCAGCTACTCAAGAGGCATAAAACTGTCCTAAGATAAAATGCAACTATCGTGGCCCAGGGAATATGCATTTGAACTAGCCCAACGTGAAACTTCTGTCTTATGTAACAAATACCCTTCAAAGAACATACCAGTCTCCTGTTATGGTCTTGATCTTTTTTAATAATTGCAAGAAGCAGTTCATGCTTCTTCAGGGCTTGTTGAACCTGGAGGTTTAAAAAAAAAAGGTAATTACTTCTGTGACTCTGCAGGACAGGCAGTTGTGTGTAGGAGTTCTAAACATTGTCCCTCGGTTATGTTTTGGTTTTTATGTTGAGAGTTACCATGCATAAGTTAATCAACTTTCGTATCTCATAACTAACTGTTAAACTAAAAGACTGTTCAGAACTAGCATTTAAAACTACAAAATGCTTGTTAAAATGCAATAGCGATCCTAGGTAGTACTAGATAAGCTAGAATATAATGTTCATTTTTTATACAAGTGGGTGGTAAAAAGTTGAACCCAGGTGTGTAGATATGTACATCCCTATTTAACCAAGCTCAGCTATACATCCTTTCATAATGTACCCTATGTATGCTGCATACAGAGTCAGGATGATTTTATTTTTATTTTATTATGCAATATAAACTGATGACTGCTAACCGAGATATTCAGTCGGAGGTACTATCCCTGCTGATGCTTAAAAGGTAAGAATAAGAATGCTCACTTCATTTTGGAGTTTTGGTCTAGTTCTGCCAGAAGCTGCCTTAAGTTGCTCAGTATGTGTAAGCTGCTGCTGCCACATTTTATTCATAGTATGGTGGGAAATATGCAGGTGGGGAAACTCTTCCAGTAGCTGAAATAGGAGGTCACCATCTCTTACTTTCACTACAAGGTAAAGACAGATGTAAGCAATAAATTCCTGGAGAATACATTTAGTGGTAAATTCTTCCAGACACTATATACAACTGCCATGCTGTTGTTATGATGTCAGTCTAAACCCAGTAGGACGTAACATCACTCTGTCAGTACAGCAGCACAGAAAATAATCACAAGTTTTTGTTGGGGTTTGTTTTTGGTTTGTGGTTTGGTTTTTTTCTGCTGAAGAATTGCTTTTATATCTCAGGCATTATTTCCCTCCCACCACCACATGCAGTTAAGACAGGTATCCCCTTCTTTTTTCAAGTGGTTCTGACCATTGCTAATCAGTGATTTCTTAATCTGAAATGCTGCTCTCATGGTTGCAGCAACTTAAAATAATGCTAATAGAGCAGTAGCAGTGACAGATCCAGGTCAAGTAAACAGGTGTAAAATAAACTGGTTTGCAACCAGCAGGAAAAGATGATGGGGAGATGAAACAAATGGGTATTAACCAAGTATATACCCTTCAAGCACTGAAAAAAAATAAGGCAGTGTACCTGAGCAACATTCAGACATGTAGGGGTTTATACCATGATCATAAGCATATACAATGCTGTTTATCAAAACAGCTCGTGATTTGCATGTTGGCTGTTCTTGGAACATCCCTGGCTCAGCAAAACCAGTGGCAGTGTTAACCCCACAATGGCAGGGTTGTGAAAGGAATATGATGGCAGGGGGGTTGGAACTAGATGATCTTTAAGGCCCCTTCCAACCCGAACCATTGTATGTTAACAATTGACAGATTCTGCTGTGGTACCTGTATGTGACTCAGCACCAGCCCACTCAAGCTAAAGGCCCAATTTTAAATCTGATATATGCTCAGAAAAGAGAAAAAAAACAAACAAAAACCTGAGCTCAAACTATAGTAGAGCAAGTATAGGAGTAGCAGTAATGGAAACAAGCCTTGAAAATAATCCAAGGGATTTTAAGGAGGTAGCATATGGGTCACAGTTTTGATTGTGCATTGGTGGTTTACATTTACTTAAAGCATTATCTTCCCTAACAAAAATCCAGACATATAGAGGTCAGAAGAAGGGGAAAATGCTACAGCTGACTGGTATACGTTGGACTGATGCCTTTATTCTTGGAGTTCAACACATGCTTTCAAAAGATGCCAGTTTTCCACCAAGTACAGTTTTGCAGTTCTTACTTGGAGCTGCTTTCTTTGGCTTCACAGTCCCTCGTTTTGGAATCCACTGGCTGTATTTGGGATTCTGAGGTGTGGTTTTTCTAGAATAAACTTTCACTGGCTGAGGCATTTTTGGAGGTTCTTTAAAGATGTTTTCTTTGTATTCTTGTTCCTTAGGAGCAGATGTAAAACAGATGGAGAACAGGTATGAGAAGGGAAAGACTGATAGATCACATAGTTTGGATATCAGAACTTAAATGTCCTTGAAACTTTAAAATGAGAATTTGGACATACTGAATTAAATTCTCTGGAAGGCCAGAATTTACCAAATGCAGGTCAAGGTTCAAATAAAGGTTAAATCTCACTATTGCATAAAACTTGAACTCTTTTGTAGCACTTAACACTGCTGCTGCAAAGGTGGTGAAAAGGGCCAGTGCAGCCCACGTTGTTAAGACATTGGTATGACAGAGCTTTTCAGCTTAGTTTCTTTGCTGTTACAGTAGTATGTAAGAAAGTAGCAAAAGACCCCTTTGCCATATTCATAACATTAGAGAACCATCCTTGCACAAATCCAACTTTTACAGTAGTTAAAGATTATGACAGTATTAAGCAGATTGCATACAGGGGCTCCAACCTTATTAACCCAGTTGTGGGGGATGTGTGTGTGAAGCGCCTACGTGTGGCATTTAGGCCAGTCTGTGGAAGCTAGCTACTTGCTCACGTAGCTTTAATTCTTTAAATCTGAGTGCCTTGAAGTTACCAGCTCATGTGAAAAGCATAGTGGTTGTTACCCATAAGAACAGGAATTATTCTTAATACATAAAAGTACTGAAACTTCTAAAACTACATGTCTCTTGGTTCTACCTGTCTCAGGAAAAGCTGTCCTGTTTACTACTTCAGCAGTATACAGCGCTGTAACTATGACACTGGAAGTTAAGGAGGTTTTGTACCCGAAAGACATACCTAGTGTCTGGACAGATCATCCAGATAAATTTAGAACAAAACCCAAACAACAATCACCATAGCGCATCACATACCATTTCCCTGATGACTTCTCTGAGCTTGGAAAGTCTAAGCCTCTCCTGAGCTTCATAAATTCTTAGTTCATCTTCATAAGCTTTAGCGACAGTCTAGAAAATAAAAATAAGAGGACTTTCCAGACAAAATAATCAGTCCATATGACCACCTCATTAACTTGTTCAGCATATGGGTCAAAGTAGCTTCTTCCACTTTAAATTCTCCTTTTTTTGCAAAATTTGGTGCTTAAGTCTTTTCCTCATCAGTCTACAGAAACAACAGTACAAGATTACTAAAGTAGGCCAGATGCCCGCATTAAGTAAAAGCATTCCGTTTTAATGCTTTTAGTATAACTGTCAGTAAGAATGACCAAAAGTTCTAACCTAGAAATTACCTTTACTTTTTTTGTTCTTTCATCCCTTTCTTTTTGCAACTGGCTGCGTATTTTCCTTATTTGGCCTGTTCCATTACTGCAAGGTTTATCTTCCAACTCCGAAAAGAGTTGATGCTGAGATGAGGGTGAGGCTGGAGAAAGGGATCGTGGCCTGCTTGGGTACCTTAGAGGTGCTGTGTCTGTAAGGAAAGGCAATTCATTGAGTATCTAACTTGAAACAAACAAAAAAAAACCAACCTCCAGCCAAACATTAAGGGAAAAAAGCACCCAGAAACCCCATATAGCACCAGTCAAAAAGTTTAGCACAAATTAAGTCATAAAAAGTTAAAGCCTTTGCCTTTAGAATTATCCCTGCCCCAAATCACAAATTTTTGGGGTTATACAAAGGTGCCAGAAGATATTCAAGATGGGAAGGGAAAAGCAGCGAAGACAACTGAAGGTAGCTCAAGGTGAGAGACTGTCGGTATGTCAGGGTCACAAACAGCTCCATCTTGCAATACGATGTTGGGCATGTGGGTTAGATGAAGCTACATGATAGTTTTACAGCCTGGTGTATGTATAGGGTCGTTATTAATTCATATTGCCATCAACACACACACCACACTGCACAATATATGTATAAGATACCTAGATGTACATGCCGCGTTCAGCACAGAAGGATCTGCAGTGAAGCGTTTTGTGAATAGGCTCTCGTTCAGAATCCCAGTCCTATCAATGAGCTTGCATTCTGTCCTTCCCCTGGCTTTCTGTAAATTTTTTTACTGCAGCTCTGATTGCCTTATATTTTTAGTAAAGTTTTACCAGAGCTATTTAAGTGTTAAATGGGAACTTAATTGTAATTCTGTTACTGTTGCTTAGGTTTGGATCTAAGACAAAATATAAGAGAACAACACAAAACTTACACTGAACTATTCATAGTTAATTACTATCAGCTTTACATGAGAAGGAATTTTTTAATATATATATATATATATTTTATATTCCTTTCCATCCTAAAACTTAACTGGCACAATAATAATTACCTCGCTCAGCTTTCCTTTGGCGATAATCCATGACACTGTCACTGTGCTGAGACAGGGTGTCTTCATCTGTCAGCTCTTCCTCTCTGGTTTGCCCACCCAAAGCTCTCTTCAACATCTATCAGACAGATTGGTTTTTTGGGGGAGGCGTGTCAGGTTCAATAGTTCATTCAAAATTTAGAACTGTCTAAAGTCAGGTCTTAATTGCAGATACCGTTTTCATCAATACTAAATTTATATTTTTGTTCTCTCCACTATCATTACTAAGGCTAGATCGCTCAGATACAACAAAGAATAGATTTCACTTACTGAATCTAGTTCATTTAACCTGCAAGAGAGTTTTTCTGACACTTCATGAAGCTCTTGCTCAGACAGCTTTTCCTTTATTGTTCTGTGGGAAAGAGACTCTTCAAGTGAATCTGTGGTAGAATTTTCATATCTACTAAAACAGAAAACAGGCAGATTTAATTTCTATTCTAAAAACTTGAAGATAAGTATTACCTTGTACAATTCCAGTTCACTTTTTGTGTGAGCATATTTTTATAGGATTAAGTAGAAGCTGAACGTGTAAACGCCTATAACTATATTTAAGAAACTGAATATATGTCAGGAGAAAGAGGAAATATTTCTGTTAAAATTAATCTTTCTCTGTCATGCAGCCAAGGAGGGAGAGATCTTATTTGAAAGGCAGGGGAGCACACCTGGGTGGCCACATATATGGAAGTGCTAGCTTGGCTCAGTACCAAAAAACTGAACTTGCCTTTTCTTTCTAGGCAGATATCTAGATTCAGGTCGGGGAGTCTGTGAGAGTTTTTGCTGTGAAGAGGAAGCAGATGAAGTCCCATATATCCAGGGAACCTAGGAAAATGAGTAAATTACGATTTTACTAAGAGCTTCACAGTAAAGAGCAGAAATACCATAGATCAGGTGAGCAGACAGATCCTACAACAGCTTTTATAGGATAACCATCTCAAACCCTATGATTTAAGTAGTTTTTTATATATGTATATATAAAAGTAGTTATATGTACAGATCCCTGACTGAAATAGCATGCATTAGAGAATTAGACGTTTAAAGAAATAGAGTAGCAAAAATACAGAAGATCAGTTTAAGAATCATCTACAGCTAAACCACCGAATCAGAAGAACAAGGTCTAGGTTAAGATATTTGAGTATCCCTGCCTACTACCTCATTAGCCTGGGACTAATGCCAAGTAACGTGAGTAAGCTGAACCTCACTGAGTACAGACTAAGCTGCAATTCACAGGAATTATTATGTCCTTATGCCACCTAGTTACACTGGTTTAGTACTGCCTGGTAACTTATCTGTTCTAACCGGAGTGATTCAGGGTTGGCACGGATATACTTGCAATTACACGAATGGAAAATGAGTTTTAAAGAGAGACAATGTTTTACACAGACAATGTAGAAGTAAAGGCTGCTGAAACTATTGGAACAAATGAAGTCTGTGAGTACCTCTTGTGGTTGCAGAAGGCAAAAAAAGTGCTTTCCAGAGCAAGGAACTTCCTACACAGGCATGTTTCTACAAGCACAGAATGGCATCTGCTGATCATTTTGCGGGTTTTGCATTACTCAGTTTTTGAAAAGCAAAGGACAATGCAACAAAATAAAATGAAGTAATATAGCAAAATATGAATTTTATTGGAGTCTGAACAATGACAGAAAAACAAAATTCGTACTAATTTAGGATACTGATACACTTCAGAGAAAGGACGTGACTGTACTCTTGTGTTTTATATATCTTTGATTAAGACTAAGATAACTAGTAACTGATTGGTTGTGATAAATTAGAACTCTGTAGGTACTGGCACTTATACTTCTTGGAGCAAACACCTCCAGAAAGAACAGACGTGACTTATAAACATAGTCATAGTCTAACTTTGCATCACTGATTGTACACTGAAGAAAGCAAGCCAAAAGCAGGTTTGAAAAAAGCCCAGAAGTGCCACAAGATATCAGGAGAATTAATCAGAAATCCAAAAATATTGACTGAACTTCCACAAATAAGGTAAAGATGCAACATCTACCTTTGCCACATTGTCCTCAGCGTCATTTGATACCACCTTGTCTCCTGCTGCAGAAGCAGATGACAGATAAGTGTTAGTTGATGGTATAGACTACACTGTGCCTACTGATGTGGGGAACAAGTAAAAAAAATATGTGATCCGTGGCTTTGGAACCAAATTATTTAAAGAGAACAGAATGACAAAGCAACTGTGATTACACAGTTGTGACATTCATTTTGGTAATTTCTCAAGTTTTGAATGTTCAGTGTCATAGGAATGCTATGGAAACTGGAAAGGTAAGCAGTGTTTCCCAGGCAACAAAGAAAATAAGCACTGAAAACTAGCTTCTAAGCCTTTTCTGCAATAGAAGTTAATGGGTTTTTCCTAGAGTTGAAACTGGCTTGTTTGGTCCATGTTTCTCTGCTCAGAATAAGCTCAACCATGGCAGTTATCTGCTAGGAGAGATTTCTGTAGTACAGGCACATCTTAACTGGGTTAACTAAGAAAGAAGTTGAACTGGGGACACAGATTATTTTTCTCCAGTACAGTGAACAGTTATTAAAAGTAACAAAGTAACACAGCAACCTATTTTTATTTCTCTATAAAACAGAGATAGAAATATGAACTTGTGGCTGAATACAAAAAAAATGCCCTAGTAGTTTCAAGACCGTGTTTCTTGTAGTGCCAATAAAAATAAATGCAACATTTGACACTTAAGAGTTACACTATAGGAAGCAAAATTCTCTCTCACCAGGGATTTTCCTTGATAGAGGAAGACTACCAGAACCATCTTCAGATTTTTGTGTAAGTGACTTTTCAAGCTGAAATAAAAAGCAACATGTTTTCTATAAATTCACAGGAGAGTGCTGACAAGAAGGTCACACATCAGGCTTGTCTGCATATGGAAATCAATGCCAATTTTATAGATAAATAAAAATACACTATAATTATTTTGTTTACTAAATTGTAAATTGTGTAGTTACATTATTTTATGCAGATACACATCTCCATAATCAAACACATTCCTCAAATTAACTCCTTCTCTGAACACTCAGTGAAGAATGCATCTACAACCCAAAAGTCTTTGAACTGAAAATAAAAATCAAAGGATAGGTTTTTACTTACAGTAGGAATTTTTCCTCCTTGACTGTTAGCCAAAGCTGCTGACTGGGTGTTTGAGCTGTCATAATTTCTCCATCCAGGATAATGGGGTCTGGCTTCTGGAGGCTGAAATGGTGGTAGTAAGGGAATAGCCTGCTGTATAGGCTTCCCAAGTTTTGTAGCACTGGCACTCAAACTCTCTTTTTGAGGTTCAGTAGTATGAACAGACTCCGTTGATCCTTAAGAGACAAATAAGAAATAACTTAAAAACAACAACAAAAAAGCCTAAAAACATTACTACACAGTAGTCTTAAGTTTTTTTTTCACCCAAACTCACCTTCCTCTCTCTTGGAAAAGGAATGAGCAGTATCTCCAAGTCTAATTAATTCACTAGTAGATTCTGATCCATCTTCATCCCAAGATGGAACAAAAAATTCTGACTGGGACCTAAGAGGAATGTAAAGACATAAAATATTTACTCTAAAAGTCTTTGCCCCTTCAGTCCACAAGATGGAGCTGCAGAAGAGTGGTAACTCCACTTCAGGCAGCTGGCTACTATACGATATGAGACCAGCTTCTACAAAACAAACCCATGTAGAAGTCACAAAGATAAATCGAATCCAGTTTAACTAAAATACAATCATTTAAAACTGAGAAAAAGTTTTCAATGCATTTCATTCCACTTGTAAAGTAAACTTAAGGGAAACAAAAATGTCATCAGAACTCTTCAAGAGCAAAAAAGTTCTGGATCTAATTTTAGCCCTCTTGCTGTTCAGCTAAAGGAGAAAGTTACCTCGCATGCCATTTGACATACGTAATCAGTATGTTTCCAACTTGCATGCTATTGAAACACTACTACTTTCTCTACAGATACACAAAAAGATTGTCAATTGCTATGTCAATGCAAATATTCAGAATTGTTCTTACCCTTCAACTGAAAAGAATATTGAAGGTTGCCTAAGTTGACCAGCATTGCTTTCCAGCTGCTCTTGAGATGCAATTTGAATTTCATTATTGGATAGCTCATTTGCCTCATCTGTTAATAATGAAGAGGCAATTATTTTCAGGAAAACTACTTCTACCTATTAACTAACAGGTATTATTGCCAATAACATCAAAAAAGTTTAAATGTAATAAAACATTACAATGATAGTATCTAAAATTATGACATGTAATGCCCCCGCAGCTTTTATGGTAAATTTTTAGAAGTGATACAACTATCATATACCCTGTTGTTTCAATTATAAATAACTCCTTTCTTCTTCCCCAAAAGAATTAAATTCTGTACTTCTAACTAGAAAATTTGAGCCACTAACACCTACTGGGTAGCAGCACTGGCAGTCTGAGAGCAGGGAAAAGCAGAAGTACAAGCACTGAGAAATACTACTGCCCTCTTTCTGCCATTCCCAGTGAAAAGGGACAAGAGGCAACTGTCTCAACCACCAAGTGTTCTCCCCTTTACTCACAGGGTGCAACAGCCAGTGATGACAGGTCTTACCAGCTTTAAGATAGGAAGACCAGTACTCAGTCTGCAGTAACAATGATGCCTCTGAAGGGCTGAGTAACTTCTCTTCTCCTGTTTAGCATTTTCCTCAAAATAGCCCCTGCTATGGATCTGCTCCCAAGACCCACTTCAGAGGAAAGCTTCAAACATCCCCCTGTTTGTCTCCTAGTAAGTAAATGCAATGTTTGCTCACTGTTCCAATTAAAGTCAACATTTCCCTCCCTGAATCCTAACCATAAATCATTTGACTTACAAGTTGAAAAGCAACATACTAACAGAGGATTAATTGTCTGGAGTAGGTTTCTGCCACAAGAATGAAGCAGAAAGATTATGTTCTCCAATTCTTGCCTTTTAACAAGTTTGGGGGGAAATAAATTATCTATTTTATCATTATTGTTTATGAAAATAAGAAATGTAAATACTCAGTTTGGCCACTGAAATTTCCTCTGCCCATGGTCACTTTCAGTCTTTTTCCTCTCTGCATTGTCAAGGTTATAAGTAAGGCAAAAATCATCAAATAAATCTTTGCTACATTGGAAACACCATGGGTATCCCAAAACAAGGTCTTGCAAAGCTTACATCTTCCAATGTATTAATTCCCTATAGCTGCTAGTGAGGACAACAGCAAAGAAACAGTTTTCACCATTATGGGAGCTGTATTCTACCCATGGATGATAAAAATTATGGTCATGAGAACCTAACAAAGCCCTCAGCAAGCTAACTTGCTAGCAGACAAAAAAGAAGTAAGCTGTCCATAATCTAGTAGTAGCAGAACATAGTACCTTAAACTAGGACATCTGCCTACTCACCTCCATTCTGAGATGATTCACTGGCTTCTTCTGTAAGATACTCCAACAAGCCATCAAATATTTCGAGGAGATTTCTGATAGATTCCCTTTCTCCTTTCACAATGTTCTCACCTTAAGAGACGGCACAGACACATATTAATAATTACTACTTCACAAAAGCAAAATTCTCAAAAGCAGACATTTTCTGGAGGAGAATGCTTGGAAATTCTTGTGAAGGTGTCAGCTCAGAAGACAACTGGTCACTCATTTATGGCTATGCATGTAAGCTTAAGGTATCTTAAAAGTTCCCTAAAGTTGCATATTTTCAGTTCTAATAATTGGAAGTTTATTGATGCTATACCTGCTTCCACAAAAAAAAAAAATCAGGGATATTTTCAGGGATAGTAGATATTTAATATTTTCTTATAGATACTATCTACAGCATGAACCAAGTCTACGGACTGGCAGACAGGATTACAAATACCAGCCATACTGTACCAAATTAGAAAGAGATACTTCATATCAAGCAAGTAGTTTCCATTCTTCGCAGGCTATGTTATGAGAGACAACACATATGCATACTCAATGAAAGATACGATCTGTGTACAAAGGACAGGCACAACATGGTTCAAGTCTTTACCCACCGACTTTCTAAAATTCAGTGACAAGTTTGAAAGTCAAGGCCGGTGTTTTAAAACCTAGTCTCCAAGCTTTAACTGTATAAAGAAAAATACTGAGCCAGTAACAGACTTCAGGTAACACTTTAGCAGACAAGTGAAGTAGGATTGCCTGATAACTTTAATATTTTTTACAGGTCTGTGTCTTATGAGACAGCTCTTATTTATTCTCTGCTTGCTGTTTAAATTCATAACCTAACATCCGAGAGAAGGGTTCAGTGTTTTGATGACATTTACTACAGGAGAAAGACTTTCATGTAAGTATGAAAATATGCTTTATAACATATGGTTCTTATAAAATGTTTAGATTAAACCACACAGATATTCAGCTGGTGTTTGTCTACATTAAAATGAGTACTTACCAGTGATGTGTGACAAGCTGACCTGCAAATAGTCCAATGCCAGGGAATCTATTACTGCTTGTACATTATGTGCATCATCCTCTTGGCTTCTAGGAGTAGCTATGAAATCTATTTAAAATAAATAATAGATTTTAGGCTATCTAAATGGATAGTTTATTGCAGATGTTTTGACTAAACTACTTGAACTTTCACTTACAAGTTACTATTTTTTCAATACCTTGTGTACTTGGTGAAAAGCCCAAATATCGTGTGGTCATATAACATCTTTTATAAATACAGAGTACAAACTTAGAAGACCCAGTGGAAGATGTGAGGATCTTATCAGCTGAAGTATTAAATTCAAGAACAGAGACTACTAAACTATTTTTCCTCTTTCACTCCCAACACATATCTAGTACAGACTGTTAAATTGGAACTGCAGTTTGTCTTAAGGTCTCTTCTTCCCCTGTCAGCGACTAGTTGGACTGCAATGCATTCTACTTAAATGGGAGCAACATTATTTTGAGTTCTGGGCTTATATTTAAAAAGACTCCTACTACCAATAGCTGCCAGTTACCTCTGCACTTATCTTCTGCAAGTAGGGTAACACTTCCCAAACACAACAGTTTACCACAAAGCAAACACATACATAATTGTATAGCCCTTGCTTATTGTTGTCACTGAAGTCAAATGGAGTTGGGCTAAACCAGAGCTAAATTACAGCTTAGCTCTTAGCAGACTGTAAGTACTAAGCATTTTATGAGAACAGACTTCAGTATTAACATTTCCTTAAGATAAATGAGGCAATTCACACCCTTCAAAAGTACTGTGCCTACCTATGGCTTTCAAGGTCTAATTTACAATAGAAAAAGTTTCGCTGTGGCCATACTAATGAACTCCCCTCATAGCTATCATTCATGGCAGTCAAAAAATAAATTGGCCGGTATCACTTAATTCTTCTTTAATAATTACAGTCTTACATGTTTGTCTTTGGAAGGACACAAATACTTTAAAAACCCTAAATCTGTAATAAGTTTCGCAAACTTGAATTTGTTCATTAAAAAAATATACAGAGACCCAAAAAAAAAAGCGGGTTTAGAAATTATTGTTCCCACCTGGTACTTTTTCTCCTAAGACTGACTCATAAAGATGAACAAACACATCAGCACCACATTCAGAGAGATGCTTTATGTGCTGGTTTATGTGACAGCTCCTTAAAAGATCGTTGGCAACACCAACCCAATCTATTAAGAAGTAAAATATATTAATGTCAGAACTGAAAGACACAAAAATAAAGACATGATTAGTTACAGTGAAAGATGGAACGCATTTAAGCATCTTTGACTCCAGCATAAGTGGTCAATCCCAGTCATGCTCTCCCAATCATCCAAAAATATTGAACATGTACTCTTTTTGCGCCACGCCCTATTTGCTTCAGGGGGAAACACAGAGTGAGGAATGATACAGGCCAGTATCTTGTTCAAGTACAGTCACAGCACACAGACTTGAGAGCGGAAAGGTACTGAAGTACCACAGGCTGGGCAGCTACTGTTTTCTTCCACAAAGCAGAAAGCACATTTTCATCTGGCTGCATAACCAGGAATTGCAAACTTTGAAGGACTTAACAAAATAAGCTTTGATATGTCTTTTACCAAGATTCAGAAGTGATGCATACTTTTTTCAAAAACATGAGCTTCTCTCTTACAAACGCAGTTTCCCTAATACTCTCAGGCAATGACAAAGCTGCTAATATAAGTATTCTTCATGAAAGCTAAATTCAAGGACTACTTTTGTTAGTTTGCTGTTTAGGGATTACAAGAGTAGGGAGCTGGTCCCACCACCCTCGTTCTATGTTGAGCACAAGATGTGTATGAACAGCCTTATTTTCATAAAATTTTGAGTCGTGAATTCAAAGTGCTTTGGTGTACACATATCCTCTACAGTCTTTCTTATTAGCCAATTCAAATAAAAGAAGAAAAAAAAGTCTTAATCTCTGCTAGTCTGTGATCTCTTAAGGTTGGATTCTTCCCCTCTACATGTTGCTTTTGCAAACAAAACAGTATTGTAACAAGTATTATCACGGACTTTAAACTAGGGGAGAAGGGATGTAGTCTTTGGAAAGAAAAGCAGCATACAGTTACTACAACAGAAGGTAATTTGTACAGTTTTTACTCTTCTGTACACAGGGAGTATTGTTTTTCCATCACTCTACTCCTCGATTCCAGAAATCACTTTACCCTAACGTTTTAATAATTTCAGGTGCATGAACAGTTAAAGTAGCATCTCCTACATTTCAGACTGCTATGTCTTAGGAAACTTCGGTTACTGATCATCTCCAGCTTTATCAATTTAAAAGCGTCACTGGGGGGTGCAAAGACAAGAGAGGGGAAGGGGAGGCTAACGTAAAGAGCAGGGAATTCCCGAGGGAGCGGCGCCCGCGGCCCGGAGACGGCGGTTCTCCTCAGGGTGCCCGGCGGCGCCTACCTCTCTTCTCAGCGCTACCCATCGCGCGGCGCCTCGCGCCCAACGGACGAAGAGGACCACCCCGCCCCGCGGGATTTAAATAGCCCCGCCGCGCTGATTGGGCATGTTGCGCCGGAAGGGGTGGGACTTCCCCGCCCGCCGGGCGTTACCCTTATGGTTGCGGAAGAGCCGGTCGTCATGGAAACGGGGAGGGGGGGAGCGTGCCTCTGAGCCACGCTGGAACGCGGGTCACGTGGCCTCCTTCCTTCTCCCCACACCCGCCGCGCTGTGCGGCCGCCGGCTGGGGGCGGCCTAAAATGGCGGTGCGACCAACGGCGGGCTGCGAGGCAGGGGTGGAGGGGGTTTGCTCGGGGTGGTTCCACCTCCGCCACCCTGAAGGCGGGGCGGCTGTTGGCATTTTCACAGGCAAAAGTTGGTGGGGAGAGGGCTGGCCTCGGCGGGGCGGGTGGGACGGGAAAGGTTCTAGCACTTGACCTTGCAGGCCCGGCTTGAGGCGGTGTTTACATTAACGGGGCTGTGGTGTAGGGCAGAGCCTGCGGTGAACTGACATAGGGCTGCTTGGGAAAGGCGGGGTAACATGGCGGCTACTGTGCAGGATAGGAATGCTGGAACCTTTATTAAAAAATTTAGAAGGTTTTGTCTTTCCTTACTGTACTTTCTTTACTGAGCTGCAGTACTCTATGCTTCTTAGGAATTCTGGGATTTCTACGTTGCATAAAGTCATGCAAAACTAGAAATAATGATGCTGCTTTCCCTTGAATTCCTGGAGCATGACAGAAGCAGCTGAGATCCCAGTTAGACTGTAAGAATAACGACTGGCAACAAGTAAATATTAATGAGAATGTTTGCTCTAACAGTCTACAGATGTAATTTTAGATACATAATCCAAACATACATAACCACTTCAATAAACATACAAGGGCTTTTGTGCATATAAGCAAATGCACATCAGTGCTATCAAAATTAATACTAGAACATGGATTTCAGTTTGATACATATGCAGCTCTGCAAAGCCATGTTGATTTTCTGTGCGTGTGTTGGCCCAAAGTAAGATAGGAACAGGAAAATAAATAACATTTAACTTAAAGGGGTGGTACACAGAAATGAGGAAGTTTTTTTCAAAGTGGAAATCAAAGGGAGGAGTTACTTGCAGACTGCGTGCAGACGAGACATGAGGTTTTGTGTTTGTTTAGTCTTTTCAATTCTTTTAAAACTTAGCAAGCTTGAACAGCACAGTTACAGGAACTACTAAGTTATATACAAACAAAAAAATCAAAATAAGCTGTGTTAAGCTAAATGTAATAGGCAAGAACAAGAAAAGATCAGACAACTTGCTATTTTCACAGCCCTTGCAAAAAAATTGTTCAGACTTACCAGAAGCAGGAAGCCCATAGGGTCAGGAGGTACAGAGCGTTAAAAAGAGTATTTTGGGAGAAAAATCTTTAATGAGCTATATTAAATCAGTAACTCTTACTGAAATAAAACTGGGGAGGATCCCTTATTAGAAACTTGCAGGGTATAGTATTAAGGAACCTTATCAAATTGAAGTGCTACTGAAGAACAAATTAATAGTAAGAAAAAGTGATCGATCAAGGTGGTAGTCCAGATTGCTCAGGGCGGGAATAGCTGTGTCTATTCACAATCAAAGATAGGCCTAATTTAGGTGTTACTTTTGAGGAAGAGATAATGGAAACATCTGGTACTATTCTTTGAAAACCTTGCTCCATTCTTAGCAACAATCAAAAAAAAGGGAAAAAAATCATTAGGAAATAATCCACAACAGATCAAAAACATCTTGATGCTTTCACTGTATAAATCTGTATGGGGCTCAAGTCTTGAATATTGTGTGCATTTCTTGACAATAAAGAGAAAATGGCAAGGATAATCAGAAGCGTGGAATTGTTTTTAAAGGAGAATTAGATAGACTGCAGCTTTGGTTTACAAAGGAGGTGACTTGGAAGAGATTAGCGTCCACAAAGGGTATAAGTAAATAGAAAATTATTACTCACTAATAACTCATTTTGTTTCATGCCCCTTGTTCTTAGCAGGCAATGTGTTGAAAACAAAAGGAAACGTTTTTCAGGTAGTGAACAATTAAACTGTGAAACACATTGTCATGGTATCTCAGAACCTAAGAGCATAAATAGAACAAAAATGGGAAGAGATGGCCATCAACTAGTTATGCTATTTTTGTCTCAGAAAAGCCTTAAAGCACGGATTGTGAGAAGGTGGGAGGATATAAACGGAGAGTGCTGTTACGATACTTCTTCCTTATGTTGTTTTCATTTGCATCAGCCGCTGCCTGAAACAGGTGGTGTGGCAATATGGCTGCTCCCGGTTATGCTTCGAGCTTCACCTTTTCCTTTGTGCGCTCAAAGCCTTAGGTCTGAGCAGAACATTCAAGTTCTTCCTTAAGCTGACGCAGCAGGGCAGGTAGGCGACGTGGTACCCACTTCAGGTATTTAACGTTTATTATACACATGCTTGCTAAGCAGCCCCGTCCTTCACTGCACCGGTGCACTTCTTGTGACCTTTGAATTGCTCTTCTAGTCATCTTGTGGAATTAGAAAAGATAAAAATAGTCTCTGTTTCTCATCACGTGTATTTAATAGTTATAAAAGTGTCCAGGCAATGGGTAACTGTTTAAAAAGCACTGCTCGAAGTGGCATTTAATCATATGTCTGCTATGATGTGTCCAACCTGTGACTATCTGCACATCTGAACTCCTGTAGTCTCTCGATAATACTGGGGAGGAGCGTGGCTGCATCGACCACTCTTTCGAATTACCAGGTATTAGTTAAAACGCGGCAACTTCACTTGAGCTTTATCTGCCGGAGCGCTCGCAGGAGACTTTCCACAAGCAGTTCACGCCGCTGTAAGTGATATAATCCCCGATGCCCGCGGGCCGAGGCGGATCCCAGCCCTCGCCCGGAGTCGAGCCGTCGCCACCAGGCCGCGAGCCCCCCACGCCTCCGCGCATGCACGGCCGCTCGCGCCCTTCCTTGCGTGGGCGGCGGGCGCGCGGGGCCCTGAGGGCGGGGCGCTGCGGACGGTGACGTCAGCGGAGGCCACGCCCCGGGGAGGGGAGGCACTTCCGCCCGCCAGCCAGAAGCCGGTCAGTCGGCCGCGCGGCGGCCCCGCCCACGCGGGAGGGGGCGGGGTCTCCGGCCGGCTGGGGCCGCTTACATAAGAGAAGGGGCGGGGTCTGTGCCTGCGTCAGCAGCCGGTTCCCGGCAGCCCCCGCGGCCCCCTTATATAACCGGCATCCGGTCGGCGAGGCGCTCTACATTCAGTGGCCCCCACCAACGGCGCCGGATCCTGTCCAACCTTTCGCCACCCACTTTAAGTGACCGGGATCGTCTCGCCCACCGCCACCATCACCATGCCCGGGTATTCCAGCGACAGGGACAGAGGGTGAGTCCGGGGGCCCGGCCGGCGCTAGCCGCCGCCAGCGTCCGGACTCTGTAGACCGACTGTGGGGTTGTTTTTTCAGCCATTTAAAATGGCGGCGAGTGGCGAGGGTTGGGCCCTGGAGCCCTTCTCCTCAGCGCTTACCGGCTCGAGGTCTCCAGAGCTCGGGGAGGGGAGGCCGGGGGAGGGGAGCTGGCGTTAGGAGCTCCTGGCGCCGGCGACGGCGGCCATTGTGCGTGGGCGGCTGCACAGTCCGGGATGGGGCTAGGTCCATCCGCCTCAGCGCAGCCCCCGCGGGCGTGTGACCCCTTAAGAGGGGTGCGGGTGGGTTTTTTTTTGTGGAGGGGGGGAAAGGGACTCCCCCCATACCCCACCCGAGGACGGATGGTCCACCCAGAGCTCGATTCCTCCCCCCTCCCCCCGTCAGTGGGGGTGGGCTGCGGAGCGGCGGGCTGGTAGAGGTTTGTGGGTCAGTGGGTTGGCTGGGCGTTTCGTCGATGGCGAAGCCTTTGGGAGCTCTCGGTAGGGCGGTTCCCTTTTCCTCCCTTCCCCCTCGCAGGGGACGGCGGCTCTGGCTGTTGCTCGCAGAAGCCGGCCGGCTCCCGCTTTGTGTTGTGTAAGCGGATGTTAATGGCCGGCCCCGCCATGCGGTGACTGAGGGGAAATCAAAATGCCGGCTGCTGCCTTTGTTCCTCCTCCTCCTTCTCCTCCCCCCGCCCAGCTCAGACTCTAAAATGGCAGCGGCTGGAAAATGTGGCGTAGACAGAAATGAGAGACAAAGGAAACAGCGCTGGCAGGAAGCAGCGGCCGCTCAGCCAGGTCCCCTCTGGGAGCGCTGTGTTGTGCCGTGAAGGATCGCTCCAGCGCCCGCCCGCCCGAAATTGGGGAGCAGTTGGGGCGCGGGAGTGAGCCCCACGCTCGGATCCAGTTTAGCAGTGCTCGGTGCAGGTCTTAGCGCCTCAGGGCTGCCGGGACTGGCTTTGGAGATGAGCCTTTTCTCAACGGAGGGACCTCACCTAAAACGCTAAAATAAAATGCATGGCCTTGTAAAACGTCGTTATTGAGGGAAGTCTTATCTTTTGGGATACAAGAAAACGGTTTATGGGAAAGTTATCCCAAGGTTTTGTAACTGCTCCTGCCCACTTTGTGTAGGCTGACACACAATGGGAGTGTCACTTGGGTGGGAAACCATTTTGATCATGGGGCAATACAAAGGTTTTAATGCCCTTACTTTGCCTGTGTTGTAACTTGTTCATAGGCTGTTCAATTTCATTTTATGGAAACTGCAGAGACACGTGTTTCCTTAGCTTCTGAATATGAGTTGTAGGTAGGCAGATTGTGGCATCTGCAATTTAAGTATGTGTTTTGAAGTTTCAGTATCCTGTAGATGGGGTTTATAAATCTGAATTATAAGGTTGTAGGCTGGACTGCAAAGATGGTGGCTAAGTTGTATAAGAGGACTAAAATGTTTCTCTTTGGTTCTATATTATGATTTTCTCTAGGTTTGGAGCCCCCCGTTTTGGAGGAAGTAGAGGTGGACCTCTCTCTGGGAAGAAATTTGGAAACCCTGGGGAAAAACTTACAAAAAAGAAATGGAATTTAGATGAGCTGCCCAAATTCGAGAAGAACTTCTATCAAGAACACCCTGATGTAGTTAGACGTACTGTGGTATGTACCCTATCCAACTCATGCAAAAGTAAACAAATAAGTGCAAACATGCTGAGGGTCATGGGGCCCAAGAGACATGGATAAGGTAACTTAAAAGATAACTTTGCTATCAAAGCTTTTTTCCAATAATGGGTTTTTTAATCTTGCAGCAAGAAGTTGAACAGTACAGAGCAAGCAAAGAAGTCACAGTTAGGGGCCACAACTGTCCAAAACCAATTATAAACTTCTATGAAGCTAATTTTCCTGGTAAGTGGAGAGTAGTGTACTGGTCATTCTTCCAGGCTTAAGACAGAGTGCAAGTTATTAAATTTCATTTTTTTTTTCCAAGCAAATGTTATGGAAGTAATTCAGAGGCAGAACTTCACTGAACCAACTGCTATTCAAGCACAAGGTTGGCCTGTTGCATTGAGTGGATTGGATATGGTTGGAGTGGCACAGACTGGATCAGGGAAAACACTGTCTGTAAGTTTTGATAACCTGCAGTACTGCCGGATTTCAGAAATGAAAGTATGGCCTGGCATAGTGCAGGCTGAATGCTTCTGGGAAGAGACTGTAATGAGACTTTTCTTTCTTCCGAACAGTACTTGTTGCCTGCTATTGTGCATATAAATCATCAGCCATTCCTGGAGCGAGGAGATGGACCTATTGTGAGTATTCCTAAATGAAAGGAGATCTTAATTTCTAGAGAATGTGATTTTATTTTTTTTATAGTCCAATTCTCCATGCTCATAAGCGTGCATAGCTGTATTGTGTTTCTCTGTATGACTAAAGTAGTTCCATGCTTTGGTAGTTTCCCAAGAACATTCTGTAAGCGCTGATTGGGTTGTCCTTAAAATTGTACAGAACAGGGCCGGATGTCCCATTTTGGAAATTGCTATCCCCTGGAAGCTAGTGACTTTCAGGTATCTTAGCATACAGCACAGGTTAGTGTTTGGTGGTAACTGAGATGCTAGGTAATTTAATTTGCTGGTTTGGGCTACTTAAATCCACTTTAGTCATTCTGGCACTGAAGTAATTAATATAAGTAATTACTACATGACAGCCTTTCCATTTAAAACTAGTGTCAGACTAGAAGGTACAAATACTAAAAGCTGTGTATCTCACTTCTAGTGTCTTGTGCTGGCACCAACTCGTGAACTGGCTCAACAAGTGCAGCAGGTTGCTGCTGAATATAGCAGAGCATGCCGTTTGAAGTCTACATGTATTTATGGAGGTGCTCCAAAGGGACCACAAATTCGTGACTTGGAAAGAGGTACGGATAAGCCTTGATGCATCTCTGTAAGAGGCA
The DNA here is from genome assembly GCA_008658365.1 of Alca torda. Lineage (NCBI taxonomy): Eukaryota > Metazoa > Chordata > Aves > Charadriiformes > Alcidae > Alca > Alca torda. The sequence goes on from CM018086.1 coordinate 38,514,624, forward strand.
ATGTGAAAACTACTTCAGCTGCCTTTACTACTTGGTTTTTAGGTGTGGAAATCTGCATTGCTACACCTGGAAGACTTATAGACTTCTTAGAAGCTGGAAAGACCAATCTCAGGAGGTGTACTTACCTTGTCCTTGATGAAGCTGACAGGATGCTTGACATGGGTTTTGAACCTCAGATCAGAAAAATTGTGGATCAGATAAGAGTGAGTATAAATAGTTAAGGCATTTGTCACTATGTCAGAAACAAATGCCACTATGCTTGTTAAAGCAAAGGCAGTGCAATTAACTCTTTCAGCCTGGTCTGTGTAGGGCTTTTTTTGGTTGGGTATTTGACTATATGTTGATCTTGCACTGAGCTAGTCTCCTTCTCCAGCCTGACAGGCAAACTCTTATGTGGAGTGCTACATGGCCAAAGGAAGTAAGGCAGCTGGCCGAAGACTTTTTGAAAGAATATGTACACATCAACATTGGTGCGTTAGAACTAAGTGCAAACCACAACATTCTCCAGATTGTGGATGTGTGTCATGATGTAGAGAAAGATGACAAGTAAGTCGGGGGGGCAAAGCATTTTTTAATGGTTTTGGCTGATGAACTGTGTAATGAATTTGCCTTGACGGGTTTTTGACATCAGTCTGAGACCACTAAAAATTATTTTTTTTTTAAAAATCAGGCTGTTAAAACTAACCTTGAACAGTACAAATGAATCCTAGCTCTAATCACCATCTCTTCATGATAGGCTTATTCGTTTGATGGAAGAAATAATGAGTGAGAAGGAAAATAAAACAATTGTTTTTGTGGAAACCAAAAGACGGTGTGATGATCTTACCAGGAAGATGAGGAGAGATGGGTGAGTCTGATAGCTTGAACTTCAGCAAGCCACCCCAATAGTCTGAGATTGCTCTTGATTCTTCATGAGTGACCACTTAACTATGGTGCCAAACCTGTCAAATACAGTGACACCAGGTGTTGGTTAAAATGTTAAAACTAACTCTAAGCTATTTGCACATTGCCAGTAGCTCTGTTCTTGATTAATGAAACTACTTGCAGAACGTTCTGAGATCAATCAAGTTCTGTATTTTCAGGTGGCCAGCAATGGGTATTCATGGTGATAAAAGTCAGCAGGAGAGGGACTGGGTTCTAAATGGTGAGTATTTCAGCAATTTCTGCAAGCTGTATGATCTGTGTTACCTCAATGAAGAAACTGATGAGTTTCTTGTGTTGCAGAATTCAAACATGGAAAAGCACCAATCCTGATTGCTACAGATGTTGCATCCAGAGGTCTAGGTTAGTACAACTCGTAATGGCAGTTGCCCAAAGCTATTTAAAGAAAGTCTATTCTTTCTTTAACCTCTGCATTTTTCTAAGTTTTCTTCACATAAAGGTGCAGTCTTTGTGGCAAGGCCTAGGCATGACAATCGGAGGACTCGAGGGGGATGGAGGACTAGTGGAAGTGATCGGCTGGCTGCTTCCAGTCAAATAGAGAGGTGAAAGCTGAGAGCATTGTGTGCCAGTAATCTTCAAAAGGCAAAGATCATCCTTTAAACTACTACCCCATAAACTGTTCTCTCATGAAATAAGCAGTTTCATTCACAGTTCACTTTGCCCTGGTATTTCTCTCCTCTCCATGCTTTGCATGATTTGCCATGGTGCAGTACTGTTAGTTTTGTGCATACTGTCTGCTGTGATCTGTGGGTCTTTGAATTTCAGTGAGTTTGCTGAAATGTCGAAGGAAATAATTACAAACTTCAATGTTCAATGAAATTTTTTTCAACCATGAAATGGAGAGAGCAGCTTTAAAATGTACTAAGCCTTGTACAAATTGGTGAGTACTGGCACATGAAATCTGAGAAAAAGTCCACCTCTCACTTTAGCAAGTGGGGCAGGAAAGCAATGGCTTTTCAAATGCCTTTGAAAGTCGAAGTTCCTCCACCTATACATAGTCGTCATGTCGAGACCTGCCAGAGAGAGACACATTCTCAAGTGAACCCTGGCTTCTTGGAAGCGCTTGCCTAGACGAGACACAGTGCATAAAAACAACTTGGTGACTTTGGGGGGACAGGTATGTTTTTCTTGCAGCTGCGGTTCAAAGGTCTTGGCAAGACGAGCAGTGTGGCCCCTTTTTTTTTGAGCTTCTAATGAGTGTGTATGTGAAGGACCTTGTATGTTTTTACTCTAAGGTCCTCAAATGAGCACATGAAGAGGCTGCTGTGAGCTTTAGTGGCCCTACTGCAAGAAGCATTCAGATGTCACTTGATGATTTGTAAAGGGGACTCTTGAGTTGGGAATGACAAGCAAATGCATACTCCTTTATGGTAAGGTTTTGGATCACAGGGTGGGTGATGAGACGGGAACAGACGGAGTGTGCATAACTTTCTCTTCCACAATACTCATGCAGAAATGGATAATTCTAACACTGTTCTTTGCAGCCATTATTTCTTTTAAAGTATACTATTGTCTAATGTTTATCTTCGATTTGGCTGTTGTGGTGTGCAAAACTTTGTACCTTGCTTTTTGCCACACTGCAACACTTTACAGATGTGGAAGATGTGAAATTTGTCATCAATTATGACTACCCTAACTCCTCAGAGGACTATATCCACCGAATTGGACGAACTGCCCGCAGTACCAAAACAGGCACAGCATACACATTCTTTACTCCTAACAATATTAAGCAAGTAAATGACCTCATCTCTGTGCTTCGGGAGGCTAATCAAGCCATCAACCCCAAATTGCTTCAGTTGATTGAAGACAGAGGTTCAGGTAAGTACTGTTCTTGACCACAGTGTGTAGCTTTCCTCTTGGAACAAAATGGTAACTCAGATTCCACCTCCAGCCTCTCACCAAAATGAAGGTGGTTTAGCCTACTGGTTACGGTGACCTGGAAAGGTATTTATTAACACCAATAACAAAACCCAATACCCCTTCCCACTGAATGCTCCACGCTCATGCTGTGATGCAGCTGTGGCTAGTGCTGGCCAGAGATTATGTATTTGCTCTGCAGAGTATTTGCTCTGAAATTGAACACTTCAGAGCTCAGTTCTGTGGCCTTCTCTCATCTGGCTAGGAAAGATGGATGAAAGTGACTGCCTTCACGCCACCACTGGTGTTACCGGGGAGAGTATATGACTTTCCTCACCGCTTAGATAGCTTTCTCCATCAAAACAGTCTTTGTGTGACTAGAGTCCAGTTAGCAACTGGAAGGCTTCTATAGTAGATTGGCCTTGCTGGGGCAGAAAGGGAAAGACTTTTCTCTTACTAGGTGAACTCATTTGGAGGTATGTAAGATGCAGCTGTTGAGATATATATAACTATGTCCTGTCTTTTTTTAATAGGTCGTTCCCGAGGTGATCGACGTGACAGATATTCTGCGGGCAAAAGGGGTGGATTTAGTAGTTTTAGAGAGAGGGAGAACTTTGAGAGAACCTATGGTGCACTAGGAAAGAGAGACTTTGGAGCAAAAACTCAAAATGGGGCTTACAGTGCCCAAAGTTTCAGTAATGGAACACCTTTTGGAAATGGCTTTGCAGCTGCAGGCATGCAGGCTGGCTTCAGGGCTGGTAACCCTGCCGCAGGAGCTTACCAGAATGGCTATGAGCAGCAGTATGGAAGTAATATTGCAAATATGCACAATGGCATGAACCAACAGCAGTATGCGTATCCTGCTACTGGTGCTGCTCCTATGATAGGCTACCCAATGCCAACAAGTTATTCTCAATAACTTAGTGTATTTAAATGTCTCAGTTTTTCATAATTGCTCTTTATATTGTGTGTTATCAAAACAGGATAGTTATTTAAGAAACGGGAAATGCAGAAATGACTGCAGTGCAGCAGTAATTATGGTGCACTTTTTCGCTATTTAAGTTGAATATTTCTCTACATTCCTGAAACAATTTTTAGTTTTTTGTACTAGAAAATGCAGACAGTGTTTTCAAAGTAAATGTACAGTGATTTGAAATACAGTAACAGAAGGCAGTGCATGGCCTTCCAATAAAGATATTTGAAGACCGAATTTTCTTTCAGATGGCAATTTTCTCAACATGTGCACAACTTTACATTAATGGAATGTCAAATGTTTTTATATTAAATTCTAGAAAGGTTTCTCAACTGTGTCTGATTAAACATTTAAGCTTATACAAAAAACAGCCTTGCCTTGATTGGGCTAGATTGCTTAGCATGGCAGGCTCTGCTTCGATGGGGAAGAAAACTAAAGCTGGCTTCTACATAACTGTTGGAAACAGTACTCTTCCTTGTCTCACTAGCATAGGGCCAGTTTTTGGAAAAGATCTGCAGGAGTAATGGTATAGCTAAAAAGTCTTGCTAACCAAAACTCTGCAGTGGTGTTGCTGACGAGCTGCTACAAGCGTAGGAAGCTTCTGCAGCACCATAACTGTTGCCTTCACACGAGCATATGTGCAGACTAGGCTTGAGTGTAATGTATCTACAGCTGTCAGGCCTTGTGAGTTAGCATGCGGGCGTACTACGAGCTTCAGAGAAATGGGAAGATCTTAGTATTAAAACTTCAAATTATACTTAAACTGGTATTGAGCAGTGATTTCTTTATGGAAGTGGGGGGAGGGATGTGGGCTGTGATCCATGAACATGCTTCATGGATATTTTTTTTTTCCAACACATGCAAATGACTTCAATCTCAAAACACCACCCATGCTGAGCGAAGCAACAGCACTTTCCTTGACTAGGAGTATAGCTGGAATAATATGTGATCCTGGGGTTAAAGTACTTCATGCTTTCAAGTACAGTATATTAAAATTCCAGTTAATACTGATTTTCTGTTCCTTACCTGCTTGTTTATCAGTAACAAGGAGTAGGTTCAAGTCTAACAATGCTTAACTAACAGCTGAATGTGTTCAAGGTTCTGTCTGCAAGAATCGAGGCAAGATTCTAGGTTAGCTTGAACCCAAGTCAGTGTTTCTTTAACGCTTCAGACCTTTTTGCTAGTCTGTGCTTAGCTCTTGGTGATTGTTTTCCTCTTGAGGCTCAGCTTGTGATGTTCTTAACCACAGCCTAACCTGCCTCTTAATTATGTATTTCTGCCTTTTCTGTGGAATTCTATCAGGGGACAGTACTCTTGTTGCTATGAGAACTTCAGCTGAGTCCTGAAGTACTGCCACACTTGAGTCTGCAGTTGGCAATGTGGAAATATTTTTAAATTGGCTTTGCAACACTCCCCTTGCTCAGTGCTGAAGACAAGGAAGTAGATTGTTATTTATCTTAGCAATTAACATGTCATATATCAGTTTCCAGGTCAGTTGCTTGAAACAAAAGGCATGGAAAGCTTGTTTTTGTTTAAAAACTTCATACTAAAAAAAGTATATGTAGAAAACTTCTAGCTTGTGAATTAACATTGACAGACGAGGGCCTCTTTGTAAGTGATGCAGAGAACAACTGCTGCCTTTCTCCCTTTAGAAAAAGTGAAACCCAGATAAGTGTTTACAAGTCATAGTGGTGAAAATGTGCTTTGGAAACTTAATCAGGAAGTCATGGGAAGAGATGCACCTCATGACTGTTAGTACAGGTTTTTCAAGGTTGTAGATTCTTGGTGGACTTTAATTTTGGGGTCAAATTTGCTACCTTTAGAAGCTGAAGTAATAGTCTCAGAAGTTTTGTCTTGCTTTTAGAGATGTGATAAGGGTTACGGGAGTGCTGTTTAATTTAATCAGTAAGGCACAACTTGAAAAACAGGACCATGTCTTGAATGTTCTCGCCTTCATCTAGGGGGAAGTGTTCCCTGAGGGCAAAGCGTCTTGCTCAGTGTAAGGTGGGCTCTCCTCTTCACCTTTGCACATAAAATGATGAAAAAAAAGAGCTCTACTAAATAACGATAATATCAGACATACTCTGATAGAAGTGAGCTCATAGCAAATCTGCTTTAGAAATACAGCTGTACCTCGCCGTACTCCTGCCCCCGGGAGCAGCAGCTCCTCCACCTGACCCAGTGGCCGACTGGCGCCTTGTCTCTCCCGTTCCCGCTCACTCGGGGCTGTGCAGTAAAGAACCGACGCGCTGGGACTTTGACATACATTAATTTCTCATGACGGCCAGCTCGCGGAATGGCGCCTCTTTCGAGCTCCACCTTCTGGCGCTGGTACAAACCCGTGATTAAGCTCATGTGGAAATTTCCACTGCTCAGCCGCGGCCTTGGGCCGCCGCCCGCCCCGCAGCAACGCGTTACTTGAGCTCTGCTCTGTGCTGCTTCGGACCACACAAACCAGCGTGCAGCTGTTCTGATGGGATGTGTGTGGGCTTTTCCCCCAGAAATCCTCCCGTGCGGCTGTTGCCATGACGGGGAAGGGTAGGGTCCTCACACACCTCCACTCCCCCCCAGCCCACAGACTCGTCCCGGCGTCGGGGAGCTCGGGGCTGCCGTGTCCGAACGGGGAAGGCCAGACGCTGCCGCCTCGGCCGGGGTCCCGGCTGCCGAGGCTGGGCTGGAGCGCACGAAATGCCGGCGGCGGAGGAGGAGCCCCCGGCCTACGGAGGGGACCAGCCGCCCCTGAGGCGAAGGAAGCGGGGGCGGCGGGCAGCGCCCCGGCGGGGCAGTGCCAGCGCGCGTGCGCGGCCGCCGTGTCCCCGCTCGCTCCTGAGGGCACGCGGCGCATGCGCAGTGACCGCCCTGTCCGTGATCCCCCCGCCATGAGGCCGGGGAGAAGCGAGGAAGATGGCGCTGGGCTGCCGCCAAGGGGGACGGTGGTGCGGCCGTACTCCCTGGGGGCGGCCCGTGCCGCGGCGGCCGCCCGCCGCTCGGGTGGCGGAGGGGGTAGAGGCCGGGTCCCTGTCGCGGCCCTACGCGGCGGCGGCGGGCGGGGAGGAGCTGCTGGAGGTGTGCTGGCGGCGGCACTTCCTGCGCGGCGGCGCGGAGCCGCGGCCGGCGCTGGCCTGGCGGGATTACCTCAGCGGCTGCCACCCGGGCTTCGGGCCGCTGGGCGCCGCGCTGCGGGGCAACCTGGCGTCCCAGTGGTGGGACTCGACTCTGGCTTTCCGAGAGCAAGTGTTGGCGGTGGATGTCCCGCTCCACGGCCCGCCCGCCGCCGGCGCTCCGCCGGCCGGGCAGGGGCTCTGGCTGCTGCGCTCGGAGACGCTGCGCGAAGCCCTGCGGGGCGGGGGCTGTAGCCGAGAGCCCGGCAGTCCTTCTCCGGAAGAGGTGCTGGGGAGCGCGGGGGTGCTTCGCGAGAGCCTGCTCCCCGGTACGTCCCGAGCCCGAGCCCCATCACCGCGGGCTGAGGCGGGTCTCGCCGGGCGCCCGCTCGCGTTTTTCTTGCTGGGGGCGAAGCAGCTGCGTTTAAGGGGATTTTGCGGTTGGTGTTGGGGCGCTGGGAAAGTTTCATCTGTGTGCTGAGAGCTTGTGTCCTTTTCAAGGACCTGAGCAGCTCATGCCGAAGTGCCCATCGGATGCTTTCCCGTGTAATCAGGGGGAAGGCACAACAAACTTGCAGTGTCGAAGTACCTGGAGGAATCGGGCTACAGACTGCTGAGCTAATCTTTGAAAAACATTAATGCTAGTGGGACTGCACATACAAACAGCACATGTATCGCATTAATTCTCAGTAGAATTTAAAAAAATGAATTTTTCCTGTGGCTACTAGAATTAGCGATCTGTCTTTTGGCAGGTGCTTTGGCGCAGTATGCTAGCTGCTTAGAATTGGTGAACAAAAGGCTGCCTTGTGGCCTCGCTCAAGTTGGAGTATGCTTTCACTCTATTCCAGAAAGTGAACACAACAAAACCCCTGTAAGGTAGAGTAATAGAGGGATTAATCCCTTTCCATACTTAAACCAACTGTTTGCACTTGTTTCACTTTTGAATTATTTTTGAATACTGTCTCTTGCTTTTTTCCTGTTATTTTTGAAGGAGTTAACTTGCTGACCTTGATATTGTTTAAAGAATAGGCGAAAGGACCACGTCTTTGCTTGCATGGTTTAGTTCTCCCAGAACTGCAGGACAGTGGCTCGATTACTGGTTACGCCAGAGACTCCAATGGTGGAGAAAGGTAACAGCCCACGGGGAATGTCTGCTCTGTTGTATCTCAAAGTGTAGGGGGGGGGGACAGACACCCTATCAGTTTTATAATTTATATTGCTAGCCAATTCTTGTCACTGAAATATGCATATTTCTGGTGAGAAGTGGAAAAATTACTTAAGTTTATGATAGACCTGTTAAGTAGTTTATATAACATGACTTGCAGAAAGGCAAATGGTTTGTGTTTGAAAGTGATTTGAGATCAAAATGCTGTAAAACAACAGGGAGATTTAGGCTGCAATTTATAAAAATCTTTTGCTGAAAATCACAGACTTCATCTTGCATTACAGACTTGGTTTTTTGTAGTTAATACAGCACGCACAGTAGCGATCACCTCTTACATCTTTAATTTTCAGTTTGCAGTAGGCCCATCTAACTTCAGCAGCAGCGACTTCCAGGATGAAGAAGGAAGAAGAGGATTTAATTTACATTACAGCTTTCCTTGGGGGACAGAAACAATAGAAACTTTGAAGAACCTTGGTGATACTGAACTGTTACAGATGTATCCAGGGGATAGTTCAAAATTACTTGTAAGCTTTACTATATTAAAAAATTTTTTGATAAAGATAACGTGAGAGAAATGGTTTCTTTGATGGTCCAGCTGCTTAGCATATGACTATCTTTTTGTTCTTTTGTTGTAAAAACAGTATCGTTGATACTCTACAGTCAGACCTTAATTTTCAAAAGCAGATAAAATAATGTTTTGGGCTTGTTTTTGGTTTTTTTTCGTAAGGAGTTAATTCTTCTAAGTTAGAAACGAGCTATTTTGACAAGACAGCTGTTGTCAGTTGTGTAGCCTTTACCTGTATCTGTGAGTAGATGTCAAGACAAACTCAGTGTCTGTTTTGCAGTGTTAAGTTCGCATCAAAGAGAACCTGTAAATGTTTTTTCTTTCAGTAGCTTGTCCAGTTCCATATATGTAGAAGTATATGTGGATGAATGAATCGTAAACACTGCAAATGGCGTTATAGAAGTTACCACGCTTGGAAGTGGGAAACCTTTCGACTGAGTATGCTGGAGAGGGACAAACTTCTAGTGAATAGCAATGCTTGAACAGTCAGGCTGAACAGATAAAACGAGAGTAACTTGGTATTTTACCGGTAAATTGCAACTTTCTCCTCCCTGAGACAGTCCCGTCTGCTTTTCCTGGTTTTGCAGCTTATTTCTATACAGGAGGCAGAAGACTGTAGTGTGACCTACAAAACTGTGGGTTACATAGTGATTTCTCAGAATGTGGGGACAGATCCCTGTGGTCACTGGGAAGTAATTTCCAAACCTCCAAAAGAAAATGCAGAGTTCAGAGTATATTTGCCATAGATTTGAATTTATGATCAGAGAGGCAGGAGAGGAAAATAATTCCATCCTGTTCTGATCCGCTTTCCGCCGTGTTACAGTCTTAGCTAGTTACTGTTACGCTTTTAAGATTGCTGGTAAGTTTTTAAAATACACGTCTGAATGTATTTAAAATGTAATAAGGGTGCTTGAGCTCAATGTCTCATTATACATTTAAAAGGCCCTTTGAGGCACTAGTTGAGGTATCTCTGTGTGGTTGTGTTTTTTCTCTTCAGGGTCGAGATGGAAGGAAGAATGTTGTTCCTCACGTTCTCTCTGTGAGTGGAAATCTGGACCGAGGAGCGTTAGCGTACCTCTTTGATTCTCTACAGCTAGCTGAGAATCCATTAACAAAAAAGAAAAATTCACAGAGAAAGGTAACTTTCTGTAGAAAGTGTAAGGAAGAATGGATGATGGAAGGCAGGGGCAGGTCTAAGTACAAACCCCACAGACAATGTGGTAAATTCAAGCATGGAAATATCTCCCTTTTCCACATTTCCATCCTCTGTTCCCTTCCCCCAGCGGTGCAGACAGAACACTCTTCACTGGTAGCAATAGGCTGGCCCCACAGGACTGCCTCTGCTGTCCTTTTCACCCACATAGGCAATTTTTCTCATTCTGAGGTCACCTTTCCTGTTTTGCCTCCTCTCTGATGAGAAGGTCGTCCCTTGCCGTGCAAGTGATGAAGGAGTTAAGAGGAATTGGAATGTAGCTACTGTTGGTGGGAAAGAGTTTGTCTCTTCCAGCAGCATTTGAAGGTTTCTGAGAAGAGTAGAAAAATTGTCACAGGTGGTAGAGGGACATTTCCCCGAGGACCATCATTATTCCCACTTTTACCCTGGTTTCCTGGAGTCAGAGTGCTCGTTTTCAGGCAGCACTTGTTAATCAAACAGCCATTTGGTCTTCAAGAACAGGCAGTAGATTGGTAACTGCTGGGCTGTCTCTGATCACTCTGGCTTCGTTACAGATGATGGAGCTCTGCTAACAAAACTTCAGCTCTTTTCTGGGGCTCAGCCAAAATGGACTAATTTCTGCCATGCTAACCTAGCTGGCATGTGTGCTAGTTATATAAAATACAGCTTGCTTCTAATTCAGGATTTTGTGCTATGAGAAACTTCTGGCATATCTAGAACCTTAATTTCAGTGAAAAAATTTAGTATTTCCTAGTTCTGTTTAGAATTTCACACTAAATACATTTAGTAATCTGTTGCTTTTTGTAAAATTATTAGGTACTTAAGCTTCATCCTTGCTTAGCACCTCTTAAAGTGGCCTTGGATGTAGGAAAAGGTCCAACACCAGAGCTGAGACAGGTATGTTGTAAGAAAGTATTTTAATTTTAAGCATTGACCTTCCATGTAACCTTCTGTTTATGTTGGGGAAAATCGTGCTGCTACTTTGATTGAAAGATTGGTGGTTGCAGGGGTTTGGCTGTGCTTCCGCTGTGCAGCTGGTGAGCTGTAGCCGGAGGAGTACGCTGCAGAGTGGGCAGTAGGTGCCTTCCACTTTCAGTGTGTGCCTTTCCACTTAGCACACCACTTTCAGTACTGTTAATAGAGTTGATACTTGTTCCATGCAAAATTAAGGAAAATAAATTAAAAAACCCCTCTCAACTTAATCTTTCAGGATTATTTTAACGCATGGGTCACCTCTTCAGAAGGATTTTTTTTGAAGTTTTTATTTAAGTCAGTTATTAAGTCAGTCCTCACATAAGGGAGGAAAATTACACTGGAATGTTTTTAAGTAGAAATGGAGATTTAATTGCCAAGCTGCTTTCTACTTTGAGATTCTTTCAGCCAGAAAATTAACACCAGCTAGGAATGCTAATACCACACATACTAGCGTTTTAATGGTTTCTTTGTAAAGGATTTCAAACCCTGAAAGTCTGTCTTTTAAATGTTGTTTTTAAATAAACACAGGTTTGTCAAGGATTGTTCAATGAACTGTCAGAAAACAGAATTTCTGTATGGCCGGGTTATCTTGAAACCGTGCAGGTATCTCTGGAACAGCTTTATACAAAGTAAGGAGAAACAGTCTTTTGTAAATTAAACTATGAAGGTGAAAGATGACTTTCTGTGGATTAGCGAAAATATGCCTGTTTTCAGTAAGAAGTCATCGAGTGCAGTAACCACATGACTGAAGGCATGTATCCTGAACCATAAACTTGGATTCAATTAGTTTTATTACAAAGAGCAAAGTCAGATAGTTCATTTTTAAAATTAAGTGAAGTATAAGCCTTTCACATGTTGTTGTTGTTTCTCTGGAACTGTGAAGTGCCTTTTAGAGACTCTCCTATTGAAAATAAATTTCTTAAGATGAGTCATAAGCTCGCAGAACTGTTTCCCACCCTCACCCCCCCTTCGTGCATCTGGGCTGGGTCTGTGTTTCATTCTGAAGTACCATTTCAGATAGCACACTGTATCTAGTCCTGAACTTAAAACTTCTTCCAAGTCTGGAACCGTTACTATCAGTGTATGTGATTGGAATTAGTTATGCAGATAAAAACTGCTGTTCCCTTTGAAGGTTTCATAGGTGACTTGTTGATCAGGGGTGAATTTTGAGCACATCACTGCTCATGTCGATGGATCTTGATCATATTGATGAGTGTTTTTTCCCCAAGAGAAAATAAATACGACTGTTCATGTGCAGTAGTCTTCAAAGTAAGTCTTGCTATTAAATAACAGAAAACAGGTATATTCTGCTTCTACAAAAATATTCTTGTAATAGGTCACTGAATAACATTCTTTTTATGTACTGAAGTAACTAAATAATTTAAAGAAATGTAATCAGGAAGGCAATGAACGGCAACAAGAAAACTGGTGTCTTCACACTGAACTTAGTGCAGTATAGCAGAATAAATATCTACAGCTTACGGTCATTTGTACATATCTGAGTTTTTTGTACACCAAAAGCAGTAACGGGTGTGCGCTTTTCTTTGCAGGTATGATGAGATGAGTGTTCTCTTCACCATCTTGATAACTGATTCCACCCTAGAGAATGGAGTGGTCCAGCTGAGAAGCAGAGACACCACCATGAAGGAAATGATGCACATTTCTAGGCTGAAGGACTTTTTAATTAAGTATGTAACAGCAGCCAAAAATGCATAAACTTAAATTCATTGAATAAAAGGGATTTCTTAAACATCTGTGCCTGAAATGACTTCTGTGGTGTCATGGACTCAGTTGTTTCTCTGCAAATAGTTCCACTAACACTTGGCGGTGCATCTGTTTTCTGTCAAATCTAGACCATCTAGGTCTTCCAGGTTACCTTGAAAAGAGGGAAGAGACAAACTTCTCCCTCGTTAGCAGGGCTAACCATATTTTCTTTCAGTGTCTTCAGTTTTACCAGCTTATTGAAAATACTCCCTTGTAACCTAAAAACTCATCTTTCATCTGTGTATTGCTGACACAATTATGGTCTCTGCTGTAAAATGGTATTTTGTATAAGACTTTCAAATCTTAAATGTTTTAATAATGTCCGTATCTTTCTACTGTCTGTTTGTAGGAATGTATTTTAATCACATGGCCTCAGTTCTTCAACATTTAAGCTATTTCATCTTGCACTCGATAAACATAAAAATCATAAATATGTTATCAAGAGTAACAGAGGAAATAAATTGTAAACAGTTTTTGACAAGCATTTTTGTAGACAAAAAAAGTCTGTACATAGAAAATGGTGGAAAAGCACTAATGTGTGATCATATTTATCCTATAGCTAGGTGTTGTAGTCAAAATCAGATACAAGAATTTGTACAAATATGAAACAGTGATTCTGATCTGTAGAGGTACTGTGTGTGTACAGCTTTTTAAGTCACTGTATGAAAGTGCTTTAAGGTGTATGCAACAAGGCATGTGGCCACTGATAGTCATTGGTATCATGAAACACAGGAACTTGCCTTAAAAAATTTATTCTGTTAACGTGGTGCTTATTTAACTATAAGTGGGTTATTTGTAACTGCTAGACACTAAATAATATAACTTGCTGCATAGTGTAATAATGCTAGGTAACAACGGAAGCTTAGCATAGTGTGGCTGTGTGACTTCCTGAACTCATGGAACTCTACAGAAGCTGGCTATGGAATGACATTAAAACAACCCAGAAATGTGTAAGAAACAGCCTGTAGCAGGATGCAGAATTTGTTTTTTGGAGTTAACTGTCCCAAAAGTTAATTTTAGCATCCTGTCCCTACTCTGAGAGCTGAAGTAATGTTGAACTGAGAAATTGCCATCCTTGCTGCCTGGTAACAGCAGGTACAGAGGCCAAATACAGATCCTCTAGCATGTGCCTAAGAGGGGAACACAGTTGGGTTGGTTTTGTTGGTTTTTTTTAATACTTGAGTAAAGCCTTTTGATTATCTTACGTTTGTGTACCATCCAGTCTCTATTTCAGGAGAATTGTTAAATGTACAGGAACTTGGGTCTGTGTGAAAGCTTTACATCATTTATTCCTTTCTGCTTATTCATCAGGTGCATGTAATGCCAGACATATGTTGTGTCCAGCAGGATCTTACCTCACAGTGATTGCATTGTTTTGTTTCATTGTGTTTTTTATTGGGGCAACAAGCTGCTGTTTGTCTAATGGGGTTGCTATTTGGGTCTTTGTTAATTCCAGTTTTTATCTGTTCTGCTTTTTCTTTTAAATTGAAGTCCTCAGAGATTATGACTTGGGATTTTGCTTGCTAGTAGAGAATGAGCTATATTATCTGTCTAAAAATAATTAGGCCAGGAAACTAGTATCTGAACATCATCTCTTTCTGTGCAGATTTGGTGGTACTTATCACATCTGAGGACTGAAAGATTCTTTAAAAATACATGATTAAGTTAATCACAAAAGAGATCTTACCTTGTACTTAGTCTCCGACGAAGACTGTTGAATAGACTGTAGCGCATGCCGCCTTCTCTGCTAAAAGCCAGAATAACATAATTCATTATTCCTTTTTTTGGTGCAGGTACAACAGAAGAATTAATATACCATCAGCAACTTGGTCACTAATAACATCTCCTCCATGGTTTCATAATGAGACTGTTGAATTTTTGGGTCATAGGATGGTGATAGGCTTTTTATTTGGGCTTTTTTTTTTTTCTTTTTTTTTCCCCTAAAAAAGTCTTAAAGTTATTTTAATTTCTCTGTAGTAAGTAAGCAGTTTCAGTATGTAACTGCTAGTATCTAAACCCTGCCTCCCCCCAGCAAGATTTCCCCCAAACCATATTTGTGCTCATCAGATGTTTTACGATTATAGATTGAGGTTTTCACCTTTTTCATCTTCTCTTCTTATAACAGAAAAGTTAACGTATTCTTCTGATTTAACAGGCTCTGGATTAAAGATGATGAACAACAATTAAATCAATTACAAGAGACTGACCAGATCTTTATTTTTTTTTAATAATCTTGAAACAAAGCAGCAGGATTCCGTATTGAATATAAACGTACTGTGCTTTAGCATTCCTGGGCCTTACCAGAGCTATTGTCACTGTCCTTGCAGGCTGTGTGGGTAGAAAGCTGACTGGTATCTGGTGTGAGCAGCTGCAGCGAGCACCGAGCTAAGGCAGCAAAGCAGCTACAACCCTACCTGTCTCCTGCAGGAACAGGAGGGCAGATTTGTTCTGAGATAATGATCCCCCTTTTGATATTTAGAAATAGGAAACATAATACCTTTGCTGTTGGTTTGTTTTGGGGGTTTCGGTTTCCCTTGAAAATATTGACATTCACATATAATGCAAGCGTAGAAAACTACAAGCTAATGGCATGGTGGCTTTCGTGTAATGTCTTCATTACTGTGCATTTTCTGCAACAGAAGTAGTACAATGTCTTTATGTGGATCAGTTGCTTTGTTGTCTAGCATTATTTCATAATTTCAGTTTGAACTGACTTTGAGTCTTGTTAAAGTTAAGACACGTGGAATGAAGAACTATTTTGTACTGAACAATTTTGAACAGAATGCAGAAACTACGTAAGTTTTGCTTTTCTACAGCTTGCGTATGGCCCACTTTTGTCTCTTAGTAAATGGGCATTGCACCTCTGATCAACCTCCTGTCTTTCATTTTCTTTTCCTCTGTTACGGCTATTTCAGTCCTCACCATGAGTTGCCAAATGCAATTCTTCATTTTACTGCTGTTTACAGTAGACTTTTGTGTAGAACTTCAGTTCATTTAACTAGTTGCAGTTTTGGTTGCGTGGGCGACAGGTAGTGCCAAACATGGATCCCGAGGGACTTGAAATAATGCCTCTGCCAGGCACAGTCAGTAGGAGTGTTAGCTCGCTCACTGAGTGGTAGTAGGAGTCCCCTTCCATTGCTTTTGCAGTACCTGAAGAAATTTGCCCATCCCAGCTACAAACAGTATAATAGCATTCTTCAGCCAAACTCCCACAAGTAAGTTTCATGGCTGCACGGGGAGTAACATGAACTTACCAATCTCTGTGTATATGACGTAGTTTTCAGCATCTTCTGCATTCACTGGTGAAGTAAGGCCAGTTGAGGACCTGGTAGACTTAAATTTTTCTGTAAATTGTAAGAGAAAAACACATGCCTATAAACATATATAATTTTTTTCTTAGAGGGAAATAAACAGCTCCATGATATTTTTTTAATACTTGGAGATCTCAGATAGTGTTATTTTCATGATAAAAATTACTCCTTAACTAAGGGCATTTTAAATAGAATTTCCTTTCTTTACTAAGATCAATGAGGTCCAATTCCTTCCAATATTTATGTGTATTAGATTACATGTTGCTTTGCTTCCCCCATCCCAGAGCTGCCATCGAAAATATAGCTCAGAGGTTTTGCCTTGTCAATGTCTTTTTAGGCTCCTGTGCTGGTTAAGAGGAGACTTGACAACATCCTAAAATATCAAGAGCGTAACTCTACATGTAACGTGATGTTCAAACACTAATATGTATTGACAACATAAATGAGGAAAACGAAACAGACATTCAAATAACTCACTTGCTTTATATGAGGGAATTATGAAAAATGGAATTGCTAGAGCAAATCCTATTATGAATAGTAACAAGATCAGCCCGAAAGAAATTATCAGGGGTTGAGAATGGCTTCTCTCTTCTGCCAAAAAGAGAAAAAAAAAAAAAGGTGTTTATGCAATGAAATGTTGTTTCATACTCTAAGTTGTTTCTGTAAATTAAAATCAAGATGCTGCATTTCTTTCAGCTTTTGGATTAACTGTGGTTAATGTAACTATTCAGGAGAGTCCCAAGTGCTGCCACAGCAGAAGGAAGGGGGTTTGCTGGTGCCGGTAGACTCTCCCTTTCGTAGGACCAGAGAGAAAAATGAAACTAGACTCTCCCCAAGGTGGACAAGGGGTCTCTTGTAAAAGTCAGTCATCCTTCATGGTCACTTCAACTTCTCCTACTATCTAGGCTGCATGAAATTCTATCTTTTTTGCATTAATTTTAAAAACTCTGGTTATTTTTTTATTGTCAAAAATTATATTTTGACCATTACATTTCAGGAACAAAATTTCTGGCTAAAAAATCTTGCGTTGTTACAACCTTCTGAGTTTTGTGTGGTCCCTGTTTATCGTCATGGTAAACTTTCATGCATGCGCACCTGCTAATGTAAAGTTGAAACTGTTGCTGTATTTTGTATTATTGCGAAAGCTATTTTCAGCTCTGCATTTATAGGTTCCAAAGTCACTAGAGGAACTGATACATAGAAAAATCACAGCTGCTTCCCTCTTGTGCATCTTCACTGGGGGAGAGATGTTTTGTTTTCCTTTGAAGAAGATGTACGTGATAGGAAGGGAGCCGTTCTCCGAGAGGCAAGACAGGGTCACATTCTGGCCTTTCTTTGCTTGAGAGGTGGGTGAGCTCAGCACTGGTTTGGAAATTGGCTCTGTAAAAAGAAAACTGAAAGGACTGCATCACTGAGTACAGGACAAGCTCCAAAGGAAGACTCGCGGTTAAGCAGCGACATTGGCAAATGAGACAGGCACTGAGGATGGAGGGCTCAGTGAGCCAGACAAGAGTCCCACTGACGACTCCTAAGGAAATAATAGGGATTTGCCATAAAGTTCAGCTCCACAATCAAGGCAGGTGCACACTGCAATCCAAAATAGTACCTGCTGCAAACAAAACCCTGACTGCTGCTGCTGCAGATGCATTGCGTGACTGCGTGCCCCCAAAATAAATGAGCTGAGAAGGTACACAGCCAGACATACCTATAAGAGTGAAGTTGAGACTGTTGCTGTATTTTCCGCCACTGGAGACTTTATTCTCAGCTTTGCATTTGTATTCACCCACATCACCGGCAGACTTGATAGTCAAGTTAAACAAAGCGGGGGTCAAGTCTGGCCTGTTTAAAGTGGATACCTTCTGACTGTGCTTAAACAATGTGTATGTGACAGGTGGAGATCCAGAGTCTGAGTGGCAGGAGAGGCTCACGTTCTGGTTCATCACTACATTCAAAGTCCTCTGAACAGACGTGAGCCTGGGATTGGACAGCATCTCTGGAAAGAAGAAACTTCTGAGTGAGTTCACTGCACCTATCATCCAAGAAACTCTCAGAATTTTCCCAAAATATGTTGAGAACCAGGCTATCCTTATTTCTGTTGAAACAGGTCGTTGTTGTTTTTTTTTTCCCACCTTTGGTAGCAGGCAACACAACTTTATATCTTTCAAAATCAGTATGCAGCTTCAAACGATGAAAAATGCATGTCTTCAAGCAAAAGAGAGCATGTACACACGAAGCTAACTGATGTATCCGGATGAACTAACAAAAATACTTCTGAACTACAGCAGCAATTAAAATAATAGAAGTATAAAAGATAAATATAATGGGATGTTAATTGTAGGAGAAAGGAACCTTATATGCTAGTTGAGAGGTAGTACGTGAACCTGAAAGTAAAAGCAGTATTTTACTTGTGGCCATATGTAAAAAGGCAGAATTGAACTTTTGAATACTAGCACCAGGAGCCTTGACAGTCGATCAAGTTAGTTTGCTTTTATGAGATTATACAAACAAATTTGTGATAAAAGCTTGTACTGTATTTTCATAGAAAATAGTAATAAACTAGTCATGACTAACATAAATTATGACACTTAGAGGGGAAAAAATATGTTTTAACAACTTAAAGCAATTTTGACTGTACGTACAGGTCAGCAGAGACAGTTGACTTTGTACAGAAACTTGTAAACTGCCCCACTGCACAGACAGGGGCGAAAGATTTAATTTTACATGAAGATTCTGGACATTTTTTAATCCCTCCCCCATTTTTTTTGTTAACAGTCGATTTCAACACGTAACCCTAAGCCAAAAAAAGAGAACCTACCTTTGCCATTTGCAGTAGTTTTCTGAATCTGATGAGACATTTGAACTAAGAGAAGAAAAGAAAGCTTTCAGACAAGAAACAATCGTTCTTGTTTAGAAAGATTTGTAATATGTAAGAAGTATGTCCTTGGCTTACGGTAGGAAAACAGCAGAATTGTAAGAAAAAACATCTTCTTGACACTGAGCAGGGCAGCTGGTGGAGATCTTCGAGGAGCGGCTCTAGGGGTTGAGGAAGTCCTAAATATGGAAACAGCGCTGATGTTTGTGTAAAGACTTTTGTAATATTCCACTTACATTTAGCCTATGGCAGACAGAGCAGTGGTCAGAAGAAAAAGCTGTGGAGTGAGGAACAGCAGTTTGGGATACAACCAAATGTTATATAGAGTCGCTTTAAGATGTAACTGACATGATCAGCAGTTTTTTCCATGTGAAAAACTGTGCGGTAGAACTGTGCTGCCATGCAGTATGCAAGACCGTATATAATTTTTCCTGCACTGCTCTTTACAAGGGAATGAGATCACTGATTCATATCGAAGAGTCACACATTTGCTAGAAAGAATGCAAGTGATCATATGGCTGAGAATTAGGGAGTATGTGCTACCGGGTTTTTTTTTAGGAGCAATGTAATTTAAAAAAAAAAATCCAAAAAACCCAAACAACAACAATCTATAGAAGTTTTAAGATGCTAATAAATACTTATAGCTAGCCTACTTGTTAGGGAACAATTTTGGTCAAACTTCAATTATTAAGCTGTGAGGAAGTGAGATCTTGTACTAGAAAGTACAAATCTCATCAAGAACTTGAGTTCAACACCACTGCAGAAATGAATTTGATTACTAATTTGGTCATCTAATCAGTAATACAAAGCTACATAATTATCACTACAGCAAGTAGATATCCTTTATTTGTCATCTTCTGGGTAAAGTAAATGTGATCTTTAGCTATACGTGGGCAATGCCTTCTGAAGCACTCTAGGCCCTGTTGTATGTGAAGTAACTTATACAGAGAACGCCTTAAAAGCGTTGTTGTGATCCTTGCCTTATTTCTTATTTCTTTGTCTCCAGTTTCTTCTGAAGGTAACAAGACAAGGCCCTCCTGAGTCTCTCTTCTCCTGTGCAATACAAAATGCCTCTCAAGGCCTGTTCTGTTTGCTCACAGAGTTTTGTAACTTCCTTCCTCGTTTTGCCTATTTCGTTTAATTTCTTTTAAGATAACCCCCACCCTATCCTCACAAATGTTTCTTCTGTGGAAATGCTGACAACTAACCACAAGACTGGATTTTTTTTTTTTTTTTTTTTTTTTTGCAGCTGGCAGGAAGCAAGTGTAAAAATGCAGCTGTCAGGAGAAGAACCATGAGCGCTCGTGCATTTTCCTGTTGTGGGAGCATGCTTTTTGTCAGAAAAGCACAAAAAAAGGCCCTTAAGACGCTCGCAGCCAGGTGATGGAGGCGGAGAGGTGTCCCGAAAGCTGTGGAAGGAGGCCGGGGTCTCACCTTCCTGTAAGGGGGAGGGAGCGGCCGGCTCGGGGCAACCGCCGGGAGGCCGCTGAGGGCTGTGGGGAGGAGCCCCCGCTGCCCGCGGCCGCCTCCCTCGGTGCCGGCGGCGGTTTGGGTTGTTGGCGGCGGCCCGCCGGTGGCTGCGGGCGGTGGGGGGCCCTGGGCCCCCCTGAGGCGCGGGCGGGCCGGGCTGTAGGCTGCCGGCTCCCTCACACACAGCCGGCGGCCGCCTGTGCGGGGGTCACGGAGCCGCCAGCCGCCTCCCACTCCGCCTGCTCTGCAAAGCCGCTGGGGGACGCGGACCTGAACGCTTTACTGATTCGGTGTGTAACAGCGAGTAGTTATTGTGAGCTGTGAATTTGTCCGTAAAAACGAGAAGTTTAGTTGTCACTAGGATCTCTCATGGGCAGCAGCTTTAAATAACGTGTGGGCAGGGAGCTTGCTTGGCCCCCTCAGGACACACGGCCTGGGTACGGAGGGAAGGCCGGGGCTGGTTCAGAGCACTGGTCTCTCCGGGACGGGAGGAGGGCAATTCCAGAGCTCCCCGTGCCTTCCTTGGCTGGTTTGGACTGTGCCAAGCAGCCCTGCTCCTGCGCTCACCTCGGGTGGAGATCCTGCGGTTCAGTGCATCTGTGTCCTCAGTGCTTGTTTTGGTGGTTTTTGGTTGTTTGTTGAGGTTTTTTTCCCTTGAAATTTGGGTTTAGGGGCTGAAATAGGAGGGAATATGTTTTCTTTGACACATCCCGTTCATCTCAACTATACATGTAGGATTACGGGGAAGAGCTGTGTTCCATTTAACTGTACGATAGTTGTGCCTAACTGTTTCAACTGCTCAAATACCTGTTTACTTTTCAACTTTCATAATTGCTTTGCAGAACATTAATAGAGACACTTCTTATGTAAAAAGATTTTTGAACCTTTATGGTTGGAGTTGGTAGCTGAGGCTTACTGATGAAGTTTGTATGAAATCCAGACTGCAATTGCTGGATCACCACTGGGGGAGTAATAATATGTCCTGGTTAGAAAATGGGACTTCAGATGAAGTTCATAACATAAATTATTAAGTTAGGTTGATACAAAAAAGCTTCCAGAAAAATTTAATTGACTACTCAGTCCTATAAGGGCAAGGAAGGGCTGGATGTACTGAAATTTTGTTAAAGCGTAATCCAGTAGGCTGTGTGTACTAATGGGAGTTGTGCATGCCAATAATGCATTCTTATTCTCAAGCACTACTCTTGGAATAACACTTTCAATTTCTGCTGGTTTACGTGGGTATAATTGTGATGAGTATTCAACAGATCTGAAGGTGGATAGCATCTTTATGGCAGCTTTGTAAAAGGCTTTAAGGCAGTACTTTTTTTCCACGTGTGCTGGAAGTGTCCCAGATTTAAGAGAATGAGCTTCATTAAATCCTGTAGTATTACTCCGAGGCAAAATGGTACTGTCTTATTTTGTCCTTCAGCAAGGAGAACATATGGCATCTGGTTGGCCATACGATCAATGTGGAACAGGGAAAAAAGGCAAAATTAGCTCTTGGCATTACTTTTCTGTGAGGTTTTGAATACTGACTTTACCTTTGAACATGAACTAGTGCATTAATCGTTTGAAGAGTGTCCTAGATAGTAGTAAACAAAGTTTACTTCCATGTTGATTGTTTTTTTGGCAGAGCTGGCCGTCGACTTTGGACTAATATGATGTTGATCAGTTCAGTACGTATACATAGAGTTCTATAGCATCAGTAAGATACTGTGCGAGCTTCAAGTTCCCTTTATATTAGATTTACAAGTTTCCTGCCTGGAATTAATGTGGTTCTATATGTAGGAAGAACTGAATAAATTTAGCAAAAAGTAAGGAACAGAAGTCATCCAGCCAAAACAAGTAAGTTAAAAAGTCTGAAGGGGAGGTGTGTATCACTTGGTGCTGTGACAATATTCTGCCTGAGGCACGCAGATGGAAGAGAATAAGAGCCAAACTGAGCTTTCATTCACAAGGTCAATTCTTTGACTTGAGAATGAAAATAGTGTGAGATAGCGTTTTGTAGTAAGGCTGTGAAGGCTTCACACTATATCTGTCCTATTCTAGGCTTCCAGGGAAATTTGCATGTTTCAGCAGAATTGTAAAAGTTATTCCCACTCCCAGTTTCTTATGCCAAGAGGTCCTCCATTCTGGAAGAGCATCCGCTACAGTAGATGTCTGCAGAAGGCCTTGCTAGAAATCACCATATACTGACAGTTATGTCTGGTGACGAATTAAATTAAGCCCTCCTGTTTTGTCTGAAAAAAGGTTTTACTGATATGGCTAGATCATCACAGAATACCATATTTTAACACTCCTACTCGAAATGGCTGTGGTGGCAAGTCAGGTGTTTATTTTAACTGCCTGGTATTTGATTGTGAGGAGATTGTTTTTCTAGGACAAGTAAGAGTGGAAGAGGAAAGGATCTTTTCTATATGCAGTTTTAAGATAGTTTTAAATTTCTCGCCGTGATCCTCAGGTTCTGAATGCAAATTTTCATGTAGTGAATGAACTGCAAATTGCAAGGAACATGTCAGCAGGTGAAAGGTACTTTTGGGCACCCAATTTGATTAACTTAACAACTCCCAAGTCCCCCAAAGATGAAATACTTTAAAATGCTACTTCTTCCTTCTGCCCCCTTTCTCCCTCCCCACCCAAAAAAGGAAAAAGAAAAATTTTGATGAGGTACAAAAGACTGAGGTTACTAATGCGTTTCTCTTGGGATAAATTCTGACATCTGTGTCTGAAAAGTATTCCAGACAAATGTGTTCAGGAATTGGTGTGAGAAACTACAGGTTAAAAAAATAGAGGATGCTCTTAATCATCTTTACAAACTCATAGGTGCAATTTTAACTTTGGCTTCCTCACCTCTGACAAAAATGAACTTTTTAAATTTTTTTTTTTTTACTTTGAATGCTTAACATACTGAATGAAAAAAGCGTGAAAAAAAAAGAAGAAACTTGCAAGGACTATGTCTGTTTTCGAGCCCTTTTCAAACTTCTGTTTGTGCGCCCTGAGGAGTATCTGCCCCTTTGTGCATCCTAACCAGAAGTTATCAGTAGCAGCAATGGCTGTGTGTGGACACCTGCTGCAGCTCAGGAAGCAGATAAATTTTTCCTCTTGGTTTGTGTAAAGTCTGCTGAAAGATTTTCTGTCAGCTTGGATCAGCTTGCTGAGTGACTACCAGCTGAATTTTACTTATGAAACTGATATGGAATAATGCTTGAAGACTCATCAAGCAATACAAAAACAATGGGAATGTACAGAGAAGGAAAAATATTTCCAGAGCTAATTTAGTCTCCAGCCAGAAGGTTCTGACCTTTTCTCTGGCACTGTCCATACTCTGCAATGAATATTATTGCAGAGCTCAAGGCTGTTTTTCTGCCACATCCAGAAATGCTGGATGTTAAGTAAAATAAGTGGAAATTCTGGTATGTTGCCAGATAAGCACAGTGTGTGATAGTGACACAGTCTGTGATGTCTGCTTCTAATCTGAGGAATTTGTTAACCCAGTGGAAGACAGCAGTTAAAAATGTCTTCAAGGTGTAGAATCAGTCATTTACGCACACTACTGGAACAGAGAAAGTTTGAGAGGTGGTATCAGAGACCACGATCATAATGTAAACCAACAAATAGATTCCACACCTCTGAAAAAATAAGTTTCTCTCCTTTGTCTAGATGAATTTCTAAGGTACACAAAAGCGCGTGCTACATGAAATACAAGCCAAGACTTCAGATTCCTAATGTTAATTTCAACGTTGCACCATATCGATAAGGAAGTGTAAAGCCAAATAGTAATAATAAGCTCCTGTTGTATTCAAAAGAAAGATTTCAGTGATATTAGCTCATTATCAGCTTCCTGCTTCCTTCAGTTGCTTTTCTGGATCTAATTTATATTGCCATTTGGAGTAAGTGTTGGATATCAGTAATCATAGGTTTAATTAGAGAGAAGTGAGGGAATCTGTGCTTTGCTGTAGTGGTTATCTCCCAGTAGATGGTGCCATTGTGAAATGCAATTTATTCTGAGAAGCACAAACTTTTGGCAGTCTAGAGTTTCTGTAAATTGTAGAACTTCCAGACTCCTGGAAGAAAGATGTTAATTTCTTTAATGTTCTTTGTAAATATTCAAATCCAGGGATGAAATTATTTTTTTATTCTTCTCTAGGGAGGTATAGTGAGACACTTTTAAAATAAAGACAAATGATGCAAATGTCCCACATTCAAGAGAAGACAGTATACCCCAAAAGAATACGTAGAACAAACACAGTTCATTCCCAGTTCCCCAGGGATTTGTCTAGACTTGTGAAAACAGCAATTATTTGTTTGTTTGTTATAATTCTATTATCTGTGACTATACTAAAACAGGAAGTGATAATTAAGCAAAATAGTTCACAGTTGTAAGGAACCAAAACAATTAAACAATTATATGCATCAGGAACTGTGGGATTAGAAAGGAAAGGTACTTTTCTGTTCTTGATTTTGTTACTGGAAAGATTGTGTTGACTTCAGTATAGATGGACACAGATCTCTAAATTTTTATAAATTTTTAAATAAGATTTAGAAAATCCTAAATATTGGCAGAGACACCTCTATAGCAATTAACTGTTTTTAAAATCAGTGAATTCATACAAGAAATGAAGTGGAACCTCCATTGCCAGTGCCAAGATTTGATGACCCCAGAATGCTGTGTTAAGAGAAGTGTTTTGTCACTAAATCAGTGGGATAGAACTTGAAGGCAACACACGTAGAGACTTCATCTTTTCTGAAGAAAGTAAACTCCCATCAGGAACTGGGCGTTTGAGGCCAGGAGACAAAGCTTAGGGGCCCCGAAGATTCGCTGGAATCAGCATGTGCTCTGTGAGGAAGTAAGACGTCAGTCCTACAGATCGGCACTGCGGTGTGCTCTTTACTGTCATGCCAGCCGGCTGGAGAGCAAATGAAAACAAACAGCTGAAATGTGGTGTGAACTCCTGGCTTCCTTTCCTGTCGTAAGGGACTGGCTGAAAACATTGTATTTGCAGAGGGAAAAAATTGAAAATCTTATTCAGCATTTTTGCCCTTAGGAAAATAGGCTTTGCTTCTGATTTTAGGCAAAGCTCTGTTCAGATGATAGAGCTGATGGTTTTTGGGAAATGTCATACGAAAGCAAGTAGCGGGGGACCCAGCCAGCAGAAACAGGGATCGCAAATTCCCAGATGA
Organism: Alca torda; assembly: GCA_008658365.1. Lineage (NCBI taxonomy): Eukaryota > Metazoa > Chordata > Aves > Charadriiformes > Alcidae > Alca > Alca torda. The sequence goes on from CM018086.1 coordinate 38,539,974, forward strand.
GCACAACTTTAACGTTTAAGGGTCTAATTCATTGGGCAGTAGATTAAATGTAATGATTCCCGTAGGTTTCAAAGAGCATTGCATCAGATTGTAATGCCTATTCTGTCTGCTTCAGAAGGTGTGTTGTGTTTGTTTTTGAGATCAATCCTACTTTTGCCAGAAATATAGTAGGGACTGAATAGAGTTCTTTATGTGATGTATATTAGAATAACTTTCATCTTCTGTATTTCAGAAAAATGTATCTTGAGAGATTACAATAAGATGACTGTTATGAAAATACATAGCTGTATTACTGGGACAGGTATTTTTAAGTTTAAATTCTTTAAGTCAATCTGATTTCCAGTTTAACAATGGAAGATGGTCTCAAGCCATTCTTTCACGTTTGAAATGCTTTTCTTCCAAGTTTCCCAATATTTTGTCTTAAATCCTACGGTTGAATTTACTTCTTGGATTTTGGCCAATATCAGCTAGATTTTCTTCTGCGGGGCAATGTTGAGGGCTTATCAAGAATATGACAGTCGAATCGGCCTGTGAGATCTTATGGAACATCCTTCACTTGGGAGTGACATCTCACAACAGCCTTGGGTTTTGGCACCATTAAACCTTGCTCCTGACGTAGTTCATCCCAAAAGCTGACATTTCCACCCGATTCTGAAACTAGCCTGGTTCTGAACTCAACCATATTGGCTCACTCTGAAGGATGTCAGCCCACACTCACTTTCTCCTTCTGTTGCTGTGGCCTTTGTCCCCTTAGTGGGAAAGACTGTTGTGGTTTTGCTGAGCTTTGCGTGTCCTGCTGAATTCTTTTACGGGGAAAGGGGGAAGGGGGAAATCTCCTTCCTTCCTAATTTTTGTTATCAATGGCAAAAGTTGATCTAGCTTTGTTCTCCACCTGCCATGTGTCCTCCTTCTCTTTTCCTTTACCTGGCTCTGGAGACCGTTGTTGGCAACCACCCAAACCATTAGTCTTTTGTTGGTGGTGTATTTCAAACAGACTGGATTAAGTAGAACAAACGCTATTGCTAGTTAACCGGCTTAATTCTTTAGTCATTAACTGCTATGACTATTGTGCCATTCTGTACTTCCTCCCTGCAAAATAGGTAGATAGATGCTTGTTCATATTGCTGATACATTGTTAAACAGATGAATGTTTCCCTCCTGCTTCCTTCTGCAAAATACCGTGCTTGTATGTGTAATGCAAGAATTAAAGTACACTTACAGCTTTAAACTATTGGTTTTTTGGGAAAAATACAGTTTTCATTGACCCCAGGAGATAAAAAAAGGTGTTTCATATAAACGGTGAAGCTTATGAGAACTGTATGTCTCATTAATAGACTTCTGTGAATGTATTTAGCGTTGTTTTAAGCGGAGTTTTAACAAGCCTGGAAAATGTCGCTAGAAGTAAAGCATTGACTCTGTCTACAAAGGAAAGAATCAAAAGGATTAAGAGTTGAGCACTATTTTCAAGAATAACTAAATCATTACTTAGGGAGTTCTGGAACGCAGAACTTGAGAAACACTTTTTGAAGGGCATGATTTCAACTCAGTTTATCAAGCCTACAGACCAAGTCAGTGTTAGGGATCAAGTGGAATGACTTAAGTCTGACTTAAAAGAGGACTGATAAACTGAGAAGGAATATCCTCAACAACTGAAAGGTACTGAACATTGAATTCCTTAAAGTTACAGAGTAATTTTTTTCTGGAAAAATGAAATTGGTGCTTAAATCTGCCACTTCTGCAATGTCAGATTATTTAAGATTAAAAACACATTCATACAAAGTAAGAAAAGTAGAAGAGGAAAGATAGGGACAGGTTTGTCTGTAATCCTCTTGCTTTCCTCGTTCTGCCCATCTCTTCCCTCCCCTCTCCATTTGAATATCAAGAAACTGGTCATGGTAATGAGGTTTTGGATAATGATTACATTTTACTTTTTTTCACAACTAATCTTCAGCACAATTCCACCTACATCAAAGGTGATGGCTACTGATTTGCTTGTGTTTAGGCTTTCTTTAGGCTTTCTGTTTTCTTTAGGCTTTCATCCATAATCAGAGAAACCCCCTCCATTTCGTTAAAGGGAGTTACTCAATTTTTATGAATTTTACGTCAGTTCCTTACTGTATCTTAGGTAGACATTTATACCAGTGGAAATTGAGGGCAAAATGCTGAAGTAGAACGTTTTGCAATTTTTCCTTCTCTGATCACATTTGCTCAAGTTCTGCTTTCAGTGTTTTGGATGCAGAATTAATCATCCCTGATTTTGGTTTGGCTGCAATATTGTCAGGCTACTTATGCTATTGCAAAAGATTAAACAACACAGAACAGGTCAGAAGATCTCTCAGGGATGCCTGAATTCAAAGTTTCAAGCTACTAGCAGATTTAACTCTTGCTACAGCGTATTCTCTATTTCAGATTGTGCCAGTGCTGCTTCACATTTCTGCTGAGAAGTAGAACTGCAACTGGTTCTGTTCTTGTGGGGTTTGAGTTTTAGGATTGTATATGTTTTGGACTGTCCTAACTATATAAAATAAAATCTTGTGCAGTTCTGTGTTATTTATATATGATGGTAGTATGAGAGGTCCGTCTGTCAATATTCTAGTCTAACACAACAGTAACTATGGTTTCTGACATAATTTGAATTTGTGTGCCCTAGAATAAAGCTGTTCTTTGCCACAGCAAAGATGAGATGCCTATAAATGGAGGTAAAGAGGAAAAATGAATAATTATGTATGTGTGTTCTCTGAAAGAGTTTTCCATGTCACGATGAAGGGAAATATTTGCTCAAGGATCTGCTGAGGCCAAGTAGCAAAGGTAATTTGTGTTCGTAAATGGTTAATCGTGACTTAAAAATACCCGTATTGACAGGAACTGCAGGATAAATGTCATTGGAACTTCTTGTTTTTTTAATACACCTTAAGAAATTAAACAAAGCAAATGCATTTGGTGGCGCCCTCAGGAAAAGTCTAGTCACTTCCTGAACAGTAATCTGCCTGTGAGCAGCAGATAGATTCTCATTGTTTGCCATTTCCAGTTTCCAGTAATGGGAACGATTACTTGATCTAGCCAGTTTCTGTTGAAGATCTGGGAAAACTTAAAAATTTTGATGGCAAAATTTTATCTGTTTCCATAAAACAACAACAGAAAAAAACTGTAACCTGTTTCTGGTACCTGGGGGCATTACTTCTGATGATGAATATTGTTTTATTTTGGAATTAAGTGTCTGTTCTTCAGGAACGAGATGTATCTTGCTCTTCTGGTGATTTTCTTGCAGTGTAAGTTTGATAACTAAATATCTGTGTGGGTGAATGTGTTTCTGATTTATTTGGGGTTTGTTGGGGCTTTTTATTGTTTCCTGTTACTGTCTCTCAATCTGTAAGCTTTGAAAATAACATTTTTTTCATTTTTTTCCAGGTTCAGAACTTCACACTCAGGAGAAAGGTAGGTAATGATAGTTTTCTTTCACATACAAATTTAAAATAAGTTATTTAACTAATTCCTCACTAGTAGTTGTGCATCCATAACAGAGTATATCTGGATTTGTGGTACTATACCTCAGTATGAAATCTGGCCATGTTAAAAAAAAAAAAAAGGCATTACTTGGTGGTGTTTCTTGGTATAGGGTATATGAGAGATGTGCTGCTCATACTTTAATACATGTTTTGGTGAAATCTTTCCTAGAGTAATTTGCTTTACTGAGGCATACAAGAGAAAAGATGGGAGAGGAAATTTTATTACTAGCATTTTGTTTTGGTCTTTAAAAAACTCTTTCATGCCCATAAGCAAGGAGATAAAATTATAGAAGATAAGTTAAGGGCACTCTCTCTTGCTCTTTTCTTGCAAAAGAAAAGCTCATGTCTGAGCTGAGTACAGAGCTTGCGTTCTGAAAGGAATGCGTTCACTTTTTACGTTATCATCTTGCTGACTTCCAGCACGTACACTCTGCATACTTCCTTTTCTCCATCACTGGAAAAGTTTGCTTCTTGTTGTCATGTAGTCTATTCACATGCAAAAATATTTACAACTTTTGCATTGGTTTTATGCCCAAAAGTCTCTCTAGCAAGGACAATTTGTACGTAGGTGGTAAGCGTACATGCCAGGGGACTTCTTTAGATGCAAGAAAACTTTCCTGTTCTAGTAGCAAATTTTTAATACAAATCCAGGCCAAAACGGGCATACCCAAAAGCTGTAAGTTCTAAATGAAGGGAAAGTGAATGAACTCAGAAATCTTTCTCTATACCTATTCATCTAGCTGTGTGAATAAAAATATTAATTATACCAGGATTCTAATAATTCTAAATTTTAAGCTACAAATTATTTATCATTGCTGTGGTTTAAACACAGAAGAACTATATTTATATCTTAATGCTATTATAAACTTCATTTCTTAAAGTGCTTATCAATTAATTTTTTAAAATATGAATATTGTATTCAGTATATTGTTTTCAGGGACTAACATATTTAAATTCTAAACTAATTGAAAGCATTGCTTCTGCATGTGATTCTGTATTTGAATTAATCAGGGTATGATTGCTATGGACTCTTGAGAATATGACTGCTGGACTGCCAACAATGTGAAGTTAGGCATGTGCACGTTTGCTTGTAGAACTTGAACCCAAATACATTATGCTCTAGTCATCCTAAACTAGAGATTTAAGATTATCTCAAGCTTGTGAGTTACATGTTTAAAGTGGAATTTGCTGAATGACATAACCCTAACCTTACTTTTAGATAAAAAATACTGGGATAACTCCAGGGATTTCTGCTAATTGGGGTTGAATTGGCTTGGGCTTTAATAAAACTCTAAGCAGAGTTTTACTGTCATTTTTCAGTTTATTCAGACAAGTATAAATACAAAATTTTGTTCACCTCTCAGATCTGCTGCCAATTAGGGTTGAAGACAACAAACCATGAGAAATAAGGAAAACCAAGAAGTAGCTGCAAACCTGTTCCAGTGTTCTCTGTGTCTTCTAGGGAATTTAGTACATCTGGCCATGAGCATGGCCAAATCAATAATTGTCTCCGTCTCCAAAGGCAAAGACTGAGCAGACAAACAGTGTATGCTGTGACAGTCAGTAGTTGCCGCTAGTATATCTGTGCAGTGGAAGGTAAAGCTGCTACCACTGCGAGTGGTCAACATCTATGAGATCTGACCACAAAAATTATAACACCTGCTAGTAGGGTACAGTGAATTAATTTTTGTGGCTAACGTAGCAGCTTGAGATAACAGCATTATGTTGGACTAATTGAAAATAAATATAACTCTTTTTTTTTCCCTATGAAGTTTTTACTTTCAACAAAGTTGAAATCGAGGTTCAGCCATCTTTCAAAGTAAAGAACGGAGATCCTATGTCAGTTGTCTGCCATGCTGATATTAGCAAAAGTACCGATTTCCAGCTGAAGCATAATTTTACAATTTTTAAGGATGGCAAAGTTGTGTTCACAACTGTATCAGACAAAGGAGATGCACGATATGAAATACCTGTGGCTAGATCTTCAGATACAGGAGTCTATGAATGTACTGTGGAAGCAGGTGGAAAGACAAAATCTAGTAACTCCTTACGTGTTTGGGTAAAAGGTGAGTATTCCTTCAAACATGGCTGTTTTCTAAGATACAAAAAGGGAACAACCTTCATGGTGAAGCACTAATAGTCGGTACTAAACAGGTTATCTTGCAAAGTGTTTTTTATCTGTAGACATCACAGTACTTACTTTACAAGAGCTTAGTACTAAATCCTAATGTTAAGGCACAGAAATGAAATCACAATCCCAAGGCTACATGGCAGATCAGTGATAGTCAGGAATGCAGTCTGTGCCTCCTGTGCCGCCATCCCCTCTGTCCTGAGCCTCTGTTCCCTAGACTAGAGGAAGTGTTAGTTGTGAAAGCTTGTGCCTATAGATCATAACATGATGGTGTGGGAGGGGCTAGATTACTGGAAAAGGTGGAATTGGAGTAGAGAGATTCTCACCTTGTGATAGTCATTGCCAAAGCTAGTATGAACTGTGGACTGCTTTTGTAGAAAATGTTGTATCAGTTTTGTTCTTTCATCTCTCATGAGAACAGCGGCCACCTCCATCTATACTCTTTCTAGCCATATGTTCTTGACTGCAAGTGCCGCTTTTTCCCTTGGAAAAGCAACTTGGAAAGAACTCATTCAGTATTAAGTAGTTACAGGGTTGTGCAGGGTCTGTAATTTTTCATCAGAAGCCTGCACCTCTAGGTACAAAAGTTGGCGTGGCATTTAGTTTCTTCCCTTGCTCATTTCTGAGTGGCAGTGGAAAACATTGAGGAGGAAGCGGTCTTACCTTCAAAACAGCAAGTTTCATACTTCACACATTGCGTCAAGATTGTATTACCCTCTCAAGGGACTTTGTTCTTCTGAAGGTGCCTTGGTATGCACCCACTCATCAAAGGAACTGTCTTCAAAAGCTCAGTTCTTGCAAATTATTTGCATCTGTTCATTAGCATAAATCACTACCACAGTCATCAGAGATAGTGTTTATTTCAGGATTATTCAATGTTCTGTTTCTTTTCTTGTTTTCCGTTCTAAGGAATGACCAAACCAATCCTGACTGTTGAGAAAAAAGAAGTTTTAGAGGGTGAAGTTGTGAAATTACGTTGTGAGCTGCCAGAAGAGGAACCTCCTTTATATTTCTATTTCTGGAAGACAAAGATGAATTCAACACCTAAAGAAAAAGATGTATTTGAACCATACAGAAATTTTTCTGTAGTGGAATTTGCTGTTGAGGAGGGAGATAATATTTTACAATTTGATTGCTTTGTTAAGAGATATGTACAATCAGAATTTGAAAGCTCAGAACACAGCAACAAAACACTTGTTACAGTCAGGGGTAAGTTACTTTTAGCTTTTCTTTTTACATTTCTTTGCTTGCTATAATTAAAAAGTTGGGTCATGAGTTCATATGTATTCTCTTGCAGAACCATTTATAAAGCCTACTCTGAGCGTCAAGCCCTCAAGTAATATTACAGAAGGAGACAGAATACAGTTTGAATGCTCAACTGTGGTAGCCCGAATGCGTGACATTGAAATCATACTCCAGAAAAACAAAACAATACTGAGCAGTGTACGAGATGAGAAAATTTTGAAATACTCTGCAGTAGCTACTCTAGAGGACAGTGGTGAATACCTCTGTAAGGTAGAGCAAGGGAAAGCATCTAAAACCACCAAACTGAATGTTGATGTGTCAGGTAATACCTCTGTTCATCTTAGATTTTACTGAATGGATTAATATTTAAATTTAAATTTGGTAGAACTCAAGATCCATTTGCAACCTCCAGATCCAGGTGTAAATTTTCCTTAAGTTAAAGGCTATTTAGATTTAGATCAGAAACTGAAATGTTTCTGACATTTGCCTGACAATACTTTCCACCTAAAATAATACTTTCAGATAACACATATGAGAACTGGTTTCAAGTGATTGCTAAGTTCCTCTTTTCCCTGAAAATATTGCTATATTAAAATAACATGATTGTGTTTTTTTCCCTGATTATAAACTTTCAGTATGCTCTTCATTCTGTATACTTTGAGATAGCTAGTCATATTCTTTTAGGCTCAATTTGAATGAATGTTCTCTTTTTATCTTGCAGAGTTATTCCCCAAGCCAATATTGGCTGCTTCTATGAATAAGCTGGATGAAAATAAAGAATTAACTTTGAGTTGCAGCGTTAGTGGTTTTCGGAAAGCTAACTTCTCTATATTACGTAAAAATTCAAATGGAGACGTCTGGTTGAAAAATTCTAGAAACTTAACAATGAGAGTTAATGTGAATGATACTGGATCCTATATCTGTAAAGCTGAAGTAAAAGGAATAGTCAAGGAGAGCAAACCTGTAAGGATAAATGTTTATGGTGAGTTGATACAGAGGCTTAGAACCCCATAGTGGGGGAAAACTCAAAACCATAAGCGTACAAATAAGCACATCTGTTTACAGAACCAGTTGCTAGTCCCTGAACTAGCAGGGTGTCTATTAGTTCTTGCAATATGAATTTCTGTGAGATGTGCTTGTAATCTTTAGCTGTAGAGGATTTGGCTTATTGTGATATAATCAAGTCAGACTTTTCCAGGGCTGACCCTGGAAGAGGGAAGTTAGCATGTCTTCCTTCTGTTCCCTTTATTCCGCTAGGTGCCAAATAAACTCGCATTCATTACCATTTGCAGGAGCTGGGAATGTTCTGCAAACCTTTCACTCATCAATTTGATCTGAAACTTTGTCAGTGTCTGCCTTGAATCCCTCCCCCTGACCCTCCAGGCAGAAAGCCATGAGAGCTAGAGGTCATCTGGATAGCTCTACTCCAGAAAAGCCAAGTTTTTTTGCTATCGATACAACCCCTTCACCAGCACACTAATTATAAACACCCTAGTTTCCTTCCCTCTCATGGGACAAGCACAGTTGGTTCTCAAGTCTGTAGAGGGGGACTAACTGGGTTGTGACTCACTGTGCTGCAGAAACAGGTCCCTGATTAGGTGCTGCAGGATCCATCTCAGGTAAGGGTACTTGCATATATTTTTGCCCTACGGACTTACTCCTTGGGTCAGAGCACTAGCTCTGGAGTTTGGCTGATCCACAGCTGTGTCACTGATACTTTTTTTTTCCCCTTTACATTCTTCTTGTATGCTATTTTATTCTACATTTTATTGTCTATGGTTTTGTTTTGTTCAAGTCACCCCCTGCTTCCACTCTATCAATGAGGAAGAGCTTCCCAGTATAGGAATATATATAGGCTGTGTGTGCAAACTAACTAAATATTGTATATCTGTATGTTTTATACAAAATAATATTGTATCTTTTGGCTGTCTGCAGTGTAATTTGCAATGTTTTTTCTTTATTCCCCTTTTAGCTCCAGTCTCCAAGCCAGCTCTTTCTGTTGTCAGTGGTTTGCCAGAGGTGGTGTTAGGGAAGCCTCTACGGTTAATCTGTCGTTCAGCAACAGGAACGCCGCCAATAACATTCACATTCTACAAAGGAAATGAAGTTAAGAAAACAGTAATTAATGACACATATGCTATGTTCTTGGATGAAAATATTAGACAAAATGACAAAAGAGGATATAAATGTGATGCTAAAAATAATCACTCCAGTGGTGTGAAAACTAGCAATATTCTAAACATCACAGTAATAGGTAAGTCTGTTTAATTCTTCTTGTCTAATGTCATATTTTGATTTTTGAAACTGTAGCAGCAAATGATGGACTAAAGAAAATGGATGTGAAATCTTTATATGTTTTTGCTCACTTGAATTAAAAATAGTTGGAGATGTTTATCACAGATTATTTGTCACGAGTAAAAATCCTGATAGTAATCTGAATCAAGTTAACTACAATTGAGTTTATTTTAATGTTAAAAACAGGTCTGACTTGCAATCTTATAGAAGCTGTTTTAGTAAAAATTAATGATTAAAAATTTCAGGACCAGGTCCATTTTCTTCGTGTTTGATTTTCATAGGACTGGATTAAATGTATACATAATGATATTTGAGTTAGTCTCCGATTTTACTGACTAAAATGATTGAGCTAGCTAGATTCCTGGTAAAAGACGTAAATCTGCACTTTTAATAATCCCTCTAAATACCTGTTGTTAGCTACAATTTTCAGAGGCACTGACCTTATGTTCAACACCAGAAGCTGCAGTTGCTAAGTAGCTCTGAAAGTCATTCTATTATTATGCCTTATTAGCAACTAGGAGTTACTGTATATGACGAGCAAAGTCTCTGATCTACAAATATGTGTGAATAGAAACAGAAAATTCCTCTGCCCATGAGGGAAGTTGGTAGTTGTAGCTTTAAAAAGAAGATGAATTGGGAGACCAAAGAAGAAAGCATGATGTCTGATATACGCTGGGAATCTTAGCAGTACTCCAAGAAAGGGAATGCAAGTGATGAAGCTGTGATTTGCAAATGTGCTATTGGCAGATATGAAGAGAAACCAAAGCAATAATAATTCTGTAGTAGGCCACGTAAGACCGGTGTCAGGGCTGATAACTCTTAAAACATGTGTGTGAAGTTTTCCCTGTTGCTACGCGTGTAAGGGAACGTCTTGCCTTGGTAGGATTTTTTAACCCGTATACTGTGTTTCTGTACATTTTGTTTGGTGCACTCAGAGGAGATGGTAGTGAGGTTTTATGGGACAGTTCCTGGTTTAGATCCTTGCGGTTCAAAGGTTTGTCTCAAGAAAATCATATCGCTGATTTAGGTATGTTCTGTACCCATCACAAGCAGTTCCCTGTGTGCCCCAAGAACTTTATTTGTTAACAGCAGGGTTTGCTATAGGGCTTAAGGAAGTTTCTTGGATATCCTGTACCCAAGATACGGATTGGAGCTTGAATTTAGTTTGAAAATCTAAGGTAAACAATTGTAGAGAACAGAGTATCTGTTTGAGGAGGCATACTGAAACCTTCTGCACTAGATGAAGGTCCCTAACAGCTGTAGGCTTCATGTTGACAGATACTATCTTGTTGGGGTTCATCTTTAATAGTGAATGAGGTAAGCAGAAATAATAGTCCCCTACCCGAGTTGAAATAAAGCATTGCTTGTGATGGTGCTCCCGGAGGACTTGAGAATGTTCTTAATCTACAGAAGAAACCAAATAATTGTAGGTACTGACCTTTATTAAAGGAAATAATAATTTGCCTGTAACATCTTAAAATATTTGTCTGCGCAGTAGTCGCCTCTACCTTACTTGGTTCAGAGTTGGTCAGTTTCGTCAGTCTGATGTTGTCAAAAAATTTGACTGTTTTGGTAGTGGTTTGGCAATAGGTAGTGAAAGATAATTAGAGCTGTGTATCCTGTGCATGTTGTTGACACCTGTGTCCATGTCATTTGACCAAATAGTAACCACATACAGCTATTGGAAAAAGATAGAGTTCTTTGGGACTGTAAGGGAATTAATTGGTGATTGCCTCCTTGCTACTTTTCTTGAATGTATCAGCAATATCTTAGACTTCCGCTCTGGTCCTGGACTACTTTGCTGTAATCAGGTTAGGTAAATCTATTCTTGACCTATTGAAAAGAAGAGAGAATCTCTCACTACCAAGGAGTTTTCAGTTGTGTGTCCTGGCTTGAACCCAAATTGTGTAGGTTTTAATAAGATAAACTTGTGTTTAACAGGCTGGTCTCTCTCTGAGTTTTGACATTGAGTTGTATATGACTAGAACAGATACATTGAGAACTGTTGCATTTCTTCTAAGTCAGTTGGATTACTGCACATTTGAAGGACGTGCTCTCCACTCTCTGAGCCCCCAAACAGGACTTTTCATACAGTGTTTGCATTTGCCTGGACTATAGAAGTAGAAATGCACTTTAAGTTGATCAGTTCCACCAGGACATGCTTTGCTAACCCTAGAGAGAAGCTGAATGATAAAACTCTGAGGGGATTTATCCAGTGAGATTTAAAGCCAAGGTAATTTGAAATAACAAGTAACAAATAAACAAATACAAAGCATAATCTCAGTCCATTAACAAGTGGGTATTTCTTTGCTGGAACCAGTCTATCCCGGCTGTTAGAGCAATAGTTCAGAATATATTGTGACACTGTTCGGAAGTTCTGAATAGAGAGTCACGTTTTGGAGCCCAGTGAGCCAATCTTCTGCAGTCCGCCACTCCTGAGGTAGCAGCTTCAAATTCTCTGTATTCTGTTCTTTCTGTCTGTACCAGATGTGAAAAAAGAAGTATGTTTTATAGAGCAATCCTCTCTATCATGGGATCAGTTGTAGTAACCCATGTCTTATATCTAAATCTGCTTTCTGCTTCCTATCTAATACAAATACAGCTTTTAGGACCAGCATCTTTTCATATCAGATTTGGTTTCCTCCTCCTGCTTCCACTGTTGCCTTAATGACTCCTCCGTTATACCTGCCTTGTGTTGTCCATGACCCTGCCCCAAACACGTTTATAATGTTTCCAGAGAAGTTTTGTTAGTCATTTTAGCAAAACAGATGCCTCATATCCCAAACATTTTGTGAAGCTAATAACATTCTACATGCCTTGCATCACAGAATGTACGTACATTTTTGCCCCATGTAATTATAAGTGCTGATGCTCATTGGCTCCCATGCTAGCTCTTTATAGCAGCAAACCTAAAAACTGTATTTTGGCTATGCGTATTCTTACAACTTGTTCAAATGCAAAATAACTTCTTTCATTGTGTTTGGTATATTCTGTAACCATTAGAATTTGGGACTTGCTTCTGCCTTTGAAGAACTTGATCCATTATCTGCTGATAGTCACTATTGCATATTAAATGTTACAAGAAAGATATAATACAGTTAGCATAAAACAGTGTAACTCTACATAACTATGAAAGCATAGCTACATAAATTGAACTATAATTATTTACACTGTCAAACTGCTGAGTGTATTATTTCTGAAAATTAAATAATTTGTAAGTTGAGGCCTGAGGGGCATCCAAAGGAGTTTAAGAAAAGAGACTGACTGACTTTTCTGGAATGGATGTAGTTTCCTTCTGTCTGCTTTGCTTCTTTATAGTGCGCTCTCTATTTCTGGCAAAGACTGTTTAGAAAGATTAATACTGTGCATTCAGTCTCTGTTTAACTAAGTAAAAAGGCATTAAAGCAAGTATTTCTACAATACAATATTTTATCATCAAAGTTATTTCTAATAGTGCTGATATTTGCTTTCTTTGTGCCTTCCTCTGAAGTACCAATCAGGAATGCCAGCTTGGGCAGTGTTCCATATGGAGTAGTGGAAGACGGCAGTGAGACGGCTTTTCTCTGCTCTGTGAGTGAAGGATCTTGGCCAATCCTCTTCAGGATTTTTAGAAAAACTGACCATGAAGTTCTTCTATTTGAAAAAAGTGAAAATGCAGACAGAGTCATGTGGCGCAAGGAAGCAATGAACAGGCAGGACACAGGGACATATTACTGCATAGCTTCTAATCGAGCAAATGTGGATGTGAAAAGCCACCCAATAACCATTAGTGGTAAGCTAACTTTTAAGATAAACTGCATGCTATGTCATTATGACAGGTGAGGTCATGTTATCTGGGATGTTACTAAGTATAACTCCCTTCTTTTTGTTCCACCATTGTCAGAAGCTAAACAGAGAGATCCGTTTATAAACAGAGATTGTCTAACTTACATGGAAAAGTTTAAGGGATGCTCAAAAGCCAAAAGAGCCAGAGGCAAGCTAAAAGCAATCTGCTATTGTAACTGACTTTTCGGTCGCAAAGGAGAGGCTCACTAGTGAACTTTGCATGCAAGTTGCCTTAAAATTCTTCCCCAGTATGTAAGAAGGCCAATTTGTAGTAAAAAGAAAGCTCAGGAACTACAGAAGTCGGTAATGATGACTTGTCACTGTACATGCTCTCTTAAACGTGTCTTTCTTATTTCAGTCATTTTAGCATCTTGGCAGAAAGGAATCATTGCTGCGTCTGTCCTAATACCTATCGCAGGAGCAGTAATTTTCACTTTATGGTGGTTTTTGTGGAAGAAGAAAAAGGGTAATGAATGGTTCCCTTCTATTTCTTTGGTGACGAATGTATTACAGTTAAAAACTTGAGTTTGTTTCAGGAGCAAAGGTTTGTGGTGGTGAGGCTTCAGGAGATGACTAAACACAATTTAAAAAACCCAAAAATCTACTAAAAAATGCTGTGTGGCCCAAATTAAGCTCCAAGTGTGCTGAAGCTTTCCAAGTACATTGGGCACAATGGGAGCATCTAACTAATGGTGCCGGGAAGGCAGTAGTGAGGCAAAGATTATTTGAGGTAGGCCAGAATCGCACTGTTCTGATGCAGTCCTAGGTCTGGAATTCAGCCCCGTGCAATGTAGGAGCAGACAGGGCCTGAGGAGTTTTTCGATCTCTTATAGAGCTATGACAATCGGATTTGGGGTCCCAACTCAGGCATAATCGAGATACTTCTCTAGTCCTTGTGAAACAAATTTAAGGTTGTGGGTTGGTTTGGTTTTTCTTTCTCCCCACGCTGTAATACAATTTCACTTAGGGATTTGTCTTTTATCATTAAGGTATTATTTCATATCTTGTTTTTTTCAGAAAATAAGTAAATCTGATTAAACAAGAATCCTGTGATATGCAGTACATTGCAAAATAATTGAGAAAATTTAAAGTATCTGGATGTCCCAGACTGCTTAAATTGGCCAGGCTAAAGTCTGGGGTTTGTGATCTTAGGTTCTCTGTGAAAGAGGCATTTAAGGGACCTGGGTGATAAACAGGATGTAAGACACTAGGTAATTAATTTGTGATAGCCAAGAGAGATTACTCTGACTTGGGTAGATAATCCTTATTTTATTTTATTTTATTTTATTTTATTTTTACTTTTAAATTCTTGTACAATCTGTTAATGGATGTTTTTATTTTTCTCTCTCAAGCTAAAGGACCATCCATGGAGATGTCTAGGTAAGATGGCTTGCTTTATAGTAATGGTGAAGTATTTCTGTTTAAAGGGCTGGAGGCCTTCCACCATGTGAATATAGTTTATAATGGCACACACCTGCAGACAATAGATGGTTGTGCTTCATATACCACCTGTTAGCACAACAACAGGATGAGGAAATACTCTAAAAATAGAAAAAAAAAGGCCAGCTAAGAGAAATAGAAGAATGTCAGGCCTACATTTGAATGCATTTAGATATGGCATTAAACATACAGAGGTCTTAAAGAAGAGTAACGCAAGAAGGAGCATTTTTGACCTTAAAGTTTGCTTGTGCTTCTCTTAAAAGGCAAAGGCAAAATTTTCATTATCTTCAATAGTTAAGAATATGTGGCAGTCAGCAGAGACAAAGATTGATCTTTGCATGTCATCACGTTGTTTTTATTGACTGGTTTGGGATAATTACATCAACTTTTGTTGGTTTCCTTTTCAGTTCTGCCTTGGCTACAAACATGACAAGTGAAAAACTGGCAAGACAGCACAATGATGGAGACTATTATTCAGGTAGGATATTTTGCTGTAAGACTAGTGATTTGGCTTAATTAAACATTTAAAGTTTTGAACTTACATGGTTGTTGTTTGGATGGGGCCCAGCGTTTCAGGAATACAGAGGAATACCAATAACATTCCCAAGTATCTTCTACCATTTTGTCTTTGTACAGTTTTTTATGAGCATGTCTTACGCAAAGATGGGTGTATAAGTCTGCTCAGACACTTCTACCAGGCAATCAGTAAAAATATTACAGATGGAGAAATCATGGTAAAAGAAAACTACTTTCTAGCTTTGACACAGCTGCAAGAAAATTATTTCAGAGAGGAAATTTGAGTTGTGGCACATGGTCCTCTGATCTGGCCACAGCACAGTGATGTGCCACGACTAGGCAGCTTTCATTCTAGGATCTCAGTGCGCTTTACAAAGATAGGTGGACGTGTTTAGAGCACCTGATATAAACAAAGGTATGCCTTGGGTGGGTTTTAGCTGATTGTTTAAAAATACCACATTCTTCCCACCTGTATTATATGAATGTCTAATCTAAAAGTAGAATTTCTCATATATAAATAAACATAATGACAATAGGAGTTCAGCTGTGTAGCTAATTTATTTGGCTATAATAAATATTTTTTCAGCTCAACTTTTGTTTTAATATTTTAGGATCAGGTTACATTGAAGACAGTGAAAATCACATGAAATCAACAGATGAGAGTAAAGGTAATTTCATACTTAAACAATAGATTTTAAAATTATTTTATGATGGAAAGTTGTGATGTTTTCTAATGGTAGCAATCAGGATTTGATAGGCCCAGTCCTTTCCCTTTTCTCTTTGATAGTGGGGAAGACTCTTTCCTTTGCTGAGCTTAGTTCTTTTTCCTTACGTGCAAAATGACAACGGTAGGGCCCATTTACCAACTGCATTATGAAGTGTAATTAGTTGTGCTGGATTCCAGGCCATCTAATGAAGGATGGTATAAAAATAGAACTTAGAGTCAAAATTTTAAGTTCTATACAACAAATATTCGGATTTTTTTAAAAAATCTTTTCTACAGACTTCTGCTTCTTTTACTTCTCCGTCCTTTCTTCATTTCTGCAGATCTTGAGATATTTAAGCATTAAACCTAAAAATAATCTGCTATGAAATCTGAATAAAATAATCTTGAGACACCATGTGGGCTATATGTATATTCATTAAAATGTGTCATCAAGTACTGCATCATCTAGCACGTTGTACTCTTGAAGACTGGGGTTTTTAAGATATTCAGTCGAAGAATAGTACTTAAAATGTGGATATTGCCATCTGAAAGCATACTTTGTCTCATAGTTTTTTGTTTTATAGCGATGAAAGTATTCTTATGGGTTACATGCCATTTCGGATGGCTTATAGTACATTTTGACTTGGTTGTCTGTTGGAACATGACTTGAAAGATAGTTGGAAGGGCATCTAGTGTAACTAAAGATCAAAGTTAAGCTAAAATTAATCCAGAGCATGGAGCTAGTCTCCTGCATAAACCTGTATGCAGCGTAGGTGGCGGGAATTTCTAATTGATAATTCTTTGGAGCAATTCTGAGTGTGCAGGGCAGCATTGTACCACAAAACTATGAGAAAGGTGCTGCACTAAGTTAATGTCACTGGAAAACTTGGAAACAACCTTTGGAAACTCTAGCTCAGTGACTCTTGTTTTCTCCATTGTATGTATCCTACCTGTTTAAGATGAAACGGGCTCCGGTCTAATGATCTGCACATGTGACAGAAATAAATGGGTTCAATCCTTGTCTACTGTGGAGTGGGCAGCTTCATTAAAACCAACTAGGCTATTGCAGATGTCTCTACCAGACATGGAAAACAGGTCTATTATTCATATACCTCTAAAAATAACAGTATCTATTCTGCATTTGTGTGGCAATAGCTTTTACTTCAGCAAGCAAAAGGAGGGAGTTTATAGCCTGGTGCATAGAAGTTGTGGCCTGAATAAGTCAAATTAGAACTAGAGAGACATTCTCATGCAAAACAAATGTACAGACAGCAGAAACATAGGAACATAAGGCTGCATTGATCATTCAGAATCACTGCTATTGTAGGAAGCGTGTCATTTAAACTTTATTATTAATGAATATGCCACCTTAAAAACTGGTTTGGTTTTGTTCAGCTTTTTTTTTTTTTTCCTTCTCTCGCCAATGCTATTGGAAGGCTGCTCCAAAACTTTGCTGTTCTAATCATTAGATCTCTCTCTAACTTCTGTTCTAAAAAATCCACAAGCAGTTCTACAGGATTCCACTCTGAATGACTGTTGTGGTTCCTTCCAACTTTTACAGAAATCTAGTAGAAAACCATCTCCACCCTAAGGAAAACACCGAGTAGCAAGCAACAACTGTTTCTTGTTTTGGTTGTATCCAGCTAGCCAGTACTTGTCAGCCAGTAGTCTTGGTAAATCCGGTGTTTAATCGTCAGGCTCTCTGTGGGCATTGTGGCAGAGAAGCACTTTGAGGAGGAAGATGGGTTGCCATTGTAGATGTTCTATGGAGAGCTTGAAGGACAACGTGCTGAAATTGCTTATTGGCAAAGCAGAAATTGGGAGTATGAGAGGTGATGAGAGAGGCCATGAAAGACTTAGAGAAGGCTTTAAATGTGAGGAGACTGGAGAATGGGAAGTGTCCTGCCATAGCAGCCATAGAAAAGGTGGAAGAAATAATGGCAGGGAGAAAAATAGAAGAGAGAGGAGCTGGAGCAGGAATATGAGAGATAATTCCCTGCTCCATTTGTGTTGTGCCACTTCTGAAGGTGTTAAATTGGAAGTAGGAGTTTTAGGCACAATTTGCAAGTCCCACAATTTCAGAAATTTGGCTTGAGTTGGTCTGCTGCCTTTCAGATTGGGATGACCCTTAGAAATGGGTTGGCCTTACAGTCTTAGCAGAGTCACTTGCACGTGCCATAAGAAGGGCCTGATCCTGCACCTATCAAAGTCATTGAGGACTTGTCCATTAATTTCAGTGGCAGCAGGATCAGGCCCACAGTTCAAATGAAGCATGCAGTCCTACAAAGAAACATCTTCTTGATATTTTTGGGGCAGGACCTGACCTTGAGAGTGCTGAGGTGGAATACACTGAAGTTGAAGTATCAACGCTTGATCCTCACAGAGGTAATAAACTATCTGGCCTCTATGGTTACGTTTTGGGAGCAGCACTGGGCATGTTGCTACTCCCTGACACTGGTCTGATATTGGCATCTGTGAATATAAGAGCAGGTTGTGTTTTGTGCGCATGACAGTTTCATGCCAGTTGTGCTCCTTAGTCTAGATGACGCGCTGGCCACCGTGCTGTTGTTCGTTGCGGCCCTTCTTCCACTGGCATCCTCTCGCGCACTTGCCCTCCCCAACCACATGAGGTCTGTGCAGCGCAGGGCTCCCAGCTGGAGCTGTGGCTGTGAGCAGAAGGCAGCCCGCTGTGGATCTTCATGTTATAGAGTCCAAATTTACTGAGAGCCATTTGACATTAGCCACAGGGTAGGGTAATGGAGAGAACAGAAAGCAGTGGAATTTCCTCCTTTACAAAGGAACTGGTTGAAGGGTCAAAGCTGTAATTCACTTGTGATAGAGAAAGAAGAGAGACCAGTGTAGATTTGGTCTCTCAGTCTGGAGAGGCCTGGAGACCATCCTGAATTTTGAGGCACATTAAACAGAGAAATGAGAATATTGATACCCAGATAACTTTGGCCTCCTACCTGTAGTTCTATGGTAACAGTAACCAGACCTCATAGCATGAGGCTAAGGTACGTGTCTCTGCAACCTTGAAGGAGAAATATACACTGACATTTATTCTCAAGACCCAAATGCACGCTTCAGTCATTCTGTGTCATCTAGAGTGATATCTTTATGCCCTTGTGTTGAAAGCTGTTAAATCTTTCAGAAATTTACAAAAAGTTTCAAGTAGCAAAGAGTGAATAAACCCCACAAGAGACGTTTATGCTATGCTCCAGCTTCTTTGCTTTAGCTGAAGCAGAAGCAAACTGAGGAAGAAATGGACAAATATGCTTTTTCCTGGTAGGAAGGACCACTCAATTATTTCAGAGGCCAAAGACATGATTGTTTAGTTAGTAATACAGGTGTTTGGGCAAAATTGCTCACTCTTCAAGCTTGGCAGCAAAGCTCTCCTGAAACAGCCAATCCTCCTGTTCTTTCTCTGTTTTCACTTGCTGGTATCATTCATCACAGAGTTTTCCCCGTGTTCTAAGCATCCTATTTATTCACCTCTGCTAAATTCTGCACTGAGATACCATAGTTACTGTAATCTTTTTCAGAATAGGGCTAATACTTAATTGTTCCAACTGTTTCTGAGCATGCACTACACAATACGATGGTGTGGAATGGTAAAGATACGCTGGTGCATAATTATTTAAATTAAAACCCCTATTAAATGCAAAATCAGCATCTCTAAATATAGCCTTTTCATCCCATTTCTGATATATGCCACTATTCCAGTATGCCAGACTGAGCAATAAGACAGTATCCATGCTATGTAGACTGAATCCCATAAAACTGAAAAATAATGTTTAAAAGATAGTGTGTGAATGAGATGATTGGATTATTTTAGCTGAATGCCGTCTCATGTTACAGACCTATGTATGACATACAGAACACTGATTCTGTAAGACTGAACTGTGCTTCAAGTATATTGAGATATGATAGCTTCCCAATCTACTTTTTTTTGTTGCACCCAGCACACAAGTGAATGCTTACCAAATGCATGCTTTGGTTAGGTAAATGGCAACTGCACTGCAAGTACTGCGAAGTGTTGATCTTTCAGAGCATCTTAAAGATGCTGTTTAAATGGAAGGAGTTGTATGTAACCAAGTTGCAAGATTAATTATTTCAGCTCTGCACTGCCTATCACAATGAGAACAGGATGAGATTTTTTTCTTGGGAAAAGAGAAGCAAAGTTGAGTTTCTTTATATACCTTTGTAATAATCATATACACCCACAAAAATAATTCAGCCATAGGACTGCCACTGATACTTCTGCCACACTGATGTTATTGTACAAATTCTGTTTCAAATCGTAACATTCTTTCGTGTCTGTCTGTGGGTTATGACCAGCCCTCCTTAGGGAAGGGACCTTTCAGATTATCGCCTAGCTCCAAATCCCTGTCGCACCTTTTTTGATTCCACCTGTTTTCTTAATGAAGGCAAAATATATCACACTCACCTTTTCTCTGGGCATGCGTAACTCATCCAGGAGGCTGCACATAGAGTCTGATTCCTTCGGCTTTTTGGCAAACTCCAGATTTCTCTGATCTCTCAGGACTAACTTCAGATTAATTTATCTTCCCATTCATTTGTTCTTCCTGCCACTGTTGTCAATGTCAATGCTAATGTTCATCTCAGGCGCAGAAGAATGATATTTTGAGTATTTTAAAAGACTACTGCAATAAATACTGCAGTATCTAAGTTATACCAGTAGCCTTTATGTCACTTTTCAATAATTGAATGCCACCTCAAAACAAGTTTACATAATTGTAGAAGGATGTACATCTTGTCTTTGACAGTAAAGAACTACTTACAATTGAAAACAGTGGTTTCACCCTGTTTTTCCAGACACATCTGCATTAGCTGGTCATTTTTGAAATACTTTTTAACACAGTATAATGGCGAATAGGCTCGTGCATCGAGAACTTTGTGTACTGTGCTTCTGTGTGAGGAGCAAAAAACAGGGTTCATTACAGTGTTACTGATAGCGAGTGGTAAGCTTGCTAGAAGCAAAGTTTCATAGCTTTATTTTAAAACTTCCACGTGGGAATAACTTCATACCTACTTTTTGAAGCAGGGGTGAAGAGGCTAGACAAGTATGAGGTAGAGCTGGGGCTACACGTTCCAGTTCTTATTTGGAGTAGTCATAGTGGAATGTTAATTTGATATTTAAAGAGGTGGTAATTCTAGAGAATGATTAAACCGAATACTTACAGAGGTTGTATGCTTGACAAAAAAATAGTGCTTATCTTTTCTAAAGTTTAGTTGTGCAAAAATTTGGTAAAGGGATTTAGACCCTTTATTGTTAATCTGAGCAAAACCAAAGGCCAATGCTAAAGTAAGATCAGGAAATCTCCCTAAAGTGAGGAGGGAAAAACCGCTAGTCATGGCTGAGTAAGAACATGCTCCTTCTTTTACTTTTATAGCTGGTTAGTTATCTACAGGGTGGCAACATTGCAAAGTTAGTGGGAACAAAATGTCAAATCATCCAAGTAATTTTTCCTAGCACATTTTTTCAAAGCTGAGAGGACTTTTGGAAGATTAACAAGGAAAATAACATGGGCATGGCATTATATCACAATTTAATGAAATGGGTCTGAAAAAAAAAAAGCAAGCTAAGGAAATGCCTCCCACCAAGTCTTTCCACAGCGTCAACAGGAGCAGATTTAGGACTGTAATCTGCTAAAAGAAAAAAAAATGTTCCGAACGAAATGAGCTACCTCTCATTAAAATTCTGAGAAGATTACTTCTTATTTCTCTGGAAATTGAATTGATCATTTAAGCAAGAGTCCATAAGCATATGCAATGCACTTCAAGATTTCAGGCTATTTTGCAAAGAAAGTTCATGCCAAAACTGCAAGTTTGAAAGCTGTGATTAGGCACTCGGTGAAGCGTAACTCCTACTGTCCTTGAAATTAATAGCAGTTTTGTAACTCAATTCTGTTGTATTGCCTCCCAACACTTAAAGGATGCTTAACACAATTTTAAAAAATGAAATTAGCTTTGGGAAATTAGAATGTGGTGCCAGAGACACTTAGGTTCTTCAGGGCGATGCAGAACAGTAGCAGTCCTGAGTCTGAGTCTGGCTGCAGATCCATATGTCTGAATTCTTTAAATGTTTTTTTTTTTTATAGCTAAAGTAGAGGACTCTGTATACAGAAATCTGAATTTTCTTTCCAGTTTCTTGCAGAGAGGGAACAATCATCTTTTTCTTTTTTTTTAACCTTTAACTAGAAAAATGTAACTTCTTGGTGTATTGAAGATACGCAGAAATTGGAGGCGATACTGATAGAATTCTGAGGTTTTCTAAGAAACTCAGTTTAACTGAAATGAATGAACGTTTCTAAAACTCTTTGAGATCCTTGAATAGCAAGCTCCTAGGCCCAGCCTGCATAGGACTTTATACCAAACTAAGAGAGTGGTTTTAAATGCACAGAGTTCTAGAACACTTTGCTTTGCTATGGTTACCCAGGGATTCTTAATCCACAACCATGCAAGAAATCAAGGCAATTGTTCTGATCTCCTACTAGCCAGAGCTGTGCTTACGCTGACCATAAAGAAACTGAGTTCTTGCTGTTTTCAGGCCTTCAGATAAGGCTCTGCCCCTTCCCTACTGGAGTAAGTGCCTCAAGTTTGGTATCGAAGCTCTGTTGGATAGGTTTTCACGATGTCAGATAGCAAAAAAGGAAGAGCTTTTTGCTTTCCATGTCATACAAGAGCAGAGGTTTACAGGGGCTTATTTGTAAACCTAGGGGTCTGACAAATAGGTGCCTAAGACTAACATTGCATTTGTATCCCAGCTGTGTCCTTGCAGGCACAAAATCTTCTCTGTCTGCTTTTTCTCCTTGCTTTCTATATTTCCACAAGCCTTCTTAGCCTTCACTCCTGCTATGTCCACCTCAGTGCGCTAATGGAAGAGTCTGCCATGCTGGGAAACTGAGAGGAGACCTTTCCCAGGTAGCCCCTGAATAGAAGCTGTGCAGTGTGAAATGTGAAAATATTCTTCTGAGACATTTCACAAAGAACAGCAAATGATATTATTTTTGTGCCCATAAAATTTAATCAGGCTAATTGCCAAAAGAGGGTGCAGTTAGTCTTCCAAATGATCTCCTCAGGTCTAGGTTCCCTAAATCCTTACAACAAATTGAAGCTCTTCAAACCGATCCAGAGAAACTCTCCTCTAGTAGTAGATGTCTCTGTAAAATTAAAGCAGTATCGATTTAAGTTGAGAAGATTATTAGAATGTTAAAGTCAAATTTAGAAAGGGAAGCCTATTTTCATCATCATTTTTACATAGAGGGAGAGACACCTCCTTCTCAGAACCTAACAGACTGGATTTGGGGGAGGGTGTAGTTGCTTTTTCGTACAGACTCCCCAGGCTCGTTGCTGCTTATGTAACTACTTCCTCTGAAAGTAAAACAGCGTGTTCTGTTTGTGTAAGGAGCTTTTCATAGGGCAAACAAAGAGAAAAAAAAAGAGAAAAGGAAAATAAATTGATTCTGTGCCAATACATTTTCCAGCTCCTGTACAGAAGGGGACTGAAACAGTTTATAGTGAAATCAGAAAAGCTAATAATGGTAAGTAAGCTAGTGAAAAATTAAACACATAAAGGAAGCATTTGTATAGATTAAGGATACATTTGTGACTGAATACTTCAGGAGATAAATGCTATAAAAAAGAGATCCAAGTCACATAGGAACATACCGAAGGACAGCTACAAAATCACAGGTGTTGATAAATTGTATAACACCTTCATGGTTTCTCCTAAACCAATGATATTTAATGCAGTGAGACTGATATTTGTAACATCTATTTCACCAGCCCATTTTCACTTTGTCTGCTAAGTAGTTGGGCTGTACATCTGAATCTGGAGCTGAACGTGCCCTGTTAGGGATTAGGATGCTATGTTGTGTTATCTCAAACTGCTCATGAACAACACTTTTCACACAGAATCACAGAACGGTTTGAGTTGGAAGGGACCTTAAAGCCCCCCCAGTGCCACCCCCTGCCCTGGGCAGGGACACCTCCCACCAGCCCAGGCTGCTCAAAGCCCGTCCAGCCTGGCCTTGAACCCCTCCAGGGACGGGGCATTTTCCTCTTAGTTGAGTGTGTTTGCCATGTGTTATAAAATATTACACTGATTTGGGATATAACCCCAGCAAATATCTATAAATCCTGCAACAACATACTCAAAACCTTTAAAGCAATGTGATCACTTGAGGAGGGTGGGCTATTTGTTTTAAGCAGCGTCAAAAATCGTCTCAGGTTGTATGTGCCAGCCACTCTACAGCCACCTGTAACACACTGTTGTATGCGGGCACTAGCAGCTTCCTGGCAATTACTGTCTGTAAATGTTCTGGCAGTAAGGAGTTCAGAGGCAGTAGGTTAAAAGCGTTCCTTCATAGTTTGTCAAAGACTAAATCAGATTTCCTTTCCTCTCTTTGGGTTAGGAAGTCTAGATTCGTAAATATTAGGGCTGTAAAGTGTTCACGTTTTGTCCCCATCCATGTTACCAAGTGGCTTTGTTGTGTGCCATTTTTAATTTTTGATTGTTGTATTTTAATTTGCTATTTTTCTATTTTATAAGGGATTTCCCACCTGCTCTGACACAGTATTCTGTTTCTAGGGAATCTTCCATGTGAGAGTCTCCAAGTACTTTAGAAAACATTACTTAATTTTCCCTTGTGAGGACTTATAAGGCAATTTTTATCTCCATTTTACAGCTGAATAAACAGAGAGATTAGGTCATTTGTTTAAGGCAATGTGTTTAGAGAGTGACAACACTGGGAACAGAATTTCAGAATCCTGACTCCCGGCTTGGTGCTGAGCCTATGTGTTGTACTCATTTTTCACAGCCTTACAGTGAAAAGCAGAATATCCTTTACATTAGGCACTTCATGTAGGATCACCTGGCAGCATCATGAGAAAAAACCAGCTCATTCCAGAGCTGAACCCAAAGGCCACTAACGTTCTGAAGCGTTTTCCAGTGACTGTGAATGGGACCGGTCACAAGCTGCAGAAGCTGAGTGCGTAACTCCTCGCTTGCTTTCTGCCAAGGTGTGAAGCTGATCACACCTTTCACCATTGCGATTTTTGACATACCAGAAAGCGTTATATACTAGAAGGATGTTTTGTCAGTTGCAATGTAAACTCAAGGTTAGTACAGCAGAACTATAATTCAAAGCATTTACAAGACTGTAATTGCCATGAAGTGGGAACTGCAATAAAATGAGATAGGACTGAAAGACTGAGCCGAATTAGCCAGACGATATGCAAACGCCCCTTAATCTTGCTGTCCACCTGCTCTTTTATGCTTAACATTCTGCAGTTTCAGTTATTCTTGGAAACATAGTAACAGTTTATTGTTTTAATCACGTCTGTTTTTCCTGACCGATACACAGGAAAAGTGTTTCAATTAGATAAGCAGTGCATCACATAGCTGTGCAGTTGCTTTGGGTAGCTACATTACGGTATATTTAACTGTAACGTTTACTTTGATTTTTGATAGGCTGTGTGATTGCAAGGTGGTAAAGTATAAATGCAGTGGGGGATCCCTAGGAAATAGATCTATCTTCTGAAGTACTTTAATATATATTAATATAAGTACATTAAAAGCCAATTGTGAGAGATGTTGCACATTACTAGTGGGTGTAGAAGTTGGTTTACCATTATGATCTTCACTACATTTGAATATTCTTTGAGATTTTTGAGCAAATGTCCAAGATTACAATCTACTTCAGGAAGTTAATGGTTCAGACAAACGTGTCCTCTGGGGAAATTACATTGAATTTGGAGTTGGTGTCGCCTACACAGTTTGACAGATTTAACACCTAGGATCTATGTAACCTTTTATTATTATTTGTTTGTAGGTAACTATTGTGGTTTGGGTTTGTTTAATTAGAATTAATTGAGTGCTTCATGAGCAATTCTGTCTTGTCAAGGAATTATCTGTGCATTCCAGAAATTGTGCCCAGTAGAGAGGAAGCTGAAGAGCTGTCAGTAGTTGTTATGTCTGATGCATTCTTTGTGACTGAACTAAAATATTTTTCGTCTTCACTTTTATGATGGCTCTCACTGCTGTCCCCAGTGAGGCAGATAACATGTCAGTAACCAGCTTCTCTTGTATTTTGAGTTCTCCAGCTACTGCTTGTTCTTATCCCAAATAATACATCCATAGTGCAGATAATGCTCTGACCTTTCCCAAGCCCCAGGCCTTTGGCAGTGTGCTGGGCATCTGCCATTATTCCCTTTCTTCTTATTTTCCTGATACTGGCTGTTATATCCTGTTACTATCATTTTAGTGTCTTCATCACACGGTGGTAAGACTTCCCATCCTATCTTCTGTGCTGCTTTCCTTATTCTGAGTACTAGGCCTAAAGAGGTGTTACATTAAAGATTGGCAGGAGTCTGAGAAACAAACTGTCAAATGCACATTTCAAATTGCAGACCTGCATATGTGGTTAACTACAGTTAACCCGTTAACAGTAGGAAAAGCAGGTCATTTGCAAAATTTAAGTCTGTTCAGGTGTATTTTGGTCAAAAGTCAAATAATAGCGCTGTAGATAGAGAATTACAGTCTCTTTAGCTGGACACTGGATTTCCTCTGATATAATGAGAGATTTAAGGAGGACGCTGATCACTACCATTGTCTCTGGAAGCAACTCAAAGAAATGAAGTTGTTCTTGCATTGTTATTGAAAGGTTAGTTTAATTTAGAGAAAGAAGGCTTGATGTTCAGGAGGTTCACACAGGTATTGATTAAAAACCTGTTCTAGAGCAACAGACTGTTACTTTAGTATTTTACATTAAATACCTAAAGCTTCAACCCTCAGATGTGAATCAAACCTTACATCCAAACGGCAATTTGGGGAACGGTCACAATTAGTGCCAGTCAGGTCAATAACACCTTTGTCTAAAGGTCCTTCACAGCTATCAGGATGAACTAATTTCCTTAAAATTCTGCTTTCTCTGGTTGCTATATGAAAAGGTCAAAGTATATTGGGAGTCAGGAATATCCAGTCCAGTCCCAGAGCTGTTGCTTTTTGTTCAGAAAGAACTGAGACAGTCCAAGAGTTAAGCAAAACGGGCAGTTGTCTAAATCAGCAGACTGCCCAGAATGATAAAATGGCTGTGGCCTTGCTGCCGGCTTTGCCTGTGCTGGAGTCCCAGCAGGCGAGGCTGGCAGCTGATGCTCTTCCTGAGGGACAGGTCAGGATGTGCCAGATACTAACTTCAGCTGGGTAGGTGGAGGCTCTTTTAGATGGATGATTTAGTTCCATCACACCTTTCGTCCTCCCAAGAAGCAGCAGGGGCAGGAAGTCCAAGCATCTCCATACTGGTTCTTTATCTCAGCTCTACCCCTTCCCTCAACATTGATCCCAGTTCTTGAGATAGCACAGTTCTGTTCATATTGCTCAGAAGACTAGACCCAACTCCAGTTTGCAGATTTCCTTACATTTTTCCAGGGCACTTCTTGTGGAATACAATGTTGTAGTACATTCTTGCTCCTTTGGTAACCCTGCCTTTGCTCATTGTCAGATCCAAAGCCCACAGAAGCCAGCGGTAGGTTTTGCACTGATCTTAATGTGCACTGAATTGAACTCATAGCGGCTTACTGCAACATAACTATTCTTAATTTCTTACCAGAAAAATGGAAATCTAGTGAACAAACTGCAGAGCCAGCCTTTATACTGCTAAGTCTGGAAAAATGAATTGGTCACTTGGAAGCAACTGCACTGGCGAGACAGGAAATTCTAAGAATCCTATTGCAACCAACAATGTACTATGGAAAAATAAATATACCCCAGTGGAAAGAGGCATGAGAAATCCCTGTTGCATTCAGTGGTTTGGAACAAACTATTAGAAATCAGTTCTAGCAATCAGGAAATCTGCTCAGATACTTTCCTGCTACTGAGCCTTAGGCTTAACACCTCTATACTTAGCCAGAATTTCCCACTGAATGCCTTTTTCAGTATGGAGAAAACTCACAGGGTCTGAGGATTCATTATGTTATTCAAAACTTATAAGCATATGCTAGCTGCATGCAGTCCAAAATAATGCAAATAACCTTTCCTTTCTCCAAAATAAAACCTCTTCGGATCTTTAGGTTTCAGGACATGTTCTAGACCAAAGCCTGGATCTGTGAGACATTGATTCCAGAGCCAAATGCTTCAGCCGAAAACTAGGCACAGCCAGAAGGTTTCAGTAAGACACAAGTAAGGGAGCTTCTGACCTTGCTTGAACCTAAAATGCAAAGCTGAATTGCGTGCATGCCCCTGTGTAAGATCTGTTCCCAAACAGCCTGCCAAGATTCTCTGTTACAAGCTACTGCTCCAATAAAAGACTTGGCAGAATGGGGTGTGTGTCTGCAGTTCAGCGTCTCCAGTTGATAATCCAGCATTTTAGCTTCCACCAGTGTTGGAGATGGGTTTGAGATAAATTGTGAATTGCAGCTCTTTAGGCATATATTCTCTTCTCCATAACCTCTAGCAACAAGAAAAGGGCAGAGCAGGTGGGTATGACAGTGTCTTAAATTCCTGCCTAGGATAAGGACAATGCATTCCTTTGTAAAAAATATGTTCCTTGAATTTCAAACCCTATCAACTAAAAGCAATAGCAAGAGTTTAAATCCATCAGAAATCCATAGAAACACCTACCTTTATTAGACTTGGGAATCTTTTAGAAATCACCAGCACCAGACCTGCAGCTCTGATTCCTTTCTGAAATATAAAGCTTCTTGTTTGCCCTGCTGTGGAAACTTGACCGACTGTATATGACTGGAATCCAGTATGTCTCATTTCCCTGTTTTTGTTAGTGTTCAAAAACCTCTCTGTTCTCTTTCATCACAGTAAAAACCACTTCATATTTTTAACAGGGATGAAATAAAAAGGTTGTGAAAAGATTGACATTAGCAAAGAATCAGCAAAAGCACCGTATCCTTGTGCTTTCATTAGAGGCTGCATGCTGGCTTACCCGATTGGTACCGTTTAGAAATTATATAGCCTTCCAGCAGCACTTTCAAAGGACACAAATTATGACTTTCCCCTGGTAGAGATATGACTCTCTGTTAGAAAGCCACGCTATCTTGAATCTGTGTAACAGATAACGAGGAGGGATATCTGTTATTGTGACCTAGTAGCTTTGGGGTAGCAAACATCCCGTTGTTTGAAGTTTTGAATTTATACAAAATTTCTCATTTCCTCCTTCCTGTAAGCACAATACATTGTGACAGAGGACTAAACTACAGCTCGTTAATACCTCGCTTCATAAAACTTACATATAGTTTTGTCAACTTAAAGTCAAGCTTTGATGTAGCACTGGGTCAGCAGTGGTTTTGTTCACTTCTGACAGCTTTCGGGACACAAAAAGCTTTTCTGTGTTTCCCATGTAACTTTTTATTTTGGTTCTTATCAAACCAGCTAAACGTATAGGGATTAATTTTGCCAAACATTTTTATATGGAAATTAAGTTTATGTGGTGGTATACAGTGCTGTAGTCACCTCAGTTTTTAGTCCTTTTCTTAGGCTAAAAGTTCTGGGTAGAACTGTCTTGGAGAAAACCCATAACGTGCAGTGCCCACGACATTCAGGTAGTCTCTCTGTGTTTTAGAAATCGCAGCCTGATGGTATTCTGTGTTCATGGTGCTGCTTTCAGTGAAACAGAATCACAGTCCCAATGGAATAAAATGCGGGTGGTAGAAACTCTGTGAGCTTAACTGCACCACAAATATACATGGATGTAATCATAAGAGAGAGAGAAAGAGAGACTTCGGCGTTGTTACCTGCAAAGTTAAATTCGCCTGTGTTCAGTTTCCTCATTACTTCTGCTGGCTGGCAAGGGAGTTTCTAAAAGACCTTTATTTATGGTAGTAGTACTTTTCATAATATTCTTCATATAATGATTTCAGAGAACTTTTCAAAATTTACATAAATGTTATACCTATGGGAGGACTGATGTTATTATTTGCTATTTAAAAAATAAATACTTAGGAAAAACATAGATTCAGAGACTATCCCATGTTTATATACTTTCTAAGAAAATACCCTTCAAGATTCAGCACTTTTGTCACATGTGAAGTACTTTAACAGACCATATAAAACAGCAGTTTTAACAAGACCTGAAGTCCTATTGTAAAACAGGAGTTACTTTCCTCAGTCTCTAAATTGTCTTACTTTCAGAGGGCAAAGAAATATTTATGGTTTAGTATTTGAACGTATTCTTTGAAACTTCTGAATAGCTAAATCCACTTTTTAAAAGAAGAGTGTAAGGTCTAATCTTAAAGTTCACTGGTCCTAAATGGAAAGAGCCCACTGGCTCAGGCTTTCATTGGGAACAAGCATCTTTTTATTAAAAAAAATTTCAGGTGTCTTTGCAGGATCTTACTTGGCTCTGAAAATTATATCCTATACCGGATTTCTGCAGTACGTTATTTTCCTGGCAAGGAATTGGTAGAGGAAGTATAATGCTCATGAGAACTTGTCTGTAAAAGGAAGGCTCTTTTTTGTCCAGTAACAGCTTGTGCTCTCAGTAGAGAATTCTGCTTTAAACCATAATCAGGAAAGCTGTCAAACATGTACGGTTGAGCATGATCTTTGACATGTCTGGTCCCACCCATGTACTTGAACTAAGCTAGAGCTTGGATATGTCTTAGGACCAGACCCTGGACCTTAGTTGTAGGTAGCAATTTTACATCGTTGCAAGGTGAACAAAAAAAGTTGGAGTAAACACAAAGGTCTATTTTCTGGAACATAGAACTGATCACTCTGCAATGTATCATTTCATAATTTATACACTGTATTTTATTTTGCAGATTCTGTGGAAAACAGACATTCTGTAAGTATTCATTTTATTTAAGCAGCTAAATATAGGGAAATTGGATTGGGCTTATTGTGTGTCTACAAAGATAGTGTTCAAGTGTTGCTACGTCTCAATTGTTTATTTGTTGTTCAGGACCTTTGCTGGACACTACTGGGCAATCCCTTCATTTATATTCTTATTAATCAGGTTTCGGTTCTACGTTTTTAGAATGGTGAGCTTTACAAGTCCATGGAACTAGTTGGTATTTGGTAGTGCTGGTACAGGAGGTAGGTGACAAATACTGATCTTCCAAGAATTTGTGTTGAACACCCCTGCACAGCTTTGGGTATGTGCCACAAATATTCATGCTGACGGAATGGCACAAGGTTGGGGATCCTTGCTGCTTGCTTCAGGTTCGTGATGGACCTGAGGCACTCAAGATTTGCATATGAAAACCTGCTGAACTGGTTAATGTGTCAGTGGGGACAGAGCTGCTGTTCCAGTTCCATCTGTAAAATCTATAGAGTGTTCAGTGCCAGCAAATCTCCTCGGGGTGTGCCTGCTCACGTGCACACATACGTTCTGTGATTGGAATATCCAGAGAAGTGAGGTCCTTCCTAAGATGTGAAATGAAAACTTTAACTAAGGAAGAATGGCTGATCACCTGAACTTGGGCAGATGTCACTTCGATTCACTATCTGTGACTGTTTCCTTCTGGGTACGTTTTCATCTGCTGGTATAGCAAGTGGAATGACTCTAGGGGCTGGTGGTGAAAACTGAGACCTCGTAAGAAATTTTAAAGGCAAGCAGTTTTTTACCTCAGAGTACATAGATATGTCACAGTTACACTGCTCTAACCAAGAAATTGGAATATGGAGGATCTCAGCTAAACAATTAGGAGTTCTCTGAAGGTTCTGTAGGTGGTGAACAGCTTTATAGGGCTAAGAATCACAGAATGGTAGGGCTGGAAGGGACCTCTGGGCATCATCCCGTCCCACCCCCTGCCAGAGCAGGGTCACCCAGAGCAGGTGGCACAGGAACGCGTCCAGGCGGGTTTGGAATGTCTCCAGAGACAGAGACTCCACCACCTCTCTGGGCAGCCTGGGCCAGGGCTCTGCCACCCTCAAAGTAAAAGAAGCCAGTGAAAAAATACATTGGGGTTTGGTTTTGGTTTGGGTGGTTTTTTTAAGAATAAATGTCTTGAATGAGCTGTTACTCTGCTCTCCAGAGATCTAAGAGGAAGGGAATATACATTTCAGGAGTACTTTTATGAATGTTAGATAAGCTATCTAATCCAACCTCAAACCAGGCAGACAAGGGTGTTTTTTCTGCCATCCACTTTGTGACTTTGGAACTTGTACTTAAAAAGAAAAAAAGGGAGAGAGAGACTCATAAATAAGAATCACAATAGCACAGTCTACGTCAGTTTATGGCATCCATTCGAGTTTTGAAAGGCTCCATCAGCACTCATATCCTCATGGGATAAAAAGGCAGCCCATTGTATTATTTACAGACATTGGCAGTGCACTGAAGGTCACAGATTGTGTTACAATAAACAGACATATATTAACAGGCCAGTAGGGTTTATAGTATCATTGTCTCTCTTAGTTTAAAGGCTTGTTTTTATTCTTTGCTCTCAATTTTCTAAAAATAAATTGAGCTGAACCCTCCTCTGGGTTGTACCAGGCATTCCTTGGAGAGTCGCACAGAAGAAAGTTTGTCCCTGTCCGACACAAAAGGGAAAATGGTCAAGAGTGGCTGTGATAGACAGCTGGGGTAAGCTCAGGGAGGAGTTCTGATCTTTTTTGTTTCCACACCCTACATCAATTGTAATGGACGTTGGATGAAAGACTAAAGTTTTATGAAGATTTTTTTTGTTTTCTTCTCCTGTGGCCAAAAGTGAGTAAAAAATCTCTCCATGGAAGTATAATGAGGCTGCTTTAGAGAAAATACACTGACTACCCCATGTAAATCACTTTCATCATAATTATTTGGGTTATTAAAGCTTGGTAAACTGGACGGTCTATGAATTAATGTTAGATTCAAGGGAGAAAAGTGTCAGCTGACGGAAGTGTTTTCCTTCATGCTGTCTGTACAAACTCCTGTTAACAGTAGGAGAGTAATAAAACCAGTTATTCTGTAAAACTGGTAAACACCCCAAAGAAAAGTCAGCCTTACAACACTTGCACATCTTTCTTGAGTTTTCCTAGAAGTAACCTTACTCAGTTCACCTCTGTGACATTGTACCTTCCTTAGGTACTGTTCATGTGTGTAATATAGTAATTCTTCCTTTTTTTGAATTATTAGTGCTTTAAAGGACATAGCAAAAAACCCAGATCCCCATCTTCTGCTTCTTAAATGCGCACTTCTGCTCCCAATAAAGCCTGTGACAAAAAGCAGCACCATCCCTCTTTTGAACTCTCTAGATAAGTGACCTGAAGTTCAGTTGGACAGATAAATTTCTTTGTAGGTTTTCCATCCCCCCTGTTTGCCTCTCAGCACTTTTCAGGCAACATGGATGTGTACAGAAGAGGCAGGGAGCTACTAAGGTGCTTTCTATCATTATTTTCTTGCAATTGTTTTTTTCTGTAGCTCATTTTCACAGAATGCTTAACTGTGATGTACCTCAGGAGTTTGCTCCAAACGAGGAGCTGTTGATCCTACTCATGAAAAGGAAAATGCTCCTTATAAAGTGATCAAGTGGCTTAAACTTCCTCCCCAGATGTTCTGCTCCTTTATAGCCAAATGAAGTATTTGGCTCAGAGGTGAAGTTGCTTTCAATCTGCTACTCACTTAATTTGTGAGTGAAAGGTGGCCTTCAGGCGCTAGGCTGGTCAGCTGGCATCTTAATCACAGAAAATGCCGGATGGATTACTTAGCTATAGCGACCTGTCAAAAAACTTGTAGGATTTGACTCTGTTTAGGAAGTAATAGGTATTCCAGAAGTGTGGGACAAAGGGCACCGCAGCAGAGAGCAGTATTTTGCGAGGAGCTCTGTTTTCACAGACAGGAGGTCATGCAATGTTTTTGTTTCAGTAATGATGGTGGAGACTCGACACCAGATCCTGCTGCCCTTTTCACTCTGTAAATTCAAATAACGATGTGGGTTTCTCTCCTCAGATAAACTGTGTTAACTTACTCAGTTCCGCAGTGATCTTCCAGAGTCACGGGCAAAACGCGGTACTGCGCTGTGGAAAAGAGAGATGAAGCAAATCCTTTTAATGAGTGCTAGCCCTGCTCTTGTGCACTTGCCCCTATGTAGTTTCTGTCAGAATAAATATAATCCAGCATAGAAATTTAGGAACTTTGCTTCATCTTTACTGAGAGACTGTTATAAAACTGAGCTCGGGGCTTTAGTAAACACTGTACTGACAATAAGTGTTGTGTTACACAGAGGCATTGGAAGCATTTGTATTATGTCAAGAAAGGTGGTGCTTTAGAAAAACAATCAATTAAAATTTGAATTACTTGAACTGTTCAAAGGCTCAGTTGCAGTCCAGGTTCTGACTGATTTGCTAGTCCAGATACCTTGAACCTGGGTGTCTTGGACTTTGACGTAATTTAGAAATGAACCCAAAGTTTTGCGTTGGAGGTTGCTTCCCTCTTTCTCCTCTGTTTCAGAAATTTGTATCTTAAATGCCATCCATAGGAAGTATTTGCAAAAGAAATGAATTACTTAGAGAGGAACTGGGAGGAGGTTTCCTTCCTGAAATCAGAGCTGGCAATCTTTCTAAGTTATTTAATGGTCCCAGTTTCTGAAAACATATTGAAGGAAATATCTTAACAATGAGATAGCCACCTCGCCAAATACTAATTGGTATTGTGTCAAATTTACCTCAGCAGTACATTCTGATTTCATATCTCCTCCTCCCCTATTACCTCTTAGAAGTGTGTGTGTTTGTTTGTTTGTTTGATTCTGTTCTGTACATGGGGACGGGCAGCCTCAGTCAGGACACAGTGTACTTTTAGCTGCCTATTTGTTCAGCCTCAGCATGTACCCTCTGAGATAGAAACCTGTACAATTTAAATCTATTTGGAGAAATTTGTGGGATTTTTTTCAGTTACTTTCTCATCATACTCAAGTGATCCCACAAGTATTGTGTAAATCCTCAGTGCTAGAGGAATTGCTGTACGTTGCCAGCACAACGCAGCCAGCTCCGAAGGCGGGGGTGGCATGTGTTTAACTGTGCACAGTAATATGGCACAACGGCTTCAGACAGGAAATGAAGATGAAGGATGTGTCCATTTAAAATTGGGGGGGATTTCAGGCAGTCAGGATATGAAAAAACAAGGTGATACTCTGAAATAAACATTGAATTATAAACCAGGAATTCCTGCCTCTGACTCATGGGGTAAATCCTTTGGGGGTAAGTCCACAAAAGGAATTAGGCGCCTCAGTGCTGACAGACTAAACTGTTAGGTTAGAGGCCACCATGTACTCTTAGCAGATATTTGTTGGAAGAAAACTTGCTTTGGCAACTGGTGTCAGGAAAGACTTGACAGTTGTGAATCCTCAGTGGACAGAATTATTTCTGTCATATAATGTAAAGACAATGAAGTTTATGTTCTGTCTTTGCCCTTGCCCGTGGGTTGGCGCAGAGGAGTCCTCCATCTGCACGCTGCCTTCTGTGGTTCTCAGTGCCAGGTTCCTGTGTCCCTGCTGTGTCCCGAATAGATAACCCGTTCAAAGGAGCAGACTCTGTAGAAACATGGTGTCTAAAAGTTGACCGCTGCGTTGCTCACTGTTGAGATACCCAAGTGCTTCTTAGGGAAAGGTTTTCATTTTTGCGGGACTGAAGGTTGAGGCCTAATTGTGGCAACTGTGCGTCTACTGGTAAATAAGGGATCTGACTTTCAGATTCGTTGAGTGCCAGCAGTTCTTATAAGAATCCAACTTTTATCAGTAAGAGCCCAGTTGCAGATGTTGGTGAGCAACAGTATTGCAGTCTAGCCTGTAATTGTTAACCTAAATCTCCCACTGTCTTATTTCCTTTTTTATCTGATGAAGATAATATCTCCCCAGGGAACTGTATTTATTAGCTCACTGTACAGTGCTCTAAGGAATATGATACTATATTTAAAGTTTTTGTATTGATCAAAAAGGACATGAGAGGGCAGGGGGGCATTTATACTCATACCTTTTTTTTTTTGTTGCCAACAGAGAATACAAGGGCATCCTGATGCTACTTAGAGCAGTCATCTCAAACATCTGCTGGGAGAAGAAAACAAGCCAAGATGGAAGATGTTGCAAATGTTTCAAAAGCTCTGCAGCACTTATTTATGAGTTTGCCAGGCTCTTCTTTTCAAAGTTTATTTCCTCAGGGGGAACAATAGAGGTGTTCCTAAAGCATTTAACGGAAAAAATTACAAATAAAAATTCTCATAGGAAAGTGGCTGTAGAAACCACTGACCTAGGTTCCCATCTTTTATTTCTTCTGCTAATGCAATTTTGCCTTTCTGGCCTCCAATTCATGATGCTCTGAGGAAATAAAAGGGGAAGCTACAGCTGAGGAAGTACATTTCTACAGTGCAGTAACAAGTGTGATGCTAGTAAGATGCAGAAATATCTAAGCTTGCTTTAAACTAGCTAACTTGGTTATCAGTAGCAGCACTGTGGCGGATCAGAGCTCAGCACAGCTTGGCCAGCCACGTATGTACTTTGACATGATCTTGCAGCTTGTGCTGAACTCCCTGTGCTGCAGCAGCTGGACTGCTACCAGTCTTGGAGCCAGCTAATTTATAGCTCGCTTGGATGCTACACTGCGACGAGGGCCTAACGAAGAGTGAGCTCTGGGCTCTAAAAACTTGAATAACTGTTCAGAGATTCAGTACTTCCCCAAGTGCTTCTGTGAGTAGAGGCACAAATATTCTTTATTCTT
Source organism: Alca torda (assembly GCA_008658365.1). Lineage (NCBI taxonomy): Eukaryota > Metazoa > Chordata > Aves > Charadriiformes > Alcidae > Alca > Alca torda. The sequence goes on from CM018086.1 coordinate 38,576,300, forward strand.
TGCTAAATTGCTTTTCCCCTCTAAAAGTTCTGATGCTTGTTGGTTAGTTTGGTGTGATGGTTCTTCAAGGAATGGTTGCCCATCACAGTTGTTTTGGATGATACAAAATATAGGTGTTGAGTGGGTGGATATACTACACCCAGGTCAGTGAGTTTGTACCTGAAAATCCTGTTATGTATAATCCTTATTCCTTTGATTTTAGGAGAAATATGAAGTCGTACTTGTGTCCAGTTTGTCCGGTATGGAACTCCATACCTATCTTTTTTCTCTATAGCATGATAGAGCACTAACATGGATCCAGTTTGGACCTGGATCTAATCTTTGCAGCCCATGTTGCTCTCACTTGCATTGGTTTAAAAAAAGAACACAAAACCAAACAGAAGTACTGTCCCCAGCCCCTTAACCAGCTGGTCTTTGACACTGCAACTGCTCTCCTTTTCTTACTGCAGATTAAATTACTACAAGATCTGGGCCACAGGTAAGAAGGTTCTCATTTTAATTAGAAAATAGTGAAAGACAGGACATGGATTTGTATATACATATATAGTTACTGCTTTAAGCATTGCATCAAAGACGCAAAACCAGCAAGAAATACAAGAGAGTTTTATATCCTCGTTCCAAAACGTTTAAATTTTCAGTCTCCGGTTACTGGCTAATATCTCTAATTTATTGTTCCCTATGCAAATGTTGTTTGTATCGAAAGCCTTTCACAAATGACTGTCTTCACAGCACTCTTCTGTTGACAAATATTCGTTCTAGCATACCGTGAGTGTCCATACAAATGTGTTAGTATAAGGAATGTGAAAAGGTATTTTAATAAAGAAAATTCTGAATTGAACTTTGCACTGGATCTTGCATGTTCATAGTAGTGACCACTTGCAAATGAATGCCTGTAAAATTTTTTGTTAGCGATGAACCATATAGGTACATCGTATAAATTTACATATGGAAGGTGTCATCTCTGCAGCAAGCGATTCCAGGCACTTAGATCTGTTGTCATCATCCAGTTTAGCAGCGGGTAAATGCACTAAATTGGTTTAAGAGTTGGGCCTGGGAGCGCTTACGTTCACGTAAGTCCTTTGCTAAATGACAAAGGTAAAAGTTCCTCCGCAAACCTTTCCACAGTCCCTGGGACGACTCAGGAAAGCACTGGTTTCTGGGAAGTTTCAGAATGTCAGCTGGGCAGTGGGACAGTTCATCGATCCATTTCAGCTTGTCTCTTGGCTGGAATAATCCTAAACTATTTTTGATTTAGTCCGTATTAAAAGTTGTTTGCCCTACTGAAACACATCTGAACTATCCACTTAGAGTGCTGTGTGCTGCTTTGAACAGTTATGTTTTGTCTTACAGATATACCAAAAATATTTTAAAATACGGGACGGACATTAGATGAGCAGACATCTCCAGTGAAGAGAAGGCTAATGGGCCCATGAAATAAACAGCTACACAAGGGTTCCAAATGTCCTGTTATGAGCATGGCTTCTGGATGCCAAACAAGCGTCATTATCCCAGTGGAAACATTCGGGAAATAAGCCTTGAATCTGTTACTGAAACAGATTAAAGCTCAGATTAGAGCTCAAACAATATGTTATTCAAAAACAACCAAGAAACATTTCAGATTTCTACATTGTCACCAAGTTGAGCTCAGCAAATACAAAATGAAGCGTGTTGCTAAATATTTACTTTTTGTGATGCCAAAAGGGATGGGGCATCCTCAGGCCCTTTGTGGCATGCCTCACCGGAGCCGGTCCACTGACAGTGCCGCATCCTGCTTCCACTGAGCGCGTTTCCCCGTCCCACTGCCTTGCCTGGTTAACTTTTTACTATTGCAGAGCAGAGGCTTTAGGGATGAGATGCAGAAATGCTTTAAATCAACAGACTCTTCTTCTTCCTTGCCACTTAATTTTTCTTTCATTTCCAGCAAACTAGCAGCTGCTTGTTGTCTCGTCTAATGTAAGGATGCACCTGCGTGCCCTTTCGTGGGAAGATGAGAGACGATGTGCTGCCCGGTTCCTGCTGGAGCCTGGCGGGCCAGGGAGCCGCTGTCTGGCTCCTGTGGTGTCGCCTGTGCCCGGGGCGAGCGGGACCCCGCGCCCCGCTGCCCGCCCCGTCCAGGCACCCGGCAGCCCCCGGCGCTGATCCGCTGCTGACCCCTGGTGGCAAGCGACCTGCCGGGGCGACCGGCGTGGCGACGGGTCCCTCCCGGCTGCGGGGTGGTCCCTGAGGTGCTGGGGGCTGCGGGGCCCAGGGGAGCGGGGCGGGGGGGCTGCGGGGCCTGCGCCGGTCTCCGGGACGGGTTCTGACTTTTTTACATCTGCGTGCACAGAGTAAACCGAGCCTTGTCACTTCCATCCCTGCAGCGGTACGATCTCTTCGGCTGGACCTCTGCGACCCTTAAAGAACGGCTTCCCAGGCGCAGCGTCCGCCTCCCACCCACGACTGCGTCCTCTCCCGCCTGGGTCAGTGAGTTGCCTGCAAATGCTGGGGCGCTCTGCGTGCAGAGCAAACATCCTGTTCCTCCGTGGGTGAATAAACCCCAAAGTTTGTTTACTTTTCTGGCGTGTTATGTGCTTGTTCTAACTGCTTCTTTGTGAGCTTGGTTCAGTTAAAGTTCTTAACGTTGCAATTCATCACTAAGCTATCTTGCATCATAAGCCCCCAGCTTCTGGGGGCAGGGGAAGTAATGCTGTCAGACTGGCTCCAGCCGTTCTGTTGTGTGGGAGAGGACAGGTACAGGGAAAGGAAACCAAGTTTGAGAAAAACAGAGGTATCAAATGAAAAAAAAAAAAAAAAAAACCAAAAAAACCCCCACCAATTCAACTAGAAGTCAAACTGAAAGTAATAAAGTATTGGTACAGATTTAAAATGCTAGCACATTTTGTTATTTAGAATTTCAAGGCCTTTCTGAATAGACTGGTAAAAGCAGAATAAACATCACTTTTACTGTTATTTGGGAGGTAATAAGCAAGTTGTCATGTCTGAAGAATCACAAAGAACGGGGCTTATTGTCTTTGTGCTTTGAAATGCTCCACTCCAAATCACAGGTGCTCCCATTAAAAAAAGCTTAGAGAGTCTAGCAATCATGAGAACGTGGCCTGCATGGGAAGCTCCAATTAAATGCCAGCATTTATATTTATACAGGTAATTTGTTTTCTCACCAGCCACAGACATGCTGAGTGGGAAGGCTGAAAAAGTTCTCACCGTCGCAGGAAATAATCACTGTAGTTAAATCTGAAATGTAACAGCGAAAGAAATCAGTTTCCTTGGGGGGGAGTCACCTGCAAAGGCTGATGACAGACAAACAGAGTAACAGCGTGAAACTGCAATGACAGATGTAGCACAAATCAGCAAAGGTCCCGGCAGCCACCGCGGAGGCATGCAGAAAGGGCCCTGCTCCGCCGGGGTCCGCAGGAGCCTCGGGCTGCGTGCGGAGCTGTAACGGTGACTGTTGAATGGACCTGACGCGCCTGGGGCTGGGCACGTTCCCATGGCTAAGAGGAATCCAGACCCAGAAGGTACTGTTTGAGGAGTAATTTCACAAATAAACTATTACTTACGGTAAAGATAGAATCTGTCTCTGAAATTAATAGATTAGTAATATATTTCTGTGCAGTCTTGAATGTAGGAGAGTACTAGGTGAAATCAGGGCCTCCTCTTGGTCAATGAAAATGTGACAATTTTTTCACTGAACAAAACCCAGCAGTGACCAGTGTGACAGTTCACTGTCCTCTGGTTACTGCCCTCATTTTTCTGTAGTTGTCTTTTTGTTTTAATGTTTTACTTGAGAGATAAAAGGAGATCTTGGAATGAAGGCTTATTACAGGGAAGAAAGTGAAAGAAAGATGAAAGGAAAGACAGAGGGGAGTGAGCAGGGCTGGGGGAGACAACTCCCCCAGACTGTGGAAGGTTTGGGAAGAAACAGCCCATCAGACCAGTCACCTTAACAGCTCCACATTTCATGGTGTTGGCGATGCCCTGGGGAATGTGCTGCGGCAGAATCAGTGCTGTGGAGGTGGTTTGTCCCAAGCATTCCTGTGTTTATAGTAGTCCTGTGACCGCTAGGAGAAGTAGAAAATATACCTGTTAATAAAAAACCCAAAAAACCCTTTTGTAGGTAACACCACCATTGATCCAAGAAGACAATAGGTTCATTTCAGTTGCTGCTGTCAGTGTTAGTCCTGGGTGGGGACACGTAGTCACGGTGCACTGAGGAGCCTGTCTAATATACAGCTGCTCTAACGGATGATGATACTGACACTGGGGGGGGTGTGTGTTCAAAAGAAAACGTGGTATTACACTGTTATTTAGCTGGCATAATCCAAGCCCTATTCATGGCTTGCAGAGGACCTGTGACTGCTAAAATAGCCTGTTTCCACAAAGCACTTATCAACACTTGCATGGGGAGAGCTTGGCTTTAAATCCTCTGTACTGGCTTTTTGTTTATTCATTTTTTAACTAGAGGCAGAGACAAGTCTCCACTGCAACCGACAGAGTTTCACTTTGCAAATCAATGAGACAGTGCTACGAGGGCAGAAAAGTCTCGCCTGTGAACTTCATACTGTTCGGAGCTGCCAAACTGACAGCCCTGGCTGACCGCTGTCTTCATGGAACTAATCCACGCTAAATGTCCGAACTCCTCTGTGGCTCTCACCACCCACCCAGGCTCTTCCCTAGTGGGACCTTCTGGGGTAGTTCAGGCTCCAACCAGCAGTCAGTTGCGGAAACGTGTCCTCTCCCAAGTGCAATCGCCACTGCCCAGGCCCAGCTTTCCCCGGGGGGACTCTGCTTTCTTTGGGCGTAAGTGCTTCCAGGGCAGTGGAGATGAGGGCTGCCGGTGTGTCCTCAGGAGCTGGGGGGACAGAGGCTGACGTCAATGGGACAAGGATGAGGGCTTTGTCTAAAGTGGGCTGAGTCATGGTATTACTGCAGGGGGTGAACTTGGCACCCCGGCTCGATAATAGGCTGTGAGAGTCTAATGGAAGAAAAAATTGTCAAGTCTGTTAAGATGCGGTCAGAGTGTAAGTCAATTAATGAAAATTACAGCCACCCAGGCTATTAAATTAACATGACATTGTCAATAGGAAATATAGATTGCTTTTGAATAATTTAAAATTATTTAAAACAGGGTAATGATGAAAGTATCAGAGTCACCGTGATGCAAAACTCAGTTTTGGTTTTATTACTGTTTGTTTTTCACGTTTTTTGTTTCAACTTCATGATCATTAAAGGAACAGGAGCTTTAAAGAGCAAGACATTCCTAATTAGGCATGCCAAAATCTGCTATGAGGCAAAACCTCAGAGGTGGCTGGAAATGAGCTGTGGTTCTGCAGTGTGACCCATAGCAGAGCTGGAGTCAGGTAAAGCCAAGTGTGTCTAAACGCAGTCCTTGCATGCAAAATGGTAGTTCAGGTTTTTGAGCCATTGATTGTGTCCGTATCACTCAGCCAGGTGACCAGGACTAGGGGGCCGTATTGCTTCAGTTGCGTTGCCCATTAACAACAATACTTCTCACAAGCAAACCGGACCTGCTGTTTCTGAAACTCACCACATTTGGCCACTGCCACTTGAGCTGTGGCCTCCAGGTAAGAATTTAGCATTTTTCACTGCCCTAGACTCCTGGAAATGCCTGAATCCAGGCAGAGAGAACAGGGGTGAGCTGCCTCTCTGGCTGCAATTTCCAGAGAAATTTGGTGAACAGAGCTCAGCCCTGACTCAGGGTATTCCTCGGGGCTAGAAGAACAAATCTAAATGTACATGCATTGGCACCCTAGAAAAACTGGTTCCACCTGTGGGTGCTGAGCCTGTAACAGCCTCCAGGTAACCTGTCCCCTGGGCTGGAAGTCGGGGACCTTAAGGGAGTGGAGAGGGGAAATGCGCAGACTTAGGAAGAGATACTCGTGTTCCTCCCAGGGACCTCGGGGACTAGCTGGTCGCTACAGAAGGATGGTATGTTCAGCACGGCTGAAAGCATTAGCCGGCTCAGCCCTGAAACCTCAGAACATTGTGTACGCTGCTTAAATCCAGTTTAGCCGTTGCTGGAGGGAGGCAAGGCTGCCCTGTTAGAAAACAACCCTGACACGCACCTGTGCTTTGTCAAACAAGAAATGCTGAAAGGGTTTTCTTTAACTATCTTTATTTTCTTTTCCTTTCTTTTTTTTTTTTTATTTTTCTTTCTGAAGCTGATCTTTTCCCGCTGACTTGATTTCTTTCTGACTGTTCCTTGATGAATCACACAGTCCGACATGTCTTATCTGTGTAACAAACGGGACTGTGGAAAGCGAACCTGACTAATGTCCCCTACAAGGAGAAAATGATAATTGATCTTTTTAATTACAAGTTTCCTGCATTATGGTCTAGTTTTTCAGCTTATAATCATTAACGGTATAATACAGACTTAAGTAAATTGCTGCCTTTTCCTTTCTTGTAGCATATATATAGGTCAGATTTTCGTGTTCAATGGTTATTATCTCTGATGCTAATTAGTGCACTGACTGGCTGACAAAGGTCACATCTGTGTTTTCTTCATTGCATACAAACACATGCTCACACCAACTGGTTCTCCTAATTGCCGTGTCTTCTGGAGTCATTTCCACTAGGGCGAAATCACCAGTTTCACTTGGAAACTGCTTACACCTACTTTGTACTTCTGTCAGCGAACAGCGAGGTTGAGGGCAAAGGGGCGTCAGCAGTCGTCGCCTCCACAGCGCCTGTCCCCCCTTCTGCGCCTCCTAAGCCATAGCAATCGCGCTTCGGGCATCCTTGACTTTTCAGGCTCTGTGCAGTTGCAGTCAAAGGGGTGAAGCTGTTGCCTTTCCGTGAGGAAATGAATGGAGCTTTTATTCCCTGTCTTTGACCAAAGCACTTAGCTGGTTTTAGCCCCCATGGATTGTTTCTAATAGCAGGCAAAATTGATCACTCAGGTACTTTGATGCAGCCCTTTTATTTACAAAGAAAGTACAAAATTCCGTTTCCTTGAACAGAAGAGGAGTCAGACAATAGGAGACACCTTCTCTGCGTGCGATTTCAATCCTTTCAACCAGCACTTTATCCAGAAGCACTCCACCAGCTTTTTTTCTCAAGGCCGTTCTTGCAGAGTGTGGTTCTGCCTGGTTTTGACAGAAGGCTGCTCCTGTCAGACCGCGGGAGCACACCGCTGCTCCGAGCACTGCCCTCCTCCCTGCATCTTCGAAGCCCAACCGCTCAGTCAGGAGAAACCCTGAACGCATTGACTTCTCCTCCAGGTTTGCCCTTTTGCTTTCCTAGGGTGGCTGTTCCCGTTTCAGCTGCCTGCTTCGGTACGAGAGCTTGTTTGTTTCTTATACAAAAGAATATCCAATGAAAGGCAACATTAAACCTGCTGAGGTCACAGGCTTTTGCCTGAACCCTCTGTCGGGATGGCATTAGGGTTAGATACTCGGCACGTGTCTTTGTGCTGATGAAGAGCGAGACCTTTGCACGCTTACTGGCAGTGCCAAGGAACAGGAACATGTCATGGAACTGGTGCGAGATGAGATTCCCACTGCTGAAAGTGAAGTTTTTACTGTATGCTCCCCTTGCCGCTAGAGAGAAATGCCCCGTTGAGCAGTGAGCAGTATGCATTGCTAATACTGGGTTGAATTTCTCTGTGCTCCTTGCCCTGCTCACTCATCATACTTAACCTTGGATTTATCTGTAGAGAGCTGCACAGAAAACCCTGTTTAAGAAAGCAAGCAAACCTGGACGTCGTGTGGTTCCTTGCAATATTGTCCTGGACAGTTTCCAATCTGTTAATGAAAGAACACCGACATCTAAATGATCCCCAGGGGAGGGTCAAGATCCATCTGAGTTCAGTAAAAGGTTCCTAAATAGCTGTAACAAGCCCACACTTCAAAAGAAATACATTTTGCTATTTTTAAAACGTGAGTTTTGGAAGGCTTTGAATATCAAGATTAGTTCTCTGTCTAAATGCAGTAGAAGGCAGCACTGACTGGTGAGTCTCACTCAAATCTGGAAGGTTTCAATATTGTCTGGAATCTGGATTTGATGTTCTAAAAGCTTAAGGTACGACAGTGTTTAGTTTACTTTTTTCCCCAGAGCAGACTGTGCATGTACTTACAGATTCTTTAGTATATCTCACCAGATTAATGTGAAAAATATATTACATTATCTATCAGCACTTGAAATTTTGACTCAAGGATGCTGGTTGGATAGATTCCTGAGCAATGTGTAATCAAAAGGTTTAATGATACTGTATAAAATAAGACATGACTCACTCTTGAACAGCAGGGAACACCTCCTGTATGTGAGAAAAAAACCAGGGTCCTCGGGAGCCAGATGTTGCTGCGCAGTGTGGTGCTGTTTGCAGTAGGTGGCAATTCAAGTGGCCGTGGAAGCGGAGCAGAAGGGTCTGGGCAGCTGGGCAGGTTTGGACACTGGATTATGCACCAGGTCACTAAAATTACAAAGTGAAGCTGAGTGGAGTATTCTCAGTGGAGAATCGAGACATCTACCGTGGACATCCGAGCCATGAGGCTGCTCTGCTCTCTAGTACGGTCTCCGAGAGTCCTGTTCTGAACTGCGCTTTGGAGGCGCCTGTCCCTTGCCATTGCCTATAACAGGCAGTCTGGGGAGCAGAGATTCCCTATTTAGCCACCTGAGTGATCAGCACAGTGAGATGTAATTTAATACGTCTCTGTGCTGAGGTCTTCATCCTAAAGCGCTGTACAGTTAAAATTACTGGAGAGAAGGAGAATGCAAAGTCCAGGATGAGAATTCAGTTGTGGAGGCACTGAGAACATTTGGTTTCAGAGGCTGGGTCCAAATCAGTTAGAGAAATGGGCCACGACAGAGCTGGTTGGTTGTAGAGAGAGAGGGGAAGGATTGAATCTTGGCTGTGATTATTTTGCGTGAATGGACACAATGCTCTGTCAGAGGCAGTTCTTTAACATGGGAGAATACCAGTCCTGTGTTTGCTTTGAAAGCTGTGCTGTTGTTTGTTTGTTCCAGGGTCTCCTCAGCAAAGCTCAGTGTCTCACTTGCCCTATTTTATTCCAAAATGCTGGACTGACTGGCATAGACATCTGGGTTTATGCTATGATACGTGGATATGAGCCACAACAATGCTACTGCTCAGTTAAAGGTTACTAATTACTGTCGCAGAGATTGCAGTTCCTGACACCTTGGCAAAGTTAATGTGAATAAAGGTTCAAGCAACATTCAGGTTTGAAAGTGCACTTCCTAGATATGCACAACAGCCTAAGTGATATCCACCTTACAAAAACAATACATGTTGTTTGCACCTTCAGACCATGGGACGTGCCCTGCCCAGGGGTCCGTCTATCCCAGTTCTCCCTCTCAGCTGGAGAAACCAGACTCTCAGTGTTTTACGCCTCTTTGGTAACTAAGAATTCACTTCATGCTGCAGTTTTTCATGCCATTTTACCAGGTATACATTCAGCTCCGGATCAGATGTTAATGCTCTCAGAACAAAGACATCTGAGCAAGATTATGCTATTTTTATGATGGTATTGATGTTTTGACCTCATGCCAGCATGATCCAGGAACAATTCCCATTAAGGCTATTGATGTGAGTCTTTCCTCGAAGGGGACACTCAGGAAACCTTACCTAAATTATCTTTTAAAGTAATTAGTTAAATTCTATTAAACCCCATGCAAATATTCATATTCAGAATTAAGTGGCATCAATCTGATTTAGTGTACTTCACTCTGAAACTGAAGAAAGCTAAATCATACGAAGGCCACTTTAATTCTGAGTAAGAGCACTCGTGCAGGACTCCAGTGTAACTTCAGTAACCACTTTCAAGTCACACTTGTCATTAATTCGGATTAATTTTTCTGACTTTCCCTGTGAAGACAAGGTACCAGTCAATCATTATAGGTGACTTGACCATACATTCTGCTTCCCCTCTACTCCCACCCCCCAAAACACTATGGGCTTAGCTCCTCCTGAATATCGGACAGTTGGTTTGGAGTTCTGGATCTGAAGGTTGCTGTTCATTTCTAGTCTATAGTCAATGCTCTTTTCTCTTTACTAGCCATTTATATTAAGTGTATCAGTTCAGAACCTTAGCATCTGTCCAGGCAAGAGAGGAAGGGTACTGCTGGCTGGTCTTAATGTTCCTGTGGTGTGTGTGGAAAAGTTGCAGTGTATGTGCCTGTTTTAAATATGTAGCTTCAGCTGTTCTCTATCAGGAGTACTAAATTTACTTGTAGATTTAAAATAGGTGAATGATTTGGCAGCTAAAAGGTCAGGACACTTGCTGTTTATTTTGTGCTTTGCTCTTCCTGATTACTAGAAAATTGGCTGTAGCATCTGATGTTATTGTCAAGGATTTCTGCTGCAATGCCTGTGCATACAAAATGTAGAATACTGACCGTTGTATCCCCCATACCTTCCCTCAGCTTTGTATTTTGTCACAGTTGCACTCTGAAGTACCCCAGCACTCAGCCAGCTTATATTCTCACACGGGTCTCTGTGGAGGGAGGAGTATTGACTGCTCCATCATGTGCGGATCAAATTTCAGGCTTTTAAAGTTTTGTGCATTTGCCAGGTACACTGAAATACAGATACCAGCTCCTGCGACCTTCATGTGACTTTGGCAGCATGCACGTGGCTGTTCCGCATGGCACAGGGACTCAGCTCTCCCCCCAGCATGGGTGGCACCACTGCCATAGGTACGCACCAGCCATTTTCCCTGTCTGGATTCAGTGTCAGGGCTGAGATGAGCCTGTGTGAGAAGCATCGAGAAAGTTCTGCAGGCCTGAGAGACACCACTGCAAATTCACAGCAAGCAAACTGTGAAACCTTCCCTGGGAACAGGTCTGCCTCTGGGGCTCACCTTGGCAGCACAGTTCTAGCTCTGCACGCTCTGCTGACCTTGTTTTAGCCCGTTTTGGGAATCCACGTTACCCCTGGCAGCCACGAGAAGAGCTATGCTGCTGCCCTTCTACTAGTACATCAGCCCACAGCTGCAGGAGACGGACAGAAGTTAGAACCTCCTCTGTCTCTGGAAATGTGTCTTCTCTGAGCATGTGCAAGGACTTGACGTGAGGAGTAGTACAGAGCTGCTCTCCACGGATACTTGGCAATCTAGAAACCTTTAATAAATTAAAAAAAAAAAGGGGGGGGAGAGAGGGAAAGAGGAAGATCACAAGCACAAATGAGGAGGAGAGGATCTATCCTCATCTCAGCTTTGAAAATAAAGTAGCAATACAAAAAAACCCCCACAAAATAATGTTCTTTTTGGCACAGGAAGCAACAAGAGCTCAGAGGTTCTGCAGGTCCCAGGGGGATCTGAGAAGCAGAGTTGGAGCTGGGCTCAGAGATCTGGCTGGGGAGGCTCTCTGAGGAGGGCTGGGACCAGCAGGTGGGGAGAAGTGATGGGTTCGAGGCCAGGATGGGCACATTTGCCACTTGGAGAATTCAGGTCCAAAGGGAAGCTCATGCACCCTTCCGTACAGTGAAGCCATTGGGCAGGGAAAGAACGGGGAGGTGCTGAGGGTGCTATTGTTTCAGTGTTTGAACAAGCAGAAGACAGGCACAGAAGCTCTGTGAAAGGAGTGTGGCATTCAGGACGCTCCTACTCTGCTCCCTACCCATTGTCGGAACCAGCTGAAGCCCACGGGGAAGCCCTGGCCTTTTGAGCGCTCGCTGGGTCGCTGTACACATTGAGTGGGCTGGGGCGCCTGTGTGCTTGGTCTGTGCTGAGCCTCCTTCCGTCGCGTTGAATATTGTACAGATAACAAACAAACAAAATAACAGTAAAGCTGTTCTCACACACCAGGTCATGTATGCCAGGATTCACGCGTTCAGGCGCAGCTGCCGCCTTGTTTGTTTTAAAGCTTTTCAGCACGAAATTGTGGGCAGGCCCATCCTGCAGTTCTCGGGTCTTCCCCGGGAGATCTGACGGCAATGAGAAGTTTGTGAAAACCATGTGGAAACCCAAATCTCATATAATGTTATTTTCTCACAAAAGTACGAGCTTTAAAGTGTCCTGAGCTGTGAAATTCTGATGGGGGCATTACAGAGAAATGAACTGAGCCTCACAGTAGCTCTGGGAAAGAAATATTACTTCTTATTTTACAGCCTGCTCAAGAACTGCTTTTAGAAGGCATTTAAATGTCTCCTTCACATATTCCAAAAGATTAAAGTAATTTTTTTCAAAAGCAGCTCCTGACTATAGATAACTATTTCTAGAACCTGCAGGCCTGTTGTTTCTCAGAATGACTGCATATTCATACATAGGATACTGAAATATTAAAAACAAATAAGCATTACTTTTTTCTCGTCTTTTTGTAGCATGGGTGGAAGATAAATTATCCAATAAAAGGATTTACTCTTACAGCACTGAAGGACTCAAAAATTCAGAGATTGGTGTTTTTTTCCCCTCTTCTATCTGGCTGGGACTCGCCTTTAGAGGAGGATTCCCAAGAGGCCATGCCACCATGGAGCTCAGGGGCAGGTAACCTGGTCAGACGCAGCTCATGCCTAGTTCTTCCCCGTGGGTGGCTCCAGCCTTTGCTCAGCACGTAGCACCCTGTGGAAGAAGCCTCTGCTGAGCACCTAACTTCAGGTGCACAAATACTTCTCTTGAGGTCAGGCCTTTTAGGCCATATTGTTGCCTAAGTTAGGTGCAAACAGAGGGCAGAAAAAACTTCGGAAATTCTGATGCATTGTTTATCATTTCAGACACCCAAAACCAACCCGTCAGTCATAGTTTTAGCCACAGACTGTTCCTGTGGGGAAAACCTGTTGTTAAGAAAACAACCATTATCTTATCTTCAGACTTTGGAAACACTAGCATCAGCTTTGTATAATGATTCAAAGGTCTGCCCGTATAGAATGACAGCTATGAAAGAAACCTATCCTAGATGATTGAATACACTTGTACCTATATTTAAAATACAATGTTGTCTTTTTCATTAAAAAAAGGCTGCAGAACAACTAAAGGTGATGCAGTGATGCTCACACGATGCAGTCTTCTGCTGGGTTCCTTCAGCTCAGGAAGACTGCCCAGTTTGCTGCCCGGACGTCCAGCAGCTCAAAGGATCTGACCCTTCCTTTGGCGAGCTCAGGCCTTTCCTCGCTGAAGCAGATTTTGCCGGGTGCTGACCACTCTCGATACCTCTGGTTTTACAGTTACGTGCAGGAATCCTGGTTTGAAAAACAGGTATTAAGAGCCTTGAAGAACCCAAAGATACCTGGAGATAATTCATTTCCACAAGCACTGAATTCTCCCTGAGATGTAGAGAGAAGCAGCGTGATACCTGCATCTACTTTTGATTTAAACTGCAAAACCTACTGCCTACCATATGTGTAACGCCTAGTGTGACAGGACCCCAAACCTTGACGGAGATATAGCTGCAGATAAGACAGAAACTGTTTGAAAATTGATATTGTATATTTAACTCTTTGCATTAGCTAGTTTGGAGCAATTTGAATTCTGCTCACATATCCCACTAAACGTTGGCTAGTAAATAAATTAATTTTTGCCTCATCACCCCATAAAAGTTATCATAAATCTGAACACTGGTATGAAATAAAGAGTCTGAAAGATGTCGTAGGATTCTTCATGTTTTAATTTGAACAGAAGCTGCTAAAGCAAGAAGTGAAGTCACACAGCCAAATTAATCTATGGGGTGGCTAAAAAACCTGGGTAGCTGAGGCCAATATCCATCTGACCCAGCGCAGATGTTGTAATCTCATTATTAACTGTCTTCAGAAGCAAGAGCAATTAAGTGAAGGGTAAAAGCACTAGTAAAGCTGTCATTTACTGCATGAGACCATTACTGGGAAAACAACCTTTTGACAGATTTTTTTTTTCCTCAGCCTGCTTCAGATTGGGAAATATGAAGAGTAAATTAAACGCCCTCTGACACGGCGTGTTTCCCAGGGCAACTGCCTACCTGTTTGAGTGACAGACAATTTTTGGCCGCTCGTACAACGTCCCCACACCAAACTGCTTTATTCTGCCTGCTTGTGGATTATTTCCTGCAGCTCCTTCTGCCAAACCGTTCAGTCAGAGGCGACAGCGGCGAACGTTTACCTGCAGAACCAGCACACGGCTGAAATCCCACCCTCGTTCCCAGCGGGGCACTCGTTATTCACGGACACCTCCCCAGTGACCGGCCGCGGGTTATCATTTTTACATTCCCTGTGCTGCCCATTTACTATTTTCCCTCGTTTTGGGAAGGCGTTTCCTTGCGTCATCTCTCACCGCCCGCCTCAAACTTTGGCAGCGGGCTGCCCGCCTGAGGGAAGGGGCCGATTCCCCGCTCCGGGAGTGACCCCCCGGACCCGGCCGCCTCCCCGCCGTCTCCCGGAGCGCCGCCGGCCGCCCCAGTCCCCTCACGCCGGGCCAGGCCTCTGCCCGCCTCACGCCGCCCGCGGCGGCCTCGCGCCCCGCCCCTCCGGCCGTCGCTGCGGCGGCTCCGGCAGGCCCGGCCACCGCGGAGCCCGGATTGGCGGCGCCGGGCAGCCCCGCCGCCTCTCCTCCCCTCGCTGCCGCCCGGCGCGGCGCTGGTGGCGCGGGCCGGGGGACGCCGGGGCCGCGCCGGGCAGTGCCATGAGCCGCGGATAAGGTAAGCGAGGCAGGGCGGGCCCCGCCGCGCCGGCCCGTTCCGCTCCGCGCAGCCCAGGCCGTTCCGGGCAGCCCCCGCCGCTCCTCGCCTCACCCGCCGGGGCGGGAAGCGCCGCCGCAGCGCTCGGCGTGACGAGCGGGAGCCCGACGGGCTCCGCCGGGGCTGGGGGCAGGAGGGAAGGAAGGGGCGTCCGGCGGCGAAGGGAGGTGGAGGCGGGCCGGGCCTAGGGCGGGCGGGGAGGCGGCTCCCGGGGCGGGCAGGGGCTGATGGCGGCCGTGAGGGGCCGGCGGGCGCTGCTGCCGGTGCCGCCCCGCGGGGAGCCCGGGGGGGTCCTGGGCGCTGCCTCGGGGTGAGCCGTGCCCGCGCTGGGTCAGACGCGGCTGGATGGGGCGTTTATTTTTACCGTTGGGCAGGGGTCCGGGGGGATGGAGTTACTTCCCCCTTCCGTCAGTGTAACTGAGATAAAGGTTTGGCTGGGGCAGGGTATGCAGTTTGGCAGGGACACCAACCTTTGCAAGTGATACCTTGAAAACAAGCAGCAGAGGAAACAGCGGTAACGTTTATTCTTGCTGGAACTGCGGCGGGGGGGGGGGGGGAGATTTCTTACTGGCTTTTAGTATCAAAGGAGAGAGTTTGTCTGTCTCCTAAAATTGTTTTCTTCTGTCCTGTCGTAGGTGTCAGCTCTTTAGTTTCTGCTTGTCTTTTAATTCTCCGTATCATTTGTATTTTACTTCTCTGTTGCAGTTCAGTGTTTAAATCCGTTTACCGTGTCTCTTCAGCCTGTGCCAAAGTTCCTTCTAAATGTCTGTGCTCAACTTCTTGATGATTTGTGTCTGTCAACAAATGTCTTAAGGAACTCCTGCCCATAATTTAGGGGAGTGAAGTATACAGCCGAGTTTAAGTTAAACTTTTGTATTTAACTTTCGTATTGTAACTGTAAGATAAATTAGTGTAAGACTTCAATGCTGTAAGATTATCTTCTGTTAAGATGCTTTGTCATACTCCTCTGCCTTCACACAACTCCTTTTTCAAGATGATCTTGCCTGCATAACTGGGGAAAAACAAGGCAGGCTGACAGTCTCAGGGGCATATTTTTTTCCCAGAAGATGTAACTCATATTCCTAAACTCTGAATAAAATTCAGACAGTGTGAGTGAGTACGCTGTTTCAATTTTCTCTGAATTGAAAATGTTCTAAATTAGAGGTAAAGCACTTTAACATGAGCAAAAGAAAGTAAACTAATGTTTTGATGTTAGAATTGACTTTCAAAGACTCTGACATCACGTTCTTTTATGATAGATGAGAGGTTACTGCTCTGATCGACTTCAAAGCTGATCCAACAAGCTGCTCTGTTGTGGCTGGCACCAAGTAGGTGCTGAGGTTTGAGGTATCATTTCTAAGGCAGGGTTGGGTAAGGTGCTTTCTCTCTTGAGGAAAGCAAAGACCAAGAAGGTAATTCTGTGCTCAAAGATGTCTTATACTGGACTCTCCTGGGAAAAAGTATCCCCTGTGAATTGTATTGGTAAGCCGAGGACTCCTGTTGTGAACTTCACTTTTGGTCTATGCAAAGAACTTCTTTAAATGATATTGCTTTTATTTCAGAAAAGAAAATCAGTTAATGAAATCCAAAGGGAAAACTTGAGGAAGGACACAGCCCAATAAAGCACACATATTAATTGCATACTACTTTTTGCATGAAAACAACGCTTAGTACTTTTTCAAATATTAATAGCAAATGCTTAGTTGTTTGTTACTAAAGAACTTCTAAGACAACTGTGTGACAAAGTAAAGAGCAGGAAACATGGGCAGAATGTATAATGCCAGTAATTTCCCGTTGTGGTAAACGAAATAATGGGAGATAGGGAAACTTATCTAGTAAATAAAAGGATAATGTAAGTGAAATAAGTTTAAAATCATGTAGCTAGAGGACTGAAGATGCAATTGTTGTATTCAAACAGCTCTTTAGTTGACAGATTTGGGGATTGTGCTGCTCTGACTTCACCTTTCTGTGCGAACTCAAGCAAATCCATCAGATGGAATCAGAAGACATCTCTTCTAGCATGTCTGAAAGGCCATCAGCCTTATATTGTGTGAGCGTGCAAGTGATCAGACACAAGCATGGCAGTGAACATACATAAGGATGTGTTTTGTGTGCAGTTGTTCCCTCTCCTGTTCTCTGTGTGGTGTCAAGGACTGAGCTGTAGCCTGTTACTGCCCGTGAGATGAGGCAATTGCGGTGCTGAGTGTGCAGGGTGTAGCTGATACCTGCCCAGGAGCTGGAGAAAAATAAAGCATGTTTGTTTGGATAAGTTGTGGGTTTCAAAGAATTAAGAGGACAGTAAATAAACTCTGGTCTTAAACATAGTCTTGAAGCTTAGGGAAGTCACTCTAATCTCTGGATTTTTATTCTTTTCCTTTGGCAAGCTAGAAATTATGGTATTAGATGTCCATAGTAAGTAGTAATGTTAATTCAGTGTGCTTTAAAATTCTTATCCTTGAATAAAGGCGTCATGTTCTAGAAACCCTTACATTGTCATCTGATTGTTTCATATAGAGAAGTATGTCGGAAAATAAGACCATAATGTAGGTTTAGAGATTAGAGAAATAAAGATAAGACTTAATACTGTGAGCCTTCATGACTGTGTACTTAGTATTAGGAGAGATGTAATGTATTCAGAGTAGAAATAAACTCTGGAAATGCATAAGGGTGCCGCGTATGCCCAATAAAGGGGATGAACAATGACTTTTCTTACTCTAGGTAATGTAAAGTGGACATTAGAAAGCATGTGCTGTGATGTCAAGGGGGAGGATGGTAGAACAGTGACACAGTGAGAACAATGCTGTATGTCAGGACTGCTGAAGAATGCAGCACTTAGGGGGCAAATGAGGCAGTTAAGTAAGGCGATGTTGGCTTTGTGCCTGCTAGATAGTGAGAGGCCTGTTCAAAGAAAAGCCTCCATACAAAGTTTTCTAAACTTTGATGTACTGTCTCGCATTGGTGGCCCAAGATCTCTGATGGTCAGAACCAAACTTGCAATGCTGCATGCAACTGACCTTATTACTGGTGTCCTCTCCTTGATATAAGGCTAGAAGGTGACCCTGTTTTGAGCAAGAGGTTGGACCAGGCTAGCTCCAGAGGTCTCTTTCAACATAAATTATGTTGTGATTCTACAACAGCAGCATAGAGGAGAAATGACAAGCGTAAACGTAACTCCCAGGCTATTTGTAGGGCAACATCTTTGTCAGATTTTAAAATTCCAGGAAATAAGCAAGTAAGTGTTTATTGTATTTTAAACTTTCACTTATGTTTCTGGAGAAACCATCAACTTCTTTGCACTGGCATGTGACGTCTAGGAACCCTATTCATGAAAAATTTTTCATTTACCAAGGTGCTGTACAATGATTGGAAATGATGCTCTCTTCTATGTAAAGCTTATATTTCAAGAGGCAACAGAGGACTAAATGAAGGGAACAGTGAGACAATATGAACAGACAGTGATTTCACTGCATTAATAATACAATTATTAAGCTTTTTTAAGGCATCCTGACAAAGGAGAGACTTGAAAGAGAATTTGATGGAGAGCAGTTTAGTAGCTTTATTGATTTTTATTAGACTTGATTCCTGCAGTCTAATTCTCTTCTTCACTACTACTTCTGTGCAGAAAAAACTTATTCTAAGTGGCTTTTTGATTATTAGTGTTTTTCAGCTATTTTAACCTCTTCCTGAGTTTTACAGAGCTAAATTAGTGTGAAGGCTCCCACTGAGTAGTCTCTTCTTCCTTGCCCTGTGACAGCATCTGCAGCTCTGTGGCTATAGCTCATAACTTTGTGTAGCTCACCGAAGTGTTGTTAAGAAAACACATTTTGCAGTTTTATATGAAAAAATTACCACATTCACAATGTGATGTAGTGCAAAAGAAGTCGTCTTATGAAAAAAGTAGTACTTCTGTGAACTAATTCCATGGATTTACAGAAACCATGTTAACTGGCTGTTGAAGAGGAATGTGTATTCTGTAAAGAAAGATCTTGTATGGGCTTTTAGTTTTGATTTTCAGCAGTGTACTTTGAAGATAGAAAATTCTGTGTGTTCTGCATGCTAGACACGTGCTTTCTGGTATACTATACTGTTAAAACAGGATATTTAATTACCTCAGTTCCATATTAATCCCTTTTTTGTTTTACGATAGAGATTTGTCAGTTAGTATGCCATAGACAAGTTCTTAATGCTGGTGTTTAGGAGAATGAATTGCTCTGTGGTGGTGGGAGAAAGGACTATAGCAAGCTGTTGAAGCAAGCAGAGTGGTGCATCTTCATAGCTCTCACACCATCCTGACGTGAAGGCATGGACATCTTGTGCTATTTCTTCCTGGTGGAAGGCTGGATACACGTTCTGCGAAATAAGCAAACAACTGTATATGCTGTGGAATTAAGCATTAGTATTGCGGGAAGGAAGGGATATGAAGGAGAGGAGGAAAAATGAGATTGCTCAACTACGTTAGGCGGGAATATTTTTTTAAATTCTCTTTTTTTAAAGAGGTCGTCTGGAGAACTCTTCTGAGACTCGACTGGGAAATAATGCACGAACTCCAGGACTGCCAGGCTTCTTCATTCTTGGGATCTTTTCATTGATGTCTCTTGTTGTCTCAGATATGCTATTTCCTGTCTGGGTGTTGTGTTTTTGAGAAATTGATGAAATTTGTGACACGGAGACAGTTGTCCTAAGTATTTTCTATTGTTGCTTCATGCCTCTATTGCACAGGGCTGCAGGGGAGGCAGCATCTTCATTAGGCTTACTGGAAAAGGACATGAAATACAGAAATGAGCTTGTATTTGCAAAATCTTTTTTCTTATTGCAGACTGGAACGAAAACTGCAAATTTGAAGATACGTGCAATCTGGGAACAATTTTTCTAGATTCACCGGTGTAACACAATCATGGGTAGTTTGAGGAAAAGCAGTATTTAACATTTGGGGAGCACAGGCAAAACTGCAAAGTACAATGTTGTCTGTCCCTCAGAAATCTCTAGCGTAAGAGCAAGATGTAAGGCCTTCAAAGGCACTACGGTAAATAGTGAGAGCTTTAGGATTATCAGTTAGTATTCCCCATTCTGTGTTTATTCATTGAGTGTACTGATGCATATTGTTATGATATGTGTAAAGCTGTTGTTGATCTGTTTTTTTTTCTAAAAAAGGCTACCACTTGTTTCATTATTGTAGAGGACTGTGGTAAATGGTTCAGATCCGCGAAGTAAAGGGTTTGGGATTTTTTTTTGTACTATGCGTGGTTGAATTCAGCTTCTTTTCTGGATGTGTGGGACAGAATCCCAATTACTGTGTCATAAAAATATATGACCTGCTGTTCTTGTTAGAATTGTGAATTATCTGTTCCTGGACAGTTTAACTTTTATTAAGCTTGTGTCAACATGTCAAGCCCAGAAATTTTAAGGCAGAAAGTTAATAATTATTGGTCAGGATCCCATTCCTGCCTAAGGCAACAAAACATGAATATTGCACATTGGCAAGGAACATTTAACTTTACCCAACGGCCTTAGTCTCTGTGCGCCTGTTCACTCAGGAGCATTGTGAGCACTGAGATTTAACCACCTGGTGAGTTAGCACTTAACTATCATCCTCTTTAGAAGAACCAGGAGTGAATGGAGTTGCTTCAATTTGGGCCAAGCTTTGCATAGTGTAGGTCCAAAAGTACCTACTTACTTGACAAATGAAATTTTAAGCCTTTTAAGGTGATATTTAGCTGCTTTCACACAAGCCCTTTATTGGAGTAATTTTGCACTGGAGGCTGCCGTAAGCTAACTTAGTTTCATGAGTTTTGAGTATGCTCAGAGAGCAAAATCCCCTCTCTTTGGCAAGCATAGTAACAATATGCCCAGGGTGGTGTAAGACTTCCCATCACACCAGTCTGTAATGCAGTATTTGCCTGTATTGCTGTTCCTGTGCTGTCTGCCGTCTCTGTAGTTTCTTGCTGTAGAGCAAGGCTGTTACAGTAATGAATTATTTTTGGATCCCCAGGGCTACAGAGGTATCTCTTTTACGACCTGATTAACAGATGCATCACCTTTTCCTTTAATGGAGTCCTTGATGACCAGTATCTCTGGAAAATAAAACCCAAGTGCCTTAAGTTGAATTTGCTTAATTAAGGCATCTGAGAGGTGTTGCTTAAAGACTTCTGCGTTAGCCAGGGCCGGTCCTGCCCCTGTTTGCAGTCCTGGGAATGGGGAAGCAGAGGAACAGGTTTTGACAAGAGAGTAGGTCAGAGTGGCTGAAATATCTGCAGCGTGCAGTAGTCCCTGTAGGATTTGCAGGTGTTTTGTCTTCCTGCTTCACCCCCTGTGAGGAGAGAAGTTCTAAGGTGTTGGGTTATTTACCAGTTGTCTTTATTCTCTGGGTATTCAGAACTATTGTCTCTGATGAAGTTGATTATTAGTGTCTTTGGAGAGACGTGAGAATATAATGGTAAAAAAGGGCATATTCTCTGGTCTTGGCTGTCTTGCCTTCCTGCGCCTCAAAATTCTTTTCTCTCTTTTCGTTGTCCTTCTCTCCTATTTATTTTAGCTCTCTCCTTTCTGAACAGCAAGGTGTGTTATTCTGCTGTGCAAAGTCCAGATTGCTACCTAGCACAGCAGTTAAGTTAGTGTTCTAGAAGAAAAGATGACTGATGGACAAAAGATAACAAAAGATCAATAAAACATAGTAAGCAGTGGTGTTTTCCCATAAAGGCCAGGAGGGTAGTGCAAATGAATTGTTGTATAAATGAGAGTTAATATTCGTTGTCTAGTGTCTCTGTGGTTTATAAAGTGTTATGCTCTCTGACCCCGCTGGTGCTGGATGACAGGAGCATTGCAGAACAATGTCCCTTAGTGCTGGTGAACGTATTGCATGTCCCGGACCACTTATCCCATTAGTGCAGGATTGTTACACTGAAGCCATGAGAAGATGGGATGGTCAAGCTTAAAAGAGGATCTCTTAAGCGTATGAAAATGCATATTCAGGAATTGGGGGTGCTCCTCTAAAGGAAGAGTTTGAGTTCTAAAAATTACTATATTGGGTTTTAGTAGTTTATGAAGAGGACTGGGGGCTTTAAGACTCTAGATCTTACTCTGAACTTCATGTGTTGTGTTTAAATTATACCTCAGTTGTAAAATAGGACTGCAAAAATAAAAGCACAAACCAAGCTACTATCTGCTTTGATACTGGGAATTTCAAAGCAGATGACAGAGAACTGAAACATAGATGCAACCTGTCATGACTGCAATGAAGTTCTGATCTGAAATTAAATAGAGAGCTGCAAAAATAATTTTGTTTTGCTGGAAGTCAGGATTAAGACTGAGGAAACAAAGATGTCTCTTTTAGAAGCCCAGACAGGCTCAAGGAGTAAGGCTTCTTTGAGAGGAAGGGAGATAGTCATGCTCACATATGTGATTGTGGTAGCTTGATTAGGAAATGTTGCTTAACGTGTGATACTACAAGCAGACAGTGAAGGTCGTTGTCTAGGTTTGGTGCTTTCTGTCCTTTAGCTTGTAATTGCAGTATGTTGTGTTACCCTCTCTTCTGAAACTTCTGAATATCGAGAACCTGGCTGTGCGGGGCTCTGACAGGTTTCCGAGAGCATCCTCTAGCTGAGGACAGGAGCGATAATCTCGCAACCGAGTGGCAGAATTCCCATAGTGTTCCCATACCCTCTGCTCTCCGCCCGCCCGTCACCTCCCACCTCTTGTGCCTGCCTCCCTGCCCCAAGCGGCCAGTGCAAGGTGAAGATTTCTGCTCTAGATACCTTCCAAGCTGGGTATTTCCATTCTGCTTGCTTAATACATATCTGTCATTTCTGTTGCCCAGGGTGGCTTCACTTTCTTTCATAATACTCTTGTGTAATGTTTGAGGTTGAACGCATAAATAAATGTACTTTGGTGGTAAATGAAAGTGATCTGTACGTTCCTTTTCTTGTTTGTAACTGCTGGGAAGTTGATAAGACTTATCTTTGTAAGACCTTCTCGGTAGCAGTTCTTTTTGTCTAATCGCTTTCACACTTCTTCCTTTTCAACTTGACTTGAAGCATTAAACAAATGAATTGGGAGAAGGGGAAGGAACTAGGGGAGATAATCCTAAATGTCAGTCAACTCAAAAGCATGCTAGTTAATAAAGGTTTTGCCAGGTCTTTAATAAACCTTCTGAGCAAGTGTGTGACAACTTTACAAAAGTATTTTCACAGGAAAAAAAGTAATAAATTGTTACTATCCTATTTCTCTGTTATTTTAGTGAGTAACAAGAGATGTGGATGGGGAAAGACCAGCTGTGCATGTGCACTGTCTCCTGTTTCGTGATTCCAGTTAGTATTCCCTTTATGACAACACGCTGAGTTTCCAAGATGCCTTAACACTGTCTAGAGGTTACAGGCAAGCTGAAGATGCAAGGCTAACACTTACAGAAAATTCTGCGAGTGCCTGAAAAGATAAATTTAGAGGTGTGTGGTATTTAAGAGCATAAATATTTGGTTGTATGGATCTCCATTCCTTTTGTCATGCAGCTTTGAGATGTGGATTGGTAATTGTTTTTGAGTATTGAACAGATTTTATGAACCCTTGCTTTCCTGATGAGTTGGGAGAACTTTTCAGTTTCATTTTTATTGGCCAGGTTTTAAAAATTCTAGCTAGATATTTATTATTCTTTCTACCAAGCTAAAACTTCACAATTGAAATGATAAAAATGAGTAAATCACTGTGCTGCACCATGAGTGTTGTGTTAGTACTTTACGTTCTCAGGATATATTTTTGAAAATTTGCTTATTCCATCCATATGCCCTAAGCAGTGTATTCGCCAATGAATACTGCTATGAGCTGACTGTCCCGCAAATTTCTTTCTAGTCACAAAATGTGTATGGTGTGAACAGTGGCTTTTCAGGCTCCTCCTCTAATACACCAAGGCAAATAAATGCTGATTTGTGTGATCCGTTCAGATCTCACACTATTAAAGGAGGCATTGTCTGTTATGATCATACTTCTGACTCCTTCGTGGAGTTCAGGAGAACTTTTGAGGGGGTGTGAAGGCTGTTCCATGGTTTAACCGAGAGGAGCTTGTCTCGCAGTGTGGTGATGAATGCGAGGTGAAAAGATTTCCGTGATGTGTCTAGATTTCCACTTGCATTGTTTTTTTCAGTTTCCTCAAAAGAGCAACCCATCTTGTCTCTAAAGCCTTCATTATCTTTAGCATGGCATAGGCGGCTCCTTAGGGATGGGTGCAGTTTCCTCACACTTCAGTCATCGCTGTGTTGTCACCTTATCCTGGAAGACAACTGTAGCTGCCACCCATGCTTGGCGTCTCTGGCTTGACCTCTCTCAGCAATTAAAAGCCTTGCTTAAACAGCCACACCCCTGATGTGTGGGGATGTGTGAGGAAGTGAGTATGTACGTACTCACTAACTTATTAACAGTGTGTGTAATTCAGGGTGTGTATAGCTGCTTGACTCGGATAAACAAATGCATGGTGGATTTATTATTAAGCGTGTATATAAGAACACTGCCATATGCCTGAAATTAGAATTGCCTGCATAATAATGTAATTGAACACGGCAGGATATGGCTCAAAGACACTTATTTCCCTTTGCCCTTTTGAATCCATCTGGTGGCTTTTGCTGTTCTTTTATCTCCCAGCAAATCAAGACCTTAAAATTGATGACCTAAAATTCATTTCCTTGAAGCTACTTTAATGACACTTTTCTTTCTGTGCACGTGCGTGCACAAAAGGTAGCCCACATACAGTGGAGTGCCGTCATTCTTACCTATTTTATCAATTAGTTGAGACTATAGACATTATTTCTGTCTGCAATACTAGACAGTTTTACAGTGCTGAAGGCATTTGCCGGACAAATGTAACACTGATAATACCTGGGTTTTTTGAATAACAATATCACAGAATGAGAAAGGGGAGGTTTTAGCCCTTTTTCTACAGGGAACTAACTGCAAAGAAGAATGACAGTAGAGAGTTTGCATGAATACTACTTGAATTTAAAATAGAACTGGGGTTCTTCTTAAAAATGCATTAAAATTTTTTTTTAAGCTCGTTTCTTCATATTGCGCTACGAATTCAGCAGGCAGCTGGGGAATTGGGGTATGTATTGCCACAAGACACCCACCTTCTGACCTTTTCATTTTGAGCCTGTGGGATTGTCAGATGAAATTCCTGGAGACAATACATTAACGTTTGCAAAAGTGAGATCTGCATGTGTGTTTTACAGCTCATTATGTAGCCATCAGAATTTAGTATGTGGATCTCTGAAATAAAGAGGCCTGGAAGAATGATTTCATGTAGACGTTGTCCCATCTTACTAGTCTAGCTGAGGTCTGCTTTCTAGTAAGATAAGGACCCATGTCTGGGTTTGCATGCTATATGAGTGAATTATATAGTAAACAAAATAATTGCTTTCTGAGGTGAGAGAAAGAGTAATGGCTGTCCATGTTGCTTCCTGCATTATTGATTTTTGGAAACTACTTTCACCGAAGGCAGTGAGAACACTTTCAAGGAGTGCTGAAAAGTCCAGAAAACTGTTAACTAACTTAAACCTTGTAGAGACTTTATTTTTATTTTTATTTACATTTGTGGCCCGATTCACACAGTGAAAGACCATGTTCAGGTAGATCCATGCTGCTGAAAAAAGAGTAGAGTGCTGCTTGTTCTTCCCAGTCTTATTTGGTCGTTGTTTTTGGGTTTTTTTTTGAGAGTATTCACATGACAAACTATCTTTCTGGGTTTGTTAATGGTACTCACATTTTGAGAGAGAAAAACAGAGTAGGAGGGATCCTTCATATTCTTGTTGCTTAGGGGTGTGAACAAAAGGGCTTTAAGGTGCACGAGAACCTCACTTTGTAATTACAGTATGCTGATTTTCTTTTTCCTTATGAGAAATGTGGTGTCTTTATATCTACTTCTATGTAAAATGATCCTGTTAATTCAGATTGCTAGCGAAGTTGTTTTTCTTTCATGTATCTACCTGCCATAGTTTCTTAGTAATTAGGATTAAAAAAATATGTTGTGGGAGGTGCTCATCATTTTCTGACTCAGTTGATTTCAGTAAGAGTCGAGCCTGTAAAGCAGCTGTTAAGGTCAGGCAATCTGTAATTGATCTATCATATGTTGCAGTGAAAATGTATTGCAGCTTTTAGAAACAGGAGTCACCTCAATTGCTCTTGGGAAAAAAGAAAAAAAAACAAACAAACAAACAAACAACAAACCACCAGAAAGCTTTAGTGTATTAAACTGATCCATTAACTACTGCTCTCTTCTGTGTCTAATGCAAGAAATGGAAGGGAATGCAAATCAAGCTAGTGGCTTTGATTTTAGTAGCCTGTTTTTGGCAGGGATCTCTTTCATGTTCTGGATAACAGTCCAGTGAAGATCCTTGCCAACATCTGTCAGTTAATAAGTTTACACCTTGAAACGTTTAGAGTTATAAATAAGAAAACACATATTTAAATGAGAACACGCGTGTGGATGCTTTTGCCACATACTACTTCTTTTGCCTTAATACTTTTGTGGATTTTGTAAAATATTTGAATGTACTGTAATAGAATGAGTAGGAATTTTGCGGTTGCTTCAGCCCTGTGCACTTGAGTGGGTTTTTTTGCGTGTCTCATATGCCAGTATTCTTAATCATAAATGCTTAAACTATTCTTTAATGCAAACTTAATCTTTGAGAGACTATACTGAAATGTATATGACAGTTGCAAGGCTCTAGAAGCTTCCTGACAAGGTGAAAAAACCCCAAGACCCCTATGTCTTGGTAGTTAGTTGGGAAGCTGGGGAAGTCTGGGTTGTCCGTCCTAATGTTTTCAGTTGAGCCTCACTTGATATCTTTGGTCATTGTGGTTGACAGTGTTTCTGTGTTGTGTGTTTGATTTTGTGGTGTGTGTGTTTTTTTTTAATAAGAAAAACTTTGCTTTTGGCATGGGAAGAATCCAGGTCATTAGAGGCTATCTATCTTCCATTTCAGTTTTGGGAAAATTTTGGTGTTTGGGAAATTTTTGGTATCTTGGGTGTTCTCCTGTCCTTATCGTTCTGCACTGCATCCTCCAGTTGGAAAGCTACAATGCTGCTGAACTTTTGCATTTTAGTTCCTAGGTATTTGAGTTGAACATAAATCCGAATTAAATGAGATGAACGTTGCCTCAAGCAGAGAGAGATGTCTGGTACTCGCCAATTCTGAGGCAGACATTTTGTTTTCCTGCTATTCTTAGGACAAGGTTTCTTCGTAGTTGACTTTACATTTTGTTAATCTTCTGTGGATCTTTCTATGATCCACAGATGATGTCTGCACACTTCTTGCTAGAATAAGATGGGTTGTATGGTTCTTCAGCTGCTTTAACTTGGCTCTTAGTCTTTGCTATTGCTGTTTTAAGGAGTTAGTGATTCTGTATGATCTTACTTGTTCAAAGTGCCATGTGAACGTTACTCTTCAGTGAGGTAAGTTAATGCAAAATTTTTCTCACCCTCTTAGTAATATTGAGACTCAAAATAACATGATTACCTGCTCAGGGCTTTCATAGAAGTCTGTAAATCTAGTCCATAAGCTATTTCCTTGCAAATCAGATCACGAAGAGCTTTTTTGTTCGTGTGGTGCTGGTTTGTATTTCTTGCCTTTGCGGTTTCCAAGTTTCATGAAATGCTGGTATACCTTTCTCTATTAATTTTTCATGGAATTCAATGGCAGACAAGGCTACTCAATGAATGGCATAGAGCTATTGGCAAGAGTTGCCTCTCTAAGTGCTAGGAACAATTATTTTAAGAAATCTTGAGGAACAGTCTGGCTTTTGGGTTGAATTACTTTGTCCCACCACTTCTCAAACTCGATTGCAAGTCTGAAAGACTTGCATGTTATGAAGTCCTATTTATTGACCTTTTCCTAAGCTTTTCTATCCTTTGGAGACCCTCTGGGGATTATGCTTGCAAAAACTTCTGAGAAATCCTGTTCTGTTCTATCTGGAATGCATTTTCTGCATTTATCAAAGACACTTTTTGCTTTCCTTAGGAAGATGAGATGCAAGGAAGTAAGCAAATGTAATCAACATGCCCTCTAACAGTAGTTCCCTATGTTAATAGCTGTAGCTTGCTATGTATCTTCAGGTTAATAAATTTTCATGTGTTAAGTACAACTACTGTTCTAGTTAGTTATGAATACTTTTTTATTTGTGTTAAATGCGGATGTAGCCCTCCTCCTTCCCATAGACAATTTAAGCTTTCTGAAAGTAGCTTTGCTTTGATTAGTTGTTCTTGTTTGGTTGCCAACTGCCTGGGGATCCACAAGTTGAAAAAGTACCACCAGGGCTGGAGGATGAGAAAGATCAGAAACCAGATAATCCTCAGATAATGACTGCGTTGTGCCTGGGGCATGCCAAGGTCCTAAGCATGTGAAGCCATCTGCATTTCCACAGGGAGTTCTGTATTTATGGCACTTCTGACAGGGTCTAGAGTGGTTGCAAAGGCAACAGCAATGACCTGGCTGTATTGGAAGAGCTGGAGATAATGTGCTGCTTCTGGCTGAAGCTACCTTGGTAAAATAACCCAACAGATGTCAGTGTGAGTGAGTAACCTTCTGTACACAACAACACAAACATTTAGCCAAGACATATTGACCCATCCATTTCCAACACATGTGCAAAGACATGTTCGCAGATGTGTGGCAATGCAGGATGGTAAAATGTCCTGCTGATACTTGTGTACCTGAAGTTGTGACGATTTTGCTGGTAGAGAAGAGGACTCATTGCATGTGTACAGTGTTGCAGAGACACTCCACTTGTTTGGGTTGGTCTGTGAGAGTGGAAAGATTCTCCCCTCTGCCTTTTTTCTGCTCTGACATTGTGACTTTCTGGAATATGCTTAGGCAGTAAAATAATAAATTTGACATCACTGTTCCATCGTGGTTCTGTAGTTTGCTTTTTTTTTATTATTGTTTGTTTTATTTAAAAGACTTATTACCGTGCTGCTTAGGGATGGTGTGCTTGGTCCAAGCCTAAATATTCCTAAGTATTTAATGCTTTAGTCCTATTTAGTTAAACCAGAGAATGCTCCCTTGTCTAATTTTGAAAACAGCTTTGAGAAATGAAGAAACCATAATGACATACTGTGTTTTTGTCATGTCGGGTAAAAGAGCCTTAAAGCACTAGTTCTGCCTTGCATGCTAATCGTGTGCAAAACATGAAATTAGAATGAAGGTTGTACATATGAAATATAAGATTTGACAAATCATTAAAAATCCACAGAAAAAATGTATCTCTTTAGATAGCTCTGGGGTATGGTTTGTAAATCTGTAGATTCCATTCCTTTTTTAATGATCTTTCATAACTACATTTTACTTGGGGACCTAGAATTTGAGTTATTAATCGGTGCTGCTCATCTGTGTTTAGCTTCATGTAGTCAAGCATATTTATTTTAGTATCTTTTCTGCTGTTTTCATATGAAGGTGTATGATGGTTGTTTTAACTTTGCAGTTGCTGTGAATATTGACTCAATTTTTTTGTTAGTGAAATTAATGTAAATGTAAAAAAAAAAGTCCTCGAACATTCACTTGTTACCTGTAGGCAGTTTTACCTATTGATGTGCATTTGAATTGTGAGAAAAATGAGCCTGTAATACAATTCGGATAAGCCCTTTTTAATTTAGGAATCAAGGCAGCTTATTTTACTTCATTTTGGAAACATGCCTTTCTATAAGTCACTCAGTCAAAATTTCCCCTAAAGATTTTATAGTGACCTTTAATTTAGTCAGTGATGCGGACAGCATTTTCAACTGTGGGCTAATCCACAGAGGTTTTAGATAATCTTTCAGCAGATTAATGAGTTGGTTTTTTTTTTTCTTTCCACCGAGGTAAGAGTGAGTTACGATGCTGCATAGCTTATATTATATTTATTTATATATAGCCTTACCATTAACCCTCTTGATAGGATGTAATTTTATGTGTAAGCTTTTGATGTTTTGTATTTGTAATAATAAACATTTTCTGTCGAGTTGCAGAACTTCTGCAGCACCAGCAAATTCTGATTTAGTCTCTCCTCCCTTTTAGAAGAGAACAGACCCAGCAGTTATATATTTATTGCTCAGGATGGCTAACGGACCAGTGGTTTTTTTACTCCCCTTCAGCTTGTCAGGGCGACTCTGAAGAGGGTGCTTCAGACAGGTAGTATAGCAGTTTCAGAAAAGCGGAAAAAGCTGGCTTTAGACTGTGACAAAAGTTTACCTCTCTCTTTCAGTCTGTGGGTACACTCTGGTTTTAATGCGTTTATTTCTAAATCCTTACTGCAGGAATTTCAGATCTAGGTCTGTAACCTTTGTTTCTCTGCGGCATTTCTCTTCTCACTCATGACCAATTCAATTTTTCGCTGATTCTGATGCCAGCAACTAGTTACCTGGAAAAATGAGTATTTGAATGTACTTCTTAAAGACAGTAATATACGATACAGGAAATGACTGAATCTCCAAAATCTGTGATAGAGGGAGGAGGGGAGGGGTGGTTGTGGTGGTGTTATTATTTTGTTTTGTTTCTGTTGTGGGAATTGGGGAACTTGTAAAAGGTCCCTTTGAACTGTTCAATGCTCAATATTTTGGAAGGAAAAGATGCTACTTGTTGCTTGCAATTATGAATGATAAAGAAACAAGAGTAAGTACTCATAGAAGGAGAACACATGAATGGAGAAGTTATAATGCGCTAGAATTTTTATTTGTTCTCATTGTGCCAACTGGAGTAAACCTTTAATCAAATTACAGTGGTGCAGTTTGAATCTACTGCAAAGAGCAGAAGAATGTGTTATTCAAAGTGTGTGAATAATCTGGAAAAAAAAAGTCATAGGTTGTGAGTTGAGTAAATGGCAAAAGCAACTCTTTGTTATTACGAGAGTTCTTTTCATAGTGCTTCACTAACATGTACAGTAGTCAGAGTATTGAGGAGCGTCACCAGTAGTATTGCGATTGGATGGGAAGCAAGCATCAGTAGAGGTTGTGTTGAAATTGAGCTCTTGAAGAGCTGCACGTTAAGAACCTGTTTCTGGGCTCAACTTGCAGCTAATATTACCAGTACTCACTCCGTACCTCTTCCAGCTTCTCCTTGAATTTCAAGAGACAATTCTGTTGCAAAATAAAATTTGACCTGTAGCAATTGACAAGTGCTACAGTGATAAGATGGGAAGGCAGCAACCTCTGTCTAGGTGCATCATCAGGTTGGTTGAACTGCAGAAGTCCTTCTTGCCTTGGTGTTGATGGGCTTCAGCTCCCAGCTCTGCCAGCTTGGAAGCGCTGCGCTAACTCCACGTTTTGCTGGCTAGTTTTCTGTCTCGCACTTCAGCAGATTTGCTGCTGCCCTGTTCTTAGTCTACTGCTCTGTTGGAATCGAGTCCTCCTGGGACCGTGCTGTCCTTCTGAAGTCCAGCAGAGCACAGGCATCGTTCTGTGAACGTGGCCTTCGGGATACGGGCCAGAGGGATGAGGAGCCTGTGCTGCAACTGCGATTCGTTCTCTTTGCGGAAAGCTCCTAGTTTTTCTGTGTTTCTGTATGTCCTTGTTTTTAAAAGAATAAATGTCACAATATGTAGCAAAATAAAGTGACTCTTCTCTACCTGTAGTTTACTTTTCTTCTATGAGTTATTGCAGGTTTTGTTTGAAGCTTTGATGTAACTTCTTTTATTTCTTCTGTTAGGGGAAATGTTAAATTTTCTATGAATATTGCTTCACTTCAGTCTTAGGAAAAGCATTAAATAGGAAGAAGTTAATTTTTTCTGAGTTTCTGGACAACCTTTAAATACTTACCTTTTAGTATTTGTCAACATTAAACTGTAGTGCAGCTTTATGAAGTTTTTGGTGTAAGCGATGTGTCACGGATGGAGAATAGGAAAGAATAATGATTAATCTTTTATCGGTGAAGGCAGAGAAACTAATGGGGTAGCTGACCTTTCTTAGGTCTTTGGGGAAGATGTTAATATAGAATAGACTCGCTTAGCTAACATTAAACAATTTTCATTTGATGGTTTTTGAAGCATTGTAAATATAAGCTTGTATTAAGGCACTTATTAGCAGTGCCTGTCTTCAAAAATAATTCCAGTAATTTTGAAGATTCCTTATTTGCCATTGCAATTTTACTTGACCTTTCTGTCCTAGACTTCAGTAAACACCCCCTCTTATTTGTTTCTTTGGGTTCATAGTTTTTATTAAAAGTATCATCTCATTGACAATACTTTAAAATCTTGCTTAGGATCTTTCATTTAAGTATCCCTAAGTGTACCTAAATGTTGGTTATTTAATTTGGATTTTTCTTACCTTAAGGGCATTTGCACAAAAATTTTTTCTTTTTTTTTTTTTAATGAGGCTCAGAGAACTCCTGATGGAGGTATTTCAGCTGTTAACCAGCTTAGTTGTGATAACCTGGTTGACCTCTGGTAGAGGTATGTGCTGGGGAAGGTATGTGTGTATTATAGTACGTAGTGGGTGGCATGATCTATTTTGGCTGTGATCCTAGTGTTGACTTCAGTTGAACGCATTGGACTACATTCTTTTAATAGTACTTGATACTGGTATAAAATTCTTCGTTTCTGCTTAGATTTAAAACACGTTTACTGGATTTTTGTTCCTCTTCTCCCCTCCCCCCATCTCAAATCCAGTTGTGTGAGCTTGAAAGGTGAAGCAAAACTTTCTTCTTATCCTGTTGGAAAGTGAGCTTTAAAGTATTACCTTTAGGCTGGGTAACTAGATCCCTGACACAAAGATTTCATGGGGCGATTGTGTGATGGTAATTACCAGTCCTTTCTGTGTACTTCATTTAAAAGTAATGACTAGTGGATGTAAAAGGAATAACAGGTGTTAACCATGGAATACATTAACTTGTGAAGATGCCAGGGGAACTTAATTGTCGTAATCAGAAATTTGAATGGGGATAGGAAGGAGTGTTGAAATTTGTTTTTTGTACCGGTTTTGTGTGGTATAAATCTGCTGAATGAGATGAAATTTACGTGGCAGATAATGTCCCAGTAGCTGTGATCTATACTTCAATGAGATCATTCTGGGCTAATACATGGGAATTGGCTTTCTAGACCACTTCTGTGGGAAAGTGGTAACAGTTTATTGGAGATGTAACTTCTGATGTTTAAAACATTGCTTAAATAAGACAGTAACTGATAAGGATTGCTAATATTGTGCTTTGTTTTGAAGGACCTGAAATGAAGACTTCTTGCTCTTAACAGAAGGAATTTTGTCTAATGCTGATTGCTCTGTTATTTATTTTAAATAAGTATAAAGAATAGCAACAGTCCTCCCATAACCCTCAGTGTTAGAAGGAAGATACTGGCTAAGTCTCTAATAAGTCAACCGAAAACTATAATTTCAGAGAGCAAGTATGAATTTCACATTGGCTTGCACAGGTATTCCCAAACTGGGAAAGATTAGCATGCTTATAGCCTGGTTTGGGAATGGTGCTAGATGCATTAAGGTGGTTCTGTCTATGATCATGTAAGATCTTCTGTAGTCTGTTACACCACACAGATGTTGGAAAGATACTTTTAAACAAATACACTGCTTCTTCCTAACAAACGGAGAATAGATTTAGAGTATGAATCATGTGTCTGTCTTCAGTCTGACACTGGAAATGACTGTCGAGTAACCCAAAATAATAATGAGCCCCATTAGTCCTAAGAAGGACTGTTTTCCCAGTCTAGGTGATGGCAGTTTGCCAAAGCAGGACGTGCCTGTTGAAAGATTGGTGGCATAGAAGGATTATTGGGAAAGCAGAGACATGACCAGTTAGAAACATCCTTCCCTTTGAACAGTGATGGCAATCTGCATGAAGTCAAATTGTGGCATTATCAATAATCAAATTAGTGGCTTCTTGAAGAGCATTTAGGGCTTGTTCTTCTGACAGATACAGGGGAAAGTATTACAATGGTTTTTAATAACTTGTAAGACTTAGCAGGAAAGGAATTTCTGTTCTCTGGGAAACACTTTTCTGGTCTGTGTTTATTAGCAATGAGCAGGGAAAATATGCTGACAAGTTGTGAACCTTGCTGCAGATTTTTATGAAAGTGTGGTACTAAATGAGGCGTACCCTTTCCCCCTTGTGTAGATGTTGCATTAAGTAATAGCAATGTGATTGGAATAATTGGCTGTTGCAATGTGTGAATTTAGTTACCCAATCTGTCCTTCTCCAACTGAATGATTATGAAAATCACAATTGCTCTACTGGATATCCCTTACTTAATTAGTAAATGTGGCTAAATTGAACTGGTTATGGGTGGACAAAATAAGTGTGGTGTATACAACTTTGACCTGTTCTTTTGTTAGTTCCTAGTTTGCTGCTTTGTATATTGGTTGAATCACCTTCAAAGCCATTAATGTGAAAATAATTGCTTTGCTTTATCTATAAAGTTGATAGTATAATTGTCTAAACAGACACTTTGGTGCACCGAGTATTTCTCAGTGCTGTGAAGTAGGTGGTTTCGAGGCTAAGCTGAAGCGGTGGGGGGGGGGGTGTGTTTACCCGCTGCAGGGACAAGGAGGGTTTGCTGGCTCTGGAGAGGCTGTTTGTGCTGTTGGGCAGGAGGACGGATTGCTTGGGTGTGCGGCTATTTCTAGAAACACTCCCAATTAGTCATTCCTGTGGTAGGTAGGAGCGTATGTCACTGTAGTGGCACTTACAAAAGGTGTCATGGCCGAACGTGACCCAGCGTTGCCCAACACCTGCTCTCTCCCTGGGTGTCCCTGTTGGCCAGCTGGTGCATCACGGCGTGGGGCAGACATCTTGTCACCTGTGTAAAACGTGCTGCCTCGCCGCTCCGTAGCAAAGGGCTGGGCAACATGTATTTTCTGTTCCCAGGCAGCGTGCGTGCACTGTTCGCCTGGCTTGCTCTTCCCTGTTGTTGTAGCGTTTAAAAGCAATGCCTGTAGGTGAGGATTATCAGCTGCTGTTATGCGGGTGATGGGGTGCAGTGCCTTAACAGAAGACAGGGAAGTGGCAGTGGTTTGTTGGCAGCTCTCTCATTCCATCCTGCAAAAGCACCCGAAGTTCAAACCTTTTGGGGGAAAGGAATTATTTTCCAAGCAGCCTCCTTCCCTTCTGGGTTTGTTTGAAGCACTTGAAGCCTGAGGATCTAAAACTATTATTCAGGCCTGCCAGCCACATAAATAGAGCTTCAGAATCAACAACGCAAAAACCCCAAAGACCTAAAGAGGCATCCAGGGAAGATGGGGACAGTGTGGCTTTCAAAAGAAGGATCAATAAAAACATAAGTTTCTGCAAGTATCGATGTAATCTTCAAACAGTTGGTTTGGAATTGTGCGCCTTCAAACGGGGAGGCCGGGAATGCTGGGTCTTCAAACAGATGGGAGAGGAGATGAGGAGCAGGAAAAAGGGGAAGGAACAAGTGAGGAAAATGTAGCTGGAAATCAGTAAGAAGTGAATCTGTTGGACTGATTCAAGGGGCAAAAATGTATGGTTCAAGAACCTGATGAAATGTCCTTGTTATCAAAACGGAACACCTAGTGGAAGAGCTGTCAGTAGTGGTAGCAGTGGAAGAAGTCAGGGATGTTGGTGTTGTATTCGCTATGGAAAATCTCAACATCTACTTTGGGGAAAAAAAAAAAAGAAACCAAATGCTTTGCAGTAAAGAGAATTTGTGCTCAGGAATGCCTTGGAAACATGGGCCTGCCCAGAGCAGGGGAAAATCTCCCTCTCCCACAAACACTGGATGGG
Source organism: Alca torda (assembly GCA_008658365.1). Taxonomy (NCBI): domain Eukaryota; kingdom Metazoa; phylum Chordata; class Aves; order Charadriiformes; family Alcidae; genus Alca; species Alca torda. The sequence continues at coordinate 38,611,609 of CM018086.1, forward strand.
AGAGAAGTTACTCGCAGGAGGATAGCTGGTATGTTAAGAGGGGTCAGAGTTGTTAAAAGCTTGGAATAATGTAGAGAAAGCGCTAATATTATAATCCCAATTGATACTCAGAATGCCTGTGATGAAATACCTGCTGTTGGCCTAAGCACATATGCTCTCTTAAGTAAATAACATTACAGCATTTCTCCTGTATTGTACACTGTTTTTTTAATGTAACAATTGTTTGAAAATTTGATCCAAGATACAGCTTTCAACAGCTGTGCTTAGGAAAAGCATGAACTGCCTTTTAGCAAAACCAGCCTATGAACAGGGTTGATTTAGAAAGTTCCAGCAAGATCAAAGAAGGCTGAAAATTATTATTTGCCCAAATAGAAATGGTTGTTCCTGGAAGCCAGTCCCCTCAACTGAGATATTGCTCGGGCCAGATATTAAGGGCAATGGATACTATGGAGTTACCTTGTGAGTCACAGGCTGAGGATGCTGAAGTGCAAGCAGCGGGATTATGTTGATGTTCTGCTGCTGCCCTGTTGATAGCGCTGATTTAAGAATGTGCTTTTATAAGACATAATTCATGGTATAGTAACATGTTTAAGGGTAGGTAAATATTGGCTAATCAAGAATTTCCTTCCTTTCTGTGTTAACTAGTTAATCATTATGTAAAAGTCTTGCGTGTTCACTAAGCAGCAAAATCTTTTATCAGTACATTTGGTGTGTGCAAGTAAACTTCATCTGTTTCAGGTAATTAGCACTGCATTAGCACAACATGGCAACTGGTGTTTAAACATAAGGTAATTAACTGCACAGTGTAAACATAATGTGCTAAAGAGCTAACCAAACGCATGAATTTCTAGCTGATCGAAGATAACACACTAGAAAAGTTATTTGGGGGTGAGGGGAGCCGTTAATATTTTTCTCCTGTGTTGCTAGATTATTGGTGCACAGTCAGTGCCAGGCGGGCAGAAGAGAAAGCATCAGATATTTCAGGCTGATGCCAACACCACTGTGTGCAAGTGCAGCTCTCGTGTATGGATTTTTTTTTTTGGTTGTTGGGGTTTTTTGTTTGGTTGGTTTTGGTTTTTTCCTTCCTTAGCATATAGTATTGTAATAGCTTAATGTCCTTGAAGATGTGTAGGGTTTTTTTGTACTTTCAAATTTTGGTTTGCTAGTCTTGCAATTTCAGAACTGGCACAAAATGTTAGAGATGTGTGACAGCTGATGGTCCAGCACTAGGGGAATAGAAATACGGTTGGATACATACCTTGTACAGTAGTGGTTTTTCCCCTCTCCAAAATACATTTGGGTGCATTTGTCTAAAAAAAATTGGGAAATTTGCAGTTTGAACTATGTGAAATGGAACCATGTCCATGGGAAGCATGGATTCTGTATGCTGGTGGTTCCCAGTGGGCTAATCCACAGGGAAATGAAAGACCAAGTTTCTTACCAAGTGTAACACTCACCAAGTTGTATATACATATGACTGATAAATGCATATCTAATCCTTGGAATATCCAAGAGTTCTTACTGTTGGGGTAAATAAGTAGTTGACCCACAGACGTGGCAGGAAGGGTAAAATCTTCTGAGTCCCAAGTGGGCTGGAGGTACACCTCCATCACTGAAAGTGGGTTCTCCGTTTAATACTGCTACTTTGATATGTCAGATGGATTTTGGGGAGGACAGGAAAAAAAAACAGTTCCATGATAAAAGCTGAAGCCAGAACCTGATCTTGAGGCAGAATTTGGTCTCTTAAGCAGTTTGTCAGAAAAATGGTTAGGTGTCAAGTGAAATCATGACTAGGGTCTGAAAGCTTCCTTTGGTTCTTTGAACCCAAACTAGCTTCCTCACGTATGCAGCGGAACTGGGACTGAAAACTGAAACTAAAATTTCTGGAGGCTTTGCATGAAGCAGCATAGAGGCCAGCTCCTTCTGTACAACCTGATTGGGGAGCATGAAAATGCTAGAAAAAGCAAGGAATAAACTAGTCAACAATTTAGGAGCCATAAAATGAACGACTATAATGAGTAGGAAGTTGTGGACAGATACTCGCTTCTGTTCCAACATTACTGGATAAGCTAGATAGCAAAGATCTACTATTTTAAAATGTTTAACCCAGCTCATTTTACTGACAGGCTAAAAATGTTTACATGAACAGCTCCATTAGCGAGTAGAAAGGGCTACAGCCGGTAGCAGGAAGATGATGACGAACAGGTGGCACTGGCTTGGTGGATAATACAATCTGATATCACAACTGTGAAGTGCACATTTCTTCACCACCACATAATAATTTTTCTGAACGGCCCTTTAAACATCAGCAGAGGCCTCTCATTAATTCAGCTTGACAGTTTGATTACAGCATTTTAACAGCTTCTGAAAAATAATTCAGTTACTGAAGTGGTAAACTTGCTGCCTTGACAATGAAGATAAAGTGCTGCCTCACAGCCGGGAAGGCAGAGCTAATCTTGTAATTCCTGATCCATCTTTGTGTCTTTGCTTAAACGTGTGATACTTCCTCTCCATGTAAAGATATGCTAAGTTCACTTTCATGGGTCAATAAAATGTTTGAAGTAACATATAGATATAATTGGTGTAAAAGGCAGGTATGTTAGTGTTATCTGTCGCAGAAGCAGCCTGTGTGCACTGGTCTGATCAGAGATTGATATGTTCAACAAGTAGTATTGCTGTATCAATGGGAAGAACAGTTGCCTCTACTGAAGCGTGTTCTTGCAGCAAAACTGCTAGCAATAATAAATTATTTGGGTATATACGTTATCCGAGGTAGATCTTGAACATGCTGTATCTGCGGAAGTCTGACTCCTGTCTTTTTGACAACAGTTTGATACTGTCCGTTATTGAAATGTTTGAAACTACTTCATCTTGCTGTGCTGGGATTCTGCTAAAATACATTTGTAAAGGGTATCTAGTCCTGGAATTCAGGAGGATAACCTTTAAAATTAATTTCTGTCAATTATGTTTTGTTTTGCCTGCAATTATTGGAATATAGTCTGTCCTGATCATTTGTCCATAGCTTGCAAAACCTGGAAAGACAAAGACTACATAGAATCATTTAGTTTGGAAAAGACCCTTAAGATCATCAAGTCCAACCATAAACCATGGTAACACACATGATACAATGCAATTTAAATCTCTACTTGCTATAGACAGTTCACATAAGTATACAAGAGAAGGTACTATCCCACACATGAAGACATTTACTTATTTCTAACCTTGCTTTGAGTTTCAAATTTGCTTTATTTAAAAGAAATAGAAAGCATTAATTATTGTATGTAGAATAGAACTGAGAGTTAGGAGCGAGGAATTTCAGTGTGCTGGGGTGGGATGGGGCTTCTGGAACTCAGAAGTGCATCTAATGGGGAAAATAGGAGGATTGTGCATCAGTGATGAACTATCGTTTCAGAACACTTGAAGGTAATTTTAGCATCACGGTACTTCCTTAATATTGCCATTTTGTGCTATGTAGAAATATGTTAACTAGCAAACAGTAACCTGGATCTGTAATTTTGAGCATAAGTATCTTCTGCTTGTTGTTTTTTCTTGTGTGGGTGGGTTTTTTTTTTCTACCTAAAATTGTGTCAGATTCTTCCTTCAAGATCATCTAAGAGGATCTGGTAATGCTCTCCACACCTGTCCGTGATTGCCAGTTGTCCTAAGCATGTTTTTTCTCCTTGTCTGTCTTTGTTCTTGCATTTAATGATACTAAGAATGAGGTGGTTAAGCAGATGTGAAGGGGGTATTAACTAAAATATAGATGTGTTTTATGCAATGAAATAAATCTACAGTCAATTTCTTTAGTAACAGTCTGTAATTTGAGTAGATGGCTTTAAATCCAGTGAGATAAAGAGTGTCCAGAGTGTTTCAATTTCCAACCTGTTGCATATTACTGGTCTCTCGTGTTTGGCTTAACACTTGAAAATAAGGGTGTTTGAAGGGGGAAAGAATGCATTTAACATAGTGTTAAATTTTCTTCACAGACTCTGACACATCTCTGGGACCTGCAATGACAAGTCAGAACAGTAGCCATGCAGAGAAAACTGGTGAAATGTCCTCAAAGTCAGCACCAAAAGTGCAGGTCCAACGATCTGTCTCCCGAGAAACCATCACTATTCATTTCTCTGCATTTGGGAAGGAGGAAGAAGAGGAGGAAGAGGAGTTTAAGGAATTTCTTGATGAGGAACTAGATGACCAAAGCATTGTAACAGCACTTGAAGCCAAGGAAGACCTCTGCTTTGAGCATACTGGCCATGATTTTTCTGGTCCAGCTACCTCGCTTAACATGGCCAACTCTGCATCACTACTGTCCCCATCGCCTGCAGTTCTGCCAACTGCAGAGACTGTAAAGCTGTTGGATTCTCCTTCCACATCCCAAGTGTTCAGTGCAGTGCCACTAGTCCTGTCTCCATCATCACACTCGTGTCATACAGTTAGCTTATCGGGTGCACCACCATCTGTGGAACAGAAATCCAGCCTGTCGTCTTCCCCATCCTCATCCCCTTCCAGGTCAGTTGTCTGCTCTAGTGGGTCATCCACAGTTTCTAGTTCAAAGCCTTTTAAGGGTTTAGTCAAGTCCCTTTCAACAGATGTGGAACCAAAAGAACCCACCCCACCGATGCGACATAGACAGTTAATGAAAACCTTAGTGAAATCTCTGTCTACAGACACTTCTAAACAAGAATCTGAAGCTGTGTCTTACAGGCCACCCGACTCGAAACTGAACTTGCATCTGTTCAAACAGTTCACTCAACCTCGAGCTACAGGTGGTGATTCTAAAACTGCCCCCTCATCTCCATTACGTCTCCCTCTGACACTCGTTCCTTTTTTAAAGTACCTGAAATGGAGGCTAAAATTGAAGATACTAAAAGACGCCTTTCTGAAGTAATTTATGAGCCTTTTCAGCTGCTCAGTAAAATAATGGGTGATGAAAGTAGTAGCCACAGGCCCAAAGCCTTATCTTCAAGTGCTTCAGAACTCTCAAACCTTTCCAGTTTGAATGGCCATTTGGAAAGCAATAACAACTACAGCATTAAGGAAGAAGAATGCGATTCTGAAGGGGATTTTTATGGAAGTGACTCTAACCTGAATAAGAATGATCAGTCGAAGGTGGCTGAGGAACATGCAAAAGAGACAGAGACCAAAAGCTCTCAGTCTGCAAGCACAAAGGATGTGAGTTCGAAAACTTCACTTGTACTTGAAAAATGTTCGTTGTCTGCACTAGCAAGCAGAGAGGATGAGGAGTTTTGTGAACTATATTCTGAAGACTTTTCCTCGCTAGAGGATGAAAGCAAAACTGATAAACCTACTGAAACTTCGCTGGATCCCGAGGTGACTGAGGAAAATGGTACTATGCTCAGTAGTGAAGATGAAAATAATCTGTATGTGCAACAGCCTGAAATCCCAGTGAAAACTTTATACTTGTTAACACTGTTAGTCTATGCTTACTTTATTATTCCTCTCCCTGGCTACTTAAGTGGACTCTTATTTGGAATGGCCCTTGGATTTATGATAGCTGTCTGTGCGATTTGGTTTCTTACTCCATGTACTCGTGAATATCACAAATGGCATAAAACTATGAAAAAGCAATGGAATATGGGAGCTCTAGACATCAAAGAACCTGAAATACTGAAGGTGAGGTCATGGCATTTTGTGTGTGTCTGTGTGCATTATTTTGGGTAGAAGTAGTAAACTACATTTATTCTGGAGGTGTAAATGAGCTGAGTTATCCCCATTTTTAAATAGAGTATTGTTTTAGGATCAGGCGGCTTTGACAGGGGCACCAATAGTTTAGTATCCAAGAATATGTAAGACTTCAGTGTCCTTAAGGATTAATAGAAAGACAGAATTGCTTCAAAAGTAAAAGGGCAAGTGGTTTTGCCCGATGCATTTGAAATGTTCCAACTGAACTACTGAGAGCAGGTAGTGTCAGAGTTTAGCACGTAAAATAACAATTGTGCTGGAAGCTGCACTTTGTGAGACGTGTTTTGTTTCTGGGGTATTTTGCTGTTGCTTGTCTGTCTCCTCTGCTCAGTCTAAGCAGATTCAAAAGCGTTGTGTTCAAGTAAAGCATAGATAGTTGGAGAGCATATGGATTCTCCTCAAACATGAGCTAATTAGAACGGGAAGAGGAGTGAGTGATGAAAGGGACATACTCATGGGCTATGATGTCTGGTTCTGTGCGCTGATAGCTTGAATATTGTACTGTACACTATGAATTACAGTTCAGTAAAACATGTGTCTGAGAGCTATGTTTTAAATCAAGCTCTTAGAAAATCTATCCTCCCTCTTCTTTGCCCTTCCCCATCTCCATCCTGGTTCACAACTGCAAATGGCTGTCGCTTCATACATCTGGCACGTTGCTGTCTGTCTGACTGTGATCCATGCAACCACTCAGTTACCACAGTGGCTTTGTGCTGCTGCTTTGTCCCTGTCCTGCCTCTCCTAATCTTCATCTCTGGTGAATTAAAAGAATATTTTCCAAATTGCCGAATTCTGAACAATAAAGCATCTACTAGTTTCTGATGTGCAACAGAAGCAGTTCAGAATGATAGTGGTACAACCTTCACTTGATACCACTTGCTTATCAGAGTATTTGAGTGTTTTCTCATATTTGTGTAAATATTAAATCCATCCTGAGGTGTGTCTCCAGTTGTGTAACAACACAAAAGTTGCATGAATTTAAGTTAAGATGGTATTGGTTATATGCTGTAGAATCTATAACGTATTGATAGCTAACCCCCTGTATCTTTAGGTAACTCAAAGTTAGAGAAACGGGATATAAAAACCAACTTTTGCTGAATACAGACGGCAATTGTATGCCCAGCGCTGATGCTACCTTGGTGTTCCCGTTTTCTCTTGACTGGTATGAGTTGTGGTCTTTATTTGCTGTCGTGAATGCAGACTGAACACACCCGTCTGCCCAGCTGATTTGCCTGCAGCTTACAAGTACAAATCTTGACAAACTTTCAGTTCTGTCCTTGTTAATTGGGAGCTGAGACCCTGCATAATATTTGCCTTGATACTTGAAAGCTGATAAAGATCCCAATATTCATTGTTGGCTGGTGTTAAGCTGGCTCTTTGAGATGTTAGCTGTTATTCAGCAGCCTTTAAACTACATTTTAATGCTTTTATCCAGGAGATACGTTTGACGAGACTGGCTGTAGGCAAGAAATGAACTGTGCAGAGAAGTCTGTATGAATGTAGATTAATATTTTGTATGACTTGATAAGTATTTCTAGCACTCATTAACACATGAAGAAATTGTCCTTAATGTGTAAAGCCCTGTAAAAGGGCTTTTTAATGCTTCAGGAGTATAAAACCAGCTCAGTGCCCATATTGTAGCGCAGCATAATGTAATATGATTTAGCAGATTGCAAGTTATTCCCACCTCATACAACAATTTTCTGTTCGCCTCTGTCAAAATGATCACTGTGCAGTTTAGATCCTCAGAAAAATGAGACTTAATCTGTAAAAAAAACTCACATGAATATAGGAAAATCAAACTTGATGCTCTTGCATGAAGATGCTCTCTTCAGGACTTGTTGGTCTTGTATTCTGGCTTGAACTGCTTTCATGCCATTATGATAAATGCTATGAGTAAGATCCCTTTACGGAGCTCTAGGAGTTGGGATTCTGCCAAACTGCTGTCAGGCTATTTTTGGGCAAGTACATGGGCACTCGCCCCCATGTAAATACTGTTTGTGAAGTTTATATTTCCCTCATTTCAAGAATTAGTGGCAAATTCCCCTCAGAAATCACAAAATATCTGAACATTAATATAATCTCCCCCAACAACTGTTAATTTGCAATGTGAAAGAATAGAACACTTTTATGCTGGTTAGTGCGTGCTTCTGTAGGTTTGAATCAAACTACTTTTTTCAATTTCTGTTCTTTTTACACTTGCTTGTTCCACTCAATTCTTTGGTATTGGAAGAAGAACACCACCCACCCCCCCCAACAGAAAACACAGCCCCTCTGCATCTTCGGTGTGTGTTTTCTTATCCTCCTAGTCCCGTATTCTTCAGTTCTCTACCTTCCTTTTCCTTTATTTTTCTCTGCCCACAGGTGTTTTGTTTCTTCTTTAATGCATTAGGTTTTTCTGACTACCTTGTTGGCCTTCTTAAGTGTGCATTCCCCTGCGTTGTGCTGTCTGATACAAAAGGGTTTAAGTAACAGCTAAAATGGAAATGATAAATTTACCCTTTCCATTAGAAAGAACTTTTATGAGAAGACCATGTTGGCAGTGCCTGGTAGAGAAATGGAGCTTTTTGAGCCACAGCTGTACAGAAGGAGGAGACTTTTTACCAGCGTGCTGCTATTCCTGAATATCACTCGGGATTTCATGTTTGACAGTGGCCTCTGGCAGCCAAATGTGTTTTCCAGTTAAGGTGATGGTTACTTCTGCCCACCTTAGACTTTTTTGTGTCTTTAAATTCCCTCTCAATACAAGCTCAAAAAACTGCATTACGTTTTTCCCCATTTATCAAACAAAGCACTATTGAAGAATTATGAAATGCTGGTAATGAGAGGGATACTAATACAATTAGTGTGATTTGAATATCAACGGTCTTTCAAGAACTTTGGTACTGGAGCATTTGATGATATCATTTTAACAATAATTGATATTACTCAAACTATTAATATCACGAAGAAACTCTGGCTGCAGTTATAATTCAGATTTGGGCTTGTATTGTGAAGTTGACTTGCCACTTCTTTTATTTGTGTATTTGAAAATATTATAGAAGTAATGATTTTTATTTATCTTTACTTGCAGACCTGGTCTGTGCCCCCAGCCCTCTGGGTCCTTTGTAAGGATCTTTTTGCAGTTCCCCCCAACCTCCCCTCTCAGGTTAAGGTATTACGCACCTGAGATCTTAAACTAAGTAGCATTAAAAAGTTGATGCTCTGTGGGGCTTGACTCTGCAGTTCTTACTTGCATGAATTACTCTGTTGAACTGCAGTTCAAGTGAAAAAAGTGCAGCCCGGAGTGATGAAAGAGGAAAAGCGGGGTGGGACTTTCAAAGCGGTTTTATGCCAGGGCCTGTGTTCCCCAGGCCCGAGGGTTCCCCAGGGCCGGTTTAGCTGGCGCGGCAGCGGCGACGTGCTGCGCTCCAGGAGCTGGGCGTTCGGTCTCTGCTGCCTGAGGAACGGGCCAGACCCTGTTAGCGCACGTGTGGGGTTTTGAGCAGTGACTGTGGCCTTTGCTGTAAAGGCTGTGCTGCCCAGTATCCTACCCCCGTACATTTTCAGGTTAGTTACCGCTCTGATGGTGAGGCACTTTCTCCTAATTTCGGCTGTGAATTCAGAGCAACTGCTGACCTTTAGACATGGAGATCACAGGATCAGCGTCAATGGCAAGCAGCTGCACAGTAGCATATGACTGGTCATTGTCCTCCCTGAATTACTAAATTTCTTACTTTAACAACTTCGCTAGTACAAAAAAGACCCATCATACAGTCGCTCCTCTCCTACACAAGGAAATCCATTGTTGTTTCAGTAGTTTGGGAAAATTAATCTGTTGCTAGCACGTTATGGTAACATAACTTCTCTGTTTAGATGCATTGCAAAATGCTTTCCGTAGGCTGTGAATCTTTTGTTCCAGTTTGATTTTTGCAAAGAGAAGGGGCGGAGGTGATTCTGCTAAAATTGTTCTTAAGATGCAGGAACTTTGGGATGAATTTGGGGTTTTTTTTTTTTGGATAACCTTGTCAAAAATGTTTTTTATGCTAGATGAAACAATTTACAGAAGTTAAAATCGCTGAAGTGAGCAGGCAGATGGTGTCATTTCCCCCTTTAACACCGAGATATATATATTGGGGGGAAAAAATCCTGCAACTGGTGCACATTTTCAGATTCATTAATAGCGGGAAGAATCCTCATTTGGTGAAGTATTAATGTTTCACAATCAGCCGGGCAACATTTCTCTGTTACAAAATAACTTGAAAGTTGAGTGCAAAAAGGAAACAATGTGTCCTTAGAAATTAGGAAACCAAACATTTATGTATAAGAAGGGTTTGCAGTAATGCCCTATGGTGTCTCTTTCATCCTGACTGTTGGCTAGGTACTGTCTGAAAATAAAACCCTAAATACTTGAATTTAAAATTGTGTATCTTTTGGATTTTGGGCTATGCCCCGAATACAGGAAACAGCCAATCTCTTCCTTGTGTAGAAAGTGCTATGTAGGCTGCTACTTTAGGTGGTAAATGTATTTATCTCCCGTCAGTTCTAATTTTGAACGTTCGGCAGTTAGAAATCATTAAAAGTCCTGGACAGGTTCTTCAGTCGCTAATAACCCGGTGGCTGTGCTATGAGAAGCAGCGTTTGCACTTCTCCTGGGTTTGTTGCGCACAGCGAGCAGGGGAGGTGGCAGTGCGGCGTTGAGAATTGTGTTTGGCAGATTATACAGCTAAGCCATTTGTTTGAAGTGGAAAGCCTGGGCACATGGTAGGGATCAGAAAAGCAGGTGGGACTTCCCATGGCTCTGGAATGCTGAAAGAGAAGCGGGATTACACAAACGGAGGAAGCAGAGATTCTGTTTTGTTTTGGTTTTTTTTTTCCATTTAAATTCAGTGTGTCTGATGTGGAGAATGATGTGGAAATCGCACCTTGTTTTTGTTAGCTCAAATGCCAGTGTCAGTCAACTCCAGCTGGTTCCATCTCGAGCAGGATGTTAAGGAAACTTCCAATGTATTCTCACCGTCCTTCTTGGGTACCACACATACCCGGAGGTTTCCAACTCTCCTTCTGAAAATAACATCCTAGCTTATTACAGTTACAAAAAGGGCTTGTGTGGCTAAGTTTCATTCTTGTGGCTAAGTAACATAAAGATACTTCTTTATATGAAGTGTCCTTTTCTCTCAGTTTGTGTGGCCATTGGCTGAAGAGCCTTGCAGGAGAAGGCAAAAAACTTTTGAGGCAGCAAATTTTCATCTGTACGTTTGCCCGGCTGCAGGCTCCAGACTTCGGTGTCTGAGCTAGAAATAGCTCGGAGATCTGATCTGGGGGGCAGGTGGGAGTCTCTCCAGAGATCTGTGGGCCGTATGGATATTCCAGCTCTGCACAGACCGGCTGGCTCACGGTGGCTTTAGGCACCTCACGTGGTGTCCTTGTGCTTCAGTAAGTCCAGCTGGAGTTCCTGGCTGAGAATTCATTGCTGTCTGCTCAAAGATGTCTTGGCTTAATAATTTCTAGGAACGAAATAGGATGTCCTCAAACATACATCAGCCCTGCTGTGCAGAACCTTAATGGTTTATAGAAAACTCTTCCCCCTGCGTTGTATTTGTATATAACCCAGTGTAAGCACAAAGCTTCTGCAGAGAGCATGTGTTGGTATAGGTATTTCTGTTAATAAAAGGTAGTCTGTTTTGGAGCTGAACAAAGATGAATGACTTAATATTTCCTGAACGTAAAAGAAATTCTAATTTATGTAGGGTTTTCGGCGTTTATAGTGAAAATGGAGCTAGGTGTTGGACTAAGCAAAACATAGATATCACTGTTACTATGGCACCTTAGAAAGCGTATGCTGTCTACTTTGAGAAATTATATGGCACTGAAGTAAATGAACATTAAAATAAATTTTACTTTTCTATGTGCGGGTGGAAACTTTAAGAAGTTAAAATATTGCAGTAATTTCTGGGATGTTTTATGTAAGGTAGTTACAACTTAAAACCCACAAAACTTGGTTTTGAAGAATACTAGGGGTGCTCGTTCAGCTCTCCCCACTTCCCAGCAGCAGCTGCTCTCCCCCCTACCATACTTGCCCAGGTATTTATAAAGATGCCTTTTTACTTTATGCTGTAGGGTACATCTGTTTAAGTCTGTCTCCTTCGCTTCTTTTGACATTAATGAATATTGAGTATGCCAAATTAAGATTTTGATGTGTCGGTAGAAGTAATTATCAAAGTATGTTGTAGGGCAGGTTAAGAGAAGGAAAACTTGTCCTTCTTGAATGAGTATTCTGGCTTGTCTTCTGCCCCATTTATCATCTTTCATTTTCTGTAAGCGGATGTTAGAGAAGAGGAGTAGCATCACCCCCATATGGGCTTGTTACAGCAGGGCTGGTTTGTTTGCTTTCTGTTCCTTTCACTGCACAGAAATGAATGGAATTTATTCCCCACATGTAGGACTCCTGTGTTGTAACTGGGCACTTACACAACATGTTAAATGATGTTCAGCGGTGATGGTGTGTAAAAACAAACTCCATTGTGGTCTTCCGCTCAGTTCTTAATTGTTGGTGATTAAAATGTCAGCGCTGTCGGTAAGCAGACAGACTGTTTGCTCTGTCTTGACTGTTGGTGATGAAAATGTCCCTGCTTACTGTACCAGATGGGCTGCGCTGCAGCGTGCCCTTACGGGCTGCCTTGTGCCTCTTCCCAGCGAGCCTGCGTTTGCTGGTCGTGCGGCATTTCATGGAGATGAGGTGGAAGAGCACTGCGCTACACACATAAAATGATTTACTCGGAGGGGAAAAAGGAAATTGTGTGCTTGGGGTACAGTCCTCATGCTCTGTCAGTTTAGTGCTATTTCATTTAGGGCATTTACTGCTTTGCTGTATTTGTACAGTAAGTGACATAGCTTTGGCAAAAGCTTGGATAATTATTTAAAACTTTGATGTACGTGCTGTACTTGGTTTTCCAGCAGCTTAAAAGCCTGTTAACAAGTGTTTTCCTCTCTAGGGATGGATGAATGAAATTTATAATTATGATCCAGAAACATACCATGCTACGTTGACTCATTCTGTCTATGTGCGACTCGAAGGAAGCACCTTAAGACTTTCAAAACCCAATAAAAATATTTCTAGAAGGGCTGTGTACAATGAGCCAAAGCCCGAGGTCACGTACGTCAGCCAGAAAATTTATGAACTTACAGAGAGCAAGGTGAGTGTGCCTTACTTATATCTGATTTTAACAAAGAATACTTTGAAACTTTTTTTGAATTTTTGAAGTTGTTTTCACTCCTCTAGTTTCATGTGCTGTCATTATGTAAACAAAATTGTTGTCGTGACTAACTTGCAAAAGATTGTGCTGGGGAGGAAGATTAAGCAGGATTTCGAAAAAATTACATATTTACACAGTAAAGGAAAAGCATGATTTTCCTCTGTCAGTTCAAAGCAAAAATTAACACATGGGAGTTTAGAGAATTGTTCCCCATACATTAGGTTACTGCGTGACTGTTCTGAAGTTTACACCAAAATGCATAATCTTTGGTGGTTCTCTCTATCCCAAGGCAGTTCAGGCAACATTTGCATCCACGTACAATGAAGGTTCCCCCTTCAAGTGAAATGCAAAAGAGGAATTAGAGGCGTCTCCTTCCCCCTGTCTAGGGAAGGAGACTGGGATTTTTGCAGTGGGAAGGGTGCATCAAGAATAATGCTGGGAGTGTCTTCCTACGTGTTATTCGCCTCCCTCAGATCTTTGAAGAGTTGCCATGTGAAATTGATTCCATTGGCATTGTATTAAGAAGTAATACATCAATACCCCATTATTAAATGAATGGATTTTTTTAATGTGCTGCATCAATAGAAGGCCTTGGCGGTACAAATGTAGGAGGAAACTATGCTTCAGTTGACTGTGGGAGTTAGAGGGAGAGATGGACCAAGGCGACAGTGAGGAAAACCTCCCTTTGTTTCCCTGAATCAGTATGCAAAAGGAGCTTGCTGTCAGCTCTGCTTTCCGTTAAAGGAAGACAGTGAAAAAGATAAAGCAAAAACTTAGATTCCTGACTATTGCAGATTTGTTTTCCTGTAATGAAGACAAGCAAAGCTATCTCAAGTGCTACAAGAGCACTTGACTGACAATTGTTCTCCATGGTGCCTTGGAAAAATTTCCAGTACTTTCCCCTTCCCTCACCCCCAACTGGTTGCAGAAGTGCTGGGTGCCCTGAATAGAATAAGCAAATTATGGCTATTCTCCAAGGTATTTACCCACGGGTTTTGGAGGAGGGTAAGTTCAGCCCCTTGATTAGAATTTTAAACTCTTACTACTCTTCTTATCACTTGCATTGTCTCAGTTCTCCCTGAATATACTGAATTGAGAATATAATTTATAAATAAAGGAATAAAATAACTTTTTACATACTCAGTTGCTGACTTCAAACACTCAGTTTCATGAGATGGGCCTGAAAAGCTGAAGTTTTAAAATTCGGTTTAAATTCTCATTACGTATCTCGTGTCACAGAAATGAGGTTCTTGTTTTTTCTGGTTTTTTCTGCATAACTATGAGAATAAGATCTTTTAAATTAAAACTGAGTTTCTCCACATGATTGTAGAAGTCTAAGCTACTTGAATGGTCCTTGTTTTAATTCCACGGCTCACCAAAGACCTGGTGACAGCAGTGGATTGGACATCAACCGGCTATAAGTTAAGAGTCAGTTAAACCCAGCAGATCCAATGTAGGATCTGTATCTCTTGTGTTCCTATGTTCTTTATGTCACTACAGAAACATAGAAGATACAATTGAAAAATAAGTTAATTTAACCCTTTCGTTTATCCTCCAGATTTCCCTGGTTCCTAAGAGTCTGGCACGAAAACGGATTTGGAATAAGAAGTACCCTATTTGCATTGAACTTGCTAGGCAAGACGACTTTATGGCTAAGGCCCAGACCGATAAAGAGAATACAGAGGAAAAGTTATCTGCTGAAAAAGTGGACTCGAACAATGAAGAAACCAAGAAACCTCAGGATGGATCAAAGTGCAGTAGCCAAAAGGATCAAGTGCTTTTTCTCTTTGGAAGGACAGGTAGGGAGAAGGAGGAATGGTTCAGAAGGTTCCTTCTCGCATCCAAGCTGAAGTACGAAGCAAAGAAGCCACCCAGTTTATCTGGGAGCAAGCCAGGTATTCAAATTTTGTATTCTAGTAGAAGTGTCTACTAAAGAAACAAACCAAAGTTATGTTTTCCAGTGGTAGTTACAGCAACTGTGGAGCCGTAGTGATCTTTACAGACAAATAATACTAAAGACACTCCTGCTCCTTATCTTGGCCTCTCGTTCCCACCTTCCAACCCTGCCTTTTCCTCCCTTGGCTATATACTTGGCTATATGCCCTCAACTGTTCTTACTATTTTTAGACTGTTTTATGTGAATACACTATTTTTCGGTGTCTCTAACAACTCCTGTAATTTTTGTCAGGATGAATTGTTCAGTCCTCTTTTTTCCCCTCTCTGTGCTGTTGGAGCTGATGACAATATTTGCAGTATTACATGCAGTCCTCTTATTACCCATTTTCCTTCCTCCATCCTTCCTTCAGCTCTAGTCTCCTGTAAAGACTAAAGAGCTTTCTCATGGGTTAAAGTCACAATCAAACACATTTTTGTGTTTAAATAAAAAGTCCCATGCTAATACATATATCTGAACCAACAAACGTATTATTCTACAGTATTGATCAAATGTTTGAAATATTAATTTGAAAACAGTCCTCTGATATAATTTTAAATCTGAATGACTCATGCTTTTCTGTCTTTATCTGTTCTCTGAGAAGCTTTTAAAAAATTGGTTAACATCATTATTTCTGGCACATAACTTCTTGAAATGCAAATGCAAAATTAATGGCTAATTAAAATTCTATCAGTTACAAGCTTTTGACAGTCCTTTTAATTGTAACAGCCTATAATTAAATTAAAAAAAAAAAGTTTAGTTATAGGTACATTTTAATCACCCGACTTTTTATTTTTGGCATTCCCCAGCAGGGCTGTTGGTAATTCTGCCATATGTTATACATATGTGAGTGTCCATATTTAAATACGCTATTGATCGGCTGAGTTTTTCAGTCCCACATCCTGCTGAGGGCTGAATCATACCAAATATTGACTAATTTGGGTTTAGGACCACCTAAGCACACAGCAGTGGAATTTATTTATATCCTTCAAAATGAGAAAGCGCTAGTCTGAATGGTCTTTTTTTCAGAATGAATTATATCTGCAAGCTAATTTTGTTCCTTTAAGTGTTTGATCGTACGCTCTGCTATTTGACTGTCAGGTTCCTTTTTTGTTAAACAGGTATTATTCCTTTTAATCTAGGGATCTTGCCAACACACAGTAGAACTGATAGTCAATCCGGAGTTCTCACACACAGCAGAAGCAGCAGCAAGGGAAGCGCAGAAGAAATTGCATCCCAGCCGAAGCACAAGGATCTCGCTGGCAATGTGCGGCAGAAAATGCTTCTGGACTACAGTATTTATATGGCAAAGTGTGTTCCACAGGAAAAGAAAAGCCCTTCAGGTAGTCCAGTCCTCAGTGCAGAGAGCAGCCCTACAGCTGTGAAAAAGGTAATACTTTTCCCCCAGAAGATGCATCAGAGATGATGATATATTTTATCTTGTTGACAACAACTTTAAAAATTAGCTATGTAGAAAGAAAAAATAATTTCTTTACCTACAGGTTGGGCCTCAACGTTTTATAAAGTCAGTGTGGGTTTTCACACTTGCCAGTTCCCTGGTGACCACAGTTTCTTCTTAATGTAACATACAAGTTTTTCAATTATTTAGTTTGATTTTATTTATTTTCTATCTCCTAAGACTGTCTGTGGTTTTCCTGGCTTTTGCAGTGTCTTGTACCTAAAAGATGGCACAGCTGAAGGCAATATGGCTGTAGATTTTCTTCTTGGGAATGCACAGGTGTGTCCTAAAAACCATTGGTCCCAAAGGAGCTTATATCTTATACATAAGATTAAAACAAACAAACAAAAAGATCAAACAAAATTCCACAAACCTCACTTCCCAATAGTAGTAAAAAGTTAAATTTTTCTGTCTATATTCTAAAGTAGATTGAACTAAAAGCATATTTTTGAGGTCCTGGCTTGTTGAAACAATTTAAGTGGAGTTTTTAGTACTTAATAGTAAAATTGCTCTTCATTTTCTGCTGATTATGGGAAACTAAAGGTCTTATACCATTCCTGAGTGCATCTGAGCACCTGATTGGGACAGAATTGTCAGATAACACGAGTATAAGTTGAGTGCTGTTTGTAGCAGCTTTTTAGTGCAGATACTACACTATAAAACCTGTTTTCAGCCCCACATTTGGCTTCACTAATGCTCTCTGGATCACATGAAGCAGTGCTTTTTGTCCTGGACCTGAGAACGGGTTTTCTGTTGCATGTTTCAGAAAGTGCTTAACCTTTTCAGTCATCAAAAATGATGTCCTGGCCCTGTTGCCACAAATAGGGTTAGGAATTTGCCTTTAGTATGTATCTGATGGCCTTCTGGCTGTGGCTTTGATGACAGTGGGACAGTTCTTACTGTAGTATACCTGCTGCTTGGGTTGACTGGGGGACAGAAATGGAATTGGCTCTTGTATAGACTATGTCTTGATTTGGACAGTCTTGCTCAAAAAGACATAAGGCATGGATCGTATGGTTTCCATTTTTAAAATGTCTTTTAAAGCAATACTAACTGGCTGATGTGTTAGTATTGTGGAGTATGTAGCAGCGTAATAGTGAACAATGTCTATAACTCTGACTAATCCTTTGGCCTCTTGGACTGCATTTGAATCACTCTTAATAAACAGAACCTTAATATTAAGTATGACACTCTTAATAAATGGACCCTTAATGTTAAGTACAATCACCATTCATTTCAAAGACGTAATTCATGTCATGCATCTTTGTTGTCAGACTTTCATACAACGTCCAGAAAGGAGTAGGAGACCATGGTATAGCATACGAATAAACACACCTTGTGTTCCCCTAGGAAAAAAGATGTTCTAGCCCCTGACAACCCCTAAAGCAGTGATGAATTCGCTGCTGAATCTGGCACGTGTCAGAAATCATTCTATAAATAGATCAGCAGCGCTGGCAGGATACTTGCGCCACGGCAGAAGCTACTAACCCAGCAATTCTGCGTGTGTGAGGCTGCGGCCATTGGGAGCAGCCCTTGCCAAGAAATGATGTTCAGAACTGTAGCATCTACCTGACTCCTCTTAGAAAGCACTGCTTTTCTGCTGGCTTCAGGATTTCTGCCTGTAATAATGAAAGGCAGATTCTCCTTTCGTTGCAGGCAGTTGAGAGACGTTAAGTTTGTTGTCTTTCCTTCATGGAAACCTCCTGGTTTTACTGAAATAGACAATAGCATGTACACACACAAAAGTATTTCAGCTGCCTTTGCTTTCGTGTCTATAGTCAGTGATGCAACATCTGAACATAAAACTCCAAGTGTTTTAAGACCAAGACATAATCCTCTTGGACTCTAAACAAAACCTTTGCTGCAGCAGAAGGAACAATATGGTTTCCTGAATCCGATATACAAACACTGGAAGGAAGAATTTGTGCTGCATTTGCTTATCATCTATTTGTGATGCTTCTGAACTGGATTTAAGGATGTAAGATTGGGTCCTGCTTTCCTATTGAAGAGACAGCGTCTCTACTACAGACGTGCTTCTGAGTCTACCCGCTCTGGGCTTATATGCTTTTTCTGCCAGAGGTTAAACTACATACAACTTTCTCGTTTCATTGCCAGAGGTGAATCTGTATCTGTGTGGTCTCATTCACTCTGTTGCGTGTCAGGATGATGACAAGCAAGCTCATGTCAGGGCAGCTGATGTGGTTGTAAATCTGTGCTGAGCATTTAGTGTTCTTAAATAACCCGGGCTGTAACACTGAACTTCCCAGTGTAAATGAGGCCTTTTTTGACCTTAGTTTATAGAATTCATAGAGCTGAAAACCTGCTCTGTGTTTTCAGTTACCAGATGCCCATGTGGAAGCTGAAGAAGAACAGGAGGCCTGGGTGAATGCTTTGCTTGGAAGAATATTCTGGGATTTTTTAGGAGAAAAGTATTGGTCTGACCTAGTGTCAAAGAAGATCCAAATGAAACTTAGCAAAATCAAGGTAACTAATCTGGAGACTTGCACTGCACATTCCGTATGGAGGAAAACAAACACACAGACTTTGAATTTTAAAACAGTAGGAGAAACACTTATTTCACACTTGTATGTAAAAGACAAATGTGATGCAGAGGTCCAGTTCAGCTTTGCTATCCATTTCACAGTAGGATCTCAGCATGTTAACTTCGCTGCTTCAGTTTCAAATGAACTACAGCTGGGTTAACTATTTGTATCTGTTGAAGTTTTTATATATAAAGTATTTTTTATACAGTATTGCTATTTACTTTAGGGATAAATAGAACTGTTTATAAGTTATGAAATCTGCTTTGGGAAATAGATTGCCTTGAAGATGGAGGGGATCAGGGAACAACAATTCCATGTGCTCCTATTAACTTCAGACACAGCCCGCTTGCGGGAGAGGCCAGTGGGAGTAACAGCCAGGGGAAGAGCTGTCTGTGGGGTGATGGGATGTGATTGTGCATCGACTGCATAAGCTCAAAGGGTGAAGGGAGGAGTGATGCTTTTGAATGACTTCTGGGTCTTCATTCTGTAACTTCTGAACAGCAGCAGTTAATCATAGGGCTGTTTAGCTACTGGTGTTTGGGGAGGAGTTTGCCAGTTCCTAAAGGCAAAGGAAGATGTAGTCTTGCTGACAAAAGCTCTGAAATTTAGCTGCCAGCACCAGCTGTGAGATAGTGTTGTCTGTGCTTTGGGAAATAAGCAGTAACCTAATTCTGCCCTGGCTGCTTCCACAATTGTGACAGCAGGGTACCCAAACATCTCATTGGAAACAGTTGAAGTGGAAAGACTGGGAATGGGGAATGGATGTATTTTTGATAGGTTAAAGCACTGTCTGTTCACAGGAGATAGAATTTCTATCAATTAGAAATACTTACAGTAAGTAGATACCCAAATCATGGTGATTCTGTGCCTCTATTATACTAAAATTATGATACAGAATGAAAAGCTAATGTGCTATGAAAGAGTTTGCCGAAGATAAAAATAGCTGAGATGTTGCTATAACTGCAACTATAAAATATGTGACTGAATTTAAAATTCAAAGAAGTCTTTGATTTTTATTCACAGTAAAATAGGATTTATACTTCATTCTTGAGCTTTTTACGTGCTCTGACTAAAAAGCATGCTGGAGGTTTAAGGTCAGCATCCGAAGTTCAACATACTTTTAAAAACATTCCAAGTAAAGATGCTGAATCTCTCCCTAAAATATTATTTTGAAACTGATAACTGTGAAATCCTAAAATTAGAAGAAATTTTTGTAATGGTATTTGTATTCTTTCACTGGTGGCTTTTCAGCTCAATCCACTCCTTAAGTTTAATGACCCTTCTTCTCTCAGGAAACAATTGTGTTTGGTTCCATAACATGGATTTGATTTTTACGTCCTGTTCTTTTAGCTGCCGTACTTCATGAATGAGCTGACTCTAACTGAGCTTGACATGGGGATAGCAGTGCCGAAGATCCTTCAAGCCTTCAAACCTTATGTTGATCACAGAGGTAAAATACATGGTTCCTCTTCTGGTTTTGCCAGGTTCCTGCCTTCGTACCTGTGGAGAACAGAATTTTGATCTGTTTATTTTGTGGGTGTTTTAATCAGAGGAAGGTACTGAGTGGTCTCTATCTCCAATAGTAGTAGCATCAGGCTTAGTATAAACATAATTCTGTAGATACTGAAGTACGATCATGTCTTTGCACTGGAAATAATTACTGAACTAAACTAAAATTTGCATGCAACAGAGATGGAGGCCTGTATCTGATACTCTGTCGTGGACTACAGAGATCAACGCACATCTCCTTAGGGCAGATCTGATTCTGTACCATAGCAGAAAACAGATTTGGCTCCCTTCAAGAGAAGTTGCCCTGTTCTGAAAACAGTGATTCAGAAAATACAATTGTAATAACTCAGAAAACAAGAATACAGTGTTGCTTTGAAAATAAACTTCAAAATACAGCATCGTTTTATGTTCTTAATGGTAAATGTACGGTGCCATGTCCTTTCTTGCAGTGCCGGTTGGAGGAGATTGCAGTGCTGAGCTCGGCGGGTTTGAGGGGGGCTTCTGTTCGCTGGGGTGGTTCGTTGCTTCAAGATCTTAGTTCTGCTCACTGTTCTTAAAGGTCAAGCCATAGTGGTTCCCCAGGAAGGAGAATTTGTGGTAGAATTCAGCTGTGTACAGTATTAGATAATGAGCCAGTTTCTGCTTAGAAGCAATTCAGGCTTTATCTTTTCTCATATTATACAGTTTGGACCTGGGTTTTTTTTTTAAGGTTTTTTTAACTGTAGTTTTGATGTAAGACTCATTTGTCTGCCGCTCTTACTACAGTGCTCCTTGACTCAGATGAACCGAGCTCAGTTCATCAGACCTTTGCAAGAATACCAGATGCATGAAATTCAGGAGGAAATAAATAAGCTTTATCACTAATATTAAAAAATGTTGTGCCACTCAAATCACTGACTAAAAGCATGAGAAGGTTGGTAAGCTGTAACCATTCCCTTGTAAAAGTGTGAACAAAACAGACTTCAGAGAATTATTAAAATTCTCTTGGACATAAATAACATGTTAACCAATGCTGCATGTTGTATCCAAATGCTGTTTGTTTGCCCTTACCTCACTTGAAACTTCCAGCTTTTTGGGGAAAAGCCTTACATCTGTAGCACTGGGTACTTTGCTCTCAACTTCTTGGAAGTATGTTTTCCACTGAGCCTTATAAACAAAACATGTTTGAAAAGAGCAAATTGTTTGGTTGCCATGAGGAACAAAAACTGTCTTTTAAGAGAAATAAAAATGGAATAGATGGAATAAGCTCATGTGCAATCAAGTATCTGGGGAACTAAAACATATTACTGCTTCTTGTCGTATGCTTTGTGCATGGGACAGCGGATTCTCCACAGCACTTAGGCCATCCTCTGCTGTTCCCAGTAGCAAAGTGGATTCACCATTGGTAGAAATTTTATTTTGAGCTACAGAAAACAAGGTTAAAACTTCTTAAAATTGTGACATGTATGATGTTGCCAAGTGGTTTTGTGGCTTCTTTTTAAACGAATTTATGCTTTGGGGTTCTTGTCAGAGTGTTTCCCTTTGCCTAGATTTAAACATTGCCTAGATTTAACCATTTTTTTAATTCCTTTCTCTTAGTTGTAACCAAAGACTGTAGTTCTAAGTCATGAGATGGGATTTAGGAGACTGGTGAACACTTGGCTTCAATTAATTGCCAACAACAGCAGCGAAAACAATTAACTCCTTCAGTTTCTTGTTCAGTTAAACTGTGACAAGCAAACATTTATGGTAGAATTTGTAATCCTTGTAACTTCTTTCACATTGTCAAATGGCATGTGAACTCCTTAGTTTTTAAGAGTTTTTCAGTGACTGATTACTGAAATAACTTGTTTTGCTATTGTACTTAAAAGGACATAAATAAATAAGGGGATGATAATTGGAAATACTTGTTTTCATAAGGATAAATGTATTTGTTGGTAAGTTGACCTATGAATGAGGCACACATGGAAAAAAAAATCCTGAAACTTCAGGCCAGTATACAGAACGAACGCTTTTAAGAATTTTTTTCTAAAGTGTTTGAGACACTTTAGTGTCTCAATCAGTCATTTCAGGTAGCCTTTTGTGAGGCTTTAGAATGCAGTTACTAATTGTCATGTGTTTTTGTTTCATCCATATTTTATTACCGGTGCTTGATTATGAGGAAAATATTTTTTTATTATATGGCTTCCCTAAGTAACTAAATTTGTTAACAGATAATGTTGGGGGGGGGGGAAATCTTGTTTAGGTTAATATAGTCATATTTGGGTGACAGCATATGCTGTATTATTTACTGTACTTCTGTCACGGCTAGGGAACCGGATAACTCTGAATAAATTGTACCATCTGCCCAATTCTTCCCCCCTCCCCTCCCTCCTCTACCTCGCTTTTTCCCTCCGGAAAATGTGTGTGAACGTTTTCTGGCCAGAAGGAATTTTCCCTCTCAAGTAATGGCATCCTTTGCTTAATTTGATCTACTGTTAAAACAACGTTGACGTTTGCAGTGTGCTGACTCACTGGTTACCCAAAAGGTCTGTTTAACTGTTTTCTTGTTTCTGATGATCTTACTGCTACTTCGTTACCGTAAAGAGGAAAAATCTGCATCAGCTTGTGTTTGAGTTCTTGTGGTTTTGTTTTTAGAACAGCAATAGAAAAACTATGATGAAAAAAAGAATAATATGGGTTAGTAAAGAGGCAGCTTGCCTTCAGTACTGCTTCCGACGTGTCATCTCGTGGTGTATCAATGTCCTGGTCTTTGGGAGCTGTGTGTGTTTCTGTTAATCTAAATGGGGGGCACTGGGGACAATGCCATTCTTCTGATACATTTTTTTGCAGAGAAGCAAAATAGTGGTTCTTTAACTGAAAAAGTTTCTTTTTTAGATCAATCAGACCCAAAGAGTAGTTACCATTAATTGCTGCTGAATAAGTAAGTAGAAGTAGACTGCATTAGTGGTTGATGTGACACATACCGGTAGGGCATATTGTGTGCAGCTGCAATGTCTGGAAAAGGAAGATGCATAATCTGTGCTTAGTCGCATCTGATTTCTAATCTCTGGATCACAAATACCCTACAGCTTTTCTTAATCGGCAGGACTGCAGGGGCGGGACCTAATCTTGCAGTTATTCCCAAGACAATTCTTTTGGTGATTGCAATAAGCAAATAGTCTGCCCAGAGAATAGGATTTAACTCAATACCACACATCTAGAATCGTTCTAAGTAATGACCCTGTTTGCTGTGAGTCAGAAGAAGAATGTCTGTAGCCGAGTTACTGAGCAAACCTTTTCATACCTCTTTGATACACCATTGTTGAAAGAAAAAGAGGCTGCAGGTTGTGATGTGTGACGAGCAATATTGCTCTGGGTTTTCAAGTTTTGCTTCATTTTGACAGTGTACATAACATAGAGGAGTGTCCCTATCACTGTTTGGCTTGGAGCAGGACTGTAAATAGTTTTGAAGTGAATCCCTGAGTCTGTTCTATTTTCTTTACCTTGATTCAGATCTCTTGAGCACTTGAGGTGTGCATAAATCACACTCCTTTTTTTTAGATCATTAGCTGTACTCACTGATCTGTCTTTCAGCGTGGCTTTGATTAATATCTGAACATTCAGCTTTGTTCCATGAGCTTAATGTGAACAGAAAACTTGCTTTGATAAGCTTTTAATTATTTGTGAATTAATGGCATAATCGGTTGGCAAAAAAGTATGATGTATACACTTTTTTTTAAATGGGTTTTGGCTTAACATTAAAATAAAGTGATTGTGGCTGTTCTTAAAGTGACATTTTTTTGTTGTTAATTATAGGGCTTTGGATTGATTTGGAAATGTCCTACAATGGATCTTTTCTAATGACCCTAGAGACCAAGATGAATTTGACCAAACTTGGTAAAGAGCCGCTTGGTGAAGCGCTTAAAGTTGGAGAGATCGGCAAAGAAGGGTAAGGTGTTACAGTGGTAGAATCAAACAAGAGCTTTCATAGTGACAAAGTGACGTTTTCCTTGCGTATATGCAGCTCTGGCTCTGCAAAAGATTGAAAGGAGTTGGGGAGGGTTGCATACATGTGAGTGTAGAACTTGGCCTGTTGTGCAACTTTAACGTTTGATTACACCATTGATAATTGTCTTAATAAAAGGCTTTTGTAGAACAGTCTTTTAAAGATGTATATATTTTAGTAAGATTTTAAAATATTCTGTGCCTAAAAATTAGTTTCGTCTTATCTTATGCTTGATTTGGGGTCTTAGACTTAGTAAGCCAGTAAGACTTGAATATTAGAGATACACACATGCAGATATGGAGGTAAAAACATGTAACGTGCTACTACAGGACGGTACAGCTACAGCTGTAAACCATGTAATAGCGAAGAACTGTGGCAGTTAAATAGGCTGTAATTGTTATGTAAAGACTTCTCAATAGCTTTATCGCACTGTGGGAATAATCACACCCCTACCTTAGTCTCCAGTTTTCCTCATATCCCACTTCTGTTTACCTGCTATGTCTAAGTGAAATGCCTTATTGATGAACTAATTAGAAAACACACACACTGTGACTTACCTAACTTGCATTTGTGCTTTCCCTCTCATATTTATGATGTTGTTTGAATTTCCTCAGCCTGTCTGTTTGCATTAACCTGGTGAGTGACACCTGTCAGATATTCATCCTGTCACTGGCGTGTTGATTCTTTGTGCTGTGTTCTCTTTGTACTTCAGAAATCCGCAGCTGCTGAACAGTAGGTGATCTCTGACTTAGTGTACAACCACTGCCAACAAATGAAGGAAATATTCTCTAAATCTGGCCATTTCTTCAGATATGAATAAAATGTTGTGGTCTTTCAGAATTAAGATACTAGATGCTTTGTGTACTCATGTCATAGCTCTGAGCATTTATTCTGAGATATCCTGAAGTAATACTTACAGCGGCACTATATTACAGTGCAGTCATGACAAGACAATAAATGTGAAAAAACTAACGTCTGAATGATCTCATACAGTGGTAGAAATTCAGAGGATTTAAAATCGACCTGGATTCTCATTGTCACTGCTTGAAATAAATATTTCTGAATTTACATCAGTGTTATTGGTAGGTGTGATTATTTTTTTTAAATCCCTTTAATCTTGTCCACCCAAACAATGGGAGATAGAGAAGGCAATGTCTATACAAATCAAATTCTTGCTTTTCTTCCCCATCCCTTCAGGGTTTTCTTTGTGTATTTTTATATCTGTCCAGTGCAAGAATGGCCTCAGAAATAATTAGTTAATGCATTGATTTCATATTTAAAAATCAGCTTGATTCTAGCTGAGCAATAGGCCCCCAGCAACGCAAATGTAAATGTCTGTAACTAAGCAACCGATTACTTGAAGGCATAAGCATTGACTGTGTTGCTCCCTGCACATGGCTGTGGTGTTTCAAATGCTCAGGGCCAGGTACCGTGACCGCTTTACATAAAGAGCGCTCTGATGTAGGCTAGTCTGAATGAGGGGCTTTTTTGGTTGCTTGGTTGGTTTTTTTCCCCCTTAAATACAATCGGATATTGTAAACAAACAAACAAATCGAAGACTCTGAGTAGTATAGAACAGTTTGATTCTCATCTATGCTTTCCATGGTTGTTAGTTAATTTTACTGGTTTTTTTAAATTATCAGTTGACAACTGCTGTGACAAATCAAACTATTCTGCACGTGCTTGCATCCACAATCCTGTTGTCTGTAAGTGATGCGTGTTGGTTGCTTACGCTCGTTTCTGTCCCTTAAGAGCCTAGAACAAACCGCCTCTTGAGGCGCAGTAACCACAAACTCATGTCAGAAAGAGCTGCTCATCCAGGAAAGGGCGGGGGGAACAGCACTGAGCTTTGACTGTTCTTGGATATTGTCGGTGTAAAGCGAGACAAGTGGTTCAGTGTTTCAGTCCATTCTGCCGTTGCTGCTGCGTTACTGTTTGAAATAGAAGTGAAGTCTGCTGTCACGCAGCTTGATAATGCTGTCCGGCACGCGCTCTCAGGAGAATGCAGCTCTTCAAAAAGGGTGGAAAACTATTTAATTGCCCATTTTATAAAATTAATACGGTAGCAGGTTCTACCATACCGGAGGTTAGCCAAATGCAGGTAGGCTAACCCAAAGCTATTGCAGTTTCTTACCCCATCAGTCCTTTCTGCTGTGTTGTACCATGTAAAAACAAACTGACAAATGGCAATTCATAAACTGTTGTGCAATGTGCGCAGGAACAATACTGTAGCTCCAAAGTGTTTTTCTGCCAGTGCTTGTGTCATATAAATGGCCCATTGTATGCAGAGATCCCCTGAAATCTCACTCAAGCTTGTTTATTGTTGCTTTGTTTAATGCGAGGAAATCTCGTGGTCTCAGCCAGTCGGTGGGTGCTCGTGGAGGCGCTTCAGAGGGCCCCATTACCCAGGCAAATAAAACACCTTCTTGTAAGAAGGCGACACCTTTGACAGCCTTCAAAATGCAGGGGGCACGCTTTGAACTGGGTGGTATGACACGCACAAGAAAGTGAAGTGAGGTCACACCCAGGTAGAAAACGTGTAGTTTGAATCTGACCTAAAAACATGAACTTCTCGCTGAGAAACAGCCCCAGCATTGCTATTTGGGCCAGTGACATGAACCAACCACCCGCGAAGGCCTCGGGGAGGTGGTTCACTTTGGTGTGCTGTTTCACTCTTCTGCAGGTACAAAACGGGTCTCTGGGTAAGAAGAGGTTTACGATTCTGATTCCGCAGCCTGGGTAGCAAATTCTTCAGTGTAGCGAGGTCATGGGATTACCGCTCCGGTTCCTAAACCGGCAGCGAGGAGGGAGCGTTGAGCACTGTGAGCTGTACTTGAGCCGTCCTTTTACCTTAGGGCTCCATGCAGCAGCGAAGAGTTTGTTCTGTGCGCAGAACAGCAGGCCCGCAGCCTCAGCCCGTGCCCTGTGTGAGGTTATTAAATGCTCCAAATAAATTTCTGAGAATACACATACACAAAAGAGGAAAGAAAGCACAGCTATAAACTGTTCTGAACAAACTGTAGAATATTATAGTCCTGGGTATAGTCCCTAGGGCTAAGACCGAGCAGCTTGTGTTGTGTAACTACTTCAAGCTCTTGCATTCAGTAGAGATCTGTTAAGACTGAAGTGTATTCTCTGTATCCTTCCCTAATTTTAATCCGTTTTAAAGATTTGAAATTTTTTCTGTGATTGCGTACATAAATTCTTCCATAGTTGAAGTCTAGGAATTAGTTACTGCTGTGTGATATTTTGTATCCTAAAAGCAGCACTTGTTTGATTTTATTACTTCACTTTTTTTCACTCTTCTGCCCATGGCATTCTCTGCTTATCTTCAGAAAAAACAAAACAAAACCTGTAATCCTGTAAACATCATTCACCGTGAGGAGCTTAAAAATTCACAAGCTCAAAGGTCAATTTCTCTGCAAATATAGTAGGGAAAGGAATATTTCTAGCAAAGATACTAAAGGGAGATCATAGCCTAAATCTGCATGGGACAGAAGTATCTTTGCAAAACATCTAAGATATTACTTCCCAGGGTTATGTTAGACTTTGGTTAATAAGACCACGTTTTTTCTACGTGAATCTGGTAAGCGATGGCACACGCTGTAGCTACACTAAGGTGAGTTGCTAGTTTGAGACAACTTTGCTCTGCCAGCGTGAGCGTTGTGCGTTTCCTGTTGGAGGCGGATGACAAAGATCTGATTCTCTTGGGCTTTGCACAGGTACCACGGCCGCAGATACGTCTACACGGCAAAAACTGTGTGTGTGCAAGTAAATAAAATGGAATTTATTGACTTGGGTTAAAAATGCTGTGATGATAAGGTAGATATGTCAGCACCTCCGTTAACATCTCTGAGGGATTCTGGGATTCAGTTGGTAGATAATGTCATTTTAAGGTGGAGTCCTATGTTTGCTTTTAGTGCAAGACAAAACAAAAAGACCCTGTGCAGCCTATGTACTGCTCAACTTTCATGGAAAGCCACGAGCAACAACAGAGATGCTTTCAAATGTATTTCAAATTATCTCCGCATTTGATTTGAATATGTAGAATAGCCATTTCCCTGCCATCTTCTTTTATACAGGATTACATTCCCCTGGAGAAACCAAATTTTCTGTTTGGAAGCTAGTTCTGACAGACTGGCTTCAGTGGTTTTGTTTTGTTTTGTTTTTTTGTTTTTTGTTCTTTTAGATAGAGCTTACGAAAAAGAGGAGGGGACATTTCAGAGTCTCCAGCAGAAATACAAGTAAAGTCAGCCAAAGCTGTACACGATGAATAGCTATTTAAGAATATTACATTTGACCTGGAAATTGCATTGTTTCAGTTTCAGGCCAAGGGCGTATTGTCTTGCAGACAGTGATGAGGAATCCTCCAGCGCTGGGTCTTCAGAAGAGGATGATGCTCCTGAGTTGGCAGGAGAGAAGCAGGCGGCGCCCGGAGCAGAAGGGTGAGCTGCCGCAGCGCGTGCGTTACCCCGTGCCCCCTCCGCGTGCGCGGGCTTGCTGTCACGGCTGTCTCGGCCCGGTCTGTAATGCTCGTTGTCACACAGCACGTCAGAGCGGGAGTACGTCCAAGCCATTAAGCAAACACAACTCGCACGTTTCTAGAGCAAAGAGCAGCAATCAAGAACGTTCCGCAGATTGAAAGGAAGCCGCTCTGCCGAGCGCTTTCCCATGCTGGGAGCAGCGTTCACCACACAGCGCTCCTGCGGAGTGACCTGCACACTGCTCTGTTGGACACCTCCCAATTCCTTCGCTATTAGATTAGAGAGAGCCAAGTCTTTGGGCCAGAGAACCTATGAGGACCTCCCTCAGCGTGTTTTGCCTGGTGGCAGAGCCAAGAACAGGATTTTGTGTATGAACTAGAAATACTTTGTTTGTATAAAGTATTATACCCGTACTGATCCTGCTGACCCCTTATTTCCAGTACGTTCTATTCTTTAAGAAAACAACTGTTACTCAAGCCTAGCTTTCTTGCTCAGGGTTGTGTGGTTTGTTTTCTTCTGTTTTTCTTCCTTTTTTTTTTTTTTTTTATCCTTGAAGGGCTTTGAGTGTCTGGGCTGTGCAATACTGCCCTCTAATGCTGTGCAATAATTTTAAAGAAAATTTCCTCACGTCAGTTTTGCCACGTCATTCCTTGTTTTGGCTGCTGTTCTGATTTTTTTTTTTCTTTTTTCATCTGATTGAAATTATGCCATGCAATGAGAAATCTGTACTAACGCTGAAATGTCTCAGACAATCACGATGTTTCCTATGTCTGAACACCTCTGTGATTTTACAGAGAATGCACCAAAAGGCTCCATGATATATTCAAAATGTTCAAGGGAGTTTCCTTGGAGTTTTACTCCTAAAACCTCTTGAAAACTATGTGATGAATTGTTGGAATTATTTCAATAGATTCATTTCATATATCTAAAAAATATATAGATCACATAAAGAACTCTTAAGAACAAGGAGGGAGAATGAAGAATTTTTAAGTAAAATACTGAAAGAATTTCCTTACATCTTTCAAAAATCTGCATTACTATCACTATAGAATCTGATGAGAGAGTAACTACTTTATCTGGGTAAAGTTACAGCTAGTATAAAATCCAAAAGTTTAAATTAATGCACCCCTTTTATATCAGCTGAGGAGTTTCTTGTCTTATTCTAAAGAGAAAGTTCTGTAAAAGGCTGGATGAACGTCAGGTTTTTGCAAGATAGGAAAATGTTATTTCCTTAGCAAGGCTGGCTCTGCTACATAACGTCAAGAGCCACAATTTAGTATGTGGGTATAGAGTGTGAAAATACACACTCTAAGAACAGCATGCTTGATATTTCAGAAATGGGATGGGTATGAGAAAAGACATATTCAGTCCTTAAAGCATCCTTTTTAAAAGCTAGGATGCAGTCTGACACTATTGCCAGGAAAAGTGGCCTCTCTTTGCAGGAATGCTTAACCATTTTCGGAATATCATTCCACCCACTGCCAAAATCCCTTCCTCTTCTTTTTCACCACCTTTATACTCATTGTAAATGCTGCAATACCTTAAGTGAAAACCTTTTTGTTCAACACGCTGTTAAGTAGACGAGACATGGCAATTGGGTATTCTATGCTGATACGTGCATATGTCTTGGTGCCTCTGTGTCTTTTCGCTTTTGTTGGAATGGCAATAGACAGGTTGTCTCTTCTCATGCCAGCTTGCTGGCATAAATGATGCAAGTATATTCACAATTTAAAAAAAGGTAGCATTTCCAACGCCATCTGGGAAGGAGCAGTGTTCAGACTGGACAGAATTTCTGCCAGACACTCGTAGCTGACGCAGTACGGCTGCTGTGTGCAGGCACTGGGAGGTGCTGCTTGGACATGTGCGTGTGCATCTGCTTAGAATTTTTATATTAAAACCTAATGATTTAATGGGAAATCCATGGGCGTCTTAGCAACCAATAGGTTTAAGAAAATTGTCTTGATGTACTCTTTTTCTATGCTCTATCTAAAGGTATGTTGGAGGACATCGGACAAGTAAAATCATGAGAATTGTGGACAAAATTACTAAGTCAAAATACTTTCAGAAAGCCACAGAGACTGAGTTTATTAAGAAGAAAATCGAAGAGGTCTCCAATACTCCATTGCTGCTAACAGTTGAAGTACAAGAGTGCAGAGGAACACTAGTAATTAACATTCCACCTCCACCTACCGACAGGATATGGTAAGAGCAAATTACTGCAGAAGTGGGCAATGTTTCAGCGTGCGCTACCTAAAGGGATTGCAGCTAAGAAAAAAGTTAAAAGTGTAGCTGAAATGGGTTCCGGAAGAGGTGCAATACAAACTAGTTGTAAATGAGGTAGGAACTGCTATGAAGGGAACATTGACAGTTAACACATCTAAGTATGTGCTTCGTTGGAGAGTTTATAATAAAACCTGTTGTCTGTCCTCTCCTAAGGTATGGCTTTCGAAGACCTCCCTACCTGGAGTTAAAAGCTCGGCCAAAACTGGGTGAGAGAGAAGTGACTCTGGTTCATGTAACTGACTGGATAGAGAGGAAACTAGAACAAGAGTTTCAGGTGTGTTTTCTTTACATTTTCATTTCATTAATGGTAGTTTGGTCTACTAGCGGGGTGGGGTTTTAAATTCTCCTGTTTCATTCAAGACTAGTCAGTATCCTACGCTGCTCCTGTTCAATGACTGTCTTGATGAGGTCTCAAGACCATGCGTAGATGTGGACGGAAATCTGTTTTAGCACTTGTCAGAATGATTTCAGAGCCAAAAATGCCGTTTCTTTGAAATAGGTACCGTGTCAAAATTTGTAGTACTTAAATAAAAACATGATCCTAGGTGTTCTTCGATGATAGAGGGCCAAACTGTTGTCTGGAATTAAAAGCAGATGCGGCAGTAAAGTGTCCTGTTACTACTTCCTTTAAAATAATTTTAAAAAATCATATTGACCTTAGTGGAAAACAGGGTAAAAAACCTCCAAATTTACAAATACTCGTGGGATAGGAAAAAAGTTTACTGACCAGATTCATTTCAGCCCCCAACGTGTACAACCAACCAGAAATCAAACCCGCTTATTTCTTTAAAAGTACAGTTTGAAAGTATATAGCTAAGAGCGAGAAAGCAGCAGAGTTAAGAAACGTTGGTATGTTTCTTGTAGTGCTATTTCAATTTAACGGGAAGTGCGGAGATCGTCGTATTTCTGAGCTTCATCCTCAGCTGCAACACAACTAAATGGCTTGAGTTGATGGACAGTGTAGGGCTTCAGTACAGACACTGACTCAATGCCGAACTCAAGAACCTTTGATGTGGAAATTTGTTGCATTTTTTAACTAAACAAACCAGAAAACTAAGGTTTCAAATGGCATATGAAATGTAACTTGATTTAATTGCATCTTTTTCACAGAAAATCTTTGTCATGCCAAACATGGATGATGTTTATATTCCTTTAATGCACTCAGCCATGGATCCCCGCTCCTCTACGTGCCCTCCTCAAGACCTGATGACGGAGGCCCCCGATCAACCATGACATGTGAAGACTCTTGCAGTTTACAGTATTATAAAAGTTATTCTCATGGTTTTATAAACTGCTGTAGTTCTCGTCCTTAACTCGTGCCACTTTCCCCCCGCAGGGACTGCCTATAACCATACCTTTGTGCTCACTTGCCTGGTTATTGTTCCTGTGTACTTCAGCTACGTGAAGTTTCATTCCATTAAGCAGTTGATTTATTTTTGTACTGCCTGCCATCAGGATTTTAACTCAGAGGCTAAGATGACCTGTTCTTTGGGGGAGGGAGGAGGAACCTAATGTAATAGATCAAGGAGCTTGTTGACAAACGTTTTGTTCAGCTTATGTTTTCATGCTATTTTAATGTGCATTGAAGCATTGAAAGGTTGTTTGGCAGCAAAGGAACCGCGTGCCAAATGGAAAAAATCCTAAATAAGGAATGAATTTATAAAACTGGAAGAATATTTTTCTTTCTCAGGCAGTTGGAGGTGTAGAATGAACTGTTTTATGTTCTTTCACTTCTGCAGTGAATAGCTTGTGTCAAGCAATCGAAATATGAAATGCTTTCAGGATAAAAGAATGTAAATTGGATGTATAGGTAATATTGTGATTCAATGTGGTATATACATATTACTTTTTTCATACAGAACTCGTGCTTTTCTTGGGAAGTAGCCATAAAACACACACAACTGTCAGTGAAAGTGGGACTGTCAGACTTTCGTAAATGAGGAGAAAAAAGTTGGTAAAGCCATGAGACCAAACCATAGCAAAGCCGCCTTACAGTGAGGTACAATCACCTTGGTTCATGATTAATTATGAATGTTTATAAAGACATGAGCACACACGTAAAATGTCAGTACTGCACACGACCAGAAGTACTTGGTTACCCTTCAGTGTATAGAGCCCCTCGCCGCAGTGACACACACACACAGTTTTTTCCTATAGGAGAGTTCGTTGCTGTGATTCTTTTCCCTTGCACTGTGTTTACACGCGAAGCATGGGACCGAATTCTCGTGTTACAGCCTTGCAACTCCAGGCATAAATCGCATGATGTTTGTGAAAACAGCTGTGGCTGAAAGATTTGGACCCCCATGCAGTGGTTTCTTGGACTTTGTGGAATAGGAATTCAAGCATTGCAGTTTTATTCAAGCTGATCGCGATGTAATTAGACTGTTTCTCCTAATTAATGGCCAAAACTTAGTGGGGAGGGGGAACTGCCTTTTATTTCTATCTGGTATGATTCAAGACTCAAAGTACGCAGTAAATTCAATATTTGAACACTACATATCCACTGTTTAACACATGTAATATTTTTCCGATACTTGGGTGTTGCCAACTGTTCATGGATGTCAGAAAACCTTTTAGTTTACAGAGAAGGTGAGTTTTGGCTCTCCTTTTATAACACGGTTTGCTTTTTTTTTTTAGAAGTAATTTTTTAAGAACTTTTTTGTACGTTGTGTTGTCACATTTGATGTAAATCAAAATTTCCACATGTAAGTTGATTTACCATCTCTAAATGAAGCTATTATATTGAAGGTTTTTTAAACAGCACCTTGCCTGAAACATAAAAGAAAACTAGCATTTAATATATTTAAAATTAATTCTATATTTGAACACTTATTTTGGTTACCTTTAATTGAAATATTAGTAGGTTATATTTGTTACCTGAACTCCTCCTTGACCATTCCAGGCTGTGTATATTCTGGGGTTTGCTCTGACTACGTAGGCATTATTTGCCTTTCATGAAGTCTGCATGTCTTGTACGCAGGTCTTTTATATGATTTAATTTCTACGTGCAATAACTAAAGTCAAAGGACTAGATGCACTAATGTGTAAACAGATTTAGACAATACACAAGATTGTCATATTGCACTTCATAAACTGTGGGTAACTACAATCTGCTTGCTTTGTTTTATTAAATAAATCTATCCCATGTCAAACAATTACTCAGTTAAAATTTATTTCTACATCATGCTTAGCCACTATCTTCAGCAAGTTGTTTCCAAAACTTCATTAGAAAAGCAACTTGCTCAGATGACACAGTGTGCTATGGGCTTTTCAGATTATTTTTTTAATATATACCCAAGTTGTACTTAGTGGTTATGGCATATGATGATTTTAGGGTTAACAAATACCGAGACCACTCTAGCTCTAACAGGTGAAAGCTTAAATTCAATAGTTCTGCTGTAGCAGAGAGAAACTAAATTTCATTGCAGCAGTTAGTATTCACATGTATTTTAAAATGTGATTTGAAAATGTATTTTTTTTTTCATTTTACACCTGTGAAAACCTTGAAATGACTACCAGGAATTACAGAACAGAGGTGCCCTCCATAGTGGGGCTGCTGGTGAAGGCCTCTCTGAGCTTAAACATCTCTCACTGTCTTCCTCGACTTGGCGGCTACTCCGGTACGTCCAGTCCTGTCACCAGCGTGGGTACAGATGGAACTTCTCTGTACACAGGAAACACTGCGCGTAACTCCAGCCTCTCTGCCCGCAGGACAGCACGAGCTGGGAAGGGTAGAGGCTAAGCAGCTGCAGCGTAGATCACTGGGCTCAAAGTCCCATTTTGCTTCACGTTCTCTTTACAGTGAGCATAAAGGATGACCAATGCTGGTCTCCGGAACACAGATGGATGCATTTCTCCTGCTGAACAGCCAGCTCACCTTCACCCACGTGCTTTACTCCTGCAACACTGGGGCAGTAAGTCCAGCACTTTTGCTACTTACTAATTTTAAGTCCCCTGAACCACTTCAGACACGATGCCCTAGGCTGCCTTTAAGTCCTGCTGAACCAAACCATAGAGCAGGAGTAACATAGATCCCCTTTCACGCTGGTTTTACCCTCTCCCATCGTACCACGCCAAGCACCAGAGCCGCAGGCTCCCACTGCTGTGCAGGGGTGTACCCAACAGCATACGGACCCGCCCCCCCCCGGCGCTCTCCTCGTCCAGGCCACCGCCTCCGCAGCTGCTGCCTCCCCGTCAGGCCGCGGCGCCATTTTGTGCGGCGGCGGGCTCGCCCAGACGAGCTGTCACTTGCTTTTAAAAGCGCCACCCGGGTCGGGCCGAGCAGCACCAGTTATGAACAAGCGCTTCGCTCTAGCACTACAGCTTGGCCGGCGGCGCCGCAGGCAGGGCACTCCGCCGGGTCAAAGGCAGTGCGACCAACGGGCGGACGCGCGCAAGAACCAGCCGGAGACGTTCGCGGGGTGCACAGAGCTTTATTTGCCAGGCCGCTCCCCGCCGGTCGCCAGCACGGGCTCCACAAGACACGGACGGAAGAGGATAGTAGGTCTGCTTCATGCACATCCGCACCCCAACGTGTGAAGGGAGACCAGCCCTACCCTCCTCTACCAGCGCTTACCTCCGCCCGCCGCCCTGATTGAAAGGCCGAGCTTCGCTCTCGCTGCACTTTATAAAGCAGTGGCACCCCACCCCTCCTTGTCTCGCCCAATAGGATTCTACCCCGGCGGGACACGTGCTGATCCGGGGGTGGCTGCGGCTGCGCGCGGGGGGTGGGCGGGGTTGATGGCCGTAGCGGCTGGGGCGTGCAGAGATGGCGGCCGAGCGGCTGTCTCTGAGGGGGGGCGGTGGGGCCGCGCTCCCCCGGCGCCTGGGGCAGCTTTCGTTCGCTTTTTCAGCAACAATAGAACTCTTTTCTTTACTGGCTTGCTCTAGCACTTTGTTACTGTTAAGAAATGGGCCTTAGTATTAAAAATGCCCGCCTCAGAGGTGATTCCTCAGCCTGAGGAGAGGTGCCGGGAGGGTGCGGGGCAGCGCTCCTCTTCCCGCCCCGGCAGGCCTCCTGCCGCCTCAGCCCCGCTTGTAATGTCGACCCTGCTGTCCGCGAGGCCATTTGGAGGGATTTGGATGAAATAACTGCAATTTGGTGGTGGCATATGCAGTGTTGGCACAGCTGTTGCCATAGTGCACACAAAGCCGTGCGGCAGGCGGTCTGCTTGTTCTCAAACCCAAGGCCACTGTAAAGGAACGCGTCTGTTGGTACCGCAGAACTGGAATCTCGGTGTGGTTTGTAGCTCCGGGGTGTTTTTATGTACTCAGACTTGCGGGTTAGATCGTAATTGCGTCTCCTGCCCATATAATCAAAGGCACGCTCGTTAACAGAGGGAGCTGCCAGAGCGGATCTGTTGTGTGCCTATTGCACACTGGGCACTCAGTGTGCTCTGCAGCTCCATTAACGGTATCAGTATTTGAAAGCAAACAATATGTAGCAAGGACAAAGTGGCTTTGTTATATAAAGAGATGTCTGAAAACTAGGCCTTTGCCAAGCCGTGTAAATTCACCCTCTTCTTTTTAAAGCTTCCTCCATTCGGTATTTTTTGTGTTTATCTGTTCAGAGGAGCTTAGACTCAGTTCATGGTTCAGAGAGGCACGGTCTTTGTTTTTGCATTTATTTAGGGCATTGCGAGGCACACCAGGGTCAACACTGACTTTCTCAAAAACAGGAACGATGCCAAATAAGTTTGGCCCAATCTGCTTGGAAAACAAAAAATCAGTAGGGAAATTGTACTGGGGCAGGGCAGTGCTGGAGGAGGGAGGCTATTTGTTAAGCCTGAATTTACCCACAAGGTATTTTAAAAAAAACCAAAACCAAAAAACCCAAAATAATAATAGTAAAAAAAAAACAACACCAAAGCAAACAAACAAAAACGCCAACAGCAGCAGCCAACTAGTGATTTAAAATGTCGAGGGCTCTTGGCCGAGCTCCTCCACGAGCTGCAGTTTCGTCGGGGCTGAGCACAAACGGGGAGGCTCCGGTAGCAGCACGAAGCCGCGGGGCCCCTGCGCCGGACGCGGCCCCGCAGCTCCCGGGCGGGAGGTGTCCCGGGCGGGCCCGGTGGCCGAAAGCGGCCCGGTCAGCCCTTCCCGCCCCGGTGAACCGGCGACGGGTACAATACAGTCAGCCCTTCCCGCCCCAGTGAACCGGCGGCCGAGGCGGCCCGGTCAGCCCTTCCCCCTCCACGGTGAGCCGGAGGCCGAGGCGGCCCGGTCAGCCCTTCCCCCTCCACGGTGAACCGGCGGCCGGGTACAATACAGTCAGCCCTTCCCGCCCCGGTGAACCGGCGACGGGTACAATACAGTCAGCCCTTCCCGCCCCGGTGAACCGGCGACGGGTACAATACAGTCAGCCCTTCCCGTCCAGGTGAACCGGCGGCCGAAGGCGGCCCGGTCAGCCCTTCCCGCCCCGGTGAACCGGCGACGGGTACGATCCAGTCAGCCCTTCCCGCCCCAGTGAACCGGCGGCCGAGGCGGCCCGGTCAGCCCTTCCCCCTCCACGGTGAGCCGGAGGCCGAGGCGGCCCGGTCAGCCCTTCCCCCTCCACGGTGAACCGGCGGCCGAGGCGGCCCAGTCAGCCCTTCCCGCCCCGGTGAACCGGCGGCCGGGTACAATCCAGTCAGCCCTTCTTCCCCCGCGGTGAACCGGCGGCCGAGGCGGCCCAGTCAGCCCTTCCCGCCCCGGTGAACCGGCGGCCGAAGGCGGCCCGGTCAGCCCTTCCCGCCCCGGTGAACCGGCGGCCGAGGCGGCCCAGTCAGCAATTGCAGCCCCGACGAATGGGGACGATCCAGCCAGCCCTTCCCGCCCCGGCAGCCGAAGGCGGCCCAGTCAGCGCCTCCGGGCCGGGTGAACCGACGCCCGGGTCGGTCCAGTCAGCACTTCGTGAATCGTCGACCAAAGGCGGCCCTGTCAGCGCTTCCCGCCCCGGCGGCCGAGGGCGGCCCCGTCAGCGCGGGCGGCCCCGGCGAACCGGAGGTCGGGGCGGTCCAGTCAGCGCCTCCCGCCCTCATCGGCGGCGGCTCCGCCCCACCGGGCGGGGATCACCGGGCACGCTGCGGCCGGCAGCCAGGGCCACGCGTGGGGAGGGGTGAGCCGGCCGGGCCCCCCGCGGGTGGGAGCCATGGAGTCGCACCGCTGCTGCTTTCTCCTCCTCAGCCTGGGCGCGTTGCTGCTGTCGCCGAGGCGCGGGGTAAGATGAGCCGGCCCGCTGGGCCTAGGGGGGCGGTGGGAAGGGCAGGGACAGCGGCGGGGGAGGGCGGACATGGGGCGGCCGAGCCGGTGAGGGACAGGGGAGGCCTCGCTCGGTGCAGGCCGGGCGTTCGTGGGTCCTTGCCCCCCCCCCCGGCTCCCCTCTCTGCGGGCGGACACGGACCCATGAACGCCCCGGTGGGCTCCTACCAGGGCTTTTTTCAAAAGTTTGGCTTATGTCTGTGTACGCACAGGGGCGAGGGGCTGCAGTGTACCAGCCTGACCCCGCTCATCAAGCTGTGTACCTGCTTCTGTGCCGTATGTTTTTGCACCTAACACCGTACCTGAACATGTATCATCTATAATAATCCTTGAAATATAAAACCGCGGTTAATTTCCCATAAAGTAATCGATGGAAGTAGGACAAAGAAACTTTTGGGAGCTGAAACTGTGTAGGTGGATAGAGGAACTAGTGAGACATGCTAGATCTTTGCTCTCTCCCTTCATAACCTCATAACTTAAGGGGGCCTTGTTTGCTTTCTGGAAAAAAACCCACATTGTATATATGTTGATATCCAAATACAAACAATTAGCTCCATGCCCTGTATATACTATCTGACAGCATTTTGATCATTCTGTCTGCAGAGCAAAGATAGCAACATGCGCTAAATGTACATATGGCTGGTAGGTATCCAAAAAAGACAACAATTCTAAATTCAAAGGTGGAAAACAAAGTGCACAAGTCACCGCCCTACAAAACCTCTTAAGAAATAACCAGGTTGGTTATGAGGTACTGCACGGAGCAATAAAAGTGCAGGGAATAATGAAACTGGTGCAAAGCAGATGGAATGTGAAGCAGATTATTTGTATGGAGGTAGTAATTTTCAACAGTGTACTTTAAAATGGGTGCTGTCTGCTGTGTGTGTACTGAGATGGAAAACTAAGTCTTCAAAAACTCAATTATGAAAGGTGCTCTTCTTTGTAAATTCTGAGGGTCAGGAGACAATGAAAAAGCCAGCTGACGTTTACTCTTTCCATTATCCTGAAGTGTAGCAGAGGAAAGTTTTAGGTTATGTTCTTTGATGGATTGTTCATTGTTACCTGAAAGCGCTGGTGTAATATGTGGGGTTATAGTTCAGGTTAAGCAAAGCTGAAGGCTTTGTTTTTCGCCTGGAATATGATAGCTCCACTCCCCTTTAAAAGTAAACACATTTAGTAGTGAAGCTGTGTAACATAACTAGTGTTCTTACTTCATTAGGAAACTGGAAAAAATTAAATGCAGAGTGTCAAAAAAATGACTTTAAAGTCTTTATTGTAGAATGCTAATGACTTGGTCTTAGTCTGACTGTAAGGTTGGATTGAGATCTCTTCAGGGTCCTGACACGTTTGTGGTTCATATTTTGCAAGGAAAACACTGATTTGCAACTCATGAAGTTTTAAAAATAGTACTCGATGAGAATACAAAGAAGTATTTTTAAAGACTAAAAGTACTTTTCAAATCAACAGATTATTAATAAGCTGTGTATAATTTTACTTACATAGTCACAAAAACCTAGACTTGGGCCCTGGTAGAATTCAGCCCCTTTTATCTCTAGATTTTTCTCTCCTCTTGGTCTCCCTGACCTGCCGTCTTACCTCGGATCAGCATCTGATCTCAGGTTCTCAGTTTCTCTGTTTCTTTTCTTGGCTCTTACCGTATCCTTTTGCTCTGCCAGCGGTAGTGCTCACCATGACTTCCAAGTTGAAATCTATTCCGTCCTTCAGTGCCTTTTCAGAACTAGTTTTAATTTCTGTGAAGTTAGTCCCAGTTGTCTCGGCTGTGATTAACCCATTTAACTGGGAAGGCTTATTTAGAACTATTAATGTCACTTGAGTAATAAATTCCCATGAAAAAGACTGGCATACAATTGAGGTAACATGAAAAACATGAGATTGTGTAAAGATTTTGCAGATTGTGTTTTCTGTAGATTTCTTTTAAGAGTACTGGTGATGATCTGCTGCTCTGGATTTTCTTTGATAAATGTGCTTTTGTTACTTTATATCCCAACTAGAATATTGTTTTCCTACAATTTATATTGTGTTCATACAAGGCCTTCCTTCTCTGTCTTTTCTCTGTGAGATGAAATGTTGTTTCTTATTATTTAGGTGACACAGCATATAGCTCTTGGAATTGCCCTAGTGATGTATCGGAACACATTATAAAAGGGTGACATCTCGGATACAGCAATGAGAAATGCAGCAGAGCTGCCAGTAAATAAGCAGTCACCATAAATATTATACAGTACTGATTTACAGCTCTCTGTAGTTTTTGTGAGCTGTGGACATTCCAGACCGTGCCTGTTTCTCTTTTAACGTGGAGTCAGTGCAAGTCAAAAATAACAACCTCTCTGGGATTAAACTGGCATTTAGAGCACGGGTCTGTGCCCTCCCGCAGCCTGCGGGACTGGTGTCAGTGCTCTGTTACAGGGTGCACGCAGGCAGCACATGCGGGCTGTAGCACATGCGGGCTGTAGCACATGCGGGCTGTAGCACATGCGGGCTGTTCTTGACATGGGAAAACCCCAGCATTAGCCAGATGTCTTTTCTGCTAATGTGTTCTTTATCTCAGCCTGGGGTGTTTGGCCAGTTTTAACTGATATGTGAGACAGCAGAAGGTTTTAAAGAGGACGTCTTCAATTACTGTGTTAATTAACATTTATGTGTTTTGTTTGAGTTGCAGATCTCCTTGGACACTCAAGAATAGTATATTAGGGTTTGGGGTTTTTTGGTGGGAATGCAAACTCATCTTGCACACCTAAAATTATCACAGACACCTCTGTCCTGGAGTGTAAATTCATGTGTTAATAACTCTGCCCTTCTACTAATTTTGTTTGCTGATGTTCTTGTGAATATTGTAATAAGTTTTGGGTTTACAGAGAGACCCAAGTCTGAAAACTTAGCTGTGAGTTTATGGTGTAGAGCACCACTCAAAGTTCCGCCAAGTCAGAGGACAGCTGGAGTGGACCTCCCGTAGTTCTCAGTTTTTCTTACTGTAGTATGAATGGGCATATGAATGAAAACTCGCTGCCGCTGGGTTACAGTGTTGATGAGAAATTGCTAACAAAGACATGTTGGAATTTAGTTTGAGATGAAAAGATCTGTAGATTTTATTTCACTTTCTAAAGGAGATATAATTTATTTTTTGTCATCTCTCTTTCATATATTAACTTTGCTATTAATTATACTGAAAAACTCCCCCCTAGTAGTTTACTGGATTTTACAAAGTTTCTTCATGGCACAGTTTTATTATGCATGGTGAGTTTAGCCTCTAGCCTGGCAATGTAAGTAGAGGATAGCTGTCAAAACCAGGGTAATGAATCATGTGCTGATGAATATGCCACTTGCTTGCAGTGTGCGCTAATGTTTAAAGATATTTTGCCTTGCATCCTTATTGGTTTACCAGCTGTGGTTGCAGGAGCATAAATTATGGTATAGACCTTTACTTATTGAGAGGAGAGTGTCTGGTGCTGTTAATGCTGAAGTTGTTTCTTTATGGTTTTTTAGTAAAATGCAAGTGTACAGTCTGATATATATGAAGCTAATTATGGAGTGAGGAATGTAGAACTTTTTTCCTCGAGTTAATATATCTCTTGTCAACTTTTTTTTGTTTGGTAAGCCAGGCATTACCAAAGAAATTGTGAGGATGTAAATTACAGTTAGCAAACCATCCATCCTTTATCATCCATCAGACCTTACAAATTAAGTTCGGTGTGTACGTATTCCTACTTAAGACTCGGAAAACAGAAAATCATTACCTGGCAACAAATGGCAATCTGATTTGTTTACTAGTGAAATCAGTAACACTTCTCAGAGTCAGTGTCACACATCCAGTGTCGCTATGAAGTGTTTTCCTGTTCTTTATTCATACCTGTAGAAGCTCTTGTGGTATCACCCCCACAGCAAAACATATTTCTAGGTTACAGAACGATAACTTCAAGGAACCGAGTGGCCTGGTTTTCTTTCTATCTATCTGCTGTTTCCACTGACTTCAGTGGGATTTGTACATACTTGGTGACCTGTATTTCAAAAGTACTGTTTTTAAGCGGATAATTTAATGGAAGAAATTCTTCCTGTGGGGATCTGTTTTCTCGTAACACAATAAAAAAATTTGAAACGTTGTGGTGAATGAAGATAATATAGTCTTTGACACTGAACTGTACCTTAGACATATACAAACACACCAGAACTTGTTCTACAGCTTTCGCTGACCTCCGTTTGACTCCATGGGTCCTTCAGAATTGTTTTGAGTCATTTTGTTACTTTGATTTCTAAAACCTTTTATCTGAAGATGTGGTAGATCTGGACTGCGGGGGAGATTCTTATGCGAGGGTTAACTAGTATTTATAAAGTCAATTTCTATTTCTATTTATAAAATGATATTTCTATTAGATAGTGTATTTCTATTCTAGTTTAAAAATGCTATTTTTATTTAGTCACAAATTTTAGGCTGTTATGGATGATTAACAGTTAGCACTTTAGAGCACTTGTCAAAGTTGAACTCAATGAG
This sequence comes from Alca torda, assembly GCA_008658365.1. Taxonomy (NCBI): domain Eukaryota; kingdom Metazoa; phylum Chordata; class Aves; order Charadriiformes; family Alcidae; genus Alca; species Alca torda. The sequence continues at coordinate 38,654,471 of CM018086.1, forward strand.
AGCTTGAAAATTTGTGTTTTGAATTCAATTATTAAAAATTAATTCTAAAGCAGTCCCCAAGTAATTTCAAAATACTGTAAATCCTTCACTTAACATCACTGTTGATGTGGAAGATTATTATGAGTACAGACTGTCAAGGCAGTAGAAGCTTTCACTGAATTCCAAAGAGGGTAGTTGTTAAAATAGACGTTATTGCAGTTTGAGATAAAAGACTCAAAGCAGGTTTTCCTTCTATCTCGTTTTCTCTGTTCACTAAGTTAAGTTCTTTTTGCTTAGCTGTTTTGTGTCCTGACATATTTTTCTTGTAGTCAATTGTTATATCTCCTCAGAAATAAAATTGCAGTATGAAATAAAATTCTATTATTTCAAGAATTTGCATTGCATCACAGCAGCTGAGACCCCACCCCTGCAGGGAGGGCAGTATCTGTGTATACCAGTATTTATAAAGAGTCTATCTCAGCACTGAGATTATTATGGTTTTTTGGTGGAGAATGCTCTTACATACTTCACACAAAAATGAAAACAAGTTTGGCTTGTACGTACCTTTTTTTTATAATTTTCATAACTTTTCATAACAGTGCTAATTCCAGGCTTTAGTTAATCCATTAATCTATTAATTATAAAGCTTTGTGTTCAAAATAAAGTCTATTGAGTATTTGAAACCTTGATCCTGCAGTCTCTAGCCACTGATAAAAGTCACTAATAAATTCAGGAGAAAGTGGTTTTTATTTCTGAGTCTGGGTGAAACACAGGTGATTATTTAAATAATCTGTTCATTTTTATCTCTGTTGTTTTATGCAATTTGAAATAATAAAGCCTTGTATCGATGCTATTATACTAACTTCCTAGCCTTTTCTCCAAGAGACTACTGTAGATGTTGGTGAAAATAAATTAGCAATATTGCATTGCAAAGTCTATGGACTCATCTATTTTTAAATTTAGGTCACAAGCTTCAGCAGTGTCAGTGTATTAATCAGCTGGTTAATCTCAACTGCATGATATCATATGCTTTGAAAAGTATGAGTAAATGGAAGATTTTTAATGTGGTATTTTATGTATTTTATCTGTGTGCAAATACAACTTTAGAAATAAAGGAAGAACTAATGAAACTTTCCCTATATTCAGTCTTTCACCCAAAGAAGATGGTATCTTTGACACAGAGGGTTGCAATGGACCACATCAATGCAACTTTGATGGCTGAACATAATAAAGCCCTTCAAAAGCAGTAAAACTTAAACACAGGCTTATGGGTGAGGTGAAGGAAAGCATTAGAAAAAAGTGGCATTAAGACAAAGCCGGTTAGAGTGGAGAGCGTGGGCTTGGCAGGCGCAGTGATGCTGCCCAACTGCATTTTGAAGGGAAAAGATGCACGCGTGTGGCAGAACCCTTTTGTCAGTGAAATCCGTGTGCCGCCGTGCCGATTTCCCTCGCAGTGCAACTCCTTGGGCAGTGGGCAGAACGGGGCCCAGAGCCCTCCGAGGAGAAGGTGGTTTCTCTGGCTGGATAGACCTACTGGCCTCTGAGAGAGTGCTCTTCCCTGCTGTTCCCGTGATGCCTGCCAACGCCATAAGCACTCGCCATCCTGGAAGAGTTCACACCTCCCTGTTATCACAAAGTAGTGGTAGGCACCATAAGAATGGCAGATGGGAGTGGCGCTTTTTCACCCTGACCAAGAATACTATACTGAAAACTTAAAAAAAGCTATTGTAATTTCATTATTTTAGTCATATCTGAGAAGTTTCTAGGTCATTCTGCCTGTGGGCAACATTCAGGTGCTCATCTGGTTTTCACTTACGTAAATAGCTTCTTCAGCTTTGGTTTTCTTTATCGTTCAGCTCGTAAGTGATCTGGGGGTAGATGTACAGAAAAGTTTTTGTACTCCTGTGACAGCAGAAAGTGCAGAGGAACTCTTTGCACATTAGTACTTCCTATTTGGCCCCAAGTGCTACCAATCTTCTATAATGTCAGCAATCTGGAAGACAACATTAATTACTGATGTTTTGATGAGAGTTTCAGAGCTCACATTTAATTCCATAATTTCTATAGCCTTGATGCCACGACAAATAGAAATTAAAATGTTAAATATGAAAATGTTAAATCTACAGATCTACAAGTAGTTTTCCATATACTGTATATTACTGATATTTGATACCCAACCATAGTCATGGTGTTATTTTACAGCCACATTTTTTTGCGAAGATGATATACGCTTTATTAACTTCTCAATAAGAAGACGGGAAGAGAACATGCTTTGTGGAGAATATACTGATTCTGTAAGATAAGAAGATGAAAGATAAGAAAAACTTGTGCAGAGAGTAAAATTTAATCTAGAAAACCAATCGTAGTCTGTATGCATGGAAGATGTGGTGGGTTTGCTATATGTTGTATTTTATTTGCAAATAAACCTCAACACTAGTCATTGCATTCTGGGTGTCAAATTCCCACCTGCAGTTTAAAGGAACTTTAATAATTTTCACTTCCTTCCTTTGACAGTTGTGTGTTCTTGCTTAACTTGCTGTGTTTCACCCTAGATGCCGTTTCACTGTATTCGTTATCTAAAATGATCAATTTGGATAATGGATGTTTTTGGTGTATCTTTTTTGATAGATTAGCAAACGGAGTCATTCCAATCTTTTAAATTAAATTATTTTGTTCATGGAGCAGGTTTAGGGTAGATAGATCTTCATGAAGAAACAGGTATTTCTTGTGTCCCCTGTGGTGTCTAATGTACAGAATTTATACCGTATACGTTGTTGTATTGAAATACTGTCTAAAAGTGTTTTCTGCCTCACCTACGAATCTGATGGAAGAATAATTAAATTCTCTGGAATAGGGATTTTTTTTTGGTGAGTACAGCTGCAGTGAAAATACACATTTGTTCGATATGAGAAAGCTGAAATGTGCTTGTCGAAAGTCTGAGTAAAAAGCAGTTTATAGGAAGCTGCTGAAACGTTGCAGTTCATCGTGATTTCTTTGAACTCGCGCAGATACGTAGCAGGCACTTTGAACAGCTGCCTGGCATCTGATGTTGGGCAGCCTCTGCCAGTTGAGAATGATGGTTAATTAAATGCAGTTAACCTGACAGGCACAATTTGTTTGTGCAATTAGTCGAAATTCAGAGTTGGACAATTCATTCGGTGTCTTTAGTTCATGTTTTTTGTTTGCTTTGTTTCTATTTTGTAAGCCCAGAGCCCTGCAGACAGCTTTATGCAGCTGAGGCTTTCAAGTTATTTCATTTATTACAAAGCTTCTCAGGTAATATTTAAACAAATGAAGTAACTGTTAAATCTTCTCTAAAACAAAAGCCTGGAAATGCACATGTGTTTGTGTGTGTGTGTGCATTGAGTCTATATTATCTTAAAAGTAAACTGACATTACAACATTTTTGTATATAGGAGGAAGAAATTCCTTATCTATCATGAATCACTGTTGACCAGAATTGTTTGTTTTGGTTTGGTTTTTTTTCTTAAATAGCTTATACGTGGTGAGACGAGTTCAATCTGGAAGTCTTCTAATTTTTCTGAGCTTTAAAGCAGTTTGGCCTGCAAAGGGAAGAAAAAAACCTGTTCAAACACAGCCTTTTTCAACCTCCTGGTATTCCTTGAACTGGTATCTTTTTGGGGCCACATCAGAGCCCACTCACAAAAAACTCGTAAGTCCACATTCGCACTGCTGTAATTCGTTGCCTGACACCAAGGGCAAGAGTGAGGGAATTTGACAGTCGGATGCAAGATAACGCTTTAGAAGTGAGAAGCACTGACGTTGCTCAGGTAGGGTCTAGGGATATTAGTGTAATTCTTAGATTATGACAATGTTATACAGGAAGCAGTTCTTTGTTTGCAAAGAAGCTGTATATTTTGCATAAAAGCAGCTATAAAGATGTCTAGAATGCGACCCAAAGTGTCCCTTGGTTTTGTTCAAGGATAGCTTTACGCAGGCAGCTAGGCAATGACAGGTTTAAACAGTAAATCTTGATGGGGAGGCAGATTGGGCCTCACAATTAGATGACTTTTCACCCCAAATGGATGTGATAATGGAGTGTGGGTTGTGTCTTCCCCTTCTGGTTGCAGAATCAGTGGGTCTGGCTTGTTTTTAAATGTTTTTTTACGGAATGTGGGAAGACCAGACTAGGTGATTATAAATCAGATACACTGTCCTAAGTTGTTTTGGGAGCTCACGTACAAAAAGACTTAAAGGGCAAAATTTTCATGAGTTACTTTGATACAGTGGCTACAATAGTTTGCTTTAACAGAAGTAATATTTTTTTACAAAAGAATGAGAACTCATAACTCAACAATACAACTTCTCTTTGCTCTTACATACAAATCAGGACATCAGGCTACAGTTCTGATTAGTAACATCCCGAGCTGGGTGTTTTATAGGCCAGCATGAGAGGAATGGTTATTCAGTGTCTCTGTTTGAACAAACGCTGCAAAGTTTGGTTCCAGATGCAGCTGTAAATATTTTATTTAAGTGCAGATGTCTGTGCAGCCTGCATAATTTAACTACACCAGAAAATTATATTTATGTGTTAAGATACATCTTTTTTTCTGGATCTCCAACAGTTATTTCTGATCTATGTTTTGTGTATTATTGATTTGTACTTTCATTTTTTTCTGCACTGTGTGTTTTATAATTGTCTGTTCCATCTGTATTCATTATGGATTGAAAGAAGCATGTACAGTATTTGTAGGTGAGACCGGAAGGTTATTTCTTTATTATATTATTCTTTTAGCTTTATGCTTTACCTGAAAAGTCTACTGCTTTAGTTGAGAGTTGCACTAAAAATGTATAGTTTTTGAAAAAAACAGTTACTCCTAGACCCATGCATTTTAATTTGGTAAATGTGTATTTTGCTTTGCAATAATTCTAACATGACTGATAATTATTTTTTACAACTCAAGTCATTGAAGACATTATTTATTATGCAAAATGCACACACTTTCATTTCATGAACGGTGGTAGGTTAGGAACTGAAATATTTAACTGTGAAACTTCCTAAACATAGCAGGTGGCACGCAGGTGAGCAATGCAGACACAGTCTGCAAGTGACAAGGTACTTGAGTGATATATTGAGACTTGGTACATGGAAATGGGTCAGTCTTAGGGTGTATGGGGTCATCTTTAGGCAGGAAGAGAAAAGTAGACATTAATTTAACATGGTTCTTGCTCTGTGCAACCAAACACCTTGGACTTGGCTGCACTGTTCCCGTGATACCTACACAGTTCTGAGTCCTCGATGTTTGTGTGATGCCATTTTAATAAAATTACATGCTCTCCAACAGGCAGGCTCAAAAGCTGCTTGTGCTATAGAAATAACAGGCACCAAACAACTCTGTACCCAGACACGTAAATATGGAGTGACGTGTCCCCAGTGGCAGAATAATTAGAATGTCAAATTGAGGTTTGAGTCCTGCAGCTGACTGCTTTCTACGAGATACCTATGGATGTGTTAATACATATGGTCTTTCTTAAACAGTGTTATTTACTATCTAGTACAGAAATACAGTATTGGGAGACATGAGGTAGAAAAATATAATTAAGAGGCTTAACAATGTGGATCTCATCCAGCCTTTAAGCCACACCTATCCTAAATATTTTGTCCTTGCTCAGAGACAGCTTTCATGCTTGCAGCACCAGCCTGTCTCTCAGCCACAGTCAGCCCTGTAGAATATTGATCACCTTTCAGTTTTATTTACCTATGTTCCACCCAGCCAATTTCTTTTCATCTCTAGGCGACTAAACCTTGGCAAAAATATGTTCTATTTACTTGGTAGTAGCATGGCGTTAACACTTACGTTCTCTGAACTGCTTTGAAGGTCCTTACCCTAGCTGTCTTATCACATAGTCTTTGTATCAATTCTTTCCTAGATCAGCCCTGTCTCTGGTTTCTCCTAACTTTGAGAGAAGACTTTAATATAAAATTGAGAACGGAAACTGAGTTGTAGATAGAATATTCACTTAAAGCATCTCCCAGTTTGTCTCTAGGGGAGTAAGTACTTCCGTAACAGTGACAGGGGAAAAAAAAATTAAAAAAATTAAATCACTGAATTCAAAGGGGCAAGAAAGTTGTCCAGTCTGTGTGATTAAAAAGAAGGGTGATGTTCTAGGCAATGCACTGTATGACAGTTATGAGTAAAATATGTAGTAAATAATTACATCCAGTGTATGGGTTTTTCTTTTCCAGAACACCAGCTCAGTAACTGTGCCAGAAACGCTGTTGTTTGTTTCAACTCTTGATGGAAGTTTGCATGCTGTCAGCAAGAGGACGGGAGCAATCAAGTGGACTTTAAAAGAAGGTGAGTAGGAGGTGTCCTGATGCCCTCTACTCAGAAATAGTAGTAACAGTCAAATCAATTGATAAATCAAACTCTTGTAGGGCCTGGTAAATACTTTTCTTTCTTATTTTTTCTCTTGCTCCTGAATTAAGCTACAGTGTTTCTGGAGTCATGTTCATCTTCATACTTTCCCTTGCAGATCTTTTCCAGGTTTGGGGTGGGGGGGTGTCAGAATGTTAAAGCTGTGGTGGTATAACTGGTAGGTATCATGTTTTATGTCAATGAGCACAGTATAAGCAAGCATAGAACAGAATAGATGTCAAATGAGAGTGTCAGCTGGTGGAACTGGTGGCAAAGAGTTTGCACGATTCTATCTCTGGAATACCCTGCCTTCCCTAGTGCAGTGGATATCATGCAAACATCGGGTCTTTTTTTCTATAATAGATGTTTAGGAACAGCACAGTTTTTTAAAGAAAAGAACTGCACTTGTGTTAAGAAATTTAACATTGCTTAGTGACTGGAAGTGATTTTGTTATTTTAGTTACTGAGCAGAGATAGCTCTTTCTGTTTTCTTGAAAAATTCAGTATTTAATACAAATTTGTTTTAGTGGGACTCTGATTATGTATGGTAGAAATGATAGTAGCACTTTCTCTTCACTTTGGGAAATAAATTAGAAAGCATGTCAAATGGAAAGGAATCACAGTGATTGCATCGTTCTGTCCTCTATTTTTAAACCTGATGTCAGTTTATTAGGTGAGCTGAAATGGTAGGGAATGGATTGCGCGTATCTGATATCTGCAGCACAAACCAGTTGTTCTTATTTGTGAGGCCATTCATATGTGAATGCAAATCTACCAGACAAAAAGTTAACTTCATAAATGAGCCAGGAATGCTTTTGTAGCTCCTCTTGGAGTAAAAAGGGATGAGCAAGTATTTTCTTGAAGGATCTTGGTTAATAGGTGTGATTACAATTTCACCCCTGTCTCCTCTTGAAATTTAGACCTCTCCTTTCCCTGAACAGGCTTGAATAAAAAAAGTTATCAGCCTCCTCCTTTGTTGTTGCTATAGGCTACTGCAGTGTCAAGAGAAGCTTACTGGTTTTTGATTGCCATTCAGCTGACATGAGCATACGGTGCACAGTCCTGTTTTAGGATATCATAACTGGCATTTGTTTGCAGCTGGACTTAGTAAGTGGCAAGAGGTTTTTTTTCAGGAAGAAATGCAAGCACTTTGGTAATGAAAAGGGTCTTGGTCAGAGTGTGTTGCTCAAGGAACTTCCCTTGTTTAAAAAAAAAAAAAGTTACAAAACCATTGTTGGTGCAGTTGAACTGCTAGACTGGATAATCTGGTTTTATAGCACTTCTTTTTTTCTTGCTCTGACAAACTATGTATTATTCTGCATCTTATGTACATGAGCTATGTTCAGTTGCTTTTTGCAAAGCACTTATTGCCCATTAGTTTATTTCTGTGTAATAGAACAACATACAAAGGTCAATGAAAAAAATATAATTATTGGTAGTTATCATTGTTACAAGATGCTTCACGAGTTAACTTAGTTAAGCGTACATGGAACAAGGGCCTGTACATATAAATTGTCAAAATTATTTGTAATTGGAGGGCTTTTATTTATTTCTGCAAACTATATTTGTTGGTGATCACCCTGTGGGTGGGAAGCCCAACAAAGATGCGACAGCGTTGGAAGCTAATAGCTCATGAAAGTCCTTACCATCTTGCTATGCTAAACCCCTGGAGAGATTTAATAGTGCAGAATTCAGTATTAATATTAGTGTATAAACCCAGTTTTTCGATGCACTCTCTCTGTCAACAATATGCTTGTATTGTTATAGAGAATTACCCAGTGGGAGGTTGCATGCGCTGCAAGCAGTCTTCTCGCAGGTGCCATTTTACCCTGATTATCAGACAATGAACCATGTGTCGTAGTTCATGTGCTTTGAGAAGTTGTGGAGGTCGCCTGAAGTGCTGTGGCGGCATTCATCAGCAAGAGAACCTTTTATTACTGCACTTAAGCAGCAAGGTGTTTAACAAAGGGCAATTCATGTACATTTTATTTTCACTGGGGGGAAAAACAAGGCGGTGTTCGTTATCGGGCAGTACTTAAACATGAAAATCTTGCCATGTGTGGTTTGTTTTAATTTAGCACTGAAGCTTATCTTAGGTATGCAGAGTAAATGAGCCAGTGGTTATCACCACAATAATATGTTTGGGTTTCCTGCCTTCATGTAGTGCTGGCAAGGAAGGCAGTCTGAATACTTGTGCTCCCCATAAAGCTGGCAAAAAAATGGGTCAGTAAGTAATAGGACTCTCCAGTAGTTCAGAAATAAAGCTGCGTTCTCTGCAGTTATATGTAGCGAGACTGTGGAGTTACTTGTTGAGGGTGCTTAACACCTTCATCTCCTGCTGGCGTCGATGAGTCCTTCTGTCTGACAGCCCTCAGGATCTCTCAGTGGCCAGGTAACTGATGCTGCTCGTTCCCCGGGCCTTGGAAAGCTGGAATATGGTTGGAAAGTTTCTAGAAAGAATCCACACTCCTCCTCCCCCCCCGGTTTCTGAGAGACACCTTTACTCCTGCTGCGGCCCCACAAAAGCACGTTGTATTGAAAGGCACTCCTTCGAAGGGGTGTTGGAAGGGTGAGGCACGCCCTCGCGGTCAGAGACGAAACAAGGCTCTTAGGACCGTCCTGGTCAGTGCAGGGGGCTGTCAGTTCGAAGGGACAGTGTGACAAGCTCCCACATTCTCTGCACTTGCCATTAGCAAGATACTTAGTGAGCACCCTCAGTATGATTACTTGGGATGAAATCTCTTCCCCAGAATTGCTGGAAATGAAGTTTCTTCTGTCATTTCCTATAGATCCCTTTGCAAGGCACGGGGGTGCAGCACCGTAGGCTTGCTTTTACACGCAGGTAAGAAAGTAGACAGTGATAGAGGTGGTGACGAGAAACCTGTTGGCAAGACGGAATCTGGAGGGTGCTTTTGTCCTTAATGTCAGACTTTATCTTCACAATCCTGATTTCAGTGTGAGCTTTAAGAGTGCGATTTTTAAGACTGTCCTGTTCCTTCACATCTTTGTAAAAATAATCCTGTACCTCTTTGTTATCTGAAGAGCTTAGGCTAATGATCAGAATATTGAACTTTGAGATGTTAAGAATGTAGTGTTTGAAACTGTACTCCCGCACACAATATTTCTCTGTTCTTCTGACAGTAACTTCAGTGTGTCCTTCTGCACTGTTCAAAGTGATCTCTTTCTTTTCTTTCATCAGCTCCTTAAAAGCTTTTCTGCTAAGAACTGTTTCAAAATAATTTGCTAGAAGAAGATATAATATATACAGATTTGGCTCTAGATTTAGAGCCAGCAGAAATTTTGTTATGATCTTCAGTTCTCCATAGCAATCAAAAAACACGATGGCCCACATTGTTTAAACTGTTTTGATTTCTGATACCTTACTCGTAACCTATGGGCTTCAGTGGACTAGTCATGGTAAGACAAAGGTATGAAGTCTGTACCTATCAATGGTGTGCAATATGTAGGTTCTAGAGGGCAAATCTGAGATCTGTAGGTCCTGCTCTGTTAACAGTGGTTATTTCCAGTCAAGAAGAAATACCTTTGTGCATAGCTGTAAATTAATAAGGATTGTCAAAACAAAACAATTGTAGAACAGTACTCTTTTCAGCAAATTCCAGAGGATAGTTTGTTAGTATCTCTAACCTCATGTACTGTAATTGCAACAGCAGGCGAGGATTTAAATTGGCCCGTTAGCCCAAATCTTATGTTAGGGCCTCAGGTCAGGAAACCGTTTTTTCCAGCTCATTCCAGTGGGGCAGTGACTTACTCATTCGCTCTTTCAGAATCCCCCACTTCTTCTTTTCAGTCATTGGTTTTGTATGTTCTACCTAAGGGTACATTACAGTGATGAAAATGTGCAACTCTGTCTTGTGCATTAAAAAGACTTGGTTTTTGGTCAAAGGGCAAGTTTTATCTTATCATGTGTTTGTGAAATATGGAGAAAAGTCAAATGCATTATATTTAACATTATGGTTATAGTTTCAGAAGCTGTATATATGGCTTTTTTACATATATGTATGCAAAATATGAGTTAGAATTATTTCAGAATAATCTGAAATGTGTCATATGCTTCTGCCCACTCGCAAGCAAATGATACAGGTACAAATATTTTCTGGTCGTGATGTAACCAAAACTGTATTGGAACATCTGCCTGCTGCCAGGTCAGAATCTTAGTTTCAGGGAGGTATAACTGAGACCAATAATTTACTAAATTACTGGACAGTCATTATGTTAGCAGGTTTCTAATAACTGCTGTACTTGTGAATAAACTCTTAAGAGTTCTAGAATAAATCTTTATAATCTAGGATCAACGTCCTTTTCTTCTTTTTCTTGACACAGTTATTTTACAAATCTTGTTATTAATTTGTAAAAATGAAAGCTTTTCAATTCTTACAGGATACCATTTTTGAAGTCCCACAATGACAAGGAGAGGTATCAGCAGTCTTTTTAATGGTATTTCTATTCTACTGATGCCCTTGAACTCCCTGTGCTTGTGGGCATTAATATGCTTTGCTGAATTAATTTAATGAAGAGTATCAGTGGCAATAATTTTATTAATAGTGTGTGCATGTGCTTGTTTACGCACATGTGTGTATTACCAGATCAGAAAGGTAAAGCTGCTGTGTATTTAGTTGTAGGATTTTAATGCAGGAATCGTTAACGTACTCTGCCTTAGCGGAGGCTGCAGGAAAAACAAATTGGAAGCCCATGGAAGTATCTACAGCAAACTCAAATCTTCCCTCCAGCACTGGAGATATTTACAGGATGGTGTCCTGCCTCCTAACTCACCCCTCAGCCCCCTCCATACTCCACAGTTGTTTTGACATCTTGGTTTTTTCTGTCTAGCAAGTGGAAAGCTTTTGGAGAGGATATCATACCAAAAGCTCTGTGTAGGACATCGCAAGAAGTTGACTTTTCCTCCACTATGGGGAATGGAAGCCTAAGGGAGAGGCAGATAGATTTTTGTCACAGTTTTATCACATTTTCTCTGTAAAGTTTTTGTTCCAATGCAGAATACTTACTGCTTTGTTCAGTGGTTATTATCACTGTTGTTGGTATTGGAACAGATAGGCTTATTAGAATGACTTACCTAATTACAGGGAACTGCAGTTCAGGGAAATTTTGAAAGCAGGATTACATGATTCCAGCCTCAGCATGTTAGCACTTGAGTGCTGAGCTGTTGAAGAGAAGATAAGGCCTCAGTTCTCTGACTTTTGCAAGAACTTTTTCTGTTTGACCCGTTGTGGGGCAAAAGGTGACTTCAGTTATAAGACGACTCATTCTTCTACTAGTCTGTATTCAAGCAGATGAAAAGTATTGTAAGACCTGACAACACTAAATTAAACTGAAGAGTCTCTTTTTGTCTCAGAGTGACTTCTTCTTTCAAAACAAACTTTGAAATAAAGTTGGAATATGTCCCAAACCACATTAAAGTGAATGTGAAGAGTTCATTGGCTGTCTTCAAACTGTCTTTGCAGAGCTACAATCTTAGTTCAAGATCATGAAGGTGTTAAGAAAATCAGAAAATTTATATCACCCCAGTAGCTAAAAATGTTGATAAATGGCTCTCCACAGCCCATCTTTCCAAGTGGATGGTGCTAATAGTGAAAGGAGAATTCCTTTCACTTCAGAAACTAAACTATTCCATCAGTTTGTGTTCACTCGTGAATGAGATACTGATACTAAATGCTTTCTAACAGTTCATATACAACACTTAAATGTGGCCGGAAGCCATCAGAATAATCAGTGTTTTGGTTCATGTGCCAGTAAGTACTGAAAAAATTTTCTACTGCTTTGTAATAACATCTTAATCTGTTCCATCTACTTCTTTTTTATCATTGTTAGTAAATCAAATTTCAGTTTCTGAGAAAACAAGTAAAAGCAGGATTTTTTTTCACTTCTGATGAAGCACTGTTGTTCTTGACATTGAAGACACGATACTAAAGCAGAGTCTAAGGACTTCCTCATGAGCATGATGCTTCTGTACAGCACGCACTGAGCAGCTTGGAACTTGCCATAAGGCTTTCACTCATGTAATTTGACATGCAAGAGTGCTTCAGAAGAACTCACTACAGACGTTGAAGAGACATTCGTGGGATTCCTGGCGTTGTTTATTAAAGTGTAGGATACATTTGTTGATGAAATTGTTATAAGTGACCTTTTTCCAACAGCTTTCAGAAATATGAGCTTGGGTACAAGCTTAATGCAAGTAAATATTGCACATATGTGTGTGTTCTTTCACCTACTGTGGTACTAACGTGGTTGATAAAATCATGCCAAACTTCTCAGACCTTTGAGACAGTTGGAGCAGACTGGAGCGCTTTTTTTTTGGTAAAAATAAATTGCCCAGTCTTAGAAAATTAAGTGAAAACAAGTTATTAGTCCAAAATTGCTGTACTGTATTATTACTCATTGTATTTTGAGGGCAGAGAGGGAGCTGTAGGAAAGCATTACTAACCGGACTCTCCTGCAAATGTCATGGACAAACCAGCATCAGTTGCTAGAAAAACATAATCTACCTTTTGAAATTTCCTGTAATTGTTAAGGTTTTCCTGAGCATTCTTTGAAAAAAAAACCAAGCCCAAACCTGAAATACTAATATGTTTGAGGAAATCGCATTCTGTCCTGTTCTACCGTAGGGTGCGTTTTGTGTTATGTCAGTAACAGTGCTAGTTTTATACTGTCATTTCATGTAACAACTTCACACCTCCATTTAATTCAGAGAATAAGCAGTCCTTTTATTAAAACTAAATTTAGAAGTTTATGAAGATAGAAAGGCAAGAAACTATTTTCTTATGCTTTGCCTAGGCTGACTAGAAAGTGATTTTAAAGAAAATCTGCATTACTATACTTAAACAATGTACATGCAGTCAGTTATCACTTCAAAAGCAAGTTGTGCAGCTTTGTTACCGCTGATGATCACTTGAGGAGATGTTTGTAGATAGGACAAAGTTGCTCAAGCACGGTTGGTGAAGATCGCTGTTGTCTAGCGATAGTCATCGTCACCACAGGCAACGGTTTATTTTTATCGAGTGAGACACTCTCTGTGTAATCAGGTCATCAAGAGACTTGCAAAGTTTATTTCGCTTTTGCCTTAGCAATGCTTGTAGCATTTGCCTTAAATCTTACTTGAACTGAGGCAGGTGCCATTTACTGATGATGTATCATGCTGTTTTTTCACAGAACTGTGAGAGTTTCCTTTCCCATGAAGCATTTATGATTATTGAAACTTTAGTTTATGGTCTTTAATGTCTCTTTCTTATTTTCACCTGGACTTACGGATACATTGAGTATATAAACTTGATGTCTGTTTGCTTTAGTAGTTCAACCTAATGGTTCAACTCTGGAGTTGAACCACTGTGTATAATGATCAGCTAATGCTTTTTCTTGCTTGCTTTTCCTCTGTAATGGAGAGATGATGCTGTAAGCCACCATGTGTTGCTTTAGGTATCATAAAGCTTGTGGAATACTGAAGCAAACACTGGGAAATAATTGGCATATAATCAACTGTAAGTTTGGAGCAGGAGGTCCCTCCCAGCATATCCTGAAGCCAGTTTCTTCACGCAAGGGATAGAAATGAATTACTTGATGTAGTTAATGGAATAAAGGTCTGACTAAGCACTGTGGTCTGTAGAGACAGATACATAACGATGAATCACTTAGCTCCTTTGTTTGAATGTTAATATTCTTAGGGCCTTTTGATGCGTACTTGGGTTCTCAATAAATTAATGGAGTTTATGCTATAATGTGGAGCTCTACACTTGCATAGCATCCCCGTCTTACATCAATGAGCAGTTGGGAATGGTGGTAATTCATCATTAAGAGAAAAATTGCTCAAGGTAAGTCCTCTTGCTCTCCGTCGTCTATGACTACGTCAGCACCAGGACTGTTAAGAGTACCCGCTAACTTGCCCTGGCATTTTTGCTGCCCTGTGTATGAGGCTGCGCGTGTAAGATGACATGACCAGGCTGTGTCTGCCCTGCGGTGGGTTTCCTCCCGGAGCCAGCACACAGCTCTGCAGGGTCCCCGCATTAGAGGGGGTTCGTTCTGATGTGGAGGGAGGCTGTGTTTGGTGCTGTTCTTCCCACTGCGGGAGATGCCGGCGCAGTGGTGAGGAACCATGTGGGGAGGGAGACAGGTAAAGCATGAAACGTGACAAGTCTGCTCGCTGAGACGTTTGCTAGTCGTGGTAGGGTTCAGTGCTTGAGTAGAGCACTGCTCCCTCTCCAGTTAGTTGGGTTGTTCCCAGAAGCTTAATACGCTTCTGAGTATTTTATTCTGACAGCTTTGAGGGTGTATCTGGAACATATTTTAGCCATAAAGAGAAAAAAAAAATGTAATTATGTTTTGAACAAAGCTGCTCTGAGAGTGTTTACTGTTGTAGTGTTTACTAAAAAGAAATTGATGAAAATAAAAACAGCTTTACTGTTATTCCTCATATGGTGCATTCCTTCTGTCTCTGATACTATATGTACATCTTTTGGCGACTGCTGTTTTCAGCTGCATTGCTGTTAGAGATCTGTTTGGGTAGGGGTTTCTTATGTTTTTTTTCATCTGTTGTATGAAGATGAAGGGACACGCTCCTAGGCCATTACCATCAATCCCAGCAGCTCGTGTGGTGCAATATACTGCAGAGTGGTAGAGACTTTGTAAGACCCGTGTAATGAATCCTGAATTTCTTGTTCTCATCTTGCTTAGCTCTGCAAATACCACACTACAATCATAGACACTCAAGCTGTCCAGAATCTGGGTCAGTTTCCCAGCCAAAGGCTCTCAAAACACCATTGGTTTTGTTCTTGTTTCTTTCCTGTAGCATCGTGATGTTTGCATGGAGACAGAACAGGTGAAAAAACAGTGTTTGTTTGCTTGGTCATCTTTCATCGTCTTACTCTGGCTTATTCTAGTGTAATGGTTTGATTTCCCCTGCTGAAGTGGAAGATACCTTGCATCCTCTTGACTTCTGAGTTACTTTCTGCCAATATACCCATAAATAAGCACATGTATTTGTCTTGGAAATTGTAGAGTGTGTCTTACGAATCTGGGAACTTTTGTGGTTTTGGCATCAGGACTGAAAATCCCATGATTCATGATTTTTTGAGGCCTCAGATAGTAATTTTGGGGTCACATCACTTTAAATGAAAATCAAATTATTGTCCTTAATTTACCTTTAATATGCAAGGATTTAGATTTAGCATTGTCAGGTTTATTTTGTAACTTCTTTTTGTTGATGAAGCCTAAACTGGGATTCTGATCACTCAAAACACCAACTACTGTGCGATTGTTTCCTAACCTTTTGATTTTTTATGTAATGTGGATTCTTGGATAAATTTTAGTGGGGAGGTTATTTAAGTGAAAAAATCAGGTTTGGGGTCATTTTGTGTAGCCCTTGGCAGACTTCTGTTTTTCTTTTCACTGACATGCTGATCACAGAGGTTTTATCCTGGAGTAGGAAGTGGAGTAAGTTTCTTCTGACTAGCGTCAGAGTCGTGCTCGTCAGCCCTTGGCAGCCTCCCCGGCGTTTCAGCAGGCGCAGCGCTAGGCTCTCGGTTTCTGTCTTGCCTTTTGAATCAAATGTGGAGCTGGCTAGAAAGCAGGTGCTTACCTGCCTGAAACACA
The DNA here is from genome assembly GCA_008658365.1 of Alca torda. NCBI lineage: Eukaryota > Metazoa > Chordata > Aves > Charadriiformes > Alcidae > Alca > Alca torda. Next base: position 38,670,448 of record CM018086.1, read on the forward strand.
AGGTACCTGAGACGCAAAGTAGCAAAGTTAATGGAAACCAGATTAAAACAGATCAAGAAAAGTACTTTTGTGTCCCTGTTCTCAGTGTCTGCAAACTGCCATTAGCTGTAGCTTGGCTTTAAGCTGAAGCCTGCACAGGGGAAGCAGTTGCTGCAAGTTACGCTCAGCCAGTGCCCGGCGATCTGACGGAGGAATTGAAAGCAAGAGTGTTTATTGACACGTATGCAGGAGTTCTGACAGACTCTGTGCTTGGGCCAAGTGGCAAACAAGGAGGAAGCTCTAGATGCAGTACAGTACTGCTGTCTTCTGCCAGCCGCCCCCCCGGGCAGCCGGGGAGTAGGGTGGGTGAAACTGAACAAAGAACTTCAGAAGGTTTAAAACTTCTCAGGTGCTTTGTACTTTCCCATTTTACAAACGTGGTTTCATGGCCAGACAGGAGGTCGTTGAGGCTGCTGAGATGGCCCCTTTCAAAGTCTACATCAGCCTCTCAAAAAGGAGCAAGTTGTTGCAGGCCTGGCTTAACCCTGTATCTAGCGAGTTCCAGGAGTTGAACTGCCGGTATTATGACTTTTTCTTTTTCTGTTTGTGCAGATCCTGTACTCCAGGTGCCAATACATGTGGAAGAGTAAGTCTGTTTCCTTTATCTCATTTACTGCTTCATCGATTTTCAATGACATCTTGAATTTTGGTTTAATTTGAACCAAAATGATCTGTGTTCTGGAAAAGTTGCATACCTTGCATAAGTCAATTTAAGGAGGTTTAGAGAGCAGATCCAGAAAGGATATAATTATCTGGATATAATTCTCTTACTTGTAGCACTAAGAAGAAACGTCATGTCTCCAGGCTGTTCTCTCAAGCCCTTGCTCAGGTTTGGAGATCAAGGGTTCTAGCTGTGCTAGAAGCTTAATTAAGCAGCTTTGAAAATGACAGAAACAGCTAAGGAGGGATCTCTGGGTTTGCACTTCTTATTCTCTTCGAATAGAAGACTAAAAATAGTGAAGCATAGGGAACTCCAACCACCACCACTACCAGAATCTTCAAATGAATCCCTCAAGTTCTTACTTCAGAGTAGTTCCTCCAGCGTAGCCATCTCACATTTAACTAGAAAATGTGGGGCTTTAACTTTATGCCTGTGAAGTCAGTGGTAACATCCTTTCTTTTTTGTGGTTTGTTTTTTTATGTTGGGGTTTGTTTGGGTTTTTTTGTAGTTTGGGTGGGGGGTTGCTTTTACCTCTCAAATTTACTTGGTTCTGGCAACTCTTGTATTGTTCCTTGCTTTCCTTATGCTCTCTGGGTTTATTTGTTTGGTTTAATGTTTTGGCATTTTAAAAGTGTATAGATCTTGTTTAAAAGCTTTCACCCCCGTGATTGCCTGCCACATTTGGATCTTTGAATTTTCGAATGTATTAGTAATCTTATACCAGTTCTGAAACTTTTGTATTTTTTCATTGTCACAGTTAATAAATGAAACTTCAAAAAATGGATAATACAAAGTAAAAAGCATAATGTCAAATGAACTTCTTTGTAAAGCCAGTTCTGATCATAGTTGCTTTCCTGTTCTCTGAGAAGCACAGTATGTTTTTTTTAATCATTTATAGTTGCTGCTTAAATCCTAGGCCAGCATTTCTTCCAGACCCAAATGATGGCAGTTTGTATACACTCGGTGGCAAGAATAGCGAAGGCTTGACTGTAAGTACATTTTTTTTAAATTCTCTCCTCTGATAATTTTTACAGAAGTGCCCTAACCAGACTCACACGAAGGATAAGTCCCCAGGGGAACTTTCTGCTTTCTTGACAGTATTGTGAAGTTTTGCGGGCTTTTGTACGGTTTAATGGAGGTGTACCAGTTTCTTGGAAAAGCTTGATCCAGACTAGCCAAAAGCCACCATCTGCTGCCTGTGCCAGTGTCAGGATACAAGTTTTTGGAATGACAGTGCCCTGCGTTGTGCTGCTAGCACCTTTGCAGAGTGAAAACATCCTTTATTTTATTAGAGCAGAAAGTTGACACCTTTATTGTGATTGGCAGGAAATAATTTCTGCTTTAAAATATCCACCACACACATGTTCTGCCCACTTGTACTATTTTTCTGTAACTTGCTAAAATAATGATGGTGGTGACAAATAAAATTTATGTGGTATTATCCAAATACTGAATAATCTCTGTACGATTTGATGGGAAAGGTGTGCCTGTAATAATACAAATCAGATATGTCACTTTAACCCAAATACTTAATTTTCTAAAACCATCTGCCAAAAGGATTAATATTCTGTGCTGACACCTTTAGAAGATGTTTTTATAAGATTTAGCAAACAGACAAAAATGCTGAACCTTTCCAAACTAGTCGCCATTCCACGTAACTCACAGATCCTAGCTAACATTTTTTATTTTTAAACTTTGTGGTGATACTCAGATAAAATATTTGGCTTCCCAGAAGTTTCTTTTCTCTGGCAGATGCTATAATTTCCCCTAAGAATTTGAATATTGTTAAATGTTTTAGTATTTACTCACTGCTCCCCCCGCTGCCCAGGAGAGCCAGATCATAACTTGCAAAATGATTCTTGGTTCTTTTCCTGGGTGAATCCAGGAAGCAGCAATCTACTTCAGTCTATTCCTGTATTCTGATAATCTTCTCTCTTTTTGAATTAAAGTAATTTAATTTCTGTTTAGAATCACTATTATAATAAAAGTTTTAGGCAAGAGTGGAGTAATTCTAGCATATTTAAGTAAACTTAGCAAAGGCCTGGTCTTTATTGTTGGTGCAGGTTGTCCATTACTCTTGTGACCTCATCCCAATAAAAGTCTCTTAAAACTTAGTAAGGATCGTCCCCCGTTCTGTGAGTGCAGCACAGGCTTGGGAGTTTCTCAAGAGCTCTTCAGCCGGAGATGCGTGCTTCGCCCTCTCAACAGTTTCATTTGCATGAAGATCTCTGGCCTTTTTAAGTGTTACTGTACAGTCCTGTGGAGAATCATTTTATACGTGTTGTAGGTGACACAATTAAACCAGGGTATGTTGAAGCCCAGACAGTTTATAAGTGGTGATGGTAGACCTTAAAACCACAGAGTCTTGGCCTCCTGACCTCTCAGCTGCAGCTATTTCTTCCATTCTACAGGCGTTTCTCCTGGTGTAAACTCACTGAGACAGACTTCTCTCTGTTCTGGGTTTGCAGAGCAGGGCCTTGACCTGAAATCTTGAGTTCTCAGGCACTGCAATAATACAAACAAACAATAAAAAAGTTGAGATTTCTGAAGTTTTCTGACCACCCTTTTTTGTGAACAAATGTGAAGACACTCATACCAATGTGAATAAGCTTTTATTGTTGTTTTTTTCCCCTAGAAACTTCCATTTACTATCCCAGAGCTGGTGCAGGCATCTCCTTGTCGCAGTTCAGATGGGATCCTGTACATGGGTGAGCTCGAATGTAATCTCTCTTAGACTGTAGTATGTTCAGTGAGTACAAAATGTAGAGACTCCCAGACAGACTGCATGGAAATATGCTGTATTTTGGGTATTATTTATGATTTTTTCAAGAACCTTTCTGATGACAGAAAATCTGATTAATATAGAATTCAATTACTACTTTTCCGGAAGGAGAAAACAGCTTTTCTAAGCAGTGTGGGGTTTTCTAAGCCTGTATGGGGTTTTTTGGTTTCTTGAGGTTCTGTCTCTCAATAAAAAGTGACTTTGACTTAAAATCTTCTGACACTTATAAATGTCATTGACTGCTTGACAATTATAATTAAATTAGAAATCCCATTGCAACACAGATAGACATCCTCCGTTATCTGAGATGCAGTCAGTTAACTTACACTACACATTTTTACACAAATTTATGGCTCACTGTCCTGACTGATTCTAATTGCAGATGGATTTGGTAGGAGAAAGGGAGAAGGAAGGACAGTTATTACTTATCACAACAGTGAAATGTGTGAAGGATAAGGATGAACTTAGTGTTGTTTTTCTAATCTTCTGAATGGCCAGTACCTACTTCTGATTCTCCACTTTGTCTCCAGTAAAGGAGTTAAAAAGGTTTATTTGAAGCTTCTAAACAGAGCACATATGTGTTAGCGTCAAAGAAATATTTAAGGTCGTGGCTCACGTAGTCTTGAGTGGGATGTTAGGATTACAATCTTTAATCAATTTGAAATGTGTAGACCCTCATAATTTTTTTCCACCTTCCACTTCAGTCTCCTCTTCTGCTAGCCCACAGGATCATCTGCACTCAGAACTCTGTTAGAATTTATCAGTGTGAAAAAATAATTCACCCAATAGTACTTACCATTCTAAATATTGTATTTAGTTTTTCTTGTCCATATTTGGGATTGGCCAGTAGTGCTAAATGATGAAACTGAGCCGGACTATGAGGAATTGTTTTATTAAAAATGTTTTATTCATGCTAAGTTCGTGAGCCTGCTAAAGAAAAAAAGAAGACTGAAAAGCTTGATGGAAGTGTAGTTTTCCATCTGAATGGTAAATGTGGCTTAAATTATGATTTCAGGTAAAAAGCAGGATATTTGGTATGTGATTGACCTCATGACTGGGGAGAAACAGCAAACCTTGACTTCCTCATTTGCAGAAAGCCTTTGCCCATCAACGTCCCTGCTGTATCTTGGGAGAACAGGTCATATGCCTTTTTTTTTCTGAAGCTTAGAAGAAGATTTCTCTTGTTGTTGTTTTTAAAGTTTAGGATCATAACAAAATACCTTGTGATCAGTTTAGGTTTTCTTAGAAAAACTTTCTTAGAAAAACTTTCTTAGAAAACTTATGTAAATTATGATTTTAGACTGTACACAGAAAAATTATTAACTCTTTATAGCAGCATAAAGATACTGATTTTTTAAACTTTGGCAGTGGTCATGGTCCATTGTTTTTCTTGTTGACTAAGTGGCATTTATATTGTTTAACAGTACATTCCAGTAGCAGCTGTGAACCCAAGTTTGCTCTGTAACATACAGCTTTTGCAAGAACTGTTTTAAGAAAATGGAGATACAGGATATCTGCTGAAATTACAAATGCAGCATTCTAGATAACTGTTAAAATTAGACCGACACCATATAGGTATTGAGCAGTAAAAAGGAATGAGTGTTGCAGATTTGTTCCTTACCCTCTCTGTTAACGTGCTCTGCAAGTGCGATAGTTCAGTTACAGAACACGCTATGCTGAATTTTAGAATGCAGGGTCTGGAAACTTGTAAGTAAAACCAAGCACATCAGAAGAAGCTGTGCAGTAAAAGCACAACGCTGGTACCGTGGGCAGTAACTGCCCGCAGGGCTTGTTGGGAGATTCCCGTAGATCAGTACACGAGTGGATCGGGTATTGTCTTTAACAGCTATGAAATGTTTATTGACCAGGAGTGTTGGGAAAATGAAAAGCAGAGAGCAGTAAGTGGTGTGTGTGTGGTGTTTTGAAGAGTGTCTCAGATTTGAGATGATTGATTCTATTCTCTCATAGGTTTTTTTGCTTCACAGACTGTATATTTTTAACAGAGTACACGATCACCATGTATGACACCAAGAAGAAGGAGCTGCGATGGAATGCCACCTATTTGATTATGCAGCTACTCTACCTGATGAAGACATAAAATACAGTAAGAATTTAATTGCTGTCTTTTTTTCTCCCCCCCCCCCCCCAATATTGGCTGTGGGTTTTGCATACATGCAAAAATATTCTGATTTTTTTTCTAGAATTAATAAGACAAGCTGTCTGTCTGATTTTGTGCAGTTGATAAGTATTTGCCAGTCTTTCTTCCTTTACGTGCCGTAACATGTAGAGCCTGTTAGGTAGCTTCAGGTAAATTGAGTCTAAGCAGGTACAGCTCTTGACGATACAACTGTTTAAAATTTAGTGACAAATGGCAGGAGAGGAAGCAGACCTAAACTGTGATGCGCACTCAGAAAAAGCGCACTGCAACTGAACTTCTATCAACCCAATTCTGGTGACTGATTTGCCAATCAGCTATTCTTCTGCTGATGTAAGGTGTGATGGACTCCACAGTTAACATAAGGCTTGAACTGTTAATATGTATTATTAAAATTGCATGTCTGCAGCAATCCAGATCATCTGTATATTTGTGTCTTGTAGAAATGTCCCACTTCGTGTCTAATGGAGATGGACTGGTGGTGACCGTGGACAGTGAGTCTGGGGACGTACTGTGGATTCAGAATTACGCTTCTCCTGTGGTGGCTTTTTACATCTGGCAACGTGAAGGACTGCGGAAGGTTATGCACACGAACGTGGGGATAGAAACTCTGCGATACCTCACCTTCATGTCTGGGGAGGTTGGACACATTACCAAGTGGAAATACCCTTTCCCAAAGGAAACGGAGACCAAGAGCAAACTGACGTGAGCATGGATATTCCTGTTGTCCTCACTCTCTGTTTGACAGAGCTTTGTCATTAAAATCTTATTTATGTACATGCAGTTAAAGATTGTTCTACAAGTTTCAAGATGGTGGAAAGAATACATAACAGCAGCTCGAGTTCTTCAGCCGGTATTTTGTATCGTATTTGACATTTATACTGTCTAAAGGCAGAGACAAAAAAAAATTATCGTAAACTTAGGAAATGTATATTCATAACTTATCAGATGTTCTGTGTTGAACAGTTTTTTTTATAATATGGAGTGGAGTTGTTTTTTATTATGTGAAGCCTTTCACATTAAAAAAAAATTGCATGGCATTTTGGCAAATACCAGTAATTGAATAATGCAGAAATAGGACATGAGTTATGTCAAATGAGGAATTGTGATGTGAATAATCAACTAATAATGCTTTCATAATTAAAAAGAACGGCTTCATAGTACAGCAATACTTAAAACAATTTTACAGATCCAGGCTTTTCAAGATATAAATATTGATGAATTGAGAAACTCATGCATTAGTTGTGCAGGATTGTGTTGCCAAGGTTTTAGCTAAGATGATCTACTTCTTTCCAACACTTACTGTTTTTTTTCCAGACCGACTCTATATGTAGGGAAATACTCCACAAGTTTGTACGCATCCCCCTCGATGGTGCACGAAGGAGTAACCGTTGTGGTAAGTTGGGAGCTGCAAGAGTTGAATGACGCCTGCTGAAAAGTGCCTTTACAGAATTAGTACTGTCCTGAGTTTAAAAATAAAGTTGAAATGGAAACATACTATTCTCATAGAATACATTAAAATATATTAAAAAAAAAAGGACAACTTTGCCATAGTAAAGTGGCAAAGGGATACCATTAACATAGGAAACAAAACACTGAAGGCTGTACATCTACAGAAATTTGGTTTTAAATTACAGATTGCTATCAAGAAAAACATAGCAAATTAAATATTTCATGAAACAATTAACAGTAAGCCTTAGAATGCATGACCATATTTCAGGAATCATTTCAAATGCTGCAAAGAAGTAACTGTAGCTCATCGGGAATTGTGCCAGGCAGGCTTAGCGGGGGGGACCAGCGGTTGCTACACCGTGTTGTTGGTGCTTTGTGATTAATGTTAAAATTGCTGGTTTGTTCATCAAAGTAACTCTCCATAGATAGGAAACTGCATCATAGATTTGTTTTGCTCACGCTGTGTCTGTCCAGGTAGGAAATAAAGATCCTGTTTAACTTTCTAAAAAAAGAGAGCGTAATCTGCTCTCCTAGGCAACGTGTAACTTAGAAGGTCTAACGTCCAAGGTTGTTGAAGCAGTTGCTGAGGGCGTAATGGCAGTGTTTACTTATGCTGACTTTGCTGCGCACCAGTTTTGACCTTCATTTTTTTATTTAGTCTCCTATTTAAATATTGTAGGGACACGGTGCTTCCTTAACTGTACCAATAATCTCTCTCTCTAGCCCCGCGGCAGTGCCATACCCTTACTAGAGGGTCCAAAAACAGAAGGAGTTACGATTGAGGACAATGGCGAGTGTGTCATCACCCCCAGTACGGATGTCAAGTTTTCAGGCAGACTGAAAGACAAGAACAAGCTCAGCTATTGGAACGACTGGCTTCTCATAGGTATCCCAGCTCCCCTGCCTGGGCCGCTGCCGCTCCGCAGGGTGGCACTGCCGTCTGGCGGCGAGTCCGGCCGAACCCCAGAGCTGTTCTGCAGCTGCTGGAAATCAGCCACAAGGACTGCCCAAACTCAGGCAATAATTACTGAACTCTAGTAATCGTTTCTAATTCGTTGCATTTGCATATGAATTAATGTCTTTAAGTGTGTGACTGCATTCTGGTTTTCCCAAGGCCCCTGCTTTATTCAGTGCTGAGTGCTTAGCTCACTATGTGGAAAGATGTTTATTGCTTATTTGCCCCCTCCTTCAGAGAAGGGTACAGATAATTTATTATTTACTGTAAATATTTTATTCTGCTTCCTTTGGATTTTTTTTTATTGGGCATAATGGATCAGATGGTCATGTTTTCCCTGTTTTACAAATGGAGGATTAATGCACAGAGGCTGAAGATAAGATTAATAAAGGATCAGCCTGTCCTGTGTGTTTCAAATCCCAAAATTTTGGAATTGACTTTTCAGGACATTTACAGTTTTGCTTCCAAAATGAAGAACTGTCTGAAGTTCAGTTTTACGTGATGCAAGTTTATAATTAAGTGATATATGCCATGGGATCTCTGTGTCAGGGATGGGGTGTAGCTTTCGGCGTCTCTAACTGCCCCCTTTCTCCTGTGATCCCTTTCTCTGTTATCACTGTCCTGCTCTTGCAGTGTGTCAGGTGGCTCCCTTTAAACAGTTCCTATTCCTCTGCAACGCTCTGCGCTACATGACCTGTGCGCTCCGTCTTTCTCCTTTTCTTTGCTGCTCTATACACGAGCAGGAGTCTTCCTCTGTCCGCTCCAGTTGCCCAAGCTGGGAGCGCAGTAGCGTCTCCCTCACGTGGCTAGCACGAGCCAAAGGGGCCTGAAGAGCAATTGTAGCTGAGCGAGCGCTGGGTCGATTCCTGCTTCCTTCTTGTGCGGTGCTTTTCAGAACCGTTTCGTATCTAGAACATGGTCTTCACCGCAAGGCACGTCACAAAGCCAAGCTACCTTGGGCGTGAGCCGGCTGGGAGGTGTTTGGTCAGGAGCCAGATCCCCAGCCAGCGCTTGAGCACAGAGCTCTTCAGGGTTGCGATGGCTGTACCTGTGACTGCTTGGGCAGAACAGAGGGAAAAAATGTTTTAATTTGGGCTTTTGTCCTGTGATGTTCTCAAGCCTCTTGTACATCAACTTTATAATGCTCTTCAGCAAAGATGCTGAAATTAAGGATATCTTTCCTGAAAAGGGACAACTTCTTTTTATTTCAACAAATGTGTTTTATTTAAAGGGCACCATGAAACACCATTATCTGCCCCTACAAAGATCCTGGAGAAGTTCCCAAGCAGCTTACCTAAGAGGCCTGAAAACGTGATTCCAGCTGACTCTGATAAAGCCACTATGGACAAGGTTTGTGATGAGAACAATCATCTTACTGATGACTGAAGAATGTAAAGGGGTAGAAGTTGGGGAAGAGCGCAGAAGAAAAGCTACATGGAATGTGCATTTTTTGTGTCAGATATTGTCATGTACTTAGCATGCAGAATCACTGGTATGATGATGTGTCATTCCTTACTTCAGAATTAGTGCTTTTGGCTGACCTTTTTTCCCTCATGCGAAACTTTCTTTGACTTTGGTAGGATTAGAAGTTATTAAAAATGTTACAGAAGTAAGGCTAGTGTATAAATGCTCCATTACCCATGAAGGTACTGAGCTAACAGAGCTTTCTTTGCCTCTTAGGTTATTGACATAGTTGAAGGTTCCTCAACAGAAGTGCCTCCTGCTGTTCCGAAGGATATTGAGGAGAAACCTGCTCGGCCTGTCCCTCGGCCAGAGGCTCCTGTGGACTCCATGTTGAAAGACATGGCCACCATCATTCTTAGCACTTTCCTGCTTGTAGGCTGGGTGGCTTTTATCATCACTTATCCAATGGTAATGCTGACTTAGCTTGATGTACTTTTGAGTTTTGGGAGAGTCAGTAACATTTTACAGCCCAAGAAATGATACAGGAGTTAGAACGTAACACACTACGTTTTTTTTTCCCTCCTCACAGGTGTGCAGGGGCTAGCAAAGGCTACAAACTTGACATAACAGTGATTTCTCTGGGCGTATGTGCCAACTCTGGAGATTTTTTTTTTTCATCCCACCAGTTCTGGGTTTCGTATGTGTGATTCTTATCATGGACGTGATCTTGACACCATTGGCTTCTCTCTTGCTCACCTGAACCGCTGTCAGGTTTTCCAGCTTTTGGATCAAAGCCTTTAGCCTTTGATTTAAAGACAGTTAGCCTAGTAACAGCTAGCTTTTGCCACGTTAACCAACCAGTGTGATTTCTCAGTGTTGCAATGGAAGTTCAGAATGAAGTTGAAAGTGTGTGAGTGAAGGTTCCCCAGCCTACGTGGCTGTTGGTGTCATAGTAAGAGTTTCCTCCCACCTTTTGGAGGTAGCTACCCAACAGCTGTAGAGGTCCCTTTTGTGTTGTGACTGTAAGAAACTTCACTCCACTTACGGAACTGAGGTCCTTTCTCACAGAGCGTTCATCAGCAGCAACAGAGGCAGCATCAGCTGGAAGAGAAGATACAGCTCTTGCAGCAACAGAAGCTGCCCTTTCGTGCTCCCAGTGATCTGCCCCCAGACACAGATTTCTTGGACACCTCCTATGGACGGACAGAGAGCTCAGCTGCCAGCACACCAAATGTGTCCCCCAGAGCATCGAACCACTCTGCGTATTCCAGCATTTCCACATCTGATGTTGGGAGCTGCCTCTCCACTGAGCAAGAGGAGGGAGGTAAAGTTAATCCAGTGTCTTTGATTGTGAGTCTCTGTATTTCCCCAGTCTGTATGGTGATACGGCACAACAATTAAAATACTTACTGATGATACTTCATAGACCAGAAAGCTGAAAAGGACAATCATTCTCATTTAGTCTGACCATTTGCAGAACACCATGAAGGTGGGCCGTGCCCTGACTTTGAGCAGGATTATTTGCTTTAGAAGAATATCCAGTTCAGAACTGCCGACTGAGAGATCGTGTTGTCTGTGGCGGTACATCCTTATAACCAGTAGGGAGAAGTTTGTTTAATAAAAATACGTATTATTATGATTAACTGGAGTCACGAAATAGGGATTGTGCAGCACGGCCTGCCTTCCTGCCTGACCTTCCCGGGCACTCTTTTGTCCCTTCAAAGGCTATTCAGGGAAACTGCTAGTAAACCCACTCCCATAACTGTCAGTCAGCGTTTCCTGAATGCAACAAGACATCTATAAAACTTTCCAGAAAGAGCTTTGTCTGCTGAGAACCACTAGTCTCTTATACTGTTTTGAGACAGGATCTTTCCAGACCTTATCTCAGGTGTTTACACAATGTGTTTGACTCTGTATGTTGGGTCATTTGGTCCCCAGAGAGTATTTGCTTATTCAGCCTGAGTACCAAAATGCAGATGTTCGTTTGTTTTGATCATCTGTGGTGTTACTTTAAACATGAACAAAGAGACACGTATTGGCCCAGAAGGATGTGCAGGTGTAAAAGGCTGACTTGACCCATCCTAAACCAGTCCTTGTTTCTTGCTTTTTGTTCAGATGAAGATGCAAACAGAGTGATGGTTGGCAAGATTTCATTTAACCCTAAAGATGTATTGGGACACGGAGCTGAAGGGACAATTGTTTACAGGTAGAAAACAAAAAACGTGCATTCAGCATGAAATAGACCAATGAATGTGCTATTTGCATTAGGTCTTTTTTTAAAAGACAAAAAACCCATCAAACCTACACCTATCTAATATTAACAGAAATTAAACTTCTGAAAAAGTATTTTGTGTGTGTCTGGAATATTTTCATGCAGTGTTTCTTCACTAGCAAAAACTACTTTACTTCCCTTAGAAATGTTTAATGACCAAATGCATCTGTTCGCAACATGATAAATGCTTTAATAGGCCTCTGTCACATGTCTTCTGGTGTCACTTGCTTTGTACACGCTTTGTCTGCAGCATAGGAGGATGATGTGGTTTTCCTTCCTGTCTGCAGGGGGACATTTGATAATCGAGATGTTGCAGTGAAAAGAATCCTTCCTGAGTGCTTCAGCTTTGCAGACCGTGAAGTACAGTTGCTGCGAGAGTCGGATGAGCATCCGAATGTGATCCGGTATTTCTGCACGGAGAAGGACCGGCAGTTTCAGTACATCGCCATTGAGCTGTGTGCTGCCACTTTACAGGAGGTGATGGGAGACGAGCTTGTGAAAGTCTGCTCCATGAAAGGCCTTCAGTTTCCTTTAGCTTAAGTTGCTGAAGTGCCTGCTGCAGGAGAGGTTCTAGTTACTCCCGCCATCACCTCTGTGACAATTACATTTTCCTACAACAGGGGTGTTGTCAGACCTTTAGAAAGACATCCCTAAGCCTGTACTGATTTAAGGCCAGAAGCCGTTGTCCTTTGATTTTTTCCCTTCTTATGAAGGACTCCCTTCTAGTCATCCTCCCACTCCTGTCACCCCGACTTTGAGGACACTCTGCTCTTGCTCTGGAGCACAGTGCTGTATGGACTTCTAGCTCTGAATGATGTTTTAGAGATCATCGCTGTCAGGCAAAAAAAAAAAAAATCTCTTTATGTGTGTTACCAGCTCGTACAATTTACCCAGTCCAGCCTTTTTTTTGGAGGGGGAGAAGGGGATATACTTACTGTTTATGCAGAGGTAATGGTAAGCAATGTTGTGGCTGAATCTTCTGGTTTTCTGTTGTAACGTATAGTATGTTGAGCAGAAGGCCTTCAGTCAGCACGGCTTACAACCCATCACTCTCCTGCAACAGACGACATCTGGTCTCGCTTACCTGCACTCCCTTAGTATTGGTAAGAATGCCTCTCGCTTCAGTATCGGATGGAGAGTGGTACGTTTACTTAAAAAAAGAAGAGAAACTGGTCTGGTGCTGGGAGCTTGTATTTATTTAATCCCAGAAGAGGGAGCTGTAGAAGCTCCATCTAGTGCTGGCAGCAATAGTGTCTGTCTCTTGACACCTGTAACATTCACTGCACTGCAGTAATGAAGCTAATCATTACCATTTGTTCAGGGCGCTGCATTTTTTGGATAGAAGTCCTATAAATCATGATGACTAGTGGTTATGGAATAAAAAAGCGTTGAGCCTCTACTAAAGTTTGAGGTTAGGACTTTGATTTAATGAACGGTGCTTCAGCCTTGTGAAAGGTTTACAATGCAAATATATTAAAAATTTACAAATATTGTTGGGATTGCCTGGAGTGGATAAACAGGTGTTTATGACAGTCCACAGGGACCTGAAGCCCCATAACATCCTCATCTCGATGCCTAACGCCCATGGGAAAGTCAAAGCTATGATTTCAGACTTCGGCCTGTGCAAGAAGCTGGCAGTGGGCAGGCACAGCTTTAGCCGTCGGTCGGGCGTGCCGGGCACCGAAGGGTGGATTGCCCCAGAGATGCTGAGTGAAGACTGCAAAGAGAACCCTGTAAGTCTTCATCTCCCCTGGGCGAAGGCAGCACAACCAACGCGTGGCACGTTGCTGCGGTCAGACCTTAAGATACGCAGAACTTGATGGCTGGGCGTTCCTAGATCGTAGAACTGTTTGGGTTGGAAGGGACCTTTAAAGGTCGGCTGGTCCAGCCCCACATTCCTGCTGGCTTGCAGCTGAATGTGTGATTCTGAAAAGTTTTCTTCTACTCTTAGATGCAAAATAACCACCCTGTGATGATGGCTCAGTCTTCAGGGGGAGAAATGAAAGTTTTAATGCTATTAAAGGTTGTTTATTTGCAGACATATACTGTGGACATCTTTTCAGCTGGCTGTGTCTTTTATTATGTGGTATCTGAAGGCAGCCATCCCTTTGGCAAATCTCTACAGCGGCAAGCCAACATTCTGCTGGGCGCATACAGCCTGGAGTCTTTAGATGCAGGGAGGCACGGTAAGAAAAGAGCGATAAACATAAACCACAGGGTTTAGTGAACTTTCCATGGGCATTAAAATGCCAACAGAAATGACAGAACAATGACTCACAGCGATTCCCAACATGGCAGTGGGGAAGGTTGTACTCCTAACGTACTCCCGAATTCCTAAAGTTCTTAGAATTAGTACCCCAAAGCATCTCTGGGATACAAAATTCGGAACTCTGCAAGCATGACTGTAGAGTTATTTCCTATATTTAAAGAGTTATTTCATGCATTTCATAATCACACTGATTCAATGCTACTGACTTTCTGTTGGTTGCCCAGCGTATCGATGAGGGCAGTACTTGAGCTTGTGGGGCCAGCGTTCAGGATCGTGTTGGAGGAACTAGAGAACACACTGATTTTCTGAAGTACAAAACACTAGATTTCCCTGCAGCCTATGAATTATCACCCTTTTCCTTGCAGAGGACATAGTTGCTCGTGATTTAATAGAGCGAATGATAAACATGGACCCTCAGAAACGTCCGTCTGCCAGCTGTGTGCTAAAACACCCATTCTTCTGGAGTTTAGAAAAACAGCTCCAGTTTTTTCAGGTTTGTGTTGACCTTCTCAATCCTTTCAGTTCTAAGGACCCCTGTAGACATTCTTCGTATCTCAAATTCAGTCTCACCTAACTTTGTGGATGTTTGGGGTGATAGAATCCACAACCTTACTGTGAGGACTGAAGAAGCAAAGCTGTAATACCCAGGCGGTATCTCTTAAGAAATTAATCATGGAGTAAAGTAGAAGCATAACTCTGTTATCAGACCAGGCTGTAATTGGCCAGAAGCAGCAATTGTAAATTGTTGGAAGAAGCTTGGAAATAAAACTAGAAATAACCTCAATGTCTCTTCCAGGATGTTAGTGACCGGATAGAGAAAGAATCTTTAGATGGTCCAATAGTCAAGCAATTAGAAAGAGGCGGAAGAGAGGTGGTGAAAATGGACTGGAGAGAGCACATCACGGTTCCTCTTCAGACAGGTAACGGATGGTATTGTATCGGAGGGGAAAGGCGTTACGTGCTGTTGTTCCCCCTTTGCCGGGACAGGACAGCAAGGGTAACACCACCTGAGTTTAGGCACGTGACCTTTACTTGTCAGCAAAGTATTTCTTCACGTTATTAAAGTACACATTTATATATTGAAACACACCCATAAGGATATGTGACTATAGGCACATGTACCTTACTACTTCTGAGGCCAGCAACTGAAACTGCATCAAAACACAAGGAGAAATCGTGTCATTTTGTTTGCAGATCTTCGAAAATTCAGATCGTATAAAGGAGGGTCAGTGCGGGATCTTCTGAGGGCACTGAGAAATAAGGTAAAGGACTTCTTTCCATAAGCAGAATGCACACTATGGTTCTGCATTCTTTTGCCGTTTGTTGCCAGCCTATGTCTATTTTACCTTGGTTTAGGTATTGAGCTGCTTTCTGACTCATGTGAGGTTACTTTGTCCATGAAAATGCATCTCGGACAGACAGGATCCTTGGAGACGTACCCTCCGGCTGAGCTTTCCCCATCCTTTTTTCCTTTACAGAAGCACCATTACCGAGAACTGCCCCCCGAAGTGCAGGAGACCCTGGGCTCCATCCCAGATGATTTTGTGTGTTACTTCACAGCTCGTTTCCCTCACCTGCTCCTACACACCTACAATGCTATGCATATCTGCTGCCAAGAAAGACTGTTTCAGCATTACTATCACCAGGACTCTGCAGAGCTGGGCCTTGCACGAGACACCGTTTGAGAGGAGAGGGATGTAACTTTCTTCTCTGGGACCAACATTCCAAGCACAGGGCTGCGAAACAGGCCTACCTTCAGCAGGGAAAAGTGGGATCAAAGAGCTGAATTCTCTCTCTTGGAAGACATCAAGCTTCCAAAAAAAAGTGCCTTGTACCTCTGCCTGCGCTGGAGCGGGAGACGGGAGGAGCCCGAGGAGTGAGTGCTAACTTCAGAAAAGCGATGAACCCTGGTGATGGAGTTATTCCGAGGCAGTTTTCAGGACAGTGAAAATGGAGAGAACAAGCTGGATATAACCGTCACCCGATATCCCTGTACTGTACGTGATTTTTACAACTGATGTGTTTTACTACAAAGAATCGAAATGCAGTGATTGAAATCATATAATTAGTAGGGACCGGGATCTGCAAAAGGAACCTTTTAGTTGTAGCAAATAATCAGAACCTGCCATTGCACTACTGCCACATTATGCATTAGTGATTGTAAAGGGAATCATTTGTGATTATCCAAAAAACAGTAGAGAGAGTATAATTTCTGCTTAATCCATACTACCCTGGAAAATTAGTCCCTCATACTTGAGCAGATACGATGAAGTTCTAAAAAAATACTGACTTGAAAAAAAAAAATCAGTTAAAGGTTTACCTACTTTCAAAATAAGCTTAATTGTTTAAATATCAACCAGTATTCACAGACGAGCTTGAACAGTCCTTGACTTAAATCACAGTATCGGAAAAGATCTACACAAGTATCTTCAGAAGAACACGCTGATGGCAGCTGTGAGCTGCTAGTGAGAGGCTAATGATCTATTTACTGCAAGTGTTCCTTGCTTTCTCATAAAGAAGGGTCGCCAGTTGCAGAGCCAGAGGTAAGATGAGTCCTGGCGAAAAGGAGCTAAATAGGAAATGACGAGAGATGTACAGAACAGTGAAATTAGAGGCAGTGGTTTTAATGGGTGCGACAAAACTGTAAGGGAACCCCATTTTCTGGCTGTACGGGTTGCTAATTCCATCCAAGTGAGCCTGTGCTTTTAAAGATGCAGTATTTCTTTTCATTGGCCCTAAAGCTGTGACAAAGCATTAAGAGTGCAGGAAGGATGAAGAAATGCTGAATTCTAACAGAAGTGGGATGTTCCTTTACAATGTATTTATTTAACATATTTATATTTATTTAATTTTTACTACAAAGTAGTATCGAATGCAAGTGGTACAAGTATAAAGCATGCCAAATCATTCTTAATCAGTTTTGTGTTGATATTTAATCATCATATTATAAGAACTGGAAGAGGAAAGTGATACTGCATCTTTCAATGGAATTCATTAAAGCAGAGATTACAAAGTGGGAATTTGTATGAGTGTGCCATTGTGTCTTAAACTAATAAATTATTGACAGTAATGTGTATGATTGGGTACGTACAGATACTTTTCTGAAGTTTTTTTTTCCTAGTTTTGCAATGTATGACAGCAATTTACCTAAGATGCCAGCTGTGCAAACTACATGTTTCTAAAGCTCGGAAAAAAAATGATGGTAGTTTTACCTAAGAAGATTCAAAGCCTATTTCATATTTTTTGTACTTCTCATGTACAGTTCTTTTCTAAGTCTACTAAATAAAGACTTGTACTCAGATTAAAAAAAAAAAACCCGCAACTGTTAGTGACGATGTGTGCCTGGGGAAATGGGCCGGCCTGCCGCCACGAGTGGACTAACAGCGTTCAGACGGAGGGCTGGGGACGCCGAGCAGGGGAAGAGGTGACACACCTACAGCTGCACTGGGCCCGCAGCAGCCCCATTCTGCCATCGCCAGGGCCGGCGCAAAGCCACTGTCTGCTTCTTGGCAAAACCAGGACCCTGGTGCAGGAAACACACACACTTTCTTACTTGTGTGGGGTTGGGGAGCACGGCGCTTCCTTGAAGGCCTGGGAGCCTCATTTTGTCATTCTAACAGTCCCCAGGTAAAGCCACCTACAGGCAGGTGAACAGATAACACGGCTGGAACGGTTACATGCTGCAAAAAATTTTACTGCTGTACAGTACAGACAATAACCACGTGGCTTACAGGAAAAAAAAAAGACAGTCTGTAAGACAGG
Source organism: Alca torda (assembly GCA_008658365.1). NCBI lineage: Eukaryota > Metazoa > Chordata > Aves > Charadriiformes > Alcidae > Alca > Alca torda. The sequence goes on from CM018086.1 coordinate 38,688,199, forward strand.
CGGAAGTGTGGAAGGCTGAGAGGGGACCTCCCTTCGCAAGTACCAGCACAGCCGTCCTGTGCCCCAGGGGGTTGAGTCGTCTCCGCTGTCCATGGCCCTGCCAACCTCTTCTTCACTCCTGACCTCCGTGAGCTGGCCAGGAGGGAGGCGGTAGCCGATACAGAGGGCAATAAGCAGAGTGGGGGTAGATCTGCCTAATACAAAAGAAACCAAACCCAAAAGTCAATAATACCCCAACAACCACCCCTGCCCCAAGCACCCTGACATATGCCCTGTTTTGCTGGGGCAGCCACCCAAGGGACTCTCCGCAGGCCAGCGCCGGCGATGGTGGCACCACCCAGCAACAGCACTGCCACGAAGGGGGTGGAGACTTGGTGACTTAACGAGAACGTTTATTTAAAGCAGTTCCTCGTTTTTTATTGCCAGATATCAGTAGTGCTGTCTCTGAGAGCGCTGGCAGTGCGCTGCAGGAACACCCCTGAGGCTCAGACTCCCACGCGTGCAGGGCCCTGGCACAGCAGCAGGTTGGAGCATCTTCCCTGTCCCCCGCCGCCTTTGGAAACACTTTCCTTGCAGACAGGATCTGGCAGGACAGCACTGGAGACCCTTCCCTTACCCAAGGTGAGCCCTCCCTGTGCTGGTCCTGCATGGGGAGGCGGGCGTGTGTGCGTGTGTGTGCGTGTCATTCCCAGCCTGGCGATTGTGTTACCAGTAGCAGGCCGTGGAAAGGTGATGCTCCCCCCGCACTGCTGCCCTCGCAGCTCTGCGGCCCCCACGTCCCACTGGGGAAAGAGCGGCTCAGCCCAGGTGGGGCTGCCTGAGCACCCCGCGGTGGGGGGTGGGCGCAGACACCTCTGCCGCACGGCTACACCCCTTCCCTGCCCACCCGGCTGTACCCAGGCCCCCACAAAACACCTGGCGGGAGCGGGGTGCCGCGGGCCCCCCACCCCGTGACGGGGCTCTGCGGCCCCGCGCCGGCCCCCCCTCGCGCGCCTCCCCCCGGTTTCTATTCCCCGTTGTTTCGTTTTCCCGCAGAACGCGCCCGGCGCCGCTGACTCAGGGCGCGGCCGAAAGACGAGCTGGGGGGAGGGGCTGAGCGGTCCCCTCCCGCCAAGTCGCCCTCCAGGGACAGCCCTGTGACGCGGTGTGGTGGCCAAGGCAGTGAGCGGCCACCGTTTCAGGCACCAGGCGCCCCTCTGCTCCGCTCTGCGAGACCCCACGCAGCGCTGCCTCCAGCGCAAGAGGGACACGGAGCTGTCGGAGCGGGGCCGGAGGAGGCCCCGGAGATGCCGGGAGGGCCGGAGCCCCTCTGCTGTGGGGACAGGCTGAGAGAGCTGGGGGGGTTCTGCCTGGAGAAGGGAAGGCTCCGGGGAGACCTTAACTGCAGCCTTTCAGTACCTAAACGGGGCCTGCGGGAAAGATGGGGACAAATTTTTCAGCAGGGCCTGTTGCAACAGGACAAGGGGTAATGGCTTTAAACTGAAAGAGGGAAGATTAAGACTAGATATAAGGAAGAAATTTTTGATACTGAGGATGGTGAAACACTGCCCCAGGTTGCCCAGAGAGGTAGGAGATGCCCCATCCCTGAACCATTCAAGGTCAGGGTGGATGGGGCTCTGAGCAACCTCATCTAGTTGAAGACGTCCCCATTGCTCAGAGCCCCGTCCCTTTTTTCTAGCATCCCCTATTCTCCCGAACCCATTATCTCCCCAAACCGCCACCTTCTGTTGAGCTCACCTCTTGCCAAGCCCTGGTCCTGGGGAGCAAGTGCTCTTCACCTTCCCACGTTTACAACCTTTGTACTTTCAGTCATTGCAGGAGTCCCACAACCGCCTTTTACGCTGGCTGCACTGGTTCCTGCTCCTTTTACACTTGAATTCAGAGGCTGTGAGTGTCGCTGTTGTACCACCACGAGCTCTATGGATGGAGCCGGCCAGGCTACGGACACCTGCTGAACCAGCACAGAGTTGAGCTTTCACACTACAGTAAGAGAAACATCAGCACCACCATGTCCCTTTGGCTGTGAGCCATGTTGGCTAGTCTGTAGCTCTTGGATGGCTACTGTTGGCTGTGGGAATCGATCCTAGATTTCTGCTGTCACACTGAGCAGGCTTATTTAGCGTGTTTCCTCCTGCCGTATGGAACGGCTATGCCTGCTGCAGTCCATCTCTATCCCCCTGAAAATGGAGCCTGAGCCAGGCAGAGGACACCATATTATCAGGCCAGGACACCCCACTGAAAAAAAAAAAAAAAAAAAGTCCAGTGAGCACCAGAACAGATATGGAAAAAAGAGAGGGAGAAAAAAAAAATGGGAGAGGGGGTAAGAGTACATGCAAAAAAAAAAAAAGTGACTAAAAAAAAAGGGAGTAGGAGGAGCAGGAGTCAGGGGAAGGGGGAAGGAGTGAGAGAAAGACAGGAATAAAAAGCAAGACACTACACAAGCTAGGGGATACAGTAGTGTTGGGCTTCCTTTTTTTCCAGTATCTAATAGAGTAGCTGTTGGGCACAGCTCTCAGCACATGCTCCTCCAGCAAAACCCCATCTCCTTACCTGCCAGCACTCAGTGCAGGCACACAGCAGTGTAGTGGCAAGACTGGGCTTTTAGCAGTACAGAAACTACCGTGGGCCAAAAAGGTGGGGTAGAAGTTGGGAAAAAAGAACAAATAAGTCAACTAACACAGGAATGTTAACTGTAAATCTGAAGACAACTGTTTTTTCCCCCTCTAGGTTTTTGTTCATTAACAGCAGGATTTCCCTCATCGAAGGCAATGGGTATGTGTTGCTTTCAGAAAATTTGTACTTTGTATGTAGCAGTATGCTTTTCAGTATCTGCATTTTAAGGGTTCATCTCTAGTGGGGAACTAATGGGTACTCTTAACATCATCTTATGGTTTGTATTGATGCTATCTTCATTTAGGAGAAAATAAACAGACTCAAGTGGGTAAATGACCCACCCAAACCTCTCTAGTTTAGACAGCTCAGCCCCTGTCAGTTCCAATAACTTCATCACGTCATTCCCTTCAAAAATCATTTTGGGTCATTTCCATTACTCCCTTTGAGGACAGTTTCCAAACCTCCTTCATGGCTTCCTGCTTCACCATAGTCTTATACCTTTGCTTAGGACTGCTTTTGATGAAGGTTAAGGATGCTTTTAGTCATCAGAACTGACATACTTGAGAAGTTAAGACACAGTCTCTCACTGTGACTGGTAGAAAGAAAACCATCTAGCATTCAACATGGCCAGTTTTGCAAGGATTATAATGCCTCATCAAGCACGTTAGTATGTTTTTAGTTTGTATTACTAATACATAATTTTAACTTCTAGATTACAGAAAATTACCTGTGAATGAATGGAATGAGAATGATGTCAAATGTTGGCTAGAATCTACTGGAATCAAGAAAGAGTATACAGAAAAACTATACGCGGAAGAAGTGACAGGTCCAGCGCTAATGGAACTGGATGAATCTTTCCTCAAGAACATAGGTATGAAGGGAGGCCAAATCCACATGTTAATCTGCAAGAGAAACAAACTTCTGCAGCAACAGGAAAATGCACAGCAAGCCAAGCATGCCAGCAGCAAAACATCTGACAGAACTGATGCACAGACAGATCCAGTAAGACCCAAGAATGCCCCCACTGAAGGAACTTCAGGTGGAGACAGCAGTGGTCCAGTAGATAAAACTAGCAGAGACAGCACAACTGATACTTCTGTCAAGAGGCAAAGGAAAAGTAACAAATCCCAAGCTCAAAGTACTGATGAAGTTTTAGAGCTCAGCAACTGTCGGCCATTTAGAAGTCAGAACGCTGACTTCAAATATGTAAAAGACAGAGTTCTTGCTCCAGAATCAGGAGTCCATGATTTAATCACTCCTTGCCATGAATACAAATCCTTTGCCATTGCTGCAGAACTGAACAAAAATCAATTGCAATCAAAATTTGCCTATGAAGTGATACGATTTGCTTCGGCCTGCATGAACATTCGAACAAACGGCACCATACATTTTGGTATCATGGACAGCATTGAGGATGGACAGCGTTGGAAACACGGACAGATCAGTGGCATAAAGGTCAAAGAGCGAGAATACTACGTTGATGCATTAAATTATATAGAAAAATGTTTTTCTGAAGATGTACAGGAAGTTGCAAGGAAATGTATTCACCCACCCGTTTTTGTTGAAGTCATTTCAAAAGACTCTCAGGAACAAAGATTTGTGGTGGAGGTTGACATTGAACCAACATCCAGTTTAGTGAAGAACAGATGTTTTGAAGTCTATTTGCCAAAATACAATGAAAAAAGCCAGAAGGTGACCCTGACAAAAGAGCGAGCTCTCTATCAGAGACTAGGAGCAAAGTCTGAACCCGTAGAGCACAATGGTCTAGTTACTTTTATTCAGGGCTTACAAAACAGGGATGCTCAAAGAGAAAATGCCGAGCTCTCCAGCGCACAAGTACATACAGAAACATCTCAAAATTTAGGAAGAAAGTTGTCAATTCTACTAAACGATGGCAAAAGCTATATAGATGATTCCCTACGCTACATCCTTGTCACAAACAGATGTGAAAATGATAATCTGAACAGTATCAACTTTTTAATGCACTTGAACATTTTTTGTGTCTTTGACTTTGATGAAGATTCTAACGTGTCAGGACTGTATAGCAAGTACAAAGAACACCATACAACAAGGTCTTATTTTTTACAGGATTTTTCCAGTGAAAGTAAGACTGGCAACCCTCCCACTCAGAAACATTTGTGCCTGTTTGATCAGACCAGCTGGATATTCTGCAATGGGCGCACTGACTTCCTTGGGGGTGAAAAGCCTTGTGATGAAAATACTTGGATTAGAACAAAAAAAAAATACCTTAAGAAAGCAATTACTCGTATCTGTGATGAAATCCTGCCGAAGCGGTCTTTCATTGTGCTCTTCCTGTTGCTATCACCAGTACAAAAACCACTTGTTGACACTTTTCAGGAATTCTATACAGAGATGAACGGCACAGACTACATTGTTTGCATTGCAGAGTCCAGAGAAAATTATGGGAAGTGGGCTAATCTAGCTCAGGCATCCTGCAGCATTGAGACTCTAGAACGATGCAGCGTTGTGGGTATGAAACTAAGTCACGTAGATGCCACCATTCAAACAATGCTGCCTTCTACAGCACAACCCAGACATCTGCCAGTTTCCACTAGAGGGCTATGTACACTTCCCTCGCTGGAAGAAGAGAAACTGTTTTCCCTAGAAATCCTTTGTGTTGACCAATGTGATGATATCAAATTAGATTTTTTGTCTGAAAAAGAAATACAAGAAATAGAACAAAATTTTTATCAAGGGAGAAAAATAATCTGGGAAAACTTCTGGCTTGCTGATAAAAAACGCTGTGGGGAAATCATTGAACGTGAAGCATGTAAGGATGCTAGCAAACTCCTAGACGACATTTTACAAGGAGGCGGACACAACTGTTCTGTGACTAAACTAAAGATATTTCACCATCCCGGAAGTGGTGGAAGCACAATATCACGGCAAGTTTTATGGAAAAGAAGAAAGGACTTAAGATGTGCTGTTACCAAAACTTCATATCCACCTGCAACTGTTTGTGAGCATGCACTTGCATTCAGAGAGTATGAAGAGAAAGACATGAGTCATTGTCTTCCTGTGCTCCTCCTGATTGAAGATTATGATGAAGACTATTTAGAAGAACTAAGGTACGAGTTAATGGATGCTGTATCAACTAGGAAAATTAATTCCCCCAGACCTTACTTCATCCTCATGTGCTGTAGACGATCCAATGACCCTGAAAGGCTTTGCAAGGCTTCTCCACTGGACACAGTTGCTGTCACTCACAAGCTGACGGACTCAGAGAAAACTCTGTTCAGAACTAAACTTGAAAAACTGAAGCAGAAAGATGTCAAGCCAGAATTCATACTTACTTTTGTCCTGATGTGTGAGGAGTTCAATGAAACTTACGTGCGAGACTTTGTAGGGCACATATTGCAAGGCATAGACCGTTCTTCTCGTGATACACGTTTGATGTGTTATGTGGCATTGCTTAATTTTTATGTACCTAATTCGTATGTTTCATTGTCACACTGTGAGGCTTTTCTGGGACTGGGGGTATATACAGAAAGAATATCAAGAGCATATGATTTCAAAAGTCACCTCAGCGAACAAGCAAGAATGATTTTTATTGAGCTAAGGGAAAGTACCACCTATATTTCATCTGTTCGGATAATACACTGTCTGGTGGCAAAAGAAATTCTGCATCAGCTTTCAGGGAATGAACCTCAAAGTCAACTTGCAATGACACTTCTTCAGGAAAAGACCCTCTTTGGAAACAGATTTGGACGAGATGAATTCATAAAGTTCATTAGAGATCTGTTTATTCGACGTGATAAAAGAAGCAGGGGTGACAATACTGACACTCTTTTCTCCCCGTTCATTGAACACGTCTGTAAAGCTGAAGACTGTGAAAAAGCTATAGCTATTTTAAAAGCTGCATATGAACTCCTTGGAAAAGATCCTTTTTTTGCCCAGCAGCTTGCCAGACTGCATTACACCAATGAAAAATTTAAAGACGCAGAATATTGGGCAGGGGTGGCAAAATCTCATTTGCCAAATGATTCTTACATTTTAGATACAGAAGGTCAGGTCTACAGGAGATGGTTTAGTTTCACTGTGGATAAAATGTCACAGGATGACATTCCCGAAAACATCATTCAAAAGATAGAGATTGCTCTTAAAGCTATAAAATGCTTCAGGGCTGCACAACAGGCTGCAAAAGCAGAACGTGACATTATGAACAATGCTGGCTATTTCGGAGAAGTAGAAGTAGGATGTCGTCTTCTTAAATTTTTGTCCACAATCCCTGTATTTCACAGAAGTCCAGAGGGGGAATATTCTGAGCTTGTGAAATACCTGATCACAGATTACATTCCTGAAGACATTAAAAAAACATGGGGAAGGCTTCACTCCCGCTTAAAAGGCTTACGCCAGAACGTGTACAATGCTCTGGAATGGATTTCAGAAGACCTAAGTTATTTCCAAACAGATAAAACCCATGAGAAGGAAGAGGAAGATGAAAAAGATGAAAAAGAAGAACAAATTTATAATCCCAGAAAATGGCTAAAAAGACAGTCAGAGGTCTATGCCAAATTCTTCATCTCAACATCACTTATTGAGGAAAGCAACGGTAGCCCTGAGAGCCAGCTGATGAGACGCATGAATATTTATAAGAGTGGTGGAGGCAGTGTCACTAATATCCTGTCATTCTTAACAGATAAGAAAGAGAACAGGTCAGCTGAAAAGCTAGAAAAGATTCTCAGTTTCTATACAGAAAACCCACAAAGGGACAGGCTGGAGGACAACGATCTGATCAATTATATTTTGTGCCACATCACGTTATCATGCTTAACACCAGGATCAGCCAAACTTCTTCCACTGCAAACTCTTCGTGACCTCAGTGTAAGATTTTTGAAAGGAAAAAGACTATTTCCAGCAAGTGCCTATTTTTTGCTCACCTTGCTGTACTGGCCGGATGAGGCATTAGACAAAGAGCCTAGTCCAGAAAAAGACGAAATTCTGAACTCAGCCCTTCAAACCCTGAAACGTTTATATGACATCAAGATGAAAGATGTTCCTACCAGAAAGAAAAGAATCTACACTCACTTTTTTCTGGGAAAAGGTTATGGCTTATGTAAGATTGTACACAAAACTAAAATTGATAAATTAATTTTCGGGTCCTTAGATGAGAGGAGAATGAAGTGGCTACATGGAACTGTATGGAATGTTGGCAAGATTCGTGACATTCTCAAAAGAGTTTCTGGCTGGACCAAGGACAGAAATTTATTTATACGTGGTCACGTGAAGGAATTTCCTATCTTGCCACTCCATCGTGATTCAGTGCCCCCTGGAAATGAAAACGTGACCTTTTATTTAGGCTTTTCATTTAATGGTCTTGTTGCTTTCAATATCGAGGTTGAAAATAATCCAACTGCCAGCAAAACACGAAGTGTTTAGTAGATTAACAGCACCTACTGTGCTTTTTAAAGACACAGCAATGAAATTGCCTATTGTCACATTTTAAAAAAGTGGACTGCACTGGCTGAACACCAGCGAGCAAGATAACCACGAGTAACTACTACAATAAAGACCAAATATCAAAAAAAAATAAATTGAAACCTACTAGTAAAATATATCTTGAAATACTTTGATACTTTTGGAGACAACAAAAGCAAGACTTCAAACTTAACACAGTAATAATTACAGTATTTACTTAGGGACTGGGGGGATGGGACACGTGACAACTGTAACCATTACGTTTTTGCTTCTTCCTGGATCAGCAACAAAAAGTTTCGGTGAACTTACATGTATGCTACGCTAGCTCTAACATACTTCGCTAACATGTACCATGTATGAAATACATGTGCCCATCAACTGCAAGCCAATAGCCAGTATAGAAGCACAGAGGGAAAGTAAGGAATTTTTAAGTTGACTTTGCAAACATCAGGACTGATAAAAAACAGGTCTCCAATTTTACATCACTTGTACATTGCTTATCCAGGTAAATATTACAAATCATACTAGACAGATCTGTATCTGGGGAGGGGTGCAGAGACATGTGAGCAGTTAGATATTGGTAACATAAGAGATTATTTGTCAGCGCTGTCATGATTCCATAGTCCAAAAAATTCCTGCACTTGGTGCAATGTTTTTGCAGCATTATCCAAGAAATGTCCACACAGTGCAAGACTCAGGTTTGTCTATTGTATATATCCATGCCTAAAAACATTCTTTGTGTAGCCTGATTTACTAATTTGAAAAATGCAAAGGAGTTTGTTTTCAACACTGTATCTGCAACCATCATGTCACATTAAGCTTCTACTAATAAAGCTGCCTGATATTCTTGGAGTTTCACATTGTTTGATACTATATTGTCACTAAAATTTCCAGAAAATCTGTCATATATTTTAATTTTTAAACTAATAAACAACCTTTAGAAGAATTAGCATTTCTACATAAGCTTAATTACCCTACCTGAAGATGTAGTTCTAACAGTAGCATGGTATGATTTGCTTTTCCAACTTCAGTCAAGATCTGGGCATAGCCAAAAGCTGTAAAAGGAATTGCAAGCCACTATGAATTCAGAACAGGATGAACCCAAAGATTATTCTATCTAGTCCAAGCCTTCACCTGCTGGCCTCAGGAAGCAGAAACAAAGCTTGTGACTGCTGGCCAGGCAACGCTTGCATCTCCCAGGTTGAATGCAAGGGAAGAAAGGAGATAACAGCAAAGTAGACTCATGGGAAGGCTGCACTTTTTTTGCCTGGGAAATCCAGGCTGGCAGATTTCACCAGGGTTAAGCAAATGCTTGTGTCAAGTTTAACCTTAAGGAGTTAAGCACATCAAAGGCAGCTTTCCCCAAGGTGAGCTAGGAAAGCGCATGGGAGGAAGAAACCATGACACCATCTGAGCAGCAGGAGAGCTGGAGTGCTAGAACAAGCCTCCTCTGTCCCCCACTCCTGATGCAGGGGGCAAAGGTGGGGGTGTATGTTTGAAAAGTTAATGGGGCAAAGACAGGTTTCCGAAGTCTAGCACGGGGCGTAAGCATGGCTTCAACCCCGAGCAGAACTAGGATATGCAAACTTACTGAAAAGCATGCGAGCTGAACAAAAGCATTAATTGTTTAACAGTTTATACAACCTGCTCAAATGCTGTGGTAAAAGCACAGCTTCCATTTTCAAAAAGAAACTTACCATGAAAAATTAAAGCCAGAGGATTTGGCCAAGAGGGTTGTGACTTCTTTCCTTCCCGTCTGCCTGCAGACACCTGCCTTGGCCCTGCAGCCCACACCGCTGCAGACTCACCACTCCTTCCTGTGAGGCCTAAGTAGGGCTCTCGCTTTTCAAAGATACGCATTTCTACCTCTTAGAAAATAAAGGTTTAGATCCAAAATCTCTACCTCATCGGAGTATTAGACACACAATCCTCTTCCCATGCCCCACAGAAAAAACAAGGTTTAGAGAAAAGCATAAACCTACATACTAGCACCTGGGGTCCCACACTGCAAAACAAGCTGCTGAGGCTCACGGGGCAGGAAGTACAGACCCATCCCCCTTAGCCTTTATCCAGTCGTATTCAAATTCCCCGAGAGTCTGATAAATCTAACTTCATAGAACAGTCTGGGCTGGAAGAGACCTTTGAAGGCCATCTAGTTCAACCCCCCCTGCAGCGAGCAGGGTCATCTTCAACTAGATGAGGTTGCTCAGAGCCCCATCCAACCTGACCTGGAATGTTTCCAGGGATGGGGCATCTCCCACCTCTCTGGGCAACCTGGGCCAGTGTCTCACCACCCTCAGCGTGAAAAATTTACCTACGAGTGAACAGTGGTAGCTAAATGAGAGCAACCAGCCTAGCAGAGTAACCCATTCTCATCCTGTAGACAGGAGTCGCAAAGACACACATCTTCAAAGCTACCTCAGCTCTCCAGCGTTCTGCTCTGAAAGGCTTTTAGAACAGGCCACCTAACAGCATGCCTGCTCAATCTGGTTTTATGAAAACGTTAAGATACTTTTCCTGACTTTCACTTTTGTATAGTCAGTTCAGCAGGACAGCAGATCAGCAGCAAAAGGAAGCTCCAGGTTTGCTTGTCTCCAGTGTAACTCACTTTAAGATAAAGCTCACATGCATGCACTTTTGCAGTATATAGACAATCAGAGAGATAGTACAAAGTTATTTAAACCATAATGTAAATGAAGGTGGATTTCACACTTACAGTTTGGAACAGCTAACATTTGTTACAATAATAATTTAAATAGGTCCTCAAGAGGAGAAAAAAAAAAAATACACAGACATAGTGGTTCACTTCTGTTTAATCAGAGACTGTTACAAAGTGGTAAACACATATTACAGACGTGGATATGTGCAATGATCCATTCCTGAAGCATACAGTTCATAGAAGATTCCCAACGGATGCAAATGATGATAGCTCTGCATTTTCTTTGAATTTTCTTTATAAAATGAATGCTATAAAATGAAGCTAGTTACTGTTATTATTATTTGCATACATTAAAGTGATGCACATACTTACCAGTCTCTCACTTTCTCAAATTAAATTCAACATCAATATTTTGCCACCTGTCTTTCAAAAAGATCAATGATCCCATCTCTTTCATACTACTTAGACAAAAGCAGTATGAAGTTACAGAAAAAACCTTTGTGACATGCTAACTTCTGTGGCTGTACTGCTGCTGAGAGGGGACTAATTCAATCATGTGCCTTAAGGTACTTTAAGAAGGTACTAACAGTTTGGAGTTTGGGTTCATTGCACAGTGACCAGAGTCTCTGAAGCAGTGATTCTGAGTCATTAAGCAGAAGTCTAAAGGAAATAGTGTAAACTCCCTGTTCCATATATACTGTACCAGAACTGGGAAGGAAGACTTCTGAACCACATTAGACTGGACAGCTGCTATAATGGTGTATCAGAAGTTCAGCTACAACTTAAAGACTGCTCACACTGGTTATGAAAGCTCAGATTCCTAGCATTGTTTTGGTCCCATCTTAGAAGAAATAAACTTAATTCTACCAAAAAGTATTGCAACTAATTGCCATAAAAGTTTCACAAGAGATGATGTTCTACCAGAGTCTGTATTAGGATCTACCCTGGACAAATACACTTCTTGTTGATAAGATACCATTAAACACTACTACTCTTTAGTTATCCCCACTGATTGCCAAGCTGGTGTACCAGTAGTGCAGGTCAGCATCCAAACGCTGTCAAAACTGGGACTTCACAAAGTAATTCAGCAGCCAAAAGCAGTCAGTTACTCATTCCGACTTATTACCAGAGCATTGCATTAATATCAGCTAGGGTCAACCACAGAAGTTAGAAGAAAGATGCATACATTCTGTTAATAGGATAGTGGCCTCACAGCAAGGTATTATTCATGCACATCTGCCATTAAAATATACAGGCAAAGGTAAGTTATAAATTTTATTATACAACTTTTCTTTTTTTTCTTTCTTCTAGGGAGAAACATCTACACAGTATTATTCAAAAACCTGCATGTAGCTAGGTTTGCAGACAAAGCAATTTAGTGTGAATGACTGAGAACTGATGCAGAGAAGATACCAGGAGATGGGCTTCAAGTGCAACTATTCTAAAACCTAGGAAGACAGAATCTCCTTGAAACTCTATGTTAGTAAGATTGAATTCTGCAGTGTCGCGTAAGATTTCAAATTCTAAGCAATAACGCTGGAAGCGTCAAATCACATCATGAAACTACTCTAGACCATTCGATGAGCTGGCAAAACTAAGGTGTCTGTTCAGCTACCACACTAGTGTGGCTTTCCAGTACCTCGGTTCCTATGTAATTATCCACCAGTGACATCCTAATTATCCACCTAAAATTCACCATGTGATCACATGCCCTTGAGAACTGAATTAAGCACAGAGTTTTACAGCTCATCCACAGCTGTGAAACTGCTATGTGCTACAGCACAGAAAGTTTTCCATCTCCCATGCTGATATGTAGAAATGAGGTACACAAAGCTTAAATAAAAATAAATGTATGCAGCTATTCTGGAGAAGGTTGCACCTTTTATCCAATCCCATCAAATCTCTCCTATTTTAAGGTGTAATATGTTCTATAAAATAAAAAGCAAAAGTTTCCAGGAATATGGAATAGGGCAGAAATAAAAAGAATACAGGCAGAGCAGTAACTCTGGAGTAAGATAAAACAACTGGACAAAACCACATTTGCAGGTAGCCTCTGAAGTGCTGAAATGGGCTAACAAACAAACAAAAAAAAAATCAAGAAGAACAAGCTCCTGACTTACAGGCCTAACAAAGTAAAAATCTGTTGGTAGGAGACAGTAATTAGCAATAACTAAAGAAAAACTAAAGAAAAGATAACGTCACCACTAACGGATTCTTACAACAGAAATGCTTATTCCCAACACAACAAATATAGTATCTTATAAACGGTTCACTGATAAAACAGCCTCTTTATAATAGGCAAGTTACCAAAGAAGGGACTTCAACTTTAGATCTTCACACTTTTCAGTAACACCAATGACTATCTGTTAAGATTCTGCATTAAATTTTCCTTACAACTGCTTTCACATATAACCTACTCACAAGCGTAATTAAAACCATTACAGATCTTAAAAAAAAAAAATCCAGACGTTCACTCACTACTGAAAACAGTAGTAGATAACAGATACATTCACATTTCAGAGACGAAAATTCCCCTCATGTATTTAAGTGGTATCATTTGAACAAATTATTTCAAATAGGAAACATCAGGTACTTACAGATTAAACTAACCTGTACTGGCAGTGCTGTGGAATTTTTCTTCTCTACCAGTAAGTAGCAAATGCTGAATTCTGCTGCTAGTTAACAGAAACACAAATTGTATTAAACCAAAGAGTTTAATCCATAATTTAGTTTTTCATTAAAAAAGCTGCCAAACTTCAATTACTGCAATGTGTTGCTTAAGAAAAGCATATGAAGTAAAGGCAACTGTGAAACTACTTCAGTTTGCCCTTACTTTTCTGATATTTTCATACACAAGCCAGAAATTTAACAAGGTAATCCTGTTGTCTACCACAAACATAAAGGAAGTTACAATACTTACATTGCCAGGTTCCTTCATTAAACAGTCTCATAAAGTGTTTTCTTATTCTAGACTTTACAAATGAAAGAGCAAAATGTATTTTCTTCCACTAAAAATTATGGGAAAGAAGCTAAAGAATTCAGTGCAAGTAACACATATGCAAGTAACTCAATGAAAAAAGAGAAGAGAAAAGAAAAAGCTCTGCATTACACCTTCATTTCAAAGCATTATGTATATTCCTTCATTGGGAGACAGTGAAATAGCCTCTTTGGTTCGATGGCATAATTTCTGGTAATTCAATAACTGCTGTTAGTGAAAACCACTTATACGTATTGGCTAAGGGCAGCAGACATTGAAATTCTACACACCACACACGCGCGCCCTTTCTGAATAGCACCTGGGAACATGGTTAAGATTTAGACAAAATTTAAGAACTAAAATTTGAGATGTCAGAAGCTTGAATCTAGTAATAAGGCAGTTAGCTAACAGAGAAACATGCTTTAACTTCTAACAAGGGAAGATTTTAAGGAAGCTTTCAAGTTCTCAAAGTTGTGCCTTCATTTGTTTTTAGTTATGATGATACTGGCATTAAAATTCTACAATTTTCTCAAAACTTTTTAACTTCTTTAAATCTCTGAGAGAGAAAAACTTTAAGATAAGTTCAAGACAATATTTATGGAGGAAGTTAAATTCTTTGTCATTAAAACAGCACTGTTGCTGATTTTTCTTACTGCAAGAAAGCCCGTAAGAATAAAAACAAGTTATTGTACACTTGCTCAGAAGGTGGAAGCGCCTCCCTATTCTCAACAGTGATCAGGTGTATCTGATTGTATCAGAGACGGTTCATAACCATGGACAGTCAATTCTGACTCATCAGGATGCTAAGAACAAACGACTGAGGGTAACATCCTGGATCCTGTGGTTCAAGACAGTATATGGCTGTCTGCAAAAGCAGCAAGCTTAAGTGCCAGACTCCCTCAAACAGACCTTCACGATACAAAATAAAAATGCATTCACTATGCAATAGAATCTACAAATACTGCACTTGACCTGCATTTTCTTCTAGTAGAGCCTTAAACTAGAATCTGTGCTCTGACAATCAAAAGACTGCAAAAAGCGGCTGCTTACAGTCTGTAAGAAAACTCTCACAAAGTCTTTTTCAGAACTTCAAAAGAACGTTATATACATTGCACTTCAGAATCACTTCAATTCTATGTTGATCCCTCAAAGTCTGCTTCAAAACTTTTCTTACTCTGAACTAGTACCTACCTACCCCAACTATTAAGGAAAAATACAGTAGTCACTGATAACTGCATTTTACAGAACCCAGTCACTACCGTGATTTCACTGATCTAATATTTTGATTGCAAGATACACACCTAAAAAAAATAACTCTTCTGGAGGCAGCCTATTCCTCAGAGTATTTAAGGGCCACAATCTTCATCAGGCGAGGCACAGAACATATTATGAACTTACCACACAATTCTAAAGCAAGCCAAAGCGTCATGCTAGTACACACTTTATTTGCCACATCTCCCATTCACTTTTCTTGTTAAAACCAGTGGGTGTAAATTAACTCAGTGTAGCAGAATATCAGTCATTCTTGCCCTTAAAGAATCATGTACCTCTACTTAAGCTTAAAAACCCAAACTCCCCAAGACCTACTTCCACTAACATTTACAGAAGTCAAATCAATGAAATACTATCATCATTAGAAAAGAAATTCCACAAACAGTGAGATTGTACACATTGTGATACACGGACTGCTGCAATACTGAGAGCTGCAATACTGGAGTGTCAGTAAAACATACTACCATCCCTCAAAATAAAGAGATTCGTCTACAGTGTAAATTTTTTTTTTTTTTTTAAACTATCACCCCTTAGATCCACACAAGAAGGCAGGAAGGAAAATGTCACTAACAGAACTTCACACAAGAGCAAACTCATGAACCATTTACACTAGACAAGAATTTTACAAGTCGTTTTAAAGAGATGAGAGGCCAGTCAGGTCTAATAGCTGAGGAGATACTCCCAGCAAAAAGCATACAGCCTCTATGACATCCTTGTGACTAGAAAGACAGCAGCACTTGCACATGTATCTTTGAGGACCAAAACACAAAGCAAAAGGAAAAATGCACATCATTACATGCTGCCAAAGGATAGTTTAAGGACAAACATTAGTCTGTGTAACAGATCACAGTAACATGAACATAATCTGCTAAAACTACCAATTCCCAAAGAGGGACAAAAAAGACCTGTCCTGTCCTTACAGAAAGGACGGAAGTAAAGGATGTGTGGAACTACCACCAGAAATTACAAACAGTATTTGCAGTGTAGCAGGAAAACCCAGAGTCAAATCCCCCTTTAATCCATACAGTAACATCCCACAGAATTGTCTTCATGTCAAATGAGTCTTTCAGACATAGATACTGTGAACTGATCTTCTTGGAATAGTCTTAAAAGCAGCTTCAAGAAAAAAAAAAATATAGCAACGTGGTGCTGAGAAGTGCTATGTTTTGCTCACAAATAACCCAAAACACAAAGAAATGGTTCATTTGCTCCAAAGTACTAGCATACAGAGCTTAAACAATGACACAGTGAAAACAGTAACTGCATTTAGGAGACATTTTTTCCACGAACATGTCAAACCTAGTTATCGTCAACAAAAACAGATCAAAGCAATTTCTCTGAATTTAAGAACTTTTAGCTCTCACCAGCGTTATCCATTATAAGATATAAACCAAGTGTGGATCTAAGTAGGATACTCCACTGGACACAAGACAGCATACGTATTTGAATTTTAGCTTTGTGTGCTTGATGACAAGTCAAATATGAGTGGCTGGGTAAGAACCAGTGCTGCATCAGTCTTAAATGGAAACTGATAAACGAAGATCAGTATCAGGCATTTGAAATTGCCTGTTTTTCATTTTGAGTTTCTTAAGAGATTCAGGTACTTTAAAGCAAGAAGTCCAACCCATACTGCATATTATTTTTGGTTAAACCGTTTCCTTAGATATTCTAGGGAAATAAGAACTATGCCAAATGCTCCTATGACTGAATATGTGAAACAATACTAGTTGTGGTAGTATATCTTGAAGTGTTGTTCTCATCTTCACTGTTATCAAGGGTAGCATCACAATGAGAATTAAAAAAATAACACCATGCTCAATAATAATTTTGAAACAGTTAACAGCATACATGTCAATTTTCCAGTCACACTAGACAATTTCAGGGGGCTTGTACAGGAAAAATGCAAAGGGCAGAGTACAAAGAAAAGTACAACAGAAATGTGGAATTAACTCTTGTAACTAATTTAAGAATTAGAACTCTATCATTTAAAATTACTGGAAGTCACATCGACAGTCATTATTTAGCAAACATTGAAGAAATTAATGCAGTCTATGCTCATCAAAAACACCACAAATTTTTAAAAGATCTCAAAAATTCTAAAAAGTATAAAACCTGACTCCAACACTTGTTAATTTTCTATTTCACTGCTGGTAGGCTGCAAAGCCTCCTCAGACAAAACCTGTTCTTCTGAAGCTGAAGTTGTCTTTAAGCAACCTCAAGCCCTCTAGAGCTCATTTTTCTTCAGGAAGGGTGCAATTTTTTGCAGGTCACTGTGTGAAAGAAGGAACTTCAGATATATACCTAAGCAAATTTTAAGTATGCAACAGAATTCCATGAGGTTTCAAAAAAGTGCTATGACGTTCAGTATTGTTGCAATAGACAAAATATTGCCAAGTTTGCAACATATTTGAGAGATTGAGGGAAAAGGTTTTCCCTGAAATTGAAAAATCTGCAGCTTCCATTTCTCATTCTCCTATTCTAATTTACCAACGTGAATCTCTGTTTCTTTGTAGGGCTCTACATTAATATTTGTTGTGATGCAGCCCACATATGGCAGCTGTGCTAACCTCTTAACCTCCTCCAACGAAACGGATTCTATAATTTAGGCTACACAATTTTTGTGACTATAAATGTCACTTACTAGTTAAAACCTAAGTATTTTAAGCACTTCAGTAGATACATCTACCCAGAAGAGGGAACTTTAGTAATTGATATTTACATACCACTAGTTCAGAGACTACAGAGTCATATTCCCAAACCCAAATACAGCACAAATGCAATGCAGGGAAGGGGGGGGCGGGGGGAGGGGGCGGGCAGTTGTGGCTGAAGGACCACCGGAGCAGCCTTGAAGGAAACACATTCCCTTAAGAGAAAAAGGTACCCAAACATCTTAAACATGTTCCCTCCCCCTAAGACTCTTAAAAACACAACAATAATAAAAATATTAATATAGAGCCCATCTACCAAAAGAGAATAAAAAACCTAAATTAAATAAATTTAGGGGCCTTCACCAAACTTGCTGCAAGTTTGGGGACATAAATATCCAACAGCCATAAAGCTGTGAAAGCCCCCAGAATGAATAAAATAAATCCCACTTGCCTCAGACTGAACAGGGCAACACTGAGACTCTGCCTCAGCCTGTCCTATGGCAGGGCTATAAGAAGAAGAAAAATTTAAATTTTAGAAAAAACATGACCCAATTAAGTGAAAGACATGCATTCAAAGTTAACAAAATTCCAGTGATCAAGCAAACAAAAGAAAAAGACTGCTATAGCACCACCTATTTTGCTAGGCCCAAACAAACTTTTTACAGTTGGTAGCTATTTCTGAATTAGACAGTTTGTTTTGCTTTGTATCTTGATCAATGGAACAGTCTTGGGGCATTTTTCCCATAACTGATAGTATTTACTGTACTAGTTCACAAAAAGTAGAGTTAAAGATTCCATCAGCCACTGAAAAATATTCACCCTCACCTTAGTATTTACGTAGAAGCTAGACCAGTACAATTATTAAGACATTTACTATTATTTTTAAGTGTCATTAGTTACCATTTTAAATTGTAGCCCCAGCTCATGGACTGGTATATCAGAGTCTCAATTTAACTGAAGAGTCATAATGCCCTTCTTGCTGTTTATAAAACCGAAGTAATCTTGGTATTTCATTTTTTTATCTTGTATGCAGAATTCTGATTCCTATAAAATAACTGCAGGTTATGTATTCCATTCAGTTTATCCAAGTTTTAAGAAAATAAGCTATACAGTTCTATGTAAGTACTGTTCAAGAGCTCCATACACTAAAATAATTGCAGAAACCATAGAAAGCAAATGCAGCTGAACGCGTTTCTAGAAGCTTGTTTATATACTCCCATGCATGCACAAAGTGAGGAATAGTTATCCACTGAAATTATTAGATATATATCCCAGCCTCAAATTTATTATCAGCACCTAAAAAGCTCATCTGGGGAAGAACAAATAAAAAAAATCCAAAAGTTCCAGAAGAATCTTTTAGTCTACAGAAGACAGCTAAATTTTCAAGATTTAAAGTAACCTTTGCTGAAGGCAGAAAGATATTCTAAAGGCAGCATGAAACAGTCATATCAAGACCTCTGAAAAAGTAGCCCGGGCTTTTCCAAGGTTCTTTCATGACAGTCTCATACTTTTTGCTCTAAAAATCAGCAGACATGACATCAGCATCTCATAATGATGTTGACAGACCATGCATAAAATAATTTAGAACCTTTTATACAAGTCCTAGATGCCGTAAGTTCTAATTATCTTGCTAAATATATTTTCCCACTTGTGTCCGAGTGTTTTCTTGCAACCTGTTTTTTGTTACTCAATATTTGCATTACATTACAATGTAAAGACTGATGAAAATCCACTTGCAAGTCTCCATTTTACTGTTAAGATCTGCCACAGCAAATTTAGGCAACAACTGAAAAACAAGGTTTCTGCGTATGTAATTATATCCCTAGAGTCCTGCAACAGGTATAAAAGAGATGCTTTTCTGTAATCATAAAAGCTTCTGCAATCTCTTTCCAGGGAGAGATTAAAGCAAAAAAACTGTCTGCATTTTGCTGGCACAACTATGTTGATTAAACTTTGTACTGTAAACCAAGCCTTAGTCTTTATACGAGCGATTACTACATTCAAAGTACTTTTGCTCTTTTTGGGAAAATACACCATAAATCCAACTCTCTGAACATTAAGAAGCAGTATCCAAAGAAATGAAGGCAGGGACCAACAGACAACATATGAACTGAAATACCCGCCTGTTTACAGAAGAGTACACACAAGAGACACAAGAGTAACTAAAGACAGCCACATCGCAGCTCTTACAGCACAGAAATGACAGGAGCAGGAATGTAAGTATCCACGTGAAAAATTATGGAAAAATTGTTCACCTGCTTGCTGAAGATTATTAGAGTTCCATAAGAACAATATGTGGCAGTACTTAGTTGAGAGATTATCATAACATTACTACTAAGGAAAGTTCAATCTTAAAATGTGTCTGAGCTACAAGTCTATGTAGTATTAGCTACAAAATGGTACTATTATCGGAATAATGAGACATTCACTATTTAAGAGGGAAACTCTTAATTAATACAACTCGCAGAATATGCTGAGTTAACAGTACATGCAGTAAGATTTTCAGGTATTTATCCCAGGAAAAGTAAGGGTCTGAAAACAACATACCAACGAGTTACAGAAAGACACCAAAGGGAGGAGGTATTTACTTTACTAGGGGCAGGAGGGCAAAGCATCCTTGCAGCAGCAATACGATCTTTGGAAAAAGCAAGAAGTTCTACAGTTTTAAAAGCAGAAGATCAATTTATAATGTATTAATTTTATGTACAGTATTACAAAAAGGATGAATGTAAGACACTGTAAAAATCTCTCCAGTGTTTTGTAATTATCCTTATTAGATAAACAGAAGAAAACCAGACTATAAAAGCACTGCCCAAGCAAAACAGTTTCATCTGTTATGTATAAAGCAAAATGAAGAGCTAACAAAAGATCTGACATCAAGGCCCACTCAGCACATTTGCAAGCCAAATACTGCACATCTGACAGGTGATCAGCAGATACCAGTGGTCAGAGAGAACTGCTTCTCAACAGAGGCTTGGAGTTATGGTCTTAAAACCACTAAACACTTCAGAAAGTGCCTGACAATTCTTAATGGTTAAACTAAGGCGATTCAGCTGCAATTAGGGTATACTGGATGCTCCAGTGCTTTTATCAGCTATTCCACGACCCCAAGTTTGAAGCTGAGAAACAAATGTAGTATTTTAGCTGTACTGTATTTCTGGACTATTAAGAGACAGTACAGAGTAAAATCACATGAAGTACTTAAATGCAGGTAAAAACCCCAAGACTTTCAAGAAAAAGAGCCAAAATGCTCAGTATTATAATCAACTGAAAAAAAACTCCACCATCTACAAAGACATCTGTGGAACATGAACTAACACAAAAATGCTGATAAATCCTTCTAACCTACCCTAAATGAAGAGATTTCCCCATAAACCAAATTGCACAGATAAGGCTTGAGGCTGGAACGTGTATTTAAAGTTGACCTGCAAATGAAAAATTCACCACTCCTTTTTTGCCCTGTTGTGAAGAGACCACAGAAACTCCCACTTCCCTTCCCTCCAAAAAGTCTCCCTCTACATTTCGTTCTCATCAAAAATATAGCACACTAACACAATGATGTTAGACATTCAGAGAATTACAACGTTGGCAGTGATTTATATAAACAGATAAACAACTAATTCATACAGGGAAGACCTCTCTTCAGTAACTGTAGTTAGGAGAACTCATAAAAAGGTCTCTTACTCTAGACACTTTCATTAAGTGGCTCATGAAACTGAGCCAACATTTGATCATAGCACATAACGAATGGTTTATCTTTTAGACTCTGTCGAGATCTGAAATTCTGAACATTTAAAGTAAAAATACGCATGTAACATACTACTCTTGCCTCTCTTTTCTCTTTTATACACTGAGAAGGAAGTCAAGCTACTTTTTCTCTTTTGCAGGTCAACTTCAATACAACATCAACTGGAAGTCACTCACCATGTGACATGCACCTAAGCTTCTAGAAATCTTCATCTAAAAGGCTCCTGAAATTCATACGCATTTCCAAATTAAAGAGTCAGTCAAAGAATGAACTAACAGGACACATCTGGCACCAGGATGCATCTTAGAGCAATCACTTTTACATCCTACAAGGAAGTGCCAGGACTAGAAATCATTTAAAATTTCTTGAGGACAAGAAAGCACAAATAAGAAACATATGCATTAAGAGAAGTTACAACCAAGAGTTAAGATGTGCCTCCTGCAGCCTCATTTTTGAGGAGTCAGTTAATAAGTGTACAGGTCTTTGTCTACTCAGATGTGCAGCTAAGGAGTGACTTAATTTTAGAACAAGGAATTCAGATTTTATCACAACAGCACCAATAATTGTGCTCATTACACCAATAGCTACCATGGCATGCATCTGTACAAACCTTTCAGGCAGTTGTCCACAGCTGGTCATGAATAAAAAGGCATATAAATTTTCTCTTCTTTATTACAATGAAGTTTATAACAGTACAGAAAAGTCACACGACCTTAGTGGGTCAGTTTACTTAAACCCTGAAACAGGAGGAACTCTAAATACATTAAATATTGTTACAAGTTCAGACTTTAATGTACAAGTAGTTGGGAACAGTTACAGCCCTCACCAAACTATGTTGGGGACATGAAGTCCAACAGCACTTGAAGTGCTGTGAAGGCATCATTTCACAAATAGCAACATAACGTTACAGAACTTGCCTTTAAGGTGGTATGTTCATGTAATTCCAGCGCCTTCACAATTTAACGAACCATATTTACTATACTTCACTTCTAAAAACCTAGATGAAACATGAAAAAGAAGCCATACAGTATAAATTGCAACATCAGGAAAAGTTCCTGTTATTATTCCAAATAATTTTTCCCGTGTAAAATAATGTCCAATAGCTCCTTGCATGTGGGAAGATACTTATTTTTTTTTTTAAAGTCACAATGAAGCCTTAATTGACGGAAGCTCGGCTATATTAACAGCACAAGATGAGAAAAGGTTTAATCTCCAAACCTATTAGAGCGTGTGTAGTAGCATCAGTAGCGGCCACCTTGCGACATTACAGGAGGTCTCATTCCCATTGGAGGTCGAGGAGGTCCACTTGGTAAGGGGGCACCATTGGAGGTCCCTGACCGTATGGTGGCATCGCTCCAGGAAGATATCCTGGCATGCCCTGGTGATGAGCACCATACTGACCTATAAACAGAACATTTAAGATGCAAAGAAGAAATTATTATTTTTTTTTTTTTAAGTAATGGGCAAAAGTTACATTTGTTAAAAGCTTCAACCCTTCTACCAGTATATGCCACTTCAAGTTTTAAAAAAGTTATAGCAAAGACAAATCTTTCAAGAAAAGAAAGCTAGGAAACTTATAAACTTATGATTACCATGAGGTGGCATGGGAGGTCTCATTCCTTGTTGTTGTGGAGGAATTCCTGGCTGTGGTGGCATCATACCTCCAATTGGTCCAACTGGTGGATTACCCAAGGAAGCCTGTCCTGGTCGAGGAAGATTACGCTGATACTAGGCAACTGTGCCCTTCTCTCTTCCTAAAATAAGGAACAGGACAACCATAACACATTTAAGACTGAAACTCACCAAAAGCAAAGTAATAAAAGCATAACAAAGCAGATTACAGGTACTAAACCATTTCAACTAACCTTACAAGTTCAAAGTCTGCTACTAGTAACATTACACAGTAGCATTTGGATTTTTTCCCCCTTCCTTCAAAGTTACTGTATTAATACAGACCTATTCTAGCAACACAAATTCTCCTCCTCCTTAAGAAAACCGCTTTGTCATAACAAGTTGAGACAAAAAGCCAAACACAAATCTAAAGACACCTGAACTGAAATTAAGGTTTCATTTGTTCCATACATAAATTCTGTATTTCTGACTGCTGTAGTAGCATCAAGATTATTTTGAACTGTTGTCTTTTGTCCCTACGCGCACTAGCGTATCTATTTAACTCAAGCTTAAGTCACATGCAGAAAAAGTCCTAAATATATTTTGGGTTGAGCAATTTCCTATCACCAACAAAACTAAGTCTTATATTTGCAGCATGATCATGTAATATGCCAATCACTTTGCAATCAAAGCCTTCTGATAAACAGTTCTGCTACATTAATTCTGCAGTTTGCACTCTCACCTTTACTAAATACACATAATGCAGAGCTCAGAAGAAATTCTATTTAATCAGCCATATCAGCATAAGTTGCATTTCAGTAAGACAATGAAAATATTTAACTTACCAGTGATATATCCTCATCTGATGGATCAACTTACTGGTTGCACTGGTTGTTGTGAGCGTAGCTGGCTTTACTTGTTATAGATGTAGCTGGTTTAGCTGCAGTACTGTTTGTTGTGCTAGTGGTTGAGGCTGTAGACTGCGTGTAAGCGGGGAATGTAGGTTTTGGGGTTCTGTTGTTGTTGCAGGTGTAGAATTCAAAGGTTTGAACTCAGTACCAACTGGACCTGGAACAGCTGCTGCAGCCCTGCGAAACACAGAGATAGATCAATATTTATTTCTCAAAGCATAAGAAAACTTAAATGATGTCTGTTAGACCTCTGAAACCTTCCAGTGAGATACATAATTAAAACAGCTTGACAAAGTAAAGTTCAGCCTTATCGCATACTAGAGCAACTGAAAACAAGACAAAATAAAACCCAGTATATACATATATACACACACACAGGAAAGTCTAAAATTTGCAGGTCAAAAGCCACAACTAGAAAAAAGGAACAACAACAAAAAAACCCACCCCACTATCAAAATTTTTATCTCAAATACTGAGTTTGGTAAATGTCTGTATCTTTCCTGAATTACTGTTTTATTAAGAGCCTATTAAGTATAAATTCATTGTTCTCTCACTAAATTATTTGCATACTTTATCAACCATTAGTTTAGAGTGAAGCTCAAAAGTGTTAGTATTCATTAAAATTAGATATTTAAGAAGTGTTTTAAGTATTTACGAAAGCTTTATTGTGTCAGGGTTTTTGTTTTTAAGCGTTCTCTCTATAAAACAGTGCAATATTTTCAAAGTACTGTCTCTCTATACCTTTAATCTCATGTGCGAATGAAAATCAACTGAAGGCAGACATGAAGTTCACTACAGATTCCAGCATCTCATCTTTCCAACTTTTTTCTTTAATTAAAACTGTAGGCAATAAAGGTTTGCTTTACCAAGCCTTCTCTGAAGATGCAGCAATCTCCAAAGCAAGCTTTAGCTATGAGAGAATGCTTTTTTTTCTAGTCACTGTACAATTATCTGAACTTTTCAATCAAAACAAATATTTCATTTTTTGCACGTAATGCAAATTACAAAATTCCCTACGTTATGATGTACCATATTAAACAACAACTAAAAAGCCTTCACCATGCATCAAGCTAACCACTGCCCACTAAAATGCATTTAACTGCTTTCATGCTTTTTTAACCCTTAGAACCAGGATGTAACATTTCATTCTTTCACACTAAGAAATATTGGGCACTTGACATGTTTATTCTAGTCAGATGCAACTCCACAATCAAGGACTCTGCAGTTTTACCAGCTAAACATAATCGGGAATATAACAAATTATCTGAAGATGTTTAGTCAATTTTAGATTTTCAGAACGGTCCAAAGGGTTAAGTTGCAAAGCATTGGTTTTTAACTGTGACTTCCTGCGTACTTGTGCTGTGCTAGGAAACAGAGCGTTAGAAGATGCTGACAGACTTTTCTGAATTGAGGAAGCTGCACTTGAGCTTGTGACAGGTGTCCCCATCTGTAGCATAAAAGAAAGGAAACAGTGAAAAGTCTCAAACAAATGGGTGGAAAGTATCCAGATGAAAGGATTTCTTATGCTAAGTCCCTTCTTATGAAAGGACTGTGTTTTTGTAACAAGTATCTTCCCTGCAGAAGTCCAAAATACAAACAGTACACTATGAAGGTTTCTGTAACACACTTGAAAGCAATTAAAACTTCAGGACTTATACACAACAAGTGCAATCAAAGGGTAGAGGTCACAAGCCACTATGAATTCCCCACTTCCCTCCCCAAAATATTTAAAGAAATTTTTACTACCTAACTTACTCCTAAACTTTTTAAAGTAAAAAGCCTCCCAATTCAGGCAACATTTAACCAGTTTAACAAGACTACAGAATAAGCTAGTCCATCTATCAGTAGAGACCCCCATTATGAAAAGAACAGCAGAGAACAAGCCCTGTCCAGATTTATACTTGGGAAATTTTAGGTAAAGTTCTATGCAATCAGATTCCTGTAGGTGACTAACACATCCCTTCACCCACCCAAAGCACCCTTCTAAGTGACAAACTAAAGAAGTGTTTTGCCTAGTCCTTTCTTCCCCACCTTCTTACAAAACTTCTGTCTGGTTCATGGCTGTTGTAAGACAAACAAAAGAATCTTTTAAAATTATTCAAGCACTACACTGAATTAAACTTAAGAATCAACACAAGCAAGAAACTTAACCAGTCATTTCTTGGGCCTCCTCAATAATAAAGAATAGATACTGTTGACATGGTGGCAAGTTGACGAATGTAACAATAGATTCCAGGGTATGAGACACCTTACCTGCCCTGCACTTGGGAAGAGTGGTTTAGTAACTGGAGGCTGGGGGTAGGTGCCGACGCAGCCGGAGCTGGAGGCCTGTTAAGAATGCCCGGCGCTGTAACAGGCTGTGCTTGTGTCATTGGAGGCATCCAGGACGAGGACCAACAGGCGGTGGCAATACCTACAAACGAAAACGAATTGGTAACATACCGGGCTGAAGGAAGTAAGATATTCCTTACAGGATTCTGTTCACAGTGTTCCTTAGAACAAAGTCTCACCCCCAAGGAAGATGTATTTTTAAGGCAACAGCAAAATAAACCATGACAAAGGGTAATGCCAGCAGTCACCAATAAATGTGCATAGGAAGTAACCTCAAACACGTCAGAGCAATACTGAATTAAGTTGTGTTTTCTACTAGTGCTGCAATGATGAAGTTTACGATCTCAATAAGTCAATGCAATTAACGCAGTAACTGTTTCCAACACACTGTGTCTATGCTGCCACGTGCGTGGATTAAGACCATTACAAAATTCAAAAGATGCAGCCATTATGAATGGTATCAGAACTTTGACCAAAACACCCATAAGCTTTGCTGTGGCTTTTTAGCACAGTGGAACAGGGACACAAGGCTAATTTTTGTAGCCTACCAACACAATACACACACTTTCTATGTGGGGGCTCTAGGAGAGGTTCAGAGATGGGAAGCTAACAGCTCCCATGGATTCCATCATATTACTGTGCAGGATAACTAGGCTGTAACTGCCCTAGTGGCTTGCCTCCTCCTCCAGTGAGAAAAGTAGGCAAACCTCAAGCTATCACAGCATAGCTGCTGTCAGATGGAACACCCTGAGAACTTAAGGCTGCTTAAGAATGGCACAAGCGCAAGAAACCACTCTTCTAGCTATGGTAAGAGACAAAAATACCAGTTAGTTTCTTCACACAGGAGGTTCATTACTTGGATATGTCACCAACACAATTCTCATTTCCTACATTTTCAATCATTACAATTTTCCAGCTGTGGCCACAGACATTAAAAAAGGGATAAAGAGAGACTAGGCAACACAAAAGCCAGAGAAAGTGCAATAGGAAAAGAAAACTACATTCTATTTTTCACCTTCACAATGGTACAAACACAAATAATTATTTATAATCAAAAGCCATAAATCAACCCCTTCACCTGTGCACAAGAGTGGGTTTTGTGGCAATCAATCCACATCAAGGTGGTAGCCTAAGTCTGTATATTCTTTATATAAATCCTAAATCTCAGTGGAAATAAATTAATAGAATTTAGCTTTCACCATAGCATGAGTTCGACAACCCTGACCTACCTGGTGGCATACCAGGCATAAGAGGTGGTATTCCTGGCCAGGAGGCATCATTCCACCCATCGGCATCATCCTATTAAACAGAAAATGAACCACTGGTATGAACACTCATTATAAACTCTTAAGTGAATTGGCACATACCTGTATTAGATAAAAAATTATAGTAAATAGTTTCAAGAAGCTCTCAACAGAGACAATTCAAAACCATCTGCCTCCACAGTTAGAAATGTTTTTCTACAAGAAAAAAAACCCAAAACAAAACGAAAAAACCTCCAAACACTTTATATTTGCACTTTAATTCCTCAAGCTTTCACTTCCACTATTATCTGATTTCGAGAACTAGTGTCTCTCTTGAAATCTACTTCAGGCTACCAGTTTCAGCAGAGTGTTCCAAGAACCTGATCTCAGTACACTCAGAGAACTTGAAAATAGGAAAAACAGCTAACACCAATCACACTAAAATCAGTGTACATCTGCTATTACTCCTTTCTGACACCCTAAGTCTATTTGTGGTTATAGCACCCTCATACTATTTTAACATATTCTACTTCCTCTACTGAATTGCAGAAAACCCAAATCTGTAAAAGTATCCACAAAATACTGATAAAAGCAGAGGAGAGACCACAGGATAAGAAAGCTTCTGGAGTTTCAATTACAGTAAATATTCCCTAAGCTAAGGATAGAAGAGATTTTTTTTTTTTTTTTTAATGAGAAGTCCTTATTATGGCATATTTTCCTTCATATTAGAAACAGGTTTGGGTATTTTTTCTTCCTTGCTACTGATACCTGGAGCAAAAGAAATGGTCCGCATCTCCTAACAGAAAGGTGGCATCTAAATGACTTCTTTTATCCTTATCTATTAAACCACACTACAAATGAATGCCTGTTCCCCATCTAAACTACACAGACAGCCCTTAATATAAGCAAATTCCTCCTGCACAGGGCTGCAACTCCATAAAAATAAGCTGTCTACAACACTAAGTGCTCTTAAATCGGGACGCTATAGATGAATATATATGATTTCTTTACAGGCAACAAACCCAGTGTAGTTAATTTTGCTTAATTTTTTCCAGACATTTGAAGTTGAATTAGAGAAACAAAATAAGAGAATGTTTATTACTTTATCTAGCAGATATGTAACAGCCAAGTCCCCAGCAAAACCCCACTAAGAAGCAGTTTCTATTTCTATGACAAAGCGAAGAAACCTTCACCATTGCCTTTTCCAAAATCAAAACAAATCATCATAAACAGGCAAGCACTCATTCTGCAAAGAAAATTGCTACCCAGTCTTATTTTCTTCTCAACTTGTCTACCACTGCTGCGAAAGGAACAGCTAATGCAGAAGCAGTAGAGTCTGGGAACATAGTACCACTCCTCCTTTTTTGAATTAATGGTTGGAGAAGGCAAACTCAGTCTTGCCACCCATTTTGACAACTACCTGTTAGACCCCAAAAAAGTACTGGATGCTCACTGACTGCTGCCACCAGAAAGCTGACTTTAAGAAACTGAGGGATAGGGCTACAAACAGTGTCACACTAAAGCCAAGGTTCATTTAGATAAAGCATAAAAACTTCAGCTATTATACAATAACAAAACTTAACTAGACATTTTCCCCAAATTCTTAAGCAATATTCAGAGGTTTTCAGTAAGACAATTTCAAGCTTATAAAAAACATGACATAAAATGGCATAATGAAGGTACCTAGAATTACATTAATGAGATGCTTACATGTTTCCACCACAAAATGACTGCATGTATTTTCTCTGTTGATGTAATCTGTGAAAATTTATGACAAAATCAAAAATCTAACTGTGATTTTCCAAACACACTGTGATAGGGTATGGTGTCAACCCCAAACAAGCATAAAAACCAACATATTACTTTTGCCCAAAATACAAGAAAAATTTAAATTATCCAGTATTTTTTCCTGTTAGGTTGATGACTGATAACCAGATGAAACACATGAAAAACACATGTGCAATACACGAAGGAACAGTGGTTCACAGAAGGCTGTAAACCAACACAACAAAACTTTAAATTATTATGCTACTACTGAATAAAGTTAGGAGAAAGGCAACATATTTATACATAAACTCACAGTTTGGCCGCATTTTTAATGTTGGTTTACAGCCATCCAGTTCTTTGGTAGTCTTAATATTAAGGTTACAGAGTTCACAGGTTCCTATGTACATTTTTCTAATTGGCTTTACTTTTTCTGTGACAGTTTAAAATGCACGGTATGAACACATAATATCAAGTCTTTCTTGCTACTCACCCAGGTGGCATTCCAGGCATAACTGGAGGCATTCCAGGCCTCATGGGTGGAACACCTGCCATTAATGGTGGTATACCTTACAAGAAAAATTAAATTTTAAACAACTCCCAAAAACATACAGTCACTAACAAATCTCATCTAATAAATTCAGACTGGATAAATGCTTTACAGGAGCTCTAAAAGATTGGGTTTTTGAAATAACACTGCTTACAAACAATGCAACATAAAAGATTATCTGCAAATATGACTTAGATTTATTGTTCTCAGTCCTGAAAGACTGTAAATTTACTGTCTCCAAAGAACATACCTTATTCATTACAGAAAATATAATAAGAGACAGTTTTCGCTCCCTGTCATTAACCTGTGTATAAACTGCCTGTTTTATGTTAGCAGTTTCTAGGTTTATGGCAGCCTTTCTGCCCTGTTTACAAAACCTTGTTACAAAATACCACAAACAAATATCATTGTTAGACTTATGTTTAAAGTACTAATCTGTTTTACTACCATATTAACATTCCCTCAATCTAGACACAAGCATTAGGTATCTTAATCTACTTCACAATAGAAGATGTGTGCGCCCACACAGAATGGGGGAAGAAAATGAAGAAACTGCTTATGTGCACCTCACAAAACTATTTTGTGACCTCTAACATCCAGTGTTAGAAAGGGCAGACTGTTATCCCAGCATGCAAGCAGCAATTGGTGTTTCTACTCAGCTTTTCAGTAACTAGCTTAAAACACCATCTCACCTGGAGGCATCCCTGGTGCACCTGGCACAGGAGGCAAACCTGGTTGTGCCATCGGGGGAATGTACCCCTGCTGTGGCTGAACTTGCTGGGTTGAAATGAAGTTGAAGCTGCAGATTCATCATCTTCATACTCATCAGAATCATCCTGTTGCTTTTTTTTCTGGCTCTCTGCTGAACGGTAGAATGTATATGGTCAGACTGAAGGCAAATTATATTCTATGAAATTCATTTTATCTGGGGTATTCTAGCTGGAACAAAAATGGCAAAATTCAGATCTTATCAGCACATTCAAAAATTCATAGAATCACAAAGAAGAAAAACTATGCGAGCATATTTATATGTACAAATAACAAAGGAAAGTGACTCACACTGTAATAAGCCTCAACATAAATGGGGGTCTTCCTTCATGTCAGTCTCATGCTGCCCAGAATAAGACAAAGCAGTTCAAAGGTATACTTAAACAGCAAAGAAATCTAAGTATTTGGGCAACATCAGGCTTGTAACGGCCCTGGCCTTTCCTCCACCTACCCTCAAAAATAACATCACCATCCCCATATTCATTAGGTAATTGTAGCGCCACTGGCATGCAGCTATTTCTGAACAGGAATATAAAAATCTCTTCTCCTTCCACATCACTGGCAAATGTCTAGAGCTGCAGTTGGAGAATGCATTAAACCCAACCCTTACTCTTCCAAGAAGTCACACCTGTTTCACACAGCTTAGTAACAGTAAGCAACAGACTAAGGAAATAACAGATAACTAGAGAGATTACACTTTACCCTGAGTTTTTTGTTCAAGTAACCTCCTCCGTTCCTCCATATCTTTTTCTGGAATGCCCTCCATGCCATAGATTTCCAGTTCAATGTCTGTTCTTCCAGGAATAGCATTTGGAACAGCATCTATTGTTTCTTTATGTACCTAACGAAAAAAGACAAAAAAAAATAATAATCCTCCTGACCACAATTCAGGCTAGAGTCTACATGTTCTTCAACCAGTTTCAAGATGGAAAACAAACATCCTTAACGGGGAGAATCTCTCTGGCCTAGCATTTTCTTGATACATGCTTCCTAACCACTGTTAACTACAATTAGCTTCTAAAATCAGTTTACATAAACTTGCCTTCTGAACACCAAGACAATACAATTCCTTCACTCCTCCCACACCCCAAAAATGACAGCAGAGATCTCTACTGCATACTCTCCATATGACTGCTGACACAGCAGGATTCCTGTTCTGGAAACAGACCATTGCTGTCTTTTTCTCATCAGTCTTTAAGACTCTGGAAGCTCCAAAACCCCCACCAGCTTTTTAAGTTCACTATTAATTTCAACTTCAGACGCTGTTAAGAAAAGCTTATGTGAGTCTAAAACTTCTTACCTGCATGCAATGTATAGCTAAACCAGGTCCTGTATACAGTTTCTTATGACATATATGGCATTTAAAGTGCTTTGCTTTTTGATGCTGTATAAGGATTTTTTCATCATCAAAATCCCTGTTACAGTACCTATTGAAAGCCGTTAAGGAAAAATTTAATCCTGACAGTGACCTTCTATACAACACTAAGCTAATTAGCATCACTGTGACTTTTCCTAAAGAAAAAAAAAGCATAGGAAGCATCTCTGAGCATTCAAAGGATGACAAATATTGCAGGGATGTCTGCAACCAAACCTCTCCCTCATACCATCCAGTATTTCCCTCTTCAGATTGGTACAAAACTGGGTGCATGCAGTCAGAACCATCATTTCATTCCGTATTCTTTAACGCATGTTTTTCAAGTCCTAGATATTTCTAAGCGGATTCATTCCTTCTCTGTGTATTTGTAGATTAAAATAAAGTTGTTAAAGCATTAAAAGAGAAGTAGACTTGAAATCCACAAAAGGGAAGTGATGCTAAATACTTAGAAGTGCCTATTTAATAACAAGTATCAGTAGCTAACATTTATAAAACAAATGTTTAGTCAAAAATGCCTTTCCTTTTTCAGTCACCCACCAATTCTTATGACACCATATAATTTGCAACAGCCATTAAAGAATTCTGTTTCTTAAAAGAAAAAATTAAGTGAAGAACTTTCTGGATAACTATGTGACAAAAGAGGGAAACTGCAATTTCCCTTCTGCAGGTCAGCATTAATATTTCATCAAATACTCCAAACATCTTCCTAAGCAAGACAAATACACATAGCTAGTAGCTGTTCCTTGTTAACACGTGTCCCTCACTTCCACCAAAACTTGAAATATATTAATACCTAAAATAGAAGCATAGATGCCTTCCAACATATAAGAGTAAAAAAATCTCAGAGCAATTTATAAATTCCTTTAATAAACAATTTTAGATCCAGCAGAAACATTTTAGAGAAAAAGTAAATCTGTAATCACCCCCCAACAAAAAGCAGATCGTAAAGGAGCGATCGAAGAAAAATCCAATGGTATTTCTGGATACTGAGAAGTATATGTGACTTTGATGCAGCAGTTACAAATTTGAAAGGCCTCCCCCCCAGAAAAAAACCTAAAGTTTTCAAAAAGTGTATTTTAACCACATCTGCCCCACTTCTTTAACAACTGCATTCACCAGAGGCAGCGTTTTCTTCTGTTAACATCCATCCCCCCGCGGGATAAAGACCGTTCTCCATTTTCCCCACGGTCTCGGCAATCCTGCCGGGCCTGCCCAGAGGAGCGCCAGGCAGCGGCGAACGGGGAAGCAGCGGCCTGCCCCGCCTGTACGGGATGAGAGGCGAGGCCGAGGCCTCCAGCGAGGCAGGCGGGAGCGGGCGGCCCAGGCCGCGCGGGGGGGCGAGCGGGGGAAGAGAAGCAGGAAGGGCACGGACCAGGCCCCATCCCCGCGCCGAGGAGCACAAAATGGAACCGGACCAGCCACAGAACCAAACCATAACGTGAATGGAGATAAGGAACGAGCCCCGTCCCAGGACGGCCAGGAACCAAACGGAGAACGGGAGAGGACGGGACAGAGGCCCGACGGGGCCAGGCCGCTCCCCTCCCCACCCCAGATCCCCACCCCAGATCCCCACCCCCGCCTCGTCCCACACAGAGGATACCAGCACCAAGGCTTCAGCTGCTTCTTCTTCTTACGGCCCATGGCGGCGGCGCCCCCGACCCACACGGAAAGGAGACGGCCGAGCTCTTCCCTCCTGAACCGCAATGCCCACAACAGCGTCTCCGCTGAGGTGAGCGAGGCAGACACAAAATGGCCGCCACGGTCCCTCCTGGCGCCACCGCCTCCGCGCTCCCAGCCTGCACCGCGGCGGGGGGCTGCCCACGTGACGGGGCCCAGCCGTCCCCGCCGCCCCTTGGGCTGCCCCACAGTGCCTCGCGCTGGGGACCCGCCGCCATTTTGTCCCGGGCGGCGCAGGCAGGTGTCGCTGCGTGAGAGGTCCGGTTTCTGTTTGTCGTCTCTATGTTTAACGTTAAGGAGAAACTGTTGTTTTTTTTTCCCTATGAAATCAGTTACTGTGCTAGAAGCTGGTATCTCTTAAGCAATCCGCTCTACACAGTGGCTTAGCGGAGTTAGCTGTCTGTGCACAGCTGGCTCTTGACAGGGAGGCCTTGGAGCCCGGCCCTCCAAGAACACTGTAAAATCGACTGGAATGTGTCAGCCCTCGCCTTCCCGCAGGGCTTGTCTGTGGGAACTGCAAGATCATCATATTGATCAACCCGAACAGCAGGCCCAGCAATAGATGATATTTTTTTCATGCCTTCTGCTGTCCTCAGCAGTCGTTGTTTCCACTGCATGAAGATACTGACATCAATCAAAAACTGCAACACTATGCAAGAAATATCCTCCCTTCAGTGCATTCAAGAACAAGTGTCTGGGCTCCATTTTGGGCCTTGCTACCATCTATTTATGACACTTAACAACTGTTGCCTTAGTAAACAATCAATAAAAGGGCCAGGTGTCTATTGAAAGGGAAAGCTACAGAAGTACATTAAATTAGTGCATTTTTGAATCACAGGGATGTTTACCACACCTTTGGTAACACCGTAACCCCATGAAATATCAACACCCTTAGTTACAATGAGTTTATAGCCTAGAGCTATATGCAGAACTGCTTTGGGGGGACTTAATCTCACATGCTTACATTTACAAACAGATTTGTAGAAATCCAGAAAAGTTCACTGGTCAGTTTTGGGATGCCAGTAGCTAACTGCCTGCTGGTTACAAGGCTGAGGTAACAAATATGTAAAAGTGTCTTAGCAGCAGAGTAGGCTTTTTCAGAACAGGCCGCACGGCCAATCCTGTCAAATGTGACTTGAGCGGGTCCCGCCGTTGAGTCAGTGAACAGCTTTTGACAGATCGCCTGTATTGGTACACGTACTATGGCGTCGATATTGTATTTTTCAGTAAATTCCATGAAATAGGGAGCTGCCGCAACGCCAACCATTTCACCGCTGGTTGGGCGAGACCTCATCCGCCTGCCCCCCCTCCTCCCCGCCGGGGTACACCCACCGGGGGCGGGGTGAGCCGTCCGCCCTGCCCAGCCTCCGGGGCGGGGAGCGGCGGCGGCGGGGCTGAGGCGCGGCCCGGCCCGGCGGTGGGTCCGGGATGCTGCCGGCGCTGCCGGACGGCGAGGAGCGGGAGCCGGAGAGCAGCGAGGAGGGCGGCGGGGCGGGTGAGGAGCGGCGGCCGGAGCGGCACGGCAGCACCTACCACAGCCTCTACGGCTACCAGGGCTGCAGGTGAGGTGGGTGGGCGCTGGGGCCGCCCCGCGAGGAGGCCGCTCCCAGGCCTCGTCAGTTCCCAGCTGCTCGAATGCGCTTTATTCCCCCCTCCCCGCCGAAGAGATTTTTTTTCCCCTCCCATCGTGTCCCGATTCCCCGCTCCTGCCTGAGGCGCCCTCAGGCCGTACCTTTCCGCGCTGCGGTTCCCTGTGTTAGGGCTGTACGGCCGATGCTAAGGATGGCTTGGTGTTCAGGTCCCCGCAGGGAGCAGCCAGCGGCGATTGGCAGCCCCAGCAGCGCGGCCGCAGAGACACCTCCACCGAAGACTTCAGGTAGAGCCAATCTCAGAACTGCATTATCGCCTCTCACACTCCATTTTGAAGCCTTTGCCGTATTGCTGTTAAATGAATAGTAAGCAGGTACATTGCAGTCAAACCAGGCGCCTCTGTGAAAGCATACTGAAGTCCCCTGTGTGCTTTTTCTGGAATACCTAGGGAACGGACACAGCTACAAAGCTCAACTAACGTGTTAACTATCATCTTTGAGTTTGAACTCTTATTTTCTTTGCTACTCATACTTGATATTTCTGTATTGATTTGGGTCTTCATATAGGCAATTAAAATATATTAAGCAATTTTAAATGGACATGTTTCCATGAGCTCTGTAATGGAGTTGTTGCTCTGTATTACAACCAGGGAAACGCAGGAACAAAGAGGGGCAGTGACTTGTTCATAGCTGCTGAGCATCAGCTGACACCACAACTCCGGACTTCTGCTCTAGTGGGCAAACCACCAAAAGCATTTCTGATGGGCCAGAAGTCACAGAGAGAGTTGGCTCTAAGCCAGAGAGAGATCATTGTGGTCCCCCTTCTAGATGCAGGTGGTTCTGCACTTGTTCCAAGAAACAATAACATTTGCTTTTTGCTAATGATTTCTTCTTGGTTTTTTAAAGCCTCTCCTTGCTGGACACTAACTTACCAGCTGAAGCGGAGACTGAATTGCGCACTTTTATCGCTAAGCGTCTTACTAAAGGAGCGTTGTTTGAAGGAATGGGGAATGTAGCGCCAGTGGGGCTGAGGTAAATCTTAAAAATTATTTGTGAATCAGAAACTGTAAGAAACATTGGCAGCATTGCACTTCTTGCCATCTGCTGCTGCACTTGGGTTTAATCCTGATTCCATGTTCTCAGTCTATTGCTGCTGATAATAACAGCTTTACACAATGGCACTTTCCTCTTTTTCTAGGTAGATTTGAGAAAAATATTGTAGTAAATAATTTACTCTTTGAATAATTTAAAAATACTACATGTGTTTCTGACTATTTCCTTTTAAACTACCCTGATTGCATCACAGAGGAAAAAAAGGTCTAAGAGCTATATGACCATAGGAACTACCAGTATTAGCAGGTGAAAATTCTTTACAGCAATCATGTATGTCTGCTTTTTGCACTAATTATTGTGATGTAACAAAGTAATATTTTTTTTTTCTGCATAGCATACCAGAAAATAAATTGGCTGTTACTACTGTCGTTTCCAACAAGAAAATCTTCTAGAAATGTCAACACTTGAATCAGACGTGAATGCTCCAGAATATGTGGTTTGTTTCTTAGGTGGCTCAGAGAAAGGTCTGGAACTATATCCTTTTCTTTAACTTTCTTTATGTGTGGAAAGGGAGATGATGTAAAAATTATGTTCTCATTTTGTCTGTTCCCTACTTGAAAGCAGCCCATTTGTGCATGCCTTCCAGTAACTGAAAATGTCAATAAAAGCCATATACTGCAAGGTAAAAATGAAGGTCTTAACTGATGCACCTTATTTTCCTTAAGAAGATACTTTCAGACTTGAGCTGGACAAATACATTCAAAGTCTGAAGATAAACCTTGCTTTGGAGGTAAGCTTAATTTTTTTTTTAAGCGGTGAAAATTACTATTTTTGCAAATAAATTACTAAGAAATATGGAAGATTTAGTCTATATAGATAAAATAGGTGTTGTAAGTACCAGTATGAAACACTGTGAGAGATACTTGATTCACTGTAGTGACAGTGAATGTCTAAAGTGCAATTAACCACACAAATCAATAAATAAAGGGGTGAGACTCTTTTGTGCCTTTGTAAAGGCTACTTGAAATTAGATTCAGGGAGGCGAATGACTAATAAAAGGTAACGGCCTATAGGAAAATTGCCGATGTCCACCTAGATTCTTATCGCTTCTGAATGTTAAGGAAGGATTTTTAGTGTTTTCTTGTCACAATTTTTCTAATGGAAACCATGCATTTTAAGTCTGTCTCATCCCTTCTGCTGTTGCGTGGTCTTTGCTCAGTATATATACTATATACGCTCAATATATACCATAATATTACAGTTCTGTCTATTTATTAAAATGTCAAACCCTTCATTGCTGATATTCCACTTAAGTGTGGCTTTAAATGTCAAAATCATTATTTTAGTCTACTGTGGTTTGAAATCAAGAAGGATCTGACATCCTAGTTGAATAAATTATTAATAGGCTTCTATTTGTGTAGCATCTAATTTGTAGTTAAAGTTTTAATGTTTCAACTTGTACAGCAAAAAACCCTGGAGACCTACGTTAACCCCTACTTGAGAAGCTGGTTTGAGAATGCCATATGCCCTATTCAGAGAGTCGTACAGCTCTTCCAGGAGAAACTCGCCTTCCTGTTACATGCTGTAAGTGTATTTCAAACGGATAACTAAAAAGGTTCAGAAGGAATCTCAAGTGACTCCAACGTGTTTAAGGTTTCTTGAATTTGCTTTCCCAACCAGGAGGTAAATGAGAAACAACTTTTTTTTTTTTTTTTTTTTTTTTAATTCGGGGCGAGTACTTTTGGCTGCTTTATGCTAAGGAAGCACATAGCAATTTCTTCTATCAAATTTCGTAGTTAACTCATTTTAAATACGTAGTAGCATCCAACTTGAAATTAGAATGGGAGAATTAGAAACAGCATAAGAAACTGTCCCCGCTATAATTCCCCTGGACAAAAGGGATGTTATATTGCGTATGTGCTTCATGTAATTCACTGGAAACAGAAAATAAATTAATTGTAGCTTTAGTCCCTGAGTTTGAGAAGGGTTTGGATGGAATAGCAAATAGACTAAAACCGATGTATTTCTTCTTAATAGAAACCAGCTGCAGTGACTCTAGTGTGGAGTATTCCCTTAGCTTCTACTCTTTCTCTGAAAAGAACAATTTTTAAAGTACTACATTATGTATTTATTGCTAGTAACTGCAACATAGCAACAGAAGTAATAGCAAAGTGCTATTCTCTTTTTTTTTTGTTTGTTTGTTGTAAGGCTTTGAGTTATACTCCTGTAGAAGTAAAAAACACAGATGAAAGAACAGAAAAAGACATCAGCAGGTAAAGATACCTCGAGGCCAAGGAAGCTGTGAGTAACTTGGCTTTTGTGTATGACACCCTCCTTGCTGTTCAGGAATTGTAAAGTAGAAAGCAGTTCACGAGAGCTTTTTGTGTCAGGTTTCTGCAGCTGCCAGCCTCCAAGGACTTGTTCAGGAAAGAAACGATGACCTCCTTGTGTATTGCCATGACTGAGGAACAGCACAAGTCAATGATTATAGACTGCAGTGGACCTCAGCCTCAGTTGCGTAATGCAGGTGAGATACAGCTGTGAATGTTTCTTCATGTTACCCACTTGTATTCCTCAGCTGCTGAGAGTTCAGAATATTCAGAAGCTCCTAGGTTCGTGCCCAGAAAGTTTGGATTCTAGCTGGAAACTACACCAGCTGGTTTCCTGTGTGGGAGCAGAGTAGCTTGTTTTACCCTGATACACCAGAACTCTGGTTTGAAACGGTTGGTACTAAAATCCACAGTGCATTTAGTTTGTGGACCATGAAACGATGACTTTTACACTTCAAGGAAGCTGCAAAACTTTTTTTTTTTTCCCTGTTGTATTTTTGACAAATGTATGAAAAGGGATTGAACAACTGGAACAGAATTTCATGTAATCACTGTAGCTATGTTTGCTTTTCTTTTCCACATGTAGTTTTTCTGGCCCAGGTATACTATTATCAGTCATTATGTGAAAGTGATTAAACCAGGTGAATGCAGGTATATATTTATGTTGAGCTTATTTGCTTTTTCTTATCTCTTTGTTGTGTTCCCTGAACGCTTAACAGGAAGCAACAGATTCTGTGAGGACTGGATGCATGCTTTTCTGAATGGTGCTGAAGGTGGAAATCCGTTTCTCTTCCAGCAGATTTTGGAAAACTTTAAATTGAAGGTACCTGTTCATATATGTTAAAGATTTGGAGGAGACATCAGGATTACTGAGGGAGCAAATACTCCTTTTCCAGCAAAGAAAGTTTTGGGTTACTTACATGTCTATACATCATTAAACTGATTAACTCTGAAGTTTAAGGTGAGGACTGGCTTACTGTAGTTGACAAGACCAGAACATAAAGTAGCGTGGAAAGTTTCTTCAGTGAGTACTCCAAGGCATTTTCTCATATTTAAAATAAACCCACTTTTTTTTTTTTATTAATGCTGTTAATTTGAGCTGTGCGCATACATTATCGTGTAATTGGGTACATGGAGAAGGAGCATAACTCTCTAAGTGATCTGTCATAACAGAAGAGGAGAACGCTTGATACAAGTTTGGACATGATCAAGTTGTGGTGTCCGCACGTTTTGAATTGTTAAAATAACAGTGGTAATATGTATTGAAGACAGTACATCAATTCTTATGTAACTCTTGAGTAGTAATACAAAATTCCTCTTGGAAATGCTTTTGCTTTCTCTGCTATCCTTCCTCCACTTTTCCACATGATAGTATGTTTTCTTGCCATGTAGAAGGATAAGAAAATGCTCTGTTACTCTTTTGCCAGGCTATACAAGACATCAACAACCTGAAGAGGTTTATCCGCCAGGCTGAAATGAACCACTACGCCTTGTTCAAGTGTTACATGTTTCTAAAGAACTGTGGCAGTGGAGACATCCTTTTGAAGATTGTTAAAGTAGAACATGCAGAAATGCCAGAAGCCAGAAATGTAGTGACGTCCTTGAGGAATTCATGAGAGAAACATCAGTGGCTTAAAATTTCTTAATTATTGTGTACTTGTTTGAGGGTATTGTATAAATCATTAATTTCTTCTGTGCAGCTTAGTTTCACTATTGCAGGACTTTTAATTTATATTTAAAAGTATTACCTAAGTCAAACCTAAGTTGCAGTTTCATCTGCCTTTTCTCTTTTTTTAGATAAAGCAATATGAGCTTTTTTTAATGTGTAAATAGAAATTCCTGCATAGTTTTCAATGCTTACCAGATTCTCCAAATGACATGCTCCTTTTCTGCGGAAATAATGAGATTGGGTTTTACAGTCATTGCACACAAAAAAACCCCAAACACAAATCCCTTACCTGGCGAACATTTCAGTTTTTTAAATATTTTAAATATCTTTAAAATGATCATATCTAATCATTAAGATCTGGTTACTTTTGTTTTAATGTATAAAGAAGCACAAACATCTGGATAATCATAGTAAAATGAATTCATCATATTTGTTTATGTAGGAGAACATAAGTAACAAGTCTGTAGCTAGCGTTCACATTCTGCTTCAAATTGGCAGATTCAACTTGTTAATCAGTACGAAACAGAACTGCCTTCAGACTGAAGAGAGTTTTAGGAATCTGCATGTGCTCATACGTATGCACACACACACTGGATAGACATGGCAAATTTCCAGGCTATTTGATGAATCCCATTCTTCATTAGTTTGCGTTGTGATCAAGACCTTCTTTGTGCGTTCTTAGTACCCGTTCTGCATTACTGTAAATCATCATGTTTTTCAATCATGGATAATGAAACTTGAAAATTTTACAGATTAAATGATAACTTTAAATTAATAGAAACTTCTTCAGAAATTGAAGTAAACTAAGTTCCCAAGTTAATTATTCAGACTTTAAAACATTTCATTGTATTTCAGCAATGAATTCTTACCCACATCATAGGACATTTAGACAGCAGAATACTTGAAGAAAATCTTTGGCTACAGATGGAGTCAAAACTTGGGAGGCCTCTGAGTGGCCGTGTCACCGAGGTCTATTTCCGCAAACCTGATACAAGCAAAACTGCCTGTTGCTTTCCTGTGCAGCAGAGGCTGTTTGAACACCTCACATGGGGGATTTGAACAACTCTCCCTGAAACAGGAACTGTAGCACTCCTCTTCCTGCTGCAGTGAAGCGCGACTGTTTGTTCTGCCAGAGCTGTGTGCTGTGATGACAGAAGTTGAATGCTTTCCTGTGACACCACTGTGTTGAACCTATAATAAGGTTTACAATAAAACATTCGAATCCGTAATAGTGTGTCTACGTTAAATTACAAATTAGTGTTGCCCTTGATGTGTCCTGTTTAAAACCCCTTATTGACACAACACAGAGGAGCAGACAGTGTAATGTGCAGGAGTCTGCAAGTGTCCTGCTGACGCATATCACACGTGGGCAGGCCAGAGAGGA
This sequence comes from Alca torda, assembly GCA_008658365.1. NCBI lineage: Eukaryota > Metazoa > Chordata > Aves > Charadriiformes > Alcidae > Alca > Alca torda. The sequence goes on from CM018086.1 coordinate 38,729,811, forward strand.
AAATAAAGTAGTTTGAAAGAAAACCAACCCTTATTCTCTCATTTGCAGGAGCTCTGAGAAGTAATGCTTTCCTTCAGAATATTTTATTCATGAGCGAGTAAAGCTGTGCCACTCAATAGAACATGTCACCCTGTGTTGCTCTTGTACATTTTTAACAAAGTTGGCGCACTGATCATTTAGTATTTTGCCTGATCAGGAGACAGGGAAGAGCTCAGTGCTCAAAAAAAAAAAAATAGAAAGTAGTTGGATGTGAAGAACAGGGAGCCGTGACATGGTAGGAGCGTAAGAAGCATCGCGCCAGGCCTGTCCTGTTCCTTGTGCCTGCCGCTGGTGGAGAGTTGGGCCAGGCCTTGGGCCTTACGTGCTGGCCTTAGTATTTACAGAGTGGGTCAGTGCCAGGCACAGCTGTGCTGGTGGTGGTAAGCTTTCCCTGAGCTGCAACCACAATTGCTTTGCCCAGTCTTCATCCCTGGAAGTTGTCAAGAATAAACTAGCTGAAGTGCTGAACAACCTGCACTACCCTTAGCTGACGCTGTCTTGAGCAAGAGGTTGGACTAGAGATCTTCAGGGGTCCTTTATAACCTGAATTATCCTATTATCCTGTGACCTGTACTGCACTCATTTAAATAAGACTTCTGTTTTGTTTTCTAGGAAAATTATCACAAACCACTCTTCAAAATCCAGATACTTTTAATGTTAGCTATAAACTTTGCTGAGTTTTGTTGGGGCTTCTGCTCTCCATGGTAACGACAGCATTGTTCAGTAACAGTCCCACTGAATTTCTACTCTCTTACATGTGGACAGCTTTTGTATTGCAAGTTCCTTTTCCTGAATTTTCCCAGCACTGAAGGTGGCTGGCATTGTGAGAAAACGTAACTTCTTGCTTTCTGCAGCCTTTGTTTCAACATCATCTTGCTTTTGCCACCTTTGCAGCGACTTTGACAAACAGTTACCTAACTACTAAACTCAGGATGCCCACAAGTACACACACACACACACACACTGAAATACACCCTGGTAGTTCATGAATTTGCAGGTTTTACTGGCATCTTCCCATTATAAATTCTATTTTAAGAAACAGAACTAAAGGAAATTAAACAAAAGCATAATAAATAATGCAGAAGCAGCTGGTTTAGCTGCATGAATGCCTGGAGAGTATCACACACGACTTCCTCCAGCAATCCGCTATTCAGAGCTCAGGATGAAACACACAAAAGGTCAGAAGATGCTGAGATGCGCACTTACTTTGCAAACCTGAAAGATTTTTACCATAGTTTTAAGGGTCTGATTCAAAACCCTTTGGGGGAAAAACAAAAACAAAAACAAACACAAACAAAAAACCACCATAAAAAACCCAATCAACCAACCAAAAAACAAACAAACCAAAAAAACCCCCAACAACAAACCAGAACAACATACAAATGAACCAACAAACAAAATCCCCTAAACCCCCCAAACCCAACCAACCAAAAATCCCCCAGGCCTGTGTTGAGAATGCAAGTTTAGATTTAAGTGCTAGACCTCTTGCAGTTTGAAGATCAGGGTCTGGTTTGTTTTTTTGAGTTTCCCCCCTCTTTACCCCCAAGAGAAGGAGCATATAAACCAATTAGTATTTCTCTTTCCAACACTTACGAGCAATGCTTACTATACAGAATAGGATTGGAGCTATGGGAATAAAATGATAATGAGTTTTATGAGTTTGTGTGATCAAGGCTGCCAGCTTTCGGCTCCTTCTCTGTGACAGATATTCTGGAATTGGCAACATTTCTGTCCTTCAGTTTGCCTTTCTAAAATTATTTTAGCCAGCAAAAATATGTATAGGGCTGGCAGACAGTAACATTTCTTATATTAACCGGCAAACCCCACCTTACCTTCTCACTGAAAGTCCTCAACTAACGAATAAAGAGGTTTAAGTGTCTCAGAAAGCTCAGTTAAGTGCAGAAAACTAACAGCAAGAGCCAAGTCCCACATACGGCAGCAGTAACCTGCCTCCCCTTAGGAGCAACAAATCTGACAAGAACTGTTGCTAGTTACATCTTCGTTTCTTTAAGTTACACTTTAATCCAATGTTCCCCAATAAAAACACAAAATATTTTTCAGAATAAGCCACCCCCTTCCACACTGGTGGAAAAAAAAATTATTTTAGTTATCTCAAAATAACTAGATCAGTTGGATGTTTCCTGCAGAACTTACTGGATATGTCATTGCCACTGTTGATTCAAGAGACGAGAATGTGCTGGCTCTGAGACTTCCAAGACATTCAGTAGAGACTGATATTGAAAGAGAACAACCCTCCAAACCAATAAAAAAATTTAAACAGTGTAATGTGCCTGGTCATCAACTTCCCTGCAGTTCTGAGGTCACTCCTGCACTAAAGCGTCAGTTGTCAAATGGTGGGACAAGACCTGAATTCCAATACAAGTCCCAAGCCGGTTCAGCATCCTTGTTACACCTCACGGAGAGATAAAGCAGCCGTTCACTTTCCCCTTTATCTTTTAGGCAGATATAAAAATGAGTTATCAATATCATTATTAAAAGATCACACTGCAGAGCTCAAAACCAATTGCTCTTTTGCTAAATACTGCTTAACTGTAGATAAACTTACAAAACCGTCTTTGAAAGATTTTCTTCATTGTTTTTGGCATGTTGTGACGTAGAACAGCTCAATTTTAGTAAAAAAACCACTAAAACCAGAAAACAAAAAAACCCACCAACAAAAAAAATTTAATGGTTTCTGCGCTCAAATAATATTGTTACAACAAAAATATACAGAATGTACACATACAAAAATATTTGGAAACATACCATAGCATCTTACCTTGCAAATATAATTTTGTTTTACTAGCCCTTAACGGGAAAGTATGATTTGTTCAGTATTTTAAGGCAGAAAATTACATTGTTTAGTGCTTTGTGTTAACACTTAGATCTGTTGTTAGCATCAGCAGTGTAAGCAAAAGAAAAGCTACATAATCTAGCTTTATTTTCAAACTAAACAGACACTGTGGGGGAGTCAGGAGACAGTGAGTGACTAACCTAGCTATTAAGCTTTCTGGAAATTAAAGTATTTTTGCTACTTAAATCAGGCCTAGGGAATGTTTTGTGGTCTGTGTTGGAAAGTACCCCGAAACATAAGTTTTCTGTACTACTACTGGCATTTCAGAATAGCTCATTAGAAAGCTTTTTCCAATTAAAGCCAATTATTAATGATGACATTAAAAATACATTTACCTTTAAACAAGCTGGTTTCTGTCTTATGTGTGATTCTTTCTTTATAGGGCTGCAAAATGCACTGTTTTCCTTTATAACCAGCTCTCAGCATCAGTGATTGCAGAAGGGATTTTTGAGTCACACCACAGAGCACTGTAGAGCAGCCACTACTATAAAGAAACCGAACAGCAGCAACGTTCAGAGAGGTTCAAACCCCAGAGGTGCTGGCCTCGTTCTCTAGATCCCAGTTTGCCCCCAGAGGTTGCTGGTGTTGAACTGCATCCATATTCTCCAGTTCCACTTTGGGTAAAGCCAGTGAATTGGGTTTCCAAAGCAATTGAGCTGAGCTTGAATCTACGTAAACAGATAGATTTGAGCTCTTACTCACTGAAGTATGTGTGACAGTCCTACCCACGATCCTGTGAGACTAAATATTGGCACAAAACAGCAGCTGCCTTGTGAGGTCAGCAGATAGCTGTTATTTTAGCAGCTCTAAGTGCATCAGATTCCATCCTCCATACCCCAGTTCAAATTGATCTAATCTGATTTGAAACATACGGGCAGTACAATCCATCAGAAGGAGCAAGGTCTTGGGATGCAGAATCCCTGAACTTTATTTCTAGGCCAGCAACCTCAGACAACAATAATTTGTCCCTTCCCCATTGATAAAATACTTCCTGCTGGAGAGCAAGTACTGAAGAATGACAATATGCCACGCAAGTACCAAGATTCCTCATCGACTGATGGGGAAAAAGTGGCATGAGATGTTGTCTTAAGAACTCAGCAAAAGTAAATTCATCAGCATTTTTATGACTCCTCTACACCTCACTCGCAGACTGTTCCCGGTAACCTCCTCTCCCATCACTCCATCACAACCCTCCCTCTCTCCTCATTCCTGTATTAGTACCGAGTGTGCAAAATTCATCTCAACCTGCCTCCAAGCACCTAGGAATAAAAGGTGCATTTTGCAAGCCCTGTGGACTTCTATCTACCTGCTTCTCCTCCTCCTTCTTCATCCTCCCTACGGCTGTCTGAGCCACTTCTCTGGGATGAGGGATCAGCAAGAGGCTCAGAGCCAGACCCCATCGGTGCTGTCACGTGCTGCCGGCAGATGTCTCTGAAGGAGCTCTACAGCCAGCACCCCAGGCTCCCCCAGTCTGCATTACTGCTCCCTACACCCATCCTCACTGGACCAGTGCTGCAATATATTACTAAATGGGAAGTCCAGCACAGAAGCAGCTTCTTTTTTTGCAGGTGTTGTGTCCTCTCTCAAGGACACAAGCAAAAAATAACTTCTTCTAATGTGCACGGTTCAAATCCATACATTGGTAACAGTCCTTGCCTTTTGCTCTAGTACTGCACGTCCGTAAGGTTCAGTAGACTCACGCATTTTATCTGACTGACGTAAAATCCTGGCGGCAGCTGAAATAAAACCAAAACAATCACCAAAACCAGTCCCTTAGTGGAGGCTCTTTCAGGAACACATTGCTGACTGTGACAAGTTGGAACCAAAAATGAGCAGGATGGAGAATATCTCATCTCCCACATAAATCAGCAGCTTCAAGGACATCTGGAGGTGAAAGAAAAGCCTGTTTGCTATTAGCTCTCTGGTGCTGCAGCACTGTGGCACTCCTGGGTGCATTACAAAACAAAGTAACTGGGTTTCCTGATACTCTGTAAAAATATAAGTTTTCACAGTATAATTTTAGTGATAAAAAAAAGAATTATAAAAGCTTAAGCACTTTGCACTGCTCCTGACTCCATGAGCTGATAAGATTCTTAGCAGACAACAGGCTCCGTGTGCAACCTGCTCTATGTATGGGGAGACATTTCAGCTCTGATGAGCAGGAATGTGAGAGGGTTTAACTTCTTCACCCACAATAAATCAAGTACTAGTTTAAAGTCTGGCTTTTCTGATCCCCAGGTCTGCTTGTAGACTTGCTCAGACAGGGTATGGGGACACAGCATGGAAGTCTGAAAGATGAACAACAGTTTAAAAGAACAAGTCATAAGCTCAACCTCAGAGCTGTTTTCAACCAGTTCATGTGACCTACGTTCATCTATGGATAAAGGACCAAAGAAGGGTCCCTGGATTAATCTGTTCAGCTCCCTACTACTTCTGAGCAGAGGCAAAGATATGTTGGCCAGGGTCAGGCTGATGAAGAAATAGGTGACCCTTGAACTTCTAGCTTTCTGCTTCACCCCAGAGCACATCACTGGCAGGCACAGAAACCTTTCTTGGGGAGAAACTGATGCCATTAAGTACTTTCAGCTGAGAAACTAAAATAAGTCAATCAGTGCATACTGTACTCCAGTAAATTATAGGCAAAACAATCTGGGGTTTGTTGTGATAGAAAACTTCTAGCAAAATTTTCAAAGTTCTCCTAAAACGTCCGGGGGAACTCCCATTTCTGCTCACCTCTGGTTTAAAGGCATCTGTAATCAGAAAGGCTTAGCAATAGGCGAGGAACAGAACGTCCTCCTTATGTGTTAACCCTGCTTCTGTCAGTGTTCTCCTAGCTCCCTGCTCTCCTGCTGCTTTCCCCGGAGATGATCTCCACGGCTACAAAACTCACTTGGCCACCACCTGAGATGATGCACGTAAACTCTCATGACTGCTTTGATCTGGACGCAAACAGCAGAGGTAAAATGGCACAGGGAACAAATCCCTTTCTCCAAATGAACAGAGCTCTGACCTTTATCCCTTCCTCTTGTTCCTTGATCTGAGGGCACGTGCGCAATGTACCAGCCATGCACAACAACAAAGGTGCAGTTGCAGAAATCCCATTCCTGTGCACAAAGGTGGCAAAAATCGTTTCTTTTGCAGGTAAGGCTTATTCCAGGCTGTAAAAACACTTATTTTCTCCCTCCTCCCCTTCCCCGAGGCAACAGGAGTTTTACTGGCGGATACTGAGGGAGCAGAACTTCACCCAGAGAGATTTTTCCCGTAAGAGGCAAAGAAGGGGGCAGCTGATAAGCACTTGTGAACGTCCCCTCTAGAAAGACAGACTCCTACCAGCTTGTGGTGTCATCTGGCAGTGCTGATTACACAGCTGAAAAAATAAAGCCCACGATACAGAGACATTTTGCTACAGAGCAAACCCAACTGCTACAGTGCCCGTGAGATGTGCTGTGGAAGGCTCTGGTGGCTGGTGCCTGGGCACCAGCACGCAAATAGAAAAAAGGAAGAAAGGAGCTAGTCTAGAGAGACCGCTATGGCTGCTTTATCCAGGTCATCATGCTAGGTGGGTAAACGGAAGAGAAAAGGAGGGCATCCGCATTCCTGGAGTGTAGTTTGGCAGCTCTCTAAAGTGAGAAGCAAAATAACATAAGCACCTTACAGAGGAGGGTACCTAAAAGCGCTGCTTGTGCTACAGATGTTCCAGTCTGGTCCCCAGATCGGTGCAGGCAGCTGTATGGACTGTTGTACAGACCAGTTCCAGATTGCCAAAACCTGGGGTTGACTGACCAATGTTAAAGAAAAAGGCATCATTGCAACTAACTGTTGCTTGGAGCCCCTGGACGTCCATTGCCTCAGGAAGGGGCATCCTCAAAATTTAGCAGTCATTTTAAAGCCAGTTTTATCAGTTTCACAATGATCACTGTAACACTCTTTCCACTTCAGTGGGAAACCAGTGCTACATACAACCTGATTTAACTCCACTGACTTCAGTGGACAGATTTGGCCCCAAACAGACTGTATGGCTGTAAAGACTAGATAGTTCCCACCCTGCGCTGCTATAGGTGATCCTGGTCCCACTTTTCTAGTAAGAACCTGCTGGAAGAGTTGATATCCTTGGTAGGAGCTCGCTGCAGGCCAGGTGTTAGATCAATGTGGCCAGAAATAAAGTGAGAAGAAAACAGCACCTGATTGTCAGCTAATAAAAACACAATTGAACATTTGCCCTCCTTTCCTTCATCCCTCAAAAAAGAAACCCCAGTCACACCCTCAAGCCACAGCAGACTGGCGGGGAAAAAAATATTAAAATCAAGTGAAACATGCACAGTAAAAGTCACCACTGGCTGGGTGTCCACAACACTCTAAGAGTTCCCAAGGTTTATAGTGCAATTTCATTTGACCTGTAGTTGAAGACCAGTCTCCATCACTTTGGGTGATCAAGTTCTGCTGATTCCTTTGAAAGGTATGCAAGACAGGTGTCACTGTAGGCTAAAATAACTTAGGAACCATTCAAGTAATTAAACAGTGGCGCTGGTATGGCTGAACAGTCAGAGGTGTCTGCAGAAGCCAAACCCAAGCTGCCTTGTGAGTACCATGCGAGTCTACTCTTTTTCCCTTTTAGTGTTCGGCAACACTGAGGAGATTCATTCAACAACTGGTCATAATTCCAGCACTGACCTGGAAAATACAAATATCTCATACGAAATATTGATGTGTGCTAACAAACCAAGTGATAAGTGCCCAGGTACAAGCTGCCCAATGGGAGCCCTGGTAGTGGAGAAACTGCAGGGTCCAGGCCAGCCAGCGTTACAGTACCTGCTGGAGTTGTGAACAAACCGATCAGACCATTCCTTCATGAGATCTTTAAGCATCTCCTCCAGCACACACTTGTGTTCAAAAGAATCATCCTCCCCTAAGTTAAATATAAAAATAGATCCTCCATCTTCGTTCATTTAACATAGATGACAGATGACTTCCGCTCTTGAGATTTCTGTCCCATGTTTTCAGGGAGGGGGAGGTAGCTTTAGATCCAACAGGCTGTAGGCAAAAATGTTCCAGAAGATGGCAAACAAGACAAAAATGACATAAATAGAAAGGAAAATCCACCATAAAGTCTGATCTTGGAGTCTCTGCTCATAGTTCCTCAGGATGATGACACCAAGGGTGATTCCAACCACCACCCCTCCCAGATGAGCCATGAAGCTGGGGTGTGGGCATGGTGGGTAAGCAGAAGGGTGGAATCGCAGCCACACAGCTCTTCCGAATTCAAAGCTCACTGGAACAAAGAAGGAAAAAGAAGTTAATTGTGTAAGTCTATCCCTTCTTAAGTCCATCTTGCAGGCAGCACTGCATCCCTGAAGAGATGTAGAGGGAGAAAGTGCCTTGTATGGTGAGCATAGGGAAGCTGGGAGGCCATGGCTATGTAAAGGATGCGGCATGCAGACATGAGGTCTCCGCAGTGGCTGGTAGGTGGTCTGGGTTCATGGTAGTGCAGACAGGTGGGGGAATATTCTCCTTCCAAAACATATATCAGAACCATAAAAAGTTAGACTTTGAAGACAATTATCTGTGATGAATACATGGCCTAGTTTCCCTTACTGTGCTACCCAAGGGATACGGCTTGAAGATAATTCATTAATGTGTGTAATAATACCATTGCCATCAGAGATAGGAAGTGCTCTAGGAAACCTAAGAATTTTCATTACGAAAGCATTGCTTGTTTGCAAATTCAAAGATGAGAATGTTTAAGCCCCAGATCTTCACAAATGCCACAAGCAACAGATGCTGGCTAACAACAAATCCTCGTTTACAAATGCTCGTGTTGAAAGCCAAAATCTGCATTTGAGAATGATGTGGTTTCTGCTGCCAGAAGGTCCAGCTGCAAGTTCCTACCAAAACTGCTGCAAAGTCAAAACTCTCTGAATCAGCATGAACACTTATGACAAGGACAAACAAAAGTATTGTGTGTGCGCCCAATATTGCGTGATACTTACTACAGATCAAGGCAACAGCCATGCGCAGTAGTTTGAATTGGCACTTCATTCCTGACCAGTTCTGGAAAAGAGACAGGAAAACAAAGTGATGCTGCATGCAAACTTGGGGGGATTCTACATTCAGATCTACACTGGAAGAGCACCACGAATGACCATCCCTTGAAACAAACCCCTTTCATTGCCTTTGCCATCTGGCTGTGAACTTTCACACACCACAGCAAACACCATTCTGTCAATCCCAGAGGACATAATCATAAAGGATATAATGCAGACATGTCCAAGTATGGACAGCCCATAACTTCTTTTCCACTTGCACAAAATTTCCAAGCAGAAAAAGAGATCATGTTCTGGGGAACTCAGATGTATGACAACACTATTATTATTATTCAGTCACTAAATGAAATTTTGCCTGTTGAAAGCACTATGAGATACTACGCTAGCCAGGTTTATTGTGACAAACTCCCTGTTCATCATACTCAAGGAATAAAAAAAAAAATGCTTGTAAACTCTTCAGCCTAATTTTAATGGCACCCAGTGACTTCTCAGCCTGCTGAAGACCCATTCTGCAATACATATTACATATATTCAAGTTTAACGTGGGATCTGTCTGTAAACCACTTCTGTGACTGTAAAAATGCAATCTCTACAAAATAAGTAACTTATTTTCTCTCTCCACAGAGAGACCTAACCCAGTCTGAAGGCTCTGAACTCATGCTGATTAACACTGTGCTACTTCCTTGAGTTTTCATTTCCATGTAGCTGTTTTGAATTCCTCTCCCCCGCACTTTTCCTTAGGGTGACATGCTTTATTGTTTTCCCCTGTTGGTTGTATTTATTTAATTCCAAGAATATTTATTTTTACAAGCGGGAATGTTTTCGTTTCCTTTGGTTACCACGAGGCACAAGGGAACAGAAGATTCAAGACACCCTCCCTGCAACAGTTCCTCCTCTTCCCAGCACGCTCAAAGCGCCTGTGCAAGACTCTCTGCTTTATCAGCAAATGGCCGGCATGACACTTAGATACCCAGGGAGCAGAGAGAGAGAAGAGGGGGAAAGAAAAGCAGAAAAAACTCCAGAATGGGAAAGGCAGTAAAGTAATTTCAGACGAGAAAAGAGGCAGCAGATAATGGAGAATATAGATGCTAAGGTAGCAATTGCTAAATAGATTAGGAGGAGGCCAACAAGTAGCAAAATGACAGGTGACTGTGCAATGTTTAAGAAGAATCATAGACTGTGTTGGGTTGGAAGGGACCTCTAAAGGCCATCCAGTCCCACCCCCCTGCAGTGAGCAGGGACATCTTCAACTACATCAGGTTGCTCAGAGCCTCATCCAGCCTGGCCTGGAATGTCTCCAGGGATGGGGCCTCCACTCCCTCTCTGGGCAACCTGGGCCAGTGTCTCACCACCCTCAGTGTAAAGAACTTCTTCCTGATGTCTCATCTAAACCTGCCCTGCTCTAGTTTAGAAGAAGTCTGGGAAAGTATCCAGTGAAGACTCTCCACATACCTCTGGCAGAGCCTCTTCCTCTAAAGCAGCACAAAATTTCCTCCAATCTCCCTCTCTGAATCCCTGTGTGAAGAAACCCTGTGTCTGCATACCACCCTGTGAGACAGAGGAAACTCCCTCCTGCTTCTGTTGGCCCAGTGGCAGGGAACACAAATCTTACTGAAAACAACTGTATGTAAAGAGGCATTTCCCCAGTAGAAAACCCTGTGGTATAGGGGTAGCTCCTCTCCCTCACTCCCTTTCTCTCTGCCAGCCACTCAACTGTCCGAATTTGGACAACAGCCCCCAGCTCATTCATGCTCCAAAAAGCTTGAAGACAGCAAAGGAGATCTCTTCTACTCAGCAAACCACTCACTTCCCTGCTCCCAGCTGCTACAAAGGCTGCCTGGAGCAGCACCACTGTCGCTTGCAGCCCGAACCTGCGGATTTCACTTCATACAGGCATTAAATACAAAGGCTTTCTTTTAGGCTTGACACAAGTGTCACCACACACACACATGCTTTCCAGCACCCATATAACAGACCTTCTGTCTCTAACTGCAGCCAACTCACATTATCTTCCCACTCAGACCCCAGGGGAGGACGCATTACCATAATTTTATGGTTATTCTGCTCTGACATTGCTGGTGTGGGACAGATGTACGGCCCTGTACCACCACACACGAATCCTAATCACAGCAAAACCAGCTGTCTCAGCAAAGCCATTTTTGCCCAGTGGTCAGCTTAGAGGTCACACAGGCAGATATGCTGGGCTTTGCTACCACCTAGCTGAGGACCTTGGATGAGCTCCTGTTTCCAGGTCTTAGACAAACAATGATGCTGGTATTTACTGAGTTGCATTAGGTGAAACAGCAAAAAGATGCATCACTAGTACACCCAGGTTCAGCTTCAGTCTGGGCTTTACAATGGAGATAAGGGATCTTCTGCACACAAATCCAAATACTAAATTTCCTTAGGTACCCACTAACATTGCAGGGTGCATGCAGACAGAAACAAGTCTGCAACTTCTGCAGAGCCAGTCAGCTCCTCCTTTTCCAAACATGTGTCAGCCCTTGCAAGGTGAGCCGATAGCCTGGAGTACACTGATAAACTCTTGGATTACCAGCGTCTTCGGCTTCTCCTGGCAAGCTGCCAGCCAGCAGGGTACCAAGCCACCAACTGCAGTGTAACATTTCCATTCCAGGACCACCCCACTGAGACAAGACTCTTAACTGGGGCAAGCTCTGAATGACCAACAGCTGGGTCAGGCCCTGTTTCCAATCCCTTTGGGCCACCAGACCCTGCTCACTTCAAAGAGGTCAGACAGTCATTCTGGTACTCACCATGACTATATTGGCCAAGTGAGCTGAGACAAGGGCATACACGCCTCCAGACGAGCCCACCACAGGCGCAGTCATATCAGCTACTGACACTGCCAGGGACCCTGGGAGAAAGAACAAGGGTTTGTGACAATTGCTGGCCAAATAGACGTACTGTCTCTTACCCTACATCCCTGCTACTGCCTGTTTTGTGCTAATTGCTGCAGGTCAGTAATATACAGATAAGGGGGGGGGATCAATTGACTTGTGAAGCTAATTCAGTCCTGTAGTAATGCCAAGAGAGTGACTGATTGATTCTTTTGCACCTACTTTAAAAGCAGCCAAACCAGGCAGCAACACATCTTCAAATCTATGCTGCAAGAAGTCACTTACACCTGATTAAAATAACAAGGAAGCAGGAGGCAGAAAAATGTCTGTGCCTTGTTCCTCACCTGAAGATAAAACAGAAGTAGCTCCCATACTGGCAAGACAAATATTTGCAGAGTGAGAAGGAACTGGGGACTTGTAACTTAGCACAGGCCTCTGATCAAAGCACAGCCTGTTAGTTATAAAACTTCCAAGTAAAACTAGTTAAAATAACCTGGATGAAGGCAGTAAACACAAGATAGCAAAATGACAGGTCAATCACATAAAGGCACCACTAATAATACACCCAAACATAGACACTGATTCTCCTTATCTGAATTGGAGGCTTAGATATGCTCAAAGCTCCTTTAATTGTAAACGTTAAGAGTAATTTCAGAGAGAGACAAAGGCAGACTTAGTGTCACAAGGCAGCAATAATGAAGATCTTTGTGATGAGCGTGAATGGCAAAAAGACACAATGGCAAATCTTGAGAGAGTCCTCGGTAGTACAGAATCTAACAAACTTCTTTGCTAATTGCTTGGCTGATTCTGGGTCAAGAAAGTGCTGAGGTTCCACCAGTCAACTCTGCTGATAGCTCCCTCCTTCACTGTAAGGCCCTGAGACTTTGCAGCTCTTAAACACTGCCATTAAGGAAAAGTAATGAGAACTTAAGAAAAGAGTAATGAGAACTTGCTGTTAAGTCCTTGGACACTGCACTGAGCATATACCTTCAGCCTCTCGATCTTATCTGGCACAGATGCGCGATGCGTATTTACACATAAATAAATTAAGCATCATGGTTTGGTAGATGGATCTATGTAGAAAAGCTTATGTCTGGAAAGTTGCAGATTGGAGACCACTTTAGTGCTTATTAAAATAAGGGGCAAGGGATGGCAGACCTGGTCTGCTAACTCCTTTCTCTGCATTAAATAGCATGGGGTTTGTACCATGTCTAATTCTGTGTCCTAGTCCAATTATTCTTTCCACAGTCTCTCTACTGGAATGTAGAATTTATTAGTACACAATGCAGCCCATTTTACAAAGGCTTTATCTGCTCATTTAGGAAAAAATAAAATTATGTAGCTGGGGAAAAAAAAACAAAAATCACCATAAATCTTGAACTAAGGCAGTCAACCATTGTCTGAGTTCCACTGTGAAGCCATTGGTTGTTCTTAGACTTTCCTCCTGTTTTAATTAGATCTTGATTTATTGTCAGCTAACTTCCATCACCTCCAAACTGCTGGTAATGCCAAACAAATAAAAGGAATACAGCCCAAACTAAAGATCAATCAAACCCCATGGCTTCATGATTAAATGAATTTCCAGACTCCTGTGCACTGCTCATAACCTACAACCAAATACTTCTTGCTTACTCAGGCTGTAGAAAGCAGACAGCACAGGACAAGCGGAGGAAGAACTGGCAAAGGACCTGGTGGGGGAGGGCGGGGGGGGTTGTGTGGAAAGAAAAGGTCTCTTCATACAGGGATGCCTGTGATGCCACCTTTCTTCTAGGCTTTTCTGGGACACAAGAGGAAAGGAACAGCACAACCTCCACGTTCAGGAAGACCATCTGAAGCAAGGCTATTTTAAAGTAACAGGTTATTGGTTCTTTTTTAGCAGGTCTGCTAAACACAGAGCCTATAGCTAGTTAGAAACAGATGAAGTATCTTTCCCACTTCCAGCCTCCAAAAGAATTTCAATGCACAGAAGATCAGTGACTGCTCTTTTCCTACACCCAAACATCACAAAATATTTTTCCTACACAGAAGTCAGCACAGACCTTTTGCAGATGCTTCTCCATCTGGGGCATCCAGAAGTGTCACCTACCTGCCACAACTCCAGCAACGTACACAAAGCTGATCCTCGCAGCTCCATGCACCATTTCCAGGGGAACCCCAACCAAGAGCTGAAGGACAACATTGAGTCCAAGGTGTTCTATCCTGTGGCAAGGAAAAACAACAGTTGTCCTCTTTTTTAAGTCTTTGTCTCCCTTCTCTATCTTTGAGACAGAGATATCTTGGAAAGGAAATCAAATAGCACCTGCTTCATGGAAGTAACACTTGGAGAAACAATGGCTCCTGAAAAAATCAGACCAAGAGCTACGATGTTTCTTCCCTCCTTGCTGCTCATTATCTTTTTCGTATCCACCCAGGTCCTGTCAGCCAAAGACCTCATAGAATGTTTGGTTCCTAGTGAGACTTTTTTTTTTTTTTAATAAAGAAGTAGTTTGGAGAAGTTAAATGACTTGTCCAAAAAAGCAGCAAGATGGCAGCAGAGCCTGGAACAGAAGCCACAAACTTGACCTGCTCCTCTCTCCTCCTCTCCTAATGATACAGCCTTTCCCTGCACATATTACACTACCATGATAGGGAGCGGATATTAAGTCAAGAGCAAGGTAAGCCTATAGCAGTCCCAAGAAAGTTGTTGTTTCCTTGTGACACATAATGCCACTTTACTGTTTGTGCTATCTGACCCTCGTGCTTTTCTGCTGTGCCTGCTGCAATGTGATCATGGTCCGAATGGGAAGCAGAGGACATTTTATCTCTGGTTAGGTATCCAGTGAGACACAAGGTGTATTCACTGAAGCTCTCTGTTCACCTACCCTTGTTTCCATTGCAGTCAATAGCAAAACTCATGCTGAACACAATAGGAAAAGCTGGGCTGATCCTAGTCTTGTAGAAAACTCCGCTGTGCACACCAGGATGCACTTGCAGCCTAGAGGCAGAGAGTGTGACAGCTAAAATGTGCTTATCTGGTAAAGACCCCAGCGCACCAGTTTTCTCCTGTGCTGAATCAATAGTTGTTGTTCTAATCAATAGTACTTAACAAAACCATCTTGCTACTTTTCAAAGCTCTACACAAATATTTACCCATGCCTGTGCCATCTGCAGGCTCTTCCAGTGATGTGATAACAGCACCAGGCCCCTGCACAGGGTCACTCTCAACACTGTGATGGTGTCTGAGATTTGCCCTGGGCTCACCGGACCGTGGCCCTGCGGAATGGCTGCGGCACACTGACCCAGGGGCACAGTGCTTTCTGTGTGAAGAGTGCCAGAGTCTGTTTACAAAGCAGGTGGACCTAAATGACACGGCAGTATCCTTAACACAGAAGGCTAGCATCTTTTGGGGGAAAGAGCACAAAATAGCTAATGCATTGAAAAAAAAATCTACGTCTCATTTTATAAAAGAAAAGGATTGCTCAGAGACAGCTACTACCAATCTTTGGTTTAAGTTACATGCATTTTCGCATGTTTTGGCCTTTCTTCATGTTACCATAGCAATTTCCTATATACATCAGAGAAAAACGATGATGGTGAGATGCAGTAATGACAGAACAGTCACATAAATGAGAATTTAAAGTTGGACTGCAAAAAACTCCAAGGAAATTATACTGCAGGAAACAGTCCTTTCTGGATATCTTAATAGGTTTGTTTCAACTGAATTTCTCTCCAAGGATAAGTTTCTCTCCTGCATGAGACACTCAGCACTGCAATTTGTCATCATGGGAAACTGCTGTATGTAACCCAGCGTTTTTATTACCTTGCTCAAGACTTTTGAAGCCACTGGGCATGGGCATATTCTGGCACCCGTTCTGATCCTGCATGTTTACGGAATTTAGGAACAACCAGCAAAGGTCAAACTAAGATCACAGAAAAGAGCCAAAGCATCCAAATGCCCTTTTACAGAGAGGAGGGGAGAAACTTTGGCTGGCACGGAGTCTGTGTCATAAGGAAGCACCTGACGTTTTCACACAAAGCAGTGGGCCTTATTTTTCAAAGGAAGCTTTTGTAAGAGCTCAGCAAAGTTTATCCTAGACTCTAAAGTGACTGCTCTGATTCACGGCTGTTCTTAAAAGACTTTCCAGGAGCAATCCCATTCACTTCTCCCCACCATGCTAAGAGCTCTGAAGGCTCCACAGTCGATAAGCACCCATAAAATATAATTAGCCTTTGCCAGTGCTGAATGCGTCGTTCTTGAAATGACGATTTCATTGATTTATTAAGGACTTTCTCCTTCCCCGGGACCAAACAAATGGGACTGTGCATCAATGCAAGTCATTAGTTATGGCAGTGTTACAAATGCGTGGGGCCCAGATAATCAACGTCTGCTTTCCATGAAAGCAGAAGGGCAGAATTTACAACTTTGTCTGCCTTTTCAGCCCTTGACAAAGCTCCCTCCATCAGGACCAACAGATAGCCCGTGCATTTTTGGAATCTTTCTAGAGGCACAGCCAGCCAAGCCTTAGCAACTACTGTCCTCTCAGACACCTTCCGGCTGTCACTTGCTCTTCAAAAAAACAGAGTGAGTGCACTAAATTAAGGAGCAGTCCACATTACCATTTTAAAGTCTCAGCTGGAAGCAGGATAACAATAGACCCCATGGCATTGGGTTAGCCTCCGATTTGAAACCGAGAGGAGAGTGATGGGCTACCACTAACAAGTGTTATTACCTTTCCAAGATTTATCTGTTCTCCTGATATGAAAGGAGCTTAACACACAGAAGTTAGCAATAAATGAACATTTAGCCTAACTCCAAATACTGCAGATAAATCATGGGGTTTATTGTTCCAGCGGGACCCTCCATTGTTTTGAAGGCTACAGAGCTAAAGAACTTGGAATCCAACACAAAAACAATGAGTCTCCTGCACACCACCTTCCCCACTGTTCAACTCTGAGCCAGCCACAGCTGTAAAATAAACCTGAGATTTTTTTCAGCCAGTAACTGTGAAGAATGCCAGAGTACTGCCCGATACAGGAAAGGGTGACCTTGCACAGGTTAGGAAAGCATGCCACAGGTGATACAGGAAGATATTTAAATGCTGAAAAAATTGTCCTTGTGCAGGTGCTTCTCTTCAAATATATCCCAAAGCAATCTGCGGTTACATAAGTGATATAGTCGAGTGCCACCACCACCAGAAGAAAACCCAGATACAAATTACCTAACATCAGTTAAAATTAAGTGGTTCTTCTTTTTTCAAGCCCACTTTTCCCCACAACCTCAGTGATGGAAATTTCCAATTCTCATTTTATGTAACCAGCCTCATGTCTAAGCCAAATAGCCTCCACTTGCAGATTGAAACCTGTATACAATGGACTTTGAGGGATTTAGCATGCAGAGTACACATGTTGCCATGTTCAGAAGTTTCATCTATATTTTTTTTTCTTACTCTGCACTTGGGTCGAGTCTGTTCTGTCCTATGAATTTTATCCAGAGATCTGGGGCACATCTTGCGCTCAAGGGCAATTACACATAGAGACAGTTATTCCATGGCAGGGAAGAGACATCAGCATGTCTTCCATAGAAAAAGGAAAAGATCAGCTTGAACTTTCTGGCCTTTCATAGGAGAACATTGACTGATGGGAATATAGGCTTTCTATTTAAGAACAAAGGGTCTTTATCCAGTTTCAAACTATAAACTACTGCTAAAACTTGCTGTGATTTTTCAATGACAGAATTAAAGAAAATTGCAATTATCTGCCAGGAATGTGTGAAGATAATGATCTGAGAAACTATCAGAGGGGGTAGAGTGTTTTGCACAGGGATGAACTTTCCTGTGACGCTCACTCATCACCATGGCATCACAAACATCACGCAGTTGAGTCTCTTGGAATCTTGGGAGGACTAGTGCAGTCAAGCAGCACAGAGTTAGAATCCCCACGCCTTGTGTTCTTTTCCCAAGTCTGCTACATACCTCCCATAGGATGAAGGAGGATTCATTTTACTGTGCACCTTCATTTTGCATTTTGCATTAGATGGGCCATTCTCTGTCCATATGGTCAGAGGAGATTGGCAACTCTTCAGGAACACTGGTATTTGTACAGTGCGTACAAAATGGGAGTTCAATCTTGAGTCAGGCTTCTAGGCATTATCTCAGTCCCTACAGAAGGGACAACATTACTAAGTGATGACATACCATAGGCACAGGGAATTCAATTGACTTTTCCAACCTCAACTAGGAAGTTTAGCAAGAACACATCATGTAGTTTTTAAATACCAGTACAGCATCTTTGCAGATTTGTTCTACCACTTGCACAGCTCCTCTAGAGGGTCACTGGGCTTCGATCTGGTGAGTTTTAGGAAGTACACATGGCGGAGTGCACAGTAAGAGGAAGGTGTGGTCCCAGCACTGGTGGGGAGAAGAGCAGCATCTGTTAAGTTCCTTATGTTGCCTCTTCCCTTCAGAGAGCTGCAAAGGTTCGCCCCCATTGCCCAACACTCCAAAATAGCTTCAGATTTTTATACCCAATTTAGAATTGATTTTTTAAATTTATTTTGAGCTGATTCTGTCACTTTTTCCTCCTCCCTCTGGGGAGCCTGAACTGTGGGGAATCTCTGCAGTTTGTAAGTACTCACCCTGCATGCATGAATATGTAGGTTAGGTACCTCCAAGCCTGAGCACGGAGCTGAGGATGGTAAAGCAATGCATTCTTCAGGTACAAGGGATGTGTGACTTGCAGCACAAATCTGTCTAACACCACTCCATTGTAAAGAAAAAAGGCAACCTAGGAGACCAGAGAGATTCCTTGGTTAGCAAATGCCTTCTCTCGCTGAAAAGCACTTTGCAGCTCAAAATCATGGGGAAAAAGTCAAATATACAACAATTCTTCTCCCATTTGACACCTTCACACAGTATGAAAGTCCCCTGTTTCAAGGAACCTGCAACACATTGGTACAACTCTATATGTGGCTTTCTGTAAGACACCAGCCACTGAGTCACTCAGTACCCCACTGATCAGTGCCATATTATACCCTTCTCTGTGCTTATTCCAGTGCATTACTCAGCAACTGTGCAAAGATCTCATTTGGATAACAGATGAGCAGGTCAGAATATTTAAATCAGTTTCTCTTACCTCTTTTTCTCTTCAGTTCACAGAACAGAGGTAACCGTATAGGAATTTTTCATCTAATTCCATTATTTGAACTACCAGTTTCCCTAGAACTATCCAGAATTTCACTCTTCAAAAAGTTTTGCTATAGTTTCCCAAATTCTGTAGTTTCATATACAAATAGTTTCAATGACTCATAACCACACTTGGAGACAGATAAGATCACACTCTCCACTTACACACACATACACAGGTAAGCCAAAAGGGCTATCAGCTTCGTGCTTGTCCTTGTCTGAATTTAAATGAGTCCCACTAGCCCTTGATCACGTTCCAGCAAAGCCTTTGGCAGTGTGGGATGGGCTCCCAGAGAGAGGAAATTAAGGCACTTGCCTCTACAATAGTGATGGTAATCATGAACCAGGGTGGAGGGCAGCACGTATAGCTGTCGTAGTACCACTTGCGGTCTATCTCTCGTGGCAGGGTCTCGTATGCAACATGCCGGATCAGCCTCTGTGAAAGGCTCAGCCCCGTTTCCTCCAGTAGCGCCTTGCTGCACAGCCTCCTGTTCCCCTGAAGGATGGCTTGGCGAAAACTATTTGACCTTTGTTGCTCATCTGCGTAAAGAAAAGGAAGAAACCATGAGGACAAAGCAAGACCTGGCTCAACCATCTGGGGCGATTAGTGCCTGATTAGCAGCACCATATCCAGGCAGGCAGGAGAGCTACCACCAAGCTGGAGCTGTAGGAACCAAGTCTCAGGATAGTCATGGGGTGACCTACATGGGGTGCGAGGAAAAACAGTACCAGGGTCTGCTATTACAGTACCAATAAATGAGGTCAGGGCAGAACACTGGCAAGGCAGAGCAGAAGCTGCTGATGCACCTGGCTGAGCTCTCTGGACCATTCTCCAGCCTTCCATCCACTGTCTTCACCATCAGTTATCACAATCCACATTCCTGTGTCCTGCTTCTCTCAGGTCCCCCTGCTCTATCACACTTCCCTACACTTATCTCGTGGAGCAGAAGAATTCTTGAATGTAGGAGCAGGTACATCCACAGCACCTAACTCTTGTGTTCTGGTCCTTGTTGGCAGGAGTTCTCTCTGGACAAAAAAAATTACCGCTTTATGTAAAACAAAACTGCATGAGCAACAGCAACAAAACAATGAACTAAACTGATGTACAGGCTGTCTTAGCCACTGTAAACTTGCAAGAGGAAAGGATTTCTTCTTTTAAAACAGTTTTTCTCAGAGGGGGCAGTTTTCAAGATGGTGCAGGCTTTGGAGGATACAGCTAATTTGTATATGCATTATCATCTTACATGCATAGAATTAGCTATCTATCTTTTTGAGCATACACTTTCCCAATTTGGATGCATAATTAAAGCAACTGCATTTGCAAATTAGGGAGATGGAATTTTATGCCTCGCCTGCCGGTGCCGGGGGCGGGGGGGGGGGGGGAGAAAATTAGGTCTGAAAGAGCTTGCTCCAAGATTTGGATAATTGCTAATTAGCCCTGATGTCAAACAAACCTGCTGCATTAGAGTCACTGTCGGTACTGGCTGAATCTTTGGCAGGAAGGTTTAAAAGGTTAACTATGTGTAAAGACCACTGTAGGGGGACCTTTTACAGTAAAAGGCAGCAAAGTGAATGTGACAGCCTGGTCCTTCTTCTGAAAGAGCTGTTAAATGATCTCAGAAACTACCAGCATCTGCAGTCTCCCAGAACCAAATAAGAGATGACGTTCAACAGCATTGGCTTCCAGTTGTCTTGGATCACACTGCTTTCGGCTAATATCCCAAAGTCAGAAAAGCCCAGAGCTTGTGCTCTCAGTGCCCAGGCAGCCGGGTAATTGTTCCAAGCTGGACCAAGCAGCTTAAACCACAGTAATCACTGCAGGGAGCCACCTCCTGTTAATCACTGGAGGAAGGCGAAGGGGCCATCTGAGGTGATGGCACTGAGACCCACTCTCCCAGCAGCTGCCCATCCCTCCCCAGCCTTCCGTTTACAGCCTGTGCCTCCAATGCAGAAATTCATCAACGTGAGCAATATCGACAGGCTATTGATCTATTTCAGGTTTTTTAAAACTGGGGAAGTATTTGTTGTTGTTGCTCTTTTTGTGTTGTTTTAGTGAGAAAGTTTACCCTAAAACCTTTTTCTCCTTCGCTCTTCTCTTTCCTTCACTCATTCATAAAACACTTGTAAAAGAACACATCTGGCGAAAGAAGCAGAAAAGGCAAAGAAGAAAAAAAAAATCTGCCCACAAAAAAAAAAAAAAAAAAAAAAAAAAATCTTTCTCCCAGTCTTCTCAAGCCTATCATCCAAAAGCTTGTATCTAAAACTAGGGAAGAGGAGGGGGGAAAAATTGTTGGTGATCTTCTGTTGCATTAAGAAAGGCCACTCGTATTGTAAGACAATATTTTCATAGAGAAACATCCACTAGGTGTAAGGCTTTCTTTACCATTTGTGAGATGCCTTTTGGTAGGTGACAGACACAGCTGTGTTTCAAAAGGTACCTTTAGCCACCTAATGGCCTCCCTGCATCCACAGAAGAAAGCGTCACTCTGGGTTAGTTCAGAGCAGTCTGTTGGAGAGCTGATGTGCATGCAGCCTCCCAGAGTTCATTCTGTTCTCTCTGGCTTCACTCCTCTTGTGGACGAGAATGAATTCAGACTGAAACCATAAGTTTGCCTGCTACAGATGAAGACATCAGGCAGTTGTCTGAAGCTGCTGATATGCTTATTCTAATTACCGTGATATGTGTGATTTTCCTGCCTACCACAAAACGGTCAATGCTTTTCATTGCAGCAGCACTGCAGTGGAAAATATAATCGTTTCCAGAGTCAACCAAAGAAAATAATCACTGCAGTTCAGCATCAAGAAGTGCTGACCACCCTCAGGAGATGATCACCCCATTGCTGCAGAGACTGGTGAGAGAGATGGGCAGGACACTCCAAAGGCTGCTGACATTCATGTCTGGGCTAGGCTCATAAGAGAAATTTCCTTGCATTTGTTCGGCAGAGAATCTTAACGCAGGTGCCACTGAACCCATCTGTTACTGCTGGGCATTGCAAAAAGGGACTTGCTCAGTTTAATTGCCTAAATTCAGCACAGCCCCGTCAGTCCAGTGTCCTGCTCTGCATTACTGCTAATGCTGCCCAAAGAGCTCAAATAACAGTCAGGGCAGTGCAAATTCATCACTATGATGTTTCTGAAGGTGTTCCTCAACATACTGAAAATGAAACAGAGGGAAAGGTCATCTTAGTTGTGTTAAGAGCAGGATATTTCAGGATCACTGTGGAATCACTTCTCAGATGAACAACGGGTGGTGGGAAGCTGGACCTCACGACACTAAGTGACATGCCCAAGGCCACAGACTAGAGTTATAAGAACCCAGGTTGCACGACTTCTCTGATCACCAGGCTGCACTGTTTTCAAGCCGTTCTGTTCAGCAGAAAGCTCTGCCTTCCTCCTCCGAGAGAGGAAAATAAAACGCAGGACCTTCCACAGCCCACATAGAAGCTAAAATGGAAGCTCATGACAATGTGATTGCCTCCAAGAAACAACAAGAGACAGTTGTAGCTTTGTTGTCTCAACTATCGGTTCTCACACACCCAATTATTTTTACAAGGTGTTCCATATTGGTTCTATATTCTGGCCACATGTGGACGAAAAAATGCCAAGAGTTATTTAAACTGGTAATGATAGGAAAGCAGTAAATGTTGATATTCCAAGAACAAGGGAAGCCCTTGGGCAAAATGCTGATAGCTCTCTGGGGAGCACATGTGACTGCTGGAGAAAGAACTTTTACGCCTCAACACACAACAAGGTTATTTCTATGCACTATGAGGCACTGCCCATCAGTAGCCTCTCTGAAAAACAGGTATGGATGTATCACATCAACTGCACTTGTAAGTAGCAAGCACAGCCTCTTCCTCTTAGTTGATTTTTGGTAGCCCTCCCCAGACACTGAGAGATAGGCACAGATAAACTTATAAATGTATTAAGAGTTTCTAGTGTTTATCAATACAAACCAAAGCAAATGACTGAGAAATCATTTATGGCTAACTCAGATATGAGGTCATGGGATCGAACTGTTCAGAGATGGAAAAGATCTTTGAAGTCAGCTTCTTAAGTGGCTGGAATCCTGTCTCAGGATATAGGTAGGATCTACTGGCTATTCAAATTCATCAGCTCTTAGCAAAGAGGCAACATAACAACTGCCTGCAAATGAAATGGAGCAGGTCACAAACTGCTGCAGACTTGTAGAACACATGGAAATATCCAGCACCATTGTATTCTTCCCAGACCGCGACACACCAGCAGACTCCTTAGAAGGAACAATACTGGCAAGGAGCAAGATACTCCCTGCATCCACCAGCAACAGTAGGTGCTGTGTCAATGGGGACCAGATTTCAATTTACCCAGAAAATTAAAAGACTCTGGTATCCATAATTACAACTCTAACTCTTCAGAGCTCTTAGCACTAACTAAACCTGCTGCCACCTCAGGAAGGAAAATAATATTTGTCAGGCCTTCTTTAGAGCAGAGTATAGGGAAAGAAGGCCCAGGTTCCCTCCAAATGCTGTAGCCTTGGTGTGGTTTTACACCCAGATGACGCAGGGACACAGTGTCAGAAGCATACCATGTGTGCTCAAGAGCCCCCACAATCAACTAAGATGTGGATGACTGGATGTACTGAGCACCTGTTAAAATTAGGCCTCTCAGTAAGAAGACATCCTGCTAGTCCCCACCTGCAGTCATTGCCCATCACACCGATGAGGAAATGAGCTCCAAAGAGGCAGCACAGCTGACTGCCGGAGCTCAAGCAAACACAACAGTCCTGGACCTGGGCCTGCTCCCAGGCCTTTGGATCGTGCTTTTAATCTCAAGCTAGGAGGTGATGGGCATGAGGAGAGACACAGGATAAGCCACTACCACTGCTCTCACCAACTCTAGATCAGAAGCCTATTTTGTTCCTCAGACTGACTTTGGAAGACTCAAATTTTCCCAAACAGAGAGTCTCCCATATGGCCATGATTTGCTGACTTGATTTCAGAATTACATAATATTGGTATTTATGAGCCAAGTATTTAATCATCAGCTGAAAGAACACTGAGCCCATTGTTGTTATGTCTCCAGAAGCTCAGGGCAGCCCACCCCACTTCTCTTCATGCAATTGATCTGGGACTTCTTTAATGAGCGTGATATTAAAGCTACAGGCAGATGGGTACCGCAAACAGTACGGGGGGAATGAAGGCAGTGGTGGTGAACAACACATTCCCTTAGTCCTTCATGCCTGCAAAATGTTATTATGCAGAGAGAAAGAGATTTCCCTTGCAAAACAGCTAAACTGACATGACTGGTAACCATGCACTGCCACCTCTGCCCTGTGGTATTACCATACCAAAACAAAACAAGGCTTAGTGCTACAGCTCTGCTCAAAGGTTGGGTTTAATACATCTGCTAGAAAGAAAGGTTTTCCTACTTAGATCTGAAGCTGTCTTCAACATTGAAAATGTGAAAATTTAGGATAAGAGTCCTTACCATCTAGTGTGGGACAGTGTCAAACTTTGGTAAAGTACAAAGTCCTGATTTTGTTCAGAGCACATGCCAATCTAAAACTAGTCTCAGATAATCTGCAGCTTGCAATGGAAACTGTCCATTCCCACTGCCAGACCAATTTCTCTGGGTTTCTTGGCTGTCTGTACTACTGTTGCTGCCCCAGATAATCAACAGCCAAGTCATGTAACATTTCCCCATCTCCAGTTTCATGGCTTGTGTGGGGCACAGTACCCTTTTTACAGTTTATGTTCAGCCTTGCTCAGGAGGTTTTGAAAAACATGGATTTCTGCCCATTACGTATTGGCATCTTTGACGCTGGTGTACAGCTATTTTTAAACACATGCAGCACTGTGACAGGCAATGCATTCAGCTCTCCAGCTCTGATCCTCCAAGACACAGAACACTAAATCAGAAGTTAGCACAAGCTTTTTAAAAGCCTCTATCAGCTCTAGTTTTATAACCCACTTTACTTACAAATGCAGCCTTTCCAATCAATTTTGCTTTCAAGACTCACATTTATTTCCTTCCCTCACTCTACACTTCTACAAAATGCTAATGTGGGTAAAGACTGCTTCTCCCAAAACGCATAGCTCAGCATCAAGTTCATCTGTCACAGATGTTCACATGCTCTGAGCCAACCTGGTAGCACTTTCCCAAACAGTATCAAATGTAAAAAAAGCAAATACCAACATTCTGATTTGCTCTGATCAAACAGTAGCTTACTCTGGGGATTCAAGAAAAGTTAGAGGCAGGAGAGACCAAATAAATTATCCTGGTCA
The DNA here is from genome assembly GCA_008658365.1 of Alca torda. NCBI lineage: Eukaryota > Metazoa > Chordata > Aves > Charadriiformes > Alcidae > Alca > Alca torda. The sequence continues at coordinate 38,755,029 of CM018086.1, forward strand.
TTACAAGGGTATTCCCTGCTCAGGGTTTTGTCTGGACTCTTACTAAATGTGCCAGCCCTACAGCTTCCAGCACTTCCATTAGAAAAGGTAAACCACATTCAGATTTCAAGGTTAATTGCAATAACACTGCTTGCAGGACAAGACTAACATTTAGTTCAAGTAACACTGTGTCAAAACACAGCAAGTTTGAAAGGTCAGACCCCCCAACACCTGTTCTATTTGTCATCGGTGCTGGGAAGGACTGAAATGCCTCCAACTGAACTGACTCCAGATTTAATTTTCTGAAGCAAAATTTTTTTCAAAAATATCTTTATAACAGTTCCCACTCATATGTGTACTTTAGATACATACGCAACTAAAATGACCATTTAAGTTGACATAGTGCTTCTCAAGTTTCAACTGCACATGATTGAAAACAGCTGAGGAATCACGGTTAAGGATGGAAATTTCTATGCTAAATTCCACTTTAATTGGCATAATGATTATTTGCCAGACTAGTTCACTTGGAAGAAGGTTCTCTCTTCTGCTGCTACATGTAGCCAGTGTCTAATGCACTCAGATCAATGTACAAGCTGAACACACTCCAAAAGCAGCCCTTGCATCCCAGTTATTGACTTTTAAGATACTCACCCATCTCTCTGACTGCTTTCCTCCCCCCCGCCCCCCCCCCCCCCCCCCCCCCCCCCGAGATGTACATGGCTCTTGCAACATCAAAAATCACCATTTTTTCCTCCAAGACAGTAAGGAAAACAGCATGAAGGCAGCGTGAGGCACCTTTGTCAGGAAGGGTATCCAGCTCCTGGAAATGGTCCCTGGAGTAAGAACTTTGCACCTCAATAAGGGTTTTAATACATCCAGAGGTAAGAAATGGATAAGGACACAATCACATGACCACTCTCGTATATTTCTTGAGAAGACCTCCTTCTTACTCACAATAGCATAATATTAGATCAAATACTGAAGTAAAAAATTTTCAAACCTTTTTTAATTAAATATTTGTTATTATACCTCTGTATAAAGGCCAGAAAGAGAGCTCAGGAATCTTATACTTTGAGCCAAGATAGTGAATCAAGGACAGAGGGAGCATTTAAAGGGGAAGCTGAAGGACATCCCAGAGTCCTCCTGACGTTTGGCAGATCTGCCCTGGTTCAACAGTGCAGCTAATTGGAAGCACAGAGGGGAAGAAATGCAGCTATAAAACCTGCAGCTTTGCCTGCAACAAACATTTCCAGAGTAACAACAGTGAGAATAAAATGACAAATACCAGACAAGACCACTAGAACTGAGGTCCTGGGTTGTTCTGCAATAGCCTTTTAAGCTTAAAACATTCACTAGAATGTGAACAAGGATTTAGCAGGAAGAGGAGATATTCATTTGGGCAAACTTTTGTCTTGCCTGGGGATTCCCCGGAGAATTGGGGATTTAGGCCTTATTGCTTATCTTCCCAGTGACTCAGGTAATAAAGAATTATATACACTTCTTGCAAAGCCTTGTTCACCTAAGCCTTTTCTGCAGGCTGTCAGGTGGTTCAGTAAAGGACACGCAAAGACACCGGAATTGGAATTTATAGCTACTTTATGACTGTGCTACAAAGTATTTCTAAGTACTATTAAAAAAACTCCAAGCAAACCATGGTTTAAAGGACCTCTCTCACCTCCCCCCCCACAAGAATACAGTATGTAACCTCTTAAAAGCTCGCCTCTACGAAGATAATAAAGCCCTCCTGGTGCTGTCACATACACACTCGCAAAACCAAAAGATAAAATTCCATGTTTTCTCATTCAAAAAAAGTTCTCTCTTTTCCTAGCTACAGCTCTTCTTTCACTGTTTCCCCTCATTTCAGTTCAAGCCAGGTTGGAGGAAGTATCCCAAGTAAAAGTGTAAGCACTGAAACAGCAAAAGCAAGAGTTACCTTTCGAAGCAGAAAGGATGACCATCAAAAATCTATGGGCACATGCAGTGTCCCCACAAGGGACAGAACCAAGCCTTGCTTTTATCACTGAAGGGGCTAATAAGAACAAATGGCTTCCAGCCATGCATTATTGAAAAATGTCTCAAGAACAATATAAGCAGATACATTTGAAGCCTTGGAAAGCAATGGAAAAGCAAATGTAGTTAGAGGGAACAGGGAGCTTAAGGGAACAGCAGGAGGGGTTCAGCACTTTGCAGAACTGGTCCTTCTGACATGGCTGGCTATTGCCTACTAAATCCTGTGCCCAGCTGGAGACAGTCCCACCTCTGCTCCATTAAGATAAAACAATACATTGAGAGCTTAGAGAAAAGTCCTTTCCCAGACCTAAACAATGTGAAGTTTTAATTTTGTGACTGTGGACAGGGAGGGTGTGCTGCTATCTCCGAAATCTCTGCAAAAAGAAAACTCACAAGTCAGAGAAGGAGAGAGAAGTCGGAGAAGAAGCCTGCTCACGTCTGAAGAGGAACACATCAAGAGGTTGAGGAGGTGGTAAAGCCATGATCCAGCCAGTCCAAAGCAACAATCCACATTCCCAGGCAGAGAAGACAAAGAGGGTTTAGCCACAGAATAAGAGACTGAATCTCTCCAGGGCCTCACTGCTCTGCTCTTTAGCTCTGTTACAGTTCACAGGATATTATGTGAAGTAGTCCAGGACTGCCAGCAGCAACTGCTGTTCAGCAAGGATCTCGGCAAATAATATCTCAATTATAATTAGCTCCTGGCTTGCCTCCTCTCTAGAAGTAGCGAAGTTAGTTAAACAGCTTTGTTCATTATCTCCTCCAATGGCCTATACTGTTCATAGCCAGAATTTTCACTGTGCATTTTTAGCATCTCTCTTCACAATGCAGAAAAGCAGCCAGACAACAGAAATGCACAAGACGCCTCCACTTGTACAGGAAACATTTTTGTTATTCTGCACTGTCTCAGACATGGGATAAGAAATCCCACCTGAAACTGCTTTCTGCCATTCTTGGAGACCCATTGCAGAAACAGAAATGAATGATTGCAGCATTGTGTTTTACAACTACACAAGATGAATCTCATACATACAGAGGAGCAATAATTCCCAGTGAGTTGCCTATCTGATTTTTTTCAGCCCTTTCTGTTTGCAGATTACACTAGGAGTCTTCAGCTTCCCTGAATTCATTCATTATTCAAATTATTTACTGAGTGATTTCTAGGGTCCGTTCTCACGCTGTAAAATTTTCAATTTCAGAAATTTAACCTGCTTTGCTGAGTTGAGAATAGGCATATGTTTTGTGTAGGTATATCTGGGTCTTCTTAAGGTCAGAAGTACTAGAATTACATTTTTTGGTCCATCTAGATGTTTACAATACACTTCAGACATCAGGGGATAACGTAGCTTTGCTCAACAGCTGTCCTTTAGTTGGGGATCCCAGTGTCTGAGAGAGCAGGCAGAGTTCTTGGTGCTCGTGATCACGTTGGAACATATGGGTGCAAGCATTTTTTACTGCCCTCTCTGGGAGATGCAGCACCCTGAAGGTAACAAAGTGCTAACACTGTTACTCTGTGAGGTTCACGGCTTGTAGCGCCTTCTGGAAATAATAATTTCATAGACTTCGGCTGCTTCTGTGGTCACTAATAACATCTCTAGGCATCAGACTCTCTAGTAAGTAAGTAGCCAAGCACCCTGCAGAATAAGCAGTGTCACATTCTGTCACACTTTCAGGGAACCCAGCAAAGATCAAGGGCTCTACAAGGCTGAAAAAGTGGAAAACCATCCCTGCTCAATTTTTATCAACATTAGCAAAGCTGAGAGAAAAAACAGAGGATATCATATCCCAGGAACTGACCACTGAAGACAGAGTTCTCTTGATGCCCAGTGGTTAAACCCTACTTTCTGCTGGATTCTGTGAGACAATGCATGTTTATGTTTGTACTGCCTTTGGCTGGGATAGAGTTAATTTTTTTTCATAGTAGCTTGAGCAGGCAGCTCATCAGCTCCTTCCATCCCTTGGAAAGAAACTGAAAGAGCTGTTTGTAAGACACACACACAGAGGAGTCTCCTTCCTTCCACACTTCTGCTTTGACAACTGCTCTGTAATGCGTCTCTGGTGTCCAGCCCCACACCTCTCCTCAAGGCTTCTCTGGTGGCCAGACCTTTATCAATGCAATTTTACCTCCTGCTCAAAGTTTCACGACCTTGGATACATTTGGGAGGCCATGAGATTCTCTGATGATGTCAGAGTCCTTGTTCATGAATACTGATGGAGAAAAGGAAAACCACATGCACACAGTCATGCTTGTAAAACCTCTGTGGGTCCAGTAAAAGGTCAGCCTTTCCCTTCCCCACAGCCAGGACCATCATTTTAGGGTGCAGATCAATTCTTGCTAAGCTACTGAAACAGACAAATTAACCTGAGCAAAAAAGCAGAGATGGCTGATGATCATCAAGCACAAGCATGTACTTAAACACCACCACACATAGTTTCCAGGATTGACAGCTATAAAGTGAAGGAAATCACTAATTTCACAGTGATTCTGTGTCAACTGTGCTGCTTCTTTCTATCAGGAAGTTCACAAGGCAGGTTTGGGAGCAAGAAACCAGTGAAAAGAGAAGGAGCCCTAAAAAGTTTGCATGTTGGAAATCAGTAGCAACTAGAGAAGGGGTGAGATGCTGTTTGTAAGTAGTTTAATGTTCTGGCATTTGCATTGCTTATTGATTAGAAAGTGCAAAAAATTAGGATAGAGGGACTGATGACAGAATAATCAATGGATTCTTTACAGGAGTCATTCAATAGTAGTGAAGGAAATTGGCCGTTTTGCAGAAATCACATCAGGTAGGTGTAAGCTGGCACAATCTCCCATTCCCCAAAGGAGGAAGCTGTCTGAGTCTTTCACCTCCCACCTGCCCCTCATTAGCTTGTGCTGCTCCTGAGCACAGTGGAGCGACAAGAGACAGAAAAGCCCAGTTGTACTCCCAAGCCTGTTGCCAACATGTTGGCTGGCTCTAGGCCATCATTTCTGTAAAGGAAATTAGGTGATACCTCTTCCCGCTACCTAAGTATTGTGCAGCTCAACTAGTGAACACTCGCATGGTACTTTGAATATACCAAGTTGTAGAACAAGAGGCTGTTACTATAAATACACTGCTGATCACAGAGTACCATTGACCACACTGTTTATTAAGCTGGAGCTGAGGAAAACCTCACACTCACTGTGACCTATTTAATAGTTGCTACATTTATTTTACTGTGTACCTAAATACACACAAGGGGCTAACAAAACAGCTTGATTAGGTACAGCAGGTTTATGTCATTGAATCACAGTAATTTCACTTTCACAGTGACCACAGCCTGACTGAAGTTGTGACCTGGATCTTTGATAGCTGTGCCCTGTTATCTTACTTTTCTGATCAATGTGAAGACAGGACATATGGAAGACTCTTTCTAAACCAAGAACACATGCACGAGTGGCCATGACAAATAGAGGGATCAAATCCCCACGCTGACTGCAGGAACACACAGAGATGTAACTTATTATCCTCTGCATCAAGAACACATCCAGTGAAGCCTTAGAGACATCACTGACTTTCATTGTTCATTGATTTTGTCACCCAGGTTTCTCTTAGTACCGCACTAAGTCTGCTGACACTCAGGTGGGGGATGACAGAGCAAGAACAGGCCAAAGCCCCTGGAATGGCCACTGTTCAAGGTACCCATCTTTCAAACAATGTTTCTAGGCCATCCTAGGCATCTAACAACATATGTCTACATCTGTGTTGGCTTGCCAAACTGCCTTGACAAGAAACAGAGAGATCTCGTCACTAATTGAGTAATTAGTAGAGATAGAGAGGCATCCAGATCATGACTCATACAGTCTGAGACATCTCACCTGGGATAAAATGAACATGACCTAGAAAGAATTTATCCCTGTTGCTGTCGATGCCTACAGCAGTGCAATATGACTCCACCCAGCAAGCAAACACAACATTATCTATACATTTTTGTCTGGAAGTGGTGAAATCTCTAGATAAAATAGGAGACATCCAGTCTGACAAACCTCTGCTTGCAAACAAATGGCTCGTTATGACAGCTACCAACTGATATTGAGAGCAAAAGCCTCTAAACCAGCAGCAACCATTGCTTCATACTCCTCTTACAACAGCTCCCACAGTTTCTTCCCATGCAAACTTGTTTTTTTGGAAAAAATCAGCAGCAACTTGACTCTTGGCTTGAGAGTCAGTCACCATTGAAGGCTTCAGCAAGCACATGCAGAGTGTAACGCAGGGACACAGCAAACACTGGTGTTAATAGAGGGAGGGAGAGAGACTGTCCCCTCAACAGCCAATGTTTTAAGCAGAGTCAAGGACTGACAGGCCCTGCCAGCCAGAGCACTCACCAGGTTGACGAAGTCCTGGTAGCAGATCCTCCCCTCAGAGTTGCTGTCTGCCAGGGCCAGCAGGACCTCCAGCTTGTGGGGGTCCAGCTCCGATCCGTGTCTCTGGAGAAGGGAGCGAAACTTCTCGGTGCTGATGTAGCCAGTGTTGTCAGGATCAAACTGGGATAGGAGGGGAAAGTGCCAGAATTAACCATTCCACGTTACACACAACTGCCCTCCGATGCATTCACCACCTGCTGCAGACCCACAGGGACCCCAGGGGCTGCTCTAGGCTTTGGTGATACACTGCCCTGAAACCACATCTCCAGCTTCTGTTCACCACACGGGGACTGCAAAGCACCCCGCTCCAGAGAGGTAAACTCAGGCATCATCATCCACACCTTCCCCCTGCCTCCACAGAAGCTTCTGCTAAGTCAGCTCCCTTCACCTTCCTCACCTTTGCATCATCATTTCTCTTGGATATTTTTTATATACCTCTCTATCTGCACTATGAAGCAAACCAGAGATACAGTCTGTGAGATAAAATGTACTGAAAAGAGTTTTACTCCTGTGTTTCCTAACACAATTGCAACACAGGAATATGCCATCCCCCCTCAAGCCCCTTTCTGTGCTCAGCGTTTCTGACAGTCACCTTTCCAGACGCCTTCAAAATGGGAAGTGTTTTCATTGCTGAAGGGCTCTCTATTTTAAGATGGATTGGAAAGAAATCTTTGGACAGGGAGCAAAGCAGATGAACGTTACATCAAAATAAAAGTGACAAGGCAGCCACACGCCATTTTCAGAACGTAAACCAGAGTCATTAGAAGGAAAGTCCCAGGTGAGATTTGGAGCGAATCGCACTCTGACCAAAACCATCACTGTTTTCCCTCAGACTAAGTGATTCATCTCCTGAAAATGCCACTGATCGAAGAGAGACAGGTTTGCAAGTCTGCTCAAACTTACAGCTGCTTCCAGTGGCCTCTAACTCACACTGAGCTCCCCCGGGCACTCTGCGAGGGGCTGCCAGCTCACAGGTGGGCACAGCCCCAGCCCTGACAAAGCCAGTGCTGGCACCACGCCGAGCACATTTCTTTTGTGCTTTGAAAACTAGTGGATGCAAGTTGCCAGACCAGCCCGCACTAGCTGTGGTGCGGTCTGATCTCTGCCAGCTCTCTGTTGCTGGGAGATTTGCCTTTGATTTCCCAGACTTGGCTGTGAGGACCCTGGTGCTCACTGGCCTCCTTTTGTAGATAATGATATCAAACTTGTTGGCTGGATTGAATGGCTGTCAGGGGGCATGGTGGTCAGGAGGGAATCTTTTCATGGAAACATGTGGGACATAAAAGGCCTTAGCAGAGCCAACAAGGTCCTGACAATCGTCACTCTTCCCTAATGGAGAACAAAAGCTGAACAGGCGCACAGACTTCGATCAGACACGGTGGAGTAAAGGCTGCCTTGGCAAGGGAAGGGGTGAGAAGGGGGATGTGGCAGAGGATGCAGCCTGCCAGCAGCAGGGCTGGCACTCCTCTACAGCAAGCAGAGCAGCTTTAAACAGACTGGCCTGAGGCACAGGCAGCTTGTTGAGAGGATGCAAGTGCCCACGTGCAAGGATCTGGCTTCGTCTCCTTCCAACTCAAGCACCTTTGTCCCGCTGCTTCTGGGGACTCTGGAACAGGGCTGATCTGCTATTTTGTCAAAGCAGCCGCCCCTCTGTGAGAAGCTGCTGGGGCAAGTGGATTACACAAGACAAACTAAGTGACCTGTGGACAGTCAGAGCTGGGCACTCTTCCCCCACCCTCTGCCAAGGGTCGTTCTGTCCTTGCGAGGTGGCCTGGATGTACCTTCCTGACAGCTGGCACCCAGAGCCAAAGGTGGATTTCATCAGCTGTTTACTGTTAAACAAGAGCTTAATATTAATCCCTGGCAAAGTTTGGCTCCCCTACTCCAGTCAGCCCACACTGATGCTTTGAGTTAACAGACCAAATTCTAAAACCAAGCCCAAAATCAGGGCTAGTCCACCCAGGCTCAGCTCTGATGCTTTTTGGCTCTTGCTGGGACTCTCAAGCGTGCCTGAGTGTGCAGTGCCCAATCCCAGAGGCACAGATACCCTGGAAATAAAGTATTATTAGCGTAATACCTGAGATGACCTTTCTCAAGGGGAATTTGCAGAATCTGGGAGATGAGTCATTCAGTGAATGGATCTAACACCTGCAATCCTATAGATACTGCTCTGTTCATCCTTGTTTCCTGAAAACATTTGACCTAACCAACATCTTACTTAACTGCACCACTTTAACTACATCTTGACATTTAAGATGTCAGAATCTATCTTGTTTAGGACAAAAGCATTTGCTCCTTGAAGGCTTAAATGCGTCCCTACTTTGAGGGCCAGGGTCAGCGACTGAAGCATGGAAGTCTCCCCCCTGGCTGTGCGCTCACTGTTTGACTTTGTAGGAAAGACCAGCAGTCACAGCAGTGGGGAACACGGCCATTCCTTCAAAGGGCAGAAGAGATAGAGAGCTGAAGCACACAGGCTCCCAAAGCACAAAAGAGCTGCTCAGATCACAAACCACTTTTCCCAGGCTGTTCTGCTTTATAGCATTCCAAAAAGAAACATTTTGTAACCAAGAACAGAAATTACACAACTGTTTCAGAGCGTCAAACCAGCCCACAAGGACACACTAATGACTCCAGACTCACTAGCGCTAGAGCAGATACGGTCCTGTCACTCAAGACTGTACTGTCCAAACCTGTTACTGGCTGCTGGTTTTCCAAATGGACAGCCAGATGAAGCCTGTCTGGTGGCTGTGCATGAGCCTCTGCTCCAGGGATGCTTCTTTCTCACACCAGTAGGCACCAGCATTCCTCCTTCAGCTCACTGTCTTGCTGCTTGTCCCACTGAAATCAAAGCAGTGGCAGAAGGTAGCTAGTATTTTCAGTACTGCAAACATGCTAGGGAGCCTGTTCTCCTCTTTCACGTTACTATGTATAATTTTCTTTTTGGCACTGAGTTAATGATACTAATTAGAAATAGATTTGATTTAAAACAGTGGATCTGAACAGCATGAAAGAGTAAGAGGTGAACAATGAACAACTGGCATCTGAACTAAAAAAAAGGCCTGCCTGAGAGCAGAACTAGACCTGGAGCAGAATGTTTTACTGTAAACCCCAGCTGTAAGGGAGGTCTCTAATTTATATTTAAACAATTTTTTTTCAGCATATAAAAAATCTCATCTGTCACCACAGCACTCAAAATCCACCTCAACACTTCAAACTGTCTCAAGTCCTGTTTCTGATATCACAGCTAGCCACAAAAGTCAAGGGGTTGAGCTGGTCCTGCAGAACACATGTCCCCACACATGGCAAAAACCTGGGATGGCACACTCAAAACACTTGGGTCCATCAATTATAAAAGAGGTAACTGACCTTTGCTAGACGCTTCATGTATTTATCCATGATGACCTCGTTAAGGGCCAGTTGTCCCACAAGCGCAGCCGAGCACCTTTGTCTCACTGAGAGGACAGACAATGACTGGCAGCCAGCAGCATGGCTGCACTGAGCCCCAGGTCCAGCCCCACAGGGAGTGCTCCCCGGGCAAAGCCCCCCAGCAGCCAACTCAGCACAGTGCCTTCCTTCAGCTTAGTTACTCCTGCATCTGCCGGTCCACTTGGGCAGACAAGCACAACACAACCGGTGCAGGGATGAGGAAGGCCATTTGCCCCCCCTCAACCCCGCCCCAAACAATAGGACGCTAACGGCAATTTCATGCAAGGTTTCCTCCGCATTTCAATGACAATCATCCTTACCTCCCTTGATCCTCAACCAGGCTCTTAAGCAAAAATGTAAATATGTTAATGACCATAGCAGCCATCTGACCCAGGATCTTAATTCCCTGGTCCAAAACAAGCTATTTTTCCCCCTATTTCTTCCTTATTTTAGAGCAGACACTCCATAAGCTGAAGGCCCCACAGCAAAACTCCAAGACAAAAGTAAGGCCCTGCAAACTCCGATGGAAATAGGAAATACGGTTGAGAAAAGAAAATGAAATCTCAAATTGTTCCTCCTCTTTAATTAAAGACATATCAGCCACGGCTGAGTGAGCAAGTAGGGTGGAGGCTGGTGCTGCAGACAGACAATGGGTATCTTGGGAAAACACAGACATTTCACATAGAGCAGCCAGCTGCTCCTCTCCCCCATGGCAAACAGCCCTCTGGGGCATCAGAGCAGCTGGAGAGTCAACAGCTGAACTGGGCACAACATGAGGATCCTTGGCTGGCTTTAGGATTGCAGATCTGTTGCAGAAACAGAGAATTTGCTACCACCCATGGTTTCCCCATTGAGGGGCTTTGTCTTGGCATGGAAAGGAGACATCACCTAAGATATAAGTTGTCTTTGCAATGGGCAAGGCTCCAAGCAACTTCATCTAATTTGGAAGTTGCCTTTGAGTTAGATCAGTCCCTACAAACCTGAATTGTTCTATGGTCTGGTGGTATCTTCACTTCTGAGAGAGACTGGCCTGGCAGTCAGGCCTCCTGGCACTGACCCCAGCTCTGCTCCAGACTAGGAGGCACATTCTGGAAATAAATTGCCATGAGTTTTAGCTTCCCCTCCTGTTATATGGAACAGACAACTCCTGCCTTACTTCCCACCAGAAGGCAGCTATCAATAGTAGGCCTGCTTCTTGTTCACATGTAGGTCCTTTCCCACTGGAAAGGGGGAGTCAATCACATGCAGAATCTGTTCATATCCAAGCGTTTCAGAAAACACTCTGAGCTTCGCTGGATTTGATCTCAGACCGTTAGATGGCATGGTCTCTGCAATCTAGGGATGCTAACAAGCTTTGGAAACAACCAGACCATCTCCAGGCTCAAGGGCCATGCTGTAGTTGAATCAAGAGTCTCCAAGACAATGGTATGGAATTGACATACTCCAAGGTGAAGCTATGAAAAGACATTTAAGACAGGCATCGGAACTCTCCCGAAGATAGTCATACATCTTACCGGAGCCCATTCCCTACCTTTCCACAGTCTCCAGGGCCATGCTGTGAGTTGGTGAGAAGTTTTGGGTTTTTTTTGTTAAAAACAAAACCAAAAACCAACAAAAACACCCAACCACAACAATGTGGCAACAGTGTATGCAGCATTTGCTGCTTTGATGAAGATTAAAGGAATGACAAGGCAGAAGATGAAAGTCTGCTTTATAATCCAAATGAGAGGGCAAAAAGCAGGGGCTGTTCTAATATGAGTTTCATCGCTGCCTGGTGGTGATGATCTATCGAGCAGCTTAACGATCCTGCTCTCTCTTCCAATAGTGGGAGGTGCACATGAGAGGAGAAACCCTGATCCAGAAGAGAGGAAGGCCAGTCAAAGGTAAGCACATATACCTCCACCTTGAAAACCAGCTTCTCACTGTTACAAGTCACCTAACCTGAACATGTGTGGTAAAACATCAGTGCTGGCTCCAGTGACACGTACTCTCTTCCCCTCTAAATAATGAATTTACCCACTACTGCTCAAACAATGTAAAGTGATTAAGGGCTGTCCAGCAGTACTTTTAGCGCATGTTAGATTGCTTTGACCTGAGGTGAACCCAAGGGCTGGAAACATCACCCAGTTCTCAAAAGCCAGACTGCATTTAAGCACAGAGGATATACCCTCACTAACTCACCAAGCAGGGCCCTCAGACAGACCAGCTCCCTGGAAAGCTGCTGCAAGAGAGCACAGAGCTACCCAGCTCAGCATCCACCTAGGCAGGGAGGCGCTGGCAGAGCAGATGGCCCATCACCCGGACTCCGGTAAGTGTCTCTGCATGCAGCTCATGGCATAGTGGAGATGGAGGGAGCTGGTATAAGATTCCCTTTTCCTTGAAGAGCAGAGTAGCCCAAAGAACCAAGTCCATCAGCTAGCTGGCCAATCTGTAGAGTCATTTCTGCTCTAATTTATTTCTCCTAATGTCTTAGGCGCAAAGACAAGGAAGGGACCTACATTACTACCATCTGTTGTTACCTTCTGCGAAAGCACTTCATCTAAACAGTCACTGGAAGCACAGATTCAACATGAACGGGAGAATAAAAAGATTCAGGAGTGCATCACTGCTCAGTTGTTAGGCAGATTTCTGGAGTAAGCCCAGGTGCCTCTTGCAGTGCCTTGACTTCCCCATTTACAAGGCACAAGCAACGTACCTGTGCCTGTGTGATTCAGTGCAGTGATGGTTGTGGAGCGCTTACAGAGCATGACTGGGTGATAGTTGCAATGGCAAAGGGCAATTAGTGAGCCACGAGGCCAAGAAGCACAGGGAGAATATGAACAGAGCTGGCCTTCTCCAAGGTTTCACGTATAGAAACATCAGACTTTCCAAAGTCAATAACAGCTGGGCACCACACTGAACTCCTTAACTCTATAGAGGTTCAGACCCCTGGTCCAAGTCACCACAGGCCAAGCAAATCCTGCATTTGGAGACGCCAGGAATTTCTGACCTACCACTTGCTGGGGAAGCCTTATCATGCTCCACCTGGTACCCAAATCCATGTTTCGGTCTCCACACACATTTTTAATGCAACTCGCCCCCCTATCCTTCCTCTGCCTGGGGGTTTCCTGCTGCAAGTACTTGCTAAGGCACTAAGAGAGGATAGAGCTGAGATGCACTCACAGGACCTGTTGGGCTAGCTTTCAGTCCTCTGCTGCCTCGACAGCCCACCACTCTGAGCTATCCCCACTGCTTCTCTCTGGATCAGCCTCCTGGCAGAACACTCACAGGAATCAGCCTCCAGTCTCAGCTGGGGAATTACACACAGTGTTCAAGCCACCCAGAACTAAATTATTCAAAATATGCCACTATGCTGGCTTTGAAACCAAAGCCGCTCCCCAGAAAGAAGCCAGGGCAAATAGAAGCTCCATTATCAGCAGCGCTGACAAGGAAGGAGATGCAGCACTGAAAGTGAGGGAGATAATTACATGATTAATGAGACAGCATGGATGGCAGGAGATGCCCTCCATTATGCTACAAGGCTTAATGCAGAGGGACGTGTTTATAGACTGAGACTTCTCCAGCTCTGCTTCTTCCTGTTTTATTATTTATGTAAGTGCATTAAGACTAATGGAAAGAAGCTGAGGCACACTAAAAAGAGGTGGGGTTTTTTTAGGTGGAAATATAATTTTTAATCTTGGTCCAGCACTGGGGACGTTCCACATTTCTCTGGATAGATGTCCTCAGCTGCAGCAACAGGCTGGGCAGGTTACAGCCCAGCCACACGTCATATCACAAGCCCAGCTCTGGTGCTGACTATCTGCACATTTCTGAGATTGTGGACAAGGTGAAGCCTACAAGAGATCACCTAGTGACTGCCATGACCAAGCCCACTCTAACAGTTAAAACCTTTTCTTAAATCCTTAGGGAAGAGGTTTAACACTCTTTTCAGATCTGCTTGTCAGCACTGGTCTAGACATTATTATATGTGCAAACACCCAATCTCTTGGTCTCCCTTTTGAATTCCTCCAGTTTTTAGGGCTCCACGATCTCCTGAGGCAATGAGTTCTGCAGTCTAATTAAAATAGACCCCACTTTTCATCTAGATGGTGTATGGCATTAAATATCAAAAGCTGAAAGCAGCAATATCCATACTACCACGACACATGATATTCTCATTTACCAACATGTAATTATTGTTTATGTCTTTTTAGTCATGTCTTATTGAAGAATCTCAAAATCCTGTATCAGTATTAATTACACCTCTCAGTGCTTCTACATCATGAGGGGACATAGTGTGTAAACCACTTCATTCAGAGCTGAAATGCAATACACTCTATGTGGGATGCTGCAATTATTTGGACTACATAACTCAGTAGGAGGCATAGCGCACACAGTCAACCTCACAGCCAGGAGACAGACAGGCTCTAATCACTATTGCTAAGAGGAAATAAAAAAAAAAAAAAACAAACCCCAAACCAAGAAAATCCCAACCACAAAACATAAAATGAATACTAAACAGTCTGAATAGCTGTTCAGCTGGAGCTGTATTTCAGGCCAAGTTCCTGCAGCCAGATCCCTGCTTACCCAGGTTAACTAAAAGTACACAAGCACTTCATAAAATTCACCACTATTGACAACATCTCCTGTCACAGCAGCATCTCTGCTGGTACAGATGAGGCAGATGAGTCTTCTCATTCAAAATGAGGTTTTGGTCTACTATTATCCGGAAAAAGTAGCATAGGTGATACCAGTGCAAGAGAGTCAGTAGTTTAAATGTTTCTGTTCTGTATTTGGACAAAAGCCTGATGAATTATCTCTATCATACAATGATGATACACTTTCTGTCCCAGCGGTAGCTCTGGAGAACGTTACACAGCCACTGCTGAAGTTAGATAGTCTTGAATCAGCAGGTCAAGGTAACTTGCATCCGAAAGATTTTTAAAAGCCAGTACTAATACTGATTTTTTGCAAGTCTGGGAACACTGGAGGAACACCAAGAGCTGCTTTTTACCTTTCTTCTAGCTTTGAATCAGCAATGCAGCCCTTCCAACCATGGCTCCAAAACTCTGTCCAAAAATGGTGACAGGCACCCACACAGCCACAAAACCTCAGGGCTGTGACAAGAATTTAATGGGACAAAGCATGTCTATCAGCCTAATAGCAACCCACAGCAAATGAACAGATGCCTGATATTGAGTAATGCATAAGTGAAAGAGGACTGGTCTAATATCAGTCAGAATAGGCTACAGAAAATAGATAATGTTCAACTAATATTATCCTTATGAGAACACAAACTTGGTGCAGATCCTGAGACAAGACTGCTGGTGTAACTGATTTCTGCTGAGTATCTGGCATCATCCGACAACACTGTGTTTGAAGACTTACTGTGACACAAACTCGGGCTGTCACACATTTAACATGCTAAAAAGTCTGGCTATTTGACAGGTCTCAAAAATAAAACTAAGCTAGAAGCTACCATCACATGGACATGCCACTAATGGGGTCCCACGAGAATTCATTCTTGCCCCTACAGAATTGTCATTAGTGACTGAGGAGAAAGCATAAGATAACTGCATCCTGCTCACAGATGAGCTAAAGCAGCAAGTTACTAAGCATGAGCTGGGTCCTTTGGTAAAGCTGTGTGCTTGCAAACAATACATATTAGAGTAAAAACAAACAGAAAACCACATGGCCAGGAGCCAAGAATGCCAGCCAGCTTACAGGATGGGGAATGCCATCTTCAGAAGCAGCCACTCTGGGGAAAAAAAAAAAAAAAAAAAAAAGCCTTATTTGTTACACTGAGTGCTCTCAAGGTAACACTGCCTCCGAAAAAGGAAATGTGACCTGCAGGTTTGTAAATGAGGTGACATTACCTCTGCATTTGGCACTTTGTTACTGGTATAGTCTGACTGGCTCCACTGACAGGCTCAATTCATTAGCTTATAAAAAGGAAGGTTAAGCAATGACCTGATCACTGTCCAGAAGACCCACAAAGGGAACGGAAATTTGGCAGTAAAGGATTCTCCACTATGACAAAGGTATAATCACATCTAGGGGACAGAGGTCAAAGCTGAGCAGATTTAGATTAGAATAAATTGATTATTTTTACTATTAACAAGTGAAATAGCTCACTAACTTGACCAGAAGTTTTACAATTGAATTGCAAGTTTTTCTAGGAGATGAGGTATGGCCAAGGTCAAGCAGAAGACCACTCAGACTAGATGATCCCAACAGTTCCCTTCTGACCTGACTGCAAGTTATTAGGGCTCAGAAAAACTTAAGCCAAATAGATGCATTTAAAGCCCCAATTAACAACTGCCATAACACAAGTATAACCAGAGTGACCCAGCAATACTGGAATTCAAACCACACTGGTTCTGGTTAGAACAACAACTGTAGAGCAAAACTCCTACTAAAGAGACTGGGAAACATATTTAACTCATACTGATTTTACATCTGGCTTTGCTCAGTCATGGGGACTAGAAGCTACCAGAGAAACTCCTCTGCTTTCCAAGCTAAACTGGAGTAGAAGGCAATGTCAGTCTCGTGACAGAGGTATCACATGATCCCTATAATGCCTTGTAGGCACCTGGCATTACACTGCGACGACATAACCATCTCAAAAGTACCTGAGACAGCCTGGATCCAAATGGACCCCAGAGCTGGGAGTATTGATTATTACTCTAACCTCTATCATTTAAACACTTGAGAGCAAGCAATCCTGGTTTGCGTCTTTCCAGGGTGATCACAGAGGTTACAACTGCAGTAAGGAGCCAGACTGATGGAAGCTGGATGACACCCAGACTGTAGGTTCCCTGCATAGAGGACTGCGAGGGTAAGATCTGCAGTGTTTGCACCTTCCCAGTGTCTGCTATGTCAAATATACTTTGGTTTAAGGGTAGAAAAGATTTCTCTGAGTACCAAAGCTGCACAGTTAATCACAAATCAGAAAAATAAAGCTGCATTTTTTGGCTTCTTACATGCCCTTACTGGATATGATGGACAAATCCAAGGCAAGGCACAGTGTTTCTAGAGTTCTCTTTGCCACAGTTTTCGTATAGACACAAAACTTGCCAGAAGTTTTACAGCAAATCATGATTTAACAAAGACTTCGCAACAGGAATGCAACTAGCTTCATAGGAAGAAGTGTTGTCCATGCAGATTCCCAGCCCAAGCCTCGCAGCTGGAGCGGAGCAGTTCTCCCTGCAGGTGACAAAAGGCAGGGCTGGCCCGGGGCTAGCTGTGCCCTGCAAGGTGTAATATCTCTGTTGGGCCCAAACACAGTGAACAGGGAATCCCTTTTATGCACTTACCAGCCTGACAATGGTTTGAAATCCCTCTTTTAGCCAGTTATCAGGGGAAAGGCTCCTTCTCACAGCATTGACAAGTCCTCTGAGAGCCTGGCCCTGCCTGAGCCGTACCAGGGGTTCCTTACTGCATGGGGAGACAGCAGCGGATCCTCCCTTCACAGCCTCCCACACAACAGAGTGGTCATCCCATCAGTCATACCTGCACTCACTCACAGAGCCCCTCTCCTTGCCCGCCTCCACCTCATTTCTGCCTTCTTTACTGAACTAATCAGATTTCTCATATATAAACAGGGCTCACACGCTTTAAAGAGCACCTGCTTCCTCTGACAAGCCTGTGTGCTCTTTCAAAGCTCTAGTATTCCCCTTTTACTTGAACAGACTGGCTTGAATGCAGTTTAACCATTCAAAGCTGAGGTCCCCATGGGCAAGCAGACCTCCCAGCAGACCTAGTTTTCCAGCAGCACAGAGCCCTGCTTCTTCAATAGGATCGGGTGGATATCTGCACACTGCCGGCATGGCTGTGAGCTGGGGGGGACCAGGTGCACGGCAGGCTGGGGGATCTTTGTCAGAGGCCTGTGGTTCATATTTGCCATGTCTGCATCACAAGCACAGGGTCATGCTGCATCAAGACTTAGAAACAACAAGCGCTGGCTACTGCAAACCACAAGCTCTATTTCCTGGGCAACACTCCAAAACACACATTCAAGTGCAGACATGGCTTTCCAAAACTGATACGACCTGAACAGAGATGATTAGAAGAAGGAAGCAGAGAAGGCACAGGCAACAACCATAATTAGAGAGCCAGCAAAACTAAGAGAATGCATGTTATGCTCCTCAGGAATGAGGAAATAAAAACGACCCCCCCAGGAGTCACCTGAGAGCTGCAACCACTGCAAACAAAGGGGAAACAAGCCAGGAGGGAGAGATGGAAAAGACCAGACTGAAAAGGAAGGTTAGGAAATAGCAATACTCCTCCTATTCATGCATCATGCTGTATTTTTGGAAAGTGGGAAGAAAGTGAGGCGAGGGGAAAGAAAAGTATATCTTCTCACCTGCAGGGTAACTAGAGAGAGAAATCCACCCAAAACAATCCCACCTGGCTTCCACTGGGGATTAATTAGCCCATCAAGTGGGGCTAACTTCTAGTAGAGCATCCTCATGGACCACAGTACAGACTGCTGCATTTCAGACGGTCACGGAGAAGGGAGTGCAAAGACACAAAAGGAGGACTGCGGAAGGGGCAGGAGGAGAGGGCAGCCCAGACTGGCTGAGAGGAAACTCAGATGAATGGAGAAAAGCAAGCAGGGAGGTGAATGAGCAAGAGGTGATGAATGGTAGGGAGGGCATGGAAGTTTTACACAGGGCAGAGCGCAAAGACAGACCTGAATGGGGAAGACTGAAAGATGCCGCTTGAATGGAAGGGGAAAGAGGGAGGAGAAATGAGGCAGAGAGAGAGCTGAGCAGCACAAAGTGAAACAGTACGGTCAGAATAGCTTCCCACATAGACTTGACAAGGCCTTAGAGAGAGAGAGAGACACAAGTAACACAGCATGAACTTTAATCCAGAAGCAGAAAAACTGCCTGGAGCAGACAGTGTTACTGTCGTCTGCCCCTGTATAATCCCTCCAACATTGAGCACCTTCTTTGCTCCCAGTCAACAAATTCTCATGAACCCAGAGCAACACAAACAGCAGCCACCAAAGGGCAGAGGGCCCCCATCAAAGGGGGTTGTAGCAAAGCTGAGCCAGTGACATGGAAACAGCAGATGGGATAAAGCACCAAGATGTAATTATCTCAAGAAGCAGCCCAAGAGATGCAAGTGTAACATTACCCTAAAGGCTGGACAAGATGCAGTTTATATGGATGACATAGAAACAGTGTTTCTCACCAGTGTTACTTGTAGGGCTTTCCTCCATTTCTAACACCAGAATAATTTTTTCAAAACAAAACTTTTCCAAGTAAAAACTTGGAGATTTCAGTCATGCCAAGTCTTTCCTGTGAATTTGCCTTCGCTTTGAACATTGATTGTCTAGAAGAAGTCTCCTCAGATTCTACAAGGCCAAAACACTGGACATCGCTATTTTCAAAATGCTTCATTAGAAAATTGCCATTTTTGTTTATATTCAGAGTGCCTAGATGTCCCCAAGTCAGATTAAATATTTTGCTCAAATGGAAACAAGAAGCATTTTTCACAATCTTTTGGAGAATTGTGAACAAAACTCTACGTGTATCATTATTCACGCACCTCCACTGTCTTCACAGCTGGGGAAAATAATGCACTCAGAAAGGATGCATCTTATTACTTGAACCTCACTGGCAGAGCTGAAAACTGGATACACTCCCATCCCTTTTGGGTGTGCAGGCTAAGATGGGCCAAGGTATCTGTTAGACTCCTAGGTCTATCAGTCACCCCCTACGTGATCCTATGCCAAATCTAATTTTCACAACTGCAAAGCAAAAGATACAGTGATTCACTCTAAAAGGGACAGCATAAGACCTTAAATCATAGCCCTTTACTTCATGCTCAGAAAATCATATTTGTCAGGAACAACCATTTAAAAGCTAATTCAGTGTCTGGAGCTCATGTTTCGCTCGCTCATAAATAGATTCCACTGTCATACAAGATGAAGTGAGAGGTCATAGAAACCCACTAGAAGGTAGGACACAACCCTCAAAACAAGCACAATGGAAGGGAAAACAAATTTGAATCTAAGACTTGACCCTACTCTGCCTTTTCAACACATCAGGGAAGTCAAACATACAAACTGTCTTTCAAAACTTTGCTAGAGAAAACATGAGGGGCCCATCCGTGCCTCAACTTGAGTTCTGCCCTCTTCTTTTTTGATCTTTCTTGCACCAAGTAAACATAACAATACCAATGCAGTTAGTTTCAGGCAAAAAATGTGAGCGTCCTGGAGTCAGAGCACAAGTAGCAACTCATCTGAGAAAAGACATGAGGATTTCTCCCCCCTCTCCCAAAGAAATAGCAAAGGAATTCCTGAGAAATCTCAGTCTGATCATCCATATCTCTCAGAGAGGTTCACAAATACAGGACAGAGACTTGGAATCTGGCCGTTAGCAATTGGGTCTCTATTGCAGGGTGTATTTTGAAATGATAATTTGTGCTCTTTATGATTCACAATGGTACTACTGCCATTGGCTCAGTAGACAGATTTCCACTTTAGGAACTCACAACTCAAGGCAAAGAGGCAAAGTAATTCACCCAAGGATGCAAGATGCTTAGAATACTACTATAGGTGAGATGAGCTGTCTGTGCTCCAGCCACCTCCATGAAGCACTCCCTACATCACCACCTAGTAACTGACTAGTAAAAATTGGAAATTGCCAAATACTAGAAGGGGGATTTTTAAGGATGGGTTAAGACAGAGTAAAGGTCAAAGCACTCCCAAGGAAGTACACTAAGCTTGGTGATATCCACGAGCAACAAGAAAAGATGTCCAAGTGTGAGAGTCTCTCCTGGAAGCAGCAGGGAGATGTGTTTGCACAGGCATATACACACATACAGCAGTGGCAGAGGGACAGTAAGGGTCTCCAGAAAGGCTGCTCAGCCAAAGCTGACAAGCTTGAGCATTGCAACTTCCCAGGCCAGTTGAGCCCATGAAGAACCACTACTGCAAATAGAAGTCTTGCTTTTCCATCTGCCAGCCTGGGCACAGGCAGATCACGTTACATATGGCACTAGGGGGAAGGGAAAGGCAATACGAATAATTCTCAATTCAGTGAAAGGAATGTGAGCTGTGCAGCTGCTGCAGTGCAAGCAAGCCCTAACAGCACTAGCTGTTGCTTTGGGTCAAGAGATCACACCATTGCAGCCTGCTTCCTGACCTGTGCCTCATCCCAGCTGCTTTCCTCTTCCTTTAGTGCCTGCCTGCAGGAACAGCTAGCTCTCTGGAAGAGATCCAAACACAAGGAGGAGAAGTTACATGTGCCTGAGGGAAGCGACAACACAAGGCAGGTCACTGCTTAGTCTAAGAGCATTCAAGCAGGGTCAACACCTACTAAAAATAAATACATAAATACACACATACATACTATACAGGAGAAGGATTTACTCAGATGGGACAGCCAGGAGCTCAGGCATGCTTGGGGTTCCTTGAATCTGCATCTCTGGGAAACTGGCAGCTATTACAACTGAATCAGACAGACTTGTGCTGCCAGCAGCTGGGAGCTGACAAGTCATCCTCCTTCCAGGAAGGGCTGCTGTAGCACCCATGCTGTTAGGGACCAAAACTGTCGCTCCCTCCCCCATCCCACACCCAGCCTGGGAACTCTATTTCTTTTCTGCTCCCCAAATCAAAGTGTCCCGTATCAGACAGCCAAGGCAAAGCCACTACTACAAGCTGGTCAATCTTCTTATGCAAATGAACTCAGGGTAATTAGGACAGTTACAATGAGTCCCTGACAATGTTTGCCTTTGTGCACACCAGTGGTAAATATAGACTGAGCTGCTTTCTAAGGATGGGGGGTGAGGGGAAAGCTGCACTGAGGGACAGCAGCTCAGCTTCTCAGAGGGCTGATAAGGAAGTAAGCACTGTTTAAATGCAAGGATGCTCTCAGAAGCGTAGAGCTGATGGGCAAGGAAGGAGGCAGATGCTGCAAGTAAAAGTCACTAGCTGAAAGTCTCAAAAATATTCAGGGAAGCACAGTCACTATGGCAGGTCCGTGGGGGTGTCCCCCTGCATTACAACCTTCATTCCACAGACAGAAAACTCCCATAGCTTTCATCCAGCTAAGGATCTCAGCCCACAGGATTCAGACATCCAAGAAAAGCTCCCACCAGAGCCAAGACTGGACATAGCACAAACAGAGCAATTGCTGACAGTCTCCAGGCTGCAAGCGTGCAGTGGCTGGCTGTGGGCTCGCTTGCTACTGTACTGAAGGCTTTGCCTCTTGGTTATCTCAGCACACTTCAGCCCCATGAATCTCATATATATGCTCTACCTTTGTTGTAGCCCTCTAGCTCATGCAGCAGCCATGGAAGAAACCTAAACAAAAAAGCAATCGCCCCCTGAAATCCCGTCATGCAAACAAGACTCTTCCCACCCATCGCCACAAGGATTGAATGGAGAGGGACTGAACACCCCCCGCCCACCCCTGCCTGGTGGTCTTTTTGTCTCGTGACCTTCCCTGCACAAGCACAACCCCACAACAATCAGACAGGCAATATAATGCGCCAGCGCTGGCTTTCCCAGCCCTTCAAGGCAAGCTGGGGAGGGAAGCGGGGAGAGCTGAAAGGATTTGGGGATGAACAGATAGGATGGGCAAGGAAATACCAAGCAGTGTTTTAATTTCTACTTGCACAGTCCCACGAGTCAGGATAAAAATTGTTTTAATGAAAGAAACAGAAGAAATTTTATCTCAAATGGCTTAAAGTGACATGCGAACACCAGTCAGGGGGATTTTCATACAAAAGACACCAACAACCAAAAAACAACAATGCTTCTAAACCCTGCGAACATCTTTTAACATTCCCTCCAAGAAGCCCACAAAATTGAGCCCTTTGGCATGAACTCTGCTGGTTTTACTTGTCTGCCTTTGAAATTTAAAGTCTGAGATGGATTACATATAAAGGTTTTCCTTTAGACTGAGGGAAGGAAGATGACTCTTTTTGCAACAGCTGTAGCCAGCATCGACACACACGGAAATGCTCCACGGTGTGACAGCTTCAAAGCACAGGAAGTTTCTGCCAGTCTGCCCTAACCGCGGAAAAAGAGAGTCATCACCTGTGCTACCACCAGCAAGGAGTAAATGCGCCTCCAGACCCCAGATTGTCCTCACAAGGTAACAGATAGTCTTTTGCTACTGCAGGACACATATCACCTTTGGAAAAGAGCAACAAGTGTCTCCAGGGACTTGTCAGGAGTCGATCAGGAGACCAAAAAGGTAAGGGGAAACTCCCACCTTCCCAAATACCGAGGAATTCTCCCCTGCTCCCTGTACAGGAAAAAAACACAGACTCCACAGGAAAGCAAACCAAATAAACCAAAAAGAAATATCATCTCTCAGAGCCTGGATTCAGCAAGCTTAGCAGGGCCCTCAGCTACGCTTCAGGACACTGGAAATACATACTAAGTACCTTTACAAGGAAAGGAAGCCATGCTTTTGCCAAAAGCTAAGATCTGTGTCCCATGAAATCCTGGCAGTTGAGGCGGTAACAGGAAGCAAAGCTACAGGAAAGCACTTGTGGGATTTACAGACGCATTAGCCACCTGGGGAGCATGATACAGTGAGAAATGACATCTCAACTCCTACTGCCAGCACCCCCCCCAGTGCTGTTATCGTTACCCACATCCTTGACTAAAGCACTGTGATCTCACAGTGGAAACCACCTGAGGAGCCAGGTATGAAGTCACCTCCATGGCATGGTGCAGCTGATGTAAAAAGACTGAGTCTTGGCAAAGGTCACGTGTAGCAGCTGGGTGCAGGAGGCCTCTCCCAAACCCAAAACAAAGTGCACCATGCCACATCTGGACAGCTGGTCCCGGTGAGGGGGCATGGAGCTGCAACTGACCCTTGCCTATGTCCTGACATGAACTGGAGTAACTGGAAGAGCAGCAGCACTGAGCCCACACACAATTGGCAAACCTCCCACAACAAGGATACCATCTCCTGTCAATCCACTCCAGCCTTAATCCTCTGTGGAAAGATCCCATCAGCACCGTGCTAAGAGGCAATCTTTCAAGACAGAAGCTAACAATTAACAATAGCGAAGATGAGGGAGGAAGAGACAGATGGAGAACAGATATAACCAGGCTCTGCTCATCACACTGAGTGACTTGGAGGAGCTGGACAGGAGACACAGAGGCAAGATTTTCAGCCTTGCTCAGTAAAGTACTACACATAAGCATGCACAGGACAGCAAATCTATTGCACCCCAGAGACAGATGTAAGCCAGTGACAGAGTCAGTCATGGTGCTTGTTCTCACTAGAAAGGAAGCAGCTGTGGCACAGCTGTAAAGCTGCTTTGGGCTTGGCAGTATTTCTGTCCCATGTAGGACAGGCACAAACCTGCTGCTCGTTTAAGGATTTGTACCCTGAGCCTGGGTATTTCCCCAGCAAGGAGGGAAAACTAGAGTTTTGACTCACCTCATTCCACAGACAAGATTTCAGCAGAATCCCTCTTCAGAAATGAGACTACTGAGGCAATAGCAGGATCTTCATCACAGTCACCATGTAAGATTGCAAAATAACTGTGTTAAATGGAAGCTGGCCATCAAGCTCTTCACCTATTAACTATGGGAGAGAACTCAGCTAGAAAGCAAGGCAGTCCAGCTCCCAGGGCTGTCTTCAACACAGGGCATACTCTTCCCAGAGCATTCCTATGCTAGAAAATCTCACTGCATAGATAACCGCTTGCTGTAGCAAATAGGGAAGTATGACAGACTGGGTAGCTTAGGTTAGATTAATTTCTGTCCTATTGCATAAAGTAATTAACTTTACTTTATTATGGCAATGAAAATTACATGACCATTTTAATTGACCAGTGTTGCTTGCTCCAGTTCTTGCCCCTACAGTGTTTGGAGGCAGCTAAAGTAAAACTATTTCAGAAACTGACAGCTGGTGCACCATAAGAAGCAGGTCCTGGTGAACAGTTTCTCCATTCGGTCTTCTCTTCCCAGGCCTTGTGAACCTGGTCTCAGACAAGCTGAAAGTGAGAATCCCTCCTACACCATGGAATCGGGACAGTCTAGCTAACTTTGATCTGTGGCGGTGGGGTTTCTCAAGGTTTTTTTCAGTCCTATACATCTTACCATTCCTTTACCCTTGAGCCATATGAGCCGGCTGCTGTGTGCAGAGCTGTGTGCTGCAGCCCAGCCCAAGCAAAGCAGGAGCTCTCTGACAAGGCCCTGGTGGTTAGAGTGGCCTGGTCGAAGCATCCACAGTGCAATGCTGCCTTCTGCAGCCCCAAAGAGTGACTGGTACCCAAAGACACCAAATACCTTCAGGTGCCACTGAATTCACCTACTTGAGATAAGACTCTCAAGACCCCTGGGCACTGACTATTTGAGAGACCAAGCCTCTGGAAGAAAAGTAGATGGGTTTTGCCTGCATATTTGCCTGATGTCCTTCAAGCAAACACAGCAGCCTTTTCACAAGTTGAAAAATGGGCTTATACCAACCCATAGCTGATTGTAAATCCCTGCAATCACAACTAGCTAGCTTCAGAGGCAAGACATCATAACCAACCACCCTACTTGCCTCTAGGGGATATTTTTTTTTTTCTTTCCCCCCCAAACATCATGTTGCGGGAAAGAAACACCATGAAGGTGCCACCCACACCCCCATCCCCACCCACCCCACACTGGTACTTCACCCCAGTTCTTCTATTCCTCCTGCTAACCCAGCAAATCTGGTTCTTCCGATTGCCTTCTCAGAAACATACCAAACCATGGTCAGTTCCTCAGGCTGCAAAATGGAAACACTCTTCAGTCAAACCCTGGCATACGTTCTCATGAGAACAGACCAGTCCATCCGGAGATGGATGCAGTACCCACAGAGTTGTACAGTATTACAGTAAAGCTAGACTTTCCACAGCCAAACTCTGCTGCGTTGAAATCACCAGCATTTAGAGAGGCTGTGAACAAGGAAGACGCTAGCAAAGAATTTTTTCCCTGACAGAAAAGATGCTGGCTGTTAGCGAGGCTTGGAACCAGCACTTCACCTTAGAAAAAATTAAAATAAACCATAGAAGCCTCAGGGAAAAAGATCGTTTGAGCCTGGATATTCCTTTCTCCTTGGCACAACTTTATGGTGCGTATCACAATATTCTCTCTGCATATTTCTTGCTAACCCTTCAGCCCAGGCTTGCATAAGTGATGAAGAGCTGAAGTATTTGCCTTACAGTGCTAAAGAGAACAGCAAGAAGTGTCAATGTTTTCAGAGTGCAGCCTCTCAATATCTGAGGGATCATCATAACCACCTGTTCTAGAAAAATGAAATTTATCATGTGAATGCTCTACCATGGAAGAGGTGCATGCTGTGTCAACTTCCTTCGATAAAGCCCTCAGCAAAAGAAATGGAATATTTATATATCTGCATGCTTAAAGAAACACTGTAAAATTAAAACCAGGGGAAGTCCTTACCCTTCTGAAATCAGTAATGAAATTAGCATAAGGCCCAAAGGAAGCAAATGAGGCCCCTTCAGAGGGGCCAGGATTTCATCTTGTGTTTGAAACCCCACAGTGGCAGATCTGTACTTATTTTAACGACCCACCAAATCCTTTTAGTCCTCTACATCCCTCCATGAAAGCCTAATAATGAAAAATTATCTACTAAAACTTGGCTTTTCCTGGAAAAGTAGTATCTGAACAGATCTCCAAAGACAGATATTTCTGTGGATGCAGTGAATTTGGACTGCAATGCTTTGTTTTCAGATATCATTGCATTTCACATTTTCAGAGTTTCCTTGGAATAACATTTGATACAGAAAAAAGTGTAAGCGATACTCACAGACAAAAGAATAGCCAACCCTCTGAAACCACAGGGCCTCTCCAGTTGTATTGCTTTTGTAACAAATATAGCCTGAGCCACAGAATTCCAAGAGATCCTTGCGCAATTTAAAAATTCAAGAAAACCATTTCCATGCAACGTTAAGTGCATTCATTTTTATGAGCATCAAATTCCACCTATTAATGGATCAGTCATCCTCTGCAGCTACTAATTTACATATCCAGCCTGCAAGCTGCTGAGGGGCCAGTGGACACGAAGTACATGAATACATTACATCCGAAAAAGGAAACTAACGTCCATCGTAATTCAACTTACTGATCCCATTTTCTTTATGAGCAGCAGCATCCCTGCCTGACAACCACACACCTCATAGAGGCACCCCAGATGCACTGAACACTCAGAGACCATAACTGTGACGCGTGCAGCATTCACAACTGAATCACATTCAAGCCCTGTGGAAAGAGGGAATTCCTTGGAGTTACATTTTCACCAAGTTACTGAAAACCACGCTGTTGTACATGGACTAAATTCAAAGGCCTGATCCTCACTATGGAATACAGCTTATCTGAACATACATTAAAACCCTGGAACAATTTCTCAGCCCTTTTGCCAAGCCAGGCACTAATACCAGCTTTAATGTAACAGCACTTTGATCTTGTACCAGCTAGAGTGGTGCTGGTACATCTATTATTCCTCCTGGAACAGAGCTGTGCTCTGATATCACACCTACAATTCACTCTTTTTGTGCACAGCTGTCTAGAAACAGATGTAAAGGAGAGCTTCTCAGCACCATGTACCCCCCTTCTATTATCCCAGGGAGGTGAATGAACCTCTTCAGTGCCCAATTCAGAGCCAATTAGAGCTATGGCAAGGAGAAA
Organism: Alca torda; assembly: GCA_008658365.1. Taxonomy (NCBI): domain Eukaryota; kingdom Metazoa; phylum Chordata; class Aves; order Charadriiformes; family Alcidae; genus Alca; species Alca torda. The sequence goes on from CM018086.1 coordinate 38,782,469, forward strand.
GGCTTCTATTTTAAGCTTCTTGAAGATTTAACTGGGTGCTGCAGGCAGAAGGATGGACATGGGGGAAAGTCTCCTGTAAATTGGTTCTCCTTTTTCTCAACTGGGGACGAAGCAGGTAGACAGCAGCTTGAGGAATGAGGGGCAATCCCACGATCAAATGGATTCCATTCCTTTTTTAGGTCTGTAGCAGCCTGTCCCCCATTGTAAAGGGATATGAACACCGATCTCCCTATTCCACATTCCCATCTGTGAAACTAAATGAACAGATACTGGAGAATGAGCTTTGAAGTCCTTGAAGAGGAAGGGCTATTGCAGTGCCGAATAAGGTCGGTTCCCTACAACTCACAGCCACTGCAGTGATACAAGCAAAAATCCTAAGGTGCAGAAGAGTCAGGCCTTGAAGGAAACTAAAAAGCTCAGAGAAAAGATGAAAGAAACTGAACATGGAACATTAATACTGCTTTGAACATTTACTGAGGAGAAATCCTTCCCAGAAGTGACAAAACCGCTGTTAGCAATCAGGTACTCTTGGTCTAGCATCCAGGCTGTTAGGCAAGACCCACACCTCCCAAGAGATCCGACTGCAGGGCTTAGACCAATCTCACAGGCACCAGCTACAGCAGTTTTTCAGAAAGGAAGGGCAGGAGCTATTAGTTGAGCAGTGGGGAGAAAGCAAACACCACTCGTTTATTCAAAGGTCTTGCTACTCTAATGTGTTGCTTGCATCAGATGTGACAGTGATAAGTACCTGTTTAAGAAAAAAAACCAAACCAAAACAAAACAGCAACACCAGCAAAACCACCCCCCTTGCAGCTAATCCAATTACATCACAGGATAAAGTTGTAGAGGTTAATCATATCTGAGCCGTTGGGTCTCTCTCTGCTGCTGCTTAGTGATATATCTGGTGAGCAACGCTAGTGAGATGAAGGCCAGGCAGAGACACCAATGATCTAGCTAGCCCCAGGAGACGAGCACTGCTCCCCTGTGGCATCAGGCAGAAGAGAGGAGTACACTTCAGGGCAGTCCTGGGGGTGGTCTGCTGGGCTCAGAGCTTGGCTGTCTCATTAAGCCTTACCAAGTGCCAGGATGCTGTGACCGATGGGCTGTGTTAGACCAAGGCTACGTCTGCAGGGTGCTGCCAGGTTGGTAACAAGGATGGAAATTTACTCAGCAAGAAAAAATTCTTCCCATACAACTGCAGGGAGCTCCTCTTACCTTGTACTTCATTAGCTGCAACTCTGTGCTGACCAAGGCTGCAGCAGGGCCGGTGAGGGCTGTCCCACCTCAAGCAGCCACCAGCACAGAGACCACCTGGATTGTCACAAATAGCCCCTTCAGCATTGGGAGCCAGAAGGAAGCTGAGATGGGGTTTGCGCCGAAGCAGCTCCACCAATGCCAGAGGGACAGGGTTTAGCGCTGACAAGGGAACGTTGCTCTTGTCATGCCCACAAGGCATCCAGCACACTGCCGAGCCTGATGTCCTGAACAAAAAGCTATCTTGCAAAACTTAGCATGCTGCTTTCGCCAACTGCCTGCCTGTTCAGTCGGATCTGCTCTGCCTCCATCCCCCCTCCTCCCTTTAGGGCAAAAAGAAGCCAACGGTCTCAGCCCTTGTTGATTAGACAAGTCTCTGCACCTTGGTGGTAACAACTTACTACCCCCACCATCGCACCCCTGGGTGCAGGACAGTCAGCACAGAAGGATGGACTTACTCTGGAAGGTGACCTCCCCTTTGACCCATGAGACTGGGCTGAGGTACAGAACAGCCCATACAGTGGGGAGAGGAGGAAACTTTTTCTATACCCGTTTCTTCTGGGCAGGAAGAACACTTGGACCAGACATTCATCTTCTCTCCTGGACAATACATGCCAGCCTTTCAAAGAGCACAGATGGAGCAGTCGCTCCAGTGGGATGATAGAACTGTAGTGACAGCAAGAAGATGATGAAAAGTGTGTAAACACCATTCTGCCAGTAATGCTGATCTCTTTGGTTGCCAGAAATGTTGTTTCAGGCAAATGATTCCTAATCTAGGGACCAACATCTCCCCTCCTGGAGGGAAACTGGGTCTCTTCATACCACTCTACCACACTGAACTTTGCTAGACTCCTCAGTTTAATTGTTCCTCCTCCTTTGTAAATTCTGCAATCCAAGGACAGTGACTGCCACCGTTTTTTAGTTTCTCAAAGGAACTACGATCCATAGCCCCCAAAATCAGAACTTTTGCCCTTCCTGTAGGAAGTTTTGTCCTTCTTTTAAAGACAAGTTTTATAGTAAATCAGCCATGAAACTTGTCAGGAGAAAAACTACATTTTATACTCTGGACTTGAAACACAGAACATTTCAGATTAAAAATAGCTCCTTTTTTCACTGTCTGACAGATTTAGGAGGGAGGTGAAAACCCACAGGGACTTGATTCGACGCGTGGAAAAGCAGAATTCTATAGCAGCGAGTATGCACGCACACTTATTTTAGGTCAAATAATAGCTTTGCAATAATACTTAGCTTAGCAGAGAAAACCAAAGCTTGGGATAGACCCATGCTAGCCAGTACTCTGATACTGAGTACCATGAGAATTCAAGCACATCCATTAGAAAGAGAGGGTGGAAAAATTAAAAATAAATTTAAAAATTATTTTTAAAAATCTCATCACATCAGTTTTCCTGCCTTTGAGATGGTTTATCTTTAAAATTTCAAATGCCTGCTCCTGTGTCAGCAATCATGGCAAACATCTTACCAAGACATGAGACACTCCTGTCTGCATGACCTAGGTGGTGGCACAGACCTGGCCAGCACACAACCTTCCCCCCACAGCAGGTAGCTCCAGATCAGCCTCCCTCATTCCATAGTCGCGTAGTGGGGCAGCAAAGGGGCCTGGTACAATATTCAACCTTCCTCCCCTCTCTTCTCAACAGGGGGAGAGGACAGGCCATCCACTGCCTGCAGCTTTCTGAGGAACCGCAGCTCAAACATAGCAAACAACTGCATAGCTTCCTCCAGAGCACGCTACGTTCTGCAAAAGAGCCAGCTTTGCTCTGTCGGGTGATGAGTTATCGATCAGAAAAGAACAGCAAAGGCTCTACACAAGGCTCTGCCGCCAGCTAAATTGATAGATCCTAGCAAAAGAGAACAGGAATCAGCAGGCACAGCTTTGACTCTCACAATACAGGCAGTTAAACATTCAGTATTAAGGGCTATTGAGTAATGCAGGAGTGATGGGACAGAAGGAGGGTTACCTTAGTAATCCAATTAAGCGGGAATAATGCCCAGTCATTCCCTCCCTCCAAATCGGTGTAGGATGACAGAGGCTGGATCATCTATACAAAGTCGATAACTGTCTTGCCTTTGGCAAGGAACAAAATACCGGGGCACTCAAATATCCCTTCTCTAATGTCACCATTACAACCGGCACACAGAGTGCATCCGCATCCCAGGAGGCACACTCTGAGCAGGGCTGACTCTTTGTGTGCTAACGTCAGAAAAACACCTTGGTGTTCCCACTGGGAAAGAACTCATTCAGCTACACCTCACGGGGAACAGTGAGCAGAGAATGACCTCAGAAAGACTACAGCACTCACACTGCAGAGAGCATCTTTCCTTGAATGAACTGCTTCAGCTCAGGTTGGGTGTGCGGAATTCAGGCTGGTTTAGACTACAAGAAACCATCCAATGCAGCTTTGTGTCAAACCGCCACCCACACATCAGCTTCATAATTAATAAGGATGAAAGAGATTATCCCAAGCTGGTACTCAGATCCTCAATGATCAGTAGAGCTTGTTAAATTCTGTTCAGTCTCAGAACTCAGCAAAAGGAACATACTTCACACATTGGACTACATGGTTGATCATTAAATACAGGCTTATAAGCCCATAAAGTCACTGTTGCTTGCAAGTGTGGAGTAATTTTTTGCATGGAATAGTTTGTTTTGCAGTAGGCCCAAAAGTTAATTAGTTTTCACAGTTTTATTACTCCACATGGTCAAATAACAGCCTGGAGCTTCCAGTCAGCTGGAGCCACATAAGGTCCAGAAAATTCTCACTGTGCTTTTCAGGACTGTTTACTATGGCCATAAATCAGCAGCTGGCAAATGACTTTTCTGCCCCAGATCTTCTTGGCCACCAGTACCAACCCTAAAGGATCCCATAAATCAATGCAGCAACAGCAGCTCTCAGCTCACAGGCCACAGAGGGAATAAGGCCACAACATGCTGTTTCAGACACATACAACAATTCTTTGGGACACATTTTGGCTATCACCACCCTTGGAGAAGCCACCCCACATACCTGTCTTGTTGAAGGGGACTGTGCAGCATTTACACCCCAGACAGCTTCAGCTCTGATGTATAACTAACTGTGAAGCTATGCTGCTGCTCTCTCCACCACAAAAGCTGTTTCCCATCACACCTGACAGGAAGATAAACTGACCATTGCACTTATGAATAAGAAGGCATGGCTTTGATCTTTTCTAATGCTGTAGAAAGCCATGAATGCAGGCAGGAGGCTCCTATCAGGTGAAGAGCACAGAAGCAAGCCAGCACACTACAGTCTCTGGGATACAGACTGATGGAAAAACATTGCAAGAGCAAAAGCCTCTGGTGGGGATGCCCAACAGTGCAGAATCCTCTAAAAAAGCCAATGTACTCTAGTTTATAGAGCTCTAGAGTAGACAACACCAGAATATTTAACATGTTGAAGGCATACGAGCAGTCCTGCATGCATATACACAAGACATCCCCAAACAGTTCCCAGGGCTGGCAAGTCCAAGTGTGATAAAGAAAACATGCCGCTCAATAAAGATTCTTCAGACGCTTTATTTAGGTTGAAAGAAAGTTATTCCTCCAGCCATGGTCTCCAGACAGAGCTCAGAGACCAAAGACAGCATCAGCAGGACCATCTCCCATGCTCTTCACAGCAGTCTCCCCCAGAGGGGCTGCCTAAACACACCAATCAATGCAAAATAAACATTTCTCCAAAACCCAAATACTATTGTCAGAGGACACATGAAGGAAAAATATTTGTGCCTTCCCTGCTGACAGGGAGAACAACCCAGAGACATAAATCCAGTGATAACAAGACTGTGTGCAAAAGCAACTCCTCTATTAGCAACCAAGACGGAGTAGCTGAGGGAAGAGGCAGCAGTTCAAACGGAAGAAGGAACCACAAGAAACACTTTCATTTTCCTCCCCAGTGCAAACAAGGCTAAAAAGCAACATCCTTCCACAGAGGCCACTGCCTGCAGTGAGGAAAGATGCTCAAGGCCCACTTCCCATTATTTCTCAGCATGAGAGTAAGTAAATGTGTGAGAGGAATGACAGGAAGCCCATGGAGGGAAACAGGTGTCTGGCTCTGTTTCAGAGCCAAAGGCCAGAACTAAAAACCTAATTTGCTCTTCAAATCCCTTAGGACACACACTATTTCGGTACCAGGCCCAGCAAAACATGCAGTTGATGTTAGATATACAATGGGTCCAGGACAACCTTAACACTTGTTTTCAAGTGCTTTGCAAGTCAAAGCACACAGAATGAAGTCCTCCAGTAGTTTTTGTGAAACTTTCCATTTTTCACCTTTTATAATATTGATCCTTTCTCTGCCAAGAAGTAAGCATGGCTACATCTCACTGGCTGTAGGCTGTCATCCACAAGCACTTCCACTACAAATGTGCATAACAAACATGTATGCCACACAAAGCAGGGTCTCTATCATCACTGGTACATAATTGTGAAGGATCACAGAGGTAAAGAGATGCTTCCATGGGGAACACTGCCCTGAAGAAGTGCATGAGACCAGAGGTTTGATGGTAGTCACAAACAGCTTTGCCTCCAGCAGCCTGCTTTATTTTTTCCTCAGGAAACTCCAGAGCATACGCTACATACAGAGTATGTCAAGTATCAAAGAACATGAAGAACAGTTCCTAGGCATAAGACTGATCTTGCTTGTTTAACATCAGTTTCATTACTCTTCTCACCAGCAACACAGGGTCACTGCAGACAGCTGTTCCTAAGCAACAGGAACATATACTAAAAATACATATATTCTCTGTGTCTTGTTAGTGCTGGGGGTTTAGTTCTAGCGTTGAAGGAATTAAAGGTCCAAGTGAGACTTCTGTGCATTCTCTTCATGATTCCCTGTCAGAGAGAACAACCCCACACTACAGGCAGTGATAAGCAGTCACTGCTAATTAAGGTCACTTCCAGAGAATCTACAATTTTTTTACTGGTTTGTGATTTCTAAAGAACGAAGAGAAATTCCTACTGGGATGTTCTGCATTGGTCCCAGAGCAGCTGGTGAGAGCGCAACAGCAGCCCTTGCACGTGACACCTGACGTAACACAGGGACAGCCCAAGGCATAAGTCAATCTCCAGGTTCCTCTACTCCAACACAGCATCCAAAAGAAACACTTTATTTTCTGTTGTATGGGGCAAAGGTCATTGAAAAGACTCAATGAGATCTGACCATCCAATTCATTGTAAGCCTGTAAAAGCCAACTTTTCCAGCTGAAACTACTGTCAGAGAAATACAATTAGCCAGGTGGAATCCATCCAGGGCAGAGAAGATAGATCATGACTAATCTCAAAAAACAGTATCAGGACAGGTGCGATCACAAACGTTCAGGACTTTCACTGCACATTACACATATCATCTCTAGTGACAGAATATCCCCCAGCATCACCTCAAGTAGCTGAGGATACCACCACTTAGGAGATTAGGAGAGGAGAGGAAAAGAATTGACTGTCCCAAGTGCTACAGCTTGAACAGGCAAATACTGCAAGGTTTGAATCACATAAAAATCCAGAGCACTCAGAGATCAGCTTTCCTCAGCAGCCTGTATGTACAACTGTGCAGGAAAACAACCCATCACTTGCACCCCATCAACTTTGTCTCACAGTGTGTTGGTACCAAGCTGATTTCAGACCAACACACCGTACAATGCCTAGTGAGGAGGCAGAAAGGGATCGCAGCTTCCTTGGCTGCTGTCAAACTCAAACACGCCCACTGCTGCATTTAATTTGCAAACGTGCCCTGGTACATTTGCACTGACTGCAAATACCGGAAGGCAACAGGAACATCATACTTCCTACCGCAGAGGAGAAACGCTTTCCAGGTCTGGTAGCAAGTAACTTTAAAAGCTCTGTAAATATTACAAGCATAAGTGGTGATCGTGTAGAAATGCACCTCCAAACTGCTTCCACTCGCTAAGCAGCTGGTTTATTCCTCTGGAGACAGCATGATCCCTTCCCCTTCTCTGTCATAACAGAGCACACAGCCACAGAGCACAATGCACCAGCTGATTTGCAGAACAGCGTCAATCCACTCTGTGTTTACAGTTTCCCCCCTCCCGCCCCTTTCTTTTTAAACATGCAGACTTAAATGTTCTTATTGCTTCAGTGATTTTCTATGTGCAAGAGAGGATTTGAGAACAATGCATTAGCAAGGATCTGTATGCCTAAAAAACATCCCGCACGTTCAGCTGAAATGGCAGAGCGTACGCTACCACAGCCTCCCACTGCAGCTGGGATCAGGAGGCAGATGAGACGCCACAGTCTGAATGCAGCTTGCCGTCCCTCTCAGACACTGCACTCTAACATGCAGGTTTCCAGGCAGCTCAGGCAGTGAAGGTACACAAATGTGTAACGAGTAGGAAGCCTCCTGAAGCTTTTACAAACCTAAAGACATCAAGCTGCCAGTAACTCAGGAGCTGTGTAAGACTGACTCAGCCTCCATGTGGTTTACGGTGTGTTTGTTATGACTCCTTGAAACATTTCAGGAGATGCCTACTTCCTCCAGCACAAGCTTAACAGTGCTGTGTTTGCTGCATTGCTGATGTTTGGTTCATATTGATGGTTTCTAGTCCCATCTTTTTGCACGAGGCAAAGCCAACAGTCCGCATACAGGCTGGCGGGACTGTAGAGAGGAATATCTGAATAGTTGGGGAAATGGGGTAGCTGATCACAAACCTTTCACGCTGCACGGAAGGTGTAAATACAGACAATCCCAGAGACTCACATCCAGTTTAGGGGCTGGCTGGGATTCAGCGGACAAAGGTATTAGAAGATTAAGGAGGAACTTGGGAAATTTTTGCTGTTCATCCTGCAAGGGGCAGGAAGATCATTAATGACCTCCAGGTAGCTTTTTCATGCTGAGCCATCACTCCAGGGTATCACGGCTAAAAGCCAAATCTGAGTATAAGCCTTGAAGTGCTGGGAGATTGCCATCCACTGTAACAACTCTGGGAACAGACACGGGCTAATCCAGGCAGGGTAAAAACAAGGCATTACCCTGCAGAGCGAATAGTCTCTCAGTCATCTATTTGCCGCTCAATGCCTCAGTTTCCCTCCTTGACGGAAGGAAGGATAAATTCCCCTCCCCTCTTTCCTGGGGGCTGCTGTATTCAAAAGAGCCTCTGGCAGAAGGCAGCAAAGGGTTGATAATCCAGACAGCATCAGCAAACCAATCTCCTTCAGCAAAAACAGATCCTCTCTTACCAGCCCATTCTTCCCTTCAAGTCTGTCCACAGGGCAATGAATTTGAAGGGAGACTCTTTTTTTTCCACCAACCCCATAACCCAAAGTGGAGGAGTCAAAGGGTTAATGCTGCATGACAAAGGTCAGCCCAGTTTGGGGAGGGAGGAGAAAGGGAAGCATTGTGGCCACAGACAGCAGCTCCCTGCGACCAAAATGCCACTTGAGAAATGTAAAGTGATGGCGCTGCTCAGAAAAAAGGCCCGAGAGCCCTGCCTAAATCCCAGAGCTTTATTGCTCACAAAAGCCCAGCCCCTTGAGTCATTAATCGTGTGCTCCATGGCTGGGCGCCTCAAAGAGCAGCAGATGACACATGCCCAGCTGCTATTGCGGCCCCTCCTCAAGGTAGCGGGGCAGAGGCAGGTGCACTCCCAGTGCCCTCTGCTCAAGACTAATCTATTCTCCCTCCTTGTCCTCTGCCTTTCATCTCCTCCAGCAGCCCACACTGACAACTGTAAATGAGATTAGACTTCAAGGCGTGGGGCAGATGCAGAACCCCCTCTGTGCATTGCCAAGAGACCCTTGTGGCTTTTAAAGTCTCTTTCCCCTTTACAATGCACAGCTTGGTGGAGGGGGAGAAGGGGGCAAATTTCTTGTCACACTCACAGAAGCCTCTAATATAGCAGACAAGGCAGATCCTGGGTTTAGGGCCTGGATGCTAATCTGTTATCACCATGGACAGTCTTCCCAACAGCACCTCTGGTTCTCCAGTTCACGTTAGGAGATGAAGTAACAAGTCTATGACTATTTCCTAATTCTAGTTCCTACAACCTCCTCTTTGCAGCACCACTCTACTCAAATGCGGACATATGTCCCAACAAACACTAACCTAAAAAGGTAGCAGTAGTCCAAAATTCAGGCAAGGACTTGAAGGTCACATACAACCCCGTGCTCAACCCCGCTGCCTATACTGCTGCTCTCACTGCCATCCTTTCCTATTCCTCATCTTGCAGTTTCTGCTTCTCTGCTCCCAGTGACGCACACAAATGAGTGGTAAGACACATGCAGTTTTTCAGAGAAAGTGGTAAAATCTCCAGGCACAAACCCCTGCCCGGAGCTCAGAGAGACCTGCCTGGTGAGGTCTTCCAGCCACAGCCGGCAGGGGTTAGCCAGCAACAACAGTCAGGGAAACTTTTCAAAGTGTGACAGATGTTTAGCTTAACAGTGCCCCAGTAAACAAACTGGAATTTCTTTTACAGTGTGGGAAATAGGTTGTCCTGCCTGCGTTAAAGGTTACTCAGAGAAAAGGGACACAGTTAACATAAAAGATCGTTGAGTTCAAAATAACTCCCTTTCTCAGTTACCACCAACCATGGTCATAGCTGGCCTGATTTTATGGATTGCTTTATAATTTCAGTTGTGCAGGAACCAGCCCTGGATTTAAGAATGCCAAGTCAGCATATTTTCAAGCATATTTTAATGTTTTATGAGACCATGGCAGAGCAGGTTCAGCTGCACCCACTGCTGGTAGTGTCAGCAACCAAACTAACTCTTCCTGGCAAGTGTACGTCTGGTCCAGGATATCTCTACAGCCTTGTCTCTGAGCTCAAGTTTTCCATTAGCTGCCTACACATACTGGGTAACTTGGCATCTCTCTGCATTCCCCATAAACTCTGTTCATCTGTTGCCATCACACCCACGTACAAGTCTCAGGAAGGAATCCAGGGTTTCTAAAGCAGCTGCAACAAAAACAGAGCCTGGATTGACAAGCAATAGGATCAAGGTGCTGAGCCAGTGAGGAGGGTCTTTTTGGAGAGTTTTGTGTGTATCTATTTAAAACAAGTTTGTTGTCATGACTACAAACTGGAATATGGGTGAGAAGAAGTGAGAACTCTGAGATGAGGGCTGATAATATTAATTCACCCTTGAAATCACAGCAGCCATGGGGATGGGGAAACAGAGAAGATGATACAAGCTCTTGGCATCTAACAAGGCTAAAAGCCACCTTCAGAAGGCAGGTCTGTCCTAATAATGAATGCCGTCCTCCTAAATAGCCCCTTTCACCCAGCACAGCAAGGGGCTGGATAGTACCGATAAGCTGCAGTCATCTCTAAAGCAGGGACACTGGACACTAGTGACACGGAGGCAAAGATGGGCACCTAAAATCCTAGAAAGGACATAGCAAAGCAGGAACAGTCCCTCAGGAGACTCATCTGCAGGTTCACCCTAACCATCAAATAACTTGACTTCAACCAGAACAGTGAGATGTTCTCATGTCTGCATGCAAGGCAATTAACAAGGGATCTTAATAGCACAGGAAAACGTGAAATTGTCACGACCTGCTCCTCGGATTGTCGTGCTTTTAGCTCTACCAGAAGATTAACAAAAAAACAGGGGTTTAAGCCAGTGAAGAACAAATGCAGAGAATCCCAAGTGATTGCAGAGGGATGGAGAGAGGCAATACCCTGCTCTGCTCAGAGCTTGGATTCCACACAGAGACAGCGTGGAATGCTCACCGACTGTGCAGGCTCTGCAGAAGGCAGCAGATGCGGAGCTAATGTGTGTGTGGGGGTGGAGGCTGTTTATGAGCACAATAAATAAATGTATGAATCCCTATAAAAGTTCCATATAAAAGTGAGTTAGAGCTGCCCAAGGGCCATGGCCTCGCAATAAAAAATGCATCTTGCAAGCACAGTATGAAGCAGCAGCTGTACTGTAACTGCCTGGCTGCGGCACAGAAAAGCCACGAATCTGCCTGCTCCTGAACTCTTGGGTGAAGTGCTGACCCCACAAAATGCAGGAGGAATTTTGGTACTTCTTTAGCGTAGTCAGGAGTTTGCCCTAGGAGGGACTTCTTTGAACCTCAAAGCCTAGGAAGCAGTTCTGGATCTGTCTTTTTGCCAAATTTAAGTTTTTTTACTTCTTAAAAAAAAAAAAAAGCTATCTGCAAGTGGCTGGAGATATTGGTTTGATTCACCGACAGTTCCCAGTATTACAGATTAGAGCTGGATCAAAACAAATAAAAAATTCCTCCATAAAGCATTGTCAGTGACTCCTCTCCCCCCAAACAAACAAGCAAAAAGCACTGCTTTATGGCTGAGCAGCAGTTTTCATCAAGAAGTTTTGAATTTTTAATTTAAGATGTTGGGGGGGGGGGGGGAGGCGTGTCATAAAAAAACCCAAACCCTTTGATTTTGTATGTCTAAAAAGAAACCTGCTTTTTTGCCAGTAAACCTATATAAAAGTATTTTAAAAATATCTCCCCACAGAAAAAAAATAAAATTACTTTTCTCACTCAAAGGTAATGGGGGCAAAGTGCTGACCCCTCCCTCACACTGTTTGCTGTCATACTCCACCACCCCAGAAAGAAGAGACTTGCAGATTCCCAGCCTGTGGATTCCCAAGTGCCCTAACACTTTCACCAGAGCCTTCTCTTGTTCTGCCGCTCTCCCGGGAGGTGGTGAACGCAGAGGCCCATGTGTCTCAGCTGAGAGGGTGGCTATCAAACTTCAGTCCCAGCCCATGACTCACAAATGCACAGGGCACACGAACCTTCGGCCACCCATTTCCACTCTAAGTACACATAAGGCCAGGACATATCTCCCAGGGAGAGCTGCAACTGTTCCGAGTTTCAACACACAGGCTTTCCCTAGTTATTAAGACTGTCCTCATGTTTCACATGGATGCCAATCAGAGCTAAACAAAATGCTCCCCTCTCCTACCAGCACAGAGCTGCTGGGAATAGCAACCTTGTTCCATGACAAACAGCATCTTGCAATTCACTGCAGGGCTAATTGCATTGCGTTGCTGATACAACGCTCAAGGAAGACGTCAGCTCCTTGGCTTTGCCCACAGGCAAAAAGGACATTATTGATTTATTCAGGTCTTAGGACTAGTTGTCACAGGTTGTATTCTCTTTGATAATAAAGCCTTACAGACAAGGCTTAAATTTCAGCTGCAGCCCTAATTGAAACATAGCTAATTATTGGAGGTCTGCCGTTACAGCCCATTCCCTTGTTACTGGTGTAATGTTCTGCAAATCCAACAGTCAAACTCTCCCCTCCCTTAAAAAGAAAAAAAGGAGGACTAAAACCCCATCTACTATTCAAGCAAGTCCTGTGGGAAGTTACAGATTCCTCTCTTTGAGCCCGAGGTAGCTACCAGCCAAGAGCCCCATCCCGCAAGGACTCGATGATTTCAAAGGATGCTTGTAGAATCAGACTCCAAATTAAGGCCAAGGTTTGAGACGGAAGAGAATTCAAAGTGGACAAAAAAACCATTCAGCTCAGATCACAAGCAATTCATCTGGCATCCACCTTTTGAGAGGCAGCATACCCTACAAGCCCCAGCAAATTCAAATACACCACACAATTTAGGTGTGATCAACAATTACAGTAATCTAATTCCCAACTGCCAGCTTGCTTGATTGTATAACAACAAACATACTGCAGTCCAGACACGTGGATTAGCAGTCCGTCATGGCTAACCGGGTATAAATGAGCACTCATCAGAACAGGCAGTCCAGTTACTAGCTGAATGATAACAGGACCCCCAGGGTACTAAGGACATCCTTTCGTGGAGATTGCATCACAGCTTTTGGCTTTGCAGTTCAGCCAGACACAGAAGCAAGATTATCGCCTCATAAAGCGGGGACGAAATCCCACACGAACTTTAGTATTGCCAGGACGACGCCAGCATCAGAGTAAGCTCCCTTACAGAAGGTGACATTTACACACACACACAACAGCACAAAAGTTTACGACATCAAGAGAGTGCTGCAGTTTAGAAGCAAGTCAACCCTAGGAAAATCCTTCAGTTTATAGCTGCTTCACATTTCAACCTGGCAGATGGAAGGAATACCACAAAGCAAACATGTCAGTTAAAGCAGCTAAAAGCATAAGTTATAAACTAGAATCCACAATTCAAATTCTCAGCAGCTATAACTCAAAGCTCTACAGAGCTGTGCTGATTTCAGCTGATTCAACTTTAGTCTTTGGTACAGAAGTAGATTGCTAATTCTGTGCAAGTTTACAGCAGCTGATCCTCCCCTGGCAGATGTAACCCTGCGGAAGTCAGTTTAGCAGTTGGGGAGCTATTTCAAAGAACACAGTGCTGGTTTTACAGGTCCTACTTTGCCTGCCTCAAAGAGAAGATCCTTTAATCCACAGACCAAGGATAGCGCAACTGTCAGCAAACAGACCACCTGCTGCAACACCTCGGCTCAGACCCTGTGCTAGGAGGGATGGCCAGGCTGGGCCCTCTTCTGTCCCTGGCTACTCTGAAGAGGAATTGAGAGAAAGGCCCAAAGCAGTAGTGATAATTATCACTTGCACACCAGCATCCTGGGAACTGGGAGCGTGGAGCACATTCCTCCTAGGCTGTATTTTAAATGCAGGGAAAATCTAGTACAGAGGAAATTAACTGGAGGTTAGACTCTTTGCCCACAAGAAAGACAATATATCAATTGTTCACATACCTGATCAAATAGGGCTTTCCAGTGCTGAGAGGCAATGCATAAGGGAGGAAAAAGAAGAAAAAGAAGGTTTAAGAGCAACGACATTAACATGCAGTAAGCTGTAGAAGTATATTCTAACAGAGAAATAACCAAATGATTTAGTGCCATTTCCAACATCCTTCTTCATCCCAGAATCACCTACCCTTCCGGGGGAGGAGGCAGGGGGAATCTACCAACCACGGGGAGGACAGTTTTCATTTACAAATCCAAATAAGGATGAACTCAGAACATTCATGTGTTAATTCTGTTTTCTCCCGCTTTGTCTACTTGCGGGCAAGCAAGGAATAAAAGGCTTTTTTACTCACAGGGATCAAGAAAGCTTGGTGTATACTGAGGGGAGGGAGGAGTTAGCAATGGTTTTTCAGATCACTTTCTGAGGCCCTGTGGCCCAGCATTGACCCAACAAAGCGCCTTGCCAAATGTCAGAGCCTTGTCTGCTACCAGCTCCTAACTCTGGCAGAGACTTGCTGTAAGGTCCTTGATAACCCATCACTTCTTTGAGCATCACATGTCCACATCTGAAAAACAAGTAATTCCTCTCACACAAGGTGGAAGGGGGGGAAGGCTGAAGTAAGCCCATTACAAGAATTTACCCCACCAACTTTTGTTCTAGCAGATCTGCCTTAAAAGCTTTGTACAAGAGGAAGCTCCACTTCCAACACAGATGACCATGTGAACACTCCACAAGCCCTCGTCCTTGTGAACAGAAAAAACAAGCTGTTAGCTGGCTCCGATTTATGCTTTGTAGAAAGACCGAAGCAAGTCACCTCCCTGCCTCAGGCTTGCTGCCTCACTGTCTCACAGAGCAGAGGAAATTCTTATTTAATTGTTTAAGGTTCTCTCTCATCTCTCCTGGATTTGGGGACCAGCTGAGAAGAGAGCAACTTCCATGGGGCAACAGTGGGATAACCACTGGCTTGGGGTCCCCAGAAAAAACCTTGCACATTTCCAGCTCTCCTGTCTGAAGTGCTGTTCAGCACACCACTTTGTTTCTGCCTCATTCACCTTCCCAGAAAAGCAAAACGAGAAAAATAACAAACATCAGACTCATACAAGCAAATCTCCTCACTGTCCTATATGCAAAGCAGAGCCCTGGTCAGAGTCTTATCTAGTCCTGGAAGAACATTTCCTTCCATATGGTAGGCAGATCTAAGGCAGAATTGACTGGAGAGACAGTGGGGTATCAGGCCACTGAATTCTGTTTAATCATTTAAGTTGTTGGGTCCCCTCCTCCCCATGCCTCTATCCATTTATAAACTCCCATTTATCATCATAAACCAGCCCAGCACTTTAAAGAGAAAATTTTGGGACTACCTGAATCCTGGCTTTGTGGAACACTGCTCTGAGCGCTGTAATGACATCACAGCTGAGTTGTTATACACTGTCAAGGCTGGACAGCCAAACCTCCACTACGTAATATTTTTGTAGTTAATAATACATAAAGAACTGACCTTGCGTCAGTTCTTGCTGGCCAAGCCAGAGAGCTTACATCAAGCTTTCAAATGTAATACTAACAACAGAAAGTCAACCTCTCGTTAGGTCTCGGCGGGGCATGCTCCTAGCACAGAGCAGTTTGAATTTTCAGAGATGATGCTCTGTAGCCTGCTTTTTTCAGCAGGAAATCTTGGTGGTGGAGGAGGAGGGCATTTACACCACTTCCTGCTCTTCCAACTTGCAGATGACATAGGATACCTCAGGCTTCTGTCACATCATGTGCTGCCAGGTCTCAGCAGCTTCCCATAACCATTGCAACTGCAGGCTCTAGCTCCATTTTGTTGATTGCAGAAAACAAGGTACCAGAGTCAAATAACAATGCAGATCCCAGAA
The DNA here is from genome assembly GCA_008658365.1 of Alca torda. NCBI lineage: Eukaryota > Metazoa > Chordata > Aves > Charadriiformes > Alcidae > Alca > Alca torda. The sequence continues at coordinate 38,798,266 of CM018086.1, forward strand.
TAAGTAACGGCAAAACACTGTGAGCTGGATCAGACCCAAGCTGTCCTACCTCAAGGTCAAGCAGCAAGCCAGCAGCAGAACTAGGATGAGAATCTAGATTTCACCAAGGAAAGCTCATGGTCTCTCTCCTGCCTCAGGAGCCCAATCCTGCCTGGTGCTCAGCACTTCAGCATCTCCTGGGTCCCTAGCAGGTCTGAATTCCAATGGCTGCATTTGTGTAGAGGCTGGAGTAACTGCAAGGGGCCCATGTGTATCACAAAAGGAAATCTTTCTTGTAGACCATCCAGACAAGCACAAAATTTGTCAGGGAAGAAAAGGTCAGAGTCTGAGGTAAGCGAGCACAGGGATTTGGAAACCTGGACTGTGAAAGCTCCTGGAAAGCCACGCTTTCTGAGCGAAAGCTACATGTGCCCCTAGGTCAGGCACGCTCCTCTTAGGACTGTCTGGCAGTGTTGTAGCAGAGGTTAGAACTGCATCACACGTTCCCTCCTACCTGTACAGTGCTCGGGAATACAGCCCGGGGAATGCAGCTCTAGCAGGCAACTGCACTTCCTCCGCTGCCCTCTGGGAGGAAAATCCAACAGCAACCGAATTGTAGGTGACTCAGAAGGAAGGGCTGGGGGATGAGGAGCGGGCACTGCCTCTAAGCAGCCCCAGGCGGGTTCCTCCAGCAGTGACATAAAAGTAGAGGGGAAAGGGGATGTGCCATTGCTGGAGGCTTAGTTCACAAGTGTCACCTTCATGCCCGTGCAAGACACGAGACAGAGCCCAACTCAGAAAGACATCTAGCACCACTGCTTCATCCCTCCACAGGCAGGAACAGAGCCTGCATTTAACCTCTGCAGACTGAGCACACTGCACAGTCCTCATCCCACCACAGTTTGCTGGGAAGGAGAGCTGCGAGCAGTGCTGGGATGCACCAGGAATGCAGGATCTGCTCACCATTATTCCCAGGCAGGTGCACAGCAAGCCCCTGCCTCCGGGACCGGTCGATGCAGAACTACCGCCTCAGCTCTGCAGGCTTTGCTGCTCAGCCTGGCGGGAGCAGATTCCAAACACACAGGACCACTTGGTGTCCTTCTAGGCTGGATGAGCAGAGGCAGAGACCCGGTGCCAAGTTATCCCACCCTCAGGTGCAATCAGAGCTCAGGTGCAATCAGAGCTCCCCTGACGAGCCGGGGAAAAAACTTCCTCGCCTGTTTGTTGCTCAGGGCCTGGAAGAGGGAACAGGCTCCCGACAGCGCTTCACATCTGTCACCCTCCGAGGGGCTGGGACTCTGGAAAAGCTCTCTGTCCCCAGGGAAGTCCCTCAAGCCAAGGCGTCAGCCCCTCTCCAGCCTCTAGAGACGCTTCTGCGCGCAGCCCCGCAGCCCCTACCCGCCCGTGAGCCCGCATCTCCCCGGGGGCGCGGCTCCGGGCGCGGACACCGAGCGCGCCATCAGCCGGGCCGGGGCAGGGACGCGAAGGGAGCTGCGGCTCCGGGCACCGAGACGGCCCGGTGGCTGCCGGAGCCCGCGGAGAGCCGGCGGCGAGAGGGGGCGCAGAGCGGCGGGGACGGCGGCTTTCCCTCGCCCCAGAGGGTCACCAGCCCCATTCCTCCCCCCATCCCGGATTCCATCCATAAATAGCTTGAGCCGATTACCCGGCCAGGGCGAAAGGGGGGAAGACACCGAGCAAAGGAAACTTACATCCTCTGCGGCCATAGGTAGGACATCATCGGAGTCCAGCACCTCGATTTCTTCCGCCTCTGAGCTGACAGCCACAGCTGGGGAAGAGCTGGCGTGAGGCTCCGGCAGCCTGTCTCCCATGCTTGGAAACGGTCCCCTCCAGCCCCCGCCCCCCCCCCCCCAGATCCTTAAAGAAATTAAACCTAGCTGCTGCTTGGCAAAGTTTCAAGCGCAGCCCAGCCTGCCTTCATGACTCCCGCAGCCGGGAGAGGAGGAAATCCTCCATCCAGGGAACATCCAATTAGCGCGGGCAGCGCTGGCGGGCGGCATCGCGGCGGCCGGCTCCGGACGGGGCAGGTGACCCCTCCCCGCGGCGGCTCGGCCAGCTCGCCTCCCCCCGCCGCCCCCAGCCCGGGGCACGGCCAGCGCCTCCCCCGAGCCATGCCGGACCGGGGGCGGGGGGGGACGGGGACTTGCCCTTCCTGGAGCTGCGCGTACTCGGAGGCAGAGCCCGGAGCTGCAGCACGTCCGAGGATGCGGGCTGGGCGGCGGGGGGGAGCCCCGGGTCGCCCCTGGCCGGGGGAGGCGGCCCGGCCCACCCGGGCACCGCCTCGCCCCGGAGCGACCCGCCGAGGTTCGGCACCGTGCCCGGCCGAGCGGGCCTCAGACCCTCCTTCCTGCCCTCGCCCCCGCCGAGCCCGCCCTCAGGTGCCCGCCCTTGGGGTCCTGACCCCGTGGAGGCAGCTGGGCAAGGCGTGCCGGGGGGTCCGGGCTTTCTGAAGCTAACTTCTCCACCTCGCAGAGTCCCACAATCCAGGGCTGGTGTGGGCTTTTAAATTCTTTACCATCATTATTTGTTCCTACATGTCAAGATGGGTATCTTAACCATCTGGAACCTGGATTAGGAACTTGAGGAACGCCTTGACTGAAGACAAAAATCCAGCAGTTTTAGCTTCTTCCAGTCAAGTACAGAAATAGCAGGTTGGCAAGGGGGAAGGGCAGGCACAGCCAGGGGGATCCACACCGTGCCAGTCCCTCTGCTTTCTGCTGCACCGACAGCCGGAGCCAGACAGAGCTCAGAGTCAGGGCAGAGAGGGGCCAGCACCGCAGGCCACGTTTTCTTGATGCCAGAGCTCCAGTCCCAGATCAGACACAACTCAGCCACAAGGGCAGAACCAAGCTAGAAGTCCTCTTTTCTCTACAATTTTGTTCTAAAAAACAAAGGCAAAATCCCTCAGATAGAGTACCTCTAGAACAGGAATAGGATTTTCCATCCAGCAGCAGCAGAGCACATAGCAGAGATTCTCTCCCATCCACACCTGTCATGAACTCCATACTGCATATTACATTTGATCTGGATCAAATTTGTCCCACACAGTGATGGGAAATCACACAGACCCCTGCTCTTAGCTGCTGGGTTCTAGCTTCTTAGTTACTAAAAGATTTTTCTGCAGGAAAAGGGAAACAGTGCCAAGTTTTTTCCATGTGCCCACATGAGCTACACCTACCTACAGCCACCAGGGAAGAGCAGTTTTCCACATCTCAGCATGGCTGGCACTAATTTAAGGTCAGGGCCAAGGGCTAAAGTATCATCCCACACAGCTGAGCAAGGTCAAGTAAAGGGAATGATCTCCTCTGTCACCTGATCTGATCCCTTGGCAAGACCAGCAGGAGACCTCAATCCTGCAAACAATCTGTATTCTGGGAACAAATGAAAGAGCTAAGATGATAACCTTATCCTGTAGTGCTGCCCAGATGCTCCATCCTGAACAAACATTAAAAAGGAATCTGTTATCTTCAAGGAATGTTGAGGTAAAAGTCTTCCCTCTGTTCATGGTTCTGAGTCCAGCTGATCACAATCCTAGCCAAAATATGTTTTTTAAAGAAATGTCTCTCCCAGTGTTCTGAAGGTTTTAGCTAAACTTTTAAAGCAAGTACAAGAAGTAAACCCAGGACCTTTGGACCTGAAGAGCCAAACTTTTCTGCCTCAGGATTCAGGTGGGAAAATGACAACAAAATAAAATCTCTTTGGGGTCTCCAGTGCAACTGATGAACAAGAGGGCTTCTCTCCCCTTAATGAGCAAAGCTGTCATTGGTTAAACAGAGTAGACCTTCTTCAGGTTTCAAGGTGATTCCTTCAGCACAGCATGCACTTCTGGCTTGTCTAGAGCCTGTCCAGCCTGCTCTCCCAAAGCGTAAGAACAGGCTAGCAAATCCAGCACTTTTGAGAAGCATTAACCCACTTTACTCATACAACATGACCCCTGCCAAAATATTCCAGGCACTAAACAGCTATTACAAAAACAATCTCTTTTTGATTAAAAAACTAAACCTCATCAAAACTTCAAAACAGATGGATAAGCAAAAATATGCTACGCCAACAGAAAGAAACAGCAATCATTTAAAGATGTCTTTAGGGAGGAGGTAGGCAAGCTTTTTAAAGTAAAGAGAGAATAAATGAGCTGAATTTCAGGGGTAACAGGTTCCACACAGTTGGGGACTGCCATGTCAAGAGCTCTGTATCGTCTCTGATTCCAGATGCTACCGGGAAAAAGCTAACCATGGAGCCTAACATAAATGCAGTAAACAGCAGGGAGAACCCCCAAAACCTTATCTTAACACCAAACTCCGACTAAACTGGAAAACTGCTGCAAAATTACAAGTTCATTTTTCTCCTCCAAGGAATGGTTTTCACTAGTGATAACGATAGGGTTTTTTTTGCAGGGAAATATCTCTGCACATTGCACATATGAGCTAGTACTGTGCTATAATTGTCACAGAAAGGAAATTAACAGTATTCTAATGAGGAGTTTTGTTACAGACAAATTATCATCTTCCAAGTCTGTGAGAGCCTCTTAATTTAGACCGTCATTTCTCCCCACTGCATACCCTGGTGACTCTACCTTGAAAAACAGTAATTGCTAGAGAAACTAGGGAACTGTGGGCCACCACAGACCAGATGCAAACAGAAGGGCTTCAGAAGAAACTTAAAGAGAAAGAACTTGAGATAATAAACCCCAATCCATTCTCACATTCAGTCATGTAGGCAACCTTTTATATTCCCAATACTGCAAACAAAATGTAGATATATATCCTTCCTGCATTGGAAGTGGCTAAAAAGGTCAGCTCATGAATATGCAATAAAAAGTCCTCAAAGTAGGGACCCAGCCAACATCTGTTAGCTAAGCCTCCTGGAGCAAATCAAAACAGTTTGCTCATGGGTCCTTTTTCCATCCAAAGTAGCCCCAAAGGACTTTTACAAAACTGTGCAGCTCTCACAATTGGAACTAAATGGAGCAACCTACCCAGCTTGGTTACTGAACCGGAGCTCAGCCAGTTGGACAGCCCTGGAAGGCAACTTCAGAAGCAAAATGCAGTATTTTGGATCAGAAGCCAAAAACACAGCACCCACACACAACCCTAGCAAGAGGTTAGATACCACATACAAAGTTAGGACTGGATCAGACCAGTCAGATTAACCCCTCTAGACTCATGAAAATGAGAAAAAATCTTTAAGGGCCACAGATAGTATGAGATTGGGTTTAAACTGTGTCCAAAAGGTAACAGTGGCAAAGGGCTCTTTCAGTATCAGTGATACTCCTTGTGGCTGGGACAATACAAGTTCACCTTTTAGGATCAATATGAATTAGACTATATGTGCTGCCTTTTGGCTTCTCCCAGATCCATGGACACTTTCCCTTCTGAAGAAATAGTGGGAAAAAATAAAGTCCAATCTCTTCTTTGATTTCTAACCTGCATTAAAAGACTATCCTCCTGCCCCTCCTTATTCCCCATGTTATACTTAGAACTTTTTCAAGTCCAGCACTGAAAAAGTAGACTCTAGTCTTTCCACCTGCATCTCTCTTCTGCCCCAGTAGCTGTTACTTAGGTTGCAGCTAGTCCTAATTGTTTTTTTGGTTATAGCTGAGTGGTTGTCTTAAGAGAGAGCTGTCCTATCAGGTCAGCCCTACGGTATTTAAGATGTGTCTGCTCCTTTTTAACTGTCACTTGATGGGATCACAGCACACATTGGTATGTTCATTCCAAATTAAAAGAATAGTTTGAAATGGAGACCAATTAGTAACTCAAGGTTAATTTCCAACATAAAATCAAATCATGCTTACAATTAATCCTGAACTGACAAGCTTTCAGACAGGAGGTCAAAGCTGAGGGGCGAAGGATGTATCTCCAAGGAAGATGAATCAAGATCTTTGTCCTCTCAGTGACTGTACACCATGGTCAGGCGATTCACACATCAGGCTGAATGGGAAGAGGAGATGGAGTCTGGTTTTGGAAAATGCACTGGAAGGAGTTGTTAGGAAACTGATAGGATCAGAGGAAAGAAATCAAATCACTGTTGAGAGAGCACCAGTGAGTGAAGAGTTGATCAGGCTGCACTCAATAACAACAGCTCAACCTTTTGGACTTTCTTCTTTATGCTCTCCATGAGTAGAACACTCCATGAGTAGAATGCTTTCCCCTCACAGTGACTATAATCCTCACAGGATCCAGGAGCTCTTGGCCGATGACACAGCAAACACCATACCTCTTACCAGGCGGCACAGCTACGCGGGTTTTAGAGAGAACACCAGCCGCAGCAGGGTGGGATACCGGGGCTTGGGTTCTCTTCCCAGCTTTCAGTCTAAGCAAATTCCCTAAAGCGCTGGAGAAGGCCTGGTTTTACAGCAGTACGTAGCGATCTCTCCCGTTCTCTCCCTGCCCTTGGGGGCCTCGCCGTGAGGAAGGGCAGGGCCCCGCCGCGGGGCAGGGCCGGCCCTCTCCCTCGCGGCACCGCCCGCCTCAGCGGGGCCGGCCAGACCCTCCTTTTCCGCAGGGGCGGCCCCGGGAGCCCACCGCGGCTCTCCCCGACGCTCTCCGGGGGCCGGCGGAACTGACGGAGCCGATCCCCAGAGCCGGTGCCCGCCGCTGCCCCCCGGTCCCCTCAGCCCGGCGCCGGGCGGAGCCGCGGCCCTGTCAGCTCGGCGGCAGCGCGCCCCCTGGCGGCTCCTCCTGCCCGCCCGCCGCGGGACAGCCCCGGAGCCGCAGGTGCGATTGTCGCGTTTCCACAGAAACGCGTCTCTCCCGATGCTGCTTGGGTGCCGAGCATCAAGCGTGCTTCATTAACATGAAAATATTCACCAAACAACGAACGCGCTTTCCTAAAGTGGCGGCGATCTTACATCCCTAACGGCAGCCCTTTGCAGGAAACAAATTCTATTAGCTCAGCCCAAAAAGCACCGGCTGGTCAGCTGATGCGTGGAAGGTGTCGACCAGCACACGGAGTCACGGCCGAGGCACGCGTGGCACATCCCAGGCCGACTGTCCACAGAGGTCAGCAGCCTCCGCACCAGTCTCCCCACAGAAAAATACATCAACAAGCTCGATACAAAAAGGTTCGCAAACAGCACAATAACGCACAAGGCACTCGTTGGAACAGCAGGTTACAGCACTCTCGTACTTTGCACAGATGATGAGAGATACTTCAGAGACTTCTATGAGAGCACACACGTGGAAGGTGAGTGGGAATCACAACTGTAAATCTAGCACGTGGCATCAGATATTCCGAAGTGTTTTGGAGCCAACAGCCACGGACTGGTTTAAAATAGCAGACCCTGCCCAGAACTCTGACCTCAGAGACACACCAGGCAGGGCTGCAGGGCCGTCAGTCTCCCAAAAGGCACTTTTGCATCAGTACATTGGCAGTCTGAGATAAATTTGTGTGAAATTAAGCCCTGAAATATCCTTTCAGAAGTGCATTGGGGGGGCAAAATAAGCAGCAGCAGCATTGAGATCTACTAAGTTAGAAATTTTTCTTCTGATAAAAATCAGAAATAAATCTCTAATGGAGGCAGCACAGTCTTAAGACAAATCAAAGAAACTACACAGCCATACATTTAAGCTCCAACGACTGAAGGCACTGTCAGTATTCTCTCGGACAAAGACAAGGTTGCATAAGGACCACCTTTCAGGGCAGGGAAAGGGAAGAAAAAAAAAAACCACCAACCACAAGAAAAAGACAAACACAGTACAGAGTAATTTTATTGAAATACTTGAAAAGGCCAGCAATGGAAAAATAGGTTTGTCATGAGGAATTGATGTTTGATTTACTTGATCATTAAAAAAAAGCTGTGTCTATAGATAATTCTAGCCAGTTACAGAATGCACTGTGATCCATGCAACTAATATACTACAGTAGAATAGGCACTGTGTACTATTTTAGTATTATCTTATACACAGCTTTCAACAGGTATGATTGACAGATGTAAGAAATTAAACAGCAACACTTTTGGAATTATAAACATTTATAATATACAAATTTGCTCATCTGATTCATAAGGGTTATAAAACACAACAGAGTGGAAAATGAAAAACACGAATTACACACAGCATATGAAGTTGATCTGTCAGTTTTTGAAGTTTACGTTTTTCCTTTTAAAAGAAAAATCAGACTGCTAAATATGTCACTGGTCATGTAACATACAAAGTCATAGGCCAGGACAGCAACAGTGACTTTTTCTTGAAATACATAGTGAGGAAACTTGTTCATCAGTTAAAAAGAACGGGTAAGAATGAAAATCACGAATTCTGCCTGGTATAGCTTACAGTCCAAAAAGATTAAGTCAGTTCAGATGAATGTGAAATAAATAAGCAATCCTTGAGCAAGTATGACCCTTGAGTTGAACCTACTCTACTGAAAATGAATTTCAACTATACACTAGTATGTCACCATGGTGAAACATCTCCGAACAGTATTTTGAGTATCTTTTTGGGAAGCAATGTCTTACTGCTTTAATATGTACAGGTTATTTACAACAAATTCCCTTTCGGCCTCACAAGTTAAGCCATTGTAGCTGGCTGTTAAGATGCAATTCTTTTTTCCACGCATTATGCAATACTGTAGTTAGAGCTATAATTTAAAATAATCTTATGCATGAATTACAAATATTAATAAAGAAACTCTGCATATATAAATATTTCTAGCAGAATTTAAAGCATTCAGAATGTACACAAAAGGGTTTTTTTGTGTCTTTTTTTTTTTTTTTTTTTTATTTGGTAGGGCCAGCTGTGCTTCTTCTCAGATCATCGTTGCTTTAATAATGCTTTGTACATAGCAAAACCCAAAACTGCAAAGACAGTAGCACCAAAACTTGCTCGGAGCCAAAACGTAGAGCTCTTGAGGTCCGCTTGTGTCACATGCCTAAAATTTAACACACATACAAAACCAGGTTAATTCCATGACAGGAATATCAGACAACTTGTGCTAAACTACTCAGCTTTTGGAAATTCATCACTACACTTGTCACAGGCAGCTTACAATTCAGCCTTACAAGTACTTATACAGTCATTTTACTTCTCTTCAAAGCTTAAGATTTTGACCTGCAGCCCCAATCACATTAGTAGATCTCACTGAAGTGGGAGAGCTCACACAGCTGAAGAGAAAGGCAGGAGCAGCTCATTAGTCATGAACGTGGGGAGGGCAATGTGTCTTCTTTGAGAGTACCAGCAAGCATTCAGAAAAGGAAAACCAAAAATAGCTAGCAAATAATTAATAACCCAAAGTGAGAACAACTGTCCAGCAAAATACTTTTTTTAAAGTGCTGAGTTTGTATATTTCTGGTTTTCTGTGAAAAAACTTTCCAGCCCTGTTGAATATCTACTTATATTTCTCCCCCAAAAAAAGTTTACTGACAAGTAGCAAGTAATACTTTTCCAAAAGCTAGAATCAAAAGGACTGTTTTTAAATCCCTTTCTTCCCAGTACAATCACAAGAAGAGCAATAGAAACAGTCATCCAATACCAAGCTGAAAGCTAAGAAAAAGTGCTAGTGAAACAAGCAGTGACGATGGCATCAACAGAAAAAGACATGATGTAACAACAGTATGAAGTGACTGTATGACATAAAAAGCCACATCTTGCATAACAGTAGATACAGCCAATGACCCAACTCTCTCAAATATTGCAAGAAGTTTGTGAGCATGCTCAGTTAAACATGGCTAGCCATCCTCCAAAGTAGTCTCAAGTATGACAGCTTACCAGAAAGCAGGAGCTACCGTTTAAAACAAGTTATCATAAATGCCATAATTCAAAGCACAAGAAGTTCCTAGACAATAGTAAAGGTTTTCCGTTTGTTTGTTTGCTTTTGTTTAATATAGAACTTACAACAGAACTTCACTAGCCTACGTATTTTAGCCTGTATTAGTCATCACGGGTTACTCAGTGAAAGCTGCGAAGTACTAAGTACAAGGAGCACACAGAGATCCTAAGCATAGACGGTGCACAAGAGAGTTCATAGTGTGAACTGCAGAGCTATAGCATACAGCCGTTTAATAAAGCAGGAGTTGTTACTTGCTATCAAAATACACAAAACCAGTTTAGGATATTCCTTAGTAGACATTTGCAGGAGTAATCTAAGCCATATAGATAATCAGTGTACTGTAAAATCACATGCTGAAGAACACGCTCTTTGGTGCACAAACAGCGAAACACAGCTGGTCTCTAAAAAATCCTAATCTTATTTAAGAATATCTTGCTGGGTTATGGAACAGATCAAGTTCACGAATTCCTGCAAGCATTAGTTCTTCTATAGCTAGTTTTGACAAACTCTCTGCAAACTAGACATCAAGTGGTTTGCTGAGGGGAAGAAAGGGAAAAGGCAATGGCAAGGCCACCTTAGTTTGGCTGCTGTTACCTGTCTTCAAGTAAACGTGGACCAAGAGATGACTCCATGAAGATGGAATCTTCTACAAAGTTGACGGCGTGCACCTGCTGCATAATACTGCTCTCCTCGTCTGCTAACAGCATGGCCCCCAACTCATCTATGTAGGGTCTTAACCTTTTTACACACACGCACAGTTTGCAGTTCATAGCATGGCTCAACAACAGCAAGCGCCTCAAATATGCTCAAATGACAAAGCCCAGAGAATTTTATCATTTTTAGCCATCTAGGCCCTCATTCTTGTGCAGTTGTTAAAAAGTTAGTGCTTGGGGAAAACCAGAAATAAATGAAGTTTGTACTTTTGCTGAGTTAAGTAAGATAGATGATTTTATGTGGCTAAATGCCATTGCTTTAAGGACAAAAAAGCTGCTTAAGAAACTGAATCTCTTCCCATTCCATCCCCAAAACCTCAACTTTCATGAGTCCACAGGACCCTGCAATACTCCTGTACCATATGCATGAGCTAAAGTACCTCTGCTAAACACACTGGAATGACTCCAACACATCAGCCCTAACGCTGACAGGATCTCATTACTGTTAATAATTCAATTAAAGACTCTATTTTATCACTACATGTGGTGGTTTATTTAGTTGAAGACTATAAACCCCTTGTCTTCAGATATGTACATTATAAAACCTATCTGTGTATGTAAAATAAATCACTTGTACATAACATGATTTTAATAGATTACGTGACAAGCTCTGCTGGGTGAGTATTTGTATAACTAACAACTCTCAAGTTTAATTTGGTTAATTCAAATGCCCAACTATTTGCATAATTCAAAAAGCATCCCTTTAAAAGTGCAAATCACTGTTTAAATTGCAAATGAATGCTTTTGCATTGCCTCATAAAGCACTATCTCTGACATCTAGATTTTGATTCCTATCTGTAATTTGCCTTGTTTTAACTTTTGCACAGGTCCATATTGAATGGTATGCAAGAAACTTGCCAAACAGACTTAATCCTTTTAAAAACAATTAATATGTTCTCAGTCATGATGAAATCTTCTTTTCATGTTTAAAGGGAGAGTAAATTGACTCTGATCCCTTTTCTAAGCCTAATTGTAACACTCTCTCATTTAAATAAAGGAACTAAATCAAGGCAGGAATTTGTCTTATAACCTCAAGGAAATCTACTGACTTGAATACGAAACGATTAGGGCCCTCTGAACGTCTCAGCCCAGAAATATGTACTGAAGTTCAGAACACTATGGCTGTCTAATGCCTTTATACCTTTGAGAAAAATTCCAATTTTTCTTCCTTAAACATTCCTTATGCTGTCATAAATTCCATTTTTGCAACTTTGATCCCTAATAATGTTCAGATACCACTAAAGGAAAAAAAAAAAATCTGTCTGAAATAATAAAAAAGGATCAATGTTTGTTTCCAGCACAGGTTCTTTGACATGAAAGTGGCTATAATGAAGAAAAACATTTCTCAATACATACTGAAAAATTCTACCTCTTCAATGAATAATGTTAAAATTTTACTTCACTGTAGTTATGTTTATGAAACTAATTTTCACCAGGGGTAAAATTATTGTTGCCTTGCTAGTAAGAGAGTAACTCTGAAATAGAAAAATTGTCTCCAAGGGTAAAACATATATATGGATGTTCACACATACACACACAGAGTAGTAGTTAGGACTCCATAAATGAAGCTGTATTTGAAACTCTTGCTTATTAGTAATATTAACTAGCTTTCAAACTTCCCAGATAAATTGGTGTGTATATTTAATCATATAATTAGTTTCACATATATAAGAAAGTCTAGCAGTTTTGCCTTTGGTGTGAACTTCAAATTTTAATGCACATTTTGGAAGAAAAGACAGATTTTTATTCAACCTACCCTTAAAAGTGAGTCAAGTAACTTGTCACTTGTTGAATAAGGTCTTTGAAATCTGTACAGTCTTTCTTTTAAGAGGCTTTAACAACTCACAAGAAGTTTGCAACATGCACTTGTTAAGAGGTTAACTGAGCATGCCCTGTCATGGTTACACACACAAAATTGCTGAGTTATGGGCCAATACTGACACTTTTTCCCCATCAGCAGCAGAAGAATCCCAAGCCTGGGAAGGTTTAGCCTTAACTATAAAAGTTCAAAACCATTCCTGTACTAACTATAAAAGCATTTTAAAAGCGTCCTGGTGAGGCCAACAGACTTGTCACACAGCTACTCGCACCAAAATTATAAGCAAGCTAATGCAGCCAGCAAACAGCAGCAGCCTGCTCTGGCGGGCAATAGGTTCTGCCAATAAAATATAAGCAACTGAATTCCAAAAACATCGCATAACATGTGCAAGCTGCCGCAGCTTCCCTTCAGGCACATGTTTTCCTAGGACCCAGAACAACTCCAGCAGTTAGAGTTTCCCCCCAAGCATTAGTTATCTAAAACATGAAAGGCTCCAAGTGCATCTTATTATCTACAAAAACTAAAAAAAACACCCCATAAAATGCCAATTCAATGTATTCTATTTGGAAAGAAATCAGAGGATGCAGCTTTGAAAACTTCTGCTCAGTATGGGTCATTAAACAGTTTAGAGAAAAATAGGTAAGTAAAATACTGTCCTAATTTGGGGGACACCTAAGTATAGGGATAGATTTCTGCAATTCGATTTAATGGCAATATACTCTAGTTTTGACAAATAACCTGCATACTCTGCACATAGTGAAAAAGAAATCCTGGGTTATACTCTTAAAACTTTCCCATTGTTACAGAAAAATGAAACTATTGTCTTAACTTTAATCTCACAGAAGGAAGGTTTTCATAGAAAAAAATAATCTTACAAATAATTCCTGAAACAACCATGTTTTATATGCAAGTAGAATTCAATTCTATTCCACAATATTTAAAAACTTTAGAAGGAGGAAAAACATGCTCTGAGAAGTCTCCCTCACTGAACACCACAATTCTCATGCATTAGAATTATTTTACTTGGAAATGAATTTAGCTGACAGAAAAATGCGACTAATATACAAGCAAAAGGCAACAAGTGAATGATTTAAGCAAGAAAGTAGAAAAACACTCTTAAATTGATGCTCTGTAATTAGAAAAAAAGCCAAAAATCCAAGCTCATCATTAAAGAAAGGGTTAGAATGACATAAGCAGAAATCTTGCTTTTAAAAAGAGGTAAAACAATGCAGTAAAAAGAAATTAAGTGCCAGCCAGACAAATACAAATGAACACCTAAAAGAAGAAACGAATTAAAAATATAAAAATACTACAGAATAGCAACAAGTTTCATACATGCATGTACAGTGCTTTGAATGCAGTGCCTTCTTCCTCAAAGAACCAATAAAGCGTGATCCTGGGTAGTTCAAACCAACAATCCTGTTCCTGCACAATAAACATCTCCAAACTGAACTTCCCCATTTGTTGAACTTGCCTTTCCGATAGCCTACAAACCCCGAGGAGAGTCTCTGAAGTTTGTCGGTAGAAGAGAAACTGAAGGTGGGCACAAATAGGTTTTTCAGTTGCATAGCGGCAATGTTCTTCCTTTAATTACTAAGGTGGGAATATTCAAATATGATATTATATTTTGCCTTGGAAGCAGTGTTTAAGAATTACTCATCAACAAATAATACAGGAACAGTCCAATCTGAAAAATTTCAGTTAACCTACTGGCTAAAGCTTCAGAACAGGAAGGGATCGGGAGAATAAGTACTCTTGAGAAACCTCCTTTACCCATCAATTATCTAATTTTTGGCCAACTACCTGACCTAATGGTAAGCACCTGTAAAGGCAAAATAGAAAAGTTATATAAACTAACTACTTCAGAAAATCCTTCTTGATTCAAATGCTTTCTCTGATCTAATCACAAATCATTAGATTAAAAACACATCTAAGGAGCTAACATATTTTAAACAAGAAAACCATCTCTACCCTCCTAAGTCTACAATTATAACATTCTTGAAGAGCTATCTAGGAAGAGAGTTGGTGAGATGAAGTGAGCGTACTGGAAACTTGCAACACAACGCTACTAACTGAATGACTACGTACAAAGAGATTCTAGAAAATAATTTTTCCTTTCTGTAGGGTCAGTGGAAAAGTCTATGAGGAATTCTCCTTTCCTTGAGTTACAGACTTTTTTAGCCAGCAGTAGATTCCTATCTTTATTCCACACTATCTAGTGTCAAGGTGTGGAATGACAGCATTCCGAGACCTCTCATAAAAAGATTTCAATACCTCCAGTCCTTGACAGTAATTCAGAACAACGAAGTGCAATGTCTAATGCAGGACTCAAAAAAAACATAGCAATCCATCAACGTTACAGATAATGAGGATGTGCTACAGAACTGATTTTAGCCTCAACAATGAAGAGCTGGGATTCTCTAGCAGTGACTGCTGAATGAAGTTTTAGAGCGACAATATGCAGAGATTGCTGTTTCAAGGGATTCTTGTCCCAGGGATGACGGCTGTAGAAGACATGCAGCATGAACAGTCTCATATTCACAGGTTTTTTTTCCTATGCGAATGAGTTTTTCACCCTTCTCTGAGCTCTCACCCTGTGGTTAACACTTTTATCTTGGATTAAAGCGGTATTTCACAAAGATGCTCAATACTGTAGGTGGGTATATCAGTAGGCTTCCTATATGCGTGTAACTAGCATTTAAAGGGGACAGCCACTCTTACTTGGAGCAGCTACATCTGAAAAGAGTAAAAGGTAGTAATACACACGGACCAGGAACATGTCAGGATATTGTAACCATGGCCTTCAAATAAACACATTTATCATAGTTGCCTCCAAGAATCACATTTATCATATAAACCTCCAAGAAGACTATAAACGATGAAATCACTGCACTATAAAAATTGTTTGGTTTGAACTCCCATTTGCTGGGGTGAGATGAGAAGTGCTGAGGTGTTAGTAAATCAGGTGTGTCAAAAACTGCCTGCAGTACATACAAGACAAGCTACAGCACTGTTTTCAATGCTGAAAACAAGTTCTCTCTCTTTACCAATTGTTTTTTCCAAAGTATCTGCAAATGCAAATGTTTTACCATCTACCAATTCTTACATGGTGCCTTCTATTCAGAGAGGAATTGGATGTTAAAAGCTCTAGATTTTTTTTTACACAAAATGCCCACTCTTTGTGTAAACCAAGCATAACACACACATACACACACAGAAATTCTATGAATTCCCAAATATCAAACTAGCAATTACAAACATGTAATATGTTATATGATGCTTCTGTAAGTCAAGCTGTGCCTTTATGAAAATATTTGTGTAACTGATATCTAAGAGGCGCTACCTCTAATCAATACTAAACAAAACTATAATGTCTCAAGTGAGACACATTACACAGATTTATAGACACTGCTTAATGTCCATTACCAGTTCCCTAAAAACACAGTCCTAATTCCTCCACAGTATTTTTGCAATCACTAAGTGCCTGAATCAACTACCAAATCGGTAATGTTTCAAAGAAATCACTGGACTATGCTAGAGAGACCAAGAGTACCTTCAAGTTAAACAAAGTTTGACAATTCTATGGCAATTATTAAAGTAAATATCTGCCTATTTACTGGATATGGAGTGAAAAATCTGCAGTATATAAGGTTACCAATTGCTTTTTCAAAAAAACTTTATTTTAAAAGCACACCTGGTACCTAGTAAATAAAGTTAAGGACCTGTTAAGAACTGCAGTGAAGAGTTTGTTCTTTACAGATTGCAGCAAGTCTGAGTTGAGGAAGTTCTGACAGATGCAAAATGTACACCTGTTGCAGGCGCACATACAGCGTAACCGGGCATGGCTGCGAAAACACACAGAAGGACAGGAGTTGAGATCTTGCTCATAACATCAGGTGCACATTAGGACCGTGCCACAACCAAGAGAGATTTAGGAATAAAAGGTACATTTGAATGAGTAAGGAGAGGAGAAAAAAAAATACACTGGGAAGCAAGGGTACGACTACAGCTGTGCAGAATTTTAAGGTTAGATGTTCTACATGTTGGACATTTTGGCATTACCACCACACACAGTTCTTAATAGCAAAGCACAAACATGAATGAAAATGTTTTCTGAATTTATTTTTTGTACGGAAAGCATCTAAAGGCTTCCGAGTATGTCTGCACAGCAATAGATAACCCCCCTTTTTCAAAGGAAAGTAAGCCACATTTTCTACCACTTTGAATACACACTTTACAAACTGACAGTTACCTCTACTTTTCCCACCCTAACGAACACACATGCTTGAAAACTAAGGGAGAAGCAGGAATATTGATATGACAAGACATTTGGTCAGTGCTACACTTTAGTGGTTTCCCAGTATTCCAGTGCTACAAAATAAATACAAGAGAACAAAAACAAAACAAAAGCTTTACAAATCTAATTCAATGAATTCAGTTTCAAATATTTTTTTTTTAAATCCTATTATTTTGGGTGAAAGTGACATTAGTTCTATTTAAAGCAAAATGTCAGCTGTCATACTAGACTCCATCTGCTGTAATATTTATGTGGTTCAACACCATATTAAAAGCTCCACCCACCAAAAAAAGAGATGTAAAGTGAGCTTAGCAACAGTGAGATGTGTAGTGAAGAAGAACATGAACTTAAGTATCTTCTATCTGAAGCCCAAAAGGTGTTTATACAGAAATTTATTTAAAAATATAAGAACTATTAGATTAATGAACTGAAGCATAGTAATAAACACCCTGAAAATAAAAGAAAGCTTCAAGCAGTGCATTGGGGGAACTGTTGTTCACTAAAGAGTGTGATTACTTGTAATCAACTGTCAAGTTGAGCTATTAACAAGGATTACAGTACAACTTATTCACAAGATATTAATATTGACATACTGAGTTATGCATCCACAGTAAAGACAGGACAGAACCCTACATATTCATTGGAATTTGCAACAGGAGCTGCATGTGTATTCTTTAAAAAATACCTTAGCAACAATAGCTGACATCCAACACGTGTTGGATACACACCAACTTTCTCAATTTGAAATAATTTGAAGATTCTTCCCAAGTCACTTAGGTCTCTCTGTTGCTAAATCTCAGTGAGGCCATTCCATCCTCATGGCTAACAATGACATGCAGTGGTACTGCGCGTGACCCATGCAATATGAAAAATACAATGGTTCAAGTACTTACGGATACATTGCCATAGTTGTCAGTTTAACAAAGACATCCTTACTCGGCACATCAACAGTATTGCAAGTAAAGGCTTGAGGTGGAGGCATTTTGTGTTTTTTGCAGAATTCAGCAGGAGAAATACTATATTCCTGTCTAACTTCGTGCAAGTCAGACTTTGCAGCTACCACTAAGCATGGTATTCTGCTATCCATGAAGTGCTGCTGCAAATGTAAAGAAAAAAGTGAAAGAAACAGTATAAGACACATTCAACCTGGAACAGCCTGAGTTGAATTGTTTGCAGCAGCATTAAGATATATTCACTGCACTGAAGTCAGGCCTTTCTAGAAGCAGGATATCTTATATAGACAAGTAAACGTTAGCTTTGTACGAATAACAAAACCGCATTTTTTAATGCATCAGCCATATATAACCAGAAGTCATAAGTGAAATGTCTTTTAAACACTAAAACTTGTGTATAGAGCCAGTAACTGACACTGGATATTTTGTACATTATATAAATGTAAAGGTTCGTATATACAAACCTTAAAAATCCTGGCACAGTACTCAAAGGACTTGGGGTTACTGACATCATATACCAGGCAGACAGCATCGCATATGGTCTCAGCGTCAGTTAAAAAATCAGAGTCACTGACATCATGTAGCTGGAAAAAAGATGGTTGGAGAGGGAGAAAAGCTTTGTCATTACGCAGTTAAAGGAATTTTAGAACTTTTTTATTCTCATAATTTTTATGGCTCATTTTTATGTATCCTTAGAACTAATGGACTGACAATAGGCAGAATTAATGGAAAAGAAATAGTAGGAATTTACCATGCAGCCAACATATGTGAGCTGTTAACATCACATCTGCAGGCAATCACAACCTCAGCATAAAAAGTTACATTTACTTTAACACAAAGTCTTAGATTCCCATAGGAACTGGCATTCATCCTACAGAGGAAAACCACAGAGCAGAGGACTAGATCTTGGAAAACAAAGAAAGATATCATATTATCATAAAGGAAAACTACAGTGGAACCAGCTTTAAAGAAAGTATTTCACCCACTGAGGATTAACTTCAGCCATCCTAATCACCTTATGTGACAGATTCTTCTTTACTGAATAGGTAGATTGCTTGCTGATAAATTATCATATGTTATAATTTGATGCCCTGCAACATAAATGTAATGGACTGCGTTTTGTACAACTTAGGTCAAGTTTTCAAAAATAATAGGTCCTGGACACGTTCAGTTTAAAGTATTAGCAACGTGTAAAACCAGAAGTTACTTGAGCCAGAAAAGAAGTGTGGGGGGAAAATCCACGTTTATGAAGAGACAATTAAAACATAAACTTGTTTGCAGAAGGCTCTGAATAATTCACTGAATTTTAAGATTAACCAGTCACATGCAAACAATAATGAGACAACCTTACCAGCAAGTATTTTTCCTGTCCATATACATAGACTGTATTAATGGCATAGTACGATTTGTGTTCTGCACGTATTTGCCTCTGCCTCTGAAAATGCAGAATTTCATCTTAGACCACAGCAACTTGCCCCTTTAAGTTAGATTTGAACAGCTGTTTTACTCCACTTATTAATGAAAGAAAGTTACAGTAATCTGTGGTTTATTTTGCAGGTAAATGCATAGCTATAATCCATGACGTGCAAGTAATTATTGCATGCAATAGCCATTTGCCTATTTGCTAAAAAAACCCCACCAAACTAAAAAAACACCAAACCTCCCCAATAATTCTATGTTCCCTCATAGAACTCTCCAAACTCAGTAATCATTAGTAAAGCTCTAAGATCAATCGGTTTTGCTGTTTAACCTTAACTCAAAGCAGGTATAGATGAATATAAGCAAAAAGTTTCTTACTAATAGATTTCTTCCAAGAAGAGCCTGAAGAACTCCACTTTTCCCACAGCCTTTCATTCCAACCACATTGCATCGGAAAACATTTCTCTGAGTCTGTTTTTTCTGGAGGTCTATCTTTTTATCTCTTGTTACTTGTGAAAAAACACAAATATTTTTCACAAGATGTACATGCATGTATGTATGCAAAACCATGACATAATCGTCCCCTTACATTAAAATGCACACAAAACAATAAAAAATATTAAAGGTTTGGCTTGAGCAGAAAGTGAAAAATAATACAAACGAAGAAAGACAGACCATTTGTTTAAACAATTTACTCTTGAGCAGATTTCTAAATTTAAATTCCTAAGTCGTAGCATTTCTTTTTTAATTACCTGTAATTGCTGATGCTTGAGATTCTTGTTCTGCAAGTATTGAGTAGCCTAAATAACCCAGGTACTCCAGGCAACGCTGTACATCTAAGTATGTGGTTAGTCTAGCAGAGGGGACAAAAAGAAATTTCTAAGTTGTTAGCATCTGTGATACCAATTCTTTACAGTACTAAAACAATTTTTTCCTTCTATCTCCAGATTGACATGATAGAAGTATTCCTGGAACTATGTAGTACTGAAGGACAAAAGCACTCTGAAGGTAAATGGTGGCAACTTGACCAGTGTTAGTAGTCAGCAAAACACTACAAAGGCAGTACTTGCTGAGGCCTATCAACTACACCGTATTTTTTTTCCTCAGCAAATACTGTTTTCCTCATTTTCCACATTTTCAATAGGGAAAAAACCCTAATTATTGCTATTCATACTGTCTCTAAAGAGTAGAGCAATATTTCAATGTTGAAATAAATATTTCAACAATTTCAAGGAAATTTCCACATTTTGAAGAGACACTTCTTCATAGTTAGCACTAAATACTGCCCAAATCCTGAAGAGGTTATAACAACTCTCTGAAGATTAGGCCACTGGATGGCTATAAAAACTCGACTGCTTGGGTCAATTTTTATCTATTGAACTTCCACTCTTTCTACTACATTTTTAAGAGGAATCTACAAACACATTATCATACCCAAAGTTCTCAACTACTAGAATGTAACGTATCATACTTACGTCCACTGAGAGAGAAACCCTTGGTATGTAATCCACCCCCTTTCATTTGTACAAACAGTGTTGTTAACATCAGGCCCCCATGGCATGTAAGGGAAGACTTTGAACAAATCTTTCAATTCATCGGGAGACAAAGCACAATCTCTATCCTGAAAACAAGCAAACAATATCAGACAAACCACTTAATTAACGTTTACTCTAAACTGATGTTTTCTTGCTGTACACTTGCAAGATTCAAGAAACTGTCTACAAGAAATTGAGCTGCTTTCTTTTCTTGTTTTTAAATAAGACTAAATATATGAGCTAGTTAAAAAAAAAAAAATCGTAGTACAACTATAACTGCCAACTCTCCTTGTAGACAGAAATATAAATAGCAGGCTAGTTTTGACTACCTAGTTTAAGCCAGAGCCAATTTCTGAATGAAATGACATAATGACAAAACCACATTTTTTGCTAGCAAAATTGTTAGTGAACTAAGGCTCTTAAATATAAGGACACACACACACTCTAATTAAAAGCTTACCAAATCATGTTTATCAAAAATACTTTGAAGAAACAAGTATGCATGATGATTTAATTCTGTTGTGCAGTCTGGAGGAATTTTTAGCCTGTTTATTGAAAACAAGAACAAATACACTGTTAAGTGTGTTTACGAAACACAGACTATTAAAACTCAAAATACAGACTTTTTGAATAAAAACATTTGGTATTTGACCTTTGCATTTAGCATTAATAATTTATCTTTAAAGAGATCAAAGCACGTACTTTTTATTAGGAATGCTATAATTATGAGTGAGTGTCTTTATATTACATGATATATAGATATATAGTAATCAAGTTTTTGTTTGGTTATTTGTGGGTTTCTTTTGTGGTGGTTTTTTAACAGAAAATCATGTAGTTACATTTTTGAAAAGAAGCCACAGAGTTGGTTAATCTTCTAACTTTTTTATTTAGGGATTTTCAAAGGATCTCAAGTGCTTTTCTAATTTGTTGCCACATACGATAAGCAAGTGCTCAGATTTATGTTCCAGTTTTGTATTAAGAGGTTTTTTTTGCCATCTTTATTATAAAGAGAGAGGGCAGTATGTGGTCTGGTACAAGAGACAGGAGTTCTTGCTTTGTAATTTTCAGTCACATGAAGATTTTGGCTGGTAGGTCATAAGTAAGGGAGATATTTGACATAACAATGTGCTAAATAAACACTCCTGCCAAGGCAGGAGGCAGCATGAATTAAATGCATGTAAGATAAAGAAAGCTAAAATAAGCAATACATACGGAGGAAACAAGTACTCTGGTGTAAGCTCTAAGTCATCGTCATATCCAAAGCGACGCAAAACAGTCCAAGTTGTTTCATGCCTTCCTCGCTGAATGAAAAGTGTGTGTAGAAAAAGAAAACCTAAAAATCAAATAATGAAATCTTAAGGCCCTGAAGTGCTTTATCTGCTACAAGTATTCTTAATAGACTCGGCATCAGACTGAAAACAAAAAAGCTTGAAAGATACATTCAGATTTTAAACACCCTGGCTGGCATTACATCACTATCTACACAGACTGAAGGTTCAGAAATCACGTTATTTGTAAAAGTGGCCTTCAAAGAACTGTTTCCTTAAAACAACCCACTTGGTTTGCTGTTGTTTGCTTCTTTCAGTACTAGCATTTTAATAGAGCTTAGCTGTCTGAAAATAAAGACAACAATATCAACAATTTAAAATAGTAAGTCTTAGCAAGAAGCCTGGAGAGTAGTCTCATGGAAGACTGAATTTAGTTTTCCTGTACCAAAATAACTGTGTTGGATTTTTGTTTAGCACGTTCCAGGGCTTAACGAACACTGAGATTTCACTGTTTAATAAGGCTATGCCTTAAGATTCCCACTCTTTACAATTTTTCACAAGTCCTATTATGTATGTAAGCTCCACAAGTGAAGCAGTTACATTGATGCTCCGGAAGAAAACATTTTTTTTCTCCTATCACTTTTGCCATATGCTGTGAGCAAATCTGTACAACATAGCTGTTAAAATCTTGACAGACACCACACCTTGCTGACAAGTGTTGCAGCCAGCGAGCCTAGAGACGAGGTAACAGATTAATCTAGGAGACAATCTCTTTTGAACCAGTATACTTATCTGGATTCCAAGCTCTATAACAAGAAGTAAGAAAGACCTTATTTTATTCACCCTGTTATTCCCCAGTTTAATCATCCTTTGATGTGATACTGCCGCTACACCCAGCTCTTGTAGTCTAAAAGAATCAAGATAGAGATCATATTCCAAAAGACTAGCTTTTTTTTTAATGTAAGAATGATTATCAACTGCATAAAGACACATCTTTCAACAGTTAAATAAGGCTTACCTTTTAATGTTAACCCATTATCTGCAACTCCATCACTTAGGTTTTTCCTGACTACATTCTTTACGTCTTCCAAAGCTTGAGGTGCCAATGGTGTATTAAAACAAATTCTCTAACAAAAAACCAGAAAGAGCACGTTAGGACCACTGGCAACTAAGCTGGACAAACAGCATGTCCTGTTTGAAACACAGCCTTAAACATTCTGATAAGCTAGTAAAGGAGAATCCAATTTCTTAGTGGAAATAAAGGTGTACAAACTTTATTTTATTTTTAAATACAAGTGTTGGGGCTTGTACATTTAAATAGATTTTTTTTGTTTTGCTCTTGAACTAAAACTTGAACAATGGTTAGAAATAAAATTAATACCGTTTTTGTTTTTACAGATCCACTTTTATGCTGCACTTGAGACTTTTAATATTTAGACCTGATTCCCTTGCAATTCACCTTACTACTGTTCCTTCAAAAACAATCACTTGCTTTTGCAGAATTCTACAGTTCAACTATTAAGTATGGTGAAAAGATAAGCAAAAGAATTACCTGAAAGAAGTTGAGCTCTGCATCATTGAGAGTACCATCGTTATCCTGATCAGAAATTCTAAAAATGCGAGTGAGTGCTTTAATACAGGCAGGTTTCATCTAAGGAATAAAAGAAAGTTCAGTATCTTTTCTAGGCTTGAATATAAAAAGATTACACTGAATGACATCAGATAGGTTAATCACATTAAAACAAATACTAGCCTTCATTTTACATTTTTAGAACAGAGACATTCATACACACATACACAAAAAGCAAGAGGAAACAAAATCCTAATCTAGCAAATCTACATCCATAACTTTAAAGCAATTATTCCACATTGTAAGTCTTTCTATTCAATTACTAGAAGAGCCTCAAGTTCTTCACAAGCTGAAGGTGGCGTTACGTAATTATTAGGAAGAAAAAAAGCAGTTCTGTAAACTCTTGCTGCTACAGAAAGCTTTTAAAAAAAAAAAAACCCAACCAAACAAGTGAATGATTTTTTTTTCCCTAAACATTTTTTGGTGAGGAAAAAAAAAAGGCCTTGCAATCCTAGTGCCTTGCAATAACAACCAGCTCTAGAACTACAGTCAACTCTTTCTAAATAAGCACACGCTATCTCTGTTCACCATCTCAACTATGGCTTCAGAAGGCTTCAAACATTAAATACTGAAAATCTTCACAGGGCTCATTCATCTACCAGGCAAAGCATTGATCATATGGACTATCTCTATGGCAAAAGAATTGCTAGGATACCTTCCGAGTGAAGGAAAACAGACAGTGGTAATTCTCTCCAAACAACTACAGTGATGATGGACTCTTCTCTTCATAGAGGTGACACAGATTGCATAGAGATTGGTTTTGGAAAACCAAAAAGATTTCAGCACAACAATTTTATTACAACATTACTAACTCATAAAGATGATTCTGATGGAAGAAATCAAAACAGGGTTATTTTCTGGTTCTCTACTTAACAAAGTAGTTATGATTGAAGCAACTTTCCTACTGCCCAATACTACACAGGGGTTACATTTAGAGATTTTATTTGTATTTGCCCATGAAATTATTGGTTTTTCAAAAAAACCAAAACATACTCCTTCACAATATGTTCAGCTAACTCCCCATGATACTTAAAAACCAGCCACATCACTTGTTTCTTATCCCTTTTGCCAAAGTCTCACAAGATGCTCAGAAAATGTGTTTCCCTTAAATAAAGTTTGGAGTATTTTCCCTGAAATAAATGGAGTTACTGTGAAATGTATATCTAAAGGAGAACTGAATTGAACGCAGGATTTTGTTCACATTACGCTTGGCTTAAAGCCATTACCAAAGCGTCTCATTTTACTTAGCAGTTCACATGGGCAACAAAAAACTTTATTCATTGTTTTGAATGAAGAGGAAAGACAGATCGGATTAATACAACACAAAACAATCACCATGGTTCTGGAATATAATGGTTGACATTTTGGGATAGGGTGGTGGTAACAGAACACATGAAGAAATGCAAAATCCACTGAAAAGGAAAGAACAGGAATGCGATTAACTTCCCACCCCCATATTATTTGTTTTTAGAATCTACGTATAAATACCTCTTTCTCCTCTGGGCAATAAAGAGGACCAGTAGGATGTAGAACAGCTTTCTGTGCATAATAAAATAGCTCAGATATATTCTTCAAGTTTTTGGCTGAACACTGAAAGAGAAATCCTTTTGTTGATTAGCTAATTTCTTGACTCTTTGGTGATTTCTTTGAAATTTAAGCAAGTACCAAACTTTTAAAGATCTAGCCCCCTCTTGTGGGTACAGTGCTGTTTTGGAAAAAAGACATCTAGCCCCTGTACCTGTTCAGTAATTAATAAAGGAGGTCTCACTACTATTTGCTGTCATACCAAGAACAGATAAATCAAAAAGTTGTATCTATTTTGAAGAAGAAAAAAGAAAAAAAGAGGGGCATATCTACAAATATTAATTAAATTTTTAATACTTTGCAGGCATCTGTCTGGCTTAGTATTACATTTAAAACACTTGCTAAAGGCAAGGACGTGAGGAGGTTCTAATTATTAGAGGAATTTGGCAGTGACATTTGACTACATAATAGCGTATTCTTCTCTAAAGAAAAGTAACATATAGACTCACCATGATAATGACTTGTGACTTCGAATATTTTGTTTAGAAAATAAATAAATCACCTTTTCTATTAAAAAGTTGGCATACATGCGCGGCAAGAATGTATTTTTTGTTACTCATTCAAATTTCAGAAAGTCTTGCATACCTCTACACATGTTTCTATCTCTGTATATTGATTCATAATGGGAAGGATAGTTTCCATACTGCTATATTCCACTAGATCAGACTTGTTTCCAACTAATATAAGAGGCAGCCTGGAAACAAAAAAAGGTTAAGAGCTTTAAAAGACAGAGGGATAAAAAGATCTACTTTAATTTAGCATTCTACCTCCCACCAGAAGCCATTACATTATTTTCATGATGTAAGCAAATATCACTGGCAGCCAATAGCCAAAATTAAATGATAGCAGTTTTAAGTAACTTGTTTTGATATACACTCGGACAGAAATGTACTTCTTGCTGATACTGCAAAAAACACAGTTAAACACAGAAGTAACTAATCATATTGTTATTATACAAAATCAACATCAGTATAAAAGCTATACAGACCATGTAGCCAAAACCAGTCATACCATAACAAATATAAACACACCTGGTAAAAGCTGCCCATGAAATTCAAAATAAATAGCATTGCTGGCATAGGTAACAGACCTACATACTTTAAATCTCTTGTTGCTTGGACTTCTTATATAAACTTTAAGTTTAGAATTTGATTTTCTTAAACAATTAACATCCTCAACACTGTCCATTGACACCCATCGATGTGCAGCCTAATTCACACTTCTCATCTTTACTTATGCACCTGCTATCTTTGTCTGTCCTTTCATTGATGAGAGGAATCCATCGACTTGTTACCTAAAGTGGGATTAAAAACAAACATGAAAAATACATTTTCAAATTTAATATGACTGAAGTGTGCACAAGTTTGACTACAACTGCTACTGCTTCTTTCCCAAGAAGGCACATATTTACCCACAAAGGAAGAAACAAAAACCAGAGTTGATTAATGAGCAACTTTCTCAGATGACTGAAATGGACCAGAAGCAATAATAAGTCTATGTATTCTCTTAACAGCTTGATCTCAAACACGCTCTATTGCATTTTACGTGTCTAATACAGTTTTCAGCTTGACAACAATTAAGAGTGAGCAAGTTACATCTCAAGCAGTAACCGGATAAAATGTGTTACCATACCTTATCAATAGAATTCTTGTTGTTAACAGCATATACTATACAAATCACATTTGCCTAAAATGAAAAGAAAGGAAAGGCATGGAATTCCACTGTTTAGAGTCTAGAGCAATAGAGACAATTAAGAACCATACCTAACAACATCAGAGTAAGAACAGTTCCACCATTAGTCAAAAACTGTGTCCCTGACTTGTTTAAGCTATTCGTAGCCTGAACAACAGCTTAAACCAAATAACTTATATGCTGAGAAGTACCAAAAAAGCCTGTCATGCAGTCTTATGCCTGCAAAACATTCACAGCTTATGTCTGCAGAGAGACCTATGCTACCAAGAAATCTAAACTGAAGAATGATTATTTGCAGCCTCCACTCAAGTACCAAACTAAATGCCAGAAATGGAACACAACACCATGACAGACTGTACAGAAAATGTGCAAAGGTGCTTAGAAAAACCTGAAAATAGGAAACTGAAGGAATTATAAAATTACCAAGAATCCTGTGCTATTTGTAAATGCAATAGTACAATATGACAGAAAGAAGCGAACTGGATCTTTTCAGGGTAGGATTATTTCTTTACAAAAACTGGCAATCCCTTGGCCTACTGATTAAAGGATATTTAGGTTCTGTCCTTTCACTTGGAAGGCCAAAGCTTAAGCTCAATTCACCAACACAGTGGCAGTACCTACTTTTTTAAATAGAGGGACGTCTACTATAGCAGAAGGCACAAAACAAACCAAAACAAAATGCCAAGCAAGAAAAAACAAGAGGTTGTTTTTCTTCCATTCAAACTGAAGCCCATCTAATGTAGAGAATTTTAAAGGAAAGATTTCATAGAATCATAGAACCATAGGGTTGGAAGGGACCTCTGGAGATCATCAAGTCCAACCCCCCCTGCCAGAGCAGGGTCACCCAGAGCAGGTGGCACAGGAACGCGTCCAGGCGGGTTTGGAATGTCTCCAGAGACAGAGACTCCACCACCTCTCTGGGCAGCCTGGGCCAGGGCTCTGCCACCCTCAAAGTAAAGTTGTTCTTCCTCATGTTTAGATGAAACTTCCTGTGCTCAAGTCTGTGCCCATTACCTCTTGTCCTGTCCCTGGGCACTACTGAAAAGAGACTGGCCCCATCCTCCTGACACCCACCCTTTAAGTATTTATAAGTGTTGATAAGGTCCCCCCTGAGCCGTCTTTTGTCCGGACTGAAGAGACCCAAATCCCTCAGCCTTTCTTCATAAGAGAGGTGTTCCAGTCCCCTAATCACCTTTGTAGCCCTTTGCTGCACCCTCTCCAGCAGTTCCCTGTCCTTCTTGAACTGGGGAGCCCAGAAGTGGGCACAGTACTGCAGCTGTGGCCTCACCAAGGCAGAGTAGAGGGGGAGGATGACCTCCCTCCACCTGCTTACCACACTCTTCTTGATGCACCCCAGGATGCCACTGGCCGCCTTGGCCACAAGGGCATATTGCTGGGCTCATGGTCATCCTGTTGTCCACCAGGACTCCCAGGTCTCTTTCCACCGAGCTGCTCCCCAGCAGGTCACCCCCAACCTGTACTGGTGCATGGGGTTATTCCTCCCCAGGTGCAGCACCCTACACTTGCCCTTGTTGAATTTCATAAGGTTCCTCTCTGCCCAAATCTCCAACCTGTCCAGGTCTCTCTCTATGATGGCACAGCCTTCTGCTGTGTCAGCCACCCCCACCAGCTTTGTGTCATTGGCAAACTTGCTGAGGGTGCATTCTGTCCCCTCATCTAGGTCATTGATGAATATATCGAAGAGGACTGGACTCAGTACTGACCCCTGGGGAACGCCACTCGTCACTGACCTCCAACTAGACTCTGTGCCCCTAATCACTACCCTCTGAGCTCTCTTTCAACCAGTTATCTATCCACCTTACTGTCCGTTCATCTAACCCACTCTTCCTAAGCTTCCCTATGAAGATGCTGTGGGAGACTGTGTCAAACGCCTTGCTTAAGTCAAGGTAGACCACATCTACCACCCTCCCCTCGTCTATCCATCCAGTCATGCCATCGTAGAAGGCTATCAGATTAGTCAGACATGATTTCCCCTTGGTGAATCCATGTTGAGTACTTCTGATAGCTTTCTTTTCCTCCACATGCCTTGAGATGACGTCCAGAATGAGCTGTTCCATCATCTCTCCAGGGACGGAGGTGAGGCTGACCGGCCTGTAGTTCCCCGGGTCCTCCTTCTTGCCTTTTTTGAAGACTGGAGTGACATTGGCTTTCCTCCAGTCCTCAAGCACCTTGCCTGTTCTCCAGGACCTTTCAAAGATGATGGAGAGCGGCCCAGCAATGACTTCTGCCAGCTCCCTCAGCACTCTCGGGTGCATCCCATTGGGGCCATGGACCTGTGAATATCTAATTGACCTAATTGATCCCTCACTCGATCCTCCTCAACCCCATTTCTCCAAAAGCAGAAACTATTTTCTAATAAACGCTAAATTACACTTACCTGTGATATTTCATGGTAAAGCTGCTCATCACTTTGCTCTGCTTCTGCATGCAATAGAATAAGCCATTCATTAATACTAAACATTTTTGCCCCTTCCTGGGATTATAAGTAGCAACATAGTTCTACAATGTAAACTTTTACAACAGAATACCTCATACGTTAATTTTATTCCTATGTCAATGATTTATTTTAGTGAGACCAAGCTGTTAACTGAATCTATGAAACACTTAATCTAATAGAAAGAAAAACTCACTCCACATAAATTTAAGCTCAAGTCCAAGGAAAAAAATACGCATTATTTCTTTGTTCCAAATAGACAAACACATCAAAGATATTTCCTCAGCAGGGGTGGGAGAGAGAAGACAGGAAGGAATCTGCAAACATGGCCTAATTCTTGGCTGACACTATAAATGGTGGAAGGATTTTTCTAGCTGTGTAACTGTTGCATATATTTATGATAGCATATGAACCTTGATACTGAGCCTATTTATCTATTCAGTAAGGTCAAGGAGATTAAAATATACCAAAAAACCCAAAAATACAAAATATGAAACTGACACAAAAGGATAAGGTGTCCAAACTTAGAAATTTAGAAAGAGATGGAATATAAGGTATGTAAAAAGTCTCCTGCATCTTAGTGAATTCTTCACTGAAAAAAAAAAATAAAGTTTTTAATTCTATGAAAGTACCCACCTTTGTCGGAACCTGTAAATATGTCCATCACAAAGAATGGTAACTTCACTGGAACATTGCTACGAATGTCTTTCACTGAGGAACCAACAGCAGTTAATGTTAGGCTTTGAATTAGTAGGACCAGCCATCACCATCTGATTTAGTTTTATCCCATGATTTTCTACTTTAAGCTAGTCCTTTCCTACATGTAGCTGTGGTCTCGTACCAGTATGACTGTTAAAGAGGCTATTGAGTTAGACAAACAATTCCACACCAAATCAGTCAAACAGTAACGGTATTGTGTAGTCCTTACCTGAATAATCCACTATGTGGGTTGGCACTTTTTCAGGGGTGACGTCAGCTGGAATAGTGATTTCTTCAGCTCGTGGTGGAACCTTGGGTTGTAAAGAAACAGCAAGAAAAAGCCTTTAAAGATAATCCAGAAAATTCAGATGGTCAAAAAAAGTCATATGCTATAATACGTGTGTCAATTAGTCAGCTTTAAATAGAACAGCTTTTTAGTAGTTCAAGTACTTTTGCGATTATTTTTTTTTGCAATGTACTGAAAGTCACTGCCACTTTCTCATCTTTATTGATCCAATTACTGAATAAGGAACTTCCCACATGCTTTGCAGGAAAGCAATGTTATTAAAGGATTCATTGAATAATAGTGAAAACCATAAACAAAACCTGAATTGCAATTTACTTTAAACAAAAATGTCATATAAATCAAAGTTCTAAAATTTGGGGGGTTATCAAATTCAACCAATTACTTCAAAGGGCTCCACATTCTTTAGCAGCAGAGTAACATCAGAGTTAGCATGCCATTATTGACAAACTAAATACTGTTTAATCTATGTTTAAAAGTTTTAATTTTTGCACAAGATATCCTGATCCTACTCCCGCAGAAATCAGTACAAGAACTACCCCTGCAAACAGCGCACGAGTTGTTAAACAAAAAATAAAATATTCAAGATATGTCAAACAAGCATGACAAACAAAATACAAATCTCAATTTTTACATAATCATAACCTGACAACTTCCTTACTTCTGACAGAGTGCTAAACATTAAGTTCAGAAAAGCATGCAAAGCAAAACATGATACTAATAAAAAGTGTGTTCTGCAAAATACTGTAAGCTAGCTATGATTGCCGGCCATTTTTTCCAGAGAACACTAATCCATATTCAGGAAGAATCAATTGAAACCTAATTTTAATGAAAACTTCCTGCACAGCTATTTATTGCCTTTTACCTGCTGACACTGAACTTTCATGATGCTTTTGCTCTCTCTCAATAAAAAAAGGAAAAAAGAAAAGCTAATTATCAGAAGAATGGCTCTTTGTAAAGCTTTGGGCTCTGCTTATATCTTCATCAAGAATGATTACTGATAATACCCACTATATTAAACACTATTTCAAAGTCCGAAATGTCTTACATATACCCAATAGCTCTGAACTGCATGACTGACCTGCAGGATCGTCCATGTCTCTTTCAGCAGTTTATATAGGATGCAGTATTTTTTTAAAAGTTATTTCTGTAGTTTCAGAGATTTTATGTTATATATAAATGATGCTTTTTCTCTCAACATGAATTGAGATAATATTCTAGATTATACAGCAAGAAGAAGCCGAGAAGTGAACAGAGGCCTGCAATTCATTAAATACATCAACAAAAAACCTGTCAAAGGAATGGGCTCCTGAGCAGTTTAAGAACAAACAGAAACTGGAGCTCCTTTTTCCCTGCAAGGATGGGAACTAAATTCAGTTATGTTAACAATCTAATCTTGACTCATGAACTGCAGTAACCTACTGATTTGCATTAAACACAGTGCAGTGTAGATTCAAAGAGCAGCACATGATGCCTATTTTAAGACTTATGATCAGAAGAAATAAACATTCATGTTTATATGTAAAAAGCTTAACTATTTGCAGCAGCTGCAGTTCTTTTTATGGCATAAAGAGAACTACATGCTGCTTTTTTACAGGAATAAAACATAGAAGTAGCTTCACTTTTATCCTGGAAGAAAGCAGTAAGGTTTTGGAATTTTTTACTTCAAAAGAATCAGGAAAACATTCTTCAAAAATAGAAATAAAGGCAATGTCTCGCTTAGTGCAAAAAATGGTTAAGTTATACAATGTGACTTTTTAATTCCTCATTCTCATTCATTCTTCAATCTACAAGCTCTTTAAATAAAACAATCCAAAAAAACTGAGTGTCATGTTCTTTCAACACCTTCCCATATACAAATCTCTAATGTTGAAATATGCTGCCAGCTATGACCAGCTTCAACTGCTTAAAAAAACCCTAACATTCTTCAAAAATTAGTTTAATTAACCATGTGAAAAACAAGAAAGGAACTTAGACAAAATTTAAATTCCTCATCTTCACACAGAGATATATTTAAATTAACCTGCATCACTCTTCCAGAAGCCATCATTATACTTTTAGACTTTATTTTTTTTGTAAATAGGAAACATTTTAAAGTAGAGCCTATTAACTTACTCTTTCAAAAAAATATACAACAGGATAGAAACAAAACACAGAAAACAAATAAGGATGCTCTACCTCTTCTGGAAATTCTTCACTGACAAGAGACATAATTAGTGATGTCTTCCCAACTCTGGCTGCAAAAGCATTAAAAACAGAGATTAGATAATTTGATTTTGTTACACTTGATAGTTATATCCCATCTTAAAATGGGAAGTATTTTCAAAACATTTTCCAACTGACCATGTTAAAGGCTTTTTATCTGTTGTTTAAACACACTAAATATGAATGACAGCAATTCTCTTGCAATTCTTTTATTGTAAAATCTTAGGATCCATTTTACACTTCTGCATTTAATCCATAAGGGACTCAAATCCTGCTCTTACACAAAAGCAGGTGTTAACCTTCATTAGCAGGTTTTAACTTTAGTATAGAAAATTTAAGCAAACAAACAAAAATTCAAAACAAATTAGAAATGCATTATACAACTTAATAAATAGAAACAAACATGGCATACAGAAAGGAATTTAGGAATTAACTATTTTTATAGTATTCTTGACATGATGATTGCGCTTCAGACCTAAACTACCAAGCATAAGAGCTGGACAAGAAGACAACGCTCTATCATCAATGGACAAATCCCTACAACCTAGTCTGACTACTTTGAAAGTGCAAGAGCAAAATCTCCTTGATTTAGACGAGCCAACCCCCACAAAAAGTGAAAAAAAATCAAACAAATCACCAACCCTTCTAAAGTAATGGTTTTCTTAATCCAAGATGATAATTTCCATTTTAATATTCAACTTTATTCAATCAAATAAATGGTTCCATTTACCTGCAAAGTTCATACTTCTGATATCACAGTTGGATTGCTTGGTTTTGAGAATCTTTAATGTGACCATTTAAAATTAAGAGTTGGTAACTTTTCTCAGGGTTCCCTTCTCTCTAAAAATCTTCATCTGTTAACTTCCCGTTCCTTTGAAAGCCTTGAAAGCCTATTCCTGTGTTATTTGTTTTCGAGACGTTTCTTAAAAACCAAAATGTTCAGATTCAAATATTATCTGGGATTGTACATTTCTGACAGGCCTCAATTCAACAAAAAAACTCTTTCACCCTGGACGTATAGTATCTTCACCAGCACACGTGTTTTACCAACCACGACAGTGCTCACAGTCAGCCTGCAGCACTATTCCTACTGAAAACAATATAAATGTCAACAATTGACGGAAATTGTTTTGCTGATATTACTTCATTTACATTTGTCTATTTAATTGTATATAATTCTGTATACGGGAGGAAGAAGAAGAGATGAAATTGTACAACTGGTATTACTGAACTGATGATCTAGTCAAAGTACATTCAATTTATCCAAGACTATTTTTGGCATAGTAACAAAGGGCCTTCTGACATCCAGAAACAAAAGCTTCTCTTCACCATGGTAAGTTAAAGATTAGTTATTACAAAATTATGAAAAGCAAAGAAAAAGTTACCCTGGGGAGGAAGACTTTTGTTTTCCTTAGGGAGAATAGTTGTAAATTTTCCCCAGTGGCATTAGCTGGAGAGCAGCAAGATGCAGGTTTTGTAACAACAATATAGTTGTGTTTTCATCAAAGATACTCATATGAGCTAAAACCGTAATTTACACTGCCAGGTGTCCTCCTGCATAAACTACATTTTAAGTTTTATCCTGACAGAATCAGAAGAACTTTAAAAGCTCTCCTATTTCCATAGGAAAAAAAGACACATGCTTTCCTAATAGGCAAGAAAAATTATTAGATAGTTACTGAAAATGGTGCTATGTACTTTGCATCTGACCAAGTCAGCTTTAATTTGAAACTGTGGCAAAACATGTTGGCTTTGCAGGTATAGAAATTAATTTCAGTAATTTTATATGACTGAAAATAGAATATTATGAACTGCTGGTTAGTAAAGATGCTTAGTATGTAAAAGCTTCTGATACACTTCCTAGTGTTCTAGAGTGGTTTTTATGAAAATCCATAGGTTCAAGTGTAGAGATTTGGTTTATTTTACTTGAATCTAGGTCAACCATTTGCCTTTCCAATTCTTTTTATAGTCTTAGAAACAACAGTGTAAACAATATCGGCTGACTAGCATGAAGAAAACAGCACAGCACTTTGTGATAATTAACTTGTCTTTTTCCTCCTGTGTAAGTATTTTAGGTCATGCTGCATAAAATAACATGCTGAATATATTCTGAAAGTTATTGGCTATTAAAAATTTATGTTTGCACTGTGGATACTAGGACTAAAACAACCTTAAATCTAAAATGTAGACCACTGGGGATGAAAAAGGCTGTGTTTTGGAAGAGACTTACAACAAAAGGCCTTTACATGGTATTTCAGAGTCTGAACCTGACAGTCTGCTGTTAACTAAGTATTAACATGGTCTAGACTAACTTGTGGTTTCAGACTAACTTATATAAAACATGTATACAAAACAGTACTAACAGTATAACTAACAAGTTTTATAAAACAAATTTCTCCCTTCTGTTTGTTACAATTCCATCAAAAATGTAATATAAAGATGCTCACAGTCTCCCATGTGTGCCATGTACTGTATGTTGCTATATTTAAGAGACCTGTATCTTTGAAATTTTCAGTTGGACACACTGTGAACCTAATTGCCAAATCAAAGCACCTGTTATACCTGTACTGAAAGCACTGTAACAGAGCCCATTGAGAACGCACCATTGCTAAAGAAAGTAAGGTAAATTAGGCATACATTCTGAAGAGGAATTCACCTGTGTATTTAAATGCACAAATATGTTGTATTTACAAGACATAGTCTTGTAAAACTAGACAAATACAAGCTTAAGGAGTTAACTCTTTCTGCATAGTACCATCACCCTGAAGATTCCTCGATAAAGAAGTCACGGACATCTTTCCGGGCAGTATAGACAGAGCCAAGCCGCACTATAAAATAATGCGTAAACTGTACTATAAATATATATGAGGCATTCAATTCTCAGAAAGCTTTGTCAGTAGTACTACATTCTTAGTATAATTAGGTAATTTTACTAATAACACTTGGTAATTACTCTGTATTCTTTTCCTGTGAGGAAAACTAAAAAAACAGAACCTCCCTCCTACTATTTACATCAGTAAGAAGCCGTATCTTTGAAAGCCTAGTCATTTACTTGGGTATTTTAAGGACATAGTTTTAGGAACGTATAAAAACCCCACAGACTCACTGTAACTTTAGCGCGCACGTAGGTATGTGCTGTTTATGCAAGGTCATACAGCAAGTTAGTGGCAGAAGGGACCTGGCTCCCTGGCCCTGTCCTAGCCACAAGTCCAGAATACCTGACTGACAGCCGCTCAGAGCACATGTGGCCACTGATTTCTAAATCCAGTAAATAAGAAAAATATAAGTTTGGTTTAAAAAAAAAAAAAAAAGTTTAAACAGGGCAACACAGGGCAAAAATTTCATGCCGGTCTCGTCTCCAGGGAGGTCCAGGCAGCACACCAACTCCGCAAACGCACTTCCATGCTCGTTATCCCGCCAAGGGACAGCAAGAAGCCGGGAGCTCGCGGCCGAGCACCCACCGGCGCCTCCCCCCCGCCACTATAACCGCGCACGGAGCGGTCACGGAGCACCCGGCCCCGACCGCCGCCAGCCGCGCAGGGCCGGAGCACCCCTCTCGCCCGGCCGCTCTGGGCCGGCCTCCCCCCCCCGCGAGGCGAAGGGGCCCAGGCAGGGAGCAGGGCGATGTGACAGCCGGCGGCATGGCGGCAGCGGCTCTCCCTCACCCCAGGGCCCCCCGCCCTGCCCCATAGCCTCGGCCCCCGCCCTGCCCCGCAGCCGGCCCAGCCTCTCCGGCACTCACGTTCTCCCACCAGCAGGATCCTCACATCCTTCTTCATGGCCGCGCTCGCTGGCCCCGCCGCGGGGCGGCTCACATCGGGCTCGGCGGGGGAAGCGGAGCCGCCGCGGCCTACGGTACCCTCACGCCGCGACCCCCCCGCGCGTACCGCTTCCTCCTACGGCAGCTCGCGAGGGACAAGCGCGGGAGCGGCGGCGCCGCGCGCCTGCGCGAGATGGTGCGGGCCGCGCGCCGCCCTGAGGCGAGCCCTGCCACTGGGGCGCGGAGGGAGGAGAGCGGGGCGAGGGGCGGCCCTGGCGGGCTGTGCAGGAAGAAACCCTGAGCCAGCGGCCACCGCAGCGGGTCCGTGGCCCCGCGGCCACGATCCGGGGTGCCGACAGCCGCCGCCATCCGTTTGTTTTTTCGTTATTTCTGCCCCCGGTCCCGCTCCTGCCCGGCTGCAGAGATGCTGGGGGGGGCCCCCTCGCCGGGCAGTGCCTCCGTGCTGCTCCTTCCTTCTCTCTGGGTTTATATACGTTAGATACATTTATATATGATAGTTACACATTAAAAAAAATTAAAAGGGGGGACAAAAGACTGGGTAGAAGCTCTCATGGGCCGATGTCCTCCCCAGCAGCGTGTGTGTGTTCCCCTAAAAATAAGAATAAAATGTAGAAAATGGGTGTAGTGCATTTCTAGGGGAGTCTCCACTCCCAAGGCCCTGGTCCAGAGGCCCCTAATTCCTCCCCGCCACCCCCTTGTTGATTACTAAAGTGGAAAGGTGAATACCAGAGATTTTGCAAGAAGCAAGGTGCTAGATGTTGGATCTATATTTTGGAACATATACCCTGTTCCTGCAGGATCTGTTTTTATGACTTGTAGAATATAGAAAGTTGCAGAATTTGACACTAATAACTATGATTTCCTATTTACACTTTGAAGAAGTGCCTTAACGCTTTAATTTTTTCATCTTTAGTGCAATCTCCAGAGCTGCCTCAGGAGACAAGCGTCTGCTCACTACCTCCAGCATCTGCAGCTAAAAATCCAGAACCCATGATTTCAAGCCAGTTTTCCCAGTGTAAGTATGCAAGCCAGCGGGACTCTTCAGTAACAGTATTCAAGGGACTATGAGACACGGGATTTGCTGAAGAAAACTCTACTCACACACATCAGCGGGAGATCTGGCTGTTTACCGAAGCGGAGAAACGCAATGAAGTTACCATGAATTCATCAGTTATTGCAGCATAACGCGATACTATACCTGACTGCACGTGCCAGCGAAAAAGGATCAGAACGCTGTTTGATGGAGGGATAGAAGCTGCGCTGTGGCTTGAGCTGGCTGCAGCGTCTGCCTTGGTGTGTGGGCAGTTACCGCACCTTACTGATCTTTGCTGGTTAAGCCGTGAGGGCTCCATTTATTGTCTGAACTCTGTATCATTTTTACAGAACTATTTTTACAGTCAACAGAGTACTACAGCTGTAGCTGAAAACATAAACCAAATGTTTTTGCTGATCAAATGTGCAAGAACATGTCCCAGTGAACAGCTGACTATGTCAGTTTTATTGTGGGAAGCGTCCCATTTATTCTTGGCAAATTTTTTAGTAAGATTGTGGTTAGGAATAAGATCCGTCCTGTAAGGTGGCAAGTACCTTCACCTTCACACGGGAGTGCGTGAGTCTGTCATGGATGTCTCCTCAGTTGTGCCCGTTAAATGTTTCAGTGTGCTCAGGATGCAGTCATTGGTGCTTGGTGGAGGATTTTTGCTGATTTGCAGGATTGAAATTTGGTTAAAGTTTGTTGTACGACTGTCGGTTTTCATTTCTGTACTTGAGTAGAGATGCACACCCACTGTTATTAAAGCCATCACCCAACAGATTCTGCATCAGCCAAGTGACGTGTTCCCAGAGCTTCTCTGCGGGGTGCCACTACTGGGAAGTAATTACCAAGGCCAGCGATGGGTGGGCTGTTGGAGTTGCTCATGAAATGATTGGAAAAAGGGACGAATTAGGAAGAACGGAGCATTCCCAGTGTGTAGAATGGCTAGGTCCTCCCATCCCGGGCCCCCCCTCAGGGAGAAAGGTTTCCATCCCCCTTCAGGTCCCTCCACGGCTTCGGGCAGGGCAGCAGCGATGGCCCAGCTCAGCCTGTACCAGCTACTGGACGAGCCCATCGGGACGCCCGAGCGTGGGGCAGTCAACTTCATGGCGTTGCGTAGCCTGCTGCGTGCCATGCTCGGGCACCTGGGCCTGCGGGACCTGCCTGCCCAGAAGCAGGAGGACAGCCTGACCCCGCTCTGGGAGGGGGACCAGCTGGCAGAGGCACCCCCTGTGCTGGAGAAGGGGGGGGACAGGACCCAGGACACAGGGCAGCAGCCGCAGGAACCGGGGGAGTGGCTGCCTGGGAAGGACTTGCTCCAGGAGACCATGAGCAGCCCCAAGCTGGCCTCCGTGGCCACCGATGTGGGGTGGATGAAGGACAAGATCAAAGGGAACAAGAGTGGCATCTCCAAGGTAGAGGCTCTTGCCGATCCCCTGGGTGCTCCCCTGCAAGACACCCCATCCTCCAGGGTCCACGCTGCCATTGTGCTGCCCTTAGACCAAGGTCTGGTATAAGCCTGAGCTGAGGGTGGCACGTGGGGCCTCAGT
Organism: Alca torda; assembly: GCA_008658365.1. NCBI lineage: Eukaryota > Metazoa > Chordata > Aves > Charadriiformes > Alcidae > Alca > Alca torda. The sequence goes on from CM018086.1 coordinate 38,836,965, forward strand.
GACGGAAAGGGATGAAGTTTTGGGGAGGAAAAACGGGCTGAAATGCTGCTCCGGTTGCTCTGGGTCTTCCCCACGTTGCCATCAGCCAGTCCTGGTGGGGCCAATACCCACTGAGTCCCTGGTGCCCTTGGCTCTGTTGGATGGAGGCTCAGCACCCTGGAGGTCTGGCCCCCCGACACTCTCCACCCCTGTCTTCCTCGCTCCTGACCTTCAGCCAGTACCGTATCCGCTCCTGGGGCAGCTGGGAGGCTCCATCAGCACCTCATGGGCCCCATCTCCCACTGCAAATCCCTTGGGCTCGCCCACGGGCTAAAGCCAGCACTGGTGGGGACTGGAGAGGGGCCTCACCCTGCGTGGTGCTGAGCCACTGGTGACCATGCATCGCCAGAGCATCCCCTGTGGGGAGAAATAAGCTTGGGCTGAAGGAAAGAGCCACCGTCAGCACTGCCGGGCCAGGTCCTGCCAGGGCTGGGACGCTGCGGGAGATGGCAGCAGGGAGGGTTCCCCGGGCAGCTGAAGATGGTGGTGGCCGCTTTGTTAGCGGTGGGTGCTGCTGCCCTGGCCAGGCTGCAGTTGAGGGGGCTGCAGGGGCTCTTTGCCCCTTGGATGGGCTTCAGTGATCTCGCCAGGAGCCTGGCAGGGGCAGCAGGGCTGGGGGCGTCCCTGCTGAGCCAGGGCGTGCAATGGCCCCCCCGGGGCAGGGGTGGGGGTCTCTGGGGAGCTGCTGCGCCATCTCAGCTGTTGAAGATGTGATGGATGGGAAGTGCTGCCTGCGCTGCCCTGCCAGCTGGGCACTGCCCCCCAGCTCTGGGCAGGCCACAGCGGCAGTAATGGTCCTGGTCCCCAGGGACCCTCTCCTGGGGCTCACCCCCACCACCCCCTTCTGCCAGGCCACAGCTCTCTCCCAGGAGCTCCTTCAGGAGATCGGCGCAATGAAGGAGGCGCATTCCCACATGGAAGAGGAGATCCGGACGATGCAGGAGGCGCTTAGCTTGGTGAGCTGCCACTGGTGCCCCAAGAGGGAGCTGGGCCCTTGCCCCCTCCCTGCCCCTCTCTCCATCACCACCCCAGCCCCTGCCCCGCGGCCATCAGCCGTCACTGTCCCCCAGCAGGAAGGGCACCAGGAGGGAAGAGCAGGAAGGGTGTCCCAAGGAGGGGAGCAGGGGAGCTCAGCCACCCCCAACCAGAGCTCCCCACACTCTGCCCCCCAGCACTGCCCCAGGGAGGGTAGAAATGGGCATCGCTGCCTGCAGGGTAGGCTGGGCTTAGAAGGAACTGCGGGCATCAACCAAAGGGATGCTCAGGCACTTTGGAACCAAAGAGCCATAAAAAAAGACATGTGGGAGCTGGGAAGGAGGGAGATAAAGCTCTGCCCCGGGCAACACAGCCACAGCCCCTGGGCACAGCCCTTCCCAGCATCCCTCTGTCTTGTGCCAAGGGAATTTGTGTATGCTCCTTTTAAATCCACTCCCACATCCCAACTGGTGTCCCTCTCCTCTCCCTGCTCCAGGGGAAACTCCAGGACTCCGCCAGCCAGCTGCCAGGCCCCCGTCACAAGAAGTGTCGTGATGAAGTATGGCCGCAGGTGGTCCTGGATCCTGCACTGAGGCAGGAGGTAGCTGTGTCCCCAGCTCCCTTGGGGGGACCATTGCTTCTGTGTTGGGACATGGTCCATGGGTGGTGGGTGCTGGGCAGTGATGCTGGGGGGGTCCTGTCCCTGAGGGTGCCATCCCTCCCAGCTACGTGGCCCGGCTGACCCCTTCATCCCTTTTTTCCCCAGAAAAGCCTGAGGGAAATGCTGAGCCTCAGCCCAGCCCTGGAGGAGGTGAGCGGCATGGTGGGCTGGGAGGTGCTGGGGGATGGCTTGCCTGGTGGGCAGCAAAGCAGAAGGAGGAGGAGGAGGGGGCAGATCCCAGCATTTGTCACTGTGAGATGGTTTCCAAATCCCGCCTGGGGCTGCTGCTCCTGAAACACCAGCGCAGCCCCTTGGACTGGGAAGCGGGTCTGGGCAGCAGGCCTGGAGCACCGAATCCCTTGCTGGAGACCAAAAGGCCTTGCTGCCATGGCCCGGGGAGTCAGAGGGGGGTTGCTGCTCCCCAGGCTCGACTGCTCAAACGCTGCCGGCCCAGAGGCCAGCAAAGCACTAAGGGGGCTGGGGAGGTTCCGGGAGACTGTGGCCATGGGACCGGGGGGGTCTGTGCGGGGTGGGCAGCCTTTGCCTTGGGGCTCTTGTGGTGTCCTTGAATTTGGCCCTGTGACACGGTGCCTTGGAGACAGGGAGTGGGGACGTGGCGGGGGGACCTGGGGTCTGTCCTTGCTGCTCCATGGCTGCCTGTAAACCTGCTCCCCTTTGCCTCCTCTTCCCAGGAGGGCAGTGGGGGCCTTTCTTCCTCCACCACGTCCCCCCAGGCAGACGTGGACACCCAGCATGGGGCAAGCTCCATGCTGGGGACGAAGCAACCAGGGGCACAGCCTGTGCCCAGCGCAAGCAAGGGGGCTCCAGGGACACAGCCTGGCTCCAAGGAGACGCAAGCAGGGACACACAGAGCACCAGTGAGTCCTGAGAAGGTGGCAGGTGCTCCTTCAGATGGGAAGAGCATTTCTGATGCCAGCGCCACAACCCCCAGGATGCAGCCAGGGTACCCTGGCACTCAGAGCACCACACAGGGGATGGAGCCAGGATACCCCAGCACCCAAATCACCACCCCAGGCATGCAGCCAGCATGCCCTGGCATCAAGACCACGACCCCAGGAGAGAAGCCAGGGTCCCCTGGCACCTGGACCACCACCCCAGGGATGCAGCTAGGATCCCCCAGCATGTCCCATTTGCAAGAGCCAGCAATGCCCTGGGGGTCCTCAGCCTCCAGCAGTGCCTCTGGCCATGGCATGGAGACGGCAGAGGGTCTCCGCCAGTCTGGGCAGCTTGGCCACCCGAAGGCGCAGGTGGCCCACCTGGAAGCCACCAAGTCAGACCACGCAGCTGCACCTGCTCTTCCCGGAGGGAGGTAGGAACCCTGAGGGGGCTGGTGGGGGGTGTTTGGTGTGGGAACTCCCTGGGTTGGGGGCTCATCGTGTTCAGAGCCTGGCCCCAAGGGCAAGACCCCTCACTGACAGCATGTCCCCTTGGACCATGTCCCTCTAGATGACAACAGCATTGCCCTCCGGGGTCAGGTGTCCTCCCTGCAGAGCCTGGCCAGCAAGCTGCAGGAGGTGAAGGAGAAGGTGAGCCAGTGGCAGTCCCTGAGGGGGCTGCAGGGATGCCAGGGGGCATTTGAAGAGGGAGGGTGCAGCCAAAGGGCCCCCATGCTGGGACAGCACGGGGTGCCATGCCCTGACTCTGCCACCACCGCCATTCCCAGATCAGGCAGCTGGAGGATGCCCTTGGAAAGTTGGGGGTGGCTGGAGTGGACTGGAGAGCAGATGGCAGCGACCAGATCACCCTGCAACTGGGGTAAAAGGACGGGAGAGGGTTTGCTACCCCATGGGGCTGCAAGGGAGCCCAGGGGCTGGGAGCATCCCAGTTTGGGGGGTGAGGGACACCACCTGAGTGGCCCCGATGAGGCTAAGCCCACCTGTGCGCCCATCTTGCTGGCCAGGTCCATGCTGCAGGAGATAAAGCAAGAGGTGTTGGAGCTGAAGGAGCTGGGACTGCAGGAGTTAAAGCAAGAGGTGTTGGAGCTGAAGGAGCTGGAATTACAGAAGATAAAGCGTGAGCTGAAGGAGCTGGGAGAACACCAGGACATGACCGAGGCCATGCTGAAGCATCTGGTGACAGAGGTGGCTGAGCAGATGCAGGCTCAGGTGAGGTCTGGGGGGAGCACTCCCACTGCCCGCCGGCTGGGTGGGGGGCTCCTGGCAGGGTCCCTCTCCACATCCCCTGGCTGGCTGCGGCCATCAAGCCTCCACTGCACCTTGGCTTGTTGTCTGCATCCATTCCATCTCAGAGCTGATTCCTTCTCCCCTTCCTGCAGCAGGGCAAGCCGAAGGCGATGGAGAGTGCAGGGCAGGAGCAGGCAGAGGCGCAGGCAGCATGCCCCGCCTGCTGTGGGGACACTGGAGCGCAGCTGGGGCAGCTCCTGCAGCGCTACGAGAAGCTCCAGGAGGTGGTGGACTCCCTAATGTCCCAGCGGGTGGCGGGCAAGGTGCTGAGGCAGCTGCCGAGGCAGAGCCAGGTAGGGAGATGCCGGCGTGGGGGGCTTGGGAGGGGGCTGCTGGGACTCCCCTTGCTGTTTGTGCTTTGCTGTAACATGGGGGAGCCCCTCGCTTCTCCCCACATTGGCTTGTACAAGTCAGCACCATGGAAGGAAATGAAAGCCTTGGTGCAAATGTCCTCCTGGCACCAATAGCCTGTGGCCACTGGCCAAGTAACCTGGGTCTGTCCCCACGGGGCAGCCGGTCCCCCCCTTGCACAGCACCACCTTGTCATCTTCCTCCCTGAAGCAGGATGAGGAAGTGCTGAAGCGCATCCAGTCCACCGTCGTGCAGGTGCAAGGGAACTACGAAAAGCTCAGGTCCGTCATGGGGAACCTCCTGCACGACAGTGAGCGGCAGCAGCAAGATACCAAGGTAGGTGGCTGAAAGCCCCGCGGGGTCAGAGCATTCTCCAGGCAGAGCATGGGCACCACAAGGGATTTGTCCCTTTCCTGGAGGTTTTTAAGGGGGGTGGGAGATGGGGGGTGCTGAGCTGGCCGGGAGGCAGCTCCGACGCTGCCGTGACATCATGGGGTGCTTTCTGTGTTGGAAGGCTCTGTTCCAGTCCCTGGAGAAGCTGGTGAAGGGGAAAGCGGACAAGAATGACCTGCTGCTGGGACTCGATGTGGTATGGCCTCGAGGGTCCCCGGCACCAGCCAAGGGGGTCCCAGGCAGGGTGACAATCACCCCTTGTCCCTTGGGTGCTTGGTGGCAGAACCTGCTGCGGGGAGGGAAGATTTCCAGACTGGCTGCGGGTCCCTCGCCAGGTCCCTCTGTCTCCCCACGGGTCCCTTTGGCTGCTGGGACCAACCCCATGGGGGTGATGGGGCAAGCAGGGCCACGTAGCTACTTCTCCCTCTCCTCCCAACACGAGGTGACCCTGCCTATGCTGCCTTCGTCCTTTCCCCACCACTCTCCTGCCTTTCCCTCTTGCTAGAAAGCAGACAAAAACACCCTGGCTGGCAAAGTCAACCGCAGTGAGTTCGACACAAGGATGGAGCAGCTGACTGAGATGGTCGAGGAGATGCTGAGCCGGCAGACGGGCCAGGAGAAGGTCCAGCAACAGCTTAGTGAAGAGGTGGCCTCCAAGGTGAGGGGTGTCTCATCTCTGCCACGCTAAACTTGCTTCTTCAGGGCTCGGCATCCCTCCAAGGATCCCCTCTCCCAGCTGTCCTACCTGGGGACCACGATGTCCCATCCTGGGGCAGCTGGCTGAAGGTGTGCACCTGTCCACAGCTGGACCGCCAGGAGCTGGGGGCTCTGCAGAAGCAGCTGGAGGGGCACTGGGAGAGCAACCTGAAGCAGCTCCAGAAGGGGTCACAGGCAGAGGCTGATGATGCAGCTGGCATTAAGAAGTGAGTGCAGTGGGGACAGTGGCAGCTTCAGGAACACCTCGCTGCTGCCTGTGAGCTGCCTGCCTGTGTCCGCCCCCAGGAGCTCACCCAGCCCTTTTCTCCCCACTCCAGCCCGCCGCTGACCCATTTCCACTGCCTGTCCTGCGACCGGCCCCTCGACATGCGGGTGCCTGGCCCGTGAGTAGCACCTGGCACTGTGGGCAGGATGGGGCGGTGATGGGTGCTGGCGGTGCCCCGCTGTTCCGGGCACAGGGGTTCGGGTGTCTGCCTGGGGGGTCTGACCCTGCCCAGCCCGCTCGCGGCCCTGCCCGGGAGCAGGGGGACACAGAGCCCTCCCTGGGCAGCAGGGGGGTGCCGTGGGCTACAAGCCCATGGGTGTCAGGGCACTGCCCCATCACCCATGTGTGGCTCTCGCCCTCCCCAGGCACATCGTGACCATCCCATCCCTACCGGCGCTGTCTCCCCGCCTCGCCGAGCACTCCCGTACCATTCTCATGCCAGAGCAAGAACAGCAGCACGACCACAGGTAGGGGACACGGGGACCCATCCCTGTCCCACTGGGGTGCAGGGTGGCCCGGCCCTGGCGAGGGAAAGCTCTTCCCCAGGTAGGGGTGGAGGGGTCTGGGGGGACCTGGGCAGGGCAGGGGAGCAGAGATGTGCTGCAGAGGGTCAGCTGTGCTTACCCTGGCTCTGTGGGGTTTTACAGCCCCTGTCTGGCCCAGGTCTCTGTCTCAAGGGCGCTGAAGCCACATGTGATGAGTTGTGTCTGGTCTCAGCCTGACCTCGGGCTTAGGGAGGTCAGGTTCCTTCTCTGAAACAAGTTGCCGAAATCAAGCGCTGCAGCTGGGACAGCGCAGCTCCTGCCTCCTGGTGTCCTTGGCGTGGGGTGCAGGGACCTGCCACTGCCACAGCCAGCTCCCAGGGGCTGTGGGGAAAGAGCAGATCCAGCAGGACAGGTTGGGGGTCTCCTGCAGCAGTCGCAGGGGAGCCGTGAGGGACAGACCCCACCGGGGAGCAGCCCCTGTCTGCCTCCCTGGCATAGCAGGCTGAAGCACGAGGTGCCATGGTGCCGGGCACTGAGCATCTGCGTACCCCATCCCACAGGGAGCCGCCAGCCGAGGTCAAGTACCCCACCGTGCTGCGGAGCTGCGGGGGCCGACACACTGTCACCACCCCGCTGCAGCGCCGCCAGTGCCTCCAGCTCCCCCGGCGCCTCCAGCCGCTCCTGCTCCCCACGAAGGTAGGGATGACAAAGGTAGGGATGTGGCAGGGGCGACTGAGGCTGAGCCTTTGGGGCGGGGGGGTCTGTACCTCCGTTTCCCCAGGGAGAGCTGGCTGTGGGAGGGTTGCCAAGGGATGCCGAGTTCGGCCCCGTGGCTCAGCCAGCCCGCTCTCTGATTCCCAGTACAACGTGGTGGACCTGTTGGCAAAGGATGGCTGCATGCCCAGGGACCAGCTGGACAGTCCTGTGCTCACAGACAGGGTACGGACGGGGCTGGCTTGGGGAGAGGATCCCGTGGGTGTGAAGGGGACAGCGGGGAGGGCAGAGCACCCACGAGGTGCTGGGTTTTCCCCACGCATGTCCCCCCCAGTGCCCCCACCCCAGCTCACTCTGGTCTCTCCTGCCACCCCTGCTGCCTGACAGGGCCAGCACAGCACCAGCCCGGGCTGCACAAGGCAGCGGACAGCAAGAGCGACTCGTCCAACTGCCACCTCCCTCACGCACCAAGGGCCCCGCGGGACAGATCCAGTAGCCGGGCACGGACAGCTGGTGTCCAAAAAGTGATTTTTTATTTAATTAATAAAAAGCCTTTGACCTTATTTGCTCTTGGGGTTTTTTTCCCTTTTTTTTGGGCCATGAATGGCGGTCACAGGGACAGAGGGGGCATCACCTTGGTAAATCACAGCCCCCAGTTCCGCTCTCCCCCCTCAAAGCCCAGTGGGAAATGCAGCAGGCAGTGGGCTTGTGGGCTCCTGTCGCCTCTGCGGGGGAGTTCTGCTCTGGGCTTCCCTGGGATGGTGACGGAGCTTTCTGCCAGCGAGAGCCATGAGGCAGATTTCAAGCACTGTAATGGAACGGCACTGGCTGCAGTGCTGCACCTGCCAAGTGAGTGCCTCCGACGCACAGGAACACCAGAAGCGACACAACACACTCCCTTTTACATGGCACGGTGATTTATGACCAAAGTGCAACAAATTGCTGCTCCTGAGCAGTGCGGCACAGTTTGGATGTGGAAACCTAGAGGTGCCCAGGGAGTTCATCGTGCTGGCCCTGTTCTTTTTCCAGATGCACCAGGAAGGGACGCCTCAGCCCTAACAGGAGGGAGCAGCACCAGCTGGGCGTTAACTGTTGGCAACATTGAGAGGGCCACCCCCAGTCTTGTAGAAGCTGACACACACACCGCTGGGGTCTTAGAGATGTGCATTTAGTCCAAAGTACTTTCAGGGTGTTCAGGGACAGCAGTTCAGTGTTCAGCTACATCAGAGCAGAGCATGAAGAAAAGCAGAGGAAAGTACCAGCTGCTGAGTCCCAGGAAGGCCTGGGTCGCTACACACTCCTTGGTAAATTCCTGTGTGAGACACTGAAGCTCGTACAGAAGCTCTGCAGTCACAGCCAAAATTGTCACTTTTCTGAAAAGCCCTTACCTCCTGTTTGTGTGACTTAGAGTTAAAGATCCATTTCTTTCTAGACTATATAGCCAGAAAGCAGGGTAAAGAGGATGTGAGGTATTGATTTCAAAGGCATGCAAAAGCATTTCTTTGTCAGTGATGGAGTAAAAAGACACGGTCTTCTTTTGTAGCTCCAGCAAAACTCCAACCCTCAACGGTTTATCCTTGCATAATAATGTTTCTTGATCTCTGTGCCATGCTGACAGCTGCTTTTTGGGACCTAGCCATTCTACACACCAGGAATGCTCCGTTCTTCCTAATTTATCCCTTTTTCCAATCATTTCATGAGCAACTCCAACAGCCCACCCATCGCTGGCCTTGGTAATTACTTCCCAGTAGTGGCACCCCACAGAGAAGCTCTGGGAACACGTCACTTGGCTGATGCAGAATCTGTTGGGCGATGGCTCGTAATCAGTCGGGGAGCTGGAAACTGTTACTGTCGTGTTCTGGGCCGCGATCGCTAAGCGCTCATATACTCTTCCGACATCAAAAGTCACATCAGCTGCCCCTAGAAGAGAGAAAGGAAAACATTCTCACCTGCAGGCAACGTGAAGACAGATCCCTCAGTATTTACATGCATCCTAAATAACAGTGGGTGTGCATCTCTACTCAAGTACAGAAATGAAAACCGACAGTCGTACAACAAACTTTAACCAAATTTCAATCCTGCAAATCAGCAAAAATCCTCCACCAAGCACCAATGACTGCATCCTGAGCACACTGAAACATTTAACGGGCACAACTGAGGAGACATCCATGACAGACTCACGCACTCCCGTGTGAAGGTGAAGGTACTTGCCACCTTACAGGACGGATCTTATTCCTAACCACAATCTTACTAAAAAATTTGCCAAGAATAAATGGGACGCTTCCCACAATAAAACTGACATAGTCAGCTGTTCACTGGGACATGTTCTTGCACATTTGATCAGCAAAAACATTTGGTTTATGTTTTCAGCTACAGCTGTAGTACTCTGTTGACTGTAAAAATAGTTCTGTAAAAATGATACAGAGTTCAGACAATAAATGGAGCCCTCACGGCTTAACCAGCAAAGATCAGTAAGGTGCGGTAACTGCCCACACACCAAGGCAGACGCTGCAGCCAGCTCAAGCCACAGCGCAGCTTCTATCCCTCCATCAAACAGCGTTCTGATCCTTTTTCGCTGGCACGTGCAGTCAGGTATAGTATCGCGTTATGCTGCAATAACTGATGAATTCATGGTAACTTCATTGCGTTTCTCCGCTTCGGTAAACAGCCAGATCTCCCGCTGATGTGTGTGAGTAGAGTTTTCTTCAGCAAATCCCATGTCTCACAGTCCCTTGAATACTGTTACTGAAGAGTCCCGCTGGCTTGCATACTTACACTGGGAAAACTGGCTTGAAATCATGGGTTCTGGATTTTTAGCTGCAGATGCTGGAGGTAGTGAGCAGACGCTTGTCTCCTGAGGCAGCTCTGGAGATTGCACTAAAGGTGAAAAAATTAAAGCATTAAGGCACTTCTTCAAAGTGTAAATAGGAAGTACTTCTGCTTATAAAGGAAAACACACACAAAATAAACCTAGCTAGTGGTTAAAGTACAAAACAAAGAGTTGCTTTATTGGTTGTATAAATTATCAATGGATGTGTAGGCAAATATTTTATCCATTTTTATCTGGTGTTCTTGGTTTTTTTCCTGAGTATCATGTGTTTCTTGTGTTTCTTGCACGTGCATTGCATAAGCACCAAGTAATTTTTTATTCTAATTGCTGACCAAAATGCCTGACATTCAGCCCTAAAGCTTTAAGGGCTGTTTCTAACTTTCTATGACACTGTAGTGCATATTTGTAAGACTCATTTGCAGGCACTTTCTGGTGTAGTTACACAATACATTGGCTTCATCTTGAAGGCTGTCCTTAAAAGTTCCTGCCCCACACCTCTGCCCACTGATTCCTCAGTTTTGCTAGTAAAAAGGATTGCAGAGCAAAGCTGTAAACTCAGTTGCTGAAACGATCAAGACAAGAGAAACCCTGAGGGAAAAATACGGTGAAGTATCTGGGGTTTTTAAGGAGCGGTGCAGGTAGTACTGGAAAGGGTTGGAAAGGGAGAACTGCCCCTCAGCAGCAGTGGGGTTTTAGGTCAGCCTGAAGTTTCTCTCACAAACTCTCGGAGGCCTTTCTACAGGAGAGGGACAGTGCTGGGAGGAGCAGAACTCCATAGCAAGGGCCACACCAGGTCTAAAGCTTTGCTTCGACACAGCTTTTGGTGGGAAGGAATTTTATGTCTGCTCTTAGCAAAGACTTTGCTGTTATGTTACTCTCTATTTAGAAAAAAAAAATTTAATGGGTTATATTTCATTCTCCATTACTGATCTGCTTGTCGGTCATTTCTTTTCTTTTGGGCTCCCATGCAAGAAGTATAACGTAATCGTATTGTCTCCAAAACCGCAAGAGGCCTTATAATAATCACATCGATTTTCTCGGAAATGTTTGGGTTGTTTTCCAAAGCTGCAGACCCATCCTTTTGTAAGCATGTTTTTTTCATACAAATCTTTACTGTGGGGTCAAAGCAGTGTCAAAGTACAGCAGCGCAACCCCGCCGTGCAAGGGACGGAGTCGGGGGAGGGGTGTGTGTGTGTGTGACACACAGGGCCCTGCTGGATCCACTCCCTCTGAGAAAGAGATTTCAAAACAAGGAAAACCCACCTGGTGGGAACTGCTGAGCATACTCCAGAAGTAAAATTTCCAACTTTCTCTTAAGATCTTCTACAGCAGTTTTGGCAACATTAAGCTTCTCATCAAGTGTCATTTTAGTCATTGTTGAAGGTGAGCCTTTGTACCTCCGTCTCTCAGGTAAGTTACTCTGATAATGAGGTAAGAGAATCAAGGGGAAGGTATAAACAATAGCAGATACAAACATCTAGCATGTCAGATTATATTATAAAGCCAGAGTGGAAAAACAGCAGCGATCTCTAAAATCTTATTCTTTCTATTGAGAGCTTCCTTTGCAGGATAGTTTTCTGTAAGCCTTCAGGTTAACGTATCCATATGTATACACAAGCTTTCTCTTTTTAAACGTTTTTCTTGTTTTAGAACCCAAAACTTAAAAGTTTTAAAGTGTGTTAGTATGAGATCTAGCATAAAATACCCACAAAGGGATAAGCCTCATCTGCCTCAATTTAGAAATTGTGGAAATCTACATCTGCGCTTTTCTCTCAGTCTGCCTTTAGAGTCTGTGGAAAGAAGCAGGCGTTCTGAAGGTCCTGTTAATCTCACTTGCAGGTAGGCGTCTCAAGCGGGCCAGGTGACTCGTGTGCTCTCAAAGTGCCTGTTTCTCTTGACTGCCTGTAACGGGACTCTGGGTCAGACAGACGAACATAGTCACACCAGGGGAATTCCAACGCAGGCCCCCGTGCCTTGCCCTGGAAGTGCACTTCTGCCACCTGGCACCGTCACACCCAGGGAGCCCCACTCCAAATTCCTACCAGCTAATTTGCATCATTGGCATTGCTGTGTTCAACATCAAAATGGGCTCTGCAGAATTGAAAGTGCTTTAACTGCCTCTTCGGAGAGTCCTTGACATATTGTCCCCAAGAAAGTTGTTAGAAAGTAATTAATAACTTTGTGAGTTCTTTAACTTGCAGACATATTTGGATATACATATACTGGAAAATAAAAAGATAATAAAGGATCTTATCTTAACCTTAGATTTCACTCAGGACTGGATTTAAGCAATGCAGTCCCCACTTAGCTCACCAACAACCTTGGAACAAACCCAGTTCTGACTTGCATCCCCAGCCTCTGCCTTTGCTAATACTTGTTCCCTCTGAATTTCTCCCTCCAGACTTCCCCCGGTAACAGCAATGGCTGTGGACTGGAGCATCGTCTCTAGTGAGAAGAGTGCAGTGGGGACCCAAAAGTGCCCTGTACGTTTTCAGCTCTCCAAGTCATCGAGCCTAAGAGTTTCTACTCGTATTCTGCCGCTTCATTTCGTCGCTTACCGTTTGGGCTTTGATGTCTGTGAGCTTGTTTGCTTCACCACAGAGCTGGTGAATAGTCTCTTCAGTTTTCCCTTGAGCTGCTTTTTGCTCTTGTTCAATGAACATCAGTGTGTTTCTCTCCTGTCTTTCAACATACTCCTTCATGCAACAGAAATCTTTAGTAATCTGGCTTCTGATCTGAGACGTGTATTCCTGAAAGGCAGAGAACATGGAGTTCACTGTGTTGGTTGAAAAGATGTGTGGAATACGAGAACCTACTGCCCCATCTAACGTGCTCTTTGCCTGACCCCTGCAGACCAGAAACAGCTACCTCGAATCAAAGGAATAAAATATTTGACACTCTCCTGCATTACCTGCAATGAGATTTTGGGCATATTAAGGATCTTGACTATTTTATGGCCAGCAGTCTCTCCTTGACAACTTAGATCAGTATTCCCTCATGATGATCTGCATTTTGCATCTAAGAGCTCCACAAACATTCAGGCTACTCTTGGGGTGGGCAGAAAGGGGAACAATGCACAACGCCGGTGGCCTTTGTGCCAGCCAAGGCAGGAGTTAGCACAGCTGCTGCTGCCATAGTTCTTTCTCATCAATAAAAACAGAGTTGTGACAGCGACAGAAGGAAACAAAAAGGCAGATCCCTGCTCTGGGCTGGAAGGCTCTGCTGGAGTCAGTCACGTCCCCAGGTGGCAGTGGGAGCAGAAGCCAACTGCAGGCGGTGAATGTACAATGTGAACCTTTGCTTTACTCAGATCTTTCCTCAAGAGCTGGGTGGTCTCTTGCTCGGAGATGTCCCATACCTCTTCCTCCTTTCAAGAGACACATTGGACCATTTATCTATAGAACCCTCAAAGAAAGCATGACCAGGTTGAGCAGCGAGCTAGTAAAAATCCCTACATCATTGACATTTGTTAAGCAGTGCAGTGGGCTGGTTGAGGAGGGGTATGGAAGACCCCTCAGAATTAATTCTGCGTGGGAATAGTCACAAGGAAGTCAACGTGCAACAGTCATCAATTACACGTTCAAATATAATTCTGAGCTTCAGCCCTTTGCTTGACTGCAGAGGCTGAAGAAGACTTTTTAGATACATATGTGCTAAGATAATGAAGGTCAATAGATTTTTCTCCTTTCCAAGTTTGGGAGTTATTTCAAGCAAGATCTAGATAAGGAAGCAGTCCCATTTTGTCCATTCGGCTGGGTGGAGCTGCAGCACTGTATAATGTTATGTGTCCTTTCAGGAGTTTCCGATGCAATGCTGGTGCAATAAATAACACCCAGCACAAAGAACACTTGGTTATTACCATCATAATCAGCTGAACGCATGCAGCTATCAGTTCTTCTAATTCAGCTACGCAGTTCTCAATGTATCAGACACCACCGATGAACCCCAAACGCGGCTTTACCTGAACCCATCTGCTCAACATCCTTGAGCTTGTTATGACAATGCCAGTAGCAGTGTGTGAAATGCGAAGGGGCGCAAAAAGAAAGATAAAGTTCACTCAGTTCCAGCCATGTCCCACGTTCATGACCCTGGTGAAGTATTTAGAATTGTGGCAAGAGTTGTCCCAGGGGCGCCGCAGGATGGAGCCCTGGGCTGTCCCGGGGGGTGCCGCGGGATGGAGCCCCGGGCTGTCCCGGGGGGCGCCGCGGGATGGAGCCCCGGGCTGTCCCGGGGGGTGCCGTGGGATGGAGCCCCGGGCTGTCCCAGGGGTGCCCCAGGGTGCCTCCGGCCGTACCTTCTGCCCGGGCCGCGGCCCTGCCGAGCTCCGGTCGCTGCAGGGAACGGCTCCGGAGGGTTTCGGTTCATCGCCTGTTTCCAGCTCTTCATCCTTTACCTCCTGCGGGATCAGGCTCACCAAAGCGGCCAGCTCCCGGTTGGGCCGCAGGTCCTTCAGCTCGAAGCCCTCCCGGCAGAGCGGGCAGCCAGCGCGCTGCCTCCCCGCGCAGTACCGGAGGATGCAGGGCCGGCAGAAGCTGTGGGTGCAGCCCGAGAGCCGTACCGGGTCCCTGAAGAACTGCAGGCAGCAAGTGCAGCTCAGCTCCACGGCGCCCAGCAGCTGCTCCAGCCCGACAGCGGCCGCCATGGCGCGGCGGCCCGGGGCGGAGCCGGGCGGGCGCCCCGGTTTCGTTTCCCCCGGCCGCCTCCTCCCGCCGGAGCGCCGGGCGGCTCCGCTCGGCCCTGCCTCTGCCGGAGGCCCCGGGGGGCCCCCGCTCCCCCCCGGGCAGCTGCCGGCCCGCCAGAGAGCCCGGCGCCGGCCCGGCTCTGCCTCCGCTGGGGACTTGGGCCGGGAACGTGGGGCGACTGGGGAAACGAGCAGGGACACAGAGCTCGCTGTGACCTGGCCTTGACTTTGACCGACTCGCCAAAAAAGTTGCTGCTCTCTGCACGATTTCATTTTCAGAGGGGATTTCCCGGGCTTGTAACGAGTCATGGCAGAGCTGCTGACATGGCTGGTCCACTGACCCGTCCCGGAGAGCACAGACACAGCTCAGCGCGGTGAGCAGAGCCCTGTCCCGGCAAAGATAGGCTACGAGATGGACCGATCTCCTCTGAGGTCATCCTGGGTTACCCAGCTCATCTCAAAATAACATATACCAACAAACCAAAGGAAGGCTGACGTTGTTCCTCATACAAGTCAGAAGGTGCTTGGCTATCGATTTCAAGGGCTGCAGGATTAAGTTGTTACAAAGATTTGCTGAACTAGCACAGAGCTAGAATGAATAAGGTCACATGGGGAGAGAGGCTGGGAGCACAGGGAAGTTCATGGGACCAGATCGTCAACAAAACTGCTGCGGGTCACTCAGAGATGGATGGTGATGAGCTGGCTGAGACAGGCAGAGTGATAATCCAACTCCAAGAATTCTTCTGCACTATTTGGGGTGGGGAAGAGTTAATCTCACTAATCCCTGCAAGTATTGGCACTTCCTCATTTTCTGCAGAAGAGGAGAACTATTCCGGCTATCTTAGACTGGCTGGCAACTGCCAGCAAAAGGTGGAAGCCTCAGCAGAAATTTAGTTTGCAAGACTTCCTCTTGATTTGCAAACTAAGGCTATCTGAAAAGAAGAATTAAAGATCTGAATGTCTGGCTGCTTGGTAGAACAAAATCTCAGACTTGGTCTTGAGGCAAGAAAACACTCATTGCAGTGGATCAGCCCAAAGCAAATCTGCACCAATTCCTGCCCAGAAGGGACGTGAGTGGGACCTGATCAGGAGGCACCACGCTCCACTGCCAGCGCTGGTCCTCGTTCATTGAGTGTCTTCAAGCAAGTCACTGAAGAGAACGCTTAAAAACTACTTTCTGCCTTTCAATGCTCAGACTAATCAAGCTCATTAAGCTTCAGCAGTTTTTTAGGAGGTGAGACAGATCAGCTGTCCGTTTATCCTGAACTCATGATGTGTTTGCTGGGGCACCATGTGGGGTTGCTTTGGAAAAATTTGATCTTCACATGTTGGATTTGCCACTGATAAAAGTCAGGAAGCAGAGACTGCTGAAAGCAAGGAGCTAGAGTGTTTGTCATTAGAGTGATCCCCTTACAGCATTCTCCACAATTCAGACTTGACTTTTACTTTTTACTGTGCCAGAAATGTAACACTGTAATAGACATTAAACCCACTCTGTTGAAAACCACCATGTCCCCATCTGGACAGGAGCTGCAGGCAGGTGGAGTGTAGCTACCTGACTCTGCTCCTCCCTGAGGACATCCAGTGACTCCAGCATGAACGGGTATCTTAGATCTCTCCAGCAGAACACCCTGCATCTTCCTGACAGGTGACGATACCTTTGCCTCTTGGTCACCGTCCCTATGTACTCATGTAACAGATGACCCCATTCACTGGCAGGATACATGCCACTGGCTGGGTTGTCCTCCTGACATCAGACCAAGGCAAGAAAAGGAGGGTCTGATCTAAGAGCACCTGCAGGAGTCCTCAAGGCAATGCATGCCAGCCCTTCTGGGGTCAGACTTTCTCCACTGACCTTGGGTTTTTCCCATAAGACAACACTGGATGATTCATCCCTATGTCAGGCTGGCAAGGCCTCCTCTGCTCAAAAGCAGAGAAGGGCAGGAGAGAGAAGGCACTCCAAGCAGAGTTCTACAGGAGTACAGATAATTTGTGAGTATCTGCACTCCCTCTTGCTCATTTCTCTGTCGCCCCCCTTCCTGTGCTGTTGAAGGAAGCCCTTTGCACTAGAGTCACTGCAGGGCCTCCAGCACCATCCTTGCCAACAGAAAGAGGCCACAGAGCAGTGCTGAACAGAGCCCAAGAAGTGCAGTTCACCAGAACTCAGCACTAGTCTTAACTGGTCAAAGGCTGGGCAATGACTCCATTTAAGGCGTCTATCCACTCCCGCTGCTCCCTGTCGTTCTCACATATAAACACAAACTCTCTCATTGGTGTGGCCACAGTGATCGCTGGTTTCCTCTTCTTCACCCGGACTCCCTGGGGCAAGCCAGCTCGTACTTCATATCCCTCATCCGTCCTTCCAATAAAAACCTGGCCCTGTGCAAATGCGTCCTAGAAAGAAGGAAGCAGAAGACAGCCATTAGCCAGTGGACAGCACAGCTCCAGCAGACACTGTTCTATCCTTTGACGTGGAGCAGGAACTGGGGATGTGTGAAGGGGAGGCCGATTTGGTGACAGGCAGCAGGAAACACTGGGGCTTTTTTTTTTTACACTCACGGGTGTTCTCAGGAGGAGGAGGCAGGGATTGGTGCGTGTTCAGAAGGAGCAAGGAAGGATATTCTCATGGCTAGAGCAGTACTACGAAGCAGGATCTTGGGGCTCCCAGCCTTCCCCTTATTGGCATATTGCTCATCTTGCCTAAGGTTACAGGCACAATGGCAACTGGGCTGGGAGAGAGTGGGCTATAAACACTACAGGCAGCAGCAGCTACTTTTAAAAGACTTAGATCTTCCTCACAGCCAGTGTAAGGGCCAGAGTTCCCAACCAGCTCAGCTTCAAGGAGATCCATTGACAAGGGAGATGAGCTCTTGAGACTGAGCCTGCTTCAGTCTTGTGCAGCCACTGGAAGAGCCACATGAGAAGAGACCCTTCCTCCCCACCCAACTTCATGAAGGGGCTTGTGGAATAGTGAAGAACACCCCTCTTACCAGTGGATTTTTAAAGTACATCAGGTTCCTTTCTTGAGAATCCAGGCAGAACCAGCGCTCCTTAAAGGCCTCCTTCTGCTGCAAGGAGATGGCAGAAGTTTTTTAAAGACCAAAGTCCCAAAGGGGAGTTTGGCCTGTTCAAGGCAGATCCCTGGACTGCTCAAATGACTCAGAGCTTGAGTTCAGTTTCATTCATCCCCATAACTGGTAAGGGGTGAGTCACTGCTGTGTGTGGCCCTCAGCTCCCCTCTCCTTGGGTTCATGCTAGAGATTTGCATTCAGTGACAATCCTTTGGGGAAGGCAGGGACATTTGGTTCTACCAGTGATGAAATTACCAGGATTAAGAAAGTTGCATCAAATGGATTCATTGAAAGCATTGCAGAGAACGATCCCTGGGCCAGTAGCGATAATGGAGTGTGTGCAAAGAACTTCAGCGTTTTCGTTTGGGCGGTTGTCCCTAGCATTGTGGGTAGGGACAAATGGCAGTTTTTTTAAAAAGTGCTAATTCCATCAACTGCACTCATCTGACCATTCCCTGAGCTATTCATTCCTCTGTGCTGAACTAAAGGGTCCTCTTCTAGGACTTTTAGGGCTTCAGTTTGACCAGACTTTAGGCCTCGGGAGAAAAAACACATAATCTTCCATGCTTGAAGCTGTGAGTATTCTGTGTGCAAGTACCTGCAGGAGGATGTACTGGGGCACGAGCATGGCCAAAGCCCCAGCATACTCAATATCAGCATTTCACCAATTAACTTTTTAATGGGACTTTGGCTTGTGGTTCACTCAGAGGAGAGCAAGACAAGAAGTGGGGATGTTCAAACAAGACCTCAGATCTTTACCTCCTCCTTCAGCAGAGCCTGAAATCTCCCTCTCCTGTTCCAAGGAGTAGTGACCCAAATACTTTCCCAAAAAACAAACCAAACCAAACCATAGGCTTCACTGCAGAGAAATTTGCTCAATCACACTTTGCTGCTATAAACAGATGCAACTTATGTGCTACTGACTTTAAGAGAAACAGGGAAGTAGGGGAGCCAGCATGTGATGTGATGTTCTAGCAGGAGCTGCAGTTAGCAGATACAGCAATCCATTCAGTGTTGCGTAACAGGACTTTGCACGTCCACTGCCAGCTAATCCATCTTGCTTACCCTTCAAGGAGAATTCTTCTTCCCAGGTCTTGTTTTCCACACAAAATAAAACATGACCCCAGAGAACACAACAGGCTTGAATATATATATAAAAGATACAGGCTTGTGTCTTTTATCAACCCGGGAAGCATATAGTCACTCAACAAATTGTTTAGAAGTAAACATCACAGAACTATCAAATATTCTCCATCTGGAATAAGCCTGTTTGTGTATTGGCAAGTATGCACTTACTTTTGGTCCTGTTTTCTCCATATATCCTTCTTTGACATAATTTCTTGTGATCCTGGGTATGAGCTAGGAGAACACAAACACACATACACAAAAAAAAAAGGCTGTCTCATTTAAGCTTGCTTTCCTGTTCTGTTTCTGTCAAAGCTAATCACCACCAATTTTGGCTTTTGGGGCCTGGGTTTTTTTTTTTGGCTGCTCAGTAAGGGGAAGTCTGAAATAAGAAGGAACGTAAGATTTTTGAAAGATTACAGTTTAAAAGGACCATATGGAGACTTTTTGGCCTCAAACGTTGACTACATGTTATCCAGTGTGGCCTTTCCTTCTACCTCTTCTGTCCCTTCTCAAGACCCAATTGCTGCTGTTTGAGCACCTGGCTCTGGCAGAAGAAGTGAGAAAATGTTTTCCCATGCTTTGCTTTCACAGATTGCTTCAAGCCCTGGTTCAGTCCTCACCTCAGGCTCAGGGACAGTTGGGAAGGTTGTTCTGAGATAATGGTAACGTGCTGCTCGAATGGCATTGAACCAATCAACAATCTCCTAGGAAAAACAGCAAATACAAACATAAAGACAAGAATAACAAGAAGGAGTAAGAGTGCTGCCTCTCCAAAATGCCTTTCTCCTTTCTTGTGACCTCTTTGCAAAGATGTCCTTTCTCCCCATGGGACAGAGAGAGTCAGTGACTTGTCCCAGACACATGAAACACATTAAACCTTCAAAATAATTTAAAAATGCCTCTCTCCTGGGAGGTCCCAGACATTCTCAGCAGGGACAGTCACCCAAGTCTGCATACATAGGCTTTTTCAGTTGATTCAGTTACGGATTGTTTAAAAACCTTTGTACCTGGAAAGACTTGAGAACTATGGCAAGGGAAGAAACAAATTTAACAAAACCCGTAAGACATACTTCTTAAAATTATCATTGTTTGCTTGGAAATAATGCAGAACAACAATATTTTATATGCATGTCAAGAAGGCTTCAAAGAATATAACCACAGAATTGTATAAAATCATTACACAGTTACCTTACAGATATTTACATATGTGCCCCACTGAAGGCTTACAACTATTAATAGAATCATAGAATGGTTTGGGTTAGAAGGGACCTTAAAGATCAAAAATTCAGGGTGTGAAGTTGAGTATATACCCCAATAGATCAGAGGAGCAAGATGTCATAGTTTAATTAGTGTCAAATTCTGCAACTTTCTGTATTCTACAAGTCATATTGACTTCAAATAAAACCAGATCCTGCAGAAACAGGGTATCTGTTCCAAAATATAGATCCAACATCTAAGCACTTTGCTTATTCCAAAATCTCAGTGGTATTCACCTTTCCACTTTGATGATAGACAAAAAGGTTTCTTGTTTGACCATCTGTGTTGTATGTGATCTGCAGCCCATGAGCATGCTGGATTTTCTCTGTCTGGAACATTGCATTCAGATTCTCAATGCTGATAATGGCTTTTGGACCTCTGGACTGTGAAATGAAAAGCATCACTGTATTAAAGTGCTCTCAGGGAAGGTAACGGAGAACAGATTAGCTGTATGAGAACTAGATCCGTACTGAAGAGAAAGCAGGCATCCTAAAATATCTGAATATCAGATACACCTAAAATATAAAGCCTTAATTATGTGCTACATAAAATCACTTACAAAGAGTGACTCCCTTTACTTGACAGATGCTGGGTCACTCTTTGAGAGGGATGTGTCTGACTTGAAAGGGATGGGTTCTATCTCCAGCCTCATAGTCGGAGAACAATTAGCTACACTCTCCAACAGAAGTGAGACATGTTGACAATGATGCTGCAGCAGCTGATGAGAGAATATTTTGGTAACATAAGAGGTAACAGCTGCTAACAGATCTCTTCTTCATCTTCCTATTCTACTGCCAGTATCCATCTCCTTTGTTCACTAAGCAAAAAGAGGCTGCAGGGTTAAGATAAGGGATGAAGAAAAGGGCTAAATCCAAAAGAGCAATTGCCTAAGATATCACATATGTTAATGGGGAAACATCTGGGCTGCTCCAAACACAGGCTGGCCTGGCTGCAAAACTAGAGAATATTATCAAATATTTATGCTGGATTTTGCCAGTGAAGAGCAGAGTCTGAGGATGGATGTTGACCAGCTACCTACGGTCAACTCTGGCTGAGGAACTCACTTCTTTGGTGTAGTACTTCATCATCCCTTCCCTTGCTGACAGGAGAAACCGCCTCTTCTGGAACTGTCTGCTTTCCCGCCCACGCTTCCAGAGGAATCCTTCACGGGTACCTGCAGATCAGACCAAGATAAGCATCAGAGAAGGGCAGCACAATTGCAGGACTGTTTATCTAAACGGTGATGTGGCTCAGAGTTTCAAGTCTCTTCTCCATCTGAGAATTTTTACCTCAAATGAAAAAATCAGTGGAGAACTAGAGAACTGTAAGATCTGAATACACCCTTGCACTTGTCTAAGTGCCTTTTCTTAGGAGCTTCTTCTTAAACTTAGACTCAAAGCAAGGCCTGCACATCCAACAGTTCAAATATGACAAGCCAACCTTAAACATCTTCAAAGTTGCCAACAGAACACTGTGCTGTTGGCCTTAAGGCTAACACCTTTTCCCTGCCAACCCTAACTTTTACCTGCAGAACAAGGATCTTGGCAGATTCGGGTGGCAACAAATTCCTCACGCTCATATTTAGCTCTAATCCATTGCTCTCTTAAAACCCTGAAAGAGGAAAACATGGATAAAGCTGATCTGCCTCTACTCTATTTTCACCAACCAACCAGAGACGTGTAGAGGAAAGCAGTAGTTCAATAGCTGTAAAGGTCTGCAGCAGTGAATATACCATCAACTTACAAGCAATCACAGGAATGGGGGATGTAATAGTAGGGAGGGACTTTTGCTTCGTATTTAGCTTTGGCACATAGATTCCCATGCTTCTTCATAAACTGAAATATAAAAGAAATTACAGTTAGGTGTGCAACTACAAAATCAATACCATGTCATGAACATAAAATGAAACTTGTATCAAAGGGAGCACTGCACTTTCTGCTCAGTCTCAACATACTCTCAGTGTGTCTCTACGTATGTTTATAAATTCCCCTTGGCACTATAGTTTGCACTTTTTAGGTGGCTGAGCCTTTCAGTCTTTACAGTTCTGAACCAGATGGGAAGGAACACAAGATTGTGTTGTTGATTAAAATAACAAAGGAAAATGAGGAGAAAAAATATTTATGATCTCCCTATACCTTTATCTCATCCTAGACGTTAACTACGATTATATTATTAGCACAATCCAATCGAAAATGAGACGCTGAACCAATATTTAAGAAGGGTATATTGATTACAGAATAGAACATACTATCTGGAAATATCTGTGGGCTTCTAAACCACAGTGAGGAGTTACTGTGTGCTATAAAAAAATACACTGTGGGCTGCTAGAAATGCGGTCACTTATCAGTGTAATTTGATTAAGTAGGTCACAAAAAAAAAAAACCCTAAAGTTACCCATGGAGTTAACTTGGTTCTGTGTGGCTTTGTTCCTCTATCCACGGTGGACAACATCGGAATTATGAGGCAGAGTAGGTTATGATGAAATGTGGAGAAAAGTAAGAGAATTACTGCTTTTTCCTCTGTACCTCTATAAGATCATTCTCCCAGAAGTCAAGCCGAAGAGATTTGACCCTGCTGATCTGAGGAAGATTGCGGTGGATTCCAGAGCAATTTAAACAAATGAATATTCCAAGTTTGTAAGAAGCCCACTCTGGGTCTAGATACAAACACAAAGAATGAAGTGATACATGGGAAAGGGCACAGCCACTGTCAAGGGCAAAAAAAGCACATCTGATGTACAGCCGAGCTTCACACATAATACATCAACTCCCTCCCCATTGTTTATGGCTGTCACTTTGCTGTATTCAGAGGAACAGCACCTGCTTTCCCCAACGAAGAATGCGGGCCTTGCCTTTGTAGGCTCTTTCACCAACTACTTGTTTAAAAATTAATGTGACTGTACAGGCAGCTGAGTGGCGATGTAAAAGCTCAGCTAATTATTAGTTCTGCATGGAAAACCTCTGTTACTGAATTAACAATCTAAGGGACTTGCAGACAGTATGCACTACTAAGAGTACAATGGAGTACAACCACCCAGAGTGAGGACTCGAGTCCACTGCCCACAAAAGCTCCTGCTCTTGCCTGCTGCTGCATCCGCTGAAGCAGCCTTGAAAGGTTGATGCTTAAAGGCGTTCTGAGTGCACTAGCATGACCATTTCCGTAGAGCACCACTTTCACCATGTTGCCCTCCGCTTCTCCCTTATCACAGCAAACAGAAGCTACTTGTCATCTTCTTCCTGCTGCTGTAGGCTACTGATTGACTGCTCGGTTCGGTGAGGGTGACTGCCACCTTGAATGAATGCAGGGTGCCAGCCTGATGTATGCTTTCCAGCAGGCTCTTTGGTGCCTTTCTCTGCGCCAACCCCAGTGCAGAGACATTATCATAAAATGGTTTAGGTTGGAAGGGACCTTAAAGATCATCTAGTTCCACTCCCCTGCCCTGGGCAGGGACATCTCCCACCAGACCAGACTGCTCAAAGCCCGTCCAGCCTGGCCTTGAACCCCTCCAGGGATGGGGCAGCCACAGCTTCTCTGGGCAACCTGGGCCAGGGGCTCACCACCCTCACAGGAAAGAATTTCTTCCTAATATTTAATCTAAATCTACCTTCTTCCAGTCCCCTCCCCATATTTTCTGTAGGTCCCCTTCAGGTACTGGAAGGGGCTATATGGTCTCCATGGAGCCTTCTCTTCTCCAGGCTGAACAACCCCAGCTCTCTCAGCCTGTCCCCAAAGCAGAGGTGCTCCAGCCCTCTGGTGATCTTTGTGACACTCATCACAGCCCCCCAGAGCTAGAAAGCCACCCCACGCGCTCTGTCCCCCGGCCTTATGCACTGCACTGTCGAGAAATAACTCTGGGGAAGCCGCTGTGGCGCCGAGGCCACTTCCTCTCCCACGTCGGCCTCCCCTCGCCGCGGGGCTCCGCCGCCGCCCCCGGCCCTGCCCGGCGGAGAGCAGCCCAGTCGGGACGGCCCGGAGCCCGGCAGCCCCTCAACGGCCGCCTCCGAGCGGGACGGCGGGGAAACCACCTGCTCCCGCCTCTGAGGTACGTGAAGTGAAAGCCGACGACGGGCCCCGCTCTCAAGAACCGAAGGGAAGAGCCCGGGAGGCTGACCGGGGACGGACAGACGGCGGCACAACCCCAGGGGCCCGGCCGGTCCCTCGCTCACCCTCACTTTCCCGTCAGAAATACGCCCAGCGGGCCCGGGGCTGGGGGGGCGAGGGGAGCGGGGCTGAGGGCGCTGCCGGTCGGAGCCCCCTTACCTGGCTCCCCACAGTCGGCGCAGCGGCCGTTGCCGGTGGCCCTCTGCAGCTCCAGCAGCAGCGACTTGTTGCGGTCGCGGTCCATCACCGGTGCCGGGCACGGAGCTCTGAGAGAGGCTCGGCCCCAGGAGGGAAATGAGGAACTGGAGCGCGGCCTCGGCGCGGCGGGGCGCCCCGTCCCCTCCCGCGCCCCCGGGGCGGGCGCTGCCGGGCCGCCTCTCAGCCGCCTCCTGGCGGTGGCTCCCCCGGCGGGGCGGCCGCGCGCGAAGGCCCGCGGCGGGCGGCGCTGGCCCGGGGCAGGGAAAGTCCGCCCTGGCCCCTAGTACGGCGTGAGGCGAGTCGGGGTGGGCCGGGCAGCACGGCGTCCCCGCCCGTCACAAGGAGGCCAACCTTCGTCTTGGGCACCGAGTCGGGGTAGGAGAGGGCTCCCCCGAGGAGCTGCAAGCTTCTGCTGTGGAAAAGGTGGGGACGGGACTCTTGATCAGGGAGTGCAGCGATAGGACGAGGAGTAACGGTTTTAAACCTAAAGAGGGGAGAGTTAGGTTAGATATCGGGAAGAAATTCTTTCCTGTGAGGGTGGTGAGTCCCTGGCCCAGGTTGCCCAGAGAAGCTGTGGCTGCCCCGTCACTGGAGGTGTTCAAGGCCAGGTTGGACGGCGCTTTGAGCAGTCTGGTCTGGTGGGAAGTGTCCCTGCCCATGCAAGTAGATGTTCTTTAAGGTCCCTTCCAACCCAAACCATTCTATGATTCTATGAAATTCATTACTAAGGGTCTTGCTTCCAGGAGGGGGGCTCACCCACGCACCCACAGGTTTGTCTCTCAAAACCTAATTTTAAAAAGCCTGCTATGTAACAGAACAGCATCTGTTCACCAGAGATGGCTCACGGCACAGGTACCCTGGAGGGCAGGGGAGTCCCGCTCTCCTGCGCAGAGCTCCTCCACCCTGCGAGGGCTCAGCCCAGCCTCTGCTGCCACAGCCGTGCAAGGAGAAATCGCACCAGCACCACTCAACCCAGGGAAAATGGAGCATATAGTACGTCCAAAGCCTAATTGAAAACATCCCTCTTTCAAGATAAAGCCAAGGTCAAAAAGTTTGTGACTTAATATTTAGTTTATCTAAGGAAAGAAAAAGGCAATAGAAAAAATTCAGTCGAGGGAAAGATTTTCAAGAAGGTTAATTAAATCAGAAATAGATTAAGAGATATTCAGGTATTTTCCATTTTAGTAGTTTCAGGCTAAACTTAATTTGCATAGTTAACTTGCATTACTGTAGTGCACTATAACATGGCCATTCTTTAGTAAAGTTTACGTATAATCTTGTAAAAACACAGTGTAGTTACTTATTTTGCAGATGATGAAATACTGTACTAGAGATGTATTATCAGCTGAAAGTACTAACACATTTTTTCCAGCTTTTTAGGCACTAAATAGCATTATACCTTTTATTTATTTTTAAATATTGGGACATCATAAAATAAACCACAGCAGAATATCTGAAAAGTTGAGTTGTTCAACTACCTACATAAAAGCTGTCTTTTCAGCACTTACCCTTTGAGAACTGTTGTATACTAGAATGTAAACATGGATTTAATTTTCCCCAGAGATTATTTTCTTACAAGCCACACATTGAAGCTCTTTTGCTAGCTTAATTTTTGTGGTGTCCTTACAAATCCTGTAAAATATAAAAGAGAATCTGTATGACCATTTGCAAAATGGTTATTTATATTCAAGACAACCTATAAGCCCACCACCAAAAGAGAAACTCAGCATTGGTGAGTAGCCCCATGATTTTTCTTACATTTTTCATACTCAGATGGCTGAGCTTCAGTGTCTCACTACGACTTGCAAGGGACACGTCCTTCCTAGCCCTCAAGATACATCTTACCCTGTTTCAGAGCTTTTACAAAGACTGAGGACAGTGCTGCTTGTGAAGGGATCCTTCCATCCTCCTACTTGGCATTAGTATTAATACACTGCCTGCTTGCAAGAACACACTAAGGCTTAAGTGCTTTTTTCTATATTACTCATGGGATTGAAGAACAATGTCAACTTCATTTGCATTCTAGAAAGTAATATTGGAATGACAGTAAAAAGAAAGAAAAGTTTGAAACTTGATTGAGATTTCAACAAGAATAACATGTTTGTTGTTTTTTTTTGTATTTAAATTATTGTACACTTAGCAATAAGTACTGCTTAAACAGGGTGTAGAGTCATTGTGAAACTCCAGGGCTTTTTTACTTCTGGTTTCACTGAATTCTTTGTTCAGGTA
Source organism: Alca torda (assembly GCA_008658365.1). NCBI lineage: Eukaryota > Metazoa > Chordata > Aves > Charadriiformes > Alcidae > Alca > Alca torda. The sequence goes on from CM018086.1 coordinate 38,863,264, forward strand.
GATTGCAGGCACGGGTTTTGCCTTTTTCCTTTCCAGGTATATCAGCCATTCGCAAGCTGCCTGAAGCTGATGTTCATGTTTTAGAAGAAAAGCTGTTTCTGCTAAACAGCACCCAAACTATTGCAGGAATGCATTTTGAATCAAAGGTAGGAGACTTCCGCAGTACTGGAATGGATCTTGTGGAGCACTTCCTTTTAAGCTGAGTTAATCACAACCAGCCCCACATCTCTATTCCTCAAGACAAGCCCGTCCGTCATAGAAACATATGCTTTCTTCTAGCATACAAAAGGTGCTCATACTTGAGCTTATCAGAGTTCAAATAAATCATCATAAGTAGATTATCTTGCATTCAAACTATTTTTATGTCCTAATTGCACACAAGTTATCTTATCAAGAAGTGAAATACTTGAATTCCACCTTACTGTTTGGACAACATAGCCTGGACATTCTATAAAAAAATTCTTAAGGCAATTATTAGAACCAGAGATTGGACTTTAAAAGGAGGGAAGTTGTCTCCCATTGATTTCGACTTTATGTCTTTTAAATTACCCATGAATTCCCTAAAATAATAATACTTTATAGGGCTTGTTTCCCTGTAATCTAGTTAGATTGAGATTGGTTTTATAAAGCAGTGCACAGATATCCTTTTACTTTGTTATTTAAAAATTTTAAATTTTTAAAATTCATTTGTTCTTACAAAAATGTACAGGAGTTGCTTAGACCATTGACACAACAATACAACCCATTAAGATTTTAACAGCCACCACTTTATTTCATTCTTATTTGATAATTCTGGGCTACTGAAAGAGTAAACTATAAAAGATTATTATCTACAATGCAGAGCTTAAAATAATTTACTGTTTTCATAAATATTTCTCATTCCTGAACATCTTTAAGATGTGAAAAATACAAAATGAGAACAGAATGTACTAAAAAAATGCCCTTCCTTATTATTACAGAAACATTGAGGTAAGTGGAATACCAGTGCATGGCACCAATCTGAGTCAGTTTGAGGAAGAGAAGCAGTCCAACTACAATATAAAGGTGGAAAAGTACATGATTGAAATATTTCCAGTTAAAACACCCTTAAACGTAATCTTTATGGACTGAAAACATTAAGTTTTAGGAGTCTTACTTTTCATACAACAGAAATATTCAGAATTGTAGCAAAATCTCACAAATTTATTGTCGTATAAAACCAGATTCAATCACAAATAATCAGGCTGAAGTCTTGTCGAATACAAAATGAAGTATAAAAATAGAACACAATATACAAGACTAGAAATAGTTAAGTATTACTAAAACCAAAGTAACACTGGAATAATTGTTATTTACAGAATCTTGCCTAATCTCTGAGTCTATCTTGAGCTACAGTAATCATTTCTCTACCTTTTTAGGATATTAACATGCAGATCTGACAGCTGTAAATAATGAAATTAAACCAACGTAAACAAATATATGTACATCGAGGCATAGTGCTTTGTAAAGACTTTGCTACCCAGTCGTTATTGGGAAGAGTTGTTTTTTAGTCATTTCCATTTTAGAAGACTTGTTACATCCTCTCTGTGCCCCCTCCTGGCCCGGGTTATTTAACACTTTACTACACATTCAGAAAGAAACAATCTTATTTTAATAAAACAGTCTCCTCAGAAAAAAGCAAGTTTGCTGTTGAAGTTATGACAGTCGCTCGTTACAGAAGGACTTCTTGCTATGTGATACACAAACTACAGAGAAAGACAGTATGAAGTAGTCCCCATTGATTAGTTTGTCATTTAGTACTATAAATGCACTTCCTGGACAAGCACCAAACCAACCCACATTTCAATTGTGGAGAGCAAAATATCATGGCAATAGATATATACATTATTTTAAATACTTATAGAAATTTAATATACAAATGGCTCTGAATATAAAATAATGTGGTAAAAAAAATATAAAAATCAAACTAAGGTGAGAATACCACCATTAGGCACAAAGTATTTCTGGTGTTAGCAATTTTAAGGGAAGTCCAAAGACATACTGTTTAGCATTTGCATGGGTATTTCGAGATGAATCCCTTCAAGATAATGCAAGAACCTATAAAAAGAAAAGTAAAAGTGACATAAGGAGACAAAGTTATTTCCAAATACGAGGCAACACTTTTATTGTTTAGAGATGCAAACGTTCACCTTTCTTGTCCAGAATTAATTGACAAAAATATTTTATTAAAATTCTTAACTACCTAGTATATTGAAGTGTAGCAAGATTTAGGAAAACCCAGACTTACCTTCTCTTAGTCTTCCCTTGCTCTTTAAGCTTCTGAGACCTACAGATACTGCGAAGAGTGGGGAGGTATTCAAGTATGCTAGCTTGCTTATTACCCAGGTTTGAAGGACTTCTGGAAAATACAGTTCTGATGACCGCCAGCCTCTTCTGTGCTTTTTTGTGAATGCTAAAATGGAGAATGAAGCTTTATTGTTTCTTGTTCAAGAATGTGCAGTCCCTTTTTTGTTCCTTTAAGATCAAATCCACATGTTTAAAACTCTGTTAAACATACTGATGTCCAAAACCACGTCTCAATGGATTAGACTCCTGCAACTTCTGATTGTGTGTTGCTTACACAGCATCACAAAGCTGCACTCAGACAAAAGCATAAGGGACAGTAGTTTGTTTGGCCAATACTCTTAGCTTAACTATGGAGTCTAATCTGGCAAGGTCTTCACAATCTATGTATGTGAGGTTTAGTACATCCGCCAGACAGTGTAACCTAAAGCATCTGCGGTCTTCAAAAATAAAGTGTCATGTGATTGGTATTCGCCAGAATATCAATATCAGATGCATTGTGTAACTAATGATATATATTGGCCAAACTTGGTCACAGGTTAGATAAATAGATCCATTTTGACATTGCTCCTCTGGGTACTGACTTACAGAAACAAGTCTAACCTATTTTCCTATTCAGACACTTTAATAGGTTTTATTCACCTATTATGCCCATATCAGGTATGACAGCTTGCTTAACTTAAAAACAATCTTTCATATCCACACTTGGTAGCAGCATTGTATTCTTTTATAATATATTAAAGGTTATTCTTTTTGTTATTCTTTGTTAGCATAAGTTACTACAAAAAAAATGCAATAACTTTGCTCTGAATTTTGTTAGGTCTTCATTGAGCAACACCTATGCATTTAATACAGGCTCAATATGACCAGGCACTGGATGAAAAATTTCACGTCTAGTACTTGCAGAATCCATTTCAGTTCATCTGTCAGTCTTGAAAAAGCCATTCCTTTAGGTTTTTGTTATTCTTTTGGGTGTGGTAGTGCCTTTTGTCTGTTCGTTTTTAAAGTAAATAGACTAATTAAGGCTACCATTCCTGAACAACATTATAGTGACCCTATTCAAACAAGAAAAGTCACATTTTGCAGATTGCCAAGAAGCTACCTTAAGCTTATACAAGCAAAGTCAACAATGTATTCCAGTGTTTTGAGACATCCTGACAACATTCATGTTGGTATGGATGTGTGTATATAGTATCTGAAACAGTCCTACACCCTCTGAAATGCTTTTCTTGACAAATACATTATATTTCAGACATACTAGCAAAGTCTTACCTTGAATCAGCCGACTGACTGAAGGATACACAATTTCTTGTGTTTGAAATGTGCAAAGTCAGTCCTTCCAGCTGATCACTTTCAGGTGTTTTACTAGTACTCAAAGAGGATTCCAAGTTTTGTGAAATACTAACAGAACATTTGTTAAAACTGAGTGCTTCAATAGCTGCCTTTATTTCACTACAGCTCTGGGAACTCCACCAATCACTATTTTCTATACTGAATTCATCACAAAGGCCATTTTTGATTTTGCCATTCATCCAGTTAAATCCTTCCTCTTTAGAGAACTCCAGTGGTTCCTTGGTGTTAGCGTTTACACAGCAATCCAAGAAAGACATGTTCTCCACAAATTCAGTAAGTGAATTCAGACACTGAAAAACAAGAGCAGAACTTTTCTCGTTTGCTAAGGTTTTAGTTTTCATTTCTTTTTCTTCTTTATTCATCAACAATTTTGATTCCTCTTTATTCACTTCAGCACATGATGTAGGACTATCCGATGGCAAAGTTATGAATTCAGCTGAATAGTTCAGTCCAGTATCAAATAAGTCACTATCATCCAATACATCAAGCCTTTTCCGGTTCTTTGTCTTTTTAGACTTTTTTCCAGAGCTACTTTTTCCAGAGCAATAATGGTTAGTAGATCCGTTTTTCGAAGAAACTATGGTAGTCCTTTCTAGTATTGAGTTAGAGGCTTGAGACTGGTTTGAAAGAACTTGCACTGGTAAGGGGAGAATAAGTTCAAGATTACTATATATAAAATCCACTTTCTTCATCTGGAATTCTGTGAGAAGCTGCACCAATTTATTCCATTTCTCCATGGTTGTGATTTTGTGCTGTAAAATAGTAATTGTGAAAAATTTATCAATACATTAAAAGATTTTTTTTTTAAAGTAAAAATGTTATTACAGAAAAATCTCATATTCCTGGCTTTGTGTGTACAAGGTGAGGGACTGTTTTGCTTGCAGGAGACTGCCCCCATTCAGATTTTGTTTAATAATGACAGAATCCCCCAATTTCTACAACAAATCTTTTCAAAGAGATTTGCTTCTAAGAAGATGCTATGCATAGTGATCATTACACTCAATTATCTGACAATCATTCAAAGTATTATCTAGTCAACTACTAAAGTACCTTAAGAAATGTTAACAAATCTTCTGAAGGCAACAGGATATTCTTAAGGCCAAGCAATGTGTCCACACAGCCTGTATCACATTTTGGAAACTCCTGAAGACGTGCATCCGCTTGAGAAAAATCAATCTTGGAATCAGTAGTCTTTTCAGAATGAATTATATGATCTGCTTCATTTATCTCATCTCCTCCTGCACAAAGATAACACATGCTTTACTTGAAAAGAAACAAATCGCATCATGAAATTGATTTTTCCCCTTTGCCTCAACTCTTTTTATAAAAGGTACCGTAACTGTTGCCTCTTGCCACAGTTCTGAATGAATGTCATAACTGAAATTAGTCATCCTCATCCCTGTGCATCATCCCCATTTCATTTCTTAAAGTGCTACCAATCTGCCCGCTCTCCCTTCTCTGCGAGTAACCATTTGAAATAGCCTCTTCTTCCTTTTATGCCCCACTAGTCTCTCTCTGTTGCACCCTCACACGCCGTCTTACACACCCACTCCTGCTGAGAATACTCTTCCTGTGTCCTTTGGGACCAGGTTTGTGTCCTTGCTGCCTGCTTGCTAGCTGTCCCATTTTTCTCCTTTTTTCAGTTCTGCTTCTTCTAGGTGAATTACCTACAACTCAACTAAATAGATAAAGAACTGCAGTCTCCGGGTTGAAGGGAAACTACTACTGGCTCCCTGCTTTGCCCAATTTTGCTACTAAGAAGAGGAAAGGGAGAATTAATTACCATAATGATGGATAATAACCAAATGCAATAAAAATCAAACTTTTAGTTTCTTATGCATATATACAAAGGTTTGAAGTAGCCGAAAAAAAAACCCCAACCCAAACCCTAGGAGTCTTATAGAAAGTTACCATCTATCATACATGTCTAAGAATGGTTTGATTTAATCAAATTCATGTTAAGATGAAGAATTATTCTTTAAATTAAATTAAATCAACCTACTGTGATGTGCCAAACATCTGTCTTTCAAGCATCCACCTCCGCTTCTAACCCAAAATTGTAAGTAGAGAACACTTTGTCTGATATCACAGTTATTTGTGGTTAACAGAGCAGCTAAGTCTTCTACATCTGTCCGTAGATTCTCAGCCAGACACAGCACCTGAAGATAGCTAGCAGCATTTATCTAAACAAAAATTAGACAAAGACCACTGAAAACAACTCTTACCAATCAGACTGCAATAAGTCATACAGACGCAAATTATTCTATTTATGCTTGCAATACATTGTTCCTTTTAATACAGAAAATTAGTTTATTAAATTAGATTACAGTTACATTAAAACCTCTATAAAAAAGCAGAATACCAAATCTGAACAGTCCACATCAAAGAATTAAGTTAAATTTAGAAATTCAACTCATTAAAACCAAACAAAACACATTCTGCTTATGTTCTTGAAACCATGTACACCTTGCTTCTCATCGCCAGTGAAGAGGTTTTACTGAACTACATTCACTTTAAAGGTTTTGCTTTCTTTCCTTTAACCCTGCAATTGTCTGGTAGCCCAGAAGATTTTCAATTTCACATTAAAAAAATTCCCCTTCTCAGAAGTTAGTTCTTTCTGATTTTCATTTATTTAGATTTTCCATATAATACACAGCTGCAAACAAAACAATTTGCTATACAGAATACTAGTGTTTACATTAAAGGAATGACTCATAATATTTCTAGAATAGTTCCTATATTTTTTAATAAGTGAACCAATACTGGCATAGTCAGCCCTCAGATTAGAACTATTAGATATATCACTATGAAATTATTTACTAGATCCTAAAAACTAAATTAAGTGATAAAGTGATGTTCTTACTGTAATTCTCTGAAATATTAAATAGTTAAGAAAATAAACCTTCCATGCTAGTAAAAAAATTTCTACATGTAAAGATAAATACATCCTATACATCCTTGCATAAACTCCCCCCCCTAAGTTTTCTGATGAAAGATATATTACGTCAGATAAATATAAACCTACACCAACATTTAAATTTCAAACTTAACTGACAGTAACTTGCTTAGGATTTATCTGCATTTCCAAACACAGACTTACCAAGGAAGGGGTTCTGAAGTTGATCTCTTCAAAATCGCCATCAAACATTAAGCTGAATGTTGGATCTATATAAAGAGATATCAGTGAACTGTCAACAACATTATGTTCTAAACTAGTTATTTTCTTTACCCGTTAGAGCAGCGGGTATCTTTATTCAAATACTAAAATGCTCGCTTTATAGCCTCAACTCATTTAATTTTACATTTATGAGCTGTATTCAACCATCACCATTTAAACCATCTTATTAAAAGAGGCTCTTCTATCTTTAAAGCCTAATTACTGTAACAAATACTACTCACCATTGGTAGTAAGAATTACAGGTCTCTTTGCAGTTGCCATGAATGTCTTTATTGCACTTAGAAATCCTGCATCTTCATCAAATATTATATCTACCTATAGAAAACAAATGAAGTGCAAAATATCAATAGCTTAACAATAGCTACAAGCTGTGACTGGAGTCACACTGTTAACGACTGAGTAAGACAACACAAATACAGATTCCTTGACCGTGAGTGGGCAGTGAGAGTATAAATGCTTCAGGTAAGGTCACTTGTTAGCACACAACACTTCGGTCACAGTCTTCTGTGCTGCAGCTTATAAAACCACAGGCTGGTTGAGGCTGGAAGGGACCACTCGAGGCCAACATGTCCAGCCCCCCTGCTCAAGCTGGGTCACCTAGAGCAGGCTGCCCAGGACCATGTCCAGGTGGCTTCTGAGGTTTGGGTTTTTTTTTTTTTTTTGTTTTGTTTTTAATAGAATTGCACCAGTGATCTGTAGGATCAACCCACATTTGGCAACATTGCTATACCTCTTTTATTTACTTAAAATTACATTCTTGGCTGCAATTTTGTATTCTTAGTTTAAGACTCAAAGACATTTTTGGGCAAGAGGTTAAAAAAAAGAAGAATTTAACATGGGCTTAGATACTGTAATTACTGGGGTGTTAATGGTGACTTCTGAAGTGTCTCAGTGTATACAAGTAGTGTAAAATTACAAACCAATACTTTTGGCATAATCAAAGGAATTCAATTAGCAGAATCCTGCAAACTGTTCTAACAGTGAACAACTGCTGATGGACGATAGTAGTTGATAATCCTTACACTTGAATCTACCTAGAAGGCTCAAGGAGGAAAGGAAAAAAAAAGTTAAACTCTTTAAAGATAATGAAAGGACACATCAATGTATTTCACATTAATTTTACCTCTTCAAAAAGAATGAGCGATGTTGCACTTTTTCTGTTGTGTTCTCCTTCTACTTCTTTGTTTATTGACTTAATCTGAGCATCTTTCTTTTCTTCACCTGAATTCTGAGTATTTCCTGCAGATGGGCAAAGAATTGAGCAGGAAGTAAAGGAGGACTGAAACCGTTTAATATGCATTCTAGACACTGGTTTCAAAAACACCCCATGTACAAACAGCTTAAGAAAATCTACACTGACACAAAAAACTTAGAAATCCGACCCACATCCTTTTCTGATGTCTCATTTAAAAAAATTGCAAGAAATTTGCTGGGAATTCAACTGTGTTTGGTGAAGGGCTGACTATTTGTAAAATTAATTCTGCACCTAACCTGTTTGTAACCTGTATCTCCAGGGCACAGAGTCGATGCGCGTCCTTCAAGACAATGCAGTATGATTACCTGAAAAGGGCTAGACTTGATTACCCCCATTCAGCCCAGCACTCAGCTCATGCTTTACAGCACCTCTTAATTCTGTGGCAGTAATTTTGATATATATGTATATACACCTCACTTAACACAATGACCATTCCACACCAACCTGAAACAGGCACTGAGGTAATGTAAAGGTGTATTTTTCTAGAGATAAATTAAAAACTATCTTCTCTTGTCTAAATGCTCAGAAAAAAACCCAAACAAACCCACAACAAAACCAAACAACTAAGGAAAGCTTACTGAACTTCAAATAGCCTGTACCCTTGTTAACTCTCCTGTAATACAGAGTAATGACTACTTCCTATGTAGTTAAGCATATCTGAGATGCATAAAGTAACCCTTGGCAGCACTTAGAGCGTAGTAAGTGTGCTCTATTCTTTTCTCCGCGCAGCTCCACATATACCATAGTACAGAGTACCAAAGGTAACAAATTATTAAATAGTGATAACCTACCTTTATTTTTTTCTTGAGATGCTACTGCTCCATCATTACCTTTACGTTTGGAAGAAATTTTGAAATAGTTTGCAAGTGTTTTAGGGGGTAAGTTTCGTTTTAATCCTCCTCCTTTTGGTGACAGTGGAGGTTTTCTTGGTGAAACAACTTTCTTTGGAGAATACATTTTTTCTGCAAGATATGTTTTATATTAAACTTAAGCTGGAAATGTAAGCTCAAACTGACATTTATCAGGCAAATTTAGAGCAAATCCCAGTTTTCTATCTAGTACAGAACAGGTTTACTGTGCTGATTTCTACTTATTTTACTTTTCTCCTGTTATAGGGAATGCTTTCTGTTCAATTTGCTATTCAAGTACCATAGTACTTACTCCACCACTACAGAAATAACTTAAGATAATCAAGAGTCTGTCATTTTGATAAAATCATTATTTAATTTGGTATGTAGTTGTGTTAACCAACAGAGCATTTCTTATTAATATGGCCAGATAAATTGAGATTTGCTATCTTTTTTTAAACAACTGATGTCTAAAAATTGCTTTGGTAACTCAGTTCCTTAAAAAAACCCCAAAACAACCACAAAACAAAACACCAGACAAAACACCAACCTAAAAAGACCCCCAACCAAACAAAAACCCCAGATATAACCATGAAAACTTACTTGGTGACTTGGCACTGCTACAACTGTTAAAAAAGCAAGGCTTATGTGCATTAATGCCTTTTTTGTCCACTTGATGAGACTGAGTAGCTTCTTTTAGTTGAGACAGTATCTGTCTACCACTACGCTGGCAAGAGGCATTGACTTCAAATATCTGCAATGGTATTTAAATTTTCATTAAAAAAGTTGTAGACATCTTGTATTACAAATGCTTTCATATCACTAATGACAAATAAGAAAAATGGCACTGAGGAGAGGACTCCACAAACCTTAAACCCCAGCTCCTGAGCACAAGCATATACTGCTGCAGTTTTCCCCACTCCTGGTGGGCCTGTTATCAGAACTGTATTGCAAAGGCTAGTCTCTTCCTCCATATCAGATTTATTATCTTTAAGGTCAAAGCTGTCCAAAGAATCTGTAGAATTATTTAAAAGAAAAAACAGAATTCATGTCATTTTTATGCCAAGTTTAACAAAGAGAAGCTATGTATGTATATTATTTTTAATTCTATCAGCACCTTCATGCTCTTCGTCCTCCTTTTCCCTTTTCTGATTTCTTTTTTCTTCCCAATCAGCTCTTTTTTTCCATTCTTTTAACCAACTATAAAAGGAAGGAATAGAACAAAAAAATAAAAGTTACAGCTGAATAAAGCGAACCAAATTTAGATGAAACAGAACATAATACTAGGGGACATCAGTCACTTGTTATCCCTCTCAGAAACTTATCAAGTCCTTTCAGATTAAAAAAAAAAATTAAATTGTTCAGGATTTGTTTGATTCTCTTGTAAAAAAGGATTCCTTCTTCATTCTCTGTTCTATTAGTTGATCAGTATAAAAACAAGTCACTTGTTGAACTCCTTCACAAACTATAGAAAATGCTTTGTCATTCATAGTTTACTGTTCTTTGTCAGATGGATCTTTAAATTCTGCTTAACTTAAGCCCATACAGAAAATTTAACTGAAAGCACAATTAGATGGACCTGAGTGCTAAATTACTGTCAAAAGCAGAGGCAGTGCATCAGTGTTACCAAAGGCAGGCCTCTGCTTTGTTTCTAAAATAATTGTTTCTTACTAACCTTCTTGCTGTGTGAGAAAATAGCTAATTACTGACCTTCTTACTGTGCAGAAATAGTTATTCACTGAGTTGATGTTACAGATAGCGATAATGAGGAGACAACCAGAAGCAGTTAATCACCAAGGATGGAATAACAAGAAGTAGTTAATCACTCCAAGGTTCTTCTATACGTCAAGTATATACTCCTATACCAATTAGGACAGAGTTATGGCTATTTCAAAGACCATCCTTATTATCTTCAAGAAGTTGGCAAACTTACAGCAAACTTCTACTGTCCTGAGATGACTCAATACCTTAAAAGGATAATGTGAGGAAGGGTCTCCTTACCCAAACGACCACCGAGACACTCACGCTTGCGCAGAAGTGTTTTGCTGACACAGCAAAATTTGATACACATGGGCAAGAAGACTATTAGTTCATCCTAATGAATATGTAAGCCTAGGTGGAGTTATGTATTAGGTAGGTGGAATAATGAGAATATTTTGTGTATAAATAATGGGTGAATATCCCCGGAAAGGTGTGCTAGATTTGTGGACTTTTCCCCCTAGCACCCAATGTCGAATAAAGCAATATCTCCTCTCTAAACTACTTTTGATTTCAAGGGCTTTTATTTCAGGTAACATCAGGATCAGGAATGCTTGTAGGGAAGTATAGCCAAGCACTGCTAAGTTGCTACCTCTCATTCATAGTGTGCAAGCTTAAATAACCTGACAAAAACAATTTTTACTAAAATTTTAAGAGTATTAGTTAAGTAAGTATTTCACCCTATCCCACAGCCTAATGTAGCATTTCAGGTGTGTTTTTGTTTTGTACCATACAAGCTACTGAGGTACTACTGTAAAAGAAACCATGACCAAAACATCATTTACACCAACTGACAGTTTGTTTCTGCAACTTTTTGGAAGTAAACCAAAGCAAAGGCTGCAAACATACACTCTGTAAGTGTTAGTCAAGCACAGTGTAAAATAACTGACTTTGCTTCTTTGAGCGTAATCAAGTAACATGATGTTTTGAGTTATTTTAAGAGTGGATCCATACTCCCACTTCTGACCTGTGTAGCCTTTCAATTTCCTTCTTGTTCCCTACAAGTTCACTGGAATCTTGAGGCTGGTATTTTTCTGTCCAGAGCATGTCTTCTTTTTCAACACCTACAGAAAAAAAAATTATCCATTTTTGAATAGTTCTTCATGCAAAAGAGTTCATCAAGTCTAGCAGAACGTTAAGACTAGATATGATTTTTGCATCACAGGGGAAAGCTGACATACATCATACATACATTCCCCCCAATGCAAAGAGAATTAAAATCATACAGGAAATGCACTTACCTGAAAATGCAATTGGCTCTGGTAAATATTCAGTGTCTTCTGTCATAACATCTGCTTTCTGGGTCTTGTTTTTTCCCAAATGCATTACATGTCCTGTCTCTGCTTGTGTTTCTCCAGATAGGTTCCTGGAAACTCTGGATTTTATTTCGGTCTCTGTACCTTCAATTTGTTTTCTTCTTTTTGACTTGTGGTCTTCTATTTCTTTCCTTTTTCTCTTAGTTTCCTTCCAGTTGTCAGAATGTCTCTGATTTACCTCAGAATTTGCAGTGCCATCTCTGCTTTCTAAGAAAAAAAAAAAAAATTACATCCTTTTAAAATTTCAAGCTATGTCCATTACAGCTATATGTTTAAGCCATATTTGAATAATTTGGTCAAAATTACCTAAAATGTGAGGACAAATTTATTTCCAAACCCAGTATTCCTTCACTGAAACATTTCTGGAAATTCCAAGTTACGTTTTTATGCCAGAGAGAGCGTGAGTGTGTGTTTATTTTTCCCTACATAGATTACTAACCTTGTATACTGTTTTCAAAAATGAAACGTTCAGTTTGCTTTTTCAGAAACTTGTAGAAATATTTTCTCACTGGAAATTCAGAATTAGAAGACATGATCTCATCTAGTAAATCTTCCCTGAATGTTTCAGGAAAAACTGATCGGTGGCCAGAAAACTGTAATACATACATACGCACACAAAAAATTATGACTCAAAAATATTACAGAGAATAATGACAGTTTTGCATCATTTAAATGGGTAGCTATCTTGTTAAACCCAGAGATTAACAGAAAGCCTTGAGAACTGTCTAATGTAACAGTGCAGAATGAGTAAATCACACACAAGAAAAAAAAAATAAATCCAGGACTGCCACAGATTCAATCTCCAAGATTTTTTTAAAACAACAGAAGTCCTAACAAGTAACAAAACAATTTCAATGTTCTTTTCATTTTCCTTGTAACACAAGCCTCTATTTTAAAGTACTAACCACAGGCGCAGAACAGTTTCCAGTTAGTTTTGAATTCACAGTAGAAAATTCACCAAGCAAGAGAGTGATTTTTGTGACGTTAGTGACTTCAGTATTCAGTTTCCTTAGCTTAGTTAATAGAGAACACGATGGTGATTTCAGTTTCCACATGGGATAACCTACAAAAGAACCCCCACCAAAAACGCAACAAGAGGAGACCTTTGTTAACAAAGCAGAGATACCACAAACAAAAACATCCTACAGTAAATAAGAGTAAATGCTTTTTTAACTACAGCTTTATCAAGTCAAAGCCAAGCTTATTTAACTTACACTGCATCAACTTTTTACCTTTAGTAATTCCACCTCCCACAAGCAGAACAAATTTGGACCTTTTTGGATACGTTTTTCCAGTAAGTTCTTCTTGGCAATGTTTGCTCCAAATAACCTGTGCCCTCACCAAGTCTCTGTAAGACAAATGCTCACCAAGGAGTTTGTTTCTTTATTGGTTTGCAATATAAACTCTGTTAAAGTGCTATTCTACCTTCTGCTTTTCTGTTGTGGCCCTGCATAAAACACTGTAGCACACTCCCTCAGAGAAGAGAAATGGGCTGTTTTTTCTCTTTTGAGAAATATTTTGCCTTTGTCAGAAGGAAATGGTTTCTGCCCCAATCAGTCCAACATGATCTTTATTCTCCAAATTGGAACTTGAAAGACTAACTTTTTTGACTAGATATTAAGAATTTTGCATCGTCACACATAAGTGTATACATTAATTTAGCATCAATTTAACTTGTAAATTGCATCTTCAAAACTATCTCACTGGAAGCTTGTAAGTTTTTTTTTCTTACTGCAACACAAAACAAGAGGGAACTACCAGTTAATTCCAGTCATAATAGTAAGTTCTGTTGTTGAAAATTTTTTCTCTTCTGCATAGATGTACTAGAAATTATTATATATATTTGCACAATGGCTGAACAAAGCTTACAGTCATCCTTCTGCTGTACATGGACAACAGTCTTAAAACATGAACTTGCAAGAGAGTATGCTTCCATTGCTGCTGCTTTCTTTGCAATCTGTCTTTTCAGTGACTCTGGCAACCCACTCATCAAGAATTCACGTTTTGCTCTGAACTGATCATCATCTTGAGAATTTTCAGATACATCTTGGCTTCAATGAAAACAGAAATGAAAAAAAAATAAAAATCATTAGAACTACCAGCTATGTAAGGCTTACAACAGAATTTAATCATGTTCACTTCTACACACAAGTTAGAAATAGTCTGGGAGAACTGCTAAAATTAATTTAAATGTAAGAAGTTTACATTTAATTTCAAATTTGGGGTTAGAGAATTTAATTTAAAAAAATAATCCTCTTTGGTTTTGTATTTTTATATGCAATTTAGGATTTCTACTTAATCCGTCATCAACTATATTTTCAGCCATCTAAAATGGCTCAACAATGGTTGAGGAGCAACTCTCCAAATATCTCCAAAATTTTGCAAGCAGATTAACATATTGATCAGTGTAAAAAAAAACCATGAACGTTTAAATCATATTTCAGTAAGTGTATTTAAATTTGTAAAGTAAGAGAATGTTAAAGTAACCTTGAAATATATTTTGATCTTGAGAAACCACAACCTTGAAAACTGACCTGCTTTCATCAAAGATCACAATTGGTTCACCTGGAGAGTTTTGAGCATTTCTGCTTAGGAAGGAAGGTTTTCCTTTAGAAAGAAAAAAAGAAATCATGATTGGATTAGCACTGATACAGGATTCTAACCTTGCTTCTCTGCTCACTATGTTCCATTTAATAACATTGGGAATTTCATTTTCTTAAGGGAAAGCTGACTATTATTACAAAATTCATTAAAGCTTTATTTCTAGTTACTTCATCACTATAGACATTATTTTCTATAACGTTAAAAAAAAATCCTTATATTAGAACACAACAAAACATGGTACACTATCGGCAGTTTTTGAAAAATAGTTTTATCTGAATGAAGAAAAATCAAAGCAGCATGCGTAAACAACCTCTGCAGTATTAACTCATATTATAAAAAGGTATATATTGTAATATTATATAAAAAATTAGAAGAAAAGATTGATGTACTGCAAAAGCAGCTTTATAAAATAATGTTATAATATTCAATAACTGGATTAAGAAATAAACACATTCATAAAACCCAATTACCATTTGACCTCTTCTTCACAACCTTCAAGTTTCTAGGCTTTTTCCCCAAAACATCATTTAAGCTCCGAAGTTTCTTTTGCTTCACATTCTGCACTGTAATAGTGGCATTACTCAGGCTTGAATCTAAAATGACTACGGAGTCCTAGAGGGAAAGCAAATGAAATAAGAAAGGAAATAGAACTTTTCCTCCTTTATTACCAATACAATTTAGATCAGTACTGAGAAAACTGAAGAAAATGCTAGAGTCCTTAGAAGTTAGCAAATATAATTTGAAGATTATACAATATTTTTATTACTATTGTCTACACAGAGATAGTATATAGAATAACATCTCCAGTATCTAAAAAAAGGCCAGAATTACTCTCATCTAAATTTAAATGTCTAAAACGTACACATTTGAAACAGGTGTCTTACTGGCCATTAGGAAAGAAAAACAGTCACTTCTACAGTGTGACCATCTGCTGAGTGTTTTAGAGCTGCACGAGGATGAGCAGTTACTGTGCCATTTGACATTTACCATACCATTGCATAGATATCTACCTTATTTGATTCTTTTAAAGAAATGTTTGCAAGATAGAAACATTTCTGTTGCTTAAATTAATTACAAAACCATCAAAATAATTCCTCCCCCAAAAGAATACGGGCTTACTTCATTTTCTTGTATTTTTTTCTTTTCAGCAAGAGCTCGCTGTCGAGACGAGCGCCGAAGAGGAGTTGGTAAGTCTTCATTAACCTTTGATCTATTATGCCGTATAGCCTTTGCTTTCTCAATCAGCTGTTTTGCTTTGGACATGTTTTTAGAAGTAGAGCTTATCTGTTAACAAAGTACAAAAGTACCTAGCAATTAATAGCAATACATTCGCTAAGTATGTCACATATTAATATAATTTTTCACATTCATAAAACCATATGATTTTTATAAAACTTTGTTTGCATCAGAAAGAAAATGAAAGAATGGAAAGGAGGAGTAAGCCAAGATGATATAAGTACTTTTCAAAAGGGAGTGAGAGCCCTACAAGGGGATCCTCCAATCTGTGCCCAGAACAAATGAAATGTGGGCAGTGATGTGCTTTAGCATAAGCTGTTCTGCTAAACCCAAACACCATGTCCCATCCTGAGAACCTGCAGAGTATAAGCATACTATTTTAGTGGGTTTCCTGTTATGTTATGAAAAGTAGATTTACACTAATAAAACATACTTTAAAATCTAAGGTACAACTGTACAAGAAACCATCTCAAATTCTATCATAAATCACAGTAATATTATCTTTTTGTAGGGTATCTGAGAAGTGTCATATTGTATTACTTTACACTATTACACACAACACTGATTATTAACACAACCATATGCATATAGTAAATGACAAAATACTGGAACACAAACTGTTCTATAAATTACCTTTATATTTTTGGAGCTAAACTCTTCATTTTTCATTGCTTCAGCTTTATTTGATTTTGTAGTCGCATTGATACGTGTAAACCTCATTCTAATTAGGGAAAAAAGTATTACAAAATTATTACTTTTTAATAAAGGGAAATGTTACTCTCAATCTCATTTTCAAAAGCCTTTAAAAATACAGTGCTGCAAACAGAAGCAATCCCCCAGTTGGTGGTGGTGGTGTGTGTTTGGCTGGTTTGGGTTTTTTTAGTATCTCTAGGGCAAGCACATTTATAGAGTCAACTTTGGTTCTTCTGTATTATTACCCAACACAATCAGTATTCATGCAGCTTTGGTATGCATTCCAACTAAGTTATAATCATGTCTTACTCTTAAAATACTTGCAGTAAAACAAGGTTCAGAAAGGTAGAATACACTGTAAAATGTTTACCTTATTGGGCTGTTTCCATCCAAGGGCACGGTAATCACCTCGGCTTTATACATGTTACTTTTCTTCAAGGATCGCTTGCTTGCTTTTGGTGTAGAAGTCTGGAAAGGAGAGCCACTTAATTTATCTTCAGAAAAGGTATTTCTAATCCTGCTTTTTTTAGGCGTAATATTTTTGGATGTTTTCATTTTCCTCTGCCTTAAACTCCTCCTTATATCATTCACTTTTGGACTTGACGAAATTCTTACATCTAAGGTGTTTTCCTTAGAAAGAGCATTAGCTCCTGGATGTTCATCTTCATTAAAATTGCTAGTATTTGAGACATTTGTTTCCTTAGTTTCTGAAGCCTTCCTGCTTCTGCTTCCTTTTTTCTGAAACTTTTTAGGTCTTTTGGTCTTAGTTCTATTGTTTTCGGGACTAGAATGTGTATATTTGTCCACATAATCTACTGGTGCTCCACTTTCTAATCCTTTATTTGAAGTAATGTCATCTTCAGGTCCTTCTTTTTCTTTTGAAGACTTTCCAATGGCTTGCTTTTGTTTTCCAGGTGCCTTTTTAACTCCACTTTTTATCATATCTGATGTTGGTTGTCTAAATGCCTTCATAAACTGATTCCTTTCTTCCAGAGTACATTTTGGTTTCAAAGAATCTGACCCTGCAGTCTCTAGTACAGCTAACTCCAGTTCTTCTTCCTCAATAACTACATTAGATTTTCTTTTCTGAGTAACCTGTTCAGTTTGTTCACTGTCCAAGAGGGGTGGGCTGCTCTCTTTTTCCCCTACACATCCTTTCTGCTTCAAAAAAATTGAAGCTATTTTCCTAGAGCCTTTTTGCTCCTTATGTAAAGGAGCTAATTTGGGGGGAATGGAATGAACTTGTGCGAGGACAGTTACCGTTCTAAGTGGCAGCTGTTGAGATTCCTCACACTTTTCTGGGTCACTAATACTATCGCTTTTGTCCATTTCGTTTGCTGTAGCAGAATTGTCCACTGTTGGCTTTGTGTCTTCTTCAACATAATCTACATTATTTTCTCCCTGACTCTTCAAGAAGTCCTCAAAGGACACCGTTATTATACTATTATTTACCTGTGATGTCTTATCATCCCTATGAACTTCAGAACTGGAATCGCTAATAGTAGCACCACACTCTGCTATCATAGGAGATACCACCTTTTTCTTATCTTCGGTTTCCTTTTTGCACTTTTCATTTAGCTGGTTTTCAGATGAACAGCTTTCAGACAAATCTGTATTTACTTTGTGTTTCCTTTTCCTTGATTTTCTTATCTTATTTTTTGTACCATTTATTTCAGAAACAACTTTCTTCACATTTTTTCCATAGATGACAGCATTTAAGAAGTTTTCTCTTTGCACGTTATCTTCTGCCAAATCTCTTGCACATTTTTGGTCAACTAAAGTACAAGTAGCAATAAAATCATTACTGTCCTGTTTCAGTCCTGTTGTTTCTCTGCTGCCATCACTACTAATTTCTATTTCATGTTCATTCTCAGATTCTTTCATCTCTCTCAGCTTATTATTTAGATTAACTCTCTTCCCTTTCCTCTTCCGCTTTAAAGATGGTTTAAAAGGTGACTTACAGTCTTTGTCATCAACATCCAATGGTGTTTTATTTTCTCCAGCTATAACTGGTAACATAGCTTTCTCAGGTATGGATGTCTTCTTAAAATAATCCAATATATTGTTGGGTTTTGGTGGTGACAACACTTTATCCGCTGGTTTTGCTAATGGTGAAAAATACCTTGTGATTGTTTTTACAGAAGTATCTTCCTCTCGTCGTTTCTTGCATGGCTATGAAAAAGTTCAACATTAATCTTAGTTTCTAAAAACTTAAGATGACTTAGCATGGCAATATAAAGCAGTACAGTATCTGCAGTACGTATTAGTGACACTAGAACTTTTTCAGAGGATAAAAAAACTCATGTCAAAAGACTGCGTGCACATCAACTTCACCTCCATGTTTCCAAAAGCCATTTAAGTTTGAAATAAAGATTCTGTAGGTTTAAAAAAAAAAAATTTTTTTTGTGAGACCACCAAAACTTAAAGTGACAACAAGGTCCTCAGAACAGCTCTGCAGAGATTTCATAATACTGGAGTTCAAAAAGTCTACTTCAGTTCTGACGAGCTACCTATTAGTTACATTGAGACAGTCGCCAGAGCATTTGTAGAGCAGTGAATTGCAACATCACTTAAAGATGTGTGATCCTACCATAAAGGAAACATCTGGCATATCTTAAGAAGAAACTATACCTTTTAAAATACTTAAAGAAAATGAATCCAGGAGAATTCATATCTCATAATTCAAACCATAAAAGAGAATTTATCTGTAAAATTCCAAGAACGACGGCTCACCAAGACCTTTATAACTCTCCTAGTTTATTAAAAACGGAGCTCTTCTGAAGTCACACCATCTGAAACTGAACATGCTACTTCCCGAACCCACCGGGGACTCCGCCGAGGTGCCCCCATTCGATGACAGCCCGGCCAGGGGCTCCCCAGCGCCAGCCCCGGGCCGGGCAGGGGCCCCACAGCACCGGGGCGGCATTTGAGGCCTCCCCCGTTACACCGCCCGACAAACGGCCGCCCTCCGCCCGCCCTCACAGCGCGGCCCCGGCCCGCCGCCGCCTCCCGACCTGAGCCTCGCTGTCTTTCCCGGGGAGGGAGGCGGCCGCCGCGGCCACGGCGACCCTGCCCACCATGCCCCGGGCGCTGGCGGGGAGCGGAGCCCTCAGCCGCGGGGGGAAGAGGGCGCTGTGGCCATGGACCGGCCCAGCCACCCACCCGATGGCCGCCGCCTGACAGGCGCGAGGGGCAGAAAGGCGCGCGCGGGACGAGATTCGGACCTCCGCGCGGAAGGGGGCGGCACCGCCGCGCCCCACGTGACCCGCCCGCCCTGCCAACGGTCGGCCGCGTTCCGCCCTCACGTGATGCGGGCCACCCCTCGCCGGCCGGGTCACGTGCCGGGGGAGCCGCGCTCCGCCCCTCCCGCTTCGCCGCTGCCGGTCGGGTTTTCGCGCCGCGGCGCGGAGAGGGGTGGGGTGTGTGACGTCACGGGGCGGGGCCGCTGACGCGCGAGCGTGGCAGGTCCCCGCCGCCCTTTCCGCCCCTCCCCGCCGGGCGCCGAGCCCGGACGCGCGGCCCTTCCGGGGGCGAGGCCCGCCCGCCGCCGCGGCTGCCCATGGAGGCCGAGGCCGAGGCGCGGTTCCTCTTGCAGGAGGCTCAGGAGAGCATCGAGGCGGCGCGGAGCTACCGGCGGGAGTTGGAGCAGCGGCTGCGGGGGCTGCAGCAGGCGCGGGAGCAGGTGGGAAGCGGACCGGGCGCTCCAGAGGTGCCCCGGAGGGGACCAGCGGGCGGGAGGCGGCCGCACGGGGCTCCGGGCGCGGGAGGCGGCCGTCAGCGAGCCTACCCCGGGGCAGCGGCGGTGCTCGGTCCGCAGCCCCGTCCTCCTGTGTCACACCTTCTGTGTCACACCTTCTGTGTACCCTCTAACCCTGGTAGCACCCTGTCTCAGGTGGGACACGTAAGGACAAGGGGCAACGGCCTTAACCTAAAAGAGGGAAGATTTAGGCTAGATATAAGGAAGAAATTTTTCACGCTGAGGGTGGTGAGACACTGGCCCAGGTTGCCCAGAGAGGTGGGAGATGCCCCATCCCTGGAAACATTCCAGGTCAGGTTGGATGAGGCTCTGAGCAACATCTAGTTGAAGATGTCCCTGCTCACTGCAGGGCAGTTGGACTAGATGGCCTTCAAAGGTCCCTTCCAACCCAAACCATTCTGTGATTCTGTGAAGGGAAAGAGGAGGGTGGAGAAGGAATCCTGCTAGACATGGAGTTGGGTGATGGTGGTGGTGATCCTGGTGATTCTCTGCACCTTCAGGGATGTCTGCGTGTTGCCTTTGTAGGTGCTGGAGATGGAGGATTTGGGAATGGATGGATGTAGAAGTATCAGGAAGGAAAGAAGGGGTGTGAGTTGAAGTCTGTTACTGAACTGAACCTGTTTTTTCTGGGGTGATAGGAAGGTTTCGTAGGCAAGAATAAAGATTCGTGTGGACAGAGTGCTGGGCCATCTTGTCCAGACTGTGCTTTTGCAAAGAAAGGTTGGACCAGAAGTTCCTTGAGGTCACTTCCAACCTGGTATTCTATGATTCTAGGATGATTTTATGTCTAAAGGAACTACATTTTCTAAAGTAGTTGGGATGCTAAGTCTTATTTCATAGGAAGCATTGTGCCTGTCTCCTTGCCATCGCATCTAAAAGATTCCTGCCTAGGCAGGTTGCTCTCTGGTTGCTGTCCTGAACTCTGCTGTCCCCATGCACCAACCTCCATGGGTCACGTACTCTGTGGGTCACATATAAGTGTTGCCAGCGTTCCAGGTTAGCTGGTTTTTCTGCAGCTGTGCACTGAAGCCAGAGGAGAGTTTTCATTGGGACTAATAACCCACCCACTCTGTGCTGAAGATGCATGATAACATATGCAAATGGTGGCAGGGTGATTGTGGAGAGCCAGCAAAGGACTGGCTTCTCTGCTAAGACATCCTCTAAGCATTTTAGCTTTTGCAGCCTAGAACCAATGCCTTACTATCTTTGATTCAGCTCTGCAAGGCGTAAATACAGTAAACGCCAAACTAAGAAAATGTTTCCATGGTGACCTGATCGTGTCCCTGAAGCAGATTCCATTAGCATAGAAACCTGCTATAAATCTGCTAGGTTAGTGTCCTGCTACTGAGCAAATGTAGGCGATCACTGGGCATTAAATTAGTCATCTTCAGAACTGCAAGCTACTTATGAAAATGAATCGTTCATGACTGTCTTTAATCCAAACCTTGTCATCTCAGAGTGTTGCCTGGTATTCAAAATGCATGGAGAGGGGGCCGGTTTGCCCTTCTGAGTGTTTCGTTAGCTTACCTACCTTTCCTTTTCCCCTCTGGGGGAATTTCTTTGCTTGTGTGCTTGTTTCTGTTTTCTCTCTTTCCATCTTTAGTACCATACGCTATTTTGTCCACAGAGAATCAGGCACACCACACACATCCAGGGACTCCCTGTGTCCAGAAGCGCTGAATGTCTTAGACCGGGGTCCAGATTGCGGAAGCTTTATTATTCGGGGACTGGTGGGCCGATGTGGTAGGAAAAGCGCTTTAGATCACTTGCGTTGCATCCTTTTCTTTTGGACCGATGGGACATGATTTTCAACAAGCTTCACGCAGCTCTGTATGTTCAGGGACTTGCATTTCCTCTTCTGCGTAGCTGGTAGTACCTGCAGTTCTGAGGCTGACTTGTTGGGTTTGGATCTGTGTGTAATGGAGGTAATGGGCTTAGAGAAGTGACTGTTCTGTCTTCCTCCTCCCCACCCCTTCACAAAGCTAAATACTTCCTTTTTTTTTCTCAAGCTATGAAATAACAAGAGAAGGGAAACCGAGCTGTGCGGCAGCTGCAGAGGTTCATGAATATTACTTAAAGAGGAAATTTATTTTACCTAACCAGAGAACTTCCTGTGTTGGTTGTCTGTACTTCTAAAGATCTAGAAATTACGTGTAAGGCCCCGTGTGCATGTTGCAGCGTTTCCTTGTGTGTGTGACTTATAAAAGTTGTCCATAGGGAGATGTTTAGTTCTGACTTTTGCATCTTTAGCTCAGGGATGTTCAAATGTGGTTTCTTGCCTAAAAGTCAGATTCAGCAAGTTTGCAAACATTGTAATAAGCACTTGTAGAACCTTCTGTGGTCTAGTTCTTCCAGAATCAAAACAGACTTGCTGTTCGCCCTGTAACCCCGCAGCACAGACAAATCAAAGGTGGCTATTTGAAAAAAATAAATAAAGAAAGAAAGCAGCTTTACAAGGATTTAAAAAATTCAGTGAAGTGGTAGGGCCTGGAAAAGTGCTTCTAGATAGTCTTCCAAAAGTCCGATACCTTTTTCTTTCCCGTGAGGATTACTGTATAGGATGGCAGAGTTGTGTTCGAACAGGATTGCAGCAGTTTTGAGGGGTGGCAGGGAGAAGAGCTACAGAGCATTTGAATTCCGTGATTGAAGTGCATGTAACCCAGTTTGTATTTAGCTCCAGCCTCAGAGGTTATCTTGATTTGACTAGTTAAAATGCTCTTCCCCTTGTCCAGACTAGTTTCTTTGCCTCCTTCCCTGCTGTATGTGTACTAAAAACACTAGTTTGTTACCTGCCAATGGTCCTTTTATTTAAAGGTGACTTCACAGGCAGCTTTTCTCCGGCAGATGCAGATGAGGTGGTTCAGAAAAATAAAAGATGTGCGTCACCTTTGCCTTTATCCTGAATCCTTCTTTCCTGCTACCTGAATTTAGATCAGAGAAAGTGCAACATTGACCAGAGATGTGCTTGAGCAACATTTTAATGATTTGAAAGGGACTCTGAAGAAGCTGTTGGATGAGCGACTGATGTCACTGCTGCAGGAAGTGGATGCCATAGAGCAAGAGAGCATCAAACCCTTGGATGAATGCCAGAAGCTAATAGAGCACGGAGTCAGTACGGCTGATGATCTGCTCCGGGACGGTAAGGCAGGACCTGATCTTAAGACTTGGCTCTACCTACCAGCATGTCTTCTCTGGAAGACTGAAATGTTCCTGTTACAAGCAGCATATTTGGCTTCTTTTGGACTTCTCTCAAACCAAATGTTGAGGAAACGTTGAAGTTGGGTAGGTGTAGTGAAGAGCTGATCAGTATTATCTCCTACAAATCTGTATTTTAGTATTTCGCTCCAAGCCTAGGGTGTACGTATGTCAGTGTAGCCTCTCCGTAAGGGCAGAAAGTGTCTACTTTAGAAATGTCCCACTATAGAGGTGTCCTGCACCCTTCCACACTAGAAGGAGGATTATGTCAGGCTACTTTGAAATAAAATACATCTTGGGTACCATAATAATAAAATCTCTGTTGGTTGAAGAAAGTTATTTGCGTCTTAATGGGATAGCCACCGAAGTAAACAAATTATCATTCCTGTTAAGTGTGATTATGCTCACTGTTGATGGAATGCCCGCTGTATTGGAAAAATTGCTCCAAAAACTTTGAGGGTGGGGCAGACAAAAATAGAAATGTGGAATATTACTGTAAGGGCTAGTTTGCACCCTACTGATGCTAAATATCTAGCCAGAAAGGAATGTCACTCTTGACTGTTTTCCCCACACTGGAGAACCTACAGGGAGTGTGTCTGAGCCATGAGTATGTTGTCAGTTTCCTTGAATTGTTCTCATGTCTCAACTTTAACTTTCTTTCAACGTGATCTCAGTTTTGTGAACTAAAGTGCATTGAGCAGCCTCCCATGGGCAGGAGATGTACCAGCTTCCACTCAGGCCTGAGCTTTGCGCCTAAGGAATTGTGCTGGCTTGGGAGCTCTATGGCTCCTGCTCACAGGAGGAGTGGCAATATTTAAGAATTAATTTCTTGGGATTTTTTTCTAGCACAACAACCTCCGGGACACCTGGTAGTCACCTTGTTTTGATTTTATCTCTCAAGTTACTGGATCACAGGATGGTGGCAAAGATTGCCGGTGTTTTATACGAATTTCTATCAGATCTCATGAGAACCTGACTAGCTGTGTGCGTCCTCTCCCCTGAGTCACCATTCCCTCCGCAGCAGTACGAGCATTGCTAGGTCATGTCGTCAAAATGAGCAGACGTTGCCTCTGAGTCAGAAAGGAGTTAAGCCTCCATGGTTATTAAATCTCCTGCTGCCAATTATGACGTGTACTTTTCTTTAGAGAGTTGTAACGTTTGTAATCCTCCATTTGGAGAAGGACTGAGCTTGCTTATGTTGTAAATTACCATCAAGTCATCAGATAAGAGAATGGAACATACATCTCTGTAAGCTGAAGTGTGGGATGCTACTTTATATGGAAAGCTTATGAAAAGATTTCTATTTATCTCCATGCTTTAGTGCATGGATTATTTCCTTCATTATGACAATAGTTACCATTTAGATTGTAGCAAACAGAACAATGGTTGAAATTACTGTTTGCTTTTAAGCTCCTGCTTTTTAATTTTATGCTCAGTGAAGGTGCGTTGCTTTTTTCTTCCTTTAAAGCAGGTGGAGGAAGGGATTAATGATCCTGACTTCTGGCATCTGACCCCAGTTCTGCTACTGTCTGAGACCTGAGGCAGATTATTACATCTGTTATGGGTGTGCCTACAGGAAGGTTTGAGAGCTTCAAAAGCTGCCAGATAAGCTTTATATTGTTAACTATAATTGTATTTTCTATCTAAGAGTCTAGTAAAAGTGCTGAGAATGCTTCGTATTTAATTGGTTGGTTGTGTCAGAACTGGTTCTTCTTCAAAGCAAGGAATGCCTTTCTTGGACATTTTCTCATGAGGAATATTTTTACCATTTGGTTCCAGGAGAGAGTGCAGTCCACGGAGATGTGGGACAACGGAACGAGAAACTGTGCAGCTTTACAAAAAAAGCTTTACACATTCAGCTGGATAGGTAAGACACTGACACGCTGAGGACATCTGAGGCAGCGGCATGTGTGCTTTTCTTTATAGGGGATCTTTTATCTTTGAAACAAAAGCCTTCCGCTCTGTTGCCTTAAAAGATTCATTTGAGGTCTTGCTGTCCTGTTTGTTTCACAGACTTTCACTGGTGCTGGCAGTCACAGAATGGAGTCGTTTTCAACCTCCATATGTTCGGTAGAATTATAGGCTGTTTATTTGTGAATGATGGAACCACTCCTTGTGGAACAGCCTGTATTTGAGAGTATTTACTGAGAAACAGTCTGGTTAGGGCTGAAATACAATGTTTTCTGAGTCTTTTAAGTTTGAAATGCACATGCCAATTTCTGCAGCTGTTCTCTCTTTGCAAATCTGCACAGATTCAAGTGTGTGGACAAAATATGGATCTGCAGAAGCTGGCCCCTTTCATTACAGCAAACTTTCCTTTCTCAGCTTACCAGAAGTGCCCTCCTTGGTTGACGTGCCTTGTTTATCTGCCCAGTTGGATGACTGCCTTCTTACTATATTGAAAAACCAAATATTCAGCCATGGAACTGTGGCATCTCGCCCACCTGTACAGCTAGAGGAGTTTGTTGAAAAGCCTGGAGGTATTTTAGTCCGATGGTGTAAGGTGGGTAAAATATCCTGGGTGAAAATCATTCAGACTTCAGTTTCCTTGAAAGAAACTGAAAAAGCCACTTTCATTGTGGATTCTCTACAGCCACCAAAGGAATAGTCCACTCCAGTGTATTGTTAGAAGAGATTTTTATGGCAATGGCTTCATCTAGTGATGTTGTAGTTGGCGCTGGGGTTTGTGTCTGCCTGGCGGTGACACTTGTGTGTTAGACTCTTGCTGTGGGACTCTGCTGCTCCCATCTGCAGGTAGAAAGGGCCGACACACTAATGCACCTTTGCCTCGCAGTCTCCTTCCCTGGGTGTGGGAGCGTCGGGGGGTCAGTTGGAAGCACTGCTACCCCTGCTTCGGCACAGGCCAGGTCCTGCGCCAGCAGGAAACACCTCCTTCACATACCCTTCCCACTAAACAAATCAATAGCAGAGAGAAATCCATCTGCGATACTGTTGGTCAAACAAGACGAAGAAATCCTGGAGTGTGTGTTTCTGACAGAGGTGATTTGCACGTAGCCATTTGTGGTTCGTGCGTGTGGCAACGACAGCCAAACGCTCTCAGTGAGACTGAACTTCATTGCTGGGGTGATGCTGCTGTTCCCTTTGAAGACGTTTAGCAGACGCAGGCCGAGGCTGAACCTGTTCTGTTATGCTGTTACCCCTAAACATGTTTGTGTTCTTAGGGAGATGCAGTGGATACAACAAGAAAATACTTTAATATTGGCATTAGCTAGTCAAGTAGCCTTTCTTTTCAATACACAAAACCTATTTTTGAGTAAACCACTGCTATGCTCTGATGTGGTTTAGTTGTTGTTAGACAGTTCTACGCTCCTTGCCAGATTTAAACAAACTTTTGTTGTTCTAGCAACAGCCAGCCATTGGTCAGCTGTCCTTACCTTGTGGGTGTGGATTCAGATTATAAAACCATAGGCACTATTGTCACCTGTGGCCTGATTTTCTGGGCTATAGAGGAGTTCCCTGAATTTGGTCGTGCTTGAGGGATAGTGAAGTTTTTGGGGGATGTAGGGGGAGAACTCTTTTGACTTAGAGAGGTCAAAGAATTGGAAATCATTCCCTGGAGCAGTTTATGAAGGGTAATAGTGAGTTTCCCTTGCTGTTAAAAATTGGCACTGAATTTCTTCGGCAGATCTGTTTTCAGCTTTTGGCTGAAGGATCTTGTTATACCTCTGCTAGATTGAAGAGCCTTCTGTTAAATATTTCTTCTTCTATAGATACTTTTAAACTGTGATCACATCATTCTTACACTACTTTTTGTATTGGTTGCTTCAGACACTGGTATTATTTTCTATAAGGCATGCTTTCTGCTCTTTACCTGGAGACTCTGAATCGCCTTTAATGGCAGCCTGCACTACTACCCTAGTATGTGCTGCTTCAGAGATGAAGGGAAAAAAAGAGGGGGTCCTTTATTAATGCAGTGACTGTTTCTCTAGGTGGATGATGACTTCATAGCACAAGATTACAGACTGCAATATCGTAAGAGTACTGCTAGTCACTTTGAAGATGTGTATGTCGGCTCTGAGACAGAGTTCATCGTGCTGCACATTGATCCTAACGTTGATTACCAGTTCAGAGTCTGTGCCCGAGGAGATGGACGGCAAGAATGGAGTCCGTGGAGTGTTCCTCAGTTTGGCTGTACCACGCTCGTTCCCCATGGTACTGTTGTGTTGCTGTTCATCTTCAGCCTGTGTCAGTGCGGCTCCTGAAGGTCTATGGCTGAATGACTTATGGAGCTGCTTTTTGTATGATGTTGGGGTGTCCTTAGCTGTGCTGTATGTGTGTAATGTGTGATGAACTAGCCTTTCAGCCTAGAATTTATTCTTTGCTTCATGGTGTGAGTGGTAGTTAGCGATCCTTTCCAGCAGGTACTCGCTGCTTAGCCTTGGAAAGCATCAATGAGCCAGAAGTGAGGCATTTTTTTCCCTCACCCCTACCTAAGCATTGTTTGATGACCTGCAGTCACGTAACGAGCTCTTATACTGGAGAAAGAAAAAATTAAATTTTCTCTGCACTTGCAAATTTTTAAGGGCAGTGGGTCATGAAGGTTTTGCTTTGCCTACAAAATGATTTTGTAGGGATCGTAGCAAAGAGTGAAATTCTGGTGAACCCTGTGAGCTGGGAAGTAGTTTTTGTAATCGCAAATGATTTGAAAAAGAAATTTCTCCAGCAGAAGGTGGCAAAAACAGCCCCTGTTCTTAAGAGAGCTTAAGCTTCATATGAGGGAAAGTGAGTGGCCGTTCTGACTGACTTTACTTTGCACAGAGAGCTGGTGAAGTTGAGGTTCATGCTGCTTTTTTATTTTTTTCTTTCTTTGAAGAATGGACAACGGGTTTGGAGGGTTACAGCTTGAGCAGTCGAAGAAACATAGCACTTCGAAATGATTCTCAGTCATGCGGTGTGCTCTACTCCAAAGCTCCTACTTATTTCTGTGGGCAAACATTAACATTCAGGCAAGTACTTTCTGGGCAGCTGTTCTCTGGTCCCTCTCCTGCGAACCAAGCTTCCTTCTCTAGTCCCTTATTTGTATGTAAGCCTGAGTCAGGATGCGTGTTTGAGTTTTACATCAGCTCAGCCTCAGTCAAGGTAGCATGTCTATGTGAAGTCTGAACTTCCTTCTCTTTACTTCCTGGCTCTTTAGGAAAACACCTGATGTTTTTGTAGGACCTGCAACCTGAAACGGAGACAAGAGCGAACTCCTGGGGGGTGGTAAAATATAGCCTGTGCTGAGCAAACCTGTGGAAAATGGAACTTCCTGGAGTTTTGTAGCAGCTGTTAATGGCTGGTCAGAAGCCAGCGGAGGCTCGCTACTTATTCTTTTTAACCTTGGGCCAGGAGGTGCTTTCCCTCCCAGACTATCCACACACTTTGATTACTTCGTACACAAAAACACTGTATGTGCTGCTGGGACAGGTAAGAATGGCAGTCTGGCACTGATGTCTTGAACAGCTGAGATAATTAGTGGTGATCAGGCTACTACTTGAAACTGGCATTAGAAACTCTCAAGTGGAGAAGGGATCTTGTGAAATTCAAGCTTTTCATTTGACACAGAATGTGATTAAAAACCTTGGCAGCTTTGCTGCCTGTAGTCGTGTCCCTGTGATGATGCTGTTTAACGGAGTATGAGGAGCTTCCTTATGGATATGTCAGTTGTAATTACAGACCTCAGAGGCTCTGAAGCTTTATTCCATCTTTCCTTGGTTAAATAAAACTACTTGCTGAACAGTAGGCAACCCCCAAAGGCAATTTAAGGGGGTTTTTCATGTTATTTTTGTAACTCATTCCATGGTGTTTCATTTCTCCCTTCCTGATAATGAATTATCTTAACTTCAGATGGTTGTAGTATGAGGATGTATTCAGTTGCCGTGTCTGAGATGAGATAAAAAGATCTAAAGCTTTCATTTGAAATCTGTTGCTAGATTTAACATCTCTTGGCTCAGAAATGCCTGTGAAATTAAAGGCAGAACTTTGAGGTTTCCCTTGGTTCTCGTTCAGACCAATGCCTTTTATCTTTTTTTATTGGTAACACATGAAAATCTTTTGCTTGACATTTTGGTAATGTGGACTCCTCTCCAAGAGGAGATTGTTTCAGGATGGCAGAGCGCTAACAAGCATGTGTCCACAATAACTATAATGGCACAAATCTTAAGATTGAAGACAACCTCAAAAATAATTTTGTTCCTCTTCCAAGGTCCAAGAGTTGCTTCCTGTTTGAAAGTGTGTGAGATTTTCCTGAGCAGGGAGACGTAGTACTTGGCTCTTGGCTTTCTCCATCTGTTGAAACAAAAGTATATTCACAAGGGGATAAGTGGCTTTGCAGAGCAAGACAAATAAGCAAGGTTCACATTACAGATGTTTGTGAAGCAGCTTCGTATTCTTTTGTCTTCAGGACACAGGAATACCTCATCAGTGAAAACTGAAGCTGCGGTAAACGCAATGCTTTATATTTGCTTTTTAACGATAGACTGCTTTAGTTACCCTCTGAGGTGATGCGTTTGGACAAGTTGTAGGAGAACATCACTGCTTTAAGTCAGGGCTCCTCCTGTTTCTTTGCAGCCTTCAGGGAGCCGCCCGTTGGGAAAGGGAAGGTTTCCCTGCACGCCCTGCTCTGCGGCTGTCTCTAAAGCTTTTGCTTGCCGTGGGCAGCCACAGGCAGTCCAGTCAGGCGGGTGGGTTGGGATCATCTAGCAGACACCCTGTGAAGCTCATCCTGACTCCATCAGGAGCCCACCACAACGCTACTGACAGCTCATACAAAGGAAGCGCGTGTGATCGCCCACAGATCTGCTTCCCTCTGCTCTGAGACAGATGGAAACTGGCGGTGGTTGAACTGGTTCGGAGTCTGTAGGCTGCAGGGGCAGGGTTTTGCCTCTGCTGCATTGGAAGGGGCGAGAAGGGATTCAGTGTCCCACTGAACATTCTTCCTACCATGTATTCTCTGCCCTTTTTAAAATTTTAAGTCCCAGGGATGATAGGAGCTGGAGAAAACTTTGTTAATGTGGTAGGAAAAATCAGCCTAGTAAAGCGAAGCTTAGGAGATTGTGCAGTGATGCTCTGTGCTGTACTTGGGCTGGTTATTAATTGCTGAAAAATCAAACCCCAGGAAGGAAAGGAATGGTGATCTATACCAGATCCTGGCCTTCTTCCCCATGCAGCCGAGAGGAGGAAAGCCACTGCAGAGTCACAGGTTGGCCGTTGTCTTGGGCACTCGGGTTGTGCTTCCTCGTTACGGTGTGAGGAGGGTTTGGCTCTTCCCTCGTGTGTGTCAGGATGCAGCCCAGCCCGCTCCCCCACCTAAGGGCAGCAGTGCAGGAGGGCAGCCCTGATGCTGGCTGTGATGGATACAGGGGTGCGCGATGAAAAACACAGCCTCGGCCTGGTTTTAGCGTGGGTGCCGCTGGGAGCGCTGGACCTCAGACGTTCAGCTCGTCGTGGTCTGACTCCGGTGTAAAGGCTCCATCACCCCTCTCTCAGGGTAGTCCCTGCCCTGGTTCTTGTGTGATGGGCTTTTTCTTCCTGCTGCTGCTGGTCCAGGTGACCTTGACAGTGCTCTGCAAAAGGGGTCTGTATAAATGAGCCAGCAAGTGTGACATGATAGAATTCCTAGTTTTTAATGGGTTTTTAATTACGCATTTTTGGTAATTTTTGTGACTACACTTATTTCCAATGCAAAACTCAAGAGGGGCTCCCTTAACTAGACATGGAATGAATTAATGTTACCAAAGCACAAAGGCTTTACCTCCCAAGTTTACAGATAAATACTTGTTTATAAAGCTTCACTAGTAACACAGGGTTTAGTAGAGTACCAAAATGAACTTGAAATCTCATTTAAAGTTGTTTTGGGAAAACATGGTGGATCACTTCCAAGTTAAAAGCTTCTTGGGTATTTAAATATTAATTTTTTTGTTGTTGTTTTGCTTTACAGTACAAAGCTTTTGCTATCTTAGTGACGTTCCCAGGGGACTGAGAAAACTAATGGAGTGCAAAAGTAAAACATGGTTCCAATTTTATCTTCCCTGTTTGTCTGGAAAGAGTTAACCCATTGTGTGCCAGTCTACTGCCGAGTTTCATTTCCAGTTCTTAAAAGCTTCTGCTGAAGTTTTTCTGGCTTTTGGCAACAACCGTGTATCCATGCTGCTCTTTCTCTCAAGCTGTAATGAAGATAACCACTGTTTTACTTTCTAGAAAAGACCATCTCAGTTTCCTGAGGCTTTGAGAGATAGCAGTACAAGAGAAAGGATTATAAATACGGACGAGCCCCTCAGCGTACAAACTGTACAGCCTCGCTCAGCTGCTGTGCCCAAAGGGAACTGCATCCCAGGGCATTTGCACAACTTATTTGCTTTTTCTTCGGAGGTTCTCTCCCAGGACCAAAATCCTGAATGCAACTGAGCAGAAGCCAGACTTGTAAATGCCCTTCTAGACATTGTTTTTAGTGGCCATTTGCACCAAGCTGATTTAGTGAAAAAACAAAACAAACCCACACGCTCCTCCAAGCCCAGCAACCCACCACCACCAAAACACATAACCCTTCCGCCCCCACCCCTTTATGGCAGAATATAGTGGGGCTCAAAAACCCCCTGGTTTAGTTATGCTTATGAAATACTTGCTGACACTACAGCTGTCTTGCTGTAATACGTGATGTTGACCAGTAATCTGGTATAGATGATTGTAGATTTGCACATATTGGTTGTTTCAGATAATTGGAAATCACTTCAGAAGACTCTAAGCTGTGGTAGTGGAGAATTCTATTAAATAACAATGAAAGTTTGCTGGAAGCAGATTGATGTTTTGTACAGATTAATAGTTAGCACATTGGTCAGTGAAGCTGTTGGAAAAGCTGGTTGGACTTCTGGTCATTCTGCAGTGATCCCCCCAAGAGGTCGGATGATTTGTGGAAAGCCCCGGAGCACAGTAGAGAGGTCTGCAATGGCAGGGTGTCCCTGCCTGGATTTCATTGTATAGTTTAATTTAAAGCCTCAGGGTTTGACTTAAGGTTTTGCTTGGCAGAATTGAAACCGTGGGACAGCCAGACAGGCGAGACAGCCTCGGAGTGTGTGTGGAGCAGCAGAACGGCTATGATACTTTGCAGCGGGATAAAGCTGTGTGCATTAGCACAAATGGTGAGTCTGAATCACAGAACTGAAGAATGTGACCTTCCCCCCCCCCGCCCCCGGCCCCGCAAACCCATAGCCCCTGGTTCTTTATATCCCTGGATCACATATGAGCAACTTCATCCACCTTTTACATACACACTGATTGTGTAGTTAAAATCTTTGGTGAGATCGCAGGTCTCCTTTTGCTGCTTCCAGTTACTGCAACCTGTTTGATGTGACAGAAAGGACCATGGCAGGGTTGCTTTCCACTTCTATTTGCCTGCAAAAAAAATAGAGAGACATAGTATTGCATGTTAGTGTGTACAGAAAGTGAGAAATAATGTTTGTTTTCTTGACTGTTTCAGGGGCAGTATTTGTAAATGGAAAAGAGATGACAAACCAACTGCCTGCTGTAACTTCTGGCTCGACTGTGACGTTTGACATGGAAGTTGTGCAGTTGGGCCCTTGCAGCAACGAGGGAGGAAGCTTCAAGCTTCGAGTCACCATTAGCTCTAACAACAGGGAAGTCGTCTTTGACTGGGTACTTGATCAGTGCTGTGGCTCTTTGTATTTTGGATGTTCGTTTTCATACCCAGGCTGGAAAGTTTTGGTGTTTTAGCAGTGAGTAAAGGGACTTTTGTTCTTGCTATAAAGTGTAATGCTAAACGTGGGTTTCCAGCTGTTTGACATCAACAGTCTGTTAACAAAAACCTGTCTTTATGCTACTTGAACTCCACTATATTGTACTTCCTACTGGATTCATTTCAAAAAATAATTGTGAAACATTGGATCTGTTACTCTGGAAAAAGTTAGACACGGGCATTTGCATAGGCAAATGAATTTAAGCAGTCCGTAGGACCTTTCCAGTTTTCTTCCAGACATGATTTTTGTCAGTATTTCATTGTACTCTAGTCTCAGGGTACGCATGTTGTGTTGAATTAACTTTGCTTAATGCTGCTGTTCTGTGAAATAAGCCTGAAAACGTTTAGGGGGGTGGAGGGGTGGTAATGGACCAAAGTTTTATTTGTACTACTCAAAAACGAGCAAAGTATTTAGAGCAGTGACATCCTGCAGTGCTTCCTTGTACACAATGCTGCCTTAATAGTATGAACGGATAGTGGTTCCGCATGCAACAGCCGTTTCTTCCATGCACGGTACTGTTCATTCCTCCAGAGCAAGGATGTCTGAGCCAGAATGTCTGTTTTAGTATGTAGCCAGTCTGTTAATGTCTCAATGAAGTGCCTTATTTCCAGATATTTCTTTAACTGTTTTCTGTGTTGTCACTTGGAATATATTTCCTAGAGTAGCTGCACGGTGATGCTTACACCAGCTTCACATGGATGCTTGTCTCAGACTAGAGCAATACCCGGAGCAGGACAGCTACCCGTATCTGCTCCGAATGTCCTCCCTGGTTACAATTTAGCCTGTGTCAGGCCAAGTCGTAGCATCTCGTACGTCGGCATGACGTGCAGATGGCAGCCGTGACTCCTCACAGAGCCCTTGTAAGGCCCAGAGACAACCTTCTTTCTGTTCTCCGGCAGAGACAAGGGAAGGGCTGTTCTGATGTGTGGGATTCCTGAAAATCCCACAGATCTACCCGGGAATGCGTTGCGTTTGCCTGCAGTGGCGCAGGTTTGTGGTCGAGGGCACCGAGTCAGGCAGGGACCGCTGCCGGGGACCCACCTTGGGAGACAGTGGCATGGCCAGACCCCACCAGCAGATGTAAGCTGTGTCAGTCAAAATGGAGCAGATAATGGTAATTTAGCCCTCTCCTCCATGCGGTAGGATGGGATAAGATAGCATTATGAATCAATTGGCTTTGACTTCGGAAGTTATGTAAAAGGTTACCACTATTTCCCCTAAGGAACAACTAAGATGTAGAATGAGCTTATAAAAGAGCCTATTCCTAGTCAAAAGATTGCAATACTACTGGATTTAAAGAGTATTTCAAAATAATGCTCACTGAGGGCCTTAAACGGGACCTTCTTACCTCAAGTTCAATTAAAATTAAATATATTTTAGCATGTTAGAATATCAATATTTTTATAAAACCTTGACAATCATTCTTCCCTTTTTTCTTCAGTGTCAACATGCTACATTAGCCCTCTATGCTCGCATAAAAAGCTTAATTTACATTAGAGTAATATTGCCCATACTCGTGTTGTCAGAACAAAAAGACGAGTGTGCATTTTTTCCCCAAGCGTTTGTAATAGGGGTACATGAATTTCAGAAGAGAATGACAGTTGATATTTATACCATTTACAAGAAAAAAAATTGTGAGCAGATTCAGAGGGGCACAAAGAACTTGCACATGGTAGAGGGAGGTTGGAATTTACTGTAAGAGGGGAAGTGGGGAAGACAGGACACCGGCAGGTGAGATTAGCCAGTGTTAGCAACAAAAAGCCTGCAGTATCCTCAGTTTTTCAAGCTAAACTATTTCACTGTTAGGGAGTAAGAGAATACTAGTTTATCTTGTACTTTCAGTGTTCCTTTGAATTATCCTGTGAAGAGTATTTTCAATACTTCTTAAATGTTCTTTTCCTGTCTGCAAGGCGGCTCAGCAGCTGACGGAGCAGGCCGGGCTGCTGCTCCAGTAGCAGCCGACTAAAATCCTGCTCCATTTCCTAGTGCTGGTAATTTTACTTACACACTTCAGGTGTGAGGTACTACTTGTAACTTAGTCCTTTTACCAA
Organism: Alca torda; assembly: GCA_008658365.1. NCBI lineage: Eukaryota > Metazoa > Chordata > Aves > Charadriiformes > Alcidae > Alca > Alca torda. Next base: position 38,898,582 of record CM018086.1, read on the forward strand.
ATGGAAACTAAAATTGTGAATACCTACACTTGCGAGGTACCGACGGGTCAGGTACCTTCTCATCTGCTCTTGGGACTTCTCAGACTATTGATTCTCCAGGATATTTACTTACATATTAGAAAATAAAGCTTAAGCCTTTATTCAGGTACTTCCAGAGATGGTGATGCCCTGTCAGTTTGTTCCGAATATCCACAGCGAGCAGCTTGGGATGACTGTGAAGGGCTGCGAGGGCCCCTGCTGCTCCCCTTGAGAGCCGGGGCTGGCCATAGAAGAAATTGGTTTTTTTCTGACTTCGGTCTTTAGCTGTATACTGAATGAGGGCAGCTTGCCAATGTTGGGTTGGTGTTTTCGTCTTTTATTGTGTTGTTCTTGGGCTTTTTTAACTTAGCATAAGCCTAGCTGTCCAGATCGCAATTTAGGTACTGTTCAGCCACCTCTAGAGCTGCACCTTTTAAGCCTGGGAGGGGTGAAGAGTCTCTGGTCTCTTGCCCTGAGTGATTAAGTAAAAAAGTATGCGAAGAACCAGAAAAGGCTTGAATTAAAAAGGCTGAAATTCTGTTCTTCCACAGCGAAGTTCAGGTAGACAGAAAACTTGACACTTCACAATTTTTCACCTCTGGGTATTGGAGCCTTGCAAGAACAAGTGTTACCTGCTTATGAAATCCAATCCTGAAAGTTGTTTTCTTAAGCTAGTACATTCACTTACCTCAACTAAGACTTGCGTGTCAAGTGAAATTTGAATTTTTTTTTTAAATAAAGTTTTATCCCTTACCTGTGTATGGTCTAGTAAATTATTTTTTGGGGCATTAAGCTGGGCATCATGGCATTCTTTAACAAGAACATACAAATGTATTCTGTAGCACTGCAGCCATCTATAAGAGCATCTACCTTTTTTTTTAAATTATTATTTTCATCTTCTGTCCCTCAGAAGTCCCAATTTTTTTTTCAGGTTTCTCACTTGTTCACTTATTTCCCAGTGAAGTTCAGATATTAACTGGTATCTCTTGCAAAAATAATAATTTTCCTTCTTTCTGAAAATTACAGCATCAGGAAAGTACTTTCCTCAGTTTTTCATCGCAATTAATTTGTCTCAGTTTTACCATTCCCAGCTCCTTACAGTTGCATGAAGTGGTGCAACTCTCACACACAGGAGTAGTGGCCAAAAACTACTGAGCAAGCACCAGAGGTATTTAATCCCCTTCAAATGAAGTCTCTGTGAACTGACAGTGTTTTACTTTACTCCCTTAGTTCTGCTTTACCTGCAACCCGTTCTATTTCCTTGATCTCTTTTAAAGGGAAAATAACTTGTGAAACCAGTAAATAAGGTTGCTGATGGGGTGGCTTTCTGCCATAAAGACCCTTCTTCCTGTTGCCCCTGAAGAGCCCATCTTCAGGCTCAAATCGAGCAAGGTAACAGCAGAGGCACAGAAGGCACTTACCTACTTGATTCAAAGCTCTCGTCTCTCAGGTGTGAACCCATGAAGTATCAGGCTTATAACCAGGATCTGGTCCAAGAGAAACACCGTCATTCAAGCACTGGTTGATGATGGCACCAAACTGTTCTGTGAATTAGGAAATGCTTAACTTGGAACAATATTGTCAAAACTGTCCTGACAGAGTGGCTCTTGCATTCTCCAAGGTAAAATCAAATTGGGTTGGGGTGAGTGGGATGGTTTGGGGGGGGGGATGTTTCAGTGATTAGAGAAGTTATCAGAACAATTCAAATTATTTGCAACTGCTTCATTGCAGGCAGTGAATCTTTACCCCACCCAAAAGCTCAAGGACTACATCCACGACACCGTCAAAGCAACGTACAATTAAGGTTAACAACTTAAATGCATCTAACAATTTTGAATATAGTATTTAATGCACTGAATTAAATATTCAAGTCATGTTAGGTTCCAACTTGGCGTTCACCAAATACAAAACATCATAAAAATCTGCCATGACCATAGTAAAGGCTAGATTAGAAGAACCTCGCCAATTTTAGAGACAAAAGCACACCAAACAACTGCAGCCTGAGGTCAAGTTTACAGAATTTAGCTGTCATAGCCTGTCTTTCAGTATCTGAATTATTTTTAACATGGAAAAAGGTTTTCAGTGTCTGCTATTCAATAGTCACTATTCGGCCAAGCAGTTCCTTACTCGTTCTGTAGAACCTGCAGTATCCATCCTTTACAGTCCCAGAGAGGCATTATTTTTAACTGATACCAATTTAATCTTTGCTCCAAATAAACTAAAAGTACTTTGTAAAATCTGTTTGAAACATTAACCACTTGCATGTAAAAGAACTCACAAGTCTTATTTTTATAACTGACACATCACGAGTGATATGTTTCATTTTCAGTTATATAAATTACAGTTCTAAAGAGTAATACACAACTTACAGATATAGCTGAGGTATTCAGTTCTGCCCCCAAGCAAGGAGAATCAAAGTTGTTGTAAGCCAGCTAAAAACCTGGTAATTTATGGAGAAACCTTAAATATAACAAAGAGACTGGAGAGAAACTCAGCTGCCTTTATAACAATCTGGCAGCGGAAGAGCACGTATCCAAATTTTAAAAGGCATGCAGAAGAGAAGAGTTCATACAAGGTACTGCTTGTGGCCTTTCTGCATGCACACAAAATGACTGGACGACCATCATGGCAGATTTTATATTACTGAACTTTATGTACAAAAGCAGATTTCAAATAAAACATTTAATGTAAAAACAACGATTCATTTAAACAACTAAACTTGTTTTGCTTTTTGTTTGGGGTTTTGTTTTGTTTTTACATCTACTGTACCATTCAGATTCTTTGTAACGAGCTTACATGATATCTTCAAAATCTATCAAAGGTACATATAGAAAAGGCATCTTTATAAATAGAAAACAAAGGGCTTTTTTCAGCTTTTATTATAAATTGACATGACATACAAAGTTTACTGGACAGAAGTAATTTCATTACTATTTTTGGGGGGATCACCAACTTTTTGTGCAAACAATGCTAGCCTTCTTTTAAGCATTAAGAGCATAACTGCTTAAGAAATGACATAAGCAATAATTCTAGAACTACATCTCCCCTAAAATAATCTATTTTTTTACATATGTGCACAGCTTTAGCAAATTAAAGCCAGAGAGAAATGCTTGATGTACTATCCAGAGGCGTAATTAGAGTTTGCTAAAACTCAGAGGGCTGGCAAATTCAAGAAGTTTGTAATGAATGCTGCAGTTTCCCTCTTTCCTATTTTGTACACAAAATCAGTGACTAAGAACTTAATACTGGATGACAAATCACATCCACACCATTAGTTAAATAGTCTCACAGTTAAACACATCTTAAGGACCATCAAAATCAGTATTTACATTTTATAAATTTCTGAAGACACCATTAGAAAGCTTATATACCCCTTAAACAAATAGGGAACTGCATCTCATGGTGATGGAATGAAATAAAAAAATTAAAAATACCTGTATTTACAGCAGCATTGTTCCTTTATAAATAAAGAATATGAAAAATGCAATATTTTAAGGATAATAAAAAATTGAGGTGATGTCACTCAACCACAGTGCTTGCTGGAATAAACCCTTCGGTGCTGATACTGTACCAGTAGTGAAACCACTTTCCATTGGAAAAAATCTGTAAACGTATGCATAAAATGTGTTAACAGCAGTGCAAAACTGCTCAAATATAGTTTAGTCAGCATCTTAGTATCTGTATTGAATACAATACATCACAGAATACTTGCATAAGAAGTGCAACACATTTTCTGGTCCAATTTTACAGTGCATTTTTCCCTCAAGAGTGGCATCTCGAAAGCCAAAGCTAAACCTATGGCCTGAACTTGCAGTCTGTACTCAGGCAAAACAGCAGGCATCAGCTTCAGAAGTTAATCGACGCAATGCCTACATACTGACGATCGACTCTCGGCTTTAGCATGGCACGCTAACGATGCGTAACCCCAATAAAAAGGGTTGGCATCGAATAGTTTGTGTAGCTGTGTAAGTGTGTAATAAAAATATAAAGGAGCTAATGTTCAAGTTTAAAATGGTACACTGGGTGATCAATACATCAGAATTATCCACGAAAACCCAAACTGCTGGTATCCTCAAAAAGCCAAGGTGGTACTTCACTGTGTCTGTAATGTGAAAAGCCAAGATCTTTCCGAACAGGCACAAGACAAAGGAAGTGCTAAGTTTGCTGACTTTGATACTTTTAGTGTAAAAAAATTAATTTGTAATTTATGATCAATTGATAAATGATTTCAAATACAAGGATTAAGGTTAAACTTTAAATAGTGAGATGTTATTTTCACAAAAGCTAACTGGAGAATTTCTAAATAAGAAAAGCAGAAACTGTATCCCAATCCCCTTTCCCCAATGTTTCACAACTTCATGGTAGGAAAAACAGCCAGATACAGATGCAAAAATCTTAATATAAAAACGGTTTTACATATACTTAAATTATGTAAATTCCATAAAGTTCTTAAGACACTAATTACTAAAATTACAAAAAGATTTCCATATTGCTCTTCATGCTCAAACTCTTAGAATATTGTCATTACATCACCAAAACCGATATACATGTAGTACTTGCATAATTAACTGAATAGAAACCCTGTTAAAACAATATCCTTGTTGAAATCATTTATTTCCAACCAGCAGTGCCTGTTTGGAATCTCTGTATTTTTGTGTGTAATTCTTTATAGAGCTCATGCACCCTAGAATGTCACTTCAATGCTTGTCCGTTGAATGGCATTCGACTTTTGACTTCAGAGCTTTTGTTTCTTGCTCTGTTTTGTGACACCTGAGATACTATCCATTTCTGAAATTCTCGTATTATTTTCACTATATCCATTTGTTGTCCCGCTTTGTTCCTCAGAAGATTCCTCATCCGCTGGGGAGGCCGATTCTCCTTTCTCTAACTTCTGCTGCATCTCTCGGAGCCTGGCAACAGCTTTGTCTATTGACATTATGCTGATGAGGTTAAAGTCATGCATGCTGACCAGATGTAGCATAAAGTTTCGACACAAGTTCTTCTTTATTATTTTTTGTCCGTAATTTTCAACAAACAGCATACAGGCATGATTCATTTGATTGTCAGCAATAAACCTGTCAAATTAGAAAGCCATCATTACGCAAGTAGAACATTTTCAAAAACAAAAAGATATCCTACGACATGGCTTATCAACCTAAATAACTGCGTAGACCATCTATTACAGAATCTCAACATCAGCAGTGCTTTTTATTTTCAAAGCCTTAGGCTACTAAGCACAAAAACTTTTTTTAAAAACTTAAAACAGTCAAAAGCTTGTTACCAAATTATCCTTTAACTGAGCTAACTGAATTTTAAGTGCTTAGTGAATTGCAATGCCAACCACTACTATACCCTAATTGATTTGTATCAAACCTAAGTTTATATAACATACCCGTGCTTCATAACATGAAGATTCCACAATTTCATCACTTCTTTCTCTCCTTCGTTAACATCAGAAAATTCTTCAATTTGCTGGAGAGAGAAAGGATTGGGAGAAAGGACAGGAGAAGAAACACATCAGAACTGCACGTCTGCTGACAAGTAGTGAAAGCACACCCAAAGTTCAACCTATGCCACCCATACATCACAGAAATAACTACTGCTGAAAGTTCAGGCACTGTAGCCAACAAGGTCAGAAAAAAGTTGTATCATGTGGAGACTTGCGATGATAAATTACTTCCACATTATATACACACACCACTGTGTACTCCTGTAATACCAGCATCTCCTCTTTGAAGGAGAAAACCAGCCACAAACAATGAAAACTTGTTAGGACGCATGTGGACTGAGCTAGCTTTGCAACTAAAGACATACTCGAAAATAGAAACGTGGATTCCATGAATTTCTGTCACTAGCATCTCACCATCACAGGATTTTCTACTTACTCTTGAAGTAAATGCATCATTTTCACAATATATGTCCTGTTTGTTCCCTACAACAACTGCAGACTGTCTTTTAAAAACCACAATCCATTTAAAAAAATTTTGTATAAATGGAATAATTACAGTAATGGTTTTCTCCCGTAGCCATTCAGGGTCCTTTTCATCCTCACTGTCTACTTCCATTTCTTGTGGACGGAGAGGTAAACACGTGTCACTGTGGAAATACAGCCGATTGTGCCCGCTGCTATATGTTCGCTGCTGTTCTACTTCTCCATCTTCAGATTCAAGAAATTCCGACATACTCGCTTTCGTACGCTTTGGCCTAGCAGAAGGGAGAAAAAAAAAAATTACTGTTTTCAACCATCAAATATGCAAATACTATAATTGATTAATACAAATTGTTCTTTTAAGCTCTAGCATGCAAAAAGAGGGGGTCGGGGAGGAGGAAATAGTCAGCAGTGAAATAAACCCCATCAAAAACCCACCACCCTGCTCCAACCCACGCTCTCCCTTTTGGGAAAAAAAAGTTTTAGGATAAGGCAGTTAAAAGTTACATCATTATGAATAGATACTTCAACTGAAGAGATGTAGAAAAATCACAGGTGAAGTTATCACCCTCCAGTAACACTTTGTTTAGTCATAAACCAGTGTACTTTAATGACAGTGAAATTTAACACTGTTTATGTGCACCTACAGATTTACAAATCCCTGGGTTTCACAAATCCAGTCTGTATGCTGTATTCCGCAAATACAGATAGACCTTGATTTCCATCTCCCTACCTGCAAACGAGTATGTGTGTGATAGGAGTTCTTTTGACCGGTCCATTGCGACTGAAGGCAAACCCAGGCTGGCGATGGATATCCTGGGGATTTCCTGCATAGGAGCCATCGTAGCACTCATTGATAGACACGTCTATCCTAGCACCTTTTGGATGATACTGAAACAGGTAATTGCAAACATAGTTAGCAAACAGTAATGACAACACAGCAGGAGGTCTAAACAAGTAACCTTTTCAATTCTGAATACCTTAAATATCACCCTATCAATAACCTGACCTAGCTGTAGTTTCCTTCTACAACACCCAAATAGTTTTTAACCTCTAGAAACAAATTATACTAAAGCTTCCTTGCTCTGTAACATTTTACTGTTTTACATAAAACCACTCAGAATAGAACTAATTATAAAATTAAGGAAAATATCAGCAAAAAAATTATTAACAAAAACCTTAGAAATTAGAATATTTCTAAGTTTCCTAAAGCTTCAGAAGACTTCTACGAAGTGTAGGTTATTGCTTTCTACATCACAGAAAAATAATATATTAACGCAAAAGCAGCAGCAATAGTGAGAATTCATCCTCCAGCAATTAGCATTATTTAAAATACGTGTCTTACAAAAAAAACTAAATGAAACCCACACATTTTTTTCCTCATGTAACACACAAACATTCACACAACATTCAAAGGAAGCTGCACGTAACCTGTAGATACAGTCCTACAGCTAACAATGGAGTCACTGCATGTGTAATATCTGTCACAGACTGTACTGTGTTTCATAGTGCTAAAATACAAAAAGATTACTTACAACATAATTAAAGATAAATCTGCTGTGGCACAGTTTAAGATGTTTGAGTAAACTATACAGTTTCCGACAGTTGAGTGTGCACCACGGGCAATGCAAGTCATCTCGGGCTTCAGTTTGCTGTCTCGTGTTGTTGTTATACAGGAACTGATGCAAACAAAGCAATTGGTAGCATTAGCATCAAATGCGTTTCATTCATTAATGTCCCAAACCCCAAAACAAAACTGACCATCGTTTCAGGAAACCTCTACAGTAACATTAAGTTCTTGGGAACACTACAGCAGCTCAGCCTTCTGAAACACTGGTATTTCAAGAACTTTTTCCCCATCAGGAGACCACCTGTCCCCCTCTAGATGTCTAACAAGAGATGTCCTTTGTATTTTGGAACATCAGACATGCCCCCAGGAAGATCATTTTTCTAAAATACTTCCTGTAAAAAGAAATATGTGGAATGGCTCTAAATATGTGAATCTGAGACCCCTTAAGGCATCCTCTAAAAAGGCAAATGGAAATTTCCACCCAACTCAAAAGTGAACATTTTAATTCCATGCAATATTTACAGTCTCTTTTTCCCCTCTAATGCTTATTTTTAATACCTGGTAAAATATTCGCAACTTTTGTCGAGGTTCATTTAAAACATCTCTCTCTTTTCTTGTTTGAAGGTCTGTCGGCAAGGATTCTTTCACAGCTGAAAAAAAAAACCCCACGTACAGATATACATTTCTTTGGTAAAGAGGAAAAGACGACATTGTTTCTTAGGCAAGTATCGAAGTACGGAGAAGGGCACACTGCTGCTGAAGGAAATAGGCTGCTCTAGTGTACTTTGATGTAAGTAGCTCCTATCAGCAGCACGGAAGTTTCGACGCTCGGCCTCCTTCACAAACCTACAGGCAAATCCACTATTTTTAAATACCAGACATATCTTCAGTTCTCGAGAACCATTCAGAGAACTTAAAAACAGTCAGGTAAAAAGCAATATTTTTGTTACTCCGTTTAAGCAAACAGAAAATTCTTTAGATATAGCTAAAAGCAGGTGTGGCTGGAAATAAAAAAGAAACACTCTTTCAGCTGGCTGCATTGCAAACACATTGCTTAAATTCAATTTCAGAAGTTTCCCAAGTCACACACCAGACAAGAGTATGAAATGCAAGTAACACACAAAATATTTAACTGAAACTTTCACCCTTATCCCTCAAACACTCACTGTTTGTGTGTGTGATGGCACTGCTCAGTTGCCTCTGAGTCTCTTCCATATATTTTAATCTCAGATTATTTCGTTCCATATGATTAACAGGAAACGCCACATACTGAAGCAGGTTTATAAATCTACCCTCAGGACAATCCAAATAATGACACCTACTTGCTTTTGAATCGTGAAAAAGATGGCAAAACAAGTCTCAGCTCTGCTGACATAAGGAGATCTTTTAGAAGATGCACTTATTTCATATTTAATATTTTGGAGAATAACAAAAATCTCATCCTCTCACTGTACGAAAAAGAGGAGGCCGGACTCTTCAGCCTGCACCACATCAGAGAAATTAGAATGCCATGGCTCAGTTACTTTGAGCACTTTATAATTAGAGCAAAGCTCGAGCAGCCACATTTAGGAAGTTTTTGATGTCTTTATTCCACTGGTCTGCCTTGGGAAACATGCCAAAGTAAGATGACAACACCAAATTCATATAGCCTTGGGAAAGATGCACTGGTTCTTTTACTACCAGAACCTCTAATTGGTAGAAGTTTCCTACTGTTTTCACTCTCCTCCTTTCTTGGTATCTGGAAATCGAAAAAAGCATGACCATCACAAAGACTCTACGATGCTGCGCGCTGCACTATGATACATTCCTGTATTAAGTTTTGGAAGGTGCTGTACTGTTTTGGAAGGTGGCTCTTGCTGTAACTCTACCAGTTTACTGTAACACGTAGCTTCTCTGATGCAAGATAAGGGGGTTCTATCAGTACATCAGCAATGCAGCCTTGCCACCTCCCTACACCTCTGTATTTATTATGTAGTAAACTAGTACACACCTCCTAGAGTTAGTCAACATACCGTCATTTCTTTTGCAAGTCTGAGCACAAAACCTGCCTAACAAATTACAATATAGGTCTCCAAGAAACTCTAAAATGCAAAGAGGCCTGGTATGAGGAAGTAAAGAGAAAGCAGAACAACTTTTACAGCATAACTTCAACTACCTCCCCGCTTCTGTTGCCTTCCTTCTATTGGAAATTACTTCATGTTTGTTTGCATTACGTGTCAGCCATTCATCCTGATTTAAGAAACCGAAGTGACTACAAATCCCCAGCTCAGGTGAAATATTCACTTGAGAAGACAGGAATTGGTCTTATTTAAATATTATTGTACTCTTTCCGAAGACAAAGATGCCTGTAGTTTGGCTGAGGATGTTAGGGATCATTTTAGACAGTGGCTTCTGCACAGGCAGGGGTGAAATTCTACTTGCTCTAACTTTTTTTTTTTTTTTAGACCTTTTGTAAAAGTGTAAAACTAGTGAAAGAATTGCTATTCTTAGTGTCACCAGAGATGAGCTATCGTTGACCCATCAAGTTTCTCAATATCTACAACGGCACAAAACACACACACCGGCACAAAACACAAGTTTGGAAAAGCAGCATTTTTTTCATAATAATTATTCCCTTGCTATCACTACTGCAGCTCCAAAACATACTTCTATATCCAGCACAAAACCAAACTGAAATAGCATTTTGCAGAAATTTTCCAATGCACTACGACAGATGAACCCCAAAACTCCAAGCACAGCAACTCTTTACAAACCGTGCCTGGCTACACTCCCCAGAGGTTAAGCCTGGAGACAGAACCACTACGTTCCAGGTAATTACTTCTACAATAGGGACCTAGAAGTTTCCTTAATCCCAGAGTCCCAATCCAGTTACAGGCTTGGAAACACTGACCACTCTGAAGTGAACTGGGTGCTGGGCCCGAGTCTAGGTACGTTCATAGGTGTCTGAACAACAGGAGTAGCCTGTTGCCTTCCGAACAATTGAAGTTTTCCGGCTGTCCTTGAGCCTTACCTGTCAACACAGTATCCCAAGCCAACGTTACTAACAACTCTGAGGGACACAAAAGAAATACAGTCCCTAGGCCAGCCCCCACTGCCACTTAGGGATCAAAGGGGAGTTTCAGATTAAATATGACCCTGAGACAGGAAACTGCTATTAAAAAAAGGCGGGGGGGTTGAGGGGGAGGATAATGGTCATTCAAAGGTGTCTTTTCTACCTAGCATCAAAAAGTATTTTAGTAGTAGCTTTTTTGAGCTAAGCTCTCAGACAGCAAGGAATAAACATGGTTTTAGAAATGTATTAACAAAATTGCAATTAAGCAACTGAACTAAATTACTCACAGATTTGTATTAAAAAATATAAAAACTATATTAAGCTCAATTTCTTGAGATAATTATAATCAAATATCCTGCTACCTGCTGTACAGCTACATCACTTCGTGAAGTGTTCAGTTAACCGGAGTGCAGCATACAATCAGTTACGCCCACCCCAGCAGCTATCCCAGTGTTTTGCAAGAAGATCTAAACGATTCTTGAAGGAGAAAAAAAATCATGGGGTTATTTTTTATATCTAAATGGCTAATTTAATACTATAATCTTTTGCAAAACATCTCCCAGCAAGTATGTGTCTGTTAATGTTTTTTACATCATACATGAATTTAAAGAAGTGTGCTATCACACACTCTGAAAACTATTAAGGGTCAGACTTTGTAAGTCCATTGAAATTGTCAAAGGAAAACCCAGCACTGATACTAATTAGCTAACCTTATGCAAAGGGAAATAATATTCCCCAAAGACTTTCCATAGAGAAACTGATCTGGAACACATACCTGTTTTTTAACGTATACCTACAGAAATATCCAAGGACATTTTACAAAGTTTTTCTAAAATAGTGCTAAAAATCGCCTATGTAAACTTAAAATAAATATAATTTTATATTCAGTAGTGTCACAAAACAAGCGTTTTTAACAACAGCAGCAGCAGCATAAGCAGTTTCTAGACATTTCAATAGCTCTTTAACTAATGTGTTTAAACATATAATGGGATATATTAAGGTAACAAACCCTATAATTTTAGGTTTGCATTGAATATTAGCAGACTGCATTAATATTTTTGACATTATGTAATCTCCCAAGTAGTGGATCAGATTATAATGGTAATTACATTAAATTTTCAATGACACTGTAGCCTCCACAGAAATATCACTACTATATTAAGTACAAACCAAGCAAAGAAGTAAAATGAAAATAGTTGTACGCTATTTATAAATGTTTCCATAAACCAAGGTTAAGCAACCCAATTTTAAATAGTCTATCCACTACTGCTTTTAATGGGATGTATATTTAAAGTGATGATAAAACAGTTCAAAGGCTGATTACGAAGTCTGACAATATGTAAACTCTTCTGGAAAGAATGTACAGGAACTAACTTGTAGAAGAAAACCAAACCAGTTACATTTCAGATCACCGAAGAATTCTGACCTTAAAAAGCATTTAGTTTGAAATTACAACGCTTTAAACATTAATTAGTGACTGGGGAGAAACTAGTTCAATAATACATACAGATTAATTTACATATAACTAATACAGACTTACCTCACACTGTAGTAATAGTTTGCAGACTTGCTATGTGTTTCTCTTACCTACGCAGAATTCTTTTTAGACAGTACTAACTGTAAACCTGCATTCTATCTAGACACCCTCAGACTGCCCAAAATGAATAAAAGCAGAGAAAAACCTTTAGGCCCAAACTGAAATCTTTGTTAACTTGTGTGAATATGAAGAAAATGCAGCTAAATAATATTTATTTATTGTGCTTCCATCATGGGATCATGCCTAGACATCAAACTATTTATTGAGGAAATTAGTGCCCATTCATAAGCATTCTGAAAGAACCCGTGTTACCTTTACACCACCAAGGTGCAATGTAACATACAGTATTTTACACTGTTCGTCACATTTCATAGTAGCAGCTATGTTTTCTAAGAGCTCTGATATCATCTGATAGACAAATTTTATAACTGTTTTCACTACAAAGCATAAAAAAGGAACTATAAATCCAAATACTGATAGAACAGCAATTAAAATGAGTAGAGCAAAACAGACAATCCTAGAAATCCTATTCACAGATTTACCCCCCAATTTATTTTGCATCAGGATGTATGAGTATGGTCTATAAATCACTTCAGTATTGTCATGACCTCAAAGACCCCACTATTTTTAGCTTTTAAAATTACCTTAAAAAACGTACAAAATACAGGATACAACAAAGCCCATTCATTTTTGCTTTTTCATGTTTAAGATTACCTGAAGCAGTTGCACCAGTGAATCAGGAACCTTGAAGTACAGATGTGCTAAGCAGATGATTATTCAGCAGCAAAGCCAAAGTTTGCTTACCTATAGTCTGAGTAGGTTTAACAGAATTGGGCTTGTTTTCTTGAGGGAGGCTTTCAGAATTCCGTGTTGCAAGAGGCTTAGCTATAGGAGCTGTGGACTTATCATTTGTGTCTCCTGTCCAACGAAGAGTAAACTGAAGTGTAGGTCCCTGAGAAAATGTTTCAAATGGAGGCAATCTCTGGGGGAAATAAAAAAATATAACAGCAGAATTAGTGTTTTCCCATACAGAAAAACAATTATGAGAAAATATTCCCAGAATAGGGATAGATGTAATTTTTTAATCACCCGAAGTCCTTGTGTTTTCAACATAAGCATACACATTTAGATATACTAAAAAAAAAAAAGCTGGAAGAGATTACTGTGGAGTTTCCGGCACCTTACTGAGCAACCACTTCATGCACATACTGTGGCACACAAATTGATCTTTGTGAAACATTAAACGGTAAACATCATGGTCCCTGACTAGAAAGAGAACAGCAGTTACCCAGCAGCCTGCTGCCACTGTACTACTTTTTCTACTCATATCTACTCCTAATTCTGCAGTCCAGTATTGTATATTAATACACAAGCTTTAAAACCCATAGCACTGTCTGCTGTAGAAAGGCTACTGTAATATTATCCTGTGGATACGTTCTCATATTCCACTCACTTCTCAAGTTAATAGTAATAAAGTAATAGAAGAGACCTGAGTCAAGTCCAAACTCTTACAATCAAGTATCATACCCTAAATTTATCATGATATTACAGAGTTCCATCTTAAAAGCTCTTTATTGAATTTAAGCATTGTTATTTTATAGAAATGCTACTGCAAAAATGGAAAACCAATGACAATGTGCTTATCAGATCTGGACAATAAACACATTGGCCATGACTATTTTCTCTTCTCTTTTGGGTAGCACCTCCAGCATGGTAAACCTCTCTCATATTCTCCCAACAACAGAAATCAACCACATCTCTGTCTCAGTTTAACAAAGTTACAGCAATTTATATATATATATATATATATATCTTTTTCAGTACATTTACATGTGGAGGATCACCTACGATCTTCCTAAAAAAAGGTTCTAGCTTTTTCAATTTTAATTTCTTGAACACAGGTTAACAGAATCAGAAGCAGAACAGAATCAGAACAGGGTAATAGAGCTTATAACTGTATTTTGACTACATACTTTGGATCATCTCAGCTTTTTTCATAATTATATAGTCATGTTGATACACAACTACTTTGCAGCCATCTAGAATTTTCATATTCTTCTCCTTTGTCACTTAGGACTGATACTGACGCAGGAGCACGTGACTCTGTAAGTGCATTCACTGTATCACCCAGTGTTGATTCACCTCAGTCAACAGTTTCTCTCTGCACGACACTTTCTCCTACACTGACACACCCTCTTCCTTTCATCACTAAATTCACCAGCATTCTCTTAAGGTATGTAAGATCACACCTATGAAAGCTCTGGGTTCCTCTTCCTTTCCCCAAAATATTCTACTTCTGCAGTTTTTTCCTTTTGATTTGTCCAACTTGAATTTATTACAATAAAAAACATTTAATTTGCCTGATTTTCTAGGACAGAAATTCAGAAGTCATAGAAAGAGACAGCGGCCATACCTACAGTAGTTAACATCTGCCTGTATTAACGATCTAGTGTAGCCAAAGCTTTCCTAAACCAACAGCTAAATTAAAACTTATGTCCATACATTCTGAAAGTGAAGTGCCATTTCCTGTTCAGTTTAATCAATTTTCAGAGGAACAGCCAACTGACTACACTTCGAAATGTGTTCCGCCTTAATGCGGACCGTTTTAAGTGAAGACAGGTCTTTCAGCCACTAAAACAATCCATACTTTCCCATCAAGTATTGTTTCCCATGTTGCTCTTTTCTTGCTAATGGGACACTCTTCCATTTCCTGCATGGCCACTTCGTATTCTCCATCCAGAAGTTGCAAGCGCCTGTCAAGACAAAGTATGTATTATGAGTAAAGCAGCTCATTTTTATTGTTTGCCTATTAAAATGTAGAACACATTTCACAGTAACTAAGTTTCCGTGAAATTAAAAGCGGATTTTCAGGCAGATTTATTTGGCAACCAAGTGTGAAACTCAGGTAAACATCACCCGTAACGAAAACACTGCCTAATGCCAAACATTAATGTAAAAGCCTCCATCCAAGTAATTCCAAGAGATGTAGGAAAGCTACTGTTAATACAAAATGAATACCATGATAGAAATCTTCCTGTGAAGAAAAAAACCCCAAACTGAATGACATGCCCTCCAAGTCATCTCTTATTTATTCCCTCTTTATTAGTAACTACTCTGTTCTGGCAAACCAACGTGACCTTTAATAAGGCCTTCAAAACTAAAGAATCCTACCTTCATATGAGAGCCATGTCAGATGTAACCTTAAGAGGACTGCAACATAGTAAATTTAAAGTATGACTTTCTCAAAAAGCAAACAAAAATGCTTTACATAGACTAGAATGGGTAATTCAGACACGTTAACCAACATGCCACATTTTCCACTTTCCTCCTTATCTCACCCTGCTTCCTCCTATATAGCAGTCTGTTCAGGGAGGCTTGAGAAATTCTGATTTCTACAGAAATAGTTTTATTTTGTTGCCACTTGCTGAACAGCACAGGAGAAGCAAAAAAGAAAAAGCCTTGAATCAAAGGTATAGCCTCAGGAAAATGTTTCATGGATACATGCACATGTTTTAAAGATATCAGCACAAATCAGCACGTAATATCAATTTACAATACAAGCTCACTTTCCCAAGATGTTGTATTTTTCCTTCTGAGACATTACATTCCGAAGCAATGGCACTGAATTCTTGACAATAGATCATAAACTACAGAAGCATCATTCTAAATAAACGAGGTGTTGCCAAGTAGGTAAATTCCATGTGAATGTAGGCAAAAGGTCACACAGTTTGAACTTGGGAATTATGTCTTGCAGAAAAAGGCTGTTCCCGTTTCTAGACCCTTCAGTATTCTACAGTGAGATATTGGAACACGTAAACTGCAGCCTATCTTTTTCTGTTACATGTAAACTATATTACAGCAGAAGAATCCCAGCAGAATAGTTATAAATACACCAAATAAGCCATCAGAGACCTTTTGTTCTATTTCTTGACAGTATCTTGCTAACCACTAACTCCATCATTTACTCTGTTTAGAAGAGTAACAGCTTCAAAAGGTAAAAAGAAATACATATATAGATAGAGAAGACAATGGCCTTAAGACAATACTTTTCCTAGATCTGCATGATATGCATAATCCTTGTCCAGGGCTGGAGTCTGGGTAAAATAACTTATTTTTCAATTTCTCCATGAAACAGAAGACTCTAACTTCAAGAGGTTAACAAAAATGAATAGCTTATACTTTACAAAATAATCAAGTTAATAGCTTATATTTTGAACATGGCTTTCCACATAAGTAAAATTTAAAGATTTAAAAAAGAAAACCCAAACTATTTCTATGCGTGATTTAGTGCAAATCAGAGTGTCACTTACACAGCAGCATGGCTTAAAGTGTCCTAGCTTATGTACCATCACTACGAAACCCCCAAATAGTTCATATCATGTTTAGCACATTAAAGTTCTCCAGAGGATTAAATAACAGAAAAGAACAAAATATTGTCAAGACTGCTAAGAAGATACAGATTAAAGACACTTCTTAAAAAATCCTACTCAAAATATAAGACTTCTAAAATCACATTTGGATAAACAACCATTTTGTCAGAATGACTTGGAGCTTTTTCTTGAAGCTACATTTATATTTTTACTAATAAGGAAGTTATCTAGAGACCTCCACCTGGGGTCTACATTTGCCATGGAGAAGAACTCTTATTTTCTTATTCAGTATTTTGGCTATTGCTGATATTATCATCATAGAATCTTCATGGCTGGAAAGGACCTTCGAGATCATCGAGTCCAACCATACACACACAAAAAAAAAAACCCTACAATCTCTGTCACTAGAGCATACCCTGAAGTGCCAAATCTACACGTTTCTTAAATACCTCTAGGGATGGTGACTCAACCACCTCCCTGGGCAGGCTGTTCCAGTGCCTGACCACTCTTTCAGTAAAATAATTCTTCCTAATATCTAATCTAAACCTCCCCTGCCGCAGCTTCAGGCCATTTCCTCTGGTCCTGTCATTATTCACTTGGGAGAAGAGGCCAACCCCCACTTCTCTACACCCTCCTTTCAGGTAGTTGGAAAGGGCAATGAGGTCTCCTCTCAGCCTCCTCTTCTCCAAACTAAACATGCTCAGTTCCCTCAGCCTCTCCTCATATGGCTTGGTCTCCAGACCCCTCACCAGCTTGGTAGCTCTCCTCTGGACACGCTCCAGCACTTCAATGTCCCTCTTGTACAGAGGGGCCCAGAACTGAACATAGTACTCTAGGTGAGGCCTCACCAGTGCCAGGTACAGAGGCACGATCGCTTCCCTACTCCTGCTGGCCACACTATTCCTGATACAAGCCAGGATGCTGTTGGCCTTCTTGGCCACCTGGGCACACTGCTGGCTCACGTTAAGCTGGCCGTCCACCAGCACTCCCAGGTCTTTTTCTGCCAGGGAGCTTTCTAGCCACTCTTCCCCAAGCCTGTAGCGTTGCTTGGGGTTGTTGTGACCAAAATGCAGGACCCAGCACTTGGCCTTATTAAACCTCATACAATTGGCCTTGGCCCATCAATCCAGCCTGTCCAGGTCCCTCTGTAGAGCCTTCCTACCCTCAAGCAGATAAACACTCCCACCTAGTTTGGTGTCATCTGCGAACGTACTGAGGATGCACTCAATCCCCTCATCCAGATCATCAATAAAGATATTAAACAAAACTGGCCCCAAAACTGAGCCCTGAGGGACACCACTGGCAACCAGCTGCCAAGGGGATTTCACCCCATTAATCACAACTCTCTGGGCACGGCCATCCAGCCAGTTTTTAACCCAGTGAAGAGTACACTTCTCTGTGCCATGATTCGCCAGCTTCTCCAGGAGAATGCTGTGGGGTGCGGTGTCAAAGGCCCTACCAAAGTCCAGACAGACAACGTTCACAGCCTTCCCCGCGTCCAGAAGGGGGGGGTCACATGGTCATAGAAAGAGATCAGGTTGGTTAAGCAGGATCTCCCTTTCCTAAACCCATGCTGGCTGGCCCTGATCCCTTGGTTGCCCTGCACTTGCAGTGAGAGCTCACTCAAGATGATCCTCTCCATGATCTTTCCTGGTATCAAGGTCAGGCTCACACGCCTGTAGTTCCCCAGATCCTCCTTCCGACCCTTCTTGTAGATGGGCGTCACATTAGCCACCCTCCAGTCATCTGGTACCTCCCCTGTTGACCAAGATTGTTGATAAATGATGGAGAGAGGCTTGGTGAGCTCTCCTGCCAGCTCCCTGAGTACTCTTGGGTGAATCCCATCCGGCCCCATAGACTTATGTGCATCTAGGTGCAGAAGCAGATCATTCACTACTTCCTCCTGGATTATGGGTGGGTTGTTCTGCTCTCCATCCTTATCTTCCAGCTCGGGGGCTGAACACCCTGGGGATAGCTGGTCTGACTATTGAAGACAGAGGCAAAGTAGGCATTAAGTATCTCAGCCTTCTCCTCATCCTTGGTTGCAACTTCCTCCCTGCGTCCAGTAAGGGATGGAGATTCTCCCTGGCTATCTTTTTATTGATGTATTTATAAAAACTGTTTTTCTTGTCCTTTATGTTAGTGGCCAAACTGAGCTCCAGCTGGGCTTTTGCCTTCCTAATTTTCTCTCTGTATAATCTAACGAGATCTCTGTACTCCTCCTGAGTTGCCTGTCCCTTCTTCCAAAGGTGGTAAACCCTCCTTTTATTCCTAAATCCCATCAGAAGTTCCTTATTCATCCAGACTGGCCATTTTCCCCGACCTTTAAACTTGCAACACTGCAAGGACAACATCTGCAGGACATCATCTGCCAGACAAACAACTGCAACGTCCACTTACCAGTAACTGGAATGCTACTTATCTTCTGAACTATCTGGATTGCTCGAAGCTATAGCTACATGTAAGTTCACCCCACTCCACCTTCTTTAAAATGCATTAAGTAGTGTCAAGATAACAAATGTTAAAATATTTCACCACACTTAAGTTACATGACAGAGTAAGCCTATTACAATTTTAACTACTTGTTTGATTTCACTGTAGTAATGGAGAACTACTGTCGTCTTCAGGCACCAGCAGAATAGGATCTGTGACCGCATCAGCAAGAGTTTGGACATGGAGAAAATTATGTCACCAAATAGAATGTAAGCAGTAAGCAGTAAGCATATTTCAGAGACTTTTTGTTTGTTTGATTTACTTTTCAATTATGCTGTCACTGATCTTTAACAGAACCACAGAAATTACATCTGTCAGAAAACTGACAAGGAACAGAAACTGATGCATATTAACAGAACAATACTCAAGTTCATAAAGGGAATCATTTACAATTGTCACAGAACAGGACTCAGTATAAAGTGTGTATTATGAAACCTGTAGACTTTTTTTTTAAAACAAAAAAGACAAGCAGCCTAAGCTCTTATTGAACTACCAACTAAAAATGTAGCCAAAGACAGCCAACACTGAAAATAAAGACTATATTTAAGCTTAATATTAAACAAATTCCTAACAATTAACAGAAATAATATTTATTTTGGACAGTATTACCTGTTTTTATCAAATACAGTCATTTGTGCTACAAATGTCTTTTCCCCATCTTCACGATTTGAAGAGTTTCTTTTTCTTCTAGCTGGAAGTTCCTCATTGACATCTGTACATAAGAAATACAGCATTCAGTTATTATAGAAGCACAAATTGAAAAGATCAAACAGCTTCTGTGCAATTGTAAAATACCACTGGCTGTTGATTATGTCAGATGTGTCATACAATAGAAAAGAACACAGTATTTACTGAACAGCTCGATGGCAACGGAAAGAGTACTTAGCTTAACAGTAATCATACTTTAGATATGTTCACATATCTTTATAGTTTAGTCGTATTACTCTGTCAGCATAAAGAATTTGGCATTTGAGCTTCCTCCTCTTGTAGCTATAAAATAGTGAGAAAGAGTTTTTCATTCTACATGCACTCTTCAAAGCTGTAACGTTTGTGATGTAACACAACACGTCTTGATAACATTAAGAAAATAGCTTTTAAAATTCTGTTATTAAGGTATTTTCTTTATTGGCTAGTCACTTAGTTTTTACGACAGACCGTGACAGCACCTACAGACGAGTCAGTAGTGACCACTGTTGCTGGAGGTTTAATGATAGTCACAGCGACCACAGGGCTCTCCTACATTATTCACCCCGCAACAGTGTTGCCTCACCTTTACCATCACACATTAGTAAAATCTGATGTTAAATTTACACAGAAATAGAAGCACAGTTTCTAGATACCAATTGTATTTTAGCTCTATCTTGAAAAAGACTGTAAACAAATGAAAGCCAGTTCAGTCACTCATCTACTACTGGCCCTTCTCAGACTACAACCTATGCTGCAGATCAAGACAACTGTATATGTGCCTACAAGATGAATTTTGTAAAAGCATATTTAAAGACTGAAGTTACCAATGTTTTCATTGGTTTCGCCATTGATCAGTCCATTAAACTCTCTTCTTCCCGGGCGAGTTACTCTGAATAACAATGAGTAAGACTTCACCATATGGCTGTTGCTTGGTTCAAACTCATTGCTGGAAACTGCAAGCGATGGGAAGTTGCCTGGTTTTATTTGGCTGAGGTCTGGGTTTAAAGGCACCTGCTTTTTACCTGTAGGAACCTGTCTTATCGGACAACTGACATCCTGCAGGAAAACAAGAAAGCCTAGGTTTAGGTTTTTAGAAAACAAACTAAAGACATTAAGTGTTAAAATTGGTATCATTTATGAATTGTACTTGTCCTGCCATCTTTTTGAAAATAAGCCTTCTAATAGACGTAAATAAAAAAAATCCGGAATAACAATCCCAGGTTTTAAATGTAAAACAGGTATTTGAAAGTGTAAATAAAACTGGCATTTTATAACCATTCCTGGCAGCATCCATCTTTCTCCAAGTGATTAAATTAACACTAACATGAAGCATTCAGAAAGACTGTAGAACAGTCATTAATACTAGTTTAATTCTGTTTACCTAAAGAAATTACATGTTCTGGTTATATATATTTCAAGGGCTTCCTATCTTCTCCTGAGAGCGTATCCTCACCAAGTTTGCTGATAACACAAAACTGGGAGGGGTGGCTGACACACCAGCAGGCTGTGCCACCATACAGCAAGACCTGGATAGGCTGGAGAGCTGGGCAGAGAGAAATTCAACAAGGGCAAGTGTAGGGTGCTGCACCTGGGGAGGAATAACCCCATGCACCAGTACAGGTTGGGGGTGACCTGCTGGAGAGCAGCTTGGTGGAAAGAGACCTGGGAGTCCTGGTGGATAACAGGATGACCATGAGCCCAGCAATGTGCCCTTGTGGCCAAGGCGGCCAGTGGCATCCTGGGGTGCATCAAGAAGAGTGTGGTAAGCAGGTCGAGGGAGGTCATCCCCCCCTCTACTCTGCCTTGGTGAGGCCACACCTGGAGTACTGTACCCACTTCTGGGCTCCCCGGTTCAAGAAGGACAGGAAACTGCTGGAGAGGGTGCAGCAAAGGGCTACAAAGATGATTAGGGGACTGGAACATCTCTGTTATAAAGAAAGACTGAGGGACTTGTGTCTCTTCAATCTGGAAAAAAGAAGACTGAGGGGGGATCTTATCAATGCTTATAAATACTTAAAGGGTGGGTGTCAGGAGGATGGGGCCAGTCTCTTTTCAGTGGTGCCCGGGGACAGGACAAGAGGTAACAGGCACAAACTTGAGCATAGGAAGTTTCATCTAAACATGAGGAAGAACAACTTTACTTTGAGGGTGGCAGAGCCCTGGCCCAGGCTGCCCAGAGAGGTGGTGGAGTCTCTGTCTCTGGAGACATTCCAAACCCGCCTGGACGCGTTCCTGTGCCACCTGCTCTGGGTGACCCTGCTCTGGCAGGGGGGGTTGGACTTGATGATCTCCAGAGGTCCCTTCCAACCCCTACCATTCTGTGATTCCAATATTACAAGGTGCACTTTGTGCTATCTGGCAGATAAAGAACCACTTACCTAGGATTAATTATATTCAGTATCTCTCAAATAGATCACTGAGCACTGTGTAGTAGTGGAAAAACAAGGCAAGATGGCCTACGTATGAAACTTGCAGCAAAACGTTTCCAATAACCATGAGCACCTCCTGCTTTTACCGTATTTATCCATGCTATTGCAAGTAAAAAATTGGCTAGAAACAATATTAACTCTTAAGAACATGTCTAAACATCTTAACATTCTTAGGGAATATATACAAAGTTCTGACTGCAAATCTTCCCCTTTTTGGTTAAAAATTACTGCATGTATTACTAAGCCTCCCATATTCCCATAGCTGTGAAAATAATTTGCTAACTGGTGTGAAACATAGCTAAACCAGCAAGCGAATTCAAAGACGCTTTGGGAAAAAAAAAAGATGAAAATTGTTTATGATTCATAGTAACTAAAATCTGCAATAATAGAGATGATCAATGTAAAAAACATAGGTACAGAAAAAGCAAGGAAAGAGACAAGACTTGGCAAATGACTGGAGAATTCAAAACAATTACAACTTGTTCCTTTTTATTTCTAAACTCTAAAAGGCAGAGACTATTTTATTACTTTGTGATCGCCTGATTTACTTAAGCCTCTGAATATCACAACAGAATTAATAGTTTAATGATCTGATACAAAAAAATTGAAGTAAAAATAGAGATGGCCAAAATTCACGAGTGAATTTCACAATGACTTACAAGTGAGCTAAATTCAATGAACAAAGCAGAATGTTTTTTTAAAACTTCCAGTTATTTCTCACAAAGCAAAGCAAAATCCATATATATATATTTGCTTCTGAATAACCCCTTACCCAGTTAAGGGAAAACAGCTTGAACAGATTAGTTCTTAAAGACTAAATTAATCTCAAAAGAAGCATCCTTTCATCATTTCAACATTACCTCATTGCATGGCAATGATAAATAGATGTTCCAGAATCAGGTTGACATTTTGCTTTACTATGTATTAATACTTTGTTAAATCATTTTTACCTTTCGTTTCTTGTGGCAAACTTTCACAAGCAGTACTTCCAGGGTTACAGAATTTTGTTCATTCTCTGAGTTTTGTGATGGCTTATCTAAACAGAAAAATATTTGAAGTTCTGAAAAAATGAAGATCTATTCAACGGTGTAAATCCACCCGTAATTACTTTTTAAACATAAGTACCTCCAGGCACAAAGACCTCTAGTCAAGTTGCAAGTTTCAATTCTCCCCAAACTTACTGCAAATTCCCACTTCACAACATACACTAACTATTCTAATATTAGCGGATTAAAAAGTAAAGTCAATCTCCAATGTTTAAAAGAGTAAGCTTGCTACCTTTGGCATTGCCAAAACCTTTTTATAGCAGAGAAAAAGGATATAGATAGACTTAAGGAAAGTCAGAATACACTAATTACAGATGAGTCCAATTATTTCCTATTATTTTTTTTTCTTTACAGCTTGCAAACCTAGAATTTGGTTTGCATCGAAACTTAAGATCCAGATGCTATCAGATAGGAAAACAAAACAAAACAAAGAAACCTTAAAGATTACACAAGGTTAAGTACATGCAGAATAGCTGTTAAAGGACTCTTTAAAGAACGTGAAAAAAGTCTTCTCCAGAGAAGACCTGGCTTCACAGCTTCTGCATGATCAGTCTCCTACAGCCTGGAATCTTCAAGACGGCTACTACCAGCAGTATGATCAGCAATGCCAATTAAAAACTGCCTTACAAAATAAGTATCACCCTATGGTAGGAGAACCTTTAATCATTTGAATTTATATTAAATCTAGAAACGTGCCCTCATACAGAAAAAGAATAGCAAGATAATTTTGATCGTATACCTAGTTAAAGAACAGTTTGCGGAAAAAGTTCTGAAAAACAGTTATCAGCAAAAACTGAGTGAACTTATTTATGCTCTTTTAAAAATCTTACAAAAATCATTGTGGGCTTAAGTTAGAAAAGGACAATGGCTTCACCTTGGTCCATGTCACAAAAAATCTGACATTCAATGAAATACTTTGTTATGCCCATCAGATATAAAAAGCAAACTTTAGCTTAGTAAAGATGACATAACCCATGTCTCTTCACTTGCTTTCCTCCTGACACTATATCCACATTCAATAAGCTTAACACGTTTCAGATGACAGAGTGCTGGTAACTCATCTAGAGACACTCCTAGTTTTAGTAAACTAATGTGGGTTTTTTTTTTAAATTGTAAACACGGGACATAATAGAAATCATCTTAGCAAATACAGAAACTTGGGGCAGGGGGGAACCCAACCAAAACTCCACCACACTCAGTTTCAAGAGTTTCTAACATAATTTCTATCCAGACAAATAACCGTATTAATTGTGCCAGTGTCATTAACTTAAATATTTTCTACCTTTGACATTTACTATAGCATATATTACTTATGTTAGTGATGTCCGTTTCTATGGTACAAATGACCGCCAGGCTCTCACTATATGTAGTTCCCTCTTGAAGTGAAAGGTGTTTATAGTTAACGGTAGTCTCGCATAATCCAAACGGTCAAAGACACACAGAAAGTAATCAAATATATTAACATCTTGAAAAATCTACTTATCTGTGTAAGACCACGCTGTAATAGAAAAGCGGTAAGAAAAGGAAGGTCTGTCAGCAAAATCTATGGAACAACTATCCTACCCACTAGGCATTCTAAATTCCATATTTGAATTTAAGACACATCAGCATACCCTTTCCTCCACCTTTATTCTATACTTCTCTATTCTTATCACTAGCTGCCCCAAAAGGCCTTCGCTCTTGTGGTTTCCCAGCTTAAATACTGAACACAACATATAACATGAAGTTCCCGAGGGGAGAAACAAGATGAATACCATCCATTGAGACCAGCAGTATTTTGAAGTTCCAGAAACAGAATGTTCCTAATCTACAGATTTGAAGAACTTTCTGAGTAATATTACAGTTTAATAAAGAAGTGCTTCTGAAATCTAGACATGTGCAACTTTAACTTTCAAACACCTTACCGAATAGATCTGGTTAAGCACAAGATACTTTGAGGGAACATAACTTCCAGAAAAAAGCACAAAACTCATTATATGAACTGTATTACCTTTTACATCCAAAGACTAAGATGCCATTCAGAATATTTTTAACTGAAAAATTAGAAACACCACTTTTAGTGGATAAACAGATAGGTTTTTTTCAGGGAAGTAAAAAGACAGTGAATTTACCCATGCCTATATAGCACAAAGCATGTCACTTCTGCTTTCTTTAAAGGAATAGAACCCTTCATTCTGGTCTGGGAAGTCCAATATTCCGATTTTGAGAAGTAAAGCCTTGTGTGCATAAAAGATACCATAGAATGACTGCAAGTCACTAAAACATGATTTCCATTGCTCTTGTAATTGCTGACATGGCCTTTGCCTCCTTTTTAGGTTCTACTTGATAAAATTTATTCTCACATTTCTATTTTAAATTAAAAAACACTGAACCTTCTAACTATTTGAAGGCTGAGGCTTTTTGTAAAGCTACTTCAAATATCCCAAAGACACATTTCCATAAAATCAGTTTCTTCAGGACTCCTCAAGGTCTATTTCACTTTGAGTGGATGACGACTTCAAGTATTTCTCAATATTGCTGTTTTGACTTAAGCCCAGGAAGGCTTATTTGCTTAACATCACAATTACGCTACAACATATTTTAAGGGCTGTTGAAAGTACTGTAAACTAATGGGACTAAATAAGTTAAAGTTTGCCTCCAAATAGCAGAGATTTAAAATATTCTCACAGATCTATACTAATTTCAAAGGTTACATAAAAATTAGCAGTACAATGAAAAAATTAGCAAACGTAACATTTTATGGAAGAACCCATCAGAAATTCAAAATATTCAAATATGCTCCTCAGATCTATACTAATTTGAAAAGTGCTATACAAATTAACAATATAATGAATAAATTAGCAAACATACCATTTTTATGGAAGAACCCAGTAAATGTAAGTTGCAAATGAGCAGACAAGCTAAACAGAAGAAAAGAAAGGAGATGTTAGAACAAGTAAGTATTTTCTCCTCCCAGCAGTTGCTCCCCTCCATTCCCCGATTTTCAGGACAGGCCAACACAAGAGGCAGAACTACAATGAAGAGGTCCATCTTTCTAACCTGCAAATCGCCTGGGTACAGCAGTTGCAATTGATGCAAAGTTGTGCACCAGTCTTCTCTTCACATACTGATTCTATGTATTCTATGACTTAATACATTAAAAAAAAAAAAGTAGAGTTTTAAACACTGCAGGAGAGGGGCATTATCTGAAGACATGAGATCTGGCCTTCACAGGCAAGCAAACACGTTTCCTAGACATTTATCAGCAACAGAGATGAGTTTTGGTAGAAGTTTTCTAGAACTTCTAGACCAGACTAGAACAACTAGAACCTTGAACCATGCACTTAGTCCACCACTGAATCATGTCCCTGAGCACCAAGTCTACACGTCTTTTAAATACCTGCAGGGACTCAATTTACAATGGGGAAGCTACAGCCTTAGAAATCAAGATTATCAGTCACATCAAATCCATATCAACCATAACATATGCAATCCAAGTAACAATTGCATCTATTTTGTTTCACAGCACTGCAGCTCAGAAACTATTCTGCTGACTGTAGAACCATTTTACTTCCAATTGTTATATTCAGAATACATCTCAGCTAAAGCAAGTATTCATAAACCTACAGTAAAATGGATCTCAAAACCACTTAGTATTTCTGAAGTCCACAGTATCGAACAAAACATCATCTGTTACACTAGAACACCACATCCAATTTTGAGCACCTTCACTGACTTCTCAGGAAGATACAACCTGACATTCAACACCTATTTTTGAACACAAACGTTCCTGAGAGCCTGAGATGATTAGTGAAAGTGCCAAAGAGCCTGAGCTTTCAAAAGACTGATCTATACCAACTTGCATCATGCGTGCATGTTACTTTTACAGACCAATTCTAGGCTAAAGTACATTTTTCAATAGCTTTGAAAGCACAAAAAATGCACACAAATCAATATTTTGACTATTTTGTTTCAACATGATCCTTATCCTTAAAAAGAGAATATTTACCTAGCAAGTATCCACAATATATGGAGCAAAAGATAATTAAGAAAAATAGACAGTAACTCTATAAAACCTCTTAGAAAACAAAATTTATAAATTTGTTTCAGACTAAATTCTATCTAGCATGGTTGTCTCTGAAGTAGGCTAGTTATTTGTAAATACTATGGAAAAAGAACTGCCAGTTAAAAACCAAGCAAACAAACACCACAAAAAAGTCATCTCAACAGGTCTTCACACATTCCAGCAACTTCGGTTAGTCTTTAAAATATCTGATTTTGTTTTAAAATTTCCAGAATGCTTTGCATTTCATGATCAATCAGCACACTAAACAAAAGTTTTGGCAAATTAGCTACAGTCTTTCTACCAAAAAAAAGAACACAAACCCAACCTGCAGGACTAAAACAGATCCCGGACTGAATTGTATAGATTAAAACAAAATTATTCTGGAAGTCTTACAAGAGATTGGTTAATTACTGTGGGGGGGGTTGGGGGGTGGACTAGATGACCTTTAAAGCCGCTTCCAACCCAACACATTCTATGATTTCCATGATATATACTTTCACAAAAAGCTTAGGTGTTTAATTCATACATAAAAAATATAACTTAAAGTTATGGTCATCATCTATCACACTCAAATATCACAAACACATTGTACGCTCTATCACTTCTCAGTGAATAAGTTTTTTATACCATTTTATTTCAGCACTAGGAAATTTGTCAAGAAAGAACAGACCAGGCTTATTTGCTTTGCCTTCTTTCTGCCATGATTGCAGACAGGCTAGGATGAAAATGAACTGAAACACATCAGTCCCAAGTTTCACATTTCTGCTGAACTCTGACTTTTGACAAATACAATATGGCAAATTCAGCAAGCGTTCAGTATTTTTCTCTGAAACACAGTAAGACCCGATAAAATAGGAGTTTAGACAACATTTAAGTGTGCTAAATAATTTAAACTCTCACAGAAACAAAATTAACATGTTGAAACCAATAGGTCCAGCAGTATAAAGGTAATTACTATTCCACCATTAGAATTCACAGAGTAACTCCCTGCCCCTCCCCAGTGACAAGTTCATATGGAACTAAGACTTGAAATTATCTATTTGTTAAAGAGGGAGCACTGTTACTCAGACAGAACTATACAAAGGTTCAACATGAACCACAAGAAAAATCTCAGACTAAGCAATATTTCTCACGAAAAAATTAGAGGTGAAAAATCTAAGTTTTACAGCCTGTAATGAAAACTTTTTATAACTAGTTACTCAATTATGGCTTGAGATCAGTAAGGTCCTTTAAATACTCTTGAAAGTTTCAGGGCTTTTTGTTTTGGTGGTTTGAGGTTGTTTTTTTTTTTTTTTACATAACTATGAACATAAGATTAAGAACAGCAAGTATTCAACCATAAAAACCCCAAATAGTCTAACTTCATGGTATTTTCCCAAGTCTGCCTTTTTTTTTTTTATTCCAGCACACACAGATTAGTTACTGACACAAGTGACAGTTAAAAAAAAAAGTTAAGGCAAATACCTATTTGAGGCTTCTATACACATTTCAAGAAACGGCATGACGAATATTGAAAGTTTATTCTGACACTGCTTTTCTCCAAGTTTTTAAGTGACCAGTATACACACACTTCAAAATTTTGGAAGCAACGTTTCAAACGGTAAGTACCTTGCTCCTAACAATTACTCTTATCACTTCCATTTTATCAATCAAGAAGACTTTGGATTTAGCACATGCATATGCTTATTTATTGACAAACAAATATATCGTAGGACAGTACCTGTGAGATTCTTGTTCTCCCTTCATTTTCTCTACTTTTGATAACATGTCATCTACTTTGAATGTTTTCCTGTGAAGAAAAAGCAGAAAGAATAGTTTCACATAGCCACTATTCCCATAATATATATCAAGAAAATTTATTCAGTCTAAACTCTGACTTGTTTTTTAAGCTAAAACTGTCTATATACACAGTTTTCACCTTCTGTTCAGGAAGCACCCTTCTGATACCTTTTTAGGCCTAGTAGCACACCTGAGTTGTAGGGACAAAAGTGCAATACAGCTTCTCAAGCAGTATCAAAATAATACAAAGCATTAAAACAAGCCCTTTCAGAAGTAATCCTATTGGTGCTAATAAGTGCCATTTAACAGCACCATATTCAAACGTTGCAATGAACATGTCTAACCACATTTCAGCTCTGGTCAAAGAAAATCTGTGCACTTTAATGACACTTATACCTACTAGGAACTTCTGCGTCAGCTCTGCAGTCATTACTATTTTAATCTTAATCGTAATAATGAAAAACACTTAAAACCTTATCTGACAGTTAAAAACCTAATTATAAAAACGCCTTTCTTTCTCTGCAAAGTTACATTGAGCGGACACATACAAACAATGAATTCTGCCCCTACTTCTAGAGCACACTCACAGGAAATGAGAAGGACGATGACAACCAATGACAACAATGTCATGGAGAATAATCACTTCAAATAATTTCTCTCCGTAATTCTGACATCAGGCTGTTCATGCTCATATGTTCAGCCTGTTCTACCATACATACAATTTAACATTCATCGCTAAATAAAGTTCACTCATGAACAGACATTATTCAGTAGTTTCCACAATAGTCTTTCAATTTTTCTTTAAAGGAAAATTAATGCTTGCACCTGGATGCCAATAAAATTGCACTAGACTAGGGTGACAATGCAAAAGCTGTGAGGACACCCTTCCTTTACATTTATACCTTAGAAAAATGAAATAAGAACAACACAAGCTGTTGCCAAATACTGGATTTCTTGCGGGAACGACAACATGCTCTGGGGAAGTGGGAAGCATCATCTACAGAAATATCCTGACTGAAGAAACACTGATGTCACACATCGTCTACATTCAGCATGTAATGCATCCCAATAATTTAGTTACAAACCACACGGTGGCTAAACAGCAACATTGGGCAAGAAACACTACACAAGTACAGGGCTGCAGTCAGATAACAAGGAGAAAAATAATTATGATTTGTGTAATAAACAACCACTGATTCAAAGCTCTACTCAGCCTAAGGTTCACGCAGATGACAGATTCAAGAACTGACTCACCTACACTAAAACATGGGATTATTAAAATGAACATTGCAATGCTCAGCTTTAAAGCAAGAGATGTTAAAACCAGAGAAATTTGTTGAAAGTTTCAGATTCTCAGGTAAAAAAGTCTCTGTGTGCATGTTGCCCAAGCTCATGAAAATCAGGCACTACTCTGCAGGACAGCAGGCCGTACACTTCACTTTAGAGGGTTTTCTTCAGGCTAAAGAATTGTTTAGAACAGCTCTAGAGCAAAGCTATGTCATGACTGGAATATGAGCCAGAAACCAGCTAAGAGACAAGCATGTTTCAGGAATAGGAGAAAGTTTAACAATCTTTCATAAAATATACTATTATCTGACACAGCTTGCATTTAATATTTGTGAGTATTACTGATCCAGAAAGATAAGCGACACAATCTTTCCTAATCTCAAACACAGGTTAGTTAAAACAAGAAAAAAGTCCTCCTAAAAATCTTTCAAAAAACCTATTAAATCAAAATTGTTGCCTTTGAGGTTAACTTTATAAGAACGTTCTAAAAATTCAGAAGTTCCTTCAAACTGAATTACTATCTTATGTTACCATGTTCCCATACATAACAGACAAAATTAAGTTCCTGTAATAACCATCCATAACACCCAGCATTTACTTGTGCTACAAGTATGCGCATCTTGCGCATTCCTTTCTCCACCCACTCTTACTCCAGTCAAGCACACTCATAATTAACAAAGTACTAAAAGTCACATCATAGCATGTCATTACTTTGCCAATAAATAAAAAAATTCTTTTATTCAAATACTATTTGGGAAGCAACTTTTACTAAGTTAATAACTTCTTTGCAACACCATAATTTCGTCTAATAATATAGTGACACCTGAAGCCAGACCCACAGGCAGAAAGCTCATTTCAGTTCTCCACCAAGTATCACCTGACCCAAGCATATTATCTCTCCAATGAGAAGCAGCAACTTTCAATACTTTTTTTAGCCCAAGTTGACATACGCACATTAACATATTCCCTATCAACATTTCTCTGTACTCTAAGAGTACATAAACAATTTCTCAGTATTAAACATACGGCCAACATAAATGGATAATTCCTTGGTAAAAATGCAGTTTTACTTCCCTACCTCTGAGTGATAAATTTGTCTGGCATTTTTCTCAGACTACCGTAGAGCTAGAGATAAAAGATGTGGAGCCATAATTATTATTGTGATAAGTAAGTTCTATATAGTTTGGCGATATCTTCTTTATATTTACATATGATACTGTTAACTGAAATGGCAATCAAAACAATGATGAGCAATTTAAAAAAGGCAGAATTAAGAAGTCCTATGGGAATAAATAAATAAATATGTGTACAGTCACGGTCCACATAAGCAGGCTAACAACGATGCTGTTCCAAAAGACACTTCTTTGCAAAGGGAACTCTACTAACATTTTTACTATACTGAAGCTAAGTATGTACGGTTTTCCTAATATAAGACTCAGGAAGATCTTCTACTCTAGTTCAAATATTTTTCCTCTTCTAAAGCCCCCTTTTCACCAGAATAACAGGATCATATACCTTAACTATTTATATTGAATGAGGAATAGCAATTACGGTCTTGTGCACATTTCAAAGTGTTTACCAGCACAGATCAGCAAACAACTACCCCTAAAACTTCACCTTTTGTAGGTTTAACCAGGCTGAAACAGAAGGACCACGGTACTGACAGAGCATGGAAAAGTGGGAGGGGGGGACTCAGGGGAGAATAACACACCACAATTATTTTCTGTTCCTCCCCCCCCGCCCCCCCAACTGTGCTAGGTCACTTCTGTTGCATTACTGTCTTTTTTATAAAGAAAACATATTGTTTGTTTTGCTTTATCTTCCTAGAACTAATAACCAGAATGATTTCAGTAAGTCAGTATTGTCAGAAAACTAGTGAGTGAAAAGGCTATTAATCTGTCTGTTACTAGAACACTACCTACCTAAAATCAGAGTTCTAAAACAAAGCGGAGCTCATAAGTATCACTATGTTTCAAAGAGAATCTAAGCATCACTTGTGCAGCTGAATTTGAACTGGAATTTGGAACAGCGGTCACCACAACGTACATGCAAAGTACCATTTCTCATTTCCACCAACTACAGCAGACATGCAAAGAAACACATTCAGGTAAAAGAAGATACGCATTTCAATCAACTATAAGTTATAAGCAAGAACTTCATGTTGCACAATTCTAGTTAAAAAAACCCAAACAAACAATCCAAAAAACACACAAAACACTCTGACCATTATTTCTTAATATTTGCCTCTAGCCTATTTTAAAATAGCAAACAATTCACTTCTGTAATTTTTCTAAGAAAAAGTAAGCAGTAACTTGAAGTTTAAAAAAAAAAATCTGATCATTACCTACCATAAATACCTGAAGTTGTAGGTTATGGATTCAGTTTTAAGAAAAAGTTATATTGTAGCATTAAAGCTAGTGGCAAGAACATTAAACAATATCCAAGAGATCTGAGAATGCCAAATATAGCTTCTTTAAATAAAAACGTGCAAATTCTATTGCTCAACAGATCATTCAAATATTACCTTCCTTAGATACAAATATATCTTAAATTAGAATTGTCTGCATAATCAGATTTTATTGCTATTCCTTAAGTGTTCAAGATTAAGTATTTCAGTCCTACAGCAACTGTTTCAAAGCAGTAAGAACTTTAGTGTTAAAATATTTTAAAATAAGTGTCCAGGCTACACAAAAATCCGAAGTGTAACAAATGACTTTCAGCTACTTCCCCCTCACTGAAAGGACTCTGCAATTCTGCTGCTAAATAATGTACACTGCACTTTGCAGCATTTATATATTTTGAAGTCTACTGACATGCAGCTGTAGCAGCTCACATGATGGGAATGACTATTTTGCAACGTCAAAACTGAAGCCCATTTCTTAGATGTAGCCAGTTCAAAGCAACCTTTTTAAAGTGTTTGCTGGACTTTTTGCAAAATGCTATAAACTGACCACCTTAATTTTTCAGCTTTTTGATTAATTACAGAAATAATTACTAGATCCTTCTAAGAGTAATTAACAAAACCCATGGTTTTGTGTTTGTTTCTTTAAATAAGCGGTTAGGTTACAGTTTAAACTAAAACGTTTCATATGATTATGAACAAGCACCATTGATTACAAGAGCTCACATCTTATACAGTTTTCTTCGTATTTTAAGAAGTTCTCCCCCAAAACAGAAAACAAACATCGGAGAATTAGTTAGGATTCTGCAGATAGTTATCCACATTTGAGTACTCCCAGTATCAACAGAAGTCACAAGCATAAAGTCACGCACACACTTAACGCTGCAGAGAAGTTTTTAGGTCTCAGAAATCAACCATAAAGTGATGTATGCATCTTTTAAGTTCTTCAAGAAAAAAAGGTGATGTTTTATACACCACGTGAAAAAAGGAGGTCACCCTCCACTATTCTTCTGCTTCTTAGTTAACATTTTAAGATTACTTTTCAAAAAACAATTTTACCTTTTCATATTTGTTCGGGAGTTTCTGTGGGACATGTAAGTGAGAGTTCTGTGCAAAAATATTGGCTGCAGGAAAAAAACAAAACAAAACAACAAGGTTATGCTTTAATTAAAATTTCCTACAAGTCCAAAGTAAAGGAGTGATAAAGACCCATTACTCACTGCTATTAGATTCCGGGTACGTAGAAATCTGTATATCTGTGTTGGTTCTAAGAAAAAGAAACATGTGTTATCCAACATACCTTATAGCTCCAGAAAGACAGCCTTATAATAAAAGAGTATCTAATTTAGGATGTTGGGGGTTTTTTTAGATAATTATCACAGAAGTCACCGTTTAAGTGAAACATCACAATGTCCAAATAATTCCAAATTAACAAGTCAAAGGTTACTCCAACCACTGTATAACACAAAGCATCTTCTTGTTTAAGCTACCATAAATCAGCAGTCACAATTCAACTATGACTGCTCTGCTTTCCACAAACTATGTTTCTTACAGGCTTTCTATCATAAAAGGGTAGAAAAAATATCTCAACATATTACAACCTATTATCAAATAGGTAATTTTTCTTCGTTAAGTTAATGAACATATCTGATATGATACCAAAAATAGTATACTAAATTTACATAGTCAGACAGTTTGGTAGCTGATTTTCCCTTCTGGAAAGTACCAAGGTCACTTGCACAAGGTACCAAAACAAGAAGAGGGACTGTCAGTTGACTCTGACACATTAGGCATCATTCTAAGCTTGGAAATTCATTTCCTAAACCTTTTACATTCAAAGGATCAGAAAAATGTTTATTGTGGTAAAGCAACTACTGTTTCAAAGTGCAAATGGAGGAAGGACAATACAGCCGTGTGCAATACTGACATGAGAGGGTAGCATCACTTCAAACAGTGATACTAACCCAGTTCCAAAGATCAAGACTTGCCTACAGAAAAGAGGACCTTTAGTGTAGTTTTACTAATTCAGATAAATCAGGACAAAAAAGGGTTTTGTCTAGATCGGGTTATATCAAACCAGAATTCCAATCTAAACTGAAATACACCCTTTTTAAACTCAAATAAAAGCCAGCTTCATTAGGTAATGTCATCAAGAAACTTGGAAATGACTTGATAAAATACATAAAGTGGAAAGAAAAAGACAGAGAATGGAGAATGCCCTGATGCCCACGCTAAGGCTGCTAACACTGCCTCCATTTCCCACATAAAGAAAATAGCCAACTATTACTTTTTAAGAAACATAAAACTTAGTTTTCATATGACTGCAAAACATTTATTACAAATAGCTGGAAACCTTATTGTAATTTAAGGAATTCTGTGATTAGATATGAAAAAGGGCACCATTTTATATCCTTTATCCTTTTTTTAAAGATATGATTCAGCCTTATTTCTACACTTAAGAATGTAAGACCCCGAAGAACCTACTACTAGTGAGACATATTGTTATTAGAGAAGGAAACATTAAAGTGATCTCAATATTTCCTTTTAGAAGACTGATGAAAACCAGTAAAATTCTGCTTAATGCAAATTATCATAATAAAACCTGTATTTTTCAAATAAAGATAGAAGACAGAGAAAGAAATTAAGAAACATGCACTTTGCTAGAAAGTCAAAATACATAGTCACAACTTTTAAAGAAACAGCCCGTCTTTTTTAGTCTCCAAAAAAAGTGGCATAATTATAATTTAGAAAGGTATGAAAACATTAAATTACTTTCACAAGGATGTAATTTAAAGACAGCGCACTGCTGCTTCAACTTTAGTTTTCCCCAAGTAGAAAAATTCTGAAACACACTTTTCAACCTGCAGACAGACATATGTTTCACAAGTCCGTGTTACTCAGCAAAAGCTTAAAATATTTTTTATCTTTTTCTAGCATGTGACCTTGAAAAGGGACAAAAACATTCAGGAAGACTGTGATTCAATACTATGTGTGATAGGATTTTTTTAATCCAATAATTACTTATTGCAGTTTTCCCATAATATTTACACTACAGAGTTTATGATACATTTACACAGTAACTTACTCCTGATCAATACCTGCACAGCTCTAACGCTCCCCTTGTCTGACAGACTGAGGCATGGGCAAGAGAATTTTCTTCCCCCATCTTGGACTGAACACTGACACTGAGCAAACCTCTTAAAACTGGTTTGCCACTTGACGTATTTGCTGTACAGCATGTATTGAACACATAGCTTTGCGAACAGGGCTATGGTTCAAAGGGTCCCACGTTATTAAGGATTTTAGACACCACCCAGAAGTCCAATGCTTTCTCAAACACCGTCACCATCCATAGCAAGTGCATGCAGTGACAGCACCAATCCCAGAAACAGACCATGTATGTAGTAGGGCATTAAAAATACCCTTCAAATCCTAACAACTGCACAGAAATCTTTTTTGTAGAACCTAAGTTTACTGCTGCCCCATGCTTTTGAATCAGAATTCCATAAACTACTTTTTAGTGCATCCAAGGGGATTCTCCTCCTGCCTGGAACTGCCACAGGGTGATGTGTGGGTCGCAGAGGTCAGTTTCCCATATGACATCTCAACTAAGGGACAATTATTGCCAGACAAAGAAAAACCAAGTACAGTGAAGTCTTGATCACATCCCGCCCCTGAAAGGGGCTCGGGAGGCAGCCGCATGAGAGGAAAAGCCTCCCCGTCCCCAACTCCCCGGTGCCTCCGAGGACTGTTGGAAGCGGGCAGGGAACCGGCCGCCCCGAAAGCCTGACGGGCGCTGTTACCGAGGAACCAAGTTCGCCGGCCGGGCGCAGACACACGCCCGCGGGCCCCGGCTGCCGCTCGCAACCCTGCCCGCACACCGGCCCCCAGCCCCGCGCTTCCGCCCCAGCCCCGCCGGGCCCCCGCCTCCCCCAGCCCCGCGCCCCTTCTCCCCCCTCTCCGGTCCCAGGTCCCTCCCTCCCCCGACCATGTTTACCCCCGGAAGCCCCTACTCTCCACAGCCCTCCCCTCCTCCTCCTCCCGCCCTTTCTGCGGCGGCCCCGGCTGGTCCCGCCGGCTCGGGCCCCCACTTCCTCCCCCGGCCCGGTACTCACTCTCGAAGGCCTGAAGAAAGAGCTCGTGGTCGGCCTGGATCTGCTCCATCTTCGGCTTCTTCACGGGGGGCAGCGCCGCCGCCGCTGCCGCCGCCGCCGAGGAGGCCGAGGAACCGCCCGAGTAACCGCTTCCTCCGCCGCCGCCGCCGCCCGCGGCACCACCGGATTTGCCGCCGGGAGCCGCCGCCGCCGCGGCGGCAGAGCCCCCGAACCCCCCACCGCCGCCTCCGCCACCTCCTCCTCCGGCGACGCCGCCAGCGGAGCCCGAGCTGGGCCCCGCACCTCCACCGTGCTTCTGAGGAGCCATGGGCCTGGCCCCCGAGAGGGCCCCGGCAGGACGGAGACCGAGCGGGGAGGGAGGGGGCGGCCGGGGCGGGTGGGGTGAGGCGGGGGAGGGGAAGCACTGAGCTCCAACTCCTCTAAGTCTCCTCCGCTCCGCTCTCCTCAGCGCTACGACCAGCCGAACCCGACGACCACGACGCGCCCGCCTCCTCCGCTCGCCCATTGGCTCCGAAGATGGCGCCGCGGCGCCGCATTGGTCGGGGTGGGGCCCGCCCCCGCGTGACGCACGGATGGTTCTGGAAGAGTTTGGTTGGTCGGTGCGCTCCGCCGCTTGGCGCTTCTCCCCTCCCCCGCCTTTGAACTGAATTCGCGGGAAAGGGCCGCTCGCTCTCCAGCGCGGGGCATGCCGGGACAGCGCGCCGCCTCCGCCCGCAGCCCCCCGGCCCCGGCCTCGGCCTCCCCCCGCCGCTGGGGCCGGAGCCCCAGGATTTCCCGGCCCCTTCCCCGCGGCACGTTCCGCTGCCTCCGCGGCCGCACAGAGGGAGCTGGTGTCCCCCTCTCGCCTGAGGGAAGACGGCTGCTGAGGGGCCGCTCCGCTGCCCGCAGGAGCTGGGGCTCGATCGTTCAAAAAGCCAGATGAGTCGAAATAGAAGCTTGGGTATAAATCGGTACCGGTTTTGTGGTAAAAATGGTTATGCTGGGTCGGAGCATACACGAGGTCCTGCTGGTATCACGTAGCTTTAATCTTAATTAACCATGAGGTTTCCTCAGAGGATGGATCCAGAAATCACCCATAGGTGCAGGGAGACTTGAGGTGTGAGGTAAAATGTTGCGCTCTGGTTTTATTCCTGCCTTTCTTTGCTTAATGAGGACCCACGGAGTCCTGGGGGAAATAAAAGTGCCGCTGTGGCTGCCTCCAGCGTGCTGACAGGGGCCACGTACGGCCCGGCACACGTTCAGGATCGGGCCTTCGGGGCAAGCTCCCGGCCCGCCCCACGCGTGTGGTGCAGCGCAGTGCAGTCCAGCTGTGCAGTGGGAAAATTCTGCACTGGCTTTATTTAATCAAGCCCTTAACAGCGCTGCGGCAAGCACAATACATAAAAGGTTACGACAGCCACCCCGTTCTGTTTTCTTTAGCGAAACTTTTCAAGAGTAATTGTACGAGGTAGGGAAAAAATGGTCTATGTGTGAAATACAGCCTTGAATTTTGATACCAGATACATCTGTGATGCTGGCACTACACTGTCTCAGTTTATCTTCTAATTCCTAGTGTTATGGAAATTAACTTAATGATAAACATTAAGAGGAAAACCTTATATCAAACTCAGCCGTGCTGTAAATGTGCCTTACATTATCAACAGGGGGATTCTAATGTGATGTCTCAATTGTCTGTTATTAATTTTATTATGTTTTGTCTTTTTTCACAGTTCTTTAATATTTATTCTTATTTAATATCTGAAGTGTTAATTTTATTTTTCAATTACCTTTTCTCTTTTCTGCTGCACCATTTACCTTTCATCCTTTAATCTTTTCTTCCCTGATGCTTAATTACTCTTCTTTCCTTCCTTCCTTCCATTTTTATCAGACATTGATGTTTTCCATGCAGTTTTTTCGGTAATTTGTTTCAACCTTAATTTTTATACATTTTTAGAAATTCATCTTTGTCACCATTTTCTATTCTTCTTCCCTGCAAACAAAAAGTGATATTTCTAAAATACTCTGTTACACATTTTATCCTGCTTATCATAATTGTCTTTGCTTAGTATTCCAGTTTCTCGATCTTCTATTTCCTACTCAGTTTCTTTACGGCCACTTATTTGTTGTTGCTGAATATATCTTTAATTACTTACTGGCAGCAGCAATGTCTGATGACCTTTCGTCATGCCTGAGGACCTTACGTCATGCTTGAGGACCTTACATGTAGCTACTTCTCTCTTAATACCAGGGGCTTCCTGGTGAGATAAGCCTTCTGATGCATTGGGTATTTGCCACTCTTCTGAGGTCAGAGACTAGATAGCAACAGTACACCAAATGAAGAGCATCTTTAGGTGATCAGAGATTGATCTTGAGGTCAGTGATACCATGTGCTAAGTGACAAAAGGTAACAATTACTGCAGTATGTGTGAAAGGTTCCTAAATGTTGTATATCTGCAATTTTGTCCTTGGAAGTTGTTTATTACCTAAAATCTATTCCTGTTTCCTCCCGACTGTTTACAAGCCTCTGCTGCTTCTGGTGGCTCATCCTTCTAAATTTCAAAACCAGGAGGAGGAGCCAGAGGGCAACTTTCCAAGCAGGAGTAAGAAAGATAATTAGGCAATTACTCTCTGGCATTCGAGTCGGATCTGCTTGTGAACAGAGGAGCTAAGGATGAGACCCTACACTTGAGTAGGACAGGGCAGCCTAACGCAAAATATGTGCATATGAGCCCTCTGGGAGCATAGGACTGATTACCAAATAGTAGAGCTTCGATAGCTTGAGCCTATTTTCCTCTTCATTTTTTATGTTATTAAGATCTGCTGCCCTGGGCTGTTCATATGTACTTGAAGAGCTTAGAGTACTGTTGAGATACGTTCAACTGACAGAGCCTCAACAACTCTGAAATGTCATATTTGGGGCTTCATAGTATGGATGGCTAGAAAAAGTGCAGGGCATGACATAGCAAGTAACTTTCATTTACTTAGCACAGTTAGAAGCATGAAAATAAATATTCCTTTTTAGAAGGATGGAAATCATTATGGTTTCTTCAGAAGAAATGCGCTGTGGCATGAGACTGTTGTGTCCTTGACTCGCCTGGTAATATAGACCCCTCTAGATTTTACAAATGCATTTATTAAAAAAGAAATAATTCAAAAAAAATCACATCTATACACCAGGTAACAGAAAGAAGTTGGCCATATTTAGCAAATGACAGGGTATCTGCAAAGCCAGTGGAAATGTATTTTCTAATAAAGTAGTTTAAAAAAGACAGGCAGTGAAATATAGTGTACCTTACTGGAATTGGTATCAACTCATAAAATTTAAAGATGATGACAGGTAGTGTATTGTTTTTGCTATAAATACAGAAAATATCCTAACATAATGCCAAAGAGGGCGGTTTAATAAGTTTAATATGATAAATGGAAGAAACAATCATTTGTGAACCAGAGTTGCTGTTGGAACAAATATCTGATAGTGAAAGCAGAAGTAGTTGGCAGGGGTGCTTCTATGATATGTCAGATTTTGTGTCTTGAGATGGCCAATCCATTCTTGTTTTCACATACTGTCGGTGGGATTTGCATTTGATACCCAAAGATCAGATTTGTTTCTTGCAGGTTGAAAGCATCTGCTACTTCTAAATCTCTTTTTCCTAAGGCTTTTTGCAGCCTGTGCATACCCAGAATTTCTGTCATCTTGAAAGGCTAAACTGCAGCGATTTTTACCTCTTCAGATATGTATGAAAAAGTGCGTGCATATTTTATACTGCTTTATGAATTTTTTCTTTGTTTCATATAGTTACATGTTTTTCTTGGTTGCCTGTAGTACCCCTATAGCTACACTACTTAACTTTCCAGCTTCCAGTCCTCCAAATTACTATATCTCAGCACAGGGATGTTTACAAAGTAAATCCTTTTTTAAAGGAGACATAAATACCTATATACTTAGTCTAAATGAAAGTTCTGTCGGTGTAATTATACTGTTTTCCTCACATCTCTAAATGTGGGTCTGTCTGCATAGATTGTTAGTAACTAAGTAACTGACTAATACTACAGATTCAGCTTATCTTCTGAGAACTTAATTTTAAATATAACTGTGGAACAAAAGAGCAGTGCTTACTAGCTGAATATAACCTTCTGGTCAATCTTTTTTAAAACTTGCTTACAGATTCAGGCCATCATGAAAGCCAGTGTCAGTATTTATTAGGAAACGCTATTATATCACATTGGTAAGGAACTGAAATTTGCTTTTCAGGGTGTTGCTGAGAATAACAAATCCACAGCAAATATTCTGCATTTCTTTATTTTGGCCTCGAGCTAATGAGCACATTCAGTGGGATTCAAGGGCATCCAGCATGGAAGAGACCTTACACACTCCACTTCTGTGGTTACATCCAAACTTTACTTCTTTCTCTTTTCATGCTTCCAGGTTCTCCTTCCCACTCTGGCCAGCCCACCAAACCCAGGTTTTCCATGAGAGAAGTGAGAATGCACAAATGCTGCAGGACCAAGACAAACAAAAATACTTCATGCAGAGATGGGAAGGTACAGGTCCCACAGCTGTATCACTATACTCCAAATACAGATCCATTTCAGTGGCATCCCTTTTTCACTTACATGAATAAACTTCACTAGATGATGAGTTAATTTCATCTGCAATAGTTATTAATTAATCTTTCAGTTCATATTTTTTATTTTCAGCCTGATAAGCTGTCGATCAGCAGTAACAGGCAATGGAAATGCTTAGATAAGCTACTCTTCCCTACCTACTTGGAAAGCAAAAGTCAACTCCCCCTTTGTGTTTTCCCAGTCGCAACTGGAGAAAGAGAGTAGCTACAGCTTACTGGTTAACAGCGTGAGAGTGGGTAGGCGGAGTACAGGGTATATTTAGGATGGCAGGATCATATTGCTGTTGGGGTGGTAGCTCTCGGTTTCTGTTTGCTTTTCTGAATGTTTATGTCTAGCGCTGCCCTGTTTTTATAACCAGAGAACTAAGAAAAAAGAAAATAAACTTTACTGTAAGGGAACAACTGTACTGAAGCACGGCAAAGGGAAGAGCTAAGATCTGACATAGCAATCCAAGTATTCTGATGTACAGCTATGAATGCAGTATGTGTGCAAGATTGACAGAGCAGCCACTTGCGATTCTCATTCATGTGTTTGGCTGGGGACTGCTTTTGTACAGAGCTGTTCAAATGTATTCCAGGAGCACAGTACTCAAGGAACTTGGCCCTCAGGGAATCT
This sequence comes from Alca torda, assembly GCA_008658365.1. NCBI lineage: Eukaryota > Metazoa > Chordata > Aves > Charadriiformes > Alcidae > Alca > Alca torda. Next base: position 38,940,560 of record CM018086.1, read on the forward strand.
TAATGCACCCATAATGCACAGCTTTCAGCAAGCAAGTTGCTTACATGTCTTGAATTATTGTAGAGAGTGAAAAGTGAATGCACAGTATGTTTTGCACCACTGAGTCGCCTATCTTCTGCATTCACATGGTGAACAAAAAGTGGTAATTATTAGTCACTATTGCTTAGTAGAAATGCGCGCTCAGGAGTTGTTTCTTGGAGTCTTGGATGTTTTAATATATTTTTCATGACTCTCCTACAGTGAAATTCATTTCCTGATTTTCAGTTAATGATTTATTTTTCCTTGGTGGCTTTTTTGCAGTAGTGTTTGTCTCTAGTGTTTAGATAGTGGACTAAAAATACCAAAATTGTTTCAAAAGCATTACGAAAAGCCTAGGCCAAATATATTAATTTGCTCTAGAAAGGTAGGAGATCTCTTAAGATGATTTAACTGTAAGCCCAGAAATGTACTAACAGTAAAAGCATTCATTACAGAAAATTACATCTCATACAATGAACTAGAGAAAAATACTGTAGAATGTAAAAACAGTAAGTTCAGGATAACATCCACTTAGTTTTAAAGACCAAGTCTAAAACAAGATCTTTATTCATGTAAGATTGGATCAAAATCAAAAGAAAGCGTCTGCAGAAGGAAAACAACTTAGTGTTACTCACCTTTGTTAAAAACTGAATAAATTCCATGTATCACTGAAGACTCCATAGGTAAGAAAAGGACTTGTGGAGTCTCTGTGCAGAAGTAGTCGTTGCTCAGTTGAGCTTACACAGCACTCAGAACAGACCTTATCTGGCTTACTCGTTGGTCTGTGCTCTTCATTTTGAATGTCTTCATCAAATTTGTAATTGTTTGAAAAATTGAAAGTGCTTGAGGTGAGCTGTATAAAAGTTCTTGTCCCTTTTGTCCTCAGAGAAGCTGTCGATCTTTTTCATGAGCCCCCTTCTTAAACTTGAGCTTCAGAAAAGAAAATGGTATGCTTTTAATATTTAATCCAGAGTTGTTTGCCTTTTTTACAGAAAATCTGATTTTACAGAAAATCTATATGATAAATAGAAAAAACCCACCCACACTACAATATGTTTAATGTATGATTCCAAACAAAATACACAGAAAAAAGCCATGCTAAATCTTGACGATTAAATGCTTAATACATGGAAATGGAATAGGAATCATGCTTGTTTATATTACAATTTCAGAGATACAGCATGTGTAGTACTTACTGCAAAACTATCAAAAAATAGTTCTAAGTGAACTTTCAGCAATTGTGTTCTCTTAACTGAGTCCCGGAAACTGTGAAAGATACGGCAACTGAAAAACTTGTGATGTTAACTTCATGATTAAACTCAGAAATGCAGAGATCAAAGAGAAACTGCTGGGAAGATGTGAGAATTAAGTCAGTTACAGATGTAAATAGAAGTTTCTCACCAAAAGGTCTGTTGCTAGTGCAAGAATGAAAGCTTCAGTCAATCGAAGAGAAAAATATAGGAGGATCAAAGAATATGTCAATAGATAGTAAAACAAAACCTCAATTAGTTAACAAATTAATTTCAGCTTTAAGTAAGGGTTAAGTTTTAACAGGGATAAATTCTTTCTTTTGTGGCTAAACCAAGTACAGATTAATAAGATGAGAATTTTTAATTTTATCATCAGCAATTACTGAAATTATAAGATCAGGGCAGAAACTGTTTTCCCAATGTTTTCCAGTTAGCACAGGTATACAAAATTCACACACGGGAGAGCTTATCTAAGTGTTTCATATGAAAGTTAACATGTTATCTGTGGTTTTATATGCTAAAGGTTGCTTCAGAAGGCTTTTAGAAGAGTTTATCTTGTTTTCGGAATGCTGCTTGCGATATATTATTCTGCACATTATAATCTGAATTATCCATACTCCAGAAGTAGTTTTACTTGTTGTTGCCATGACTGTGGTCAAAGTACTTTTGCCATGCTAAACATATCTCCGCAGAAGGAGGTGAGAAACAGCAGGAGGCAAATTGCAACCAATCCTAATCACACTTTTTGGAAGGAGAAATAAGTCTGTATGTGGCATAATTTATGCTCTTTGGCATGCCAGTTTAATTGATGCTAGTACTGATATCTTTGTGTTTAAAAGATACGAGGCTTTCCTCTGAGAAGTTCTATTTTTACCTGACTTACTACTTCTGATAAAGCTGGGTCAACCCAAGGCCATGCCACAATTTTACCTACTCTTCAAACTTAGACAGTGTAGTGAGGTAAATTAAGATTAGCACGACTCTGCTCTACGGAGCTCTGGCAACAATCCTAAGTACAAATGTACATGCAAGAACTAATATTAAATTAAAGGTAATTAAGCAATACATTTCATGGTGTTGACAATTTGGGAGTATGTAGGAGATGACTGATACAGTTTTAAATTGTTGAAATGTGACTGGCATTTCAATGGATTATGAATTGGCAGCTAGAATATGATGACTGACTAGTTATAACTGCCCTGCTGCATTTAGACAGTGTCAACTACTTTACTAACCAGCCAAATGACAAAATCAAATTAAAAGGCCAACTTATAGCCACTACTGTACAAGCCCCTGGAGACCCTGAATAAACAGATGGATCTTGTACTGAGTACCAGATGTGAACTGGCAAGGATACAGTTCCAAAGGCATCGTTCCCCTTCACTGAAAATTCTGTGTGTAGATGTTCAGATTTTGGGGCAACTGAGAAGAAACAGAATGCCTCAAAATGCATAGGAGGACAAATCTCATTCATAAACATTCAAGTTCAGAGCTAATGCAGAGAAGAAAGTAAAGTTCTTGCCTTTTTTAAGAGACTATATGTAAGAGTAAATTGTTGGATAATAGTTCTGTTAAGGCATGGAATGAAAATGCTTATTTTTTTAACCAATAATAGTTGAAGAAGAGATATGTGAGTGAATGAAATTCTAGGAAGCGTTCAGATCTAATGCTGCAGGGTAAGGGACAACAAGCTGCAAGAGTAAAGCAATGCATTGACAAAGACAAGCACTGGTCTATTGGAATGTGAAAAATAACATTTCTGTTAATACAGGTACATGTACATGAAAGTAGGTACGGTGCAGTCCAGCTGACTGACTGCATAGTCTCAAATATAAACTTATGGAGGCTCAGCATGGAACTACAGTGATGAAACCACTGTTTATGCAGATAGACGGCTGGTTTTGGCAGAGGAGAAACCAAATCATCATGTAAATTGTTTTAATTACAAAACTAGGGAAGTTAATATAGTCCAAAGTTTGAGTTAGTCTATTTTTGAGAGTAAATTCCAAGCTGCTTTATTAAAAGATGTGTTCATACATTTTTAAACTAAAGCCCCACATTCTCAGTAAATGCTTTGAGGGCTTTCTTAAAAATGTGTCCCTAAGAATGAACCACTGGTTCAGCTGAAGTGAGTGGAAGTTTCCCAGTTATTTTCATGAGGTCAGAACATCATGCTCATTTTTTAAAAGGCATCTTAATATAGTATAAGTTAACTGTAAAATACTGTACATATGGTGGCACCTTCTAAAAAGCTGTAATTGTTTATGCACTCAGGTAGTAAAATAGCAGAAATAAATAAGATATATCTAAATCAATTTATAAATTAAATATTTGCCTTACGCACATTAACAATCATGCATTTTAATATAGACAAGACTTAAAGCACAACCACTGCTATTATTCCTAATTCACAATATATCCATTGCTTGCAAACTATAATTTAAAAATATTAAGCTGGGACAGCTTGCCGGAACTTCTGCAAGGACCAACTGATGGAGTTTTTCTAAAGAGACTTCATAAAAGAAGCAGCAGCAGCAAATTGAGTGACCCTACAGGTGCAAGCTGCAGCAGTTGTCCCTCCAGTCTTCCCAATAAGATTTGTTGAAATTCTCTGTATCGCAACATCTTTATTGGTAATGGATCCCTCCCTTAATTTGCACTGATGCATTTGGAATGTCAGCTTCCAAAACAAGGCACATGGGAGGCATTTAAAGTAGATTTTTTGAAAGGAAAATGAACAAAGAGCATGTCAGGTTCCATTTTGATTTGCATGACAAATCCAGCATGCAGTGTTCTGGTGGTTCGGGCTGGGCTTGCCTGCCACTCACTGCATTTGTCACTTTGGTTTGAACACTTCTGACAGTCCGTTATGTTAATTGTTCTAAGGATTGTTTTGCTGGGAGAAGAAAAGGAGAGGCATTTTTATTTTTTTTACTTTTTCCATTTACAGGAAAGGAGGGATATCTGAGGGAACAGAAAATGCTTTCAATGGGTTTGTGGTCTATTCTATTTGTAAATAATCCTGTGAAGTCATCAACAAGTTCAGTATTTTAAATCTTGTTACTCAGTCTGTGCATGTGTTTTGAGTGGGAAATACCAGACCCCTAAACTAGAAACTTGGGGAGTCTATTGTTTTGGTGCAAACCATTCTTTCTTCCTTTGAGTCCCACAGTGATGGGTCCTGCGGAGTGGTTTGTGCTCTGCCTATATGCTTCTACTGCATGACATTGTGATGCTTTGACAAGTGCTAACAAGGGATTTAATGCCCTGAGAGGCATTGTTGGACACACATTGTTATCAGTATGTGGACAGTATGTGAATAACTCTCACATGCGTACAAGACCTGTTGGTAGATACATGCCTATGACTGAATTCTCCTGGAGGCACAATTCAAGGTGGAGGTCACTGTTGCCCTTTAGGGTGCACGTACTTCTCTCTCATCTACGGTAAAATTGCCGTGGATGTTTGGTGGTGGGGTTTGAATTTCAGAGTTCCTAACCAACTGCAGGTGGCAGAACACTGTAGGGTCATCACAAAACGGTATTTTCAGACTGATAGAATGATCAACCATCAAGTTGCAGGAGAAGACTCTGTTGTTTATGTTTGTGTCTCTCTTTTGCAGTTACTGCTGCTTTTCAGCCAAAGGAGAGCAGAGTGTTTAAAGAATGAAGAGAGCAAGAAGATAGAATTTCCCAGAGGTTTCCAGATAATGACTGACATCTACCTTTTAAGCTTTGAACTCCTACACTGCATGTGGTGTTCTCATTTACATGGTGTGATCCAAGTGCACCATGACAGATAAGCTCTCCATACAGAATGCTTTTATAGTATAAAATCATGCAATCACATGCAGAAATATCAAAATAAATGAAGTTAAATAATCAAATGTAGTCATTCCAATTACATTCTTGCTTAGTGATTCAGTATGCTAACGTTACTTTTCATGCCCAGTGTAGTCGCCCTTGAGTACTATTTTAGTAGTCTGTAGACTTATATGAGAATCAGTTTGAACGGGTGCATCTCAAAAGAAGTCAAACCCAATATAATTAATGTGTTACTGATGATCATGAATAATATTCTTATACCACTGCTGTGAGAAGGATTACCTGTTTTGCTGCGTTACTGAAAGCTGAACTCCATGGGAGGTGAACTCGTGGAACTCTAGTTCCTGAGAGATTGAAGGCTTCCCTTGCATGTGGGGTGGCTGATCCCCCGCCAGCCGTCTGTGCTGTGGGAAGTTCCTCCTTCCACAGCAGGGATGGCTCAACTGCGCTGAGGCAGCTGCTGGATTTTGCCAGTTGTATTGTGTATATTGTGAGTATGTAAAGGTGAATTGATGGCACTGTGATGTGCAACACCACAGCTAGTGGCAGGCAGGTGTAGGACATACGAGCCTGTGGGGTGGACATCCTGCAGCAGGAGCTGCTGTTCTCCTCGCGAGGTGGGGAAGTGTCCCTTTGTGCTAGACAGCTGCGATGCAGAGCTGCCGCTGCCACCGAGCTCGGAACTCAGCACTCTGGCGTTCTTGGTTTTGTGACTGGATGGTGCCTCTTCGTTTCCTGGAAGCTTTCCTGTTTGATCGCTTCTTGGAAAATGGTGTCACCGTTTCCTGTCAGAGTGAAAAGTTGCTAAACTTCTCCCACTGAGAATTAGGTTTTTTCTTTAATTGGCGCCCGATATTGAAAAAAAACACCACGAATCCAAGTCATAGCAGGTGAAAAAAATGACCACTCTTCTTGATAGTTCTTGTAAAGCGTTTTGTCTTACGTGCGCTGTTAGCAGAAGTTAACTGCTCAGGTTCTCACTCCCTACTCAGGAACACTTCTTAAGCCATTCTACTATCATAAAAGGGGAAGATCACCCACACCTTTTTTGGGCTATTGTATATGAAGAATGCTGTGCCAGAAGCCCTCTTCCCCTTAGTCCGCTGCCTCTAAATGCTCTGCTTTTCCAGAGAAACGGCTCCTGCCTCGTCCTCTAGGAGGGAGTAATGATCGCCACAGGTCGGAAGGTGTGGTTCCAGCTCGGTGATGGCCGTGGCAGCTCAAAGCATAACTAGAAAATACTGCTGTGGGTAATACGTATTTAAAGCAACTCTCAAAAAAATTCTCTTACACTGCCATTTTTTTTATTTCCTGGGACTTCCCTCGTGTAAGAAACAGAAATTTACCATCACCTGGTTTTACTGTTAGTTTTCTCAGAAGAAAGGTGCCATGTGAGAGGGGCTGAGCCGTTTATCCCATGAGGAATCCCACCAGAAGGCAATGTCCTTGCGATGTTCTGGGCTGATGTCCCCTTGCCTGGTTGATGGCTCTGGCTGGGGAAGACGCCCCGGGAGAGCACCCGGCGGTCCGGAGGCTCCTCAACTGTTACAGCCCATCTCTCCTCCAGACGCCCTTACCCACAGGACTCCCAAAACCCGTTACGTTTGGAGCGGTTTCCCGTTGGAGCTCGCACTTGGTGGCTTCGCCGCCGGCCTCCCCTGGCCGGCATTTTGCCGTTCACCGTCGGGGCCGCCACGGGGCGGCAGAGCGGCGCGGCGCGGTCCCGCCCCGGAAGGCGGTGGGCGGAGCGGTGCGGCGCGGCCGGAAGTGGCGGCGGACAGGGCCGGGCCGGGCGCACGCGTGAGGCCTCTCCGCCGCCGCCGCCATGGCGGAGCGCATCGAGCAGCGGCTGGAGGACCGCGTCCCGGAGCTGGAGCAGCTGGAGCGGGTCGGGCTGTTCACGCGGAAGGAGATCAAGTGAGGCGGGCGGGAGCGGCGGCAGGACCGGGTGCCTGGCGAGGGGCGGGCGGCGCGAGCGGGCTGGCTCCGCTCGCTGATTTCCTTTTCCCGTAGGGCCGTCCTGAGGAGAGCCTCGGCTCTGGAGTACAAAATACAGCGGAGAGCGCTTCGGAAGGAGGATTTTATTAATTATATTCAGGTAGGCCGTACTGATTAACAGAGCGTGCTACCTCCCGTTGTAGAGACAGCTCGGTGAGAAGTGACGGGATTCTGTAGTGACCCATGTAGGAAACTGGCATCTTCTTAAGGCCTCTCCTGACCTGGCCCGTGGTGTCCACTCCTGGGTGGTTTATGGGCACACAACACACCAGAACACGAAGCACGGCTGGGAATTGGTGCCCGCGTTTGGGATGACACAGTCTTCTTCCTTGTGGTGACTTTTTGTTATAGTTTCTTCTCTTTCCAGGGATGCAGGGACTCCGGTTTCTTGATGTGCTATGCAAATTGTAGTTAAGTGTAGTTAATCTTCTGTGGTGTTAGGAGTTTGGCTTGTGCATTACAATTCTAGGAATATGTAGAGTGCTGACAGTTCAAGTCTGTGCAATACTATTCAAGCTTGCTTTCAGTCAGCCTTAGAAATGTAGTCATCTGGCTAAACAATTGCTGCTTATGTTTTACTGGATGTAATTTTTATTGTCTGCCTGATTAGCTAAAAAAAAAACCCCACTTGATCAGTATTTTTTTTCTTTACTGTTACATGTCTCCTTATTTGCTTTTAAATATTTTTTTTCTCCACATTTCAGTATGAAATTAATTTGCTGGAACTGATCAAGAAAAGAAGAGCAGTAAGTTTGTCAATTATTTAGAGCGCAGAATACTTTATACCAAATTTTCTGTTGCAGTAAAGTTAATACTTCTTGGTTTTCTCCTAGCGCACTGGGTATTCATTTAAGAAGGATGAAATTGAGATCTCTATCCTGCATAGAATCCATAGCCTCTTCAACCGTGCTATAGGAAAATGGAAAGTAAGTTTGTTTATTTGTACTGATAAGTTGAAAATTGCCCTTTTGCTATGTAAAATTTATCTAGATATCACTGCCACCAAATATTGGCAATAATGTGGAAGAATGTAATAGAAAAACCAAGTGAATGTTTGTTCTTGCATTTAGCAGTAGTCTAGAAATAGATCATTCATGTCAGGTAGATGTTTTTTGTATACAAACAATATTCTGTCCTTTCTGAGTCATTAGTCCTCAACAATCTTGAAACAAGTATTGCCATGTGAGTTTGGTCTTTAGGCTTGGAAGGACTAGAAACTGAATGAAAAGAACTTTCAGATGCTTTAGGAAAAGATTGTCATGATAAATTTAGTGGTAAAACCTAAATGAGGTGCCTAAGGAACCATTACAGTGAGCTCTCTTTTGAGTTCAGTGTAACACAGATTTGACTGGAGAGTCTGTGAAGGGTGTGTCTTGAGATGGGAGGGTTGGTTTTTTTCGGTGGTTTCACAAGAATTCAAGGGGGGGTGGAATTTGAGATTCAAAACCCCTTCTCTCGGCGTGTGAAGTTATTGTACTGAGGGCGTATTGTTTGCTTGTCAACGTGCAAGTGATTTTTGTGCTTGCCTTATTGTAAGGTTGATTCTCCTTTGCATTTCCAACAGGAAGATGTCCAGCTTTGGCTTTCACATGTTGCATTTTGCAAGCAGTGGGTGAGTTTTCAAAATGTTAATCTTTCCTGAGTTGAGATACTGGATTGGTGTTTAATCAGGCACCTGGAACTTGAATTACAAGACAGGGGTACAAACTTCCCTGCCACGTGCTGTATTACTGAAATAACTTTTATAGTATTGTTGGAGCTTCCTGAGATTTTCACTGACGTGGGTAAGTGCAGAATTTGACTTAGAATGAATTAGTATAAAATTTGGTGCTTGCATGTGGCAAAGGTGAGGCTGATTGCATTGAATATGAAGTACCATTTGGTTTGTGAGAATCATAATATTGGTTATACCTTCTCTGGAATGAATGGATCACCTGTCTGTGAATTGAAATTTTGTTCCAAACGTTTCTTATAGTGACTATGCTGAAAAGTGTAATTCTGGCAACTCTGTACTTTGTAAACTTACCTGTGCAAGGCTTCACATTATTATTAACATTCAGTGTCATCGCTCCTGTACTGAAAAAGGTGATCTTGTCTTAGTAATGCAAGTGGCCAAACGAAAATGCAGTTTTTACTTCAAAATGGTCAGTGAGACTATGGGTTTGTGACTTAGGCAAGATTTGCGTTAGCTGTGTACTTCAGAAAGGTTTGAGTTAACTATGCTAATCTAGTCTGGTAACATTTGAAAGCTGGACAGTATTGAACAAATATGAGAAACTTTCTACTGAAGATAAAGTAGCAGAGAAGTGTCTTTTCCAGTACAATTGCATTGCAACTTGTAACCTTTCATAATGAAACTTTGGTGCTGGTGGTTCAATTTGGTACTAGAATGGGTAAAACAAAACTTTTTCTTTTACAGAATGCAAAACATCAGCTTAGTAGGGTGTTTTCTTCCATGTTGGCCATTCACCCCAATAAACCAGGTAAATAAAACAATGGCGAGTGCTGCATAAATGACTCAGTATAGATTGTATAGTGTTGGTTTAAGTTCTTACAGATCTCAGTTCAAGCTATTGGGGTAAAAGTTCTTACTCTTTTCTTTGCCTTGTGTCTACTTCAGAGAGAAGGGCTCTGTCAGGGATTGTGCTGACCAATCAAAAGGTGATGTGAAGTAGGAGTCCCCATGGTCTGAATGACCGTTTCCCAGGTAGACTGGGGACTAGGTAGATATTTCAGAGGCAGATGTTGAATACTCATGGCTGGTTTTTGAAGACACCATTGTAGGTTGTTGTATCTGTAGCTGTACCAGATGAAACTTCCTGGATCTGCTTAGCTGCCTAGATCTGTCCTTTAACTCGGTTTTACATGGGAAATAATCAGTCTTATTCTATTGCTGAGCTCATGGATTGTGTTGGAGTGGGTACATCGAACAAAAACAACTTGTACATCCTGGAGAGTAGCTTGAAAGTGGGTTCTCATCACCAGCCACTTGCTTTGCCTTAAAATAAATTCATTTGTATCATCTGTTGCAGCACTGTGGATTATGGCAGCAAAATGGGAAATGGAGACACGACTCTCGTCAGAAAATGCAAGGCACTTGTTCCTTCGTGCTTTGCGCTTCCATCCAGAGTGCCCAAAACTTTATCAAGAAGTGAGTTCCTGGTTTTCTTCTACGACCAGTTAATTGATCAATCAGAGCAAATCAGGCCAGCATATTTCTCAGATCATTTGGACAAAACTGGAAAAAACTTGTTTCCCAATCAGTGGGGAAATATCGTCAAAAAGATTTTAAAAAAGAAAAAGATAATTTATACTCACAGCATTTTTCAGTTGTTTAGCAAATACTGTATTTATGTATGCAAAGTGAGAGTTTTATACTGTTTATACATAAATGTGTCAGAATTCCCTTCTAAAGTACTGTAAGCTCTGCTAGGACGTAGTTCTTTGCATGAGATCTGGCATCCCTAACCTTTGCTAGGGAATGTGGTTTTCTTTGAGGACAAGTTAAGGTTTAAAGAATTACTAAAAAGTGTTAATTTCTACACGTGAAAATTTCTGGAGTAAATATGTAGGGCAGATAGCTATATGCACAAACCTTTAAAAACCAAGTCTCTTATGTAGACTTATTTGGGATATTGTCAAAGTCCCGATTTGTAGCTCCTCAGATAGAGCTTGTGTTACTACATTTGTGGACTTAGATGTTTTATGATTTATCCCCACATCCTCGATTCTCTCTTGCAGTATTTCAGAATGGAGCTGATGAATGCTGAAAAACAGAGGAAGGAAAAGAAGGAATTTGAACGAGCAAAGATGGACTTGGTACGTCAGCTAAAATTACTTAAGAGATATTGTTTGCTTGCGTATCACACATTTGAATGCATAGTTTCAAGGGATCTGTATTAGTGGTTTGTTTGAGAAAAGCCTAGAGAAAAAAGTTTTTGTTCATGTCCTGTGCCTGCATTAAGCTTTTCAAGTGTTGTCTGATGCTCAGCTCAAATACTTAAAACATAAATTTTTCTTTACATTTGTAAAGTCTTTTGTTATGTCCCCAAGTTGGAAAGTTAATAGTAATGTACAGAAGGGAGTAGTTAAACTTACCATTTCTTATTTCTTTCTAGCTGATGTACGCAAATTGGATAAGAGATAAAAAAACCCCATTAATATCTTGTGATGGTTTTTTCCATGTTTGCAAAAATGGTAGCTGAGAAAGGAAAGATGTTTTTCCAATGATATTCTGCTTGATATTGCAGGGGGAATTCAGTTATTCTGAAGAGATTCTCAATGGGGAAATGGCTCGCATAATCTACAGGGATGCTGCTCAGAAAATTAAAGGTGATTTAACATTTCTTGAATTCTCACCTTTAATTCAGCTAATGCAGTAGGTAATAAAGATAGACTTAGCTCTAGTGCACACACTTCAGTAGAACTTACATAATGCCGAATTATAAATCAATAGTGCTGATAGTTCTGATTTCATAGCTGTTCTGCAGGCTGACAGCTCTCTTCCGGTACAACAGCTTTTGGGCTGCAGTGGCACAGGTGCTAGGCTCACAGTCTCAAAATGTGTTTGTTTGCTTAAAAAAAACAAAGGGAGGACAGTTCAGAATTACACACCTTTTTAGCTTTGTTGTTTACTGAACGTTAGATTACAACTAATCAGATAGCACTAGTGACAAATAAGTAAGAATTGAGACTAATAATAAAACAGGTTAGATGATTTTAAGTTCACCAGGCTTGGTAAAATTCACCGATTTTATGGAGAGAATTGGGTAAAATAACTGCAAAGTAGTAGCAGATATCTTTGAGAAACCATGATAGATGGGGATATTTTGGAAGGCAATGGACCAAATATAATAATAGCGTTGAAAAATAGAGGGGGAAAAAGGGTGTTGGAGAAAATTACAAAAAGAGATGGCTTAATTTAAATTACTGGAGAAATACAAATGATTTGTAAGCACCTAAAAATAAGGAGGTGAGTAATGGCTGATAGGGATTTGCAATGCGCTAATTATATCAAGTCATGTCACTTGGTATTCTCACAGATGTCAGAGTTAGAAGATCGAAGGCTGTAATTCATTGATGTATACTGTGTGCAGCTTTGGAGAGGTCTGTCCCAAGTGTGGAGCCTTCTGTGTTTCCATGTCAGAGTTAAGTGAAGGAGCAGAGGAGGTGCTTACTAAATTTGCAAGTGGAACCAAGCTGGAAGGATGTGTAAGCATGTCAGGACAGGGCTAGTTTATCACTTTGGAGTCTGGAATGTCCTGCCTCTCACGGCCTTTTTTTGTAACTGAAGTCATGAAGAATATAGTCCGGGAATCAACATCCTAACATGGCTTACCATATGGGTGGAACACTGAGATTTATAGAAAACAAAAGGGCATCTCTCTACGCACTTAAACGTTACCTGGGTCTTGACAAAAGCTTGCAAAGATACAGATAGCAAAGTGTGCAATGTATGTAATACTCCGCTTAATAGTTTTTTTTCCTCTCCTTGAAATGTAGGTGTTGAATTCCATCTGGCCATGCTTTCTATTGCAAAGCTTTTTGATTTTACCCAAGATTTGCAAAAAGAAATTCTTGAAAGGTGAGGTGTGGCTTTGTGTTGTGGTTTTGTTGTTTTGGGGTTGGTTTTTTTTGTTGGTGGTTTTTTTTTTTTTTTCTGGCAATTCTGGAAATGGTTTTGCTCTGGCATTTTGTTACTTAGAAATTAACTACATTGCTATACTAATATAACCACCCTTCTAAACATACTTGCAAAAGAAGAGTGGTGGTTGAGTGGTATTACAGACATGGTGTGTTTAGTTTACAGACCACGTTTGCTGATGATCCTCTTACATGGGACTATATGGCCCGTCGTGAGCTGGAGCTGGGGTCCCTGCAGTCCACAAAACACACCACAAAACAAACGAAAGTATCTGAAATGACCCAGAGAGAGGAGCGGTGCTCTGCAGTCTTTGAAGAGGCTGTGAAAGCAGTCCCAACAGGTGAAAAGTTCTGCCTGCATTTAAACATAATTTTTTTTTTTTCTAGTACTTCAGCATTCTGTATACTGTGAAAATTTTGAAGTAGGTGTTGGCAGGCTCTGCCATACCTGAGAGAAGGCAAGTAGTTTTCAGATGCTGCCGTTTTGGGATCTATTTTATGTGTTATTGCAGTTATTTTCCAGTGAATTTATGCTCTCAAAGGAGCTGCTTGACTGAAAGTGCTTTTTGTTGCTTGTTTGCGTTTATTAATGTGACTTAACCAATGAGGAGAATAGAAACCCACAGATAAATAGAGGCTTGGGAGTTGTAAATAGAGAAAACTTCCTAAATAAAGGAAACCTGTAGAACTGAAGTATATTGGTGGTTAGCTGTGAGTAAGCGATGTTTTTGAGTTGCCAGTGGAGTGGATATCCACCTTCAGCATCTGACATTGTCCTTAACTCTTAAGGGAGGCTATCAAGGGGCTATTTGTAGAGCGGACTCAAACTTGCTGTTTCTATAGCCTTTGAAGTCAGGCAAAGAAGGATTTTCTCAACTGCCTGTGAGTGTCTTCACTTTTGCAGGCCCATTGAAAACTACAGGCAAAGGGTGCAGTGAACATTAATTGTGATAGCGTGTGCTGAAGCCTCAGCTGAACTAAGCGTGGGATGCTCTTTAGAAAGAGTTACTGGCTGCAGCTTACACCAGGAAGCCATTTTTAAATGTTAATGTTATAAATGTGGGGCCTCTTTTATAATACAACCTTTTAAAACAAAGTTGGCGTTAACACTTATCGATTGGATTCTCTGTATTCCTTAAAGACAAATATTTGTGCAATTTTGTGGTTCTATAAAGTGTGATATTATGCCTTTGATTCTACAGAGGACATGTGGAAATATTACATCACTTTTTGCTTAGAGAGATACAACAGGAAAACCAACAGTGAAGAATTAAAACAAAAGGTAAAAGATTATTAACAAATAAGTAACAAGTAACAAATCATCTCCATTTTTACTGATTTCTGTAACCCATCAGACAAGAAGCAAATATCTTTTGACATTTTATCAGAAATAATTATCTGCGGTTATCATTAAAAATCACTTAGCCTCCATTGAGGGGATCACTTTTACTATCAGGCCTATGTGTGGCCTGCCTGAACATGAATTACTTGGGCTTAAACCAGCCTTATCGATAAAGTCCAGTCACCTCTTTGGGTGGAAGTTAAGAATGCAAACTCATTAATGTTTGCTGACAGTCCTGCAAACCTGTGCCTGTTCAAAGAAAAGGATGAATTAAAACAACTCTTGCAAATAAGTCTGAGCAAACTTTGGTGCTGGCACATGGGAACTTAATTATGCATCTGTGCTTGGCTATGACTTGGTGAATTAACTAATCATCCTGTGCAGGTTGGTTTCCTTTTAATACAGTAAAAGAACATTGCGATGTTGTTGTTCTCCTCCTTAAAAAAGAGATGTAATTCAGGTGCTCAAATTTTCCCTTTATCTTGGAATTTATGCAGGTACCTAAAGCATTAGATGCATAACTCTTACTCAATTCCAGTGACATGCTGATACGCTGATCCACTGGGCTTCTTGTAATGCTGGGATCTGGTATATGCAGGAATAATCCTTGTTTTCTTTTTCCTCTTTGTTGGTTTTAGAGGCTGGAGAGGACACTGAGTGCGTTCAACAAAGCCCATGAGTCCAGTTTGCTGCCAGAAGCTCTCTATAAGCAGTGGGTAAGAGCTGACATAGAAAAATAGATTGTGAGACTGTCCTGCATTGCTTGCATGCCTATCTTTGCCATTTTGAGTACATAGAAAGGCGGGCAATAACGTGTTCAAGGCCTTGATTTTTAACCAGGTATTACAAATCTCATGTGGTGATTAGCTGTATATGCTTGGTTTTAGCTTCAACTATTACTGGAGTCCAACTTCTTTGAGAAGGCTACAGAGGTGGCAGAAGCTGCAACGAAGCACTTCAGCCTATCAGTGGAAATGTGGCAGATGAGGCTGCAGGTGCTGATCCAACTGAAGAGTGATGATGTGACCCAGTGTTTTGAAGAAGCCATTAAGCATGTAAAATCTAAGGTCTGTGCTAGTTTTATGGACTTGTATGCGTTAATCTTAGACAGGAAACCTCTGCTATTTATTTGAGTGTGTTTTTTTCCTTTACAAGGCATTCAAAGTCCCTAACCATTTTTGGGTCAAAAATAAGAACTTGACATTTCATACGCACATTGCATTCAGGAGCATTAGGGAATTGCAAATTCACTTCATATTCACCGTTTAAGTATGAATGCTCACAGGTGACATTTTACATATGCTTCTGGCAGTCAGATGGTATTCTTTGTGTCTTACTTGAAAATGCATTTCCTTTTCTTCACTGACTGATGAATTGTTTGCGTGTGTGGTATTTCAAGCCTTGAATTAGCTCTGTGCTGTCTTACTGTTCAATTTCAAACCCTGGGCACAAGGAGTGAGGAGAGGAAGCAAGGAGGTGATTGTTTCTTTCCTCCCCGTTGTTCTTAGAAGTTAGCTTAGTACTGCAGTGTTTGGTGATGCAGAACTTGTGTCTCATCCCTGGCAACATGTCTTGCAGCGGTGCAGCCAAGTAGCATTTATCCTCTAAGCGAGGAGGGAAACAAGTAATTTCAGTGTGCAGTCCCAAGTTGTCTAAGAGCTGTGTCTAAAGGACACTTTTTACAGCAGCTATAATACAGAACCTGGTGGATGTGTCGCTGTCTGTTTCTGTAAGTCAGAGTCACTGTATTCCAATCATGTGATTTATCTGCTTACCTTGTAGGGCACTTTGCCAATATGGACCCTCTGGGTGGAATGGAGTGAAGGCACGAAGAGCAAGGAAGACACAGAAGCTGTCTACCAGGTACTTAGCTAATAGAAATCTACTTTTTATGACAGTGTGTAAACAAACAGGAGCAATGCGTGCGGATGGAACGTCACGTGCTTTATACTGCAGGTCCTTCATGGATGTGTTGATATCAAAGCATTTCAAGTAGAACTGTGAATGTTACCAAAAATCAGTTGGACGTAGGCTTATAAGCATAAATGCCATCCCCATGCTTCTAAGACATTTATATATTTGTAAGCACAACCAGAGAATTTTACAATCTCTGAAAACGTCAACCTTGTTACAGAAAACTCAAGAACAAAACTGGGACTTTAATCTCGCTGTAAATATCCTAAATAGCTTAGGGCAAAACATTTCCTTTTTGCCTGGCATGCTGGTTGTTCCCCCCTCCCATTTACGACATAAAACACATATTTCAGGTGGAAGCTTGAATTCAGTTATTTGTAGAGCATTGTGAAACCCTCTGCATGAAGGATGTTAGGGAAATACCAATTGCCAGCTGTATGGAATATTGGATGAGACGTGTATTTTAGGTTACAAGTAATATTTTAATTTGAAAAATCTGAACTTTGAAAATTTCAGACATCATGTGGGATGTTTTGTTCAGAACTTTTATCTCACTTATGAGATCTGCTTTATGTCAGATGCCTAATAAGGGAGAAGGTACTATTTGGTTTGCTCTCCCTTGTTGCCTTTTATTTGTAGCTTATGTGGTTGGTTTGGTTTTTGCTTTTTTTTCCTTTTTAAACTTGCAGAGATCCTTACACACCACAACTCATGCTGAATCTGTGACTATGAAAGAAAAGTATCTTGACTGGACCTACAGAAATAGTGGTTATAAGAAAGTTAGAAGAGTCTTTACCAGGTGACAAACCTTCAAATGCGATTGTTCTAGGGCATGTGTTAAAAGGCTTTAAGTCTAAAGTTACTAATGTTTTTACTTCAGCCTGTGTGAAAATCGTCCATTTTCACTTGACTTCTTCAGGAAGATGATCCAAATAGAAAAGGAACAAGTAAGTTGTTGAATATCCAATTAGGGTCTTGTATTCGTAAAATACACTTCTAATTTCAGATTTAAAAAGGAAATAGAGGGCTTATGAGTAGTGTCATTAGTTTGTGATTGGTTCATATTTGTCTTCTACAGTTGATTCATAGCATGTAATACAAAACCAAGTTCCATGGTAACTAATCTTCAGCAGTGTGCGTGTGCGCGTGTAATTACCGTGACTCTTTTTCTTTGTGAGAACCTAATCAAGCTGCAGATTCACTTCTGTACAAAATAAATGGCCTTTTAATACCTTCCTTTGTTAGGAATCCTGCAAAATGCTTCATCTGAGAGAATACTATGAACGTGCCTTGAGAGACTTTGGTTCAACAGATTCTGGTAAGGAGATTTTATTTATTTATTTATTCATTCAGTGCTGCCTCTTTTATTTTCATCCATTTCAAAGGTAGCTGTTTGTTCTGCCCTCGTGATTGCTGTCATGCAGAGTGGAGCTTATTTCTTCTGTGCCATTAAGTGCATGACACTGCAGCGACCCTTCACTTTCAGTTCAGGGTGGCTGGTCACAGTGGGATGGCTTCAGCAGAACTACTAGCAAATAAGGTTTTGACACTGGCTGGTGTAAGAGATGCACATCACTTTTAATTTGGATTTGTGAACGGTATGGAGCTCTATGTGTTTTTTTTTATTTATTCAAGATTTCTGCAGTATTCCTTTTAAGGAAGTAAATAGCTCGATTACTGCTGCATTAGTTCTTAAGACATTGCTGTTCTAGCTGGGAATAGAACCCAGGCTTTTGGTCCTCAAGGGGCAGGGGTTTGTAGTTTCACAAAGTAAGTCTCATTGCATTAACATCAAGGATGCTTGCAAAAAGAGGGTTTCTAGGTTAGGTTTGGTATGTTTGTTAAGTAATATCCAATAAAAATCTAATCAGAACTACTATTTTTCTTTTAAAGATCTCTGGCTGGATTATATCAAAGAGGAGCTAAGTCATCCTCAAGGCAAACCAGAAAACTGCAGGAGCATTCACTGGCGAGCCATGAAGATGTTGCAGGGAGATCTGGTGGAAGATTTTGTTTCCAAATACACTTTATTGCAAACTGGACACTTATGAAAAACTAAATAGTTACAACATGACAGTGTGGATTTTTTTTGTACTTTGTACAAAGGTAAATATGTGCCCAGATCATATTAAAGTGTACCTTCAATACATTCATGTATTTGTGTAAAGAAAAAAAAGCCATCTGCCCCATTGCAGGTGTTTCTGTTGTTGCTTCTGCTGGGGCAAGTGCACAGTTAGAGGAGAAAGCAAAGGCGTCTCTGAGCGTGTTCTTCATTGAGACTGGTGAGGGAAAACTCATCCTCCTGCCTAAACATTCAGATGGAATAGTCATAATGCATCAGCTTTCACACTCTGGACAGCTAATATTATAGCTCATAAATGCAAAAAAAAAACCCCATGGAAACTCTACGTGTGGGTGATCTTCGTATCTTACTAAGTTGAGTAATGAAAAGTGGAACACTGGAGAAACAATTTGTGAAATGATGGTATTTATTGTTTTCTAGCCTTGAAGTCATCTGTAATCCTCTTTTCAAAAACAAAACCAACCTCTGCAACCACCTCACATTAGCATTTGCATCCTAAGCTGTAATTCTGAGAGTGATTATGAAAAGTAGAGGGGAGCTGAGATCTGTTACAAATGCCCCTGATGTGACAGCAGAAAGTTATGATCTACGCTTAAACTTTCTGTCCCCAATGCCTGAAAAATGGGTAATGTTTTTTTGAGACAGTGCTTTTCTTGGCTGTTTGCAGAGCCACGTTTTCCCATGTCAAACCCATTAAATCAGCATAAACGCTCTCCTCAGACCAATCAAGCATGCATAGGGGAAGTATAGGAACATGCAGCCATAGTTCCTTTATGTAATTTTCCAGTGAGTGAATGATGACTTAAAGAAATATTTCTCTGTATTAAGATTTTTGACACAAGTAGAAAAACTGCAGCTCCTCTCAAGCAATGAATTCCAGTAACTTTTGCCTAGCTGGAAACAAGGTTTGGGGCAACAGCCCGCTAAGATTGCTCCTTCTGTGGCATCTGAACTATGTTGTGCTTTTAGCCAGGCCATCTTCTGTCTCCCCACTAGTTCTCTGCTGCCTTGTGTCTGGCATCGCACTTCCACCCCAGTAATCATTCCTCATATCCTGTCTGCATTTATTGTGTTACTCCCTCCCTGGAATCCCTTGTCTTGCTTCTTCAGTTACACAACCAAAAGCATGAAGTATGGGTTTTGGGGATCTTTTTTCGTTTAAGTCCAGCAAAGCTTATAACCCCACCATTTCAGAAAGCTGGGCTCTTCTTCGTTACCTGTTCTGGTTCCTTACAGAGCTTTGCCCCTCACCTCACCACTTGCAGCCCCTGAGGGCGGTAACGCATTTCCCAAGAGCAGGTTTGGTGATGGAGCAGCTACCAGGTCTGCTCATTCCCGGTGCTCCCCACCCCTCGCTGCCTTCTCTGGGCCTGCTTCTAGCACAAGGCCTAGCGGATGTTGGTACCTTTTGGCAAGACTAAAAAGCCCCAGAGCCTGGAGTGGCATTGATGTTTTATTTACAACTTTATTAACGTAAAGGTGTTTTCTTACAGCTCTTATGTCTGTATTTCTCCATCTTTTTTCTCCAAGTTGTTTTAATTTCTGATGGGGCTAAACCACGACAGCTTGTTTCTGCCCTTTCGTCAGAATGTTTCCCTCTCACTGGAGACAATTTCCAGTAGCCATGACAGAAACTCAGCGTTCGACAAGCGCCGATGGCGCCGGTCCCTGCGGGTGGCGAGACAGGCGGAGGTCGCAGCGCTGCCTGCCCGAGGCCGAGGCGGGAGAAGCTGCCGCTCGCCCCGCGGCTGGCGGCTCCTCGGACAGGAGCTGCCCGGGCACAGCCATTACGGTCACCGGGTTCGGCAGCAGCCGCCCTTGCCTGGAGACCGTCCGCCTGACGGTGCCCGCGGCTGCCTCGGGCGCAGGCGCCGGCGCCGGCCCGGCCGGGCGCTGAGGGGACGCTCGGCTCCGGCAAGGCGGGAAGACGGGCGGCGAGAGGCGGACGGACGAACGAACGTCTTCTCACGCCCGGACCCGCAGCTGCGCGCCCGGACGCTCCCTCAGCGCCGGCCGGCATGGCGCAGCTGGTGGCACCGCCGTCTCGGCAGGTGTGGTGGGCTCCTGCGGGGCGGGCGGCAGAGGCGGCGGGGCCCGCCAGTGCGGGGTCGGCCGAAGTACGCGGCGCTGGCCCTTGTCGGCCAGCCGCGACCCCCTCAGGGCTCCTCCCGCAGCCTCGGGCCTGCCGGGCTCGGCTCTCCGAGCTCCTGGGAGCCCGGCTGCCCGCTCTCACCGCCCTGGGCAGGGGCTGTTCCTTTAGCGAATTCATCTTTGTCGTAGCGTAAGTGGCGTGGATAACGCGCCCTTCCTTTCCTCACCCTCTGGGGGCCATGAAGCCAGTTGAGATGTTGCCTTTAGCTGCACATCTGCCATCTTTCTCCACCTCCTCAGGGCTGCTGGAGGGCCTGGCCCTCTCCTGTCCCCTTGCCCCTCCCCCCCACTCCCCCACCCCCCGAGGTGGCTGGTTCATGGTTTTTGGTGCTTGTACTCCTTCCACGCTTTGCAGCTTTCACAGTCTGCTGCTGTTCCCAAACAGGTGCATTTTAGGTTAGTTTTGGGACCCGTTCCCAAAATGGCATCAGCAGGATTAGGTCCGTGGCTGAGGAGACTGGCCGTTCTGTGTTGGCTGCCACCTGAGGTGACTGATGGCGGCAGCAGGATGAGCCATCTCTCAGCAGCTTTGCTTTCTGAAGTGAAAGCCTGTCTGGTTTAAAACCTCTGATTCATCAAGGGAACAAACAGGTCAGGCTTAAGGGCTCAGAAACACCCCAATGCAGTAGAAGTTGTAGGAGCCTCATTGGAGGAATCAATGAAAGGTGCTACTGGATTCTTTAAAACTGTCTTGTAGGTAACAGCTGCTGCTACTGAGTCTGTAGGCTTTGAGGAGGAACAGCTTTCTGATAAGAGAGAAATGATGATCTGGAAGCCCAGAAAAGGTAAGTCTAAACTATTAGGGCAAAACAAAGCAGACAGTAGTGAAACATACACTCTGCTTGAGGAAACATACTTAAAATTCTTTGGTGATGCGTGGGAAATGTTTCTTGAGTTACTGCACTGAATTATTTCCCTGTGGATATTTATGTGTGTCTAGGTGCAAGAGTAATTAATCATTACTACCAAACAACTTATTTATTTATTTATTTTGTAAACTAGAGCTGTGGTTTTTCAACATACCTATTTTTTAAAATACCAACAGGTGAATGTGGTGAAGCAAGACTGCTGGGTCCTATGCCCTAGTTTAAAGAGTTATTTTACAACGAGTCTGTGGAAAATCCTGACTTGTGCTAGTGTTGTGATGCAAGCCTATGTTCTGTATTCCCAAGCATCTGAAGCAGCACTGTAGTGATATTAATATGTAAGGAATCACATATGTTATAATTAGATAGTAGTATCTCTGTTGGCTTTTTCTATTGCTTTTAGAATGTTTGCTGAAGAATATACCAAATGTTCTTGATAGTGAGTCTGAAGAAAGTGAATTCTCTGATAACTCTCACAATGAAAATGATGTCAGTGGCTCTCCTGTTGACTGTGTTCATATACATTCTGACCTGGAAGACTTAGATGGTGAAGTCTCCAGTATGTCTGAGGCTGTAACTTTTCCAGAGCTGCAGACTGCTTCACTGTACGAAGCAGAGGAGGACTGGGATAAAGAATTGGAGAACTCTGAATGTAATCCTTATGGTGAGTACAAATTTACTTGTGCTTTATTTGAGTTTTGGTTAGTATGTGATTGGAGATAGGTGCTTTGCAGGAGAATGTGTTTGAATAACTCCACATTCTATTTTGGGAAGCAGTTCTTTTGTTCTTGTTGACCTCATGGTCATAATGCATAATTTTGTTGTCAAATATAGGATTTAAAGGCAGTGTTACAAAGTTCACATGAAACTCTTGCTTGAGCAATTGAATTCTTAAGGAGTGGAACAGTAAAGAGAAGAATTGTATGTGTGTATCAAGTTTCTCTGGAGAAGCTAGGTCTCAGTAGTATATCTTTGTTATTCTGAAGCAGAAGAGGAAGGTACATGGAGTGCAGGAATGTAACTTTTTTGTGTAAAAGGAGTTCTTCCTTTCTCCCAAGAAAATTCATTGAGACCATAGACTGTAATGTCCCTCTAGAGCATGGAGTTCTTTGCAGGGGAGCAGTACAAGCACTCAGTCTCTGAGTACTGGCTTGTTGTTGCTTTTGGGTTTTTTGTTTGTGGTAGGATTTTTTGGAGTCTTTGTTTTTTTTTAAGCTTGATCCTCTTAAATGGTTGTGCGTGTGATCAGTCCCGTGGACAAAGGTGGCGATGGATAGAAGCAGTTTTTTAGAATTGTATTAACCCTCCAGTTTGTTTTGTTGTGACTCATGTTGAACTGAGAGTCTCAGTCTTCATTTGTGAGGCTGTACATTAGGATAGAACAAGTAGATGGTGTTTAGCCAGCAGTGGTGACCTGCTGT
Organism: Alca torda; assembly: GCA_008658365.1. Lineage (NCBI taxonomy): Eukaryota > Metazoa > Chordata > Aves > Charadriiformes > Alcidae > Alca > Alca torda. The sequence continues at coordinate 38,963,070 of CM018086.1, forward strand.
GTCTGTGTTGGTGCAGAATAGTACCATTTCCATTTTCTTCTCATTAATGAATATCTTTTGTAATTAATACAAACACACCTTTCTTTTCTTAGGAAATATCAATTCTCTGTTAATTTTAATTCCATAAATGGCTGTTGTATTCAAGTTCCATTGTTTGATAACAGAAGGAAGTGGGAAAGTTTTTGCAGCCTTTCTATAAAGTCAGTCTGATTTTAAAATGGAAACGCAGTAGTGGTTTTTCACACCGGGTAATCTGAGAAAAAGTCTGTTTCCTTCTTGGGTGTCTCCATCTCTTCTATCCTTCCTTGCCTTTTAATCTCTCATATGCTCAAGTTTATGGAATGTTTTGATTTTTTTTTTTTTTTTTTTTTTTACTGGAACTGTCACAAGTTGTTTTCCTTTATTTAACTAACTCATCCCTACCTGTAGCTTACACTCTTCAAATCCTCACAAATTAAGGAAGCTGCGATTATGGGGTTCAGGTGCTTGTGAAGGATACCGAGTACAAGTGTCTGAGTTGTTAACTGCTACAAATAAAAAACGTGCTTGGTCGTCATTTTATGGCTTTTTAACAACTTTTTAAAAATGCTTGCTTTAATGGTCTGTTTGTCAGTGCTACTGGAAGGCTGATACTGTGTTGGGTTGTCTGCTCCCCCATACTCTGGGCTTTTCATTTGCTCAGTCCTTTCAGTGCCTGCTGGCTACAAATCTTTTGCTTCTGTTAAAGTACTTTGCCCTATTTTTGTGCTAGGTTGGTTAAATAACAGGCTTATTAGGCTTAATTCTAGCCTTGTGTAAATGAGCTCGCTTTTACCAGACACCACCCTTCCATTCTGTCCAGTGACCCAGTTCTTAAAGGGTTTGGAGGGCTCCTTATTGGGATGTGGTTATGGAGATAGCAGGAAGGGGGAGGAGAAATAAAAGCAATGGTTTCATGAGCCTTTTGTGCCTGGAGAAAATGTAGAACCACGTGCATTGTAAGAGCTGGTGTTGGATGTTCTGAATCCCGGTATATCATTGAGCTTTTTGGTAAACTGTTTTGTCTCTGTGCCAAGAACCTTCCTTAAAATGAAGACGTTGCCAAACTCAGATATCTGTTCCCTTTGTTTGTAGGTCTAATTCGTGAGTGCTGGCAGATCAAATTGAAATACCTAACTGGAAGATGTGGTAGACCTGCAAAACAATCTGCTACACTATACCACTAGTTTTCTAAGCATCTCTCATGGTTTAAATCTTTTCTTTGATCTTCTTTAGATGCTGGCGATCTCCACTGTGGAAGCTTTCAGGAGAATAATCTTTTGGCCTCATACTCATGGCGAGAGGATTCATTTTACAACCCAAGCTGTCACCATGCAGCTTGTTTTGCTTTTACATCACCAGTTAGAATGACTGAGACTGGCCAGTTTGATGATGCTGATGAATGAGGTTGACCCTGGTCAGAACTAAGTTTGGCTTCTGAGTTGGATTATGTTCTTCACCGATTCAGTCATGTCAAGTCCTTTGGCTTGCTTGCAGAGTTCTGCGTAAGGCCAGAAATGCTACACCATCTCTGAAGTTTTGCTTAGACTGTTTCTGAGCTGCTTATAAATTGACCATGCTGAACCTCTGGAAACAAGAGTGCAGGTGCTAGCTGTAAAGAGTCAATACATTTCTGGACTTTTTGTTTCTATTATATAAATCTATGTTGTTGCTAACTAATTGCTTGAGAGGAAGTATTTAATTTCTAAACTTCAGCTTGTTTGCCAAGCTTTGCCAGTTTTGATGTGCTGATCCGTGTGTGTCTATGTAACTTGTGGTTTTCTTTCCTTTTAATTTGATGCTTCAAATTGGTTCACGTAGCTTCAAAAACTGTTCTTCCTTCCATCTTCTCTGTTGTATTTCTTTGTTGCAGTTTGTGATTCCATATCTAATTCTGCTTAACAAAATTAGCCATGACTGAGTTGTTTTGTTTTTATTTTATGTATTTCAGTATAAAGGGATTACAAATACGTGATATACATTTTGCAAATACACATGTGGACATACAGTAGGGCCCACTGCATCCAGTAGCGATGCTGAATGCTTAAGACCGCCTCCCAGCAAACGTTCCTCCACATCAGACTTTCTTGTGTTCGGGCATATTATCCTCCAGTCTCACAGTTGTCTTTGTAACGTTCTCATGTGATGTCAGATGTGTGATCATGAAGAAAATACCTGTGCTTCCATAGTGTCTTGCAGTGTATAATCTCTGTGTCCTGCAAACATGGGAATTAAGGTTTCTGATACTGCTGATACGTTTGTTTTGTTGTTATTTATGTTGTGGCAAATGAGGAGATGGGAACACAAAATAGCTCCGTGAAGTCTCTAAGAGAATAGCTGGAACTATAACCATATCCTTCTTGCCTTTGCTTTGGAGTTAGAGGAAACGTTCTCAAATGAAGCGTGTAAGTGGCTTGAATGGCTGATCACTTGAGTAACAGTTTTCTACTAATGCTCACGTTTCATTAATCTCTTATCTCTCGAGATTTTGATGGCTTTGTGTTTTAACACTGACAGATACTGGAGCACAGGACCCATGTTTGTTTATTCTCAGACGAGGAGTTAACAGTTACTACTGGAAGACTTTTTTCAAAATTTTTTTTTATAAATCATCCAATGTATGAGACTGAAATAATTTACGCATTAGTTTGGAAGGAAGAGGTGAATGACACAGTGATATTTGCTTAATCTTTTCCTTGAGAGCAGAGGAGGACGAGAGCCTGGAAGAGTCTTTTCTTCTGGTACCTTGCAGTTCCTGGTTACCTCTTAGTACCTAGCAAGCCATCGAAGTAAGGAGTGGAAGCCTGGTAGTGAGGTTGCAAGAAAGAGGCCTGTTTTTTTATTCCTGAATGATGGAGTGATCTAGGAATTAGTATTTCCATCAAAATTTACTTTGGCATGCCTCCAGAACACATACATACAGCAGAAAGCACAGTCTAAAAGACTTGTTCTTTCCCTGCATGGCAAGAAAGCCCTAGTTGTGCTCTCTAAGGCATTGGGGACGTTTTTTTGTTCTGTGGAGTGCTGTGTATAAGAGAGAGAGTGCAGCTCTTTGAGTCCTGCATTAGTTAGAACATGCACTTGACTCTCTGGAATAGAAGTGAGAATTGACTATGCCCAGCTTATGAGGTTTGGGTATATAGTGACTTCTTTCTCTGAGAAACAGGAATGAAACTCTGAGCGTAACTATAACTGACTCATCAACTGGAGTAAAATTGTTGATTTGCATTTATAAATGCAATATTAATCAATATAAAGTGAGTATAGATTACTTTTGAAATAACAATACACCAATAAATTTTAAAAGTTCTTCTGAAAAAGCGCAGGCTATTTTGTAAGCCCATTTATCGCTTCCCAGGCTTCAGCTGCGGATGGCGGCGCTCAACGCTACCCTGCAGAGGGCAGCAAAAAAATTGTCTACCCTGCTCAGCGTATTTTCATCTGGCACTAGGTTTCATCAGCCCCCGGGCTGGGTTTCTAATGTTGATAGCCATTTAGATCTGTGTTCCCCAGTGAGACCGATTCATGGCCCTGATTAGTTTCTCATTTTTTTAATTTCACTCCAAAGGTATACTTAGTGGACTGAAAAATTTCTCCCATGGCTGAGAAAAGAACATCACTTGACTTTGGGCTTAATGTATTTTTTTACTGTGCCTGTGGGAGATGTCCCACTGTATTTAATAAAGATGAAACTAACAGAATTCTGTGGAAGCAAACCCACCTTTTTCAGAATTTTTTTAAAAGGATAACCAAAAAGTCTTTATAGCATCAATTAGGATGATTTTCTTCCTGTATGGTTACAAAATTCCATCAGTACTGTAGTTTTCAAGCCATCTTCTGTGCACTCTATAAATCAAATTTGTTTTTTCAGCCTGCACGTTTAATTGCAATCAGCCTTGTCTATCTTGACTGTCTTGCTATTTGAGGAGAAAATGTCTTGAATGCCTGTCTTGCCAACCTCACTCTATTTTAAATGATTGTAAACTTAAAAGATTTGTTTTCAGTTCCCCTTTAAGGTTAAAACTGACACCACCCCCACCAGCTTTGGAAAAAATGGCATCAGGGTTTTACAGCAGAGATGCATTGCGCTCTCTAGGGATGTGTTGGCAAATGTAACTTCATTTGTCTTGGCCCTGCTTGTTAGGAAAGGGGCTTAATGTAAAGCTTGATCTGAATGCTCTCAAACATCAGTGGGATTAGAAAACCAGATGCAGACTTCTCAGAAAGCATCTCCCTGGAAGGATTTGAAACCAAGCTCACGGATTCCGATGTTTCTGCACTACAGAGTGTTTCAAATTCCATTATGAATCTTGCACTGAGCCTGTTTTGTGTTGACACAAGCGTGTCATTCTAGACAAGAATACGTTGCAATTAAAAGCAACGTAAGGTAACACATGAGCCAACAGTTCAAGCCAGGAGTGTCAACCCTTCAGCCTGCTCAAATTATTGGAGAGAAAAGAGTCCCATTACAGGATGAAGATCACAAGCAACACATTGGCAGTAGATAAATCACTTGTAAAATTTATAAGGTGTCAAAGATTTCTCAGTTAAATGCGCATACATCTCTGACAAGATTTCCCCATTCTATATCAACAGTATAAAATACCATTCAAAGGACAGAAGGCTCTACTGCAGGTTAATATCTTGCTGGGTTTATGTTTTGGGGGGAGGCTCAGTAGTGTTGCATAATATGGTGACTCAGGACGAGACCCGTGTACAACTCTGAAGCTGCCCTTGCTTTTCTTCTCATTTCCCTGTTTTACAGGTAGAGATAATGATACCAGCCTGTGCGTAAAGTACTTCAAATTCTCTCAGCAATAAATTTTGTCAAAATAGTGAGGTGTTTAAAAAAAGAAAATTAAACCAAACACAAAACAAAACAGAGTTTGGATTTTCCTTGAGCAGGCCAGCAAAGAAATGAAAACTTGTTTTGGGTGCATCTGTTGTTTCCTTTGAGACCTACAGGGAATGATTTGCAAGAGGAAATAATTGAAGGAAATGTGTTCATATTTCCTGTTGATAAGGTACAGCATTTAATTCATACATCACATTGAGACAATGGTTTCTTGCTCTTACATAACCACAAAATCCAGCCCATCTAGTGTCTTTTAAAGACACTGCTGCTTGACTTGTTGTTTTGTCCCACCTTTTAACTAGCATGCATTTGCTCTTAAGCAGAGAAAACATCTCCAGTGTTGAGGGAACTATGTGAATAGTTTCACAGACTAAAGGAAAAATGCTGACGGCAGCAGCTCATCCTGACCATCTGCTGCTTCCAAGGACACCCGTGTTAATCCCATTGTAACAAAAGTCATTTTGTGAAGCTAGTGGGTAAGTCTCTGTAGGCATGGAGAAGGAACTTTTGATAGTTACTCTCTGTGGTTCTGTATTGCAAATGTAGTCATCGAAGGCTTGAGTATTAGAGGATAAAATTGTGGTGGAGTTGTTAGTCCTGGGAGTACCAGCTGCTTGTGGCATAGCTTCCTAGCTTGGCAGAAGAAACTGTAACCTACTAAAAAAAGCTGCAAAGCACACAATCCTAATAATTGCTTTTTGTGATGGAAACAGCTTCCTTTAAGCGTTTGGAATAGATCCTCAGCTGGTATAAACTGTTGCAGCTCATTACCCAAGCAGAAGCTCTATGCAATGCCTGTGTCATACCTGAGCTAAAGCTCACGTTCAGCGTTTCATTACTGCTGTGGATTTTAGTTCTTAATATAATGGGCTTTCTTTACAGTCATTGTAACTCTATTGTCCTTCACAAAGCAAAAAACATGAATGTGGCTCAATGTCTACCTTTGTTTCTTTGCAGGTTGTTTTGGTTTGGGTGTGATTTTTTTCGACATTGAGGATAGCTAATTTCAGGACACATAGCAGAAATCAGCCTAGGAAAGTTAACTTCTGGTAATTGAACAAGTCTTGATTCTCTGGCCTGAGTTATTTTAATCAAACCTTTCCTGTCTGCCTGCAACTTCTGCATTTAGACCTGGAAAATCTTTTCATTCTGTGATGCAGGAATTTAAGACTGAGTTGTATACATAAGTTGTATGTATTTGTGTATGAGCCGGAGGTCTCAGTTTGTTTTATTTCCCTCAAGGGGAAGTACCAGTTAATTCTGCTCAGTCCTTTTTGAGCTATTGGTCCTTAGTAAAATTTACATTGAGCAAGACATTTTCTGTGAGACCTAGGGTACCAGACAATGCCAAGTTCTCACTGTGCTGCTTTGCAATTTTAATCAGTGTAGATATTGCGGACTCTTGTTCCAACATTAAACAATATATTTAGTATTTCTGTCTCAGGAACTCAGGAACTACTCCAGAACTTTCACATTCTTACTGAGGAGTTCCTTCAGTTACTTAACACATACTAGAAAATATTTTGTTGTTTTTTAATTATTTGATTAAAGATAAAGTGGTATCATTTCATCTGTAATCTGTGTCCAGACACCTTATGGGTTTGTGAGTAAATGTTCAACATTGCAATATAGAACTGGCTGGCTACAGTCATCTGGGAATTGTGTAACTCCGTCTCCTGCTGTATGTGTTACATGGTCAAATGCTTCTGGGGAAGTAAATAGGTGTGACAGTGTGATTAAACAGGACCTATACTCCACAGCAGAGAGTACAACCTCCTTTTATGTAACTGGAATTCAGAGAGAAAGAAAAAGTTTTTTAACTGAGCAGGTCTTCACAGTGTTGGTGGCAGTAATGTGGTAGAATTGGAGAAGCAAGGCCAGAGGAACAGCTGATACTTCCAACAGAAGCATGGGCAGCTCTTAACGTCACTAACGATCGTTAAAAGACCCACCGGACTCAGGGCAGGAGCGTGCCCGACACCCAGAGCCGCTCTGAAAGCTCCCACTGGCACCGGACACGAGTCCAGCAGGTCACAGCGGGGCTGCCCCTCCTGCTGGACCATGGCTTTCGGCTTTGTCCTGTGTCTGCCCCCCACATTTCTGTGGGACCCCCCTCACCCCCTGAGAGCCCCCCAGGATCTCCTGGGACCCCTCATGTTCCCCCCAGGGCTCCCTGGAGACTTCTGGGACCCCTCCAAGCCCTCCAGGATCCCCTGGAGCCCTCTGGGTCGCTCTGACACCTGGTCTAGGATCCCCTAGAGCCCCCCAGAGCCCTCTGGGACCCACTGGAGCCCACCACCGGTATCCCCCACATCCCCCTGGGGCCCATCTGTGATGTCCTTCCAACGCCATGAGAGCCCCTCAGAGTCCTTCAGGACCCCCTGGGACCCTTTGTCTTCCCCTAGGACTCTCTGGGACCATCATGGGACCCCCCACATTCCCCCAGGACTCCCTGTAGCCCCCTGGGACCCTCCCACACCTCTCCAGCACCCCACAAATCGCCCCCAGGATGCCCCAGAGACCTCTGGGACCCCCTGGAGCACCTCCCGCTACCCCCCACATCCCGTTTGGACCCCTCACATCACCTGAGTGCCACCAGTGCCTTCCAGGATCCCCTGGAGCCCCCTGGGACCCTCCTACACACCTCCCCCGCCCCGGAGCCTTCCAGGACCCTATGGACCCCTCATATTCCCCCAGGACTCTCTGGGGCCTTCTGGGACCCCCCACATTCACCGCAGGGACTCCCTGGAGCACCCTGAGACCCTCCCACCTTCCCCCCGGGAGCCATCCACACATCCCCAGGACACCCCAGAGCCCCCTGGACTACCCACTCCCCACTGGGACCCCCTGTACCCCTCCATGCTATGCCCCACATCCCCCTGGGAGCCCCCACACCACTGAGAGCCCCCTTAGAGCTGTCTAGGATGCCCTGGGACACCCCCCCCTCCCCCCCCGGGATCTTCCAGAGTCCTCTGGAGCCCCCCAGGACACCCCAGAGTCCTCTGGCACCCCCTGGAGCTCCTGCCAGTACCCGCCACGTCCCCCTGGGACCCCCCCACACCCCCTGAGAGACCCCCCGGGCCCTCCAGGACTGCCCTGGGACCTGTCATGTTCCCCTGGGACTCCCTGGAGCCTTCTGGGACCCCCCATGTTCCCCCTGGGACCCTCCCGCACACCCCCCAGAATACCCCAGAGTCCCCTGGGTCCCCCCAGGACACCCCAGAACCCTCTGGGACCCCCTGGAGTCCCCCCTGGTCCCCCCCACATCCCACTGGGACCCCCATTACACCTGCTTCCCCCTCCCAGGGGACATCAGCTCCTGCCAAATGCTCTGGGAGCGCCGGAACCCGACAGAGCATCTCGGCAAAGGAGAGAAGAGCAAGTGAGAGACGAACCGAGCAGGGACCCCCTGGATGCAGAGAGGAGGAAAAAGGAGCTGCGGAGCAGAGACCGACGGGGGCTCTGATGGGACGAGAGAGAGGGAAAGGAAGATGAAGTGCCACAAGCTGCCTCGGAGATGGAGGAAGGTATTTGCTCTAAACCTTTGAAAAGAGGCAACTGAATGTAACGGTTCCCTCCCACCCCCCCTCCCCCGGATATTTAGACAGCGTGCTCAGAAGTACTTTATTTCTATCTGGCTTTCAGTGGTGCGTTTCCCCGGCAGCATCTCTCGGGCAGTGCTGCCGGCCAGATGTCCCTCCTCCTTGCGTAGCACACAAAAAACCTTGTAGTCCAATTATAACTATGTATTTTGGAGAGAGATAGTGTTATGGTATCAATTCACAGCTGTGCAAGTGAAATTAGTGCCAAAGGAAAGTCAAATGCTTTTATAGTGTATTTTTATTTGGTGTGTATAAACCTAACGCACACCTTTTCACGAAAGGGAAGGGACAAGGCATTTCCCAACTCCAGTGAGAAGGCTTGCTGTTACTCTCGGAACGTGTTCAAAATGGTAGCGGTGAGCCTGAATCCGGACTTTAAGAGCTGAGCTGGCGCTGGCTGTGCCATGTTTGGAGCTGAGCTGTTTCCCCAGACTCCTCCTGTAGCTCAGCTCCTGTCCCGTCCCTCGGTCTGAGGGAATTCCTCTACTCTCTTCCGGGCTATTTTTTAAGATGCTGAGCTATAATTGGGGATTTCTGTTTTCCAGGTGCCTCGTCGTAGGCGTCTCGTGCTGCTCGAGAGATGCTCCAGCCCAGGTTTGCAGCCGGTGGCGGAGCCCCCTGAGGGGAAGGGGCCAGCCCTGGGTGTGGGTGTTTTGGGCCTTTTTGGGGGGGGAATAGAATGGTGTCGGTGTGTGTGCCTGTGTCTCACGGGTTGATGGTGTCATTTGGGATACCCCGATGATGCAGCAGAGGAGCAGGTGAGTGGGGGTGGGGGGTGGGGTTACATGAGGGTCTCCCAAAAGAGGTGGTTCACAGCCGCAAAACATCTGAAAATTCTTGGGATGCATTAAAAAATGTGAAAACCTGTAACTATGGGCATGACGCATTGAAATAGAGAACAGTCTCTCATTTATATATGAGAAATATATATATTGAGAAAAAATATTAATTTATGTATGTAAAATAAATTCAAAATAAAAACCTCTGTCTCTAAGGATTCTATGATTCTCTGCTTCTGTGTTATATAAAAGATCCTGGAATATAAAAATACTTTAAAAAATGTATTTATAAAAAGATATTAGTGTCAAAATAGATGTGTAAGCAGACAGTCTAAATAGATATTCCGTATCATAAGTGTTAATGTATAAGTCTAAGCAAATTTTCTATATAAGTGTAAACAGATAATACAGATTCCCTAAATATGTGTGTAAATAGCTAAGGGGGTGCTGCCGCCCAGCGGCTGAAGGCTGGTCCTGCAGGTGAGGAGCCGCGCGTGCGCTGTGGCCCCGCCTCCCGCCCGCCTTGGCCCCGCCCCCGGCGGCGCTGTGCGTTTGTTCCGCAGCTCGTACGCATGCGTGGTTTCGCGGAGCCCGGTCCGGCGACGGTCTCGAGAGAGCGGCGGCGGGAGGGTGAACCAGGACCGCCATGACTCCGGCGGGCTCCGCGCCATCTGGAGCGGGATCGTTGCAGCCCACCCAGCCTCGAGAGTTGCCGTCGGCCCTCCAGTATCGGCTCTTACGCGTTACCGCGCCCCCCTCAGTGCCCGGCAGTTTTCCGGGTGTCCATCTCCATGGCCCCCCGGTCCTCAGGCTCGCGTGTCTGTGGTACTTTAGTCCTCCAGGGGCCCCCCCTCAGTCCGCCGACACGCGTCACTATGACACTTTAATCCTCCAGGAGCCCCCTCAGTCCGTCGACGCGCTCTATGGCACTTTAGTCCTCCAGGGGCCCCCCCCCAGTCCGCCGACACGCGTCACTATGACACTTTAATCCTCCAGGAGCCCCCTCAGTCCGTCGACGCGCTCTATGGCACTTTAGTCCTCCAGGAGGCCCCTCAGTCCGCCGACGCGCTCTATGGCACTTTAGTCCTCCAGGAGGCCCCTCATTCCGCCGACAGACGTCTCTATGGCACTATAGTCCTCCAGTACACCGGAAGTTCTCCCTCAGTCCGCCGACGCGCGTCTCTGTGGCACTTTAGTCCTCCAGGACCCCGGAAGTTTCCCCTCAGTCCGCCGACGTGCATCTCTATGGCACTTTAGTCCTCCAGGGGTCCCCTCAGTCCGCCGACGCGCATCTCTATGGCACTTTAGTCCTCCAGGATCCCGGAAGTTCCCCCTCAGTCCGCCGACGCGCGTCTCTATGGCACTTTAGTCCTCCAGGATCCCGGAAGTTTCCCATCAGTCCGCCGACGTGCATCTCTATGGCACTTTAGTCCTCCAGGACCCCGGAAGTTTCCCCTCAGTCCGCCGACGCGCATCTCTATGGCACTTTAGTCCTCCAGGACCCCGGAAGTTCCCCCTCAGTCCGCCGACGCGCGTCTCTATGGCACTTTAGTCCTCCAGGATCCCGGAAGTTCCCCCTCAGTCCGCCGACGCGCGTCTCTATGGCACTTTAGTCCTCCAGGGGTCCCCTCAGTCCGCCGACGCGCGTCTCTATGGCTCTTTAGTCCTCCAGGATCCCGGAAGTTCCCCCTCAGTCCGCCGACGCGCGTCTCTATGGCACTTTAGTCCTCCAGATCCCGGAAGTTCCCCCTCAGTCCTCCGACGCGCATCTCTATGACACTTTAGTCCTCCAGGATCCCGGAAGTTCCCCCTCAGTCCGCCGACGCGCGTCTCTATGGCACTTTAGTCCTCCAGGGGTCCCCTCAGTCCGCCGACGCGCGTCTCTATGGCACTCTAGTCCTCCAGGATCCCGGAAGTTCCCCCTCAGTCCGCCGATGCGCGTCTCTATGGCACTTTAGTCCTCCAGGAGTCCCCTCAGTCCTCCGACGCGCATCTCTATGGCACTTTAGTCCTCCAGGACCCCGGAAGTTTCCCCTCAGTCCTCCGACGCGCGTCTCTATGGCACTTTAGTCCTCCAGGATCCCGGAAATGCTCATCAGTCTTCTGGAAATCACCTGCTTCCAGCACTCTTCTGAAACCATAAAACACGATTAACAGTTAACCACGAAAATATCTGAAGACTGCAAAAATAACGCAACTCCTGCAAAACTCTCTTCTCTACAGCAACAAGTAGACAGAACTCAAACAAAAGCGGTAAGAGAATCACCACAGGCAACTGCTCAATGGAAATAAAAGGGGGTGGTGCTTTGCCTGCTGGGAACTTAAGGCAGAAAAGGAGCTGGTGCTCCTGTG